>FNXX01000006.1:2812500-4165751 GCA_900108845.1 Iljinskaea planisiliqua | reverse complement strand
ATATAAGTCATGTTGGGTCAATAGGTTTTAAGTCAGTTTTAGGAAAACTAATTTCAAATTAAGATTTCTCTCATTAAAACTTTTGAAGAATTACTACACTAACATCAAAATATAGTATAATGCTAATCTAACATCTTCAAAATCAAGTTTATTAATCTAACATTAATCTTTTGTACAAAGACATAATAACCAATATATTTTAAACTATTTACAGGTATATTATAGGCATTATAGATAGAGAAATTACCCAGAATAACTTTAATTATTACAAATATACCATTACTATAATAAATTATAATACCCAATGTTACCTAACAATTACAACTTCTGTCATTCTTATTTAAATTACAAATATTTTAAAATTATACAAAACTTAATTAAATATAAATAAGAAAAACTAAAATCTATTGAAAATAAGAATTGACAAAAAAAAAAACATCTCATCCGCAGCTCCTTTTGAAAAACAAAGAAATTTTTTTATTTTTTTACCAAAATTTTAGGAAAACGAATTTTTTAAATTAAATCAGTTTCTCAAATAAGGAACACGAATTTAAAAAGAAATTATATATTTTAATTATTTTAAAGATTACGGAATACAAATTTCTTGAAAAAATTTGATTTTTAATTTTTTAAAATAAGGAAAAAATTAAAACAAACTATAATTACGTAAAATTATTTTCAAGATTATGGAACACAAATTTATTTTTTAAAAATTGAATTATAAATTTTAAAATAAAGAAAACAAATTAAAACGAACTTCTAATTACCTACAATTAAGGAAAACAAATTTGAATTACATACACTAAAGGAAAACAAATTTTAAAAAATAAATCAGTTCCTTAAATTATTGACCACAGTAAAAAAATGTTTGGCTTTTGGAAAATATAGGATTGAATTTGATAAAAATCTGTCGTAAAAACCTGCTGTAACGTAACTTGTATATATGTGAAAGATTCAATTTAGTAATAAATAAATCTGTCATAACATGTCTAGTAAAACCTGCCATAATAACACTAAAAATCTACTAACAAAATTAAACTAGATTTTGGTCCGTCCTTAAAGACATGAATTTTCTTCTTCTTTATTTTTTAGTTTTTAATGAATAATATGTATTTACTAATTTAAAAAATTTAATATATGCTAATAGTTTTACTTTCTTATAAATATTTTATATATTTTAATATGTTTTGAAAGTGAATGATATTATTTAATTTATTTTTTTTTTCTATTTTTGACTTTATATGAAAGATATATCTGTGAAAGTTATAATTTCATATGTGTTGAGTTCTATATTAAAGTATATGATAAAACCATATAATCTGTTCTATTAGTTTTTTTATAATATTATTATAACTAATTTTATATTTTTATATAATTATAATACAATTTTATGAAAATTCAAATATGATAATTTGTCTAATAAATTTGTTTTTATTAGTTATTTTAAAGTTTTATAATCAAAATGTGTTAATTAATTTTTAATCCATTTTGCAATTGTCTAAATATTTTACATATTGTGAGGAACAAACTGTAAATCTATAAAAGCATTAACCCGTTTTACTCTCTCTCTCTCTCTCTCTCTCTCTCTATATATATATATATATATATATATATATATAATATATTGATTAATTTTAATGTTTAAATTTATTAAGTTTAAAATATATCAGCCTATTTTAAATTATTTTTCAAATTTAAAATTTATAAATTAGGCACTTATTAATATTAGGTTTAATTTTTTTGTAATGATTCTTTTTTTTCATTTTATTGTTAGTTGAAATATGTTCAAAAATATATTACTTATGTTGTTTTATATGTATTTTTATCAAATTTGATTTTATGATTTGTAAAAATAATAAGGCCCTGATTGTTTACATAGTTTTTGTTTTAGTTTTGGTTTTGGTTTTGGTTTTGGTTTTTGGTTTTTGTTTTGGTTTTTCTTTTTGGTTTTTGGTTTTTTTTGTTTTTTTTTTTTTTGTGTGTTTTTAGATTTTTAGGTTTTTGATTTTTAGATTTTAGTTTTTAAGAAACATGAATGGTGGTTTTTTTAGTTTTTGGTTTTTGACTATATTTGAGTTATTAATTTTGTTTATAAAATTAAAATTGATAAAAAAATAAAAATTTGCTAATAAAAAAAATTATTTCTTATAAAAAATAAAAAAAAAATATATTAAAAACAAATATTTATTATATAAAATTATTTTAAAAGAATAACAATAAACATAAACAAAAATTATCTTGAATTCCATAAACTTGTAGAAATTTCATCTCGAATCCCTTCCATATATTGCATATGAGTGTTATTGTTATCTTCATCTGAGTTGGAGTCTTCATCAGGTACATTATTAATTATATGGTTTGAATCAAAATCAACATCTTGTAATTTTGATAACCTAATAAAATTATGTAGCGCCATTGTTGCTGCAATAACTTTACGTTGAACATGAATGTTGTACCTTGGTTTTTCTCTTAAAACCCGCCATTTTCCCTTCCACACACCAAAAGTCCGTTCAATGATAGATCGTAGTGAAGAATGTCGTTTGTTAAACATTTCTTTATAATTACTAGGCGGAGTAGCTCCATCATATTGGCTAGGATGATATCTTTCCCCTCGATATGGAGTAAGAAATCCGGGTCGAAGAGGATAACCAGAATCTCCTAAATAATACTTTCCAAATGGTGCAGTTGGAAATTGATGAGGACCCTCCATTGCTAATGCTAGAACTTTTGCATCATGAGCTGATCCCGGAATACCAATATATGCATATGTAAACAACATGTCCATATTGCATATAGCTAAAATATTCATACTTGTGTCACTTTTTCTGTTCCAATATTTTTCGGAATCTTTTCCCGCAATAGTGACTGGAACATGTGTTCCATCAATTGCACCAATAAATCCTTTAAAGTAAGGCCAATAGTGTTTGTTGGATTGTAACCTTGGATGGGGTTGGGTGAGCTCGTCTGGACCAGGTCTAAGCAAATGAACCGCCATTTTTTCGAGAGCATTCAATACTTCATGGAATTTTCTGCTTATGGTTTCCTGTGAATGACCAAATATTTTTCCAACATACCTCTGAGTAGCATTTTGAGCACATATGTTTAGGAAGATTGCAACGCTTTCTTGGATGCTTACATTATCAGTTTCCTTCAACTGATAATCCTCCTTAAGCTTTTCACATAATTGAATGTATACTGGTGGATACATCCTAATTATGTTATAGCATTGTTCTTCGTGCCCATAAATTAATTCATAAACATATCTTCGACCGCGTTCTGGATCTAAGTTCATCCGTTGCCTTTCTATACTCATAGAGTAAGGATCTATGAATGATATTCCAAAGTTAATGCTTTCATCTTCTACTTCATCATCTTCAAGCATTTGTAGAATGCTTCCCTCTAACATAAAAAAAAAAAACATTATTAAAAATGAATAAAATATTATGCATAAATAATATAAAATAGGAAAACAATTATTCAATGTTGAACATAATTAAAATAAGAAAAAAGAATAAAAAAGATTTCAAACTGATTAAATTTTTTAGTTTGCTTATTCCGCTCCTCGGTCGACTCCTGTCATACGCTCAAGATATCTAATTCTAGCATTATCGTCCGGTAATGTTAGATAAACACGTGCATGTGTCTCATTACTTTGAAGCACAGTCACTGCTCCCCAATATAACGAAGAGTCATATTGAAGACCAGGAAGAGTTAGTAATGAGGCAATTGCACGTTCTAATTTGTTATCTTGGGCTCGTTCATAAATTTCGGTTCGCCTCATGTAAGCTTCATTCGTCACGAAGTCATACGAAACTTTTGTTGTTCCTCGTTTACGTGCTGAAGATGAAGCACGCGATGTGTTTCCATACACGTTTGGAACTCTGATTGTAAGAAGATGGTGTGTCATTTTGGTTTCCTGAAGGCACATCAGAATCATCTTCTAGATTCACTGTTTCGTCGTCATTCTCGGTAACCGTTTCAGATTCGTATGCTGATCCACTCCAGAACCTGGATAGTATCCATCATCAGTTGAAATATGTTTGCAGCCAAAAATTCGATCCAATATATCTGTCGGCGAGGGGTGTGTCCGGAGCTTTGCAGCATCAGGTATTTCCTATATTTTTTTAAAAAAAATTAGTGTATGATAATTTTTTATTAAGAAATCGATAAAATATAATGCTAAAATATTACCTTAATACGATCATTCCACCATGAATCTCCATTACAATAGCTTTTGTGGAATTATTAATTCCAGTCCTCCGGCACAGTCGACGATAAATGTCATACATTTTTTTGATAGAATAAAATTTGTTTTTTAACGGAAGCCATTCTGAATTTTGACCTGTTGCTTCTCGAAATGCATTTCTAATTCTCATTTTACTCTCTTTCTTTAGAGGACCAGTACGCCAATTAATATGTTCCATCTCAGTTTCATAAACTTCAAGAAAAGTATGAACCATACTATCATTCCATTGTATCTTTCCCTTTAATAATAATATTATAGACACATAATTAGTCAACTAAATTGTATAAGCACAGAGAAAAAAACCAATTATTATCTAAATAAATACCTCTTTTCCATTTGATGTTTGTCCTTGATTTGCCATACCTACAAGATAATACACAATTAATAGTGAAATTTCAAAACAAACTAAACAAAATTAATTATACTTCTAAACTATGGTAAAAATATATTTCTTTAATTTAAATACTAAAAATAATAATGAATAGTTGGATTTTTAAAATACAAAATTAATTGCAGTATAACAAATATATAATATTTATAATGAGAAAATTTAATTAATTTTACTATATGATTTATGATAAAACTATTGATTAAAACATTATATGATTAACTTACTCAAACAAAACTCCAATAGGCTTGATTTGTAGAGAAAAATTGTTATTCTTGAAATTTTTGGTTCTTATGTTTTATAGATTAGGTTGTGTGACTCTTATATACAAATACATATGTCTAAAATTAGTAATTTGTTGCAGGAAAAAAAGGAAATTTTAATAAACAAAATAAATATACATTAATATTTTTTGACTTTTTAATACAGAAAATAAATTAATTGTTAAAATATAATATATCGCTCGGCGATCAGACTAGAGATATTATTGGTTGCTTTGATTGTGTTTAAAAGAAAATTGAAAAGTCAATATACTAAAAATAAAAATCAGTCAAAAAAAAAATCAAATCCCGTAACCAGAGGAAAAACCCAAAATATAGAGATTCTGGCTTTTAAGTAGAAAATAGGTAAAGTGTGAAAAAACTAGTTTCCCTAAATTTTAGGGAATCTATCTAACAGAAATCATGATTGGCTTAAAAATGGTTTTTGTAAAAACAAAAACCAAAATCTCTTCCAAAAACTGCAAACAATCAACCTCTTAGTTTCTCAAGGCCTGGGTTTTAAAACCGAACCAAAATTTTCGAACAGAACCAAATTAAGATTCTGTTATTTCGGTTTGTTTTGGTTAGTAAGAACGGATCGGCAGCAATGTGAAATAGTTTTGGTTTTTGGTTCGGGTCAGTTCTGCAAAATTGGAAAACTCTATAAATCAACACAGTAATAACTCGAGAGTCGCGTCCTCTTTTTCAAACCTAATTTGATTCGTTACGTTTCTTAGTATTGGAACCACTGTATAGCACAAGTTCTTCTACATTAGCAGAGCCACAAGAAATGCTAAAATCATATTAAATGACAAGGAATTGCAACACTATGTTTCAGGATCAATTGGAGCCAACACAAAGGGAACAGGACAAATCAAATCTGAGTTACATCTCAATAGCTACAGATCATAACCAAAAAATGGCAAAGAGGATCAAAGCAACCTGAATTAATCACAAAGTAAACCATGTGGTACCCACGTTTTATATAAACGTCCAAAAGCAATGGACCTACAAGTGGCAAACATGAGAAATATCCAAATGAACACTGTTAATGAAGGAGAGGAAAATCTATTTCGCCGCCTGATTTCTCTCTTCCTTTGCCTGCTTCCCTGTACATCAAGCCAAAGACTTTAACATGTCAAAAATGGTTTAGTTTGTATTTAAGTTGTACCTATACAAATAACAAACGTTTTATAGATATAAGTACCTCAAAGTTGCAGGAGAAATGCAGAGATTTGGTTGACGGACAATGTAGATCTTGTCACCGTAGCTATCATCCTTATAGAACATCTTGATTCCTGTGCCATGTCCATAGGGCGTGTGTTGTATTCATGACCTGTATTAACAGGTTCTAGTGCTAAGCTCTCATCGCAAAAGAGGAGAATCTTTCTTTCTTTCTTGCAAGAGCACCACTGTTTTGATAGAGTAAGTATATAAAGCTTATGAATATACCTCGAGGATTCCATGGCCGAAGCTGCTCTCTCTGAAGGCACTCCACTCAGGTTGTCTCTCCCAGCAAAACTTTCCTTTGGCAGGACCAGAAGTAAAGTTCAGAGGGCATGATCCTCCAATCTCAGGGACGTTGTCTTCCGGGGAAGGACACTTCCCAGGGTCATCTGCAAAGTCCACGTCAACTTTCTCTATGTTTCCACCATCTCCAATTGTTATGTAAACAGGCCCACATGGGTCTAGCGTGTAGTTGTATATACGGTTCATCCTCTCGTATGCATGTACCTTCAGTGACAAGATATGAACGAAAGTCGACAATAAGAGGAAGAACTCAAAGCATAGAATTTGGGAACTAACATGTCCTGCAAAAACGATGTCGACACGGTGTTGGTAAAGAAGCTCTTCCATTTCCTGCCTCATGCATTCAAACTCCTGGTAGTGCGAGGAGTAGCTGTTGTACCATGGTGGATGCATCGTTGCGACCAGCCAAGGTGTCACTGCGCGATCAACTTTAGACAAGTCTTCCTTTAGCCATGCATACTGTGCTCCTAAAACAAACACATAATCATTCATTGGAATGAGATCGATCGAAGTAGGGAACAAAGCATACATGATCAAAGTAAAGAGACTGTAAGTATACCAGTGTGATTGTAATCAACATATGCCCCAACATAACAAAGTGCACTCCTCCAGCATCAAAAGAATAGTAGAAATTGCTGTTGGAGCCACTCTCACTTGCAGGAACTGCAAACCTTTCAGAATATGACTTAAAGGTGACCCCGGATGCTTGAGGCTCAATCTCATGGTTGCCTTCAATGACCATCGTTGGGACCTTGGAGGTCAGTGGCTCCATGAACCTGTGGAACAACAACTTAACAAAAAGCGGAGCAGGACCAACACAGAGTTCTTCAAATCCAAACTTGTTAACCCATAGATGATAAAGTGTTTTACCTTCCCCAGGCATCCCAGCGAGGTTGATACGTCTCCCTAATAGGTGCATCCGGAAACGAACACGAGAAGCATGAAGCTCCTTCGCCACCAGTTGTACGGTATTGGTTTGCATATGTTAAGTCCCCAACGATTACAACCAGTGAAGGGTCGTTCTCCATCAAATGGTCAACAGTGGTTGTTGTGTTACTAGTAAGACCAAATCCCCAACAAAGGCAATCCGACGAGGATATGCATCTTTGCTCGGCAATGGCAAAGTCTCGAAAGAAACCTCCTCGCTCATTGCAGGAACAGAGCTGTCTCCACACTTGTAATAGTACTTGGTTTCTGGTTCTAGACCTACATAATATCATAACTCTGTCGGCATCAACCAATATCTGCAAAAAGATATCATCTTTCACAATTTTCTTTATCGTTATTACCGTCAATGAGGACATGGTGTATGATGCCTGATGTGTAATTGAGTAAGCCATTAAAGGGATACAACTGACTATAAACTGTTGCATTTCCTTTCTTCTTTTGCAAATATTTACCTTTCTCCTTCCCATACCAAACCTCGCTTGAGATCGAACTTGGGTCAAGCGGCTTCACATCTTTTCCAACCACAGCATCACCTAAACAAGAATATGAACAAATCTGACAATAGTAACGACATACATACGAGTCAAGAGACATATTCAAAGCCTAACATTCAGCCAAAAAGTATCATACTTTATGCTAACATAAGAGAAAAGAGACAAATTCAAAGACTAATGCTTTACATAAAGAAAATCTCAATAAATATATACCACTTGTGTGATTCACCAAAAGAAGTCAAATTGATAATAGATGAAATTTGAATTCGTGTAAATCTTGAATATTTACCAGTGACCCAAGAGACCCACATGGAGGTTGGAGAAGAAAGAGCTAAAGCAATCTGTTCTGGGAAATCGGAGCTGACATTTCTCTTCCTCAGCCTCGGATGATCGATGGGAAAATCGTCGCTGCCTCGGCGAAGAGACGGGTCGAACCGGCGAGTCAATGGCTTGAACGGGCCGTCTAAAGTTGTCGGGATTGTTTCGCCGGCGGCTAGCAACGGCGACATCGAGGTCACTGCGATCATCATCAGTAAAGCGGTGGGGATGATGAATGATGTTGCCGGAGACATGATTAGATAGTCCACCACGGGTTGTCTCTTTGGTTCCAGTTCCACATGCGTGTACAGAGCTTTTGATGGTCTCGAGCGTTGACGCTAATGGCGAAATTTTGAATTTTTTTTATTTTATTTTCTTTTACTTTACTTGACTGGTGAGAGAATATGCCATTGATGTTCTAGGCTTTTAAAGTGGTACGTTTCACCATCTGTTTGGAGTAGCATTTTAGCAACTAACGAGTAATGAGTTAGTGAAATTTTCAAATTGTAACGTTACTTATTGTAACGGCAGTTAAAGATTATGAATTGGGATATACAGACGATGTGTGATGAGGCGATAGCTTGGGAAAGAAGCTTAGGAATTAGAGTGTCACGCATTATCCATGCATTAAATGTCATTTGATAAATTCTTAAAAAACAAAAAGGGTCTGATTGGTAGTTCTTTGAACAATTAAATTTTTTCTTTTTTAAAAATGTTATCAATCACCAAAATTTTTAAACAGTAAAATTACTCATTAACAACTTTTTCTTACTGTTTTCACTATTCATCGTACAGCTTTTGTTAACAGCTTACAACTTCCACTAATTGTTGAAATAATCGTTCCGTTTTTGTTTACCAATTGGACCAAAAAATTTTCCATTGATTTTTAGAAAAAATATAAACAATCCATGTCATCATTTAGAATATCGTGAATATAGTTTTCCATATTTGTAGCTATGTTAATGTGATTATACTGGTTAGGAAAGTAGATTATTCTATGTACAATTGTATAGAGAAGTCAATCCTTAAGAGAGGAATAAAAGTTTGTTTGTCCCATCATAAACTCTCATCAATGTAGCATCTTTATTCTCTTCATTAAAAGATGGAAGATTTAATCTGGAATTCTGGATGATGGCGTGTTTGACCGAGAATTATTAAAGTAAACCTAATTAGGAAGTGTTGTATCTTTGCTGAGAGAATATGCCATTGAGATCTAGGCTTTTAAGTGGTACGTGTCACCATCTGTTTGGAGCAGTATTTTAACAACTAAAAAAAGAAAACAAGAGAATGAGTTAGTGAATTTGACAAAAAAAAAAAGAGTCAGTGAAATTTTCAAATTGTAACGTTAGTTATTGTAACTACAGTTAAAGGTTATGAATTCGAACATCATGATACCTAGGTTAACCTGCGCATTGCAAGGTGACTTATATATTAATTATTTTGTTAATTTGATTTTAAAATTAAATTATAAATCATAAAAACTAAAATTTAATTTTTATTAATTTTTAGAATTTTTGTTAAATATTTAAAATACAATTATACAATAGGTATTAGTTAAATTTAATGTGTTTGTGAACCAAATTACTAAAATATTCATCATAATAGAATATAAAAGAATTCAATTAAGAAAAAAATTGATATTTTTGTATTACTATTTTCTATATATATGATTTTATCTAATTTGAATATAATTTAATGATAATTATATTATATATATAATATTGTATATAGTTTCCATATATGGTCCAAATTTGAAAAGAATTATAATTTAAAAGTAAATAAATATGAGTTATGAATGAACAATATGATATATGATTTTACATAATAAAGTCAGTAAATGATGTAAATAAAATTATCTATGTTTTTTTTGTGGAAAATAAATAATATTATAACTGGTTAAACTGCAACAATTTTTTAATAATAAAAATATATAAAATTGAAAAATTGAATGTGTACTTTTTGTTTGATAAATTAAATTTACATTTAGTTAGTAGAAATATAAATGTATAATTATTATATAAAGAAATTAAAATAATATGAAATATGATTTTTATAATATAATAGGTAAATAACTTGAGTGATATTATACATATTTTTTACTTTTGTAATGAATAAAAAATTCTTATAAATGATTAAAATTCAATGATTTTCTGAAATAGTTAAATATATATATATAATATGCAATAGAAAAATTTAATATTGGGAGGATATCCTCCCACTTACGCACCAAAAAAAAAAATAGAAAAACTTAATATGTAGTTTTAGTTTAACATAACAATTTATATTCTACTAGATAATGATCTACGTAATATGCGGATAAAAATGAAATATTTAAAATTTAAAATTGATAACTAGCTTGCATAACATGATTTACATATTTAGATTTTAGATTAAAATTTGCTTTAAATTATCAAAAAATAATATTTTATAACTTGCAGTTGAGAAATTAGAGAAATCTAGAGAAACGATTTAAATTAATGTAAAATTAGTTAAAAACAAAATATTTTTGTGTTATCGTGTTAGAAAAAAAAAAAGTGTTTAAAATTTATAATTTTTAAAAAATATTTAAATGTATGATAAACTTAAATAAATAAATTGAACGAAAAATGATGAATGATGAGTTGTAAATATTTCATATCATACATATAAACTGTTACAATGAGTGATTTTTTTGAAAAATGTTAGTTTTGTTTGTGGGTATCCAACTGATCAAATGTAAGTAAAATTTTGAGATTTTAGATTTTAGATTTAGGTTTTAGTTTTGTTTAAACGTCATACAATAAATTAGATTTCTACATAACAATATAACATATCTACATAATAGCATCTATTTTTATTGTTATTGTTCAGGACTACAAGTCCATGGCATCAAAATTCTGTCAAGTAGGACCATTGTAACCAATTGGATCAACTTTATCTTGCGTGTGAGCGAAGATATAATCTTCAAGAATATGTTATGTATATGGTCGAGTGGACCTTCTATCCTTAAAAAGAAAAAGAAAAACGAGGTGACAGGAATATGTTATGTATACGGTTATATTCTAAACATATATTATACTAGGTGGCAGGAATATAGTTTTTTTAATTAGCATTTTTATTTAAAAGTGAGAATTTGGTTTTTTTTTTTCTTTTGTCATTTGCTAGATTTATTGAAAATTTAAAATAGGAGTTAGAACGCTATGCTGGCAAAGGTTAACACCTTTCTAGAGATAAAGCCAACGAGTTCACATAATAAACATTTCTGAAACAAAAGAGCCCAAACAAAGGAACTAGAAACAATTATTATAAAAAAAAACTTAATCAAACAATACTAAAACAAAAGATACAAGCTCATAAACTATTATCTAGTATGAATTAGCAACAATTAAAGTACAATTTGAAAGTATTTAGCCATTTAGCATTATATAAATCCAAAGATTTGAGATCTAAAGTGGCTAAAAAACTTTTAATCTACTGAAACCATGAAAATACAAATCTGCTAAATCTATTAGAAAAACCTCTCTAATTCAAAATTGGGTTTCAGAATCCACCTACAACGACTAAAAACACATAAAAACATCCAAACGAAGCCACTCACGCTTTCAACTAACGTATTAGAGCCAACAGCCGAATCCCTCCAAACTATCAACTACCACCCCAAAAAAAATTAATTGGAAATAGGAAGCAACCTCGAGCAATGTTGAATCTCCAGAATTAAAGAGTACCAGAGGCAAAGTAGAAAAACAGCGAAACAAAAAAAAACGAAAAAATGAGGTATAGTGTCGGAACGCTAGCCTAGATCAATGAAACCCTAGATCTACTTTTTAATCGTTTTTTGAGAAAATAACTTTTTTTTTTAATTTTCGTGTGAGAATTTGGTTTACATTTAAAATTTAGCTTTTTTTCGTTTAGGTTTAAAATTTTCAATTTGATTTTATTTATGATTATTTAGATTTAATATGTTTATTTAAATTTTAATAAATTTAAGTTAGCATTTTCAATGATTTTTATATTATATTTATATTTAATGACTATATTTATTTTAAATATGTATATATTTATTTTAAATATGTATATATTTAAATGTATAAATTTTTTTTGTTCTAGTTAAAATACATTAAATTGATAAGAAAATTTTATCAACCTAGTAAACCGATCGACAATCGTTTAACCAAACTACTTTATTGCGATTAAACCTGAATAAGTTCAACAATTTGAAAAGTTGATTAGTCATTGTTTTACATCAAGTAATGAATTGAAATATAATTTCAAACATTTAACTATCCACAAAATTTTGATTTTTAATTAACATTGTCTTGAAACAAATATAATTTAGTTTAATAATTTTCTTTGTAAAATAGAAAAAAAAACTACAAAAAACTAAAATATGGATGAACTTTTGCTTCTATAAGATAATCTGAAATTTTGTATTTCATGTCTTAAACATGAATCATGGTACTATGTGTATACTATCTTCAACCAATATAATATTATATTTTTTAAAAGTCACAAAGATGAGCAGTATAGAAAAAAAATTAATCATATAATTGAAGTATAAAAATGAAATGCTTTCTTACGTTTTTCACCATATAAATATTTGGATGGATTCATATCAAAAACATTGAAAATATATAACACAAACCCCATTAATGCAAATGAATATATATTAGTTTTTTTTTTGTGAAATTGTTTTGTGTGTGTAAGGTCCATAGTCGATCACCTCTAGAATTTTAAGTTTTTTTTGCATATGCTCTTTTTCAATATTTTTATAATTTTAGTAATTTGAAGATTTCTTACCTTATATAACAAAAACCCATTAAAGCAAATGAATATATATATATATATATATATATATATATTACTTTTTTTTCTGTGAAATTGTTTTGTGTGTGTGTAAGGTCGATAGTCGATCACATCAAGAGTTTTAAGTTTTTTTCAATATTTTATAATTTAGGAATTACAAGATAGTTGTTACTTTATATTTTAATTTCTATAATTAAAAATTTATGTCAACTTTTAGTTCGAGGGAATGTCATAATTATGTAGGATCAATGTCATATTTTCTAGTAACTCATGCCATATGTTTTGTTAAATTTATTGTAGTGAATAGTGATGACATTTAAATAATCACTTGGTAAATAATGTTTAGAGAATTGTTACTAATTATTGTGAAAATTGATTCAGGTCACAAATTTTACCATTTAGTTATTTTGATATTTAATATTAATCATATATTAGATGACTTCTCGCGTGATCCGCAGTACTTATTTTTGAAAAACATAATATTTTTATTTAAAATTAAAAAAAGTGTACACTTTATTTTACTTTTAGTACTCAGTTTTCTAATTTTACAAAAAAACTGAAACCATAGAAAAGTCAAATATAATTTAGTTTCATTCAAGAAAATTTTAATTTTTCGATTTGATATTAGATTTGGTTTTAAGCCAATGTTACTTAAAATAATTTAAAATATGATAAATAACAATCTTGGTTTCTAATATATTTATATTTTATTACTTATAAGAAAATTATAAGATTTTATTAAATTTTAGTTAATGAATTTTATTATAGTGTAGAAAACGATGATTGGCGGCCGTTAACGATGAAGTGGAAAAGCTTCTAAAAATGGTCTGATTCAGTAAGTAAAATACCTCTATTGACAGCTTTGTATTGCTCCTTATAAACTGGTTAATTGAAGCAATGTTCGACATAAGCTCTTATCTTTTATGAATGCATTTTTAATGTATAATCAAATATGGATGAAATCTAAAGATTAAGATTTAACCGCTTTCATCACTGATTGTGGAATTTACTATTACAAAGTTATGCATTTAAAACTGCAAAACTTATTAATAAGGTTTCTATGAATACGTTGTAGACAGAATCTTTTTGCTCATTATCAATAAAACTGATGCATTTTCTTTACAAATATTTTTATATATAAAGTTTTGTGTTTTTACTCATTGTGTGTGGATTCTCTTTTGAGTATATCATCATCTTTCTGTATCAATGATCTTTGATGCTGATACGAGGATCACCTCTCTCACGAATTACACTTCGAAGTTGGTCTGGATAAACTTTGAACTCAATTGAGCTACTAGCTCTCAAGAACAAAGGAATGAATCGTTAGGTCGCACAAGGGATGCGGAAGGCCCTTGATATTCCAAACCTCAGCAGTCTTAAGATATGACTCACTTAGACAACCAAAGAGGGGTTGTTTTTTGGATATGACTCACCAAGCAACAGGGGTTTGTTCGCAAGGAACAACAGAGATTCACTCTCCAAGACAATTACAATGATCAAACTTCACTTCTTATTCATTCAATGGTTTCCGAAATACATATATAGTGGTTGTGTTTCAGAAAACAAGACAAGACAACACGGAAGCATCACATTAATGAAGTAAAGACTTGACTGAATTGATTCCATGTTGACTGACTCTTCAGGTGATGTGAACACGCGGCCTTGACTGGTGCTATCTGAATCGCCATTTAGGAAGGTACCCCTAAATCTTCATAATACCTTACTAAAAGTCGATTTAGGAAGGGGTTCCCGAATCCTTACTGACCCTTACTAAGGTCATGTGTTGCACATCTTCCTCCTTAAGGTTGAACTGAACATTGGCAGAACTAAGTAAAGAACTTAGCGTTTGAGACAGCTGCCTGGTCCGCGCCCTGGTCATAGCTCCGGCCGGTACTCGCAAAGCGTCCTCAACTTGAAGCTCTCCACCTTCTGGTCCATGCTCTTCCACGGCCTTAAGCTCAGCTTGCTCATCTTCTGGTTCTGGTTCAAGCTCTCCATATTTGGTGCCATCCATGATCATATCATCCCCTCGCGGTTGAAAAGGATTTGACCACAAATCTTGTTCATCTGCCACAAAAGGAATTAAGTCAGAAACATTAAAGCTTGAACTAACTTGATACTTACCTTGCAAATCAACTTGATAGGCATTGTTGTTGATCCGCTTGACTATCTTGAATGGTCCATCAACACTAGGCATAAGTTTGGACTTCCTTTCAGCCGGAAATCGGTCCTTCCTCAAGTAAACCCATACCTGATCTCCAACATCGAAGACTAGCTCGCGTCGGCCCTTGTTGGCTTTCTTAGCATACTGCTTGGTCTTTTCCTCAATGTTGATCCTTGCTTTCTCATGGATCTGTTTAACAAGTTTAGCTTTCTTCTCGCCATCTAAACTAGTTCTTTCACTCAAAGACAAAGAGATTAGATCCAAAGGAGATAAAGGATTGAAACCATAAACAATCTCAAATGGAGAGAACTTTGTAGCCGAATGAACTGCATGATTGTATGCAAACTCAACATGTGGTAAGCACTCTTCCCAAGTTCTAAGGTTCTTTTTAATGACAGCCCTTAACAAAGTTAACAAAGTCATATTGACTACTTCTGTTTGTCCATCAGTTTGTGGGTGACAAGTAGTTGAAAACAACAACTTAGTACCTAACTTAGACCAAAGAGTTTTCCAGAAGTAACTCAAGAACTTAGTGTCCCTATCAGAAACAATTGTTCTAGGCATGTCATGCAAACGAATGATCTCTCTAAAGAACAAATCAGCAATGTGCAATGCATCATCAGTTTTATGACATGGAATAAAATGAACCATCTTAGAAAATCTATCTACAACCACAAAGATAGAATCCTTTCCTGTTCTAGTTCTAGGCAACCCAATCACAAAATCCATAGATATGTCATTCCACGGATGAGTAGGAATAGGCAAGGGAGTATACATACCATTAGGCTGCACTTTGGACTTAGACTGTTTACAAGTAACACACCTGCCACAGATCCTTTCAACATCCCTTTGTAGATGCGGCCAAAAGAAGTGTTCTTGCACTACCTTCAGAGTCTTTGCTATCCCAAAATGCCCCATCAATCCTCCTCCATGGGCTTCCCTTACAAGCAATTCTCTCAAAGAACAGTTAGGAATGCATAAGCGGTTTGCATAAAACAGGTAACCATCATTCCTATAGAACTTGTCACTTGCGGTTCTAGAACAAGCAAGAAATGGTTCTTTGAAGTATAGATCAGACTCATATAACTCCTTAACTCGCTCAAATCCGAGAAACTTAGCATCTAAAGTAAAGATGAGCACATACCTTCGAGACAAAGCATCAGCCACAACATTTTCTTTACCTTTCTTGTACCGAATGACATAGGAAAAGGTTTCAATGAATTCAATCCATCTGGCATGTCTTTTGTTGAGCTTGTGATGTCCTTTCAAGTGCTTGAGAGTCTCATGATCAGTATGCACCACGAACTCCTTAGGCCAAAGATAATGTTGCCAAGTTTGCAAAGGTCTCACCAGAGCATAGAGCTCCTTGTCATATGTTGGGTAATTGAGAGTGGCTCCTCCTAGCTTCTCACTGAAGTAAGCAATCGGTTTCCTATCCTGCATCAAGACAGCACCAATTCCAACTCTTGAGGCATCACACTCAATCTCAAAAAGTTTTCAGGAAATCAGGCAAAACAAGAAGAGGTGCATTCGTAAGCTTCCCTTTCAATGTCTGGAATGAGTCTTCTTGTGCTTGCTCCCACTTGAATCCCACTTGATGACTTCTGTAAGAGGGGCTGCTATTGTGCTGAAGTCCTTCACAAACCTTCTGTAGAATCCCGCAAGGCCATGAAAGCTTCTGACCTCTCCAACGGTTTTTGGACTTGGCCATTCCCTAATAGCTTTAACCTTTTCCTCATCCACTTTAATGCCATCTGAACTCAAAACAAAACCCAGAAACACGAGATTATCTGTCCCAAAAGTGCATCTCTTCAAGTTAGCATAGAGATTTTCCTTCCTAAGCACTCCTAAAACCGATTCTAGATGATCAATGTGCTCACTAAGTGTTTTGCTGTAGACAAGAATGTCATCGAAGTATACTACAACAAAGACTCCTATGAAAGCTCTCAGGACATGATTCATCAACCTCATGAAAGTACTAGGTGCATTGGTTAAACCAAAAGGCATAACTAACCATTCATACAATCCTAGCTTAGTTTTAAAAGCGGTTTTTCCATTTATCCCCTTCCTTCATCCTAATTTGATGATACCCACTTTTCAAATCAATCTTAGAAAAGATGCATGATCCATGACGTTCATCCAACTTATCATCTAATCTAGGGATGAGATGTCTGTACTTAACTGTGATGTTGTTGATTGCTCTACAATCCACACACATGCGCCAACTGCCATCTTTCTTGGGCACAAGGAGAACTGGAACTGTGCATGGACTCATGTTTTCTCTGATGTATCCTTTCTCCATGAGCTCATTGATTTGTTTTTGCAGCTCTTTTGTCTCAACAGGATTGGTCATGTATGTTGGTCTGTTTGGAAGAGAAGCGCCTGGTATGAAATCAATCTGGTGCTCAATGCCTCTGATTGGAGGTAGACCATCCGGATTTTCATCAGGAAACACATCCCTAAAACCTTGCAAAAGAGATTCAAACTCACTTGGAAACTCCAGTACATTGTTAGAAGAAGACGTTAGTGCTTCTTTAAAAACTAGCAAAAGCATTGGTTGATTAGAAAACAAAGCTTTCTTGATCTCACTAGTTTTAGCAAAGAAATTGGAATGCCTTACTTGCTTGGAATCGTTTTCCTTGGATGATTCGGACTCTTGATCTCGCTTGGCTTGTTCTCTTATTTCTTTTAAAAGCTTTTGATCCTGATGTACCTCTTGAGGTGACAGTGGTACCAACATAATCTTCTTCCATTTGTGTTCAAAGGTGTGACAGTTTGTGTACCCATCATGTATGACTCTTTTGTCATATTGCCAAGGCCTTCCTAAAAGGATGTGACCGGCCTCCATAGGTAGAACGTCACAAAGGATCTCATCCTTGTATCTTCTAATGGTGATTGGAACTATGACTTGGTTGCTGACCTTCATCTCTCCTGTTTCACTAAGCCACTGAAGAGCATATGTCCGGGGGTGTTTCCTCATACTCAAGCCGAGTTTCTTAACCATTGTCTCACTAGCCACGTTGGTACAGCTGCCTCCATCCACGATTAGGCTACATACTTTGTCATTGACATAGCATCTAGTGTGAAAGAGGTTCTCTCTCTGCTCATGCTCCTTGGTTTTGAGTTGCGCACTCAAGGTTCTCCTAGTAACCAAAAGTTCCCTGTGAGCAGGATAATCTATTTGCTCTTCCTCAGAATCTGTTTGCGACTTCTCGTCCTCAGATTCTATGTCACCGTTCTCCAGAACGATCATGACCCTCTTGTTGGTACAATCCTTAGCATAATGTCCAAGCCCCTGGCATTTGAAGCACCTCATATCCCTGGCTCGTGCAGTAGGAGCTTCCGCCTTTTCCTTGACACTACTAGAAGATGGATTAGTTTTAAAATCGAAAATAGGTTTGATTAGAGATTTACCCTTATTTTGGTAGCTAGTCTTAGCAACCGGTGTGTAAGTGGACTTGGGTAGACTCCTTCTCTTAACCTGCTGCTCAACCAAGATCGCCTTGTGTAGCATCTCTTCTAGGCACTCGTACTCTTGCATCTCCAACCTATCTTGGATGTCACGGTTGAGTCCTCCTAGAAATCTTGCCATTGTTGCCTCCGGATCTTCATCAGCATCTGCTTTGATCATTAGCGGCTCCATCTCTTGGAAGTAATCCTCAACGCTCTTAGTTCCTTGAACTGATCTCCTAAGTCTCTGATGCAAGTCTCGGTTGTAGTGACTGGGCACAAAACGCTTCCTCATGAGAGTGACCATCTCATCCCATGTAGCTACGGGTCTTTCACCTGTTCTCCTCCTGTTGGTCACAAGTTGATCCCACCAGTTAATAGCATAACCATAGAACTCAGTTGCGGCCAACCTTACCTTTTTAAGTTCAGAATAGTTCTGGCAGTCAAAGACCTTTTTACCATGGAATGATGAGATTTTCAACATAAGGTCACCTAGGTTATCATCTTGTCTTCCCCGGGTCTCTCTAGGCCGTCTGGTCCTTCTTTGGCTTTCCCTAGAGGAGTGTTCATAGAACTCTTCTGCATTGGCTCTGGAACGCCTTTGTGTGGTTCGTGATCTACCAGTTGCTCCCTCTGTTGGTAGTCTGGTCTGGGTGTCCTCTTGGACCCGATCAAGTCGAACGTTGATTTCCTCAAGTTCTGATCTCATCATTCTTTTCATTTCTCCCATCAAGGCCCTCATTTGTATTCTAGAAAGGCCAACGTTCTGGTTGTCCTCCTGTTCATCATTACTTGGATCGGACATCTTTCCTACAAACAAGAACAAACAGGTTAAGGAAACAGAAACTCTTCAACGGCCGGTCCTAACTCTTCAACGGCCGGTTCTCCCTTGTGGATTTTCCTGCAAGCACTTAAACAAACGAGTTAATCAAAACTCTCTTCCTCACAGGTGTTTTATCCCTCGGTGAAATCTCAAGAGTTCCTCCAATAGAACAAATCTGTCAAACCCAATGAATTTATCCAAACAACCAAAGTAGATGAAGGGGTAGATAGATAGATTGCAAGATTTTTGGTTATGGATGATTAACCAACCCTTGAAACCGATTTCTCCTGGCTTCCTTAAACATTTTTCTTTTGTTTTCTCTTTTTTTTTTTTTTTAATATCAGGCGGCTCACCCAGAGAACAGATAGACAGAAAAGATTTTTTATTTTTTTTTTTAGTTTTTTTTTTTATTGAAGAAGATGAAAAGGTGAGAAAGATGGATCGAAATAGATACCAAACTTCAAAGTGAGCTCTGATACCACTTGATACGAGGATCACCTCTCCCACGGATTACACTTCGAAGTTGGTATGGATAAACTTTGAACTCAATTGAGCTACTAGCTCTCAAGAACAAAGGAATGGATCGTTAGGTCGCACAAGAGATGCGGAAGGCCCTTGATATTCCAAACCTCAGCAGTCCTAAGATATGACTCACTTAGACGACCGAAGAGGGGTTGTTGTTTGGATATGACTCACCAAGCAACAGGGGTTTGTTCGCAAGGAACAATAGAGATTCACTCTCCAAGACAATCGCAATGATCAAACTTCACTTCTTATTCATTCAATGGTTTCTGAAATACATATATAGTGTTTGTATTTCAGAAAACAAGACAAGACAACACGGAAAACATCACATTAATGAAGTAAAGACTTGACTGAATTGATTCCATGTTGACTGACTCTTCAGGTGATGTGAACATGCGGCCTTGACTGGTGCTATCCGAATCGCCATTTAGGAAGGTACCCATAAATCTTCATAATACCTTACTAAAAGTCGATTTAGGAAGAGGTTCCCAAATCTTTACTGATCCTTACTAAGGTCACGTGTTGCACATCTTCCTCCTTAAGGTTGAACTGAACATTGACAGAACTAAGTAAAGAACTTAGCGTTTGAGACAGCTGCCTGGTCCGCGCCCTAGTCATAGCTCCGGCCGGTACTCGCAAAGCGCCCTCAACTTGAAGCTCCCCACCTTCTGGTCCATGCTCTTCCACGGCCTTAAGCTCAGCTTGCTCAGCTTCTGGTTCTGGTTCAAGCTCTCCATCCTTGGTGCCATCCATGATCACATCAGGTGCCATCGATCCACCTTCATCACCATTCCTTGGTCTAGCAAAAGAGAGTGAAGGTCAGCTTGTTCGATCGCAACCATTCTATATAAGTATTCTCCTTTGAGTCTTCTATATATCACCTCATCATATGGCAACCCTAATCTTGTGTGATGTGTGGAGAGTCAGATGAATCATGTTACCGTCTTTTCTTTGTTTGTCACTACACCTTTATCATTTTGATGGTAATCAATGGAAATATTTTTCATTTTTGTATTACTCTGGACTGAGATAATATAAGTTTTTTTACTCGTAGATATAATACCATTGACTATCTTCTCATTCATTTATATGTTCAAATTGTGATTTATAATATTTGGAGAGAGCAAACTGAAAAAAAAAACACAGCAAAATGTAAAAAAAAAACACACACAGCAAAATGAACAAAAACATAATAGAATCATCACACACCATCCAAATTCTTTAGAATTGTTGATAACTCCATCAAAATGGACAAAAACATAGATAGAATCATCACACACCATCCAAACCCTCTCGAATTGTTGATAACTCCATCAAAATTTGCATCATCTCACTTTGCAACAAACTCCGACTCGAAGTTAAATGGCCTGATGCAGCACTAGCAAGTAGCAAGCCACTCTCATCGGTCGCCATTACCAAAATCTCTGTTCATTTCTTCTTTGATATACTTTATTATTTTTTTGTTTTTTGTTTTTTACTTGTGTCATATTTCTGGTTTCAAAATTAAAAACTTAAAGATTTTTTAATTTTTATCATCCGTTCATCAATAATTAAATTTTTTTAAAACTTTAAAATATCCTAATTCCATTTGCACTCTAATTTTTATTTTGATATATGTCATGTTTTGTCATCAAAAATAAAATTTTTAGTTTAAAACAACTTTCGTTTTGAACTTTTGTTTTGTATATAAATTTTTGGTTGGTTAATAAATTTAGCATCTATAAAAAAAGAGTTAATTTTGAACTAGTTTATATATGTATATATATTTGATCTAAAGCTAAAAGGTTTCTACAGTGCTATTATTGTGTATCACCATCTGTGTACGGCTTTGTGTATAGTATGATGTGAGAGTATAAATTTGTTTCCTTCAATTGCACTCTGAACTTTGTAAGCCAGCTCCCAATCACGTACTCTCCTTTTAAATCTAATACTTATGGAAAGGACAAAAGGCCCAAAACTGATAAAAACACTTCCACCAGAAATTACCAAGAAATCAGCAAAAAAAAAAAAAGAAGTAATTGGATTCCATGTACAGTTCAATTACTTGTCTTATACTTAATGTTTACTCAACTTAAAAGTTTCTATTGATTATGTTGAGTATATATAGTATATTAATGTCTAATAATGATCGATATTTGCAATATGTATTTATGTTGGGTTGAAATCATGAGTACAACATGATTACAATTAGGAGAAACACCAATATATATGTATATGTGTACCAACCTACGTATACATATACTCTTAACTCTTAAATCTTTCTTCAACTTATAAAATAGTAATTAAGTCTATAATGGGTATATCTATATCTGAGTTATTTTTAAAAAGCTACCATATATTTAATTTTCAGAATTAAGAAATGTACCTTGGTTTCACTTTCATGCATGGATCAATTAAAATGATAACACACAACGTAGTTTTTTTACATTTGGCGGAAACATTCCATGCCCTGATGTGGCCGGTCAACAAGAAACCGTAATGTGCGCCTGAGAAACAAAAATTAGGAAACATGAATTTGAGAAAATTGATTGATTAATTAAGTTGGAGAAATTATTTTCCTTTAAATGCGGCATAAAATCAGTGGTGACCCATTTAGCTTCCGTACGGAACACACTGCCTTTTGATGACGTGGCATTTCTAGACTCTTTGATTCGTTAAATCGGTTAGTTAATTTCGTTAATCCCATTAAACTAATCACACAAATCTGCGTATCCTTTTTTCGATAAACACATCTGCTTCTCTAACTTTAGGATGTATGTATTTATTAATATTTTTTTCTTACAAATCCCATAGTATATAATGTGAGATATTTTATTTAGCTTTTGTAAAAAACTTTACAACTTCCTATCACTAAATTAAATATAGTAGGAGTAAATTTATTTCTATACAACTAATAGGTCTGGGCATTTTAACCGAACCCGAAGAACCGAACCGGAATCAACCCAAAAAAACTGGTTCGGTTCGGGTATGAATTTTTTAAAATAATTGAACGGATCTCAACATCGAGTAACTTTGGGTATTGTGTATTACTGAACCGAACCGACACCCGAAGTAACCAAAGTTGTACTTTTCTCTTTATTTCTACTTTGGGATATTGGTTCACTTTGTTATCTATAATCTCTAATTTTTAGATAAATAGGTTCATATCCGGATATGTATGCATTTTCGGTTACTCTAGTTATAAAATATCTACAATAGTAACTAAAATAACTAAAATCGCACCCTTATCCTTATCTCTACTTCGGATCTATTGGTTTATATTCTCATATTTTATGCATTTTTGGTTACATCGGATACAAAATACTCTAACCGATCCGGATCCAAAAAGTATTTAGGATACAATTCGGATCTTAAGTAAAACACCAGAACCGACCCGAACCCACTTAGTACCGAACCGAACCCGATCCGAAATTTCAAATATCCGAATAGATTTTAAATCCCAAAACTAAAAGAACTAATACCCGAAAAAAATGACCAGAACCCGATTGGATACCCGAATGCCCAGGCCCACTACTAAAGTCGGTGGAACAAAGAACTTAAAAAAGATTTTCAACTTTAATTTTGTTACAAATATAGCTCCGGCGCCATTTGCAGGTATTAAAATTTAAAATTTTATGTTTTTGATTTCAAGTCATTTTTTTTGTTTTTGTTGATAAAAGGTCTAAGACATTTGTTCCATCTGTTAGACTGTTACATTACACCTTTAAGACACCTTGGATATATTAAATTTATTACATTTGATGATCACGCACACCAACATCATTAACTCCTTTGTACAAGTAAAACAATAATCATTTAACTTCCACATTTTATCCAAAATTTATTTACAGTTTAAAACTATAGAATGTTCTATAGTGAGAGCAAATAACATCTGATGATGCAGAAATGTAAATATCGATTGTTTCTTCTTCATAACGATTTTAAAAATAATTATTAGTATTAAGATAATAATATGCACATGAGACATGAGGCGGTTACGGCAGTTATGCGAGTTTGGTTAGAGTGTGTTACGGCGTTAAGAGTAAAGGGACTAAATGGCAAACAAAAAAAAGTAAGAGACAGTGCATGTGAAAATTTCGAAATTATGAAAACGTTTAACTTAATACGAGTACTTAATAATTTAAACCTTGACCTAAAAGATAAAGAAAGTAATAACTAACAAACTTTACCGCCGGTTAAGTAACGGCGTTTACTAACTAACGGCAACGTTAACGTTTCTTCTTTTAGTTTTTGCGTATATATAACGGAGACGGTTTCCTTGGAGCTTGTGCACTAATCTGTCACTCGTCTCCTGCTTCTTCTACCTTCTCTCTCCTCTCGCCGCTTCTTTTTTATTTTTCCCGAGAAAAAGTGAGAGAAGAAAGAAAGAAGCTTCAATGGCGTCGTCGTCTCAGAAACTGACCACCGTTTGTTTGACCGTGCTCGTCCTCTTAGCTCTCACCGCAACGATTCTCCGGAACTTTGAAATCCCTAGCTCCAGGTCTCTCTCTCTCTAAATTTCTCTGTTTTCTTTTTTTTTTTTTTTTTACTTCCGCGGTGTTTTTGAGTCTCCTTTTAAGCTGCATTCTCAATTTCTGCGAAGGATTTTGAAAATTTTCTCTGTTTTAAGTAGTTCTGATTTTTCTCTTTGACGGAGTTTTTTGCAGCTGCTTCTTTCTCCGCCATGGTTACGTTTTATTTTTCTTCGGCGATGATTTTAAGTCTCCGTTTAAGCTGCATTGTCTATTTTCTGCGTAGGATTTTGATACTTTCCATCTCGATTCAACGATTTTCGAATTTTCATGGATTTGTGTCCTATATTAATGATTTTTGCAGCTGATTTTTCCAAGTTCTCAGTGACGTGTGAGTCTTTTGATGAGAGTTTTGAGCTAAGTCCTCTGTTTTTTTTTGGTATATTAATTTTTCAGGAAGCTAAAAACAGAGAAGTTGCAGAGCTCAAAGAACAGCTCAACAATGGAGGTGAATAGGTAAAAGAGGGAAACAAAACTTGTTTAGTTATTTATTTATTGTTATTTTTTTGCCGCCGCTCACGAAAACATGAAACGCGCTTTTAACCGCTAGGGTTAACCTTTTTTATGTTTTAAAATTAAAATTAAAAAGTGGAATATTAACTAACAATCCTAGCCGTTGATATGTTTAGGATTCCACGGATCCGTTAAACCATTCCTTTTTTACCTTTTTATTCATTCATCGCCGCTCACTCACACATGCTCTGTCTCTCTAGCCTGTACTGTAGCATTTAAAATATTTATCATATATTCCACGTCAGTAAAGTCATAACGTACGTTTTCTCATAAGGGCAAATTAGTCCATTTCATTAAAACGCTAGTTTCTTTCATTCTTTTTTTTCCTGCGCCTTTTCTCGCGTGTACATATATCGATTTTTACTTGCGTTAAGATGTTGCCACGTGTCAGAAATATTTTGAGTTGTTTTTTTCTTTCGTAAATGCAAAGTTAACATTTTTTTGATTGGTTAATAATTTTAGTTTATGGTTGGTCGCGTCATTTGTGACTTTTTTTGCAGGCTTGAAGGTGTGGAGTTGAATGAACAACACGCGGTTGCTGATCCAGATAAAGTTGCTGATGAAGTCGCTACGCTTGTTCAGATGTGAGTTTCTCTCTCTCTCTTTCTCTTCTGTGTGACTGCATTAAAAGTCTTTCTCGGGAACTTGCTGTGAATAAAGCATGTTTTCATTCTCTGGAAATTGCATTTCAGACGACAAGTCCCCACCTTAAGAAATTAATTAGAGAACCCTGAAGCAAACTTACGTGGACTATTTAAGAGCATACAACAAAAATGTTGAAAATTTTAATTAAATTTTATTTTCATGCGTCTAAACTTTGGTTGGTTTACTTGTCTGTCACCTTTATTTGTCTCTCTCTTTGATTTTCGTCGTGAAGCTACGCTAGTTAAAACCTTATAGTTATAGATAGGTACAGACATGAAACCATCCCCCTCGCTTAAAACTGACACATTGTCGTTTCACCACGCTCTAGCGATTGTCAGAGTTCCCACGGACATTGTTTTGTTTTGTAACTCTTTAATTGGTTTAACGGTGTCTTCAATTAATTCGAACACTTTTATTTATCTGTTACTGGGTTTGGGGATTTGGCAACTGCTCTCTACCGTCTTTTTGTGGCATTTAGTTTTCAAGTCTCTATCATCTTTGGATATTACGGTCTGGTCTATTTTTAGTTTTTTTATCAGTTGAAACATTAATGGACAAAAAAAATTTCGACTTTTACTCGGCAGCTACTTTATTGACTTCATAAACCAACAAAAAAGGATTCGGAATTTATTATGTTAGGTTAGAACAAACATAACGGCCGCTGAGATGTTTAATCAGCCTGTAGATTCCGGTGAAAACAAAAAAAAGATCCCTTTTTTGCATTCGATGTGTTGTGATTGATATATCAAGTTTTGATTTTTAGGAGCGAACATAACAGCACAGAAAGGAGGAAGCTTGGATTTTTCTCTTGTGGAACCGGTAATCCAATCGATGACTGTTGGCGTTGTGATCGTAACTGGCACAAGAACCGTAAACGCCTCGCGGACTGTGGGATTGGTTTTGGACGCAACGCAATTGGTGGGCGTGATGGACGGTTCTACGTTGTCACTGACCCGACTGATGAAGACGTTATTAATCCCAAACCAGGAACTCTACGCCATGCGGTTATCCAAGAGGAGCCTCTGTGGATTGTGTTCAAGAGGGATATGGTGATAGAGCTGAAACAGGAGCTGATTATGAACAGTTTCAAAACCATTGATGGTCGTGGTGCTAATGTCCATATAGCCAACGGTGCTTGCATCACTATCCAGTTTATCACGAATGTCATCATTCATGGTCTTCACATTCATGACTGCAAACCTACTGGAAACGCAATGGTTAGAAGCTCGCCATCTCATTTCGGTTGGAGGACAATGGCTGATGGTGATGCAGTCTCTATCTTTGGATCATCTCATATCTGGATTGATCATAACTCTCTCTCTCACTGTGCTGATGGCCTTGTTGATGCTGTCATGGGTTCCACTGCTATTACCGTCTCCAACAACCACTTTACACACCACAACGAGGTGATGTTGCTCGGCCACAGTGATTCATACACAAAAGACAAGCTGATGCAAGTGACCATTGCTTACAACCATTTTGGAGAAGGATTGGTTCAGAGAATGCCAAGGTAAGTATACTATTCGTTTTCACCTTCTTAGACTTTAGTTGCCATTTGTTCTTTCACAGTAGAATTTGGTTGCGTAATTGCAGGTGCAGACATGGGTACTTCCATGTGGTTAACAACGACTACACACACTGGGAGATGTACGCAATTGGTGGAAGTGCAGAGCCAACCATCAACAGTCAAGGAAACAGATATGCTGCTCCTAAGGACCGTTTCGCCAAGGAGGTTCAGTTTCTCAAACCTTTGTCTTACTGAAACAGAGTTAAAGCTAGGTGTTGTAGTGTTTAAAAATGTGGATCAAACAGGTGACGAAAAGAGTAGAGACGGATGCAAATGAGTGGCAGAAGTGGAATTGGAGGTCAGAAGGAGATCTTCTACTGAATGGAGCATTCTTCAGGGCATCAGGAGCAGGAGCTTCAGCTAGCTATGGACGAGCCTCGAGCTTAGCAGCTAAACCATCATCAATGGTCCACAGTATAACATCTACTGCAGGAGCATTAGGTTGCCGCAAAGGCAGACTTTGCTAGTTCTCTCTATACCACCACCATAGTAACTAACCCTAAAACCCTTTCCTATATATTTGGAAAGTGGAATATATAGTAAGTACTCTTGTGTTTTCTCGTTTGGTCATATCCCACTTTGTTTTCTTCTCGGTGGTAGGAATTGGTCAACCTCGGCTTGCTTTTTCTTCTTCTTCTTCTTTCTTCAAAAAGGTGGGAATACAAAGAGGAGCAAGCGCAGAAGCGTTGTTCAAAAAAGGTTTCCCTTCTTTTTTTTTAGTCTACAAATCTCTCTTATGGTTTTAGTTTTTTTTTTTTGGTTTTGGATTTGTTAAGGTCCTTTGGTTTTAATGGATCTCACTCCCCTTGCTGTCTAGAGTCTTTTTTGGGTTTCTCTTTCAAGTTAGTGATCATAGCAAAGCAAAATTTGTAACAAGATGATTGAAATGCTTTTCTTGGTTTAATTGAAATTTCCGTTTGTCTTTTATGTTTTGTTGCCTTGTGCTGCTCTGCATGAGTGTTTCATTAATGCATGATGAGATTGGTTTGGATTTTTTTTAATGCAACTACCCTTAAAGCAAACCACTTGTGAAATATAGTAATGGATCCACAAAGTAGTTGAGAGTGAGTAAATCGATAACGAGTTACGCTAAAATGTGATGTGATGCCGAACCCATAAACAGTTGTATCAGATATTTGTTCTTCTTTTAGAGTTGGTTTATAGTGGTTCTGTTTCTTGCTCTGCACGTTACAAGTTGGGACTTCTCTTTACTCTTTTTGGATCCATTTCGTAACCTTTCTAATGAGATTATAGAGGAGCTTTACCAACTGGTTCTTCTTTCATAAATACACTGTGTGATCACAAACGGCAAATCATGTGAAACATTATGTCATCCCCTTTACTTTGCCTTTTGTTTCGGATGGGTTTATCTGATTCACACGAGTCTCACCGCCAAGAGTATTTAATGAACAACATGAACGATACTACAAAACGATGCCTTACAATCCATGGTTTCTACTTGCAATTTAGAACGAAAAAGAAAACAATAATATGGAATAAGAATCTTCAAAAGCTGGAGAAAATGATGATTGTGTTCTCTTAAATGGTATCATCATCTGCTGTCTGGAACACATAGCCAGCCTCCTTGAAGTGAGATTTCACCATTGCTAAAGACTTGTACCTATGTGATATCTTGTTCTTTTCTTCCTTGGCCATTTCTGCATATCTACAACCAATACCAAGAGAAATCACCAAGCTTACTCAGTTTTGTCTTTACGATATAATATAAATTGAGCTTGAATAGTGTTTTCTGGGAGATGACAAAAGGCAGGCGTACGTTTGATCATATCCATCAGGTTGAAACACTGGATCCCACCCAAAATCAGTTGGTCCTCTTGCTGGAACTATCTTACCCTAACACAACAATCACAAAGAAAAATTAATCAAACTTAGATGGTTAACAAAAACAGAAGAATAAAAATATAATGACTAGCAGATGGAGCAATAGAGTTTGATGAAAGAGCGGTGACAATGTTGAACATACCGGAGTTTTCCCCAAAAATGTGAGAGGTTCAGCACCTGGACCATGCGAGAAAGAGAATGCGCACAATGCATAAGCTGATTTATCTTCATAGGCCATCAGTAAGTTGTTCAGACCTGGACACGAGTCAAACCAAGATTTGGTGCTATCAGTGTAAGAGATAAATGAAACAAAGGCTAAGTGAGAAAGGAAAGAGAAACAATTGACTATCACAACCTTCATGACCAAGCTTTTCAAGAAACCACTTGCTGCAGAAAAACAGGAAAGAATATCAAAAGTGCTACAAAGAAGAATTCTACATAACTCCAATACAGTTAGTCCCACGTTGATTCAATCTGATTTTGACCAGTAC
This sequence comes from Iljinskaea planisiliqua, assembly GCA_900108845.1. Lineage (NCBI taxonomy): Eukaryota > Viridiplantae > Streptophyta > Magnoliopsida > Brassicales > Brassicaceae > Iljinskaea > Iljinskaea planisiliqua. Next base: position 4,136,254 of record FNXX01000006.1, on the reverse strand, counting down.
TAAGATCCGAGCAAATATATATTACTAGTCCTAATTTCTACTTTCCAGTAGTTGATGATATCGGTAGGCAATAGAAAGTAAAAAAAGAATAGAGCTCTCTTCCCCATTTCATTCCACCAATGAATTAAGACATCCAGGATCAGAACATTCAATAAGATAACTCTATTTGACTACTCACTCACACCACTTCGCAGCCACCTAAAAGAACTAAGACAGGGACTTAAGCACCACAAAGTAGAACTGGATACACTCTATCCTTCTAATGATTGACCAAAAAAGGACTTACAAGCACAAGAAAGGAAAGAAGGAAGCAACAAAACTTACATGTATGGCCCTGCAAAATCCCACAAAACAAATCAGTCAGTGTGTGACCATAAGACCATTTGCTTTACATAGTCAAATAGTGCATAAAAAAAAAGGCTTCAAATCCAAAGGAAGCAATACCAGGAAGACCCTTCAAAGCATTGAAACAGAGACATGTATCTTCCACTAGCACTGGTCCATTTACCTTCTCATTCACAATCAAACACACTTTGTATCAGTTTATTCAGCACAAGGAAGAATAAATACAACAGTACGCAACAAGCATCACAGCAATTCTAATACATATATAACAATGATGATTTTTGAGTATTCCAACCAAAAGTAGAAAAGGGTAAAAAGCCAAGCTTTGTGCACCTGAAGAGCAGCTAAACGAGCTTTCTCTTTGGAGATATCCTCAGGCTCACCTTGCAGCTCAGGCACTGTAACTCAAGAAAAGAAAATAATGATAAGAATGAGAGCCTAATGAAGAACACGAATCGAGAGTTATATCGAAAAGGGGTTAGTAAGTAGTACGAACGGTCGAGTTTGAGAGACTTGAAAGGAATCGAATTTCCGATGATGGCTTTGACCTCTTCGAGCTTCTTGGCATTTCCCGTAACAAACGTCACCGGACGTGGCAAAACCACCGCTGCTTTCGCCGCCGCCGCCGCCATTTTTGCTTTCTCAGATAGCGAAAGTAATCGACTCTCTCTCCCTTTGCTTTTTGTTTTGGTTTCACACTGCAGCATTCTAATTATGAACATCTAATGGGCCACGTTCACATATATCTAGGCCCATTAAATGTTATGGTTAAACCATCATTGGTTTAAGTAAACCGACTTTGATTCAATTGGGCAATGTACAGATTTGGCAAGCACAGATCAACTAATCAATTGCATGTACTGTTGAAGCTTTCGTTTGATTTAATGTCTTAACACGAACAATATATGGTATAGGAAGAAAATTCTTTTTTTTTTTTTCTTATCGGCTGATCCAATTGGTCCTGGTAGGAATGCACTGAAGTTGTATATAGTGAACTTCTCTCGTGGTTTAACGGTTCAACGGAAACCACACCACATGCGTGTCATGAGATCAATTGGACCACCACATTGCCTATCCTGAGTTTCGAATACCTTCCGGACTAGTGCCACGGATAGTCAGGCCGCTTGCATTACTGACTACCAGGTAAACTAATTAGGCTTAGGCCCAACTGACAGCTTTTCCGTTTGGGTTTAAGCCCAATAGACAAACTTCTCGTACAAATGTGTTTTTTGTTTCCAGAAAAAATCAAACTTGGATTTGGAAGTTTCATCTTTTACCCAAATTTCGCATACTACTAGATTATGAAAAAATCTTTTTTTACAATGAATTGTATTGATTTTGTTGCTATGTTAGAAAAACTTTCTCGTCTGGATTAAAAAAAATTAGTTCTCTTAATATGTTTATTGTTAGTTTTAGCATTAAGTATATGAATAAGAAAGACAATATTCGTAGGGATTACCTAACAAAAAATTAGTAGAACATGAGCCTATTGTTTTTTTCATATAAGTTCATCAGTTCTGGATTGGCACAATTTAATAAAATGGTCATTTTGATGTCAAAAAATAAAAAATGTGTGTAGTTTTAGTAAAATAGAGTGATGTTAATTTTATGCAAATTTGGCTGTAGGTTGTTTTTTTGAGTTTGGCTTTACAAAAAGAAAACGACGCATGGAGAGCGTGACCCAGCTGTACCGGGACACATTTTGGTTTTAACCTCTCGAAGCCAAAGAGAGAAGTAGAAAGAAAGAGACTCACCACATTTTCCCAAAATCAGAAAAATCATTCATGGCGAAGAAAGGTATCCCCGAGTGGCTCAACAGTTCCCTCTGGTCCACCACTTCCTCTCCTTCTCCCACCGTCGACGATCGCCCTCTCCGACATCCTCCCGCCGTCGCCGCCGCCACCACCGTCGCTCCCTCTCCTCCGATCGTCGAACGTCCGCCTCTCTCTCCCTCTCCCTCGGCGATCTCCACCGCACCTGCTCCGCCTCTTCCTGTTCGTCCCGATTCGCAGAATGGGAGCGGTAGTGATGGAGGCGGAACCGAAACTCCCGCAGCTGAGGATGTTTCTCGGAAGACGCAGGTCGTCGCTGAGGTTAGTACGAACTCAATCCTTTTGTGTTTGTGCATTTTCGATTTTTTTTTTTTTTATTCACTTCGTCTTCTTTATCAGTTATCCAAGAAGGTGATAGACTTAAAGGAATTGAGGAAAATTGCTTCTCAAGGTCTACCTGATGATGCTGGAATCCGCTCCCTCGTCTGGAAGGTTACGCATTTGCTCTTGATTTGCTGAGTTTTCTTTGAATTTTTGCTTCTGATTTTGAAATGGTATTGTTTTTAGCAGTTTACTGTTTCTGTCAGCTTTTGCTTCATATTGTTTTATCTTATTTGTGACAGCTTTTATTGGGTTATCTGTCACCTGATCGCTCACTGTGGTCTTCTGAGTTATCTAAGAAAAGGTCGCAGTACAAGCAGTTCAAAGAGGAGCTTCTGATGAATCCTGTAAGTCCGTTTTGGTGATTTGATGCTCGGACATTGTATTGTTTGGTTGGTGACGGTGTTCTCTTTTGATTAGAGTCGAATAGGCACAGTGTAGTTTTATGTTAACCAGGGTGAAACGAGTAATGAAGTATACATAGTGGGATATGTGTTGCCACTAGCTAAGGACGTGATGATGAACATGCACTGTCAGTAGAAGATGATGATTGTAATTTAGGTGATAATGTTAACCAAGTAGAGTTCAGTGATGTTCAATGGGGAAGCATGATTTTTATTGTTTTGATCCAGGAGCTTGTATGTGTTAGTATCATATGATGACAGCTAAATAGATGTCATGCATTTGACTGAGCAGACTGATCTAGGCCCATTGATACGTCCTAGAGGTACAATGAGAAGATATAGTAGTTAATGATGAAGAAGTCGGTCATTCTTATGTTACCTGGGTGATAACTTTTCCTTTCTTACATGTTTCGTTCTTGTTTTCAATTTAAGATTACCCCGGTTTCTATATATTTTTGTGGCTAGTTAGTCAGAAGTAACGAGGAAAATGGAGAAATCAAAGGGTGGTGATAGTAATGATCCGAAAATGGAAGGCCCTGGTGTCCTTTCAAGATCAGAGATAACTCATGAGGATCATCCCTTAAGTATGGGAACAACTAGCTTATGGAATAATTTTTTCAAGGTATTTAGTTTTTCAGCTTGAGATATCCTCAAATATTATTAATTTTCGTTAGACAATTGACAAGTTTAGATGTTATCAACTTATTATCAAACTGTACATTTTGCCTGAAAGTTTTAGAAGTATTATGGATGATGTAGCTGAGTTATTAGATTCTCAGATATTGATTTGTAATTGCTCACTTATGCAATTCTAATAATTTGATATATATTCATTAATCATGATTTTGCCGATTCCCAGTTGGTTGTAAAAGCTTGACTCATTAGTGACGCACATGATCGCTATGAATTTATCCTTTTCTCTTCCTGGTTAACTACAGTTATTCCGTTGTTGCATATAAAGCTGCAAAATGATCTTCCTAATTTCTGGTACTGTTCAGGACACAGAAGTCTTAGAACAAATCGAACGTGATGTGATGCGTACTCATCCAGACATGCACTTTTTCTCTGGGGATTCAGCGGCTGCAAAATCTAATCAGGTCGGGTTCTGGTTTTGCAAAATCAAAGCGTTTGGGATGGTTAAAGCATTTGCATATTGATAGTTTTCCGAGTGATTTTATACATGTCTTGCATCTTCAGGATGCTTTGAAGAACGTGTTGACTATTTTTGCAAAGTTGAATCCTGGCATCAGATATGTACAAGGGATGAATGAGATATTGGCACCAATTTTCTACATCTTTAAAAATGACCCAGATAAAGGAAATGCAGTGAGTTCTTGTCCTTGCTAATGTACCATTTCATTTTTTCTTATTTTTCTACCTCTATTGGTTTTCTTTTGGGTACAACACCACTAGTCCTCCTTATTTGCTTAACGCTGGCATTTTAAGTTATGCAGGCGTATGCTGAATCAGATGCATTTTTCTGTTTTGTTGAATTGATGAGTGGGTTCCGAGATAATTTCTGTCAACAACTTGATAACAGTGTCGTGGGTATACGTTACACTATAACAAGGCTGTCCATGCTCTTAAAGCATCATGATGAAGAACTTTGGCGTCATCTAGAAGTCACAACTAAAGTAAGATATCATCCAGAACTTTGGCTATGATGAGACGCCTTGCTATATTCATTAATTATGTCTCTGAATAGAAAATATTTTGCTGGTATGTATTGTTTGCGGGTTCAGAGTTATGTCTTGCATGAATGTTGTGCTGAAACTTTCAGTTCTTAATCTACCCTTAACTACTAGATTAAAAACAACCAAAATGTGTACCATTGCTTTCAAAACCTTAGTTTTTGCGAGCTTTGGTATTTATGTTATAGTTTCTCCAGCGTTGTGACATTTGAGACATATGTGTCGATTTTCAGATAAACCCGCAGTTCTATGCGTTCAGATGGATCACACTCCTATTAACACAAGAGTTCAACTTCGTGGAAAGCCTTCACATCTGGGACACACTCTTAAGCGACCCCGAAGGTCCCCAGGTTAGTATTCAGTTTTTATTACTATTCAGCTGCCGAGGTGAATTTCAAATGTTTGCATTCTTGGTGCACCTTGGTTTAGGACATTAAAACGTATGCATGTATGTTAGGGAAGAACTATCAGACATAAAAAAACGATATAGGGCCTTTGTATGCTTTATAGTCCTTAGAGATTGGTTTCTGTTTGCATCTTATTGTAAAATGGGCACTTTGTTGTTTTGTAAGATAAAAAAAGAAAGCCAATAAAGGGAATATGCAATTTTTAATTGCAGGAGACACTACTACGGATATGCTGTGCAATGTTGATATTAGTTCGAAGGCGTCTGCTTGCTGGTGATTTCACGTCGAATCTCAAACTTCTCCAAAACTATCCTCCCACGAACATCAGTCATATGCTCTATGTGGCAGACAAATTACGCTCTAAATAAAAATCTTCAGGTTTTAACAATAATTCAGTCCCTTTCTCCTTCTTCTTGTTTTGAAATTTCATAAACTCTTCCAACTTTTTCTTCTCATGTACATTATTGTGTAAGTTAATTTTAGCTACCTGAGAAAAATCTCAGATCAAAACCTTTCTTCAGTGTTAAAGACTTCTGATGGTAATGTTGTGTAACAGAGATATAAATAGAGAGTTTTGGATCTGTCTTTTGCTTTGATCAATTCACGCAAGTTTCTTGGTTTGATTTGGTAAATTACTTTAATAAGTCAAAATTTTGTACAAAGTCAAAATTGTTTTTAGTTTTCGTCCATTAAAGAGGATTTTCTTGCAAGGAGCAAAAGTCTCTAGCTAATCTAAAAGCAAAATTGGAATCAAAAGTTATGAGTTGTGGAACAATTTCACTAATCTTATTGATTATTATGATCTTCCTTTATCCATACTCGTACCTCTTCCTTCTCTTTGCGTCTTTTCTGTTTTGCTTTGTTCTTGCTGCTTACTATCTTCTTCTTGGAGAATTTTAAATCTTTTGCCGAAGACTCAAGAAAATGGATCGGTTCGTTGGAGTATGTAATAGCTATAGCTTAATTTGGTACTTGTTCAATGGTTGATTCTTTGTTCGCAGAGAAAAATTAGATTTGGAGGTTGGCAATTTCTCTTATCACAATGTAACCCCTCTCTTGCTTGCATCTTAACTCTTTTTTGTTTTTTCCAACTTAACATAAAATAATTAATGTCAACTCAAAATCGTGTGCTACTTCTATCTACGACATAATCAACGGTACGTATAGTACAATTATTATGAGTATTATTTTACAGAGATTTTAGTTTTACTATATACATCTACACAGAGCGGTCCTGAACATTTTGGAACTTAAATATACAAAATACTTTTGGCCCATTAAATATCAATATTTGAAAAACATCTCAAAACCTTTACAATTAGTTGAACCAGAGACTTCTAGAGAGTTAAGCAAACACTAGTAGAACTATTACCATTTTTGCTAAAAATATTGGCTCCTAAAACTATTCAACACATTAGCCCCCAAACTGACCAATTTCTAAGCCTTTTAGTTAGGACCGGTTCTGCATCTATATTTTGTCATTTTTTCTATCTAAATCTAAATTCTTCGATTCATCCTAATTTTTAGATTTGATCGAATCACATCCGATTTTATTTAAATCTAATTGAAGAGCACAAATATTCTCATCAGCTTAATCACTACTTGACATGATATTTGATAGTATGGTAACGTTTAGACTTTATGATTTTTTTGTATTACGGTTTAAAAGTAAAAGTGTTGCATTTTTTGAATTTTAATGTCTTAAAAGAATGGTTAAAACTGGTCATCACATACTCTCTCTCTCTCTTCTCTCTTATTTATTTTCGAGAGAGAGAATTCCGATTTGAATAAAATCAGGTTTTATTCCAACTACAGTCGGGTTTTTTTGTCTGTTAATATCTTCTGAAAGGCTATGTATTGATTCAGATTCAATAATTTTTCGACTAAGCTTATCACTAAGTTCGGATTTGTGTGTTTTTTTGTTTGTATTTCTTCATTTTTGCTGGTTTTGAAAGTTTATTTCGATCGCCTCTTCAATCGGTTTTATGTATTCTTCACCGAACTCTACCCTATTTTTAGAAGGGATTAATATTTTCGTCATCTTGTCGGAATTAATATCCCGTTGCTGAGTCTCTTTCTGCAGTGGCTGAGGCTTATGAGGTGGAGTCTCCCTTTCAAGGTTGGTTAAAGCTTGTTTGGTCTTCATCTAAAGGTAATTACATGAAGCTTGATTTAATTGGCGTCAACGAATTCTGCGAAAAGTACATGCAATGGTGTTTCAGTAAAGTCCAGCGGCGGAGCTCATGTTGATCGTAGATCTTTTAGCACCGCTTATATCTTTTTCTCCTCATCTCACGTGTTAACACGTATATTGACACGTAGCTATTTTTTTCTTATCTTATTATTATAGTGGGTAAATAAGATTAAACTGATAGTTTATGAAAGATGTAATGATGGAGATTTGGGCTTACGTAACACTATTGTATTTCTACCCATTGGGCTTTATATTTGGATTAACTATTGTATTGACAGTTGCTGTCTAGTTGATGTATATTAAAATGAAAATTAATTGTTTTACAATAGTCCAAAAACGGAATAAATGAATATCCCCGGAGACGAAGCCGAAGAAAACTTGAATTTTTTCGGCACCAAAACCCTATGAAAAGGAAACTAAAACCCACATCTAATGCAATAATTAATCCAGAAAAAAACTCAAAACATGACATTAACATTTAAGACTTGCAAGCTTATAACGAATTTGGAACTGAGAGAACAAGATTTATCGTTGCCGCCCACGGCCCACAGAACGATAACATCAACTTCTGCTAAGAGACACCATAACAGAACCACAAACCCAAGACTTCATTACCCGGCAAGAAGGACCGCTACTACGTCCACAAACACTTCCGGATACGGCTGAGACACAGATCTATGCACCCATAAATCGCCTAGATAGAAATCTACCATACATCCTATATCTTAACAGATCTGAAAAAAAAAAACGAAGCCTTCACAACCGATCAACCGAGAACAAAAGGAAATCGGCAACAAAATCGATTGAAAGCATTCACCACGAGCTTCGACCGGAAAAACCTTCAAGATTAAATGAGAAACACCAGTGAGAGGATACCCAAACAATCAGATCAGATGGGGATGAGACTAGGAGGAATCCCGGTGCATAGATCAAAGCAGCTGGAGATGAAACCGTAGCCAACAAGAGACAAGATCCAAAACCGGGCGGATCTACGAGAAAGAGGTGCAAGCGACCTCCACCTCCATGGATCAAAGGATCTGGTGTTCTCTATGACACAATAGTGTAGATCTGGTTAGATCTGAAACTTCTGGCCGTAAATCCTCCTAACATTACTAGTAATCAGCAACACATTCGATAAACAACAACAAGAAAAGGAAGAGAAAACGAAAAAGATCCACAAAAGAGACCGATGCCGGTGCTGAAGTAGCCGCCAAACGCCGGTCACCGGAGTATAGAAGACGAAGAGTTGAAACGGAGAAGAGAGATGGGAGAAAAGGGAGAGGAAAGAGAAACATGTGATATCCATTGAGCTTTTCATGTTAATGAAAATGGAAGACAAAAAAAAATGTCTTAAAAATAAAATTAAAACGGATACACTAATTTTTTTTAGATTATTCATATTTAATTTTCTTTTTTTTTATATAAATATACTAGGGGGTTCCCGCGCTTCGCGTGGGTTATTATTTATTTTCTTTGCAAATTTATATCTTTATATGTTGTTGTTATTTTGTGTATTAATATTATCGTTTACTTTTACCTTTTTTTCTAAAGTTTGTTATTATTCCTATCTTTATCCAATCTTTCTCGTCTTATTTCATATTCGTTCTTAATTTTTATCTCATATATTTTTTGTATATTTTTATGGAACAATTTTTTAATTATAAATATTGATATAATTTTTTTATATTTTATTCGTTTTATTTAATTATGGTTTTTTTTTTTACTTTTATGAATTATATTTTATTGTTTATTTCTTTTGTTATTTTTATCCATTAATACTTTTATAAATTATGTGAAGTCTCTTAATCGTTTTCTCCCGTTTTATGCTTTTTGGATTCTTGATTATTGTTTTTGTTTATTTGGTAATTTGTTTGTTTGTGGTTGAGTTTTTTAATTTATTTTTTTCCCTAAAGTTATTTTCTACCTTTTAACTTGTTTAGTGTTGGGTGTTGATTAATTTGGACAATTGTGGTTTTCTTTTTAAAGTTTGGGTGTTGATTAATTTTGGACTCTTGAAGAGATTTTTTTGTTTTGAGTTTCAAATGTTGTAATCCATATTCTTTAAATCTATAGATAATGGTTTATCTATTATATTAAAACATGATCATTTTTTGAAATAAACCTTACCCCTATGTGTGATTTACGGAAAATGTCATTGTTTTTTAATGGGTTTTCAAATCTTCATTAAGGGTATTTTAGTCAAACAATATATCTCAATTATAATTAAAAATTAAATCAAAATCAAATCTCAAAATATCAAACAAAATCAAAACTTCCTTTTAAACATATTTGAAAATATTAGATTTTAGATTTTATGCAAAAAATATCTTATGCAAGGAGATTTGATTAAATATATACATAAATTAGATAAGTAAATTTTAGTTTATAATTTTAATTTCAAAAATGAAAATTTTACTTTAAAATGAATATTTTATTTAAATTTATTGTTATAAATCTTAAAATCAATTTTAAGTAAACATACACCAATTAATTTTTGACATATTTTTTAATGTGAATATTATAAAACTAATATTCAAATTAATATATATTATTTTTAATTTACAACATGAAAGTTTTACTTTGATAAAAGTTAAGAATATTAGAAATTAGACTGATATAATTTAAATTTAATAAAAAATTAATTATTATAAATTATTCAATATTTATATTATTTGATTACATTATGAACGGATTGGGATTAATATTTTTTTACGATTGATGTCTATTTTGGATTGTTATGTCAAAACGTTTGGATCGGTTAAAAGAATAAATATAAAAAATATTAATACATCTGAAATTTTTACTTTGTATTAAAAGCATAAAAACAATAATATATTAAAAATGCTATTTGCCTTTAGCATAGGTTAAACTTTAATAAAATATATAATTCATTTATGTCTCAAACTTTCTTATTTATAAATATATTTTTTTTTCAGAAAAAACTTAATATCAGAAAAAATATCAAGCAAATTAAAAATTATAAAATATATTCATTATATTAAAAATATTATTTGCATTTAGCACGTGTTAAACTTTAATAAAATATATAATTCGTTTATGTCTCAAACTTTCTCATTTATAAATATATTTTTTCAGAAAAAAACTAAATATCAGAAAAAATATCAAGCAAATTAAAAATTAGAAAATATATTCATTTCGCTTAAATTAAAATTTGTCGAAAAAAATCATATGCTTTGAAAGGCGAGAAGACATTAATTTAATTGACTAAATTTATAGTTTAAAAATACAAACGCATTAAAAAAACTTACTGAGAACGACTTTAGTTTTTTTTTATTGAAGTTTGTCGTTTTTAAATCCAATTGATAAAATATGTTAGTTTTTCATATTCTCCTCAGATTTTATAATATATATATATTAATTATTTTTATCTCAAAAACAAATTAATAAAAAATAGATAAGATAATGTTTAAAGTTTCATAATTATTATTATATTATACTTAAATTATAATATTTCAATATTTTCAGTTATATATTTTAATCTAGTAGCTATTAAAATAAATGATTAAATTTATACTTATTTGTCAAAATTTTAGAGATAACTTGATGAGGTGGCATCATGTTATTCTACTTTATATATATAGATATTTAAATTTATCTTCTTACCTTTTTTAATTTAACATCTTTAGGATGTAAAAATATAATTTTGGATGATAATATAATTATCTTTTCATTTTAATATGCTTTTTCTTTTTTCATCTTTTTTTCAACATAATTCACTTTTAACCACATGCCAAATTCACTCCTGATTTACTTATACGATCATCTTTGTTCATGGTTACTGCTGCTAATATCTTCTTTTCTTTTTAACGAACTAAACAAGTAAAAAGAGAGAAAATCTTGAATCGATCTCCAAAACGGCAAAACCACGGTAATAATAAGCCGGACTCTGTTCTCGACAACCCTAACCCTAAACCCGAAGACGCAAACAGAGAGTCAGACTCACTCTCGTCTCTCATATATAAATAAACAAAACGCAGAATTGCTAAACCCTTTCTCTCTAACACCTTTCTCCCTTTTTCAAACTTTTTTTTTTTGGTCGCTATTCCCTCGCCGACGAATGCAAGGGAATCGCGACGGCTCGTGGCCTCTAGGCCCCTCCGGAAACGCTGGAAGCGGGAACAGTAACGGCGTTCCCGGTGGATACCTTCCTCAGTCGGCGAATCCATTATTTTCCAATTTCAATGTCCAACAGCAACCTATTCGATACTCTCTCCCTCAGTTTCCGGCGAATTATTACCGCCCTAATTTCCCCGACTTCTCCTTCGCAAACGCTAATTTCCAAACGCAGCAGAATCTCAACTTCCACCATCCACAATTCGGAGCTCCCGCGAATGTTTTCCTTCAATCCCATGGACGAAGCTTCTCTTTCCCTCACCAACCTTCTCCGTCTAATACTCTAGCCAATAGCGACATCAGTGGCTCTCAGAACCGTGTATCAGTCGAGACCTCTTCATTGAAACGAAGGCGGCAAGAGGTTATACAGGAGAGTGACGTGGAGACTCCCAAATCTAGTTCCTTCAGCGTTTTTTTACCGATTCCTTCGACAGGTGTAGGCACTGATGAGACTGGTGGTTCTCGAGTCCATGGAGGGAACGGTTCGTCGGAGAAGCTTTCATCGAAACCGAAACGCAAAGTGGAAGTCATGCGAGTTGATAAGTCTGTTAACAAGACGCGTAAAGCTATGATTGCTGCTGGAGAGAGCGTTTCTTCGACGAGAGTGTCGCGTTCGGTTCTTGAAGAGCTTCAGGCTGATTCTTGGCGTGCTTTGGGAGTTCAGATGCAAGATGTTCCTTCTCTTCGCCAACTTATGGCCATTGAAGGCAAGGTAATAGAGGCTGTATTCTCAGATTACATAGGCATATAAAGGCAAAGGCTTTGGTGTATCTTTTTGTATTAGGTTGATTTCTCTTCCTTCAACCGTTTTGAATCTTTAGCAATTATGTGATGTTTTGTTAGGTTAATGCATTTATCCACTGCTTTGTTGGGGCTAGAAGAATCGTGACACTGCATGATTTGGAAGTGGCGATATGCAGAAACGAGTTTGTTGATTCTTTCGATGATCTGGAGTTGGGACCTTTGCTGCAGCATCCGCTAGTCTTGCTCTATTTTCCATCCATATCAAGCTCTACTGGCCCAGTTCAGATCACTAGTGAGGAGATAATATCGTTTCTTGATAGCTATATGAACACTTATATGACAGAAGATGTTAAGCTCGATGAATTCCTGAATTTCGTTGCTAGTGAAAAATCAGTTGCAAGCAAGGAAAAGCTTGGTGTGCGTATTCAGAGCTTGCGGTATGATTTTCTTTACTTGGCTTTTGATTTCCTGGGCTTTAAATGGTGAATAAGTATCTAGTTATAGGTTGAGGGCTGGAACATCAATGATGTGCTCAGTTTGATGTATTTGTTACTTAGAAAGGAATAACACTTATCTGCACGCTCATGTACAGTTTTTGAAATTTGTTGACTAGTCATTTGAGTGGAGTTGCGTTGTGCGCATATAAGTCTTATCGCCATTGCCTGATATCTATTACGAAATTTGCTATTGATCTGATTCCATTCCGTGTTTATTATTATTATTTTTTTTAAATTAGTTACTACAGCAGATGTCTTTTCAGAGTTCTTTTGTATTATTTTGTTGGTTTTGTTCTCTTATTGGTTTTTAATGATGGATCTGGTTTCTAAGAGATTGCCAGATCGCGTTCTCAATTTATTCTTAGTTTGAACTGCGTTAGCTGATTATATGTGATTAATGCATTTTTGATAGGATGTATGTATCTTACATTCAAGACGTGAAGAGACAAGAAGGTGAAACATTGAAAATCTTACTGACTGAACTGCATCAGAAGTATCACATTCCCTCATCAAAGAAACAACCGCAAGTTAAATCCCTCACCGTCTCTGAGCGTGCTGAATCGTTTGCTTTACATCATAAGGATTATTGTGGCAAGCATATAAGATTTGATTCATCAAGCTCAGATGAAAATGATAGTGTTGATTATAAGGTTCAAAATCGTAATAGTTCTGACCATATCAGTAGTTGTCCATATCCATCTGTTGCGGAAGAGATGAAGCGGCTTGGGGGCTCCAATAAGAAAAGGAAGACTGAAAATCCTAACCTTGAAAAATCTAATTCGTCCAAAGCGCCTAGGAGACGCCCCTCTAAATTAGATAGAGAAAATGCGAAACGAGAGATACCTAACTCAGCTGATGATTCTGATGCTAAGAAGGTTTTCGGTGTCGATGAGGCTGACTTCACACTTGATGAAGGAGCTTTGAGAAAGTTCATTTCAACTTGGAAGGACCAATGTAAAGAGCTAAGCATTTCAACTGTAAGTTCATGTTGGGTATATCGAGATTGTATGACTATTTAAATCATATATCGGATGAACTTTTCTTGCTTGAATCTGATATTGAATTAATTTAAGCAAAGAGCAGTGAGGCTGCATGTTTGTTTATTTCCTAATACACTCTTTTATTTTTGTAGTTTGTTGAGAAAATGTTGTCTTTTTACCACTTGGGGGGATCTGAGGTACGAGCTCAGAATGAAAGAGCTAAAGCGATGTCGTCATTTCCATTTGTTGGATTACTAAATGTCGCTGTGAGTGGTCATATTACTTTTGTTTCAAAATTTTGCATTATTCTTTTGTGTGATTCCCTGAGATGCATTTTTCTTGTGTGTGATTCCCTGAGATGCATTTTTCTTTGTTTCCTTGCGTTAATTAGTTCAATTGACGAATATCATTAGCAATCTCGGTGAATGCTTTCTGTTTTATTTTTAAAATTACCTTTCTCAGGGAAACCTCTTCTGTTTCTTACTCCTTATAATGCCTCTTCTGTTTATTCTGTCCACATTTTTCTTACTTGGACGTCAACTGCTCCTTATGTAACCTCCTAGTTTAGGGACGTATTTTTTTGTCTTTGAAGCACTTGCTTCTTTTTTTTTCTCTCTCTGTGAAATAGCTGTTTTTTTTTTCCTTTTTCCCAATTTGGATTGGATAGAACAGAAGGATGCTTGGCTACTACGTTGAGGAGCTTTCTTCTTACATAAGTGAACATTTGTTTTTTTTTTTCATTCATCAAAAATTTGTTAAAGCAAAAGCTATTGTTTTCCATCACCTTGAAGGTGCCAAATGATGTGTGGTTAACGAGTCTTAGGTCTGTGTGAAGTGAGCAATATATTTTCGATTTGAACGATGGGAGATAGTTTCACCTTTGCAATCCCGATTTACATCCGTTTAACTTTCGGCTTTATCCCTTTTTCTTGTCTTTTTTTTCCCTTTTATTGTATTTTCTGTGATATATTATTCTTTTCAAATTCTGGAGAAAATGCTGAGTTGAAAACTAGACCATTTCCACTCATACTTATACAACTACTTGGTTTAAAGCTGTTGCTTTTGTTGTTTTTTCTGTTCCTTTTTTGTGTGGTTCAAGCGTCTTTGCTCTTGCACTGAGACTTAGCACCCAGTTGCAAAGTCTTGGAGTTGAGTTCGGCAAATGTAGAAACTTCCCTAGTTCAGCTTTGCTCTTTGATTCTGCATGTGCACATCAAAATGTCACTGATGCAGGCTGGAAAAGGATAAAAATACTCGCGGCCCTTTGTCTCCCTATTTTTTTCTTACATAAATTAATGGAAATCTTCCAACATCTCAGGTTGCAGATTCTGTCATTTGAAATATCAGTAGGGGAATTATCTGAATCTGAAACCTGGTTGCTATCATGATAATTCGTTTGCTATATTTTATTTTATTTGCACCTGAATTTGATATGGAGATTGTGGTATCTCATTTGTTATTTCACCTGTTTAAATTTTTATCTTTCATGCAAAACGCTTCTTTGTTGTCTTCCAGAAGTGTCTGGATTGTCTTTTTTCTCAAGTGTCCTTGTTTATTCCCGGCAATCAGATTTTCCCCTACTGTGAATAATTAGAAGAAAGTAAAACTGCAAGGGTGCACGAATCTTTCAGGTGCAGTAGTGGGGAATCTGTTTCCGGGATATTATCTCATTTTATTTTTCTTATTTTTGATCATTTAATTTCGTTTTGCTGTAAGAAAAAGTTGCAGATGTTTGGCGTAATTGAGTAGTAAGTTAATTTGTACCCCTTTTACGCAGGAGTTTGTTCTACGGCTCTTGTTTTTTAATCACTCATTTTTTTATATTTTTTTTGTATCGGTCAACTAAATTAAGAAATATGATGCATTTTCACACGTAGGAAATTGCTTTAGAAAATTGAAACATGTGCATCTTGTTTAGCTTAAGAATGCACTTGTTTTCTGTAGATTGACTTTTATCTTTCTCTGGTTAATTAAAAATATCATGATTTATGTGACTTTTGGAACAGTATACATGTTTTTCTTTGGATTGACTTTACCTTTCTCTACTAAATCAAGACCAGTTTGCTCTATGTTTGTTTTTACGTACTACCTATGACTACGCTATTTCACTGAAATACAGTTCAATGAGCTGATAAGGATTGTTATTTAAAATGAAATATGTCGAGTACTGTTTTGTCTTGTTTTAAAAGAATATACCTTCTTATCGAGCAAAAAGAAGCGGAAAATATTCTGTTCAAATGATAGCTAACTTCCTCTGGAAGCATTTCATATTATGTTATTTCACTTTGAATTACAATAAGAAACCTACTGATGTTCTCCTCAATTTTCGCTTCATTTTTTTCTTTCGGGTGCTGCATTTGCAGGTAACCTCAATGAGACGTGGAATGTGTAATAGTATATATGATACTTTGCAATCGGCGAGCCTAAGTGATACGACTAATCTATGCTCAGGAAATCAAGTAAATGATATTAAGCCAACTGAAGACAATGAGTTAAATAAAAAACAGCATATTATGCCTCCACAACACAGTGAGTATATTTTTTTCTCTATCTATATTTCTGCTCTCTGCTTGTGGAATTTCGGTTTATGTTTAATTTAAATCTTATTAAAATTGTATGGCCAAGCCCCACTGTAACATCATGATAAGTACTTTTTTTGACCTATTCAAAATACTACCTAATTATATTACAATAAAATGGGAACTGTTTTCTTGGAACGCGTGATCTAATAAGCTTTTGTGGCAGTCTTTTGGTGCTTGTTATTTGTATTGCACTTTGCAATCTGATCAATTTTATTTATTAGGTAACACTGTTGAAGAAATTATCAGAAGGCTTTCCTTGCATTTTGAGCATGATCTTTCTGGAGAGAAGCACATTAGTATCTTTAGGAAGCTACAGACTTGCGAGGTTATGTTGGCAGAGCAATTTCAAGTACAGGATTTTGAGTCTCTTGGTTGGGGTGAGTTTTTCACTTTCTTGGAAAAACATATGTTGCTGCTACCAACACAACTTCAAAGGTTTCTAGCTAGAGAATTACGGGAAGAGTCCTCTCTGGAGGTCCACGTGAATGAGAATCTGTTGACTCTATTGCTATCGCAAGCTTCTGAATTTCCAGGTGGTAATGAAGTATCTAGACTGATGGTAGCTCGATTGCTTGCAGAACAATTTCCATCAATGAATTTCAAGGTTGTAGGGAAAGATTCAGAGGAAAATTTCTCTGAAATCATTAGTAGCTACAAGAATAAATGTGGTTCTAAATGTGTCATCTTTTCTTCAACATTGTTGGGAGCTGAACACTCTTTGACCAGTAAGCATCTAGAAGAATCCCTGACGGTGGGAAATGATACCGACTCAGGAAGCAGCCCCCTTAGTGCTGTTTCATCCAAAGAGGTTTTAGATATTTTGCTTGGGGTTCCATTGTTGTCAGACTTAAACTCATGGTGTCACTGGGATCTTAGGTTTGCTCCATACTTTGGTCCTCTTATGGGGTGTTTGAATGCGATTAATTCAAAAGATCTGTTGTGTCTAGTGACAAAGGATGGTAGGATTATCCGGACAGATCCTTGTGCAACAGCAGATTCATTCTTAGAGGCTGCTCTTCAAGGATCTGCTTACCGTACTGCTGCGCAGTTGTCGTCGTTGATATCATTGAATGGACGTACACATCTACCATTTTCCCTTCTAAAATGCTACGCAAAACGTGCATTTGAAGTATTTTTAGATAACCATTCCAAGGAGATGGATCTAAATGATAGGAATTCTCTTGGGCACATGCGTGGGCCAGTTAAACCCAGTGCTTCTTTGGACAAAATGATAGTTGTAGAACAGAAAACTAAAGTGGATAAAAGTGTCTATGCTGCCTCAAAGTTCCTTCTTGATTGTTTAGGCTATTTACCTGGGGAGTTTCGCAGTTTAGCTGTTGATGTCTTGCTATCGGGATTACGTTCTGTTGTTAAAGATGCTCCGACAAGGGTTTTGTCTGCATGCGAGCACACAGAGCAACGCATCATGCTACATGATGCCGGATTGCGGTTTGGCATTGTTGAGTGGATTAATGATTACAATAAGTTTTGCTCATCATCTGTACCCAACTCTGCAATAGTGGAAAATGCTTCGTCCAACTTAGATTCTGGCGCAGGATTTGTTCAAGAAAAACTGGAGGACCCAATTCATACCGACCAAAGATGCATGACCGTATCAGAGAAGTCGTGTGAAAATAATAAAGAAACTCATGAATCTTGTCACACTTTTGTTGGTGCTGGGGATTTATGTGATTCTGTTGGAGAGGCTTTTACCCAAACTGCACCCGAGTTTCATGATAATCCAGCCTCTGTTATTGATTTAATCAGACGGGATGAGTTTGGGCTGGATTCTATTTCTTCTGGTGCTGAGACGAGTATGCTGCAGAAACAACATGCTCGGTTAGGAAGAGCACTTCAGTGTTTGTCCCAGGAATTGTATTCTCAGGATTCGCACTTTATTCTTGAACTTGTGAGATTCTTGTCCTCTTTCTTTCTTTGTTCATAATCTTCTTAGAAGCATGTTTATCGAGTTTGCTTTAATACATAGTTGGTGCATGTGTATCCTGTAACCGAGTCCTACTCTTCCCCAGATGATAAGGGATTAGGCAATACCGTTATGCTGTCTAACTGGTAGATGTTTCCGTTATCTTTGTCCTTGTAATGGGGGGGAGGGGGTAATGAGTATTCAAATGTTTGTTAGCCCTGTGAGAGACTTCTATGGTTTCTCTTCTGTGGAAGAAGATAGATAGATAATATCATAGGTTGTTAGATGTTTCCTTTATCACTATTCGAGTAAACAGGAAAGTAAATGAACACTCCATATATCAACCTCTAACGTTCTTGCTATTGTTGCTTCAGGTTCAAAATGCTGATGACAATAAGTACCCTGAACATGTGGAACCCACGCTCACATTCATTCTTCAAAAGACTGGGATTGTTGTTTTAAACAACGAGTGCGGTTTCATGCCTGAGAACATTCGGGCCCTATGTGATGTTGGTCGATCAACAAAGAAAGGATCTGGTGGATACATAGGGAAGAAAGGAATTGGCTTCAAGTCAGTTTTTCGGGTATGTACAAAGAGAATTCATGTTGTATAGTAATATTTTGTTGTTTATGCGACTATGGAGCACGGCTTAAATAAATTCAGGATTATAGTATGCTAAACTAAGAAATGGCCATGGGAATATCTATATTGAAGCATGTCAGCTTGAAAGACGTATATGAACTTTAACCTCAAGTGATAAAAGCATTATAACAATTTCTTTCTCAAATAACTATTTCTAACACTTTTGCTTGGATTCGCTTTCCAGGTTTCTGATGCTCCCGAAATCCACTCAAATGGTTTCCATTTCAAGTTCGATATAAGTGAGGGTCAGATTGGATACATTTTACCGACTGTTGTACCTCCTCATGATGTCGAATCACTTACCAGCATGTTACCTGGCCGTGCTTTACAACTGAAGGATGCAAGATGGAACACTTGCATTACACTTCCTTTCAGAGTCAATGATTCCGAACAAACAACAGTAAATCATATTGAGCCTATGTTTTCAGACCTTCATCCGTCTTTATTACTCTTCCTACATCGCCTCCAGTGCATAGTATATAGAAACATGCTTGACGATTCTCTCTTGGTCATGAGGAAAGAGGTTGTGAGTAAGAATATCGTAAAGGTTTCATGTGGGGAAAATAGCATGACATGGTTTGTGGCATCAGAGAAATTAAATTCTGCCAATCTTCGTGATGACGTTCAGACAACAGAAATTTCCATAGGATTCACTCTTGATATGCTAGACGATGGAACTTATAGATCTTGTATGATTCAAGAACCCGTTTTTTCTTTTCTTCCTCTAAGAACTTATGGTTTGAAATTTATCATACAAGGGGATTTTATTCTTACATCATCAAGGGAGGATGTTGATGAGGATAGTCCTTGGAACCAGTGGTTGTTGTCAGAATTTCCAGGTTTGTTTGTCAGTTCTCTAAGGTCCTTTTGCAGTCTTCCTTCTTTCGACCAGAATCTAGGTAAAGCTGTGTCCTCATACATGCAGCTTGTACCTCTCGTTGGGGAGGTGCATGGGTTCTTTTCTTCTCTCCCTCGTTCTATTATATCTAGATTGAGAACAACAAATTGCTTGCTGCTTGAGGGAGACGGTGAACAATGGGTTCCTCCTTGCAAGGTTTTAAGAAACTGGAATGAAAAGATACGGGTTCTTCTTAAGGATGGATTGCTTCAGGAGCATCTTGCTCTGGGGTTTTTGGACAATGATATAGTTTTGTCAGATTCTCTGTCAAAGGCACTGGGCATTGAAGAGTATGGACCTAAGACTTTGGTGCAGATTCTTTCCTCATTGAGTCGCAAGAATGATTGTCTGCAATCAATGGGCTTCGCGTGGTTATCGTCTATTCTTACTGAACTTTACATAATATCCCGTTCTTCTGGGCATGGTAATGTAGAGTTAGGTATAGATAAGACTCTTATAGACAGCCTTCACAAGATCCCATTTATACCCCTGTCAAATGGTAAGTTCACCTCTTTAGATGAAGGTGCAGTATGGTTGCACCATGACACCTCTGGGTTTGATCTTGGTGATGTATTTGAAGCATTTCCTATGTTATATGGAAATCTCCGAACCATTGATCATTCCTTTCTTTTGGCGACCTCTGTTGATGAAAAATCCGCTGCAGATGACCTCGTAAACATGCTTTGTGCAATTGGCATCCAAAAGCTGTCAGCACATGAAATCATCAAAGTGCATATATTACCAGCCTTTGAGGCGAAGAATGGAGGTACACCTAAGGGTTTGATGGTAGATTACTTATGCTTTGTGATGACACATCTACGATCTAGCTGCCATTTTTGTCATAATGAGAGGAAGTACATTATTTCTGAGTTGAGAAGCAAAGCTCTGATATTATCAAACTATGGGTTGAAACAGCTAAGTGAGGCGTCGATTCATTTTGGTGAAGAATTTGGAAACCAGGTTAACATGAAGAAGCTTACCAAAAACTTGGATATATCGTGGCATGTGGTTGATGGTACCTACTTGAAACATCCAGCATCAAAATTTTATGCTTGCGGGATGAAGGAGTGGCGAGAATTTTTTCAAGAGATTGGAATATCTGATTTTGTGCAAGTGGTTCAAGTTGAAAAGAGCATTGCTGAATTCTATACTGTTTCACGTTGTGAAAAGTATGATACCAACTTGTTATCTTCCGGGTTGACTGTTAGAGACTGGGAATCCCCGGAACTAGTTGATCTCTTGTCTCTCCTGCACAAAAGTAATGGTCGCAAAGGTTGCAAGTATCTTCTAGAAATCGTTGATAGACTGTGGGATGATTGCTACCATGACAAAATAACTGTTAACTATAATTCGGGCACGCATGGTGTCATCAGATCGTCAGAGTCTTCATTTATGAGGGCAATTTGTGATTCTCAATGGGTAGTTTCAAGCATGGACAACAAATTGCATCTTGCGAAAGACCTCTATCATGATTGTGATGATGTGCGGTCAATTCTTGGCATGAATGCTCCCTATGCAGTTCCAAAGGTTGGTTTCGTCTTGTCTTACTAATGTTATAATGTGCTTGCTATTACAACTGTTAGTTCTGAAAGCAGTGAATAAATTAGCTTTTGAGTGAGTCTTTTCCAATGGACCTATAAAGATAGATGGACGGTCTTGAAATTTAGTTAGAGGTGTGGGTGTTGTTTTAATATCTTATTATACCTTGCTAGATTTGATTTCTACCACATGGACCTGCTACAGTTTCTTACTCAGCGGAGTTCTTTCATCTATTTATTTAACCTTTTTCCTTTTCGTCCTCTCTATTTGGGTAATTGTGGAACAGGTTACGAGTGTCAAGTTACTTAATGATATTGGTTTGAAGACCAAAGTCTGCCTCGATGATGCTCTAGAAATCCTAGAAGCTTGGGTACACTGTGGAGACTCTTTCAAATCAAGGTACAACTCTACGGTTATGAACAAACTTCAACTTTGTGCTTTTGTTTTTCTCTGCCTCTTATTTTGTCTAGATTAATTTTCTGCTTTTAACTACATTCCTCTGAGCTTACTACATCTGGTGTCATATTTAATTTTTTTTCTTTCTACATCATTACAAATAAGGAATTCTTAAACTACTGTTCTATGTCCTGCATTGGATGATTTACCGTTGATACATATGAGATATTGTGCGGTGGTTTGATTCCTTTTTCGCACTAAAATATTAGGTCTGATGACATGAGAACTGAGTTCTAAAGTTTTCTTAAAGCCTTTGTATGTGTAAGTACGAACAGATACCATAAAGTTTAGATAAATTCTCCATATAACTGTTTTTGTCTTTTATTTCATTGCGATATTCTTCTAGTCAAGTGTTTGCTATTTTCACCCCCTTTGTGTGGCTCCAAAAGCTCATGATGATGATGCGAGACTTCCAGTTCTTTGGTAATGCATTTTCTAACAGTGTACAACGTTGTCTTTAATTTTGCAGCATCTCTCAGATTACTAGATTCTACAAATTTTTGTGGAATGAAATGGCTGATACAAAGCAGAAAATTACTGAAAAGCTCCATGCTCTCCCTTTTGTATTTGTCCCACACGAAATCGGAACTAGGCAAAATGATATGATATCTGGAATATTCTTGTCACATGATGACGTTTACTGGAATGATTCTGCTGGCGTTTTAAATGAGATAAAAGAGATCAGTTCGCAGATCAGCAGTGTTGTGGAATCATTGCGTAGGAAAACATTGTGCAATATCTATCCAGGTCTCCATGAATTTTTTGTGAATGGGTGTGGAGTACCTGAGACGCCTTCTTTTCAAGAGTACCTTAAAATTCTAGGGCAATTCGCACATTATGTCTCACCCTCTTGTGCTGCCAAGGCTGTAAGTTATTTACTTAACCATCTCGTCTTGTTTATCTTCTATATATATTCTTCTTTTCTCAAGTGTTAAGTTCATGTCTAGGTCTTCAAAATTTTCCTGAAGTGGAGTGATGACTTGAAATCTGGCAAATCTTCCGAAGATGTTGTTCATTTTAAAGAGAGACTTTCACAGCTCGACTACACTGTGCTTCCTACTGAAAGTGATAAGTGGGTTTCCTTACACCCCTCGTTCGGTCTCGTATGTTGGTGTGATGATGAGAAGTTAAAGAAGAGATTTAAAAAGAAGGATAATATTCAGTTTGTTTACTTTGGGGAAAATGCTGACGAAGATCAAGAAGTGCTTCAAACACAAGTATCTGTGCTTATGCACAGCTTGGGCATTCCAAGTATTTCTGAGGTATCTAATCTTCTCCTTGCACAAAGATATATTGAATATACAAGGCCTTAATTATACATCTAAGGGCTTCTTAGGGACACTGGATTTGATCTGAACGGTATGAGTAAGGCTTTCTTGAATTGTGTTTCACTTACTCCAAAACCATCCGCGAGAATCATATGCTTTAACGTTTACCAGTGTAGAACTTATATATGTGTCGCATTGATTCACCTCCAATTCACTCTGGATGTTACGTATTTTTTTGCAGGTGGTAAAGCGTGAAGCGAAATATGAAGGTTTGCAAGATAATAGTGTAACAGTGTCACTTGTGAACTGGGCTCTGCCTTATGCTCAGCGATATATCTTTTCACTACATCATGAGAAGTATACCCAAACAAAACACACAGTCTATAGTCAAGTCAGGCGTCTACAAATCTTTGTGGTTGAGAAGTTATGCTACAGGAATGTCATACCGCAATATGACATTAGCTCTAAAAAGGATTTCAAATGCAACTCTCTTTTGCAGGTATGCCTTCTTTCACCATCGTTTCTTGCAATAATTTATCCAACATATTTTGGGATTGCAGGGGCTATGACATTGGCTTTGTGGCTATTTGAAACTCCTCTCTGTTTATTTGCAAGTAGATCTTTGCTTCTGTTCTAACCTCTTGACTAGGACAATTATTTCGTAATCTGGAAAATTAGCATGTGCTTCGTTCTTGAAGCTGTGCTATTTTGACCAACTTCAATGTGATACGATGCAAACTCCTATATTCATGGCGAAGAATTTATTGTGGGTTTTTCTTTCTTTTGATTTTGTTTGTCTTCAGGATAAAGCTCTGTACACAACACCATGTCTGGATTCACATTCCTTGTTCATGGAACTGTCTCGTTTGTTTTTTAACGGAGTTCCTGATCTGCATTTGGCAAATTTCCTTCACTTGATCAAAAATATGGCAGAATCTGGTTTGAGCGAGGAGCAAATGGAATCATTCATTCTGAACAGTCAAAAAGTTCAGAAGATTGCTGATGGTGAAAAGATCTGGTCCCTAAAATCTGCTCTCAAGGCCAAGAAGAAAGCTGGAATAAGCTTGAGCTGGTTACCTTTAAGAGGACATGGTTCTAGCGAGCCCAACGTTGATGATTCTAAACAAGAGCTGGCCCCTGGTCAGGTTAGTAGCAGCGAAGAAGAAGTAACAGAGTCTCTTGGGGAACAAACACCGATCGAGACCGCCGTTACAAACTTGGTTACTGGATATGAGAATAGTACAGGCACTAGTTCACGAGCTTTACAGCCAAACCCATTGTATCCTATGCATATGGAGAGTGGCTCAACCTCAGGGAATCAAGCTGCTTTTAACCTCAATCCAAACCTTCTTCATGGATGGAACAATTCCTTCTCGGCTGACTTCAGCGAAAGAGATCAACTTCACACCGGCACACCTTGGGCTGCACAAGCGCAACAGACTGGTAAAAAAGGTGAAGAAATTGCTTACAGATACTTTGTTGCAACATACGGCAAGGAGGCTAAGGTTAGATGGGTTAACGAACTGAGCGAAACCGGTTTACCTTATGACCTATTGATTGAAAACGAAGGTGGTAAAATAGAGTACGTAGAGGTGAAAGCTACGGTGTCTGCGCGGAAAGATTATTTCAATTTGACAGTGAGGGAATGGCAATTTGCAAATGAGAAAGGAGAGAGTTACATAATTGCTCATGTCTTGTTAGGCAACAGTAATGCCATCCTCACACAGCATAGGAACCCTGTCAAGTTATGCCAAGAAGGTCACCTTCGGTTATTGATTCTCATGCCTAACAGGCGAAACGAGGTCAATGTTGAGTTTTAAACCCAATCAGATTCTTTTCTTTCCTTTTATTTACTTAGATGAGGTTATTTTTGTAGCAAAGATTCAACATTATATTTCGTTCTATATTTGTAGCAATCAAGTGATGTTTATAATCCTCAAGCAATTTATCAATGTGTATTTGCTTCTTTCAAGAAAATGTGAGGAGAATGATAAGAGAGACTACTGCCTCTAATGGGGGAAAAAATACTTAAAATACATATTTCAAATGGAAAAAGTTATACCAAATAGCCATAAAAAAACTATAATTCAACATCTAAAAAAAAGCATTTGATATTATGTGTATAATATATAATATATAACAATATATTCTTACTTCACATATCATATCCATTTTCACATATTTTTTTTTTTCTTTTTTTTTTTTTTTTTTTTTTTCACCCCATCTCAAGATAGAAACCAAGTTAGAAACATTGATTTAAACTTGGTTTTCAATTGAAAAAAAACAAATATTTTTTTTCTCCATATACCAGAAATTAAAATTTTGAAAACAAAAATAAAATTTATAAAATCAATAAATAAACTTTAATGTATAAATATTCTACTTATATACTAAACACATGCATTCTATTATATATATTTTTTTCTATATATAATGTTGAATTCTTTGTATTATATTTGTAGTTAAACTTATAAAATGTAAAATTATTCTGTGTTTAAGACTATATTTCTTATGAAGAGTGTAGTATTTTGCATTTAGAGTTAGATTATTAAAGATTATGTGAAATAGTATATGATGATATTCTATGCTAGGTGTGACTAAATAAAACATTATTTTTTCAATGATCATACTATTCACTTTTCTTCAATGTATTTGTATCTATTTAAAAAAATTCAAACATATCATATGTAACAAAAAAATTGTATTTTTATAATATAATAAGTTTCAATCAAACATTAATATATATAATTAACTCAATAAAAAAGAACAATGAGAATAAATATATTTATTATATATATAAAATAGTATAAAACATGAAATAGTATATAACAAAAAATAGTATACCAATTTACATTTTTTTTGTTATTATTGATAAGGATAAAATCGTCCAATTTTTTTTTTGGTTACTCAGTTTATTAGTCAATTATAAAAGCATCTATATTAATATTCTAATACAATTTAGTTATTTAATTAATCTTTAATATTTAAATAAAAATGAAACCAATTATATGTATACATGTGTTAGGAAGGGTTCTAATAAGTATCTTTTTTGAGATACTTTGCTCTCTTTCTCTCTTAATTTTTTCATTTTTTTTTAAAAAAACTCAAAAGTAAGAGAGAAGTTGAGAAACCGTTTTTATTTTCTTTTTGTTTATATGTGATACTCTTAAATATTTTGGTATCCACTTGTCAGTTAATATGTGGTTCTATTTAAAAAAAAAAAGAAATATAATGATTTAATTAAAACATATCAAAATAATAATAATTTATGTCAAAGAAACTCAAAAGCAGTTCGAGAGCAATGGAATGGAAGTGCTCTAAGCTTTATTTGTGAATCTAATCTGGTTATATAGTTAATTGACCCTTTTAAATAAGCAGAGTGATAGATAGATAGATAAACTCGACTTAGAAACAGTTACTTAATCACTTTCTCGGGGACAAGCTTGAGATGGTGGGACTTGTGCATAGCGAGACCAGTCATGACATCCATGTTGATCTCATTTGGTTTCATCCCATTGGGAAGTTTGTATTGATGAAGCTACATTATCGAAGGCATAAAAGTCTGTAATTCCAGTTGCAGGCCTTAATCTGCAACAACAGTTGGGTCAACAATGTAATGGGCCTGCAATGAAGATCCAGCAAGAGAAGCTGCAACGGTCGAGTTCTGATATTCCTGCAGAAACGAGGAGAGAAGATAAAAACAAAACCGTGCACGAGGATAAAACCAAGGATGGTACGACTAAAGCAAAAGCATTCAACGTCAAGCTGTCAAATCAATTTCAGGTCCTTGATCTTGAATGTGCTACGTGATGTTGCCATCTGTCGAATGTAACTAGGGTTTATTGCCTGTATAAATAAGCTGTGTGCACAATTGTAAGAAGTTAAGCAAAATGAATTGAATGAAATATTCATCATCTTCTTCACTACTACACAAAGTTTGTTCTGCTTTACAGTTTGAAGTCGAATTTGTATAGAAGGTTCGCGTATGGAACCTCAAGCATCGCTGAGCCAAGACGCATTCCCGGGCACATTCTCCGTCCCGACCCGAACGGTATAAACTCGTAGTCCGTGCCTTTGAAGTCAACGTCTTTTGCAAAAAACCTCTCGGGCCTGAACTCATCTGGGTTCGGTCCCCACTCCTTCTCGTCCCGTGACATGGCCCACGAGTTGACGTTGACCGTGGTCCCTTTGGGGATGTCGTAGCCGGCGATCTTGGTGTCGTTAATGCAACAACGAGGGACACCGAGAGGAATCACCGGTTCGACCCTTAGGGTTTCTTTAACCAAGGCTCTGAAGTAAGGAAGGTTTTTGACGTCGTCTTCAGAACGAATGTTAACCCTCTCTCTTTCATATAATCTCTCACTTCTGCTTGAACTTTGTTCATCACTCGAGGGTACTTCATCAAATACGTCATCCCCCACACAACGGCCGCAGCTGCCGTGTCTGTTCCCGCCACAACGATATCCTTTTGAAACACAAAACAAAACGAAGTCTTGTAACCCAAGCAAATAGATCAAATGCATAGATAACAAAAAAAAAAAAAAAAGAATTGGTTTAGGTACCAAGACCACAGCTTTGACATTCTCTAGGGTGAACTCTGAGGCGAATGGTTGATCTCTGTAGATCTCCATCAAGAGATCGATCATGCTCTCGGTTTCAGGTTTGACTCTATTGGGATCAAGCGTCTCACTGATGATTTCTTGCAGATAAGTGTCTTGTCTTTGGAAACAGTCGTTCATATAAGCCGTGAGGCCTGTACGATCATCGAGAATGTAGCGTGTAAAGGGGAAAAAATCAGAGAAAAAATCTTCCCGAAAACGCTTTGAGTCCCATAAAGAATCTTGATGAATCTCTTCATCTCTTCCCCGTCCTCATTGTACTTCTTCCCGAACGCTTGTCTACACACAACCGAGTTCGTAAACGTCAACATAAGCTCGCTTATATCAACCGCCTCGGATTTCTCTGCGGCCTTTTCGATCTTAGCTATCATCTTCCTAGCTTCCTCTTCCCGTACGTGCTTAAAGGTGGCCACACGTGTTGGTGAGAACAAGTGGTTCATCCCCATCTTTCTTATCTCCCGGTAATACGGTGTGTAGTGGTGAAATGCCATGTCGCGCCGGCCATAGGACATGTACTCCTGTCCACGATGCTCAGGCCGGTCCGCAAAGTTGACGTCTTGCGTCTTGAGTAGCTCTTTGGCTAGCTCAGCCGAAGATATCACCACCATTGTTTTACTTCCTATCTTGTAAGACAAGATGGGTCCGTATTTTTTGGCCCATCCATAGAAGAACCGTTGTGGGTTAAGTTTCTGAAGCTGATGGAGGTTTTCGATCACCGGAAGTGCCTTTGGACCCGGAGGCAGCTTGTACTGTACTGTTTTTGGTTTTTGGTAGAGGAAGAAGAGGAGAGCCGCCGTGAGAGCCACCACGGCGATGATGATATCTTCCATTCTTAGTTGTTACTTACTACTTTTGAGTGTCACAAACAGTACTTCTCTTTCCTTCTTAACGAACCAAATACTATAACCGAATAAACCGAAATCATATTTACGGTCTTACCTACTTGACAAACCTCACGTGTTAAAATTGGAGTAACACCCTTTTCTTTTGGTGGTTTCTCTAAGAACATGTCTATCAGTTTAAATATTTTTTAGAGTATCTCACAAATAAAATACTAATATTTTGAAAAAAAATAAATGATATAACTAAATAAAAAAATGAACCAATGAGAGAAGTACAATATAGCAGCAAAGATTTTGAGAGGTTCTTAAAGTTTCTAGTTTGAGAAACTATCTTCGTTTTCTCTCATATTTTCTTTATTTTTCATGTATTTTAATTGTTAAATACTTTTTGAGAAATCTGGGATGGAAAAGCTTTTATGGAGACATTTTCACCTACCCATTTTAACCTCTCGATTATTTTTGATATATGATAATATTTCTATAGAGGGTTTTAAAAAGGAAATGATTAGACTATCTATTTGATTAAAGTATACTTAGTTTTTCCAACATATATCTAGAAAAAAATTCCAAAATTAAGGGAATTGAACTGGAAAAATCTTGGTGTGCAACGAGGATGTAGCGGTTTGTAAGTGAGAGTGATTATAACATCTTGATTTCTAGTATATAGTAACTAGGATTTTGTATTGAGTGGAGACCTAGTTTTACAAAAGGTATTAATGCTAAGCATTATTTTCTTCTTGTCTCCACTTATATTGTTTGTTTCATTTTATATTTTTTTAGTAAACATCTCTAGTTCATGCCATTATAGGTTCTTATCTTGGTCTATTCTATGGGTGCATATATTCTCTTGTATTTGGATCAGAAAGAACTTATGGTTGTTGTCTCCTTTCTTAATGGTCGGAAGAAAGTGTAGCAGTTTTTTCTAGTCTAGATTCTCATTGCTGCAAACTTTAATTTGATACTAGAGTTTGACCCACTCTTCGGAAACTTAGGATTATTTTTTTGATAAAATTTTAATTTCATAGAAACAAAGATCTTTATATTTAATTTATCTGAATTTTTTTTACTGTTATATTTTTTTGGATAATATGTATTTATAAATATGAAAGTTAAAGATGTTAACAAATTTATTTTTAATATAAGTATATTATACAATTTACTTAATTTTACCCCGTTAGTAAACCATATTTTTTTAGTTTATTTTTATTTTTGTGTGTTTTAATTTGTAGAAATCAAAATATAAAATATGTTGGTTTTAGTCGAAACTTATTTTAGTCGTATTATGATTCTAACCCGCACTATATTGTAAGATCATAGTTTTTAAAATAATTTATGATATTTTATTTTTAATAAAATAGTCGTTGTAACAATTTTATAATATAAGTTTAATCTGCTTTGTATTGATCTGAAATCTTTTCTTTTTAATTTTATTATGATTAAATTTTTAACATTTTTTATATAAATATAGGTTTATATGTGTTACATAGGATAATTCATCTATTTTTTCATTAGTTTATAATTTTTTTATAATCAAAATGGATTAATTCATATTTTTAACCTATCTTGCAGTAGTGGAAGTATGTTTTTAACGATTTTTATAATAAAATATGTTAATTTATCATTTTAATCCGTTTTACACTGATCTAAATATTTTGTATGTCTGATGAAATAACTTATAATGAAAATCTTTCATCAAAACATTATTCACAACCCATCCATTATATAATTGAAGAATATAAATATTAAATAATTTTTATTTAATTTTTGTTAAATTAAATAGAAATATTCATATTTTAGTAGTATTAATATATTTTGAGATTCAACTCTGCAACTTCAAAACAATTAGAAACTTTAAAATTTGATCCAGAAAACCATAGATTAACACAATCATAATATATCAATTATAACATGTTTCACGATTCAAATATAGTATTATTTATCACTTTTATCCAATAAAATCATATTTTATATTTTTGTGAGATTTTTATCAATTATATTTATTTATAAATATTCTAGAGAATTACCAGAACCCCCGTAGGATATATTAAAACATGTCATGGAAAAATGCAGAGAACAGTATCAAGCAAATGAACAACCATCGGAATCGCATCATGATATAATATACTGGCTATTCCACCATCATGATATAATATACTGGCTATTCCACCAGATAGGTAACATTTTTTTTTTTTTTGCTAAACTGTAAATATCATTGAATAAAAGTAGATTTTACATATAGCTAACATTTATTTTGTGTGTGACGGCTCATGTCTTCCATGAGCCGCTTTGAGTGGCTTAGGATAGGCAAGGATGGATGCACATGGACACATTGCCTTCTTCTTGGTTCTTGGAATAATCCTCATAGGCTGTTGCCTTTTTACAATGAGTTTGAAGCTTTATTTTGGACAATGCAATGTCTTTCTCACCAACAAATGATATCACAAGCATTAAGTGACGTTCTGCAGAGGATTAATGAACTTCTTAAGTGGTCAAACTTGTCCAGGGATAATTCAACTTAATTTAGTCATTTATGTTCTCTTTTCTCTTGCTTTGATTTCTTTTTCTTCCGTACCTTGACGACCTTTTGGCTCGCCTACCTAGAACCGGATCTGTTTTTAAGCACTTTTGTACTGGTGTGGTCTGCCACACTAGCTCCTTTTTGAGTAATAGAAATATCGTTTTATGTAAAATTAAAGAAACGAAAACTTGAAGCATAGTACACTATAGGAACATAAATTATACAACCAGAGTGATAGAGTAAAATTTAGTACTAGAAAGTGTCACTTCGTCACTTTCTCGGGAACAAGCTTGAGATGAACCGACTTGTGCATAGCGAGACCAGTCATAACATCCATGTTAATCTCTTCTGGTTTCATCCCATTGGGAAGTTTGAAGTCGAATTTGTAGAGAAGGTTCGCGAAAGGAACCTCAAGCATCGCCGCACCAAGACGCATTCCAGGGCACATTCTCCGGCCTGATCCGAACGGTATAAACTCATAGTCCGTGCCTTTGAAGTCAACGTCCTTCTCAAGAAACCTCTCGGGCCTGAACTCGTCAGGGTTCGGTCCCCACTCCTTTTCGTCGCGGGACACGGCCCACGCATTTACATTGACCGTGGTCCCTGCGGGGATGTCGTAACCGGCGATCTTGGTGTCTTGAATGCAAGCTCGAGGGATAAGGAGAGGAATCACCGGTTCGATCCTTAAGGTTTCCTTAACTAAGGCTTTGAAGTAAGGAAGGTTCTTGACGTCGTCTTCAGTAATGAACATTAAACCTCTCTCTCTTGCATACTCTCTCACTTCTGCTTGAGCTTTCTTCATCACTTGAGGGTACTTCATTAGATACGTCATCCCCCACACAACCGCCGCAGCCGCCGTGTCAGTTCCCGCAACCACTATATTCTTTTGAAACACAAAACAAAAAGAAGAGTGAAACACAAGCAAATGATTGAATGTAGCCCAAGAAACAAAGTCAAAACATAAACAACAGAAAAGGAGAGATGTTTTAGACGTACCAAGATCACGCCTTTGACATTCTCTACAGTGAACTTGGAGGCAAAAGGTTGATCTTTGTAGACATCCATCAAGAGATCGATCATGCTCTCGGTTTCTGGCTTGACCCTGTTGGGATCAAGAGTCTCATCGATAAGCTCTTGTATGTAAGTGTCTTGTCTTTCGAAACACTCCATCATGTAAGCAGTGAGGCCTGTCCAGTCATCGAGAAATCCAAACAATGGGAAAAAATCAGAGAAAAAAATCTTCCCCAAAACGCTCTGAGTCCCATAAAGAATCTTGATGAATCTCCTCATCTCTTCCCCATCTTCATTGTACTTCTTTCCGAACGCTTGCCTACACACAACCGAGTTCGTGAAGGTCAACATAAGCTCGCTTATATCTACGGGTTCAGATCTCTCCGCAGCCTTTTCGATCTTAGCCATCATCGACCTAGCCTCCTCCTCCCGCACATGCTTAAAGGTGGCCACACGTGTGGGTGAGAACAAGTGGTTCATGCCCATCTTCCTCATCTCCCGGTATAACGGTGTGTAATGGTTCATTGCCATGTCACTTCGGCCGTAAGTTACGAACTCGTGACCACGGTGCTGAGGCCGGTTCGCAAAGTTGACATCTTGTGTCTTGAGAAGCTCTTTGGTTAGCTCGGCCGAAGATATCACCACCATTGTCTTGTTTCCTATCTTGTACGAAAATATTGGACCGTATTTTTTGGCCCATCCATAGAAGAAACGTTGTGGGTTAAGCTGGCTAAGCTGGAAGAGGTTTCCGACCACCGGAAGCGCCCGTGGGCCGGGAGGCAGTTTGTACCGTTTGGTCTTCGACTTTTGAGAGAGGAAGAGGAAGAGAACCGCGACAAGAACCGCCACTACGCCGATGGTAATATCTTCCATTCTTAGTTGAAACTTACTACTTTCGAGTGGTGCATAAACAGCACAGCTCCTTAATATATAGAATCGCTGATAATGATTGCGTTACTTTTGGTCTATACCAAACCAAATACTATGAACCGAAGTAAACCGAAATCAAATTTTATAATCAAATGATTACTCCCTTTGTACCTACTTATGAAACCTCACGTGGTAGAAACGAGGGAACACCCGTCACCTACCCAACGTCCCTCGTATGGTTTTAACATATGGTTCCATGCAGTCGCATTCATTTTTGTCCATATCTATTTGTAGTTTACAAAAATCTTTATTTAGCTTCCTTCATTGAGTGGTCTAAACAAACCGTGGACCCACCATTGGGAGCTGAAGCTTCTATGGAGGGTCGGCAATTGACGGCAGGCCTATTCATTACTTTTAGCTGAATTCTGATGTAGGGGCATTCACTCATAAATTATGACTCTTACTTGACATCCTACGCTCTTTTGTTTTGTTGATATATTGTATTTGTGATGTTTGTTTTATTGAGATTATACTCTTCCAAAAGTAGAGTCGGTAAGCTCTGCCAATAGTAGAAGTTGGCAAGCTCTACCAAAAACACAAGTCCGCAAACTCTACCAAGTAAAACTATTAGATACAACTGCCAAAACTCTTTTGTAAATATTAGTCGCGGATGAACATTAAAAACAGATTATTAGTCAAAGTAGATATTTGTGAGTTGGCTTACTTAATACACTTTTTTCCTCATATGTAAACTAATTGTGTGATTGTAATAAAAGATAAAAAGAATATTAAATCTAAATTTATTCTCCACGTACATACTCAAATTCTAACATGGTATCAGAGCATTAAGCTTCTAAACTCTTTCTTTCATTCCACAAATCTCTTATTCTCCATATCTTTCTTTTTAAATCTCTGGTATGAAGTTTTTTTCCGTTGGTCAAGCATATCAACCATGGAAAACTCAAGACCAATTGTTGTTCATGTGATTCTTAAAGGGTTAAACTACCTTATATGGTCCAGGATGATAAAGACTGCCCTTGGTTGCCGTTGTTTATGGAGCCATGTGACTCATGATGAAGCTTCAAAGAAAATGGTCCAGCAAGGAGAAGGCAAGGAGATTGTCCTTGTGGATGAAGATAAATGGTTTCAAGAGGATCAGTTTGTGCTGTATATCATCCAAAACTCCATAGAAGAAGCATCAATATCGGAGGCTTACTCCTATTGTGAAACCGCTAAGGAGCTTTGGGAGACTCTTAAAAAGGTGTATGGAAACACCTCTAATCTGAGCAGGATCTTTGAAGTGAAGCAAGCCATCAACAACCTCAGTCAAGAAGACATGGAGTCTACCCAACACTTTGGGAAGTTTAGATCTTTGTGGGCTGAGCTTGAGATGTTAAGGCCAAACACAATTGATCCAGTCATTCTACTTGAGAGGCGTGAGGAAGAAAGCTCTCAACGCTTGAAGAGCTTTGTGCACAGATTCAAAAGGAAAAAGGTTCACTAGAACTCTTTGGTGGAAAGGGATAACTTGTCACTGCCAACAAAAGAGTGTATAGGCAGGAAGAAAGGAAGGTGTGGGTGTGTGACCACTGCAAGAAGAAGGGTCACAACAAAGACAAATTCTGGATTCTCCATCCACATCTCAAGCCAAACAAATTCAGAGAACCAAGGGCTAATCTCACCAATGAAGCGGCTGAGCAAGCTGGTCCTTCTACATGTTTGAATGAAGGAGAAGGAAAGGCCTTGGTACTCATGCCTCCTTGGTGACTACTCAAGATGAGAAGGTGAGGAGATCAGACCTTGATGCACTCATCAAAGCTATCAAAGAAAATTCTGGTAAAGCATTTGGTAATTCATTCCATGCATCAAAGATCTCTAAGCCATTAATTGTATATTCAGGGGCCTCTCATCACATGATTAGTGATTCAAACCTGATTAGCAATGTTGAACCGACTTTAGGAAATGTAGTGATAGCAAATGGAGATAGAATACCAATCAAAGGTGTATGAAATCTCAAGCTGTTTGGTAATGAATTCAAAGCCTTTTATATGCCTTGCTTTACATTTAACTTGTTATATGTGAAAAACGCAATCACTGATCTTAATTGCAATGTTATTTTTAGTCCTAATGATGTTAATTTTCAGGATATTAAGACCAGTAGGTTGCTTGGAAAATGTGTAACTAAGGATGGCATATATTTGCTGAAAGACACAAAAACTATCTCTGATTTACCAAATGCTTTAAGTTATAGTTCTGCTTTGGATAATAATGCAATTTGGCATTCTATACTAGGTACATCCTCATTCACAGGCCTTAGGCTTCATTTGTCCTAGTATCTTGTTAAAAATGATAAATGTGAAGCTTGCATTTTTGGTAAACATTACAAATCTGTCTTTAAAAAGTCTATGACTATATATGAGAATTTCTTTGATCTTATTCATTCTGATATTTGGAGAGCCCCTTGTGAATCTAAAGATAACCATAAATATTTTGTTACATTCATTGATGAGAAATCAAAATATGCATGGTTAACCCTAATTCAAACTAAGGATAGAGTCCTTGAAGCATTTATAAATTTTTAGAACTATATTACTAACCATTTCAATGCCAAAATTAAAATTCTTAGATCAGATAATGGAGGGGAGTACACTAGTCATGCTTTTAAATAACACTTAGCCAAACATGAAATCTTTCACCAAATCAGCTGCCCTTACACAACACAACAAAATGGAGTGGCTGAAAGGAAGAATAGACATTTAATGGAGGTGGCAAGATCCATGGTGTTTCACATCAATGTTCCAAAACGATTTTGAGGAGACGCTGTGATGGCAGCTTGCTATCTAATAAACAGAATTCCAACCAAAATCCTCAATGATATGTCTCCATTTCAGGTATTAAACAAGAAAAAATCATCTATTGATCACTTACTTGTGTTTAGATGTGTGTGCTTTGATTTACTCCCAGGGGAACAAAAGTTTAAGTTAAAGGAAAATAGTGTGAGAGCTATGTTCATTGGATATTCAATAACTCAGAAGGGATACAAGTGCTACATATATACCAGATAAGATAAAGGTTTTGGTGTCTTGAGATGTCAAGTTTGTGGAGGCCAAGGATTATTATGATGAGAAGGGTTGGGACAACCTAAAGCATTTATCTCATTCACCCTCGGATAGGGCCACAAACCTCAGACTTATTTTGGAGAATCTTGGGATTAGCCAATACAAGGAAAATGAGGACACAAGGGGTGTGAACACACCGGTGGGACCTCTAGTAGCTGAGGAAAACATCCACCTTCATCGTGAGGGGGGCACACAAGAAGAGCAAGAGCAACAAAAATGCTCTTCCATTCACGAACAAGGTGGAACGTCTCAGGAAGATGGTATAGAGGAAGAAGAAGAAGATAAGGAGCAATAAGTAGAATCTGTCTAACCTTTGCTAAGAAGTACAAGAGTCAAAAAGCAATCCAAGTGGGTCAACACAAGATTCTATTACAATGCACAAGCAGTAGCTCATCCTATTCTAGCGGTCTGCTCCATCGCTCACTTCCCATTAGAGCATCAAGTGTTCATTAAAAGCTTGGATCAAGGGCAAGTGCCAAGAACTTATGAAGAAGGTAAAGAGCATAAAGTGTGGAGAGATGCAGTTGGTGATGAAACCGGTGCTATGGAAAGAAACCACACTCGGGATGAGGCAGATCTTCCCAAAGGAAAGAAGGAAGTGAGTTCCAAAATGGTGTTCACTATCAAGTATAAAAACACTAGGGAGATTGAAAGATACAACGCAAGACTAGTAGTAAGAGAATTCACTCAGATATATGGAGAGGATTATGTATACACTTTGCACCAGTAGCCAAGCTTCACATGGTAAGGGTCATTCTCTCTTTAGCAACTAACCTTGAATGGGATTTTTGGAAAATGGATGTCAAAAATGCAATCCTTCATCGTGAGCTAGAAGATGAAGTCTACATAACTCCTCTACCGGGCCTTGAAGATACAGTTACACCAGGAAAAGATCTTAGGCTCAAAAAGGCTATCTATGGCTTGAAGCAATCACCTAGAGCTTGGTATCATAAGCTGAGTATGACTCTCTCAGAGATAGAGGATTCAGAAAGTCTGAGGCAGACGACATTCTCTTCACCCTTCCAAGCCAAGAATGTATCATTGCTATTCTTGTTTATGTAGATGATATTATCATCTCAGGGAGTGACAAGACAGGTATCCAAACAAGTAAGGCATATCTTAAATCTGTTTTTGATATTAAAAATCTTGGTGAGCTAAAGTCCTTCTTAGGGATAGAAGTTTGTCGCTCCAAATATGGATTTTTCTGATCTCAAAGAAGGTACGCACTTGATTTGTTATCAGAAACAGGAACCTTAGAGCTAAGTCAGCCAATAAAGCCATTGAAGAAGGTTAAAAAGTCATAAGAGAGGGGTAGATTGAGGACAATCCGTATGGAGACTTCAAGCAATATAAAAGGATGGTTTGTAAGCTAATCTACTTAACCATCACCAGACCTGATATTTTTTTTTGTGAATCAGGTGAGCCAACACATGCAAGCTCCCAAAGTGTACCACTGGAACATGGTGGAAAGGATATTAAAGTATTAAGGTACTCCGGGTCAAGGCATTTGGATGGGTTGCAATTGGAGTTCAGAGATAATTGGCTATTTTGATGCTGATTGGGCTGGAAATAGAGTGGATAAAAAGTTTACAACCGGCTATTGCACTTTCATTGGAGGCAACATAGTCACTTGGAAGAGCAAGAAGCAGAAAGTGGTCTCACGTTCAAGCGCGAAAGGTGAGTATAGAGCTATGTGGAAGCTCACGAACAAGCTCATTTGGATCAAGGCTCTTCTCAAGGACTTGGGAATTGAATCACCAAACCCAATCACTATGAATTGTGACAATCAATCAGTTGTACACATTAAATCCAACTCGGTGTTTCATGAAAGGATCAAGCACATTAAAGTGGACGGCCACAAAGTAAGACAAATGGTGGAGCAAGGAGTGATTCTGCCATTTTACACAATAAGTAAAGATCAGTTGACAGATATCTTCACAAAGGCAGCTATCACCAAATTCTGTGAGTTAATTCATTCTAAACTTGGACTCATAGACCTCTCACAGCCGTGATGTCAGTAAACCATGAAATCTTCATTTTCTTCCTATGTATGGTTTTGTACCATGAGATGTTCTATACTTAGGTTTTTAATGAGGTTGGTCTTCATGGTTTCAATATTGACCTCCACAGTTCATATTGTCAAGCTTAAAGGGGAGAATTGAGATGGTGCTCTGCCAAGAACAGAAGTCGACAAGCTCTGCCAAGAACACAAGTTTGCAAGCTCTGCCAAGTAAAACTGCTAGATGGAACTGCCAAAACTCTAGTGTGAATAGTAGTCACAGATGAACAGTAAAAACAAATTATGAGTCAAAGTAGATATTTGTGAGTTGGCTTACTTAATACACTTCCTTCCTCGTATATAAACTAATTGTGTAGTTGTAATAAAACATAAGAGAAATGTTTTTCTCTCTTTCCCTACTCTTTCTCTTATTCTCGCAAAATTCTTCACCATTTTCCATTATTCTCCACATACATATTCAAATTCTAACACGTTTCAGAAAATTTGCGTGAAAAATGCGGATATTTGTGACTCATGCTTATTTTCTATTAATATCTATTTCTAGTTTACACAAATATTTTTAAACTTCGTTCATTGACCAATACACGAATCGTGGACCTATATATGCACTATAAAATCCAACTTAATAAAGAAAAATTAATGCATCCGCATGTATATTACCGAAACTCTTAGAGCATACACAATTTTATAAATTCTAAACATGAAATAAAATAAGGAAATTTGAAATCATGAGATTATATTTTAAAAAGTACATCAGTTTTTTTTTTTGAAATCTACACTTATAATAAATAAAATGACTGAATTATCCAATTTAAATGTTTATAATTTTTTAAAAATTAATATTAATAACATTAAAATATATTTTTCTGGATATAATAAATAAAGAAAAAATATAATTATGACAGAAAACTCCACAAAATCAAAATCTGGGTTACTATAAATAATAAAAGAGGAAAAAAAATACTAAATTTACTAATTAAAACAACGAACATATGCCCAAAAAAAATTATCTCTTACAATCTCACAAAAATAATTATTAAAATTGAACTTATATATAAAAGAAATTATAAAATATTGATCTAGTAAGATCATATGTATGAGAAAAAATAATTGTGTGTTTACAGCATAGTTGTGTAAATTTGGTTTATATAGAATTTATAAATATAGAGTTTTATGGATATAATCTTTAAAATATTTTAAAAATTATCAATTAGATAAAA
The DNA here is from genome assembly GCA_900108845.1 of Iljinskaea planisiliqua. Taxonomy (NCBI): domain Eukaryota; kingdom Viridiplantae; phylum Streptophyta; class Magnoliopsida; order Brassicales; family Brassicaceae; genus Iljinskaea; species Iljinskaea planisiliqua. The sequence goes on along the minus strand of FNXX01000006.1, from coordinate 4,097,176 downwards.
TATTAACATGTATGTATCTCAATCCTATAGTAATGTCAAACATAAATTAGTAATAATTTTGAATAATTATTATATTTTGAATTTAAGATTATTTAGAATTTAGTTATTAAAAGAATAAAAATAAAAATCAGAATAGAATAGAAATGTCTTAATACATATTAGAAATTGTAGTTTTCAAAAAATAAAAAGAGGTGTAGTTTTTAAAACTAAAATCCTAACTAGTGTATTTTCAAATTATGCCTGATTAAAATTTACCAAAAATACTAAGAAATAATCAAAATGATGTCATGATTAGCCAAAAGTATGAGAAATTATATTTCAGGGCACTTTTATTTATTTTTTGTTACATAATGAATCACTTTTTAATTGAGAGGCATTTTGGTATAATTTTAGAGTTTAAAATTATAAATTTCCCTAACAAAACCTTATTTGTGTGTTACTTTACTTTGATTTTATTTGAACTTTATTTCCTATATTTCAGAAGTTAAAAAAAAAACTTTGTGGATGACCTTTCGTGGACAGTCGATTATGGATAATCACTATCCTATTATTTTAGGTGGAAATGTTCATCAGATGGAAAATGAGATTTTGAGATTGATAAACAAAAAATGCTTAGGGTTGTGTCGGTTAGAGTTGGGATAACTCTGGATGAGCTGAAGAGAGACGTCCTCCAAGAATTCTTTGACGAAGATGGTATCGGGATGTCGGTCTTCTTGAGCTACTGGCCGCCAAACACCAACAAGCTGACGATGGGCCTAGCGAATCCTCCTATTTTGTTGACGAAGACGGAGCTATTGGGTTCTTCTTCAGGAATTTCCTGCTTAATATCTTTCTAAATTTGTTTCTTAAGTTTTTGAGAGAATTGAAAAAGAGGTGTAAGCGAGGAAGAGGATAACAATGATGGTTTCACCACACCACTCCCAACAAAGAAGCATTTTTTTATGAGAGAAGAGGTGGCTTCAGTTTATGTGGTTTGGAAAAATGAGACGACTTTGGATATGTTTCAACTGCAGGTCCAAAGATGCAGTCTTTCGTAGTGGATGACACATTCCCAACAAAAAAAAAGAAACGGTATTTTCAAGGAGGGAATCGGTTCGGGTTTGGGGAAAGAAGATGGCTTTGTGTATGTCACAAAAGGAGGTACAAAGACAATACCTTTCAGATTGGAAAATGCGGAAGTGATAGCAGAGGCTGAGAAACAGGAAGAGAAGTTAAAGAGTGTGTTTTCCCAACTGCAAGACCCATGGTTCTATGAGATTGACGAAGACACAGCTTCTGAAGATGTTATACCTAGGGAAATTGATGATACAGATTTAAGGCCTCGAGGTTATGATCGCGATTTTTGGTCTCCATTGCTAAACAATAACTATGGAGGTTTTAGTGCAGTTGAGATGATACACGAAGTTGATGAGCCATATGATGTTGGACTCAATGGTAACCCAACCCAAATCTTTTGCACCAGCAATTAGGCATTTGATCATATGGTACTTGTTGGTAGTGCTGCTAATACCCAAAACGATACAAAGGTACCAATCGAAGCAAATGGAAAAAGCAGCATCGACAAGCTCTCATGGACAGAATTTTCATAGCCGGCAGGCCAACAACATCATCTTTAGTGAATCCAAAACCATGTCGTCGAAGGATAACTAGAAGAGGTGGATAATGAGGAATTCGATATCCCTCCGATGTTTGATGATACACAATACCATAGTGCTGCTATACCAGACTTGGATATTGATGATGGGGACAAATCTGTTTATGTCGGCAAGGCTAACACTAGCAAAGTTGATTGCCAGATATCTTTAGCCATTTACGCCATCAAAAATAGGTTCCATTTCAAATAAACCATGAGTAAGATACACTATTTTGTTATACAATGTGAAAATCAGCGATGTGACTGGCGAATAATAGCAGCCGAGATACGAGATTCTGGATACTATGAAATAAAAAAAGTCAACCTAGAACATACCTGCAGCATTGACACAATGAACAATTACAGGCAAAAGGCTTCCTCGTGTGTTATAGCGGCTGTGTATAAGTCAAAATATGGCTATCAGACCTAAATCTGGGAGTTGCAAATACTTGTGCTTGAAGACTTGTGGATCTTTGCTTCGTACATGAAGTGTTACAAGGCCAATGAGATGGTTGTTACTGACCTCAGGGGAGCTGAAGATGACTCTTAGATGAATATCTGCATATGTTAAAGCTTGCAAATATAGACACAGTTACAAATATTAACACATAAACCGGTGAAAATGGTATGTAGAGGTTTTTGTACTTGTTTCCATCCTCCAGAGTGTTCATATTAGGCATCACAAAACCTAGGCATATAATTGTCATAGATAGGACACATCTCGGGGGAAAGTTTATAGGAGTTCTATTCACGGCTAGTGGACATGATGTGAATTTCCAAATTTTCTCCCTAGCCTTTTCTGTCGTGGACAGCGAAAACAATGACTCATGGACTTGGTTCCTTTGGAAGTTGGAGAGGATCATGGAAAACATTCCAAACCTAACCATCATCTAAGACAAGAACACCTCTATAAACACTTCCATAAGCAGAGTCTATTCTCGCGCACATGATGGAGCCTGCATAGTCCATCTCATAGAAATGTTACTTCTATGTTTAGTAGCAAAGGCCTATCTAAAATGGTGGGCTAGGCTAATTTCTCATTCACTGTGGGAGGGTTCAGAGAGTCCTTCAACAAGGTGAAAACAACTAATAGAAAATGTGCCACCTACATAGAAAAACTTGGGGTCACACATTGGTTTAAGGCTTATTTTCCAGGAGATCGATATAACATGATGACTAGTAACATAGTTGAGCAGCTGAACTAGGTTCTGAGGAAGACTAGGTCATCCCCAATTCTGAAGTTACTAATTTTCATCTAAAGAATGATGACTAGGTGGTTCTCAATTAGGAGGAAAAAAATATCTATCATACTGAGGTGTTGCAACCCCAGAAGTACAATAAGTAATGAACCACCTGATGACCTTTACAAAAGGCAGTATGATCAATTTCGTATCAAGCTGGAGTTCTGAAGTTATCAGCATATTCAACCAAAAGCATCACATCATATTGGACCAGAAAAAACTGCTCATGTGTGTTGTATCAGAAATTCAAAATCCATTGTGGATACACTCTATTGGTAGTCGACACCCTTGGCCTCGCCTATTAAAATTTGGTTGGTGATTGCTTTAAACCAATAATGTGAGATGACACTTATAAGGACTTGATAGTTTATGAAGGCTCAACAGTTGATGTGGACCTCCCAGATACAATGACTGATATGGTTCTTATGCCCCGTAGAACTTGCAGGCCGTTTGGTCGTTCCAAGGTTGCTCGTATCCCATCAACTCGAGAGATGTATGTAAGTTCCTCTTCTTTTTTAAACACTGTCCATATGTTGGTTCAACCAAACTGTTTTCCACATCTAATTTTAAAATACACTATCCAAATGTAGGCTCTAAGAGAAACAAATGCCGTTCTAAACAAGTGTGGCAGGTGCGGGGGTGAAAGCCACAACATGACTTGTATAACCCCAATCTAAGCAAGCTTCAGCTCCCTAATGTCAATTCTTCTTTTTCAGAGTTTATGTTTATCTTTAGTTAGGGATTTTGATACTTTTTGTGCTAAACATTAGGATTTTGGTGTCTTTCTCGGCTGTGCTCTATGCAACTTTCTGCCTCTTTTGCTTCTTATTGCACAACTATAATACACTGATTTTGCATCGTAAATGTAAAATCAGTGTCCATCAATATGTATCCACAATAAATCTGTGGACATTCATTTCTGCGGATGCAGATTGCATGTGGATTCAGAAATTTTCTGGGTACATTGTTATCCACAACAATTTATATCCCCACAAACCTATCAATACATATCCACAAAATATGCACACTTCATATGTATCCATATCTATATGTTCATAAGAAAATGAATGACCACAAAAATATGTTCATAAATGTGTAAACCATATTCTCGATATACTTTTCATGGATAAGTCATAAGTAAACACAAATTTGTGGATTCCTTTTATCAGGAACAAAATTACCAATTTTTTTTAGAAAAAGTTTTTTTTGGATAAGTCCTAACTGGACATAAATCATTGCACATGTATTTTTTTAGATACAGATTGTCACATAATAGTTTGATGCAAGTCTATGTTTTCCTTTTCTAAATTCATATTTCGTGTCCACTAAAATCCGTAAAAATACTGTCCATAAATATATGTCCACAGAAATATGTTCACAAACATGTGTAAACTATATTGTCAACGTATTTTTGTGGATGAATTCTCAGTGGATACAAATATATGGATATTCATCTTATCTACCAAACTTATTTTCACAAAATATTTTTTGGATAAGTCTTTACTGGACATAAATCTGCATACATGCACTTTTTTAATAGAAATTGCCACATAATAATTTGATACAAGACTATGTTTTTCATTCATTAATTCAAATTTACTGTCCACTAAAATCTTCAAAAATATTATCCAAAAAGGAAGTCCACAAACATGTGTAAATCATATTCTCGACATACTTTTCCTGGATGAGTCCTAAGTGGACACAAATTATTTTTTTTGGATTAAGTCCTAACTGGACATAAATTACCAATTTGTTTTCACTAATTTTGTTTTCACAAAAGGACATGCATTTTTATGGATACAGATTGCTACATAATAGTTTGACGTAAGTCTATGTTTTTCCTTTCTAAATTCATATTTAGTGTCCACTAAAATCCGTAAAATACTGTCCACCAAATACATGTCCACAGAAAGATGTCCACAAACATGTGTATACCATATTTTCAACGTATTTTTCGTAGATGAGCCATAAAAGAACACAAATATTTGGACATGCATCTTATCTGGAACAAAAAGTACACAACTTGTTTTCACAGAGCATCTTTTTGGATAAGTTTTAACTCGACGTAAATTTGTGAACATACATTTTTGGATATAGTTTTCCACATAATAGTTCGATACAAGTATATGCTTAATGTTTCTAAATTCAAATTTACTGTCCACTAAAAAACCATAAAAATATTGTTCACAAACATATGCCCACGGAAATGTCTTCAAATATGTGTAAGCCATATACTCGGCGTAGTTTCTGGATAAGTCCTAACTAGACACAAATCTGTAAAAATGCATCTTATCTTGAACAAAAATATCAAACTTGTTGTCACAAAACATTTGTTTTTAATAAAGCCTAACTAGCCATAAATTTTGTGGACAAGCATTTTTGTGGATATAGATTGTCACACAATAGTTTGATGCATGTTTATGTTTTTCCTTTCTAGATTCAAATTTCGTGTCCATTAAAATCCATAAAAAACCTGTCCAAAATTACATGTCCACAGAGTAATATCCAAAAACATGTGTAAGAAAAATATTTTCGTGGATAAGTCGTAAGTGGACAGAAATGGGGTATGCCCATAGGAATAGCTCGCTTATGTCGGGCAAAGCTTGCACACGATATACGGTACCAACTCAACAACAGGTTTCATGTACTTCACCACTTCTTTGTGACGGTTAAGTCGAGGCAGTTGATCCAGTATCACTACATCCCACATAATTAAATTTATTGATATACCGACCCAATCACTATCACCACAGATCATCAGACAATACACCGTATACAAATATGTCAACCAAGTATGCTTAGGAATATGCATAAAGTCTCTAATCTTCTCTAAAACCAACCCATTTTTTTGTTTAATGCATCTTCAAAAGATCGGTGCTTACCTTGCAAATGGTTCACCAACTAAGGATAAGCAAAATAGGAACGTTTATCTGCAATTCTGCGAGAATGCATGCTTCCTAAAAATAACATTAAAACCTCCATGTGCTACATATAAAAATAAATAAAAAATCAAAATATTGTTCAAGTAAGAAAAACAAATCACGAGTAGTCAAATGGAGAATATATAAACTTACCAATGTCAAAACCCATTCATGTGATGTCGCAAGATAAAGCGAAAATTTGTTGTCAAACTCAAAATTACCAACGGTTCAGTGTTTCCTAATATATAAAAAAAAGGAGATCAATCGCTTTCAAAATTATCAAATAACATAAAAGAAGTCAAATAACATGTACACTGCTTTGAAACGAGACAACGTGCGGTGGAAACAGTCAAAGCAACTTTCCTCTACGGAAAAGAGGATCTCTACCCTGTCTTCTGCTGCCATAAGATTCAAAACAACAGTGAGCTCTTTCTCAGCATCAGACGGTGAGTGCTCAATCTTCTCTTGAATGGAGAATGAATCATTAAGACAGATTGGAGACTCCACAACTTCTTGTCTGAAGTTTCTTCGCTTTAAATTGATGAATGTTCTTATCCCTCCTAATAATTAAAAGATCAGTTAGATCACCAATTAAGTTATCATAATCAACCCAATTATATAACAAACATACATAAACTACTATCGCCATCGACATCGGCGACCCAACACGATCCACCGTTACATGGTCTACCAAGCCTTCGTTGTCCAATGCTTCGTTCTCCATAGCTATAATGTCCACAGTTATGTTATCCACAACTACCATCTCCTCGTCTTTCTTATGTGGCTCTTTGCTGACCACGGTTATGTTATCCACCTCTTTCTTATCCAAGGCTGTCCACAAAACCAGCTACTATGTCCACACTGATGCTGTCCAATATACTTCTCACAACGCTCCAATCCACACTTGTGCCGTCCACTTTGTCCCTCTTAACCCATGTGCAGACCACTTCCTTTCTTTAAAGACACTTCCACTGGTTTTAAATGTTATTCAATACCATTAATACATTCAATACCATTAACCAAGCCAAAATTACTTATCTCAGTCTCCATATGCTCACCATCCGTTTTTCAACAAATATTGTTTCTCAAATCAAAACACAAAATAAACATTATCAATGAGTTGTGCATCGTAACAGTACCACAAACAATTGCAAAAACAAATTACCTCAGGCCTGTTGTCTAATAAATTGTTCTTGTCAAAAGCATGATCAAGCCACTGCAGACGTATACCATCACCCTCCTTAAGCCGAATACTCGGCTCCTCTGACGACGAGGGGTCACCTACATTACACGCTCCCCAAATACAGAAGTACAATCGTCTCCTTAAGACAATTTCTCTTTACCAAATTTCCCAGCACCAAATTTGTGGAATCGCTTTCTCATATATTTCAACTTCTTTTCCAAAACTTTTAATCTGTCATTGAAATATTTCTCTGATCTTCTAGAGCTCTGACTCTACCAAAGAGGTCAACATTGTCACCTTCTCCAGCTGGACAGGCACGAAAATAACCACTAATACGCTTCTACTTCCGACTAGATGAGTGCTTTTTAAGGCTTGACTGCTTCAAACGCAGCAGATGTGGTTGCGGTTGCAGGAGTTTGTGGAAGAGGACAGTTGTGGTTTTAAGCATTATTAAACGATTCATATGACTGGCGCAACGGTTGAAAACGGGTGCGTTTGCGAGATACTTCTGAATGGTTGATAAGCAGATGTTGTAACAATTAAAAACCAAATTAACAGCATATATATATATATATATATATATATATATATAAAAAAATTTTAGATTATATATATATACACATCATATATATAGTGTCAAATTTATTCATACAATTCATAATTTTAATATCTAAATTTAAAAAAATATATTATACTTTTGTGGTTAACTAACCTATTTTTTGTATATTCTTATTTTAAATAAAAATTTATCATTTTTAAAATAATCTTTTAATTTTATTTTAGTTATTTTATATACATACATTATACAGTATCATATTTTTCATAATTCTAATATCCAAATTTTAATTTATTATATATTTTGTAGTTAGCTAACTTATTTTATGTATATTCTTATTTTAAATGAATTTTTAACATTTTAAAATAATTTTTTTATTATCCACTCACAACCGCCCGCAACCGCAAACACTAGAGAAAAACAACTTATGATTTTGAGTGATACGGAGCGATAAGAAGCATTTTTTGTAGTTGTTATCAAACGCTAACAACCGCTACCACCCGCAAAAGTTGCGTTTGCTGGTGGTAGAGGGAAAACCAATCAACCTATTAGTTGCAGTATTTATAATATTCAACTTTTTAACTCCTCCAACATAGTTGTACAAATTTTTATAGTCAACTATGTGTCTTCTCTGGACACCTGCTGACGCACGTGCTTTGTGAACCACCAAACCTAAGGAATTATTGCCACTAGGCCAAACACACTTCTGGAAAATGGTTGAACTGGAGATCAACCCGTCCATGTATTCCACCTTCCTGTCTCTAACTTCCTCGTCCCACTCATCCCATCCCACAACTTCAGGATTCTCAGCATCAATTGAGTCTACTACAAGCTGCAAGTATTACAATAAAATTCAATTACATATATATCCTCTGCCAAAATAGCACAAAAACAAGCAAGAACAATTACATAAATTTAGTTTATCCTCAACTTCCAGTATCTCAATAAGCATAGGAAGCTTTACCGTAGGAAACTCCAATAGTGTGTTTCATGAAGATCCTCCAACGACTTTTGAAAGTAGGATACGTGTAGCATTGTATGCAATAAGTTGGAGAGCAAGGGGGAAGTCTTTTAGGGTGAATGTTGACTGCTGAAATTGTTGACGATAATGGCCTATTGGATCATCGCATTTCTCAAGTATTTTTTTCCAAGTCTCATCAATGATATGGTTCTCAAGAAAGATTCCCGGCTACAAATAAATCTCAAAAACTGGTCAAGGTCTTCAAGAAGCATCAAATAGCTTGGAGTGGACGAATTAATCTTTCTTCTTCTAATTAGAACAATGTCAACCAAAAATATAAGAGCTAGGGAAGTTTTCCTCCACATCGACATGTCAGACTCCTATTCAATCATATGGCTAATATCTGCAAGAGTTACTTTCCGGTACCAACCAAATAGCATATTCCACAACTTATTAGGCACTTTATCATTAGGCAACTGCAGATCTGGGTCGTAATCTTTGGAAAACTCACCACAATTCAGCCTTGTAACTTCACTAAATTCTTTCAGCAAAAAACGTAAAGCGTGTTCAGAAAAAAACGTAAGAGGCGTTCATCAAATACCATCCACAAAAATATTTATGCTTCATCAACAACTAATGGGTCAGCAACCCGTGGATGAGCTCATATGAAATTGGACATCTCCCAATAGGTAAATCGTATAGCTTACGAAACGAGAAACTCCTAATTTTCTTAAATGCCTCAGTGCCTCTAAGAGTATTGTGCAGGAACGTAAGGATGTCCAACTTAGAGTCGACGTTTAGCCTATTTTTGGAAAAACGGTCGGTTGCATAAAGCCGACATGGAAGACTTTGGTCCCAATCACCCTCATCCGATCCATCTGTACAAAAAATAGTTAATAGAAAAGTATCACTAGAGCGGGAATCGATGATTCTGTATGTAAACATTGCAAACATCTTCAACACTCAACAGATTGAAGAGAAATTAGCTGAATATTCAACAGTCAAAATCTTCAAAAAAACAACAAACAGATTAGTAGTTTTACCTTCCATCTCTGACATAATAACGGGTTAAAACAAATTCATTGGTGATGCCAATTTTTGTTGTCGGCGATGAGAAACTTAGATGACGACGACGAAAGATAACGAACAATCAGCAACGAGAATGTAAGATTTGTTTTTTTATTTGATATCTTAAACAAATAAAAAACAAATTTAGAAAACAAAAAGTTTTAAAAAAATCAAAAAGGGAAAAGGGATTGAAGATATAATAGAAAGTTCACAAGCATAAAATGCCTCAAAATCAGAAAATATATGTAATGTTAATAAAAACTTAGAAAGTGTCCCATAGTGTAAAGTTAATCTTATCGCAAATTGAGTTTTGATCAAAAATAAGGGTTTGGCTGATTTAACCGCAGCGGTTGCAGTTGTGGATGCGAGAGTATGCGAAAACGGACAGTTACAGTTTCAAATATTATTAAACGATTTATATGAATGACGCAACGATTGAAAACAGGTACGTTTGCAAGCTATTTATGACTGATTGATTAGTAGATGTAGTAGCGGTTGAACAGTAAATTAAGAATAGCAGTTAATTTTTCTAAAACTAATATTATTCTCCACAAAATATAATTTCTCAACACTTTTTAATTGAAATCATAATTTTGTCAAAAAAATTTAAATATTATATACACATTTTTCATTATTAATTATAGTAAATTAACAATATAAACATATTATATAGTTATAAAAAAACATAAAACATATTTTTGTAATAAAATACAGAAATATTAATTTAATATAATTAATAATGAAAAATTGTGTATATAATATTTATATTTTTTAAACAATTTCGACAAAAATTATGATTTCAATGAAAAAGTGTTGAGAAATTATGTTTTGTCGAAAATAATATTAGTTTTAGAAAAATTTAGTTTGTTGTATATATTTAAATTTTACATTATAATTTATTTATTTTAAAAATGTTTTAAAGAAAAAATAATTAATTATCCACCTATAACAACAGACACGATTGAGAAAAAACAATTTTTGATGTTGAACTGTAAGAGTACAAAATAGTAGAAAACATTTTTTTGTTATTTTCTTGTTATGAAGGGCTAAGAACCACTAACTGCAAAAATGGAGCTGCGTAATTAGCGGAAAAAACTAATAAACGCCTAAATAATGTGACTGTCACGTCATGATAAATAAGAAAATTGATATTAAACATCGAAATCTCAACTACCATAAAGATATTTTGGAACGTTGTCTGATTTACACTCAGTCCGGGTCCAATTTCAAAAAGCGGATCATGATTATCAAAATAAGGCCACCACTACCAAGTACCATGTTTCACTACATATAGAAAAATTAGTGTTGTTACTTTCCGTCCTGGGTCCAATTTTAAAAGCTGACATCATATCCAAAAGGCCTACCCATACCAAATTTAAGATATTGTTGCTCAAAACCATAAATCAATAACCAAAAACGTAAACAAGTACTGAGTGTACAAGAACATGTTTGTTAATAGAATCTCAATTCTTCAAATGAAATCTCAGAAATGTCATTCCCTCAAAAGAGAAAGATAGAAATGGAGAAAAACAAAAAAAGATTTACCGAATAGTACCATTGCTGATGGAGGAAACCTTGCATACACCTGCATCTGTAGTAAAGGGCAAATCTTTGTAGCAAGCAACTAGATTCTCCTTCGTGTTCAGATCCACCAAAAGTGTCTCCCATACTTTCTTCTTTGGGTTTAACACATCGTCTGGCTCACCTTCAACCCCAGGAAATCGAACTCGTTCACCAATCTTAGCAGATTCAGGGGGCTCGACTAACTCCACCTGAAATTTCCAGAAAATTTAAAAAAAAAAACGAAAAACAATTTATCGATAACTGAACTGAGACTAGATGAACTATGAACAGGTCAGAGAGTCTTCTTATGGAGTTTACCTTGCTGCCGTCACTACTTGAAGCGGCAAGAACCATTGCTTGTGACATAACATCCCTCATTTTCGCCGGCTTCAAGTTGCATAAAACACAAACCATACGGTTCTGTCCAGAAACAACAGTTCAGATCGAAAGATAAATTCGATTGCATACTAATATTGGGAAGAAAACAAATGGAGTAAGTTGATTGGGGAGATTTAAACAAACCTGCATCTCCTCAAGAGGTATATATTTGACCAATCCACTAACAACGGTGCGTATTTCACCTCCCCCAACATCAATTTGTTCCACATACAATGAATCTGCGTTAGGATGTTTCTCAACCTTCAGAATTTTACCCACTCGAATATCAAGTCTTGCCATAGTAATTTCACGATCAGCAGACGGTTGAGATTTGGATCCTCCTGCTCCTTTTGATGCCTTTTGCTTTTTAGCATCTGGGAGAAAAAAAAAACAGCAGTTCAGTACATAATCATCAAGCTACTGAGCCACAAATTACTATGATAGCCTCGGGATCTATAGTCTGTAGAGGATGCAAAACAGCATTTTGACAATACGAATATAGAACCTGAAAGCTTTGTTTTCTTAAGTTGCTCCGCCATGTTCGCTGCTTCTACATCCCTAGCACGTCTATCAGCCTGACTTCCAGCGAACTTTTCTCTGTATTGTTGCACTTCTTCATCTTTCTGTGATCATAGTATTTCAAAAGATATAAACCATATGCTACATGGCATTATAACATACAACAAGCCCGCTTTTCAATGGATAAAATCAAAGAGGGGTGTGTACCAATTCCTTGAACAATGGTTGAGGGGTGCCTATCCTGTGACCGGGAGGCAGAATCTCCCAAAGTCTACTTGCTATTAATACCTCTCCTCCCTCGTCGGAGAGTGAAAAATGTGGAGGCAAATTTAGCTGTTTAAATACCTACAAAAAAGAATGCGAGAGACAGCACTAATCACGCTTGCATTCTACTAAAACTAAATAGGATTCTAGGTTTCCAAGACAATCAATAAAACCTACCTCACGAGAAAAGGATGGCATGAAAGGTTCTAACAATTGTGCAAGAAGGTGTACTAAACCAGCAGCAGTTCTTATAACAATTGCACAAGAAGGTTTATCTTCCTTGTAAAGTTTCCAAAATTGGGTTCCCTACATCAGGAAAAAAAAACACAGCATAGTTAGACTATAACAGCCAATAAAGCCAATATATAGTTTGATAATAAAAATAGAATTACCTGCAAGTATGCGTTCCCTTCATTCGAAATGGTCATAGCAGTTTTCAGCCCCTGCTTGAGCTTAACCTGCATCAAATGAACAATGCCTATATTAAGAAGTAAGAACATAAACCACCAGACCAAGACCAAAGTCTATATAATGTTTCTCACCTTTTCCATGGCTTCAACATACTCCTCGACATATTTTCCAACCTTTTCAGCCAGAGATTGCGTTAGAGGATGAGATTCAGCACCCGGAGCATCAGGAATGACAGACCCATAACCTTCGTATCAATTAGTGCATGCCACAGTAAGAGGCAGGTAAAACATCAAATACAGATACGGAAAAGTCTTGGCCCTGTTTCCAAGAATATCGCTAAGCAGGTAGCCAGAGTTCTAGCAAATGTTCTTATTGTTTCTAAGAGAACTTAATATTTTATGCCATCCAGCAACCTCGTGCTAAATTTTTTTTTTTTTGGAAAGCAAATTTCAACATTTGACCTTCTACTACAGTGTATGAACAGATACATATGTATAGGAACTTGATCTTTAGCTACCAGCCAGAAGGAAACCGAATACTTATATTCGGAAAGAAATAACCAACCTGCAGGCTCCGGCTTTGCTATAAAGCTCAGAACTCGATTAACAAAGTTTCCTAGGTTGTTCAGCAACTCGCCAGTCAGTTTTGCTTGCAAATCGTCCCATGTAAATAATGTGTCAGACACCTGGATGGAATCCCCAGAAGCAATTTAGTGTTGGTGAAATCTACACGCTTATGCATGCCCATGATGAATGAAGAAAAAAATGTTTCTATTTTGTCGGAGCAATCACTTACCTCAGGCCTGTTGGTCAGCAAGTAGTATCTCCATACTTCGACAGGGATATTTGTATCTTTTACATCATTACCAAACACTCCGACACCTTTACTCTTGGAGAACTTTCCTGAAACCCATACAAAAAAACATGTCCTCGTTTTAATGAATGGCAGAAAAAAACAAAGCACATCAAATTAATTCTAAACAACATCACGCATCCTAATAAGTCTAATGGAAACCATGGTGAAACATCAACTGACCGGCTTCGTAATTTAAATACTCAGTCACACTGATTGTCTTCATCAGTGTCCAATTTTCCCCAGTTCCAAGCTGCGTAGATGGAAACATCACCTGCATAACAACGGATTGGCATTTAAAACAGTCAGATTTACAAATATATACCTTTCTCGGAGCAAAAATATAACAAGGATGACAGATATATAAAAGAGCAAAAATATCAGAAGATATTCAAAACAGAACAAGTCTAAGTCAATGGAAATTAAAGAACAGGCAGGCATTTTAATTCACTTTTGATGTTCTATTTAAGAGAAGAAGATGAACAGAGAGGAAATAACTAGAACCATTGGAACGAGTCATTGGCGGTAAACAAATTTCTGAAATGTTATATACTCACAGTGTGAAATGGCACATTGTCTTTCCCCATAAACTGATAAAGCTCCACATTCTCAGGATTCTTCCACCACTTCTCCCATTCAGATGTGTAGCATGACGTTATTGAGACGTATCCAATAGGAGCATCAAACCAGACGTAAAAGACCTATAAACAATTCGAATTAGTGGATGTAGTCTAATATATTTACGAGATTGGCTAGCAGTGCTGTTCTCACTTTGTCCTTATATTTCTCATGTGGAACAGGAACTCCCCACTTTAGATCCCTTGTAATACATCTCTGTCTAAGCCCTTCCTTGAGCCATGCTTTCGTCGTTTGAATAGCATTTTGACTCCAAGATCCAGTAACAGATGTATCGTCAATATACTTTTCCAACCTATCTTTCAGCAACGGAAGCTCAATAAACAGGTGGTCTGTGTCGCGAATTCGGGGTGTGGTTCGACAGACCTGTTTGAGAAAGAAAACATAAGCATTCGCAATAATTATAAGAACAGACCGTAGTCCTCCAGCTCTATAAGAAGAGAAGTCAAGCAAAAACAGTGCATATATCTATTCTGCATAAATCTGTGAGTCAGGCAAATATGATAGGAAGGGAAAAGATGCATGCACAGGCAAAACAAAATCAGCTAGCCAATACCAGTAATACATATTATCAACATAGGCAAAAGATATGTACTGTCACAGAGCATTATAATTAAGCACGATAACTTTCTTCGCTTGCTAACTAGTGGAGCTGCAGCACGAATTCAACATAATAGTTAACGTGTTTCAATAGAATATATTTCAAAATCATAGCCCACCTTGCACCTCGGATCTTTGAGTTCAGTAGGATTCAGGAGCTTTCCACACTTTTCGCATTGATCTCCACGAGCAGAGTCATAATTACATTCTTGAAATGGACAAGAACCCTCAACAAGCCTATCAGCTAAGAACTTCTGGCATGTATCGCAGTAAAGCTGAAGAAAAAATGGGCCAAAAAGACTAGTTAAAACCCAACTAACTGAGTGGTGTAGATCATTCTACTTGAAAAGAACACAAGGATGCTCTTGCGATCAGATGAAACTAACTGGAATTTGAGTAAAATCATTCACCTGCTGCATGGTGTTCTCTGAAAGAAAGTCGTTATCAAACAACTTTTTGAAAATTGCTTGGCACACTTCTGTCTGTTCTGGAGTTGAAGTTCTCCCAAACTTGTCAAAACTTATATCAAACCAGTCATAAACTTCTTTATGAATGGCATGGTACCTAAATGCACACGCACAAAGAAAAGAACATGGTATAGCATCAGAAATGACTGTGTATCATGGACACTACAGTGCAAAGATCTCTCCAAAACCATTCCTTAACTCTGTGAAAACTTGTTAATATTTCTCTTGCATAACTTGAACAAGGATAGACAATACACTGATAAAAACTACTTCGAGAAACATATAAATACCATAAACCATCAGCAGAGATATATACTATATTATATACTCTTAGTCAGCAGATAATGTGACATATGGAAACGTAGACTTACGCAACAACACTAGAACAACAACAACAACAACAACAAAAAAGAAAAGAAATGAAGATACATTACTTGTCACAGATTTCCTTCGGGGTACAATTCTCCTCCAGAGCTTTGGTCTCAGTTGCAGTCCCATATTCATCGGTTCCACATATGTATATCGCATTATAGCCACGAAGACGACAGTATCTAGCATACACATCAGCGCTCAGAACACCTGTAAGTAAACACAAAACATTGCATAAAGCAAGCAAGAAACCTGCAAATGAGCATTATCATAGGTAAAGCAAAAAAAAAAAAAAAAACAGTCAATATCTCCATAAATTGAGTCACAAGCTGTTCTTATCATTCATGCGTCTATATATCAATCAATGCAAGATCAGATTCTGACGATTTCAAAGCTAAGAAACTGATTTCTGAATCTGACCAAAATAAATTCGGCAGTGACTTCATCCGAGTCTAAAAACGAATTCATAAAGAAAACACACGCGACTAAATGCAATCAGAGAAGAAGACGACGTAA
Organism: Iljinskaea planisiliqua; assembly: GCA_900108845.1. NCBI lineage: Eukaryota > Viridiplantae > Streptophyta > Magnoliopsida > Brassicales > Brassicaceae > Iljinskaea > Iljinskaea planisiliqua. The sequence goes on along the minus strand of FNXX01000006.1, from coordinate 4,081,038 downwards.
ACGCATACAGATGAAGATAATACGAACGGGAAGAGAAAGATAGGGTTCAATTACATCCAATGATGTTTCCGAGATGAGGGACGTTATTGACGTAAGGCAAGGCACTGGTGATCAGTATGTTTCTCTTGCCGGGAATCGGCAACTTGGGGACGTTTCCGCCGTCTTCCATGGCGGAACAACAAGACGAGAAGCTAATTAGGGTTTTCTCGAAGAATCAGAGACAGAGGAGAAAGACGATATCAGAGTGGCTTCCGGCCGGAAATGAGAAGAGACTGTTATAAACCTAGTAACGCACTGAGGCGACTTAGAAAGATCCGGTTAAGCTCTTACCCAGACCGAAATTTATCAAAACCGGTTTGATACCTGCAATTGCAAGTTATTGGCCTTACTCGTATTGAATTAAACCGGAATCTAATAGATCTACTCTACTCGTTTAAGTTAATTTGTGATTACCTATCCGCATTACATTAGGAAATTACCATTATCCGAAAGTGATATAAGGGACAGCAATGATCTAACATTTTATCTAAGGATTTTTTTTGTGCTAGTTAAAATTTTTTATTAATAAACAATTATCAAATATTACAGACTTTCTAACAAAAATTGGACATTCATAATACAAACTCTATAAAAATGTGAGAAAATAATTTTTTTGGTTAGTTTATACATAATGATGAATAAATTTAGTATCTAAAAACATATACATCTAACTTTGTATGGTGTTAATGTAAGTGAATAGTAATCGGGATTGCGAGTCTATCAATTCTATTTGGACATTCCAACTACTATTGTATCCAGAAATTTTGTTGAAGTTATGACAAAAAAATCTACTAATCGCTCAAGTACTATTATCTTAAAATCTGGAATCGGTAAGAGCAGACGTAAAGGAGAAACCATCTCATCGCTTAAACTTCGCCTATAAAAAGAGGAAACAAAGATATCATAAAAGAAAAGCTAAACAGAGTTCAAGGTAAGCATACATTCACTCGAGACTAAAATAAAATAAAGTCAAGGAAAAGGAAAGAGTTTCAACCCCACTATTCTTACTTCCTGGATGTTTATAAACACTCACAAATAAATAAGAGTTTCGATCTCCGCACGAAGCTTCTAACCTAAACCCATACATACTTCCTGAATCATCACTCTCGGTCAACTAATGTGTGGTTTTAGCATCAAAGACCTTTCAGGAGATAAACCCGTATTTTCCCTCTTGAGTGGCCTTGAGATGCTTCTTCTTCTGGGTGCAAAGCATATATGCGTAAATTAATACCTGGAGGCAACTTAGGGGGCTCCGAAGTCAGACGGTTTTTCATCCATCCAGCGAATTGACTCCTACTTTCCACTCACTAGTGATTTCACCTGAAAAAAAATATCTCTAACTGATGCAGAAGCCGCATGTATGAGACGGCCCAGCAAAATATTTCCAAAAATATTGTTGCTAGTAGGAAGGAAGACAAATACCTCGTTGAAGGAAAAAAATAATAACTTATAAGAAAAGTGAATGACTAATAGACATACTGGTGCAACTCGCGAATAAAAGAACGTCAACACACTATACAATGGTTGATACATCATGGAGACAAAAAGAGTCATGCCATAAAAAAAATTGTGATAGGCTGACCCCAAAGACAATGGTCCAGACCAGGGGCAGAAGTCCAAAAAGCATGCTTCCTGAAAACTGCGTCAATGCCACTGCTAAGATTAGAAACTTTATCCACCACCCTCAACTGCTAGCTAAACCAAACCAGCACTCATTGTAGCCCAAAAGGTCACTAAAGGAAAAACACATGACTGCATCAATATGTGTATCTATAATTAATGTATTGTACTTTCTTCTGGTGAGCACAAATTTAAAAGCAATAGTTCGCTTGTTGCTGCATGATAAAAGTGAGTTTATGTTCATCACTCCTGAGGCGGGTGAGTCTCATGTTCGGAGTCGTTAACTAGCTCTTGGAATATGTCCATATAATCTGTATGTGCCCAGGAGTAAAGACAATCCTAATGACATCATATATTTGGAAGTCGATTAGGGAGTAAATAAAAAACCATCCGTATAAAATAAAATAATTCGACAAATTAAATTTACTTAATATTATTATTATTATTGGTTATAATATTTCTAAATATATATATATATTTTGCCATCTAGATTTTAACATTAAAGTTAAAAGAGTCATATTACATGATCTAAAACTAAATCTCAAATAAAAAGAACCTAAAGCCCAAACAGAGAGAAACAAAGCCGACAGAATAAACTGATATCCTCAGAGACAAAACTCTATGAAAGAGCATATACTAAAATAAACAGAAAAAGTCTTGAACCAAAATCCGATACAATTATCTCAAAGCTGCAATTCATTTGAAACTCCTGGAAACTTGAGCACAAGAAAACCGATGATGCCTGCGGCAAACCCATCGATTACATCTTCCTCCTCCCTAAATAAAATGATGAGACCACATCTCCATCACCAGGAACCATGGCTTCATAATTCGACAAGACAAAACCTAATGGTTTTCATAACACTTCCAAATGCGACGACGACTAGTAACTCAGGACCCGACCAATTAATGCCTGAATAGAAACCAATTGAAACAATAACAGGGAGCAAAGCCTAAACCCTCCAATAAATACCGAAAACATGTTAAAGATGGTGAACCGGACTGGAAAACACCCTCAATGAACTCCAACAAGGCAGAGAGAAAATACAGACTTAAAGACAAAATATCATATTTAGGAAAAAAACGCATCCCTAGAAGAAACACCAGACCTAAACAGAAGTTAGAGGCAAAGATATCTCTAAAGCCGGCAAAATTGACCAACCATATACGATACAGTTGCAGTACAGACTACCGTACCCTAACCAGAAACAAAACCTAAACAAAATACCACACTACTGCTACCCACCCAAAAAGGAGAAATACCTCTAGATCTGAGTCAATACGGCCAGCATGTTAGTGGTGGGTTTAGCACTCCCTAGAAACTGACCCATAAATAAAAGTCCATTAGACGACGACCAGCCCAACGAGAAGAATGACCGGACGACCAGGTCGAAAGTGTTAACTATTCTTTATAAATAGAGAACATTGTTGATCATTAGAAAAGAGGCTAATATACTGATATTTGACAACCGTCTTATATCTAACTCACTCGACGACTTCATTTGACGATTCCATTCGACGATCTCGTTTGACGACCCTGTCTGACGACTCCATTCAAAGATTTTGACCGACGACCCCGTTTGACGACTCTTCTTGACAACTCAGTCTGACGACCTCGTTTGACGACCCCATCTGACGACCCCGTCTGACGACTCCATTCAAAGATCCCGACCGACGACCCGTTTGACAACTCTTCTTGACAACTCAGTCTGACGACCTCGTTTGACGATCCCGTTTGATGACCCCGTTTGACGACTCCATTCAACGATCCCGATCGACGACCCCGTTCGACGACTCTTCTTGACAACTCCGTCTGACGACTCTGCTTAACGACCCCGTTCGACGACCCAATGTACAATCCCATGCGACTCGTTTGTGCGAAGCCACTCGTCGAAGTTTGATCCTTAATTTTATTTACGAAAGCCTACGAACAAAACGTTACTAAAAGTGACGACCACAACCCCTACATCAACAATTGGCGCTAGAAGGAGGGGGATAAGGTTCTTCTTTACTCTAAGGCAAATTCGACGATGACTGACCCGAACCAGCCCGGATCGTCCGCTCCAACCTTGGGAGAGCAGCGACCGACGACCACGGCTCGGATCACTCCTACGATGAACATGCCCGCGGTTCTTCGGTCGGCGCTCGGCGCATCCTCAAGCTTACCACCGATCGCACCAGACAACGTTCGTCCAGCAGTACCGGTAAATCCGGTCGCCCCTCCCGCAAATATCTCGTCGTCATCGGACGAGCCGAACACATCAACGCCAATGATACCCGACGTTGCCGCTCTACTTCAAACCATCCTAACACGGATGGACGACCTCATGGCAGCTCAGCCGACCCCTTGGGTCGCACCTAAATTGTAAGTCGAGTCCACCTCGTGACCGTAGAATAGGCCAACTCCACTGAGTTGCATCTACTTTTAACAGGGTAAGCCGACCCCATGGACGCACCTAAATATTAAGCCGAGTCCACCTCGTGACTGTAGAATAGGCCGACTCCACTGAGTTTCATATACTTTTAACAGGGTAAGCCGACCCCATGGGCGCACCTAAATATTAAGCCGAGTCCACCTCGCGACCGTAGAATAAGCCGACTCCACTGAGTTGCATCTACTTTAACAGGGTAAACCGACCCCATGGGTGCACCTAAATATTAAGCCGAGTCCACCTCGCAACCCTGGAATAAGTCGACTACCTTAGCCGCCTCTATGAAAGACAAGATAAGCCGACCCCTTAGGTCGCACCTAAATTTTAAGCCGAGTCCACCTCGCAACCGTGGAATAAGTCGACTACCTCAGCCGCCTCCATGAAAGACAGGATAAGCTGACCCCTTGGGTCGCACCTAAATTTTAAGCCGAGTCCACCTTGCAACCGTGGAATAAGTCGACTACCTCAGTCGCCTCCATGAAAGACAAGATAAGCCGACCCCTTGGGTCGCACCTAAATTTTAAGCCGAGTCCACCTCACAACCATAAAATAAGTTGACTACCTCAGCCGCCTCCATGAAAGTCATGATAAGCCAACCCTTGGGTCGCACCTAAATTTTAAGCAGAGTCCACTTCACAACCATGAAATAAGTCGACTACCTCAGCCGCCTTCATGAAAGTCATGATAAGTTGACCCCTGGATCGCACCTAAATTTTAAGCCGAGTCCACCTCACAACCGTGGAGTACTTACCGAACGCATCCATGCGAGCATTCCTACGTTCGTATTGAACGTAACGGCTCCTCGACTTTCGACTACGAACCACCTCCGATTCATTGAACACCTTAAGCTGAACGAGCTATTGCTGCTTCTCCTCAACTTTTGTCGACTAGTCGACATTCTCGCCGACTTTTCTGCTCTCCTTCTCGAGGAATCCAAAGGCACGCACTCAAAGTTGATGCGGTCAACGACGCTGAAACAAGCGATGAGTCGACCAGGAGGAAAAGACAACGATGGCTTCGAGAAGACTCTGACGATCGAACTGGGGGGGGGGGGGACAATTGTTAGTGGTGGGTTTAGCACTCCCTAGAAACTGGCCCATAAATAAAAGTCTATTAGACGACGATCAGCCCAACGAGAAGAATGACCGGACGACCAGGTCGAAAGTGTTAACTATTCTCTATAAATAGAGAACATTGTTGATCATTAGAAAAGAGGCTAATATATTGATATTTGACAACCGTCTTATATCTAACTCACTCGACGACCTCATTTGACGATTCCGTCTGACGACTCCATTCGACGATCTCGTTTGACGACCCTGTCTGACGACTCCATTCAAAGATTTCGACCGACGACCCCGTTTGACGACTCTTCTTGACAACTCAGTCTGACGACCTCGTTTGACGACCCCGTCTGACGATCCCGTCTGACGACCCCGTCCGACAACTCCATTCAAAGATCCCGACCGACGACCCGTTTGACAACTCTTCTTGACAACTCAGTCTGACGACCTCGTTTGACGATCCCGTTTGATGACCCTGTTTGACGACTCCATTCAACGACCCCGATCGACGACCCCGTTCGACGACTCTTCTTGACAACTCCGTCTGACGACTCTGCTTAACGACCCCGTTCGACAACCCAATGTACGATCCCATGCGACTCGTTTGTGCGAAGCCACTCGTCGAAGTTTGATCCTTAATTTTATTTACGAAAGCCTACGAACAAAACATTACTAAAAGTGACGACCACAACCCCTACATCAACACAGCAGAAAGAAAAAGGAGCCTCACCACCGGTCAAAGACCGCTTAACAAAAATTAAAACTAGCGGCAAATCCCAGATCTGAGAAAACCAACCGATCTAGGATGAAATACAACAACCACCCCCAAGTTCACCAGAGAAGGAGAAAATAAGGCTGCACCACAAACCACCATCTGCTCCAACAGATCTGCCAAAACCTCAGCAAAAGATCTAGACAATCGTCACCCACAAAGGAAGCAAAGAACTCAAATTGAAACGCAGACAGAAGGAAGGTGAGGTAAAAAGAAAACTATACAAGCAAACGAAAGGGCATGGCGCCGGACAAAACCCCAAACACCGGCCAACCTAAAACCTTATAAAAAAACTCTCATTCTAAACCTTACAAACAATAACACATTATTTTATAAATTTTTCTATAAAGTTTATGGTTAAATTATATGAGGTTTGTCATTTAAACAACACTAGATTATGGTCCCTCCTAAGGATCTATTTTTTATATATTTAATTATCTTTTAGTAGTATATATTTGTAAATTTTGAAGATTAAAATTAATTTATTATAATATATTAATATTAATTATGAATTTTTTTAATTAATATTAATTACAATTGTTTTTTAAAAAAAATGCATAATTCAAAATCTCATGAAAAATAAATTTAGATATTTTGATAATTATTTAAGGTACGTTTAAATGCATTTCTCAAAAAAAAAATTCACAATCGATTTTGTTTTGTTAAAATTTGATTAAATTGTATATTTCATTTAAATTAATGCGATTTAGTTTTGATTTATATTTTAATCATAATTGATATATATCGTTTGACTAAAATACTCTTAATGAATATTTGAAAAAACTAATAAAACACAATGATAATTTAGGTAATATAACACATGGTTAAATGTTTTTTCTATAATATTTTTCTTTAAATAAATAAAAATGAATTATGATGACTTTGGGTCAAAACTCAAAAGGTTACTGGGCTTATAGGCTTAAACCGGTAAATGTCTACAACGATAAAGCAAAAGAGTATTGGGCCAATACATAAAGGTACAAGCCCAGTCGGAAGCAAGCTAGGTAAGTTATATAAAACAGAGGATCAAAGAGGTCGCGTCGAGATCGAGGCGAAGAGTACCTTACAATACAGAACTTTCATGAGAGTCAGAGAGTGCCACGTAAAAATAACCTACTTTAAAAGTCATAGTGTTTGAATTAATCTTGAAAGTTACTCAGAATCTTATTGTCTTTTACAAATTTTAGTGAAAAATATACGAAGGTGGATTAAAGTTATCACCTTGATGATGAGAATACTAAAGTAAAGAACCCATAATCTAATTATGCATAATATGGCTGATACAAAACGCGTGTGTCTAGTTTGACTCCATCTCTTAAAATATGGAGTAAATAGAAAATGGAAATCGAAAGTATAATATTCTCATTGAATTACTATTTTTGATTACTACGTTGAACTTTCGACAACTTAACAATATAAAAACAGTAATATTTACAATGTGTATCTTCCTCCTAAACAACTTGATTCTTGTGTGGGCTCAACGAATCTGAGAAGTAACAGTGAAGAAGAAAGCTTCATCGCATGGTAAGCTTAAACCACCGGTTGGATGATCAAAACCAAACTCTTCTTCTGCTTTCCTCAGCAAAGCTTGGAAAGATGGTTTGTTCAAGTAGTAAACCGGTACAAGAAATCTCTTCTTCTTCAGATTTTCTCCAACGTAGACAGCCAAGAAACCTTTCGGTGTTGATGATTCAGTAGTAAAAGATTGGCGAATGATTTGCTTGGTGGCGAAAAAACTTCTCAAGAATGCCATTTCTTGTATTAGAAACAAAAGCTTTTGAATTATTGGCTCAAGTCAAGAAATCTTGGGTCTTGTTTGATGAGAGAAGGTTTGAGTTTGGTTTGTGAGCCAAAGGGAAATGTAGGTCTATATATATTGGTCAAGTTAGAAAGGTTTTTAATAATAATAACTTGTATATCATGAGTACTGTGTGTGACCTACAAGGACATGGTTTTGGCAAACATATTAGTTAAAGCATTTGGATTTTAGGAAGCTATAGTTTAACTAATGTTGGGGTGTTGAGAAGTAGTGTGTGTCCTACATGGCTACGTGCATGTGGCCAATGGTTACATTCGTTCTGTCGACTTAACGGATGAGAATGGTACACATTAAACTAAAAACATTAATAGCGAATAATATAATTTGTTGTAACGCGGCATTAGCAATGCAACTAATTTTATATCTTTGTGACTCTTTTTCTTTTTGTCAACAATATGCAATATGCCAATATATCCGGGGTTGAATCTGAGTGATGACACAACTACAGGACACTAGTGCAAACCTTTACGTTATATATGTTATGATCTTGTAATGAATCTTAACTATTTTTTTTTAAAACTTGTTTTTAGTGATTAATATGTCAATGGTGAACTTATTGATGTAAACAGTGCAAGCTTGAACACTATTCACAAGCATTTTTTTATGTTTTGTACCAATCAAAACGCTTTAAGTATGTATCATGTCAGTTTCTTTGACCCGTTAGTTAAACTAAAACGCTTTAAGTTGTTTAATTAACATCAAAACGCGTTAATTAAGCATGTATCATGTAAGTTTCTTTTACCCGTTAGTTGTTCATCCTACAATATCCAACTCAAAACACTCGTAATACTTCAAATATCTGATTCAAAATATCTTAAGAATCCACAAAAAAATCTCGAAATATCTACCGAAGAGACAAAAAGATATGATGATTTTTCGTTTTCACGAAACTGGTCGGGCCAAAGTACGTACGGGGTACTTGTTATGGGCACCAGTCTCATCTCGAGACACTTTTTTGAGTTTTGTGGAGAGGTCAAAAGAAGATTTAAAGCTCTACTTAGGCGAGTATCATGAGTTAATGATAACCCCAAAAGAGTGAAAGAAGAAGATCACATGGCAAAAGCGTAGAAGAAGAGTCGTGGAAGTTTGTTTAGTTAGGGAAAGTCAATTTCGTTTTCACATTATTAATTAATTAGAATCGACCCAACTCTCATGTCCCATCTTCACTTGTCTGCTTCTTCAGTCACATCTCCACTACGGAAGATGATGATCACCACCAGAACAGAAAAGATAGAAAAGATGCCCTTTTTTTAGGTCTTTTGTCAGGTCTATTGTTCGGAAAATGGCATTAAAATGAAAACTTCATCATAGGACAAAACCATGTGCCATTTTATCTACAACTCACTAAACTAACCTCTCACTTTTTTTTTTGGGCATACACATTTTGAAGCTATGGCTATTTGGGTTTATCTTTTTTCTTCTTGTTAACTGTTCTTCTCAAAAGCTAGGAAGAAAGATACATGGTTGTAGTAGTTGAACAACATAGCCACCCAAAACATAAAGAGTAGGGAAGGTCCCAAGTTCAAGCACCAAGACAGAGGTAGGCTATATTAACCTGATTTGGTCACAGCCTGAGGAAATTATGTGTCTAAGCAGACGTGTTCTTGGTTACAAAAGCAGACGTGCTCTTGATTAATCTTTTACTAGATTTTCTGGCTGATAATATAAAATCGTTTCAGAAAGAAAAATTTAAATCATAATATATATACTTATATTAATTTATGTGTATAAATATTTAATTTTTATAACTTATAAAATAATTGGTGTATTAATTTATTTAATTATATTTATCATTATGGAAAATATGTATATCATAAAATTTTTATTTATTTTGTTTTACAGATTAAAATTTAATTAAAATTAATTTATAATAATTTGTAATAATAATTACAAAATTATTAAATTATTAATAGTTTAAAAAGATTTGTATAAGATGTTGTTATAATTAAAAAAAAACATACATTTATATTTAAATAAATGAGATATGTAAAGATATCGAAAGATATAATGAATTAATTAATTAGAATTTGAAAGATATAATGAATTAATTAATTAAAATTTGATACTATCACCCTTAATGAAATTTTAAATTCTAATGGCATAAATCGTAAAATAACACGGTAGATAAAAAAAAATTCCTATAAATAGAGATGTCATATTGCTCACAATAAATGAGAAAGACAAAAAAAAAAAAACTGTTATCTTTAAATCTGTGTTTGAAAAATTCCTATATCTCAAATGAGAAACAAAATTAAATAAAAAAGAACGTTAAGCAATTAATCAAATATTATCCCCTAACAAATCATTCTCTAAACGTTCCCCTCTTCAAAAACAGAGTATACCTTTAAAACCCATTTGCTCTTTTTTTCTTTTCTTAATCACCTCCCCCTCAAAAAAGCTCTCTTTGAGTACTTTTGTTGCTCGTGTTGCCTTGTTCTAGGCCATCAGATGATCGACCATCTGAGCCGTGGGATTGTAAAACGAAAAGCCTAAAGATTGGAGTTGGAACTGCGAGTGGAACTTGAGTTGATGAAAACAGGAGTCTCTCTAGGCGATTGGGTCGTGGTGCCACGTAAGCTGGCACTGTTTCCCATATCTTTTGTCTTGTGGAGAAGAAAGGTTCCTGATAAAATGGTCACGAAGCCACATAGCTCGGTCGCAATTTGCAATCCACTCTGAGATGCCCAGTCCTGGAAACCATAAACAACTGATGATCATGTCCTCATATATATCAAAAAGTAATCTTTTAGTATATGAATCACTTCACCATTATACCTTGAACATGATCATACTAGCTAAGATGGTGAATGTTGTAAACATAACGTAGTACACTGGAGATATAACCGCGGTATTGAAATTATCCAGAGCCTGCACATATGAAACAAGTTAAGGGTTTGTTTTTGGAACAAAGATGGAGTATGAGTAATAACATTAATATCAAGATCTTGTTGTTATTACCTTGTTCAAGTAGTTGATTTGCAAAATGCAACATATGGTCACTACTATGATAAAGATCCATGCGTGGAAGTACTTGAACTGGTTCATTCCGGAAAAAGTCAGCTTTATGGCGATCGCTACAGCTTTAACACTCATAACCTACCAAGCGAGACCGAGACACTTACATAAAAAGAGAGGAGAAATATAACTAAGAGATGGCTTAAGACGGAAACGTACAGTAAGAGAACCCATTAAAGAGCAAATCCCAACATATACTATCATATGCGTCTTTCCATAACGTGGCTCGTAGTAGAAGATCAAGCCAAGTACGACAACCAAAACCACTCCAGAGTAAGCAAGGAAACCTGGTTAAAAGATTCAAACAGAACATCATGTTTCAGTCAAATTAGAATCTGTCTTTTTGACAAAACAAAGAGACCTTTATAGCTCCATACCTGGTTCAGTAGCAAGGTGCCATACTTGCTTGACTGATTCAATGTCCTGCTCGTGAGGAGCATGTAAAACAATCGTTGTAGAGCCAACAACACAGAGGATACAGCCAAGTATACCAAACATATGCAACTTCTCTTCCAAAATAAAATGTGCAAGCACTGCGCTGCATAACACGGGTTCTGTTTTCAGGAAACTTTGTTGTAAGAAAAGATACAACGGGAGAGAGATTAGGCATAGTGGATACAGATACCTGAAAATAATACTTAGAGCTCCCAAGGGTGTCACTAGAATAGCAGGTGCGAATGCATAAGCTGCAAAATTTGCTATTTCCCCAACAATCACTGCAAAACAAAAAGTTAGAACACAAGCCTATTAATTATCATAACCAAGCTCCATCTCTGTCATTACGATTCAACAGAATCTTGGATTGCATCTACTTGTTTCTTTCTCCTTATTCCCAAGTAGTAGCTTAACAATTGATTAGGGAGATGGTTTGAGATCAGTCTAATGATGTTACTCTTCGAAAACAGAATCATGATGACCCAGAACAATACCAGAATCCTTGGAAACCATAAGTCTTCCATGAAAATTCCGACAAAGGCTAGAAACAATAAAGAGAGGTCGTGTCATAGTGACTGACAAAACATGTCCCAAGCCCACAAAAATTGAATCAGCATCAGTTATGTGCTTCTGATTGAATAAACTTCTAAAGCCTTACACATCTATAGCTAGCTAGCAAACAGGTTTAAACTTTTGCAGCATAATTTCTCAAAACCATTAAAGAGGATACTGATCAAAGCTTACTTGTTATCATCCCAGCCCACCACCAAGGTTCATATAAGTAGCCATATCCTCCTTCACCTAATCACATCAAAGAAACAATACACAGCAAAATCAGCTAAACAATGACAAGTAATTTTGAAGAGCAAGAGTATAAGAAACAGCTTGATTGAATCAGAACCTGCTCTGGCTCCGCTCACACCAGCCTTCTTGAGACCTTTCTTCTTGATGATGAAGCTAGAACCGATGAATATACTCGAAGACACAACTAAAATGACTCCATGTATATTATCAGGTGACATCTCCTCCATCTTGTATGATATTTATAAAATTTGCTTATATACAAATTAAGATGATTAACGTTTGTTAATGACAAAGGCTCCACTCTCAGATTGCTTATTGCATCTACAAAAAAAAAAAAAAAAAACACATCAGAATCAGAGTAAATCCACTCAAACAAACGATTACAGATTGATTTAGAAAATTGCCTTGACCAATCATGGAACAAGAGATTATGGAAAAAAACAGAAGTCAAAAAAAAAAATCGAAAAATTGATAACCAGACAAATGGCAATGGAAACAAGGAAAGAGACAAATCTAAAAAAAAAAACAAAAAAAAAAAAATCAAACGATGCATCAAGAAACAGAAACTCGAAGGATCTTACAGTTTTGTTCACGGATTGTTTCTGAGTTTTTGCCCAAAAAGATTCAGACGAATGGGAGAGAAAAAGAAAAAAAAAGATTAAGACCCAGAAAGCTAGCTTTTTTATACGTTACCTTTGCCCACATTAAACTACTATTTAATAAAATATTCCCCGTAACTGAAACCTACGAATAACACGTAAGAACACGGAGACAAGAAGAACTTAAATCAAAATTATTTCACAATCACACCAAGAACAATTTTGTGGGGAATTTTTACCCAAAAAAAAAAAAAAAAAGCAAAGAGAGGGTGAGAAAACGACGCTAAAGAAAGGAAAAAATAAAATATCTAGAGGTAAAAGTAGCAATAGAATATTCGAATCAGCATCTAACCTTTTTGATATGTCCCATTTTAGATACACCAAAAAGAAATTAACAATGTGGAAGGGCAAGAATAAAGTCTCAGAAGTAATTGTGATTTTCTTTTTCCAAAAGTGATGTGAAAATTAGGGTTCTTTTGTTGAAGTTGCTGCAACTGAATCTGAAAAAGGAAGAAAAGAAAGCAAAAGAGGGAGAGAGATAGTAATGTAACGAAAATATGAGAAACTTTGAAACAAACCAAATAAAACACTAGTAATATTACAACTCAGAACATTAGAGTTACTTACACATACATATACAACTTATTACAGTTAGGCCTTTGGATTAAACTTTTTGGCTTTTTGTTCACAAATTGGTCATATAATTAAATTTTTTTTTAAGAAACTTTATATTTTATAAAAATAGAGATAATATAAGGTATATATATAGATATGTGTGTGTTATTATTTTTATGCTATAAAATATTATTTAACCATAATTTTAGTATTTTATTGTATAAGGATTGTTATACGCGGTTTATTTTTATACACTGTGATTTATTTTTATACATATGTTTTATTATTTCATATGAAATGTGATAAGTTTTCTTATTAACATTGATATGTATATATAAAAATATTATGTATATTTTTTAATATATAAAAATAATGATATATTTTCAATTATATATACTTTTATATTTTTTCTTAACAAATAGATCATTTTTCATCGTAAAATTAAGGAGGTTTTGTTATATTTAGTATGATAAGATAAGTTTTTCATAGCTACGCGCCAGTTTTTGATATATATATTTTGACATTTTTGATATGAATTTATGTTGGTAATATGTCTTGTATTGGGATTTTTCATATTTCAAGTACAAATTTTATTTTATATCTATGAAAGCTTTTAAAATATGTTAATTTGAAGCTGCTTGATTTGCTCGTTGGCCTATTATCCCCATGAAATTTAGGTTATGAATTTATGGGAGTTCATCTAAATGTATAGAATATTTCTATATAGTTTAGTTTTACGGTAATAATTTTTTTATGTAAGTAGTGTTTCTGTAGTATTTCAAATGTGTATATTTCATATCTTCTTTTTACTGTTAAAATTTGAGAGAATTACTATACTAACATTAAAATGTAGTATAATTACTAATTTAACATCTTCAAAATCAAGTTTACTAATATAACATTAATCTTCTGTACAAAAGACATAACAACCAAGATTTTTAAACTATTTACAGATATATCATATGCCATTATAAATATATTTTTAATGATATTATAAAAAATTATTATTTTTATTATCATCACCAAAATAAAAAGGAAACAAATCTCACAAAATAATAATAAAAAACACTAATTAATGGGAAAAGTATTAAATATTTTATGTGAAAATAAGGGAATTTTTTATTTTTTGTTGCCAAAATTTTTAGAAAAACAAATTTTTAAGTTAAATCCCTTTCTAAAATAAGGGAATACAATTTTTTTTAAAAAATAATTTTTTATATATTTAAATTGTTTTAAAGATTAGGGAACACAATTTTATTTAAAAAGTTTGATTTAAAATTTTTAAAATAAGAAAAATGAATTATAACGAATTTTTAATTACATACAATTATTTTTATTTATTTTAAAGAATACAGAACACAAATTTATTAATAAAAATTTTGATTTAAAATTTTTAAATAAGAAAACGAATTAGAACGAATATTTAATTTACCTACAATTGAGGAATCTTCTGTACAAAAGACATAATAACTAAGATTTTTAAACTATTTACAGATATTACCATATGCCATTATAAATATATTTTAAATGCTATTATAAAAAAATTAATTTTTTTATTGTTATCACCAAAATAAAAAGGAAACAAATCTCACAAAATAATAATAAAAAACCCTCATTAATGGGAAAAGTATTAAATATTTTATGTGAAAAACGGTTGCATTTAAATCACGAATTGATTTAAGTGATAAATAGATGATGTACAAATAATTTGATTTTTAAAAATAGATGATATACAAAGATGATATACAAATTTAATAAAAAAAATTTGATTTGAAAATTTTAAAATAAGAAAAAATGAATTATAACGAATTTTAATTACCTACAATTATTTTTAATTATTTTAATGATTACGGAACATAAATTTATCAATAAAATTTTTGATTTAAATTTTGAAATAAGAAAATGAATTAAAAAAATATTTAATTTCCCTACAATTAAGGAATCTTCTGTACAAAAGACATAATAACCAAAATTTTTAAACTATTTACAGATATACCATATGTCATTATAAATATATTTTAAATGCTATTATAAACTTTTTTTTTTTATTGTCATCACCAAAATAAAGAGGATACAAATCTCACAAAATATTAATAAAACCCCTAATTAATGGGAAAATATTAAATATTTTATGTGAGAAACTGTCATATTTAAATCAATAATTGCTTTAAGGGATAAATAGATGATATACAAAGAATTTGAAGAGATGATTTAATGTGCTGATGTGACATGATTTTAGAGAAGTTTTCTTTGCTGATGTGGTTAGCTTCTGGAGCCTCAATGAGCAAGTTTTATTAGATATTGGATCTTGCGTTTAGTTGTGTGCTGTTGCAGATGAGATTAGGGAGGGAAATTAGTCCATTTCTCTTGCAATTATTATCAAATTCAGCAGAGTTTTATGTTAAGGAAGTTTATTTCGCTAGGTTGAATGGTGCAGACATCAATATGCCTGAGTGGCTCTTTTCCAAGGCGATCCGGAGTGCAAAAATCAAATATACGGATTACACTATAATGAGACTGATCCACTTTCTAGGGAAACTAGGAAACTGGAGACGAATTCTTCAAGTCATCGAATGGCTTCAAAGGCAAGATCGTTACAAATCGAACAAGATAAGGTAACTATTTAACTGACTATTCTATAAGTGAGCTGTGGGCATACTGTGTAGGAACCTTATTTACTACAACAAGGAAACTGATTTTTGTAGAGATAATTGATGAATAAAAATATAAAATTACAATACCAAACCAAAAAAAATGATAAGAAATTTGCAGAGGCGAGACTTCGAATCTCTTTCCTTAAATCTTTAAACGCCCCGTAGTGTGACGGTTTTCGTAGCGGCAAGATTCCCAGGATACAACTGCAGTGTTTTTATCTCCCAGCACTGAAGATTAAACCTATCGAACCAAAATTTCTGTGTTGTATTCTCAAGGGGGAAAAACAGAAGAAGAAAAACAAATTGTGAGAGAATTGTTATCTGGAATCTGTAGAGAATATGAGACAATGACCTGTTTTTAAAACAAGTTTTTAATGTCAATATCAAGAGGAGTAATGAAAAAATTAATTTCATTATCATAATGACACAATTGAATTTACTGTTACAAAATTAATTAACATTGATTTTGTAATTATGAAATTCAATTGAAAGAGATATTTTGTTGACTTTCTCAACAACAAAATTTGCAAATGGATTTTGGCAAAAAAATGACCAGTCTTTTAAACCGCATGCCCATTTGTCAAATCCTGAGACCCGAGACTCAATCCCGATCTGGATATCTCTCTTTCCACTTTCGACATTCATTTCTCATTCAAAATAACTCCGATTTTTGACATGTGACTACACTACTACATAGTGCTCACGGTGATGATAACATCGTGCCCAAGTTCCGGTCATTTCGATAGACGTCTCCATCGGAAAATCCACCGGAAAAATGGTCCACACCACTTTGTCAAAAAACGAGTTCTAACAATCCCCCACATGAATAGAAATGACTCTAGACACATGTTGGCTTGACAATACTCAAAAAAAAAAAAAAATTTGACAGAAGGACTTTTGAGAATACAAACGAAAAATCCACTGTATGATGAGTTGGTAGCATTTTTCAGCCTTAAACCAGTCATTGTTAATAACTATCGGATTTACTCGAACAGGAGGTGGCCATGATGTCTTGAACCCCCCGGACTTTGATGTAAACCGAGACAATAGCTATAACACAGTTTCATTCTCTCACAGAACTAGGTTCTCTGTTGTGTTCATTTTGGCCGTGAATAATACCTGGTTAATCATGAGTGAACTTGGAGAATATAGCCTTTCCTTCATTCTCCTAGAAACGGCCTCATTTCACACTCACAAGGTGATTTGTCATTAACTTTGTTTAAAGGAGTATCCTGTAATACTCTATGTATATCTCAAAGCTATAGACACAAATCATTAAAAGCACACGCTTATCCTCTACACCTTACAGGTAGCACTGTACAATCATCCTAGGAACTGGGTAGAGACCGGAGTCTCACAGTGCTTTGGGCAGATTCAGTTTGACTTAGTTTTCCCCTTGAACCTAAGTCAGTTAATTAGGTAGGGTTACCGCCAAACCTCCTCTTAAGTCATAGGCTATTAAAAACTCATTCCTCTTGATGATTTGACAAGTTGATCTCATGACACACCTTTAATAAATGGATCCTAGGTTGTCATTTGGATGTATATAATCTATGAAGATAACTCCATTTGAGATCAATTGTTTTATGGTTTATGTTATCTTCATAAGATATACAACTAACCATTATACACAAAACTCAATGCCTAAGCACTAATTTAAACCATATCATGATATCTTTTACCAAGTTCTGAAACACTAAGTGTACTTGGTTTCATGATTAATCTGTTGCACATAATTAATTTGGAAGATTTCAATTGTTGCTTCACTATCAAGCGTAAAGTCAAATCCACTCATGGACTTTTAGTTTGTGGAATAAGATAACCAATTAACATAATTGTATCCATCCAAAGATATTGATTCTTCACCATAGTGCTTCCCATAATTTTTAGTATATTTCATATATCTCAATACTATAATTTTCCAGTGTTTACAACATGGATTACTTTTATATTATGACTTAGTACATGTACATAATACACCATATTGAGTCTAGTACAATTGGATAAGTACTCTAGACTTCCAATCATATATGAGCAGATCTTGAATCTCTGAAGTACCATTATTGCATATAAGCTTAAGATAGGATGATTCTTTTTGAATCTCTCAAATATGATTCTTTTTGACATGATAACATGATCAAATATTTTATGTCACTGTTTCAAAGCATTCCAAAGCCCAAACAGAGGCTACACAAGTCTAAAAACTTTGTGTTTTTCAGAGGTGGTACTACAAATTTTGCTAGGCACCCCCACATTTCTAGCTATTTATATGTATGCCCCCACATTTTTGAAGTAACTTATAATCATGCATCTTTGCATTCAACATCTCATTAAGAGATCAAATTTTATTTTTTTTTATTTTTTTTATTTTTTTCATAACTCCTTCTGAGTTAAATGAATAAGGAGCAAATTTTTTTTCCTTTCATGGATAATGCAAATTTTCTCTCAGAAAACGCATTTAATCTCATCAAACTTGCCTCTTTTACCATTTATAACTATTTTCATAGTTTTCTCAAGTTGGTTTTAGCAAAACCACAATTATATTGGATATTCTCAATCATATTGACTTCATAAACTATAATATACATGCTATTTTCAGTCAATTTGATCTGAGATTTCTCATTATCTTTACATGGTCCATCTTGCTACAACATTCATAAACAATGCTATGAAATGTGTCAGCCTAGTGACCCATCATGCCACACTTGTGACATTTTTCATTGAATTTTTTTTTCTTTAGTCCTATACTTTAGCACTAGACACTAATATGACAATCTGATAAACATCAGAATTTGATACAATCATTTGACACAATCATATGTGGTAGACCACTACCAAACTGAATTTGGTGTATCAACTCACTAGATTTGTAAACCAATAACACTTTCACCGCAATCAGTGTTAATAGAATATAAATTTTCAGATAAACATCCAAATTTCATTCTATAAAGCACATAAGGTCATAGATCATTCCCAGTTAGGGATGTCAACTCACTATATAGTGGTCATCCTAAACATTTATGTTTGTTAGACAATCTTTAGAAATAGAATATATATATATGCATATATATTTATCGATTTAGATTGTTAACTCAATAATAGTCATACTTAAATTGAATCTGTTCAAAAGAACCAAAAATCAAATTAGTATACAAACATAAAAATTGAAAAATTCAATCTTATATATTAAGCAATTTAAACAATATGAAAAAATTGCAACATATAATTAAATATAAATTTTCAGAATTTAAACAAATTCCAAAATTAATTATTTAATTAAAGCAAAGACCATAAATATGCAATTTAAACCAGTCAAATGAACAGTTTAAAAATATACATTTAATTGCATATCTAGAAATGAATAAATCTGAAAATATTAACTTCAAAACCAACAAATCAAAAATTCAATATATTATGAAATTTATAATTAAATATGATTAAATGCAAATAGAATTTGATTTTAATTGTCACAATTATTAAATTGAGAAACGTTTTTCAATTTAATAGCGATTAAATCACACAAATCAGTTGACTAATGAAAAAGTAATAATTATGCTAATTAATTCACACTATCAAATGTGAAGAGACTATAGCATGAAGCAAAAAGAATTATGATTCTCTTTGATAACTATGCCCACGAGAAAAAAAAAATTCTGATTTTTGCTAAATAGTTTAGCAAAGCAACGACCAATCACCACAATTAATTAAGCAGGATAAATCAGAATAAACCAGGTCAATCAAAAATTATTTTTTTTTTTTCAAGCAAATCTGATTAACCCAATAAAATCAAAATCTAAAGCAAAAAATCAAATACTTGCAAACCACAATCTAAAACCAAAGCAAAACCAGATGCAAGCATAAACAATGAAGCTATAAGCAAAATCTGTAATTAATTTGAACACAACCAAGTGATGGAAAAAACCTGTTGTCATCAAAAACTCAAACAAAATATCAGTATCGTTAGTACAAAGCATAAACGATTTTAAAGATTTAAGAGTGTAGGAACCTTATTTACTACAACAAGGCAACTGATTTTTGTAGAGATAATTGATGAATAAAAATATAAAATTACAATACCAAACCAGAAAAAAATGATAAGGAATTTGCAGAGGCGAGACTTCGAATCTCTTTCCTTAAATCTTTAAACGCCCCGTAGTGTGACGGTTTTCGTAGCGGTAAGATTCCCAGGATACAACTGCAGTGTTTTTATCTCCCAGCACTGAAGATAAAATCTATCGAACCAAAATTTCTGTGTTGTATTCTCAAGAGGGAAAATCAGAAGAAGAAAAACAAATTGTGAGAGAATTGTTATCTGGAGTCTGTAGAGAATATGAGACAATGACCTGTTTTTAAAACAAGTTTTTAATGTCAATATCAAGAGGAGTAATGAAAAAATTAATTTCATTATCATAATGACACAATTGAATTTGCTGTTACAAAATTAATTAACATTGATGTAACACCCCGATTTCTGGTATAAGTGGAGAGGTTAGAAGAATTGATTTGACTACCTATGTCACCAAAGTGCACTTACCTTTTCGGTTGCACATCCAGAGAAAACTCCAGGGTTAAGCGTGCTTAGGCTGGAGTAGTCAAATGATGGGTGACCTACCGGGAAGTCATTCGCGGTACCGTGTGAGTGAGGCCAAAACACGGGGAACAGTCACGTGGTGATTTCAGGTCAGTATATCATGACTTTCAAACCTCCCGGTTAAAGCACCGACCGTCGGACAGGGGTGGGCAGGCCCATGTGCCTAGTGAGAGGACATGGGGGCTAACCGGTAGGGGCGGTTGGGGCGTTATAAGTGGTATTAGAGCTGGTTAGCCGTCTCAGTTCTGACCTGGGAGGCGGTTTGGGACCTGTCGTGGTGCGCAACAGGGACGTAGCGCTCTGTGAGTGGGGGTGAATTGTAACATCCCGATTTCTGGTATATGTGGAGAGGTTAGAAGAATTGATTTGGCTACCTATGTCACCAAAGTGCACTTACCTTTTCGGTTGCATATCCAGAGAAAACTCCAGGGTTAAGCGTGCTTAGGCTGGAGTAGTTAAAGGATGGGTGACCTACCGGGAAGTCATTCGCGGTACCGTGTGAGTGAGGTCAAAACACGGGGAACGGTCACGTGGTGATTGCAGAGTCAGTATATCATGACTTTCAAACCTCCCGGTTAACGCACCGACCGTCGGACAGGGGTGGGCCAGCCCATGGGCCTAGTGAGAGGACATGGGGGCTCACCGGTAGGGGCGGTTGGGGCGTTATAATTGATTTTGTAATTATGAAATTCAATTGAAAGAGATATTTTGTTGACTTTCTCAACAACAAAATTTGCAAATGGATTTTAGCAAAAAGATGATCAGTCTTTTAAACCACAGGCCCATTTGTCAAATCCCGAGACCCGAGACTCAATCCCGATCTGGATATATCTCTTTCCACTTTCGACATTCATTTCTCATTCAAAATAACTCCGATTTTTGACATGTGACTACACTACTACATAGTGCTCACAGTGACGATAACATCGTGCCCAAGTTCCGGTCATTTCGATAGACGTCTCCATCGGAAAATCCACCGGAAAAATAGTCCACACCACTTTGTCAAAAAACGAGTTCCAACATACTGCATTGGGAACCTTTTTCAGTTCAGTTGTAGAACTCTATAGTCTTTTCAAGTCTTGAGGATAAGAACGTAAGGCTGACAAAATTTTACATTTTGGATAGAGAATCATCTATACAACTGCACTAAATGTGCTTGGTAAGTCAAGGAGGCCTGTTGAAGCTCTCAATGTATTCAATGCAATGCTGGTAAAATCCCTTATGCCATGCCCTGTATGTGTTCTTGTTGCTTTCTGGTATTTTCTGAGTTTTTCGTTGTGTTTTCTTCACCAGTTACAAATATCATCATATCCGGATATGGTAGCATACCGTTCAATTGCAGTCACACTTGGACAAGCTAGCCATATCAAGGAACTTTTTCATGTGATTGACACAATGCGATCTCCACCTAAAAAGAAGTTCAAGCCAACGACACTTCAAAAATGGGATCCCCGGCTTGAACCTGACGTTGTTGTTTACAATGCGGTCAGTGATTTATAATTGTCTCGTTCGTCATTCTCGTTCTTATGAAGATATCTATAGCATACACCACATAGGTGCTCAACGCATGTGTTCAACGGAAGCAGTGGGAAGGAGCATTCTGGGTTTTGCAACAGTTGAAGCAAAGAGGGCAAAAACCTTCTCCTGTCACCTATGGCCTCGTCATGGAGGTTAAATATCTCTTCTTCTCATAACAATTAATGTGTGCATAACAACACAGATCAGTAATGGATTTATATTTGTGTCTAAGCAAGGTGATGCTTGCATGTGAGAAATACAATTTAGTTCATGAATTCTTCAGGAAGATGCAGAAATCCTCTATCCCTAATGCTCTAGCATATAGAGGTGTTTTGTGAACTCTTTGTCCTTTTCCTTTACGTTATTAGTTTTTGAATTCCCCTCTGAAGACTAAGCATCTCTTCCTGTGATCAGTTATTGTTAATACTCTGTGGAAAGAAGGCAAAACCGATGAGGCCATACTCTTTACTACGACCTCGCTCGCTGTCTATGTAGCGCAGGAAGGTGTAATGAAGGGCTTAACATGGTAAAGTTTGTAAACCCAGTAGTCCTTAAGCTTATCGAGAATCTGATCTGAAAAGCTGACCTTGATTATTTACCATCCAATGTCAGATTAAGAAGATATATGTAGAGTTGCAAATAAGCCTCTCGTTGTGACTTACACTGGCCTGATCCAAGCATGCGTCGACTCGGGTAACATCAAGAACGCAGCTTACATCTTCGATCAAATGAAGGAGGTCTGCAACCCGAACCTAGTCACTTGCAACATAATGCTAAAAGCTTATCTACAAGACGGGTTGTTTGAAGAAGCCAGAGAACTTTTCCAGAAGATGTCGGAAGATGGAAATCATATAAAAAGCAGCTCAGATTTCGAATCAAGAGTGTTGCCAGACACGTACACGTTCAACACGATGCTAGACGTTTGCGCTAGACAAGAAAAGTGGGATGATTTTTGTTATGCGTATCGAGAGATGTTGCGTCACGGACACCATTTCAATGCCAAACGCCATCTCAAAATGGTACTTGAAGCTAGCAGAGCAGGAAAGGTAAAAAAAAAACAAAATTGAGACAAACTAAAACATTTGAGTAGAAATCTTTGGTTATCATCTTGTCTGAAAATCTCTTATGTCTGTGTTTGTGATCAGGAGGAAGTGATGGAAGAGACATGGGAACACCTGAGACGGAGTAATAGGATCCCGCCTTCGCCTCTAATCAAAGAAAGATTCTGCAGGAAACTCGAGAAAGGCGATCATGTGACAGCCATATCGTCTCTTGCTGATCTTAATGGCAACATCGAGGAGACAGAGCTACGGGCGTTTACAACGGCCGCCTGGTCCAAGGTCTTGCCCCGGTTTGAGAAAGGTTCAGTTTTGAGGTTAATGGACAATGTGAGCAGACGCGTGGGTTTGAGAAGTGAGTCTTCGGATTCGGTTTTGGGGAATCTATTGAGTTCTTGTAAAGAGTTTCTGAAGAACAGAACACAAGTGTTGTAAGTTTTTGAGATTCTAACGTTGTAAGAAAAGGCTTTGATGTTGTGGGTTCTTTAAAATAGAAGAAAGTGATGAGGGAGAGAACTCACAAGGGTATCTGTGAATCGTTGCTGCTAACTGAAGAGAATTTAAACATAATTAATTAGTTGGGAGCTGATGAGAGATGATAGCAAGGTTTCTTCAAGAGCAATATGCAGATTTGATGTTTGAAAGCTTTAAAAGAAAAGACAACACTTTTAAGACTCAAGCTCAATCCCAAACTAATACGTATATGTATCAAATGCTTACACGTGTGTGAAGTCTATTGATCAAGAAAAAAAGCAGTAATCACACAGTCCTACCAATACGCCAAAGGCAATTTGGCTTTGAGCATCAAGGACGGCGCCCATAATCAGGTTGTGTTGATGTTTTTTTTAACTAATGAGTATTGCTCTGGAGTTTCAGAACATGAAAAATATTATAAAATTCTTTTTGCTTTGAATTAGCCTGTAAACTTCAATTCTACTGCATTATCTGTCACACACCTTTGATATTTGCTTTGTAATGTGTTCCCATCATCTTTAGGAAATCAGGAAATACTTTGAAGACATCATCTTTTGTGTGCAATATACATTTGTTATATATAATACACAAGAAATTCATCAAACGTGTTTATTTTTCACGGTTCAAAAAGCATATGTTTTGTCCCTTCCTTTGAGTTTTTGACACATGAAAATATTAAATACTTAAATCAAAACACTTAAACCTCCATTAGCAACTCGTACAATTATAGAAACAATTCAAAAGGCATATCCTTCCTCTGAGTTTTGACACAACAGGAGCTTAAATACTTAAATTCTTAAAACATTTGGACTAATTAGGAAACCTATATTATTAATACAATATCTACAATTACTTGTTTTAGAAAAGAAATTTTTTTTGGTTTATTTTATTTACAATCGTAAACGTAATTGTTTTATTGATATTTTTTGATATTTTTTTTTGAAAATCATCTTTAGTATAAAATTTAGAAATATTAATCTTAGTTATTATATTTTTACAACTAATAGATTTAGATTTTATAATACTTATAGGACACAAAAATAAATAAAAAAATATATTATAATTTAATCATATGTATTAGAAAAATCGGTGAAACAAAACAATTTTAACTTAAAAAAAAATAATAATATATTGAAAAGTAAAATTCAAATATAAAATTTATATCAATATAATTACTTAAACATTAGATTATAAGAGTTTTGATTATATTATATAGTTCAAATATAATTATAAGAATAATTAGTTGGGTCATATATATTATGATTTTTTATATTTTTAAGTTTAGTTGTTGGGCTTGATGACCCAATTTTAAGTTGTTTGCATTTATAAAAATTGCTGATGTGACACTCTTTAAGAAAAAAACTATCCTATTATAATATAAATTGTATTAATATTGTAGCAAATAAAAAAAACAAAAACTGGATACAACTCCAAAATAAACACCACTATACTACGATATGTAAAATTTCTATTAAAAATATAAACATAAATAATTACTTGAAATTCTCAAAAATTATTATAGCAATAAATAGATGTTTTCTTGATATTTATTTGTAACAAAAGTTCAAATGTAATCGTAGACAAGAATGAAAAGTTATTCATCACACACAAAGATATAAAATGTTAATGGAATGCTGAATGTTCATTTTGTCATGCTTTACTATAGGTACAAGAAAAAATGAGAACCAAATGAAATATAATTGAAACATTCAATTGCTTGATCAAATTATTTGAAAAAGAAAGTGACATATATAAAAAAAGACTGTTCAGAATTTAACATCATGCCGATCGGGCAAAAAAAATGTGACTGACAATATGATATGACAACAACATATGAAATGACAAACTTAACTGTGGATGATTTGACAAATTGACGGTAAGAGAAATGGATGCAATTATACACTAAAAATCATCTGAACTACGACATATAAGTGATACACACTTTTTTTTCATGACTCTTCAATATCCTCTATTATTTTCATAGGGTGAAAATTGACTTTGTGAAGAGATAGCGGTAGTTGATGTAGAACCATATTCAAAGAAAAATACTTTTATTACTAAAAAGAAGTGTCACCCATACCAGATTCAAACAAGATTAAGTGAAAGCATGTCAATTGTTAGATTTAGACAGTTGCTACATCAATATATTGTACATGATATACTTCAATAGAGTAAAAAATGTTGTGTTTGTATCGATTAAATTAAAAAATGATAATAGATCAATACAATAATGTTACATATGCAATTTTAAGAAGTGACATAGACGCAAAGTCAGTTAGAAAAAAATAATATTATTAGTTAGCTATATATAGTTTTATATACATTTACTTAGTTTTTTTTGTTTTTTTATATTATTTAAATATATATGTATTAAATAAAAACTATAATTATATAAACTTTTAAATTAAAATAATAGCAAATTATGATCGTTTCACTATATAAAAAATTTACTCACATATATTCTAGATATTACAACATTGATTACAAATAATACAGAAGTGTTATTAACAAATAATAATCTAAAATTAAACCATAAATAAAACTAGATCCAAGATAAATACTAAATAAAAAAGTGTGAATATATAAAATACAAACCATGACAAACCTCAACACATTCCAAAGAAAACCAGTAACAAAAATGAAAAAAAAAATTTAAACGAAATAATAATATATGTACATAAATTGCACGATTTAAAATAGATTGATACGAATAAATATATGTGTTATTTCTTATTTATAATAATTAGGGAATTCTAATACTTAAATTATTTTCCTAATTATTCTCCTTGTTTTCTCCATTCGCATTCTCTAACATTCTTCCATTGCCAATTTGCTTGGTTGATTTCTTATCCTTATCTACATTCACTTGGCAAATCACGCTTCCTCCATTGTCAATATGTTTAGTTGGTTTATTCTCTTTCTCATATGCATTTACTTGGCTAATCAGATCCCAAATTTTTTTTCCTGAATTGATTCATTTATTCATTCGATGAATAACAAAATACTCTTTTCACCAACCACAATTTCAACCATTCTGTTTGAATAAAATTCAAACCAAAAGTAAGTTCATGTATAGTCTTTCACCCACTTCTTATCATCCACATAAATCTTCTCTTTCTATTCAGAAAACTTCTGCATCGCGTAGTGAGCATACTCATTCCACTCCCTCCGGATTTGGTAATGATTTCATCGTTCGGCTGATGAAGGTATGTGCTCTTTAACACAAATGGAAAAAAAGTTTAAATAAAATAATAATATAAGTACAAAAATTGTACGATTTTAAATTGATATAAATATCCATGTTATTTTCTAATTCTAATACTTAAATTCTTTCCTTAATTAGTCTTTTTTGTCTTCTCCATTCGCGGTCTCCAACTCTCCGCCATTGCCAATCTGCTCGGTTGATTTTTCTCTTCCTCTACATCCACTACTCTGCATCCACTTTACTAATCAGATCCCAAAATTTTTTTTCTTGCATCTATTCCTACAATGAAAAATAATATACTCTTTTCAACAACTGCAATTTCAGTCATTATGTTTGAGGAGAGTTCAAACCAAAAGTAGTTTTGTTTATAGTATTTCACCTATTTCTTATCGTCTATGTAAATCATCTCTTTCTCTTCGGAAAGCTTATGCATTTTGTAGTGAGCATAACAATCGGCTGATGAAGGTATGTGCTCCTTAACACAAATGAAAAAAAATTTCAAAAAGAATAATAATATAAGTACATAAATTGTACGATTTTAAATATACTGTTACAAATAAATATTCATGCCATTTTCTACTTCTAATTATTAGAAATTATAATACTTAAATTCTTTCACTCATTATTCTTTTTGCCTCCTCCATTCACGGTCTCCACCTCTCTCCCATGACCAATATGCTATCTTCTCCTCATTTACATCCACTTGACCTATTTTATTTCCTCCATTGCCAATCTGTTTAGTTTATTTCTTCTCCTCCTCTATATCCACTTGGCTAATCAGATCTTAAAATTTGTTTTCCTATATTGAGTCATCTATTCATTCGATGTAAAAGAAGATATTTTTTTCACCAACCTAAATTTCAACCATTCTATTTGAGGATAATTCAAACCAGAAATAGGTTTGTTTATAGCCTTTCACTCACTTCTTATCGTCCACAAAAATTATCTCTTTCTCTTTGGAAAGTTTTTTATAGCATAGTGAGCATAACCATTCCACTCTCTTAGGGTTTGGTAATGATTAAATCGTTCGGTTGATGAAGGTGTGTCTTCCTTGATGTAATCCATAAACTTCTCAGACAGCTCCATCAGCTCTTTCTTATCCTCCTTGTATTCATCATCACTCTTCTCCCCTTCAGAGTTAGAGAAAGAAGTGATATCGGCTTTGGCACGACATAAACTTCATGTTGATAATGAGAAGAAGCCAACAGAAGAAAAAGCTTATGCATGAAAGAATAAGCTGTTTTGTTTTGGTATGCAAGCAACAAGCGCAAGAGAAGGCTTGTTCATGAATGATACTCATCTCCATCTGTTGAGGATTGGTGGGAATGAGAAACCACCAAAAATAACAAAAGTAACAGCCGTTGAAACCAAGATATTAGAGAAATGAGGGATGAAGAATGAAGGAGGAGAGAAACAAAATTTTTGGGTGAATATTTAAGCTTACTTGACAAGGAAAAAGGTCGTTGATGATGCAATGATGATGTATGATGCAATTCTGACAGGAGACAATATAATAAGAGACTAAAGTGAATGACAAGGTATGAAGATTATTTGATAATGCACTTTGTTTATATCATTTCACCCACTTCTTATACTCCACGTAAATCATCTCTTTCTCTTTGGAAAGCTTATGCATCGTGTAGTGAGCATAACAATTCTACTCCATCCGGGTTTGATAATGATTTCATCGTTCGACTGATGAAAGTATGTGCTTATTAACACAAATGAAAAAAAAAACAATAAAAAAATAATGATATAAGTACATAAATTGTACGATTTTAAAAATACTGGTACAAATAAATTTATCTCTTTCTCTTCGGAAAGCTTTTGTATCGCAAAGTGAGTATAACTATTCCACTCTCTTTGGGTTTGGTAATGATTCCATCGTTCGGCTGATGAAGGTTTGTGCTCCTTGATGTAATCCAGAAACTTCTCAGACAGCTCCATCAACTCTTTCTTATCCTCCTCGTATTCATCATCATTATTCTCCCCTTCAGATTCAGAGAAGAAGTGATAGTGGCTTTGGCACAACAGAGACTTCTTGTTGATGATGAGATGAAGCCAACAGAAGAAAAAGTTTGTGCATGAAAGAAGAGGCTGTTTTGCTTTGGCATGGATGCAACAAGCGCAAGAAGAGGCTTGTTCATGAATATTACTCTTTGGAAGCCAACAATTCTACTCCATCCGGGTTTGATAATGATTTCATCGTTCGGCTGATGAAAGTATGTGCTTATTAACACAAATGAAAAAAAAACAATAAAAAAGAATAGTGATATAAGTACATAAATTGTACTATTTTAAAAATACTGGTACAAATAAAATTATCTTTTTCTCTTCGGAAAGCTTTTGTAAAGCAAAGAGAGTATAACTATTCCACTCTCTTTGGGTTTGGTAATGATTCCATCGTTCGGCTGATGAAAGGGTGTGCTCCTTGATGTAATCCAGAAACTTCCCAGACAGCTCAATCAGCTCTTTCTTATCCTCCTCGTATTCATCATCACTCTTCTCCCCTTCAGATTCAGAGAAAGAAGTGATAACGGTTTTGGCACGGCAGAGACTTCTTGTTGATGATGAGATGAAACCAACAGAAGAAAAAGTTTGTGCATAAAAGAAGAAGTTGTTTTGTTTTGGCATGGATGCAACAAGCGTAAGAAAATGCTTGTTCATGAATGATACTCCTCTCCATCTATTGAGGATTGGTGGGAATGAGAAACCACCAAAAGTAACAAAAGCAACAGCCGTTGAAACCAAGAGATTAGAGAAATGAGGGATGAAGAATGGAGGAGAGAAACAAAAGTTTTGGGTGAATATTTAAGCTTACTTGACAAGGAAAGAGGTCGTTGTTGATGCAATGCTGATGTATGATGCAATGCTGACAGGAGACAATATAATAAGAGACTAAAGTGAATGACAAGGTATGAAGATTATTTGATAATACACTTTGTTTATATCATTTCACCCACTTCTTATAATCAACGTAAATCATCTCTTTCTCTTCGGAAAGCTTATGCATCGTCTAGTGAGCATAATGATTCTATCGTTCGGCTGATGAAAGTGAATGACAAGGTATGAAGATTATTTGATAATACACTTTGTTTATATACTTTCACCCACTTCTTATAATCCACGTAAATCATCTCTTTCTCTTCGGAAAGCTTATGCATCGTCTAGTGAGCATAATGATTCTATCGTTCGGCTGATGAAAGTGTGTGCTCCTTGATGTAATCCAGAAACTTCTAAGATAGCTCAATCATCTCTTTCTCTTCGGAAAGCTTATGCATCGTGTAGTGAGCATAACCATTCTACTCCATCCGGGTTTGATAATGATTCCATCATCGTATATGTGCTTATGAACACAGTTGAAAAAATAAAATTCAAAAAGAATAATAATATAAGTATATAAATTGTACAATTTTAAATATACAGGTACAAATAAAATTATCTCTTTCTCTTTAGAAAGCTTTTGTATCGCATAGTGAGCATAACTATTCCACTCTCTTTGGGTTTGGTAACGATTCTATCGTTCGGCTGATGAAGGTGTGTGCTCCTTAATGTAATCCAGAAAATTTTCAGATAGCTCCATCAGCTCTTTCTTATCTTCCTTGTATATCATCACTCTTCTCCTCTTCAGATTCAGAGGAAGAAGTGATATCGGGTTTGACACGACAGAGACTTCTTGTTGATGATGAGAAGAAACCAACAGAAGTAAAAAATTGTGCATGAAAGAAGAAGCTGTTTTGTTTTGGCATGGAAGCAACAAGCACAAGAGGAGGCTTGTTCATGAATGATACTTCTCTCCATCTGTTGAGGATTGGTGGGAATGAGAAACCACCAAAAGTAACAAAAGCAACAGCCGTTGAAACCAATAGATTAGAAAAATGAGGGATGAAGAATGAAAGAGGAGAGAAACAAAAGTTTTGGGTGAAAATTTAAGCTTACTTGACATGGAAAGAGGTCGTTGATGATGCAAAGCTGACAGGAGACAATATAAGAAGAGACTAAAGTGAATGACAAGGTATGGAGATTATTTGATAATGCACTTTGTATATATCTTTTCACCCACTTCTTATACTCCACGTAAATCATCTCTCTCTCTTCAGAAAGCTTATGCATCGTGTAGTGAGCATAACCATTCTACTCCATCCGGGTTTGATAATGATTCCATCATCGTGTATGTGCTTATGAACACAAATAAAAAAAATTCAAAAAGAATAATAATATAAGTACATAAATTATACGATTTTAAATATAGTGGTACAAATAAAATTATCTATTTCTCTTCAGAAAGCTTTTGTATCGCATAGTGAGCATAACTATTCCACTCTCTTTGGATTTGGTAACGATTCTATCGTTCGGCTGATGAAGGTGTGTGCTCCTTAATGTAATCCAGAAAATTTTCAGACAACTCCATCAGCTCTTTCTTATCCTCCTCGTATATCATCACTCTTCTCCTCTTCAGATTCAGAGAAAGAAGAGATCGGTTTTGACATGGCAGAGACTTCTTATTGATGATGAGAAGAAACCAACAGAAGAAAAAGCTTGTGCATGTAAGAAGATGCTGTTTTGCTTTGGCATGGAAGCAACAAGCGCAAGAGGAGGCTTGTTCATGAATGATACTTCTCTCCATCTGTTGAGGATTGCTGGGAATGAGAAACCACCACAAGTAACAAAAGCAACAGCCGTTGAAACTAAGAGATTAGAAAAATGAAAGATGAAGAATGCAATGCTCAGAGGAGACAACATAATAAGATACTAAAGTGAATGACAAAGTATGAAGATTATTTGATAATGCACTTTGTTTATATCCTTTCACCCACTTCTTATACTCCACGTAAATCATCTCTTTCTCTTCGGAAAGCTTATGCATCATGTAGTGAGCATAACAATTCTACTTCATCCGAGTTTGATAATGATTCAATCGTTTGCCTGATGAAAGTATGTGCTTCTTAACTCAAATGAAAAAAATAAATCAAAAAGAATAATAATATAAGTACATAAATTGTACGATTTTAAATATACTGATACAAATAAAATTTTCTCTTTCTATTCAGAAAGCTTTTGTATAGCATAAATCATAACTATTCCACTCTCTATGGGTTTGGTAATGATTTTATCGTTCAGCTGATGAAGGTGTGTGCTCCGTGATGTAATCCATAAACTTTTCAGACAGCTCCATCAGCTCTTTCTTATCCTCCTCGTATTAATCATCACTATTCTCCCCTTCAGCTTCAGAGAAAGATGTGGTTTCGGCTTTGGAACGACAGAGACTTCTTGTTGATAATGAGAAGAAACCAACAGAAGAAAAAGCTTGTGCATGAAAGAATAAGTTGTTTTGCTTTGGCATGGAAGCAACAAGCGCAAGAGGAGGCTTGTTCATGAATGATACTCCTCTCCATCTATTGAGGATTGGTGGGAATGAGAAACCACCAAAAGTAACAGAAGCAACAGCCGTTGAAACCAAAAGATTAGAGAAATGAGGGATGAAGAATGAAGGAGGAGAGAAAAAAAAAGTTTTGGTGAATATTTAAGCTTACTTGACAAGGAAATAGGTCGTTGTTGATGCAATGCTGATGTATGATGCAATGCTGACAAGAGACAATATAATAAGAGACTAAAGTGAATGATAAGGTAGGAAGATTATTTGATAATGCACTTTGTTTATATCTTTTCACCCACTTCTTATAAGCCACGTAAATCATCTCTTTCTCTTCGGAAAGCTTATGCATCGTGTAGGGAGCATAACAATTCTACTCCATCCGGGTTTGATAATGATTTCATCGTTCGGCTGATGAAAGTATGTGTTTAAACTCAAATGAAAAAAAAATGAAAAATGAATAATAATATAAGTACATAAATTGTATGATTTTAATTATACTGATACAAATAAAATTATCTCTTTCTCTCTGGAAAGCTTTTGTATCGCATATAACATAACTATTCCACTCTCTTTGGGTTTGGTAATGATTCCATCGTTCGGCTGATGAAGGTGTGTGCTCCTTGATGTAATCCAGAAACTTCTCAGACAGCTCCATCAGCTCTTTCTTATCCTTCTCGTATTCATCATCACTCTTCACCTCTTCAGATTCAGAGAAATATGTGGCAGAGACTTTTTGTTTATGATGAGAAGAAGCCAACAGAAAAAAAAAGCTTGTGCATAAAAGAAGAAGTTGTTTTGTTTTGGCATAGAAGCAACAAGCGCAATAGAAGGCTTGTTCATGAATGATATTCCTCTCCATCATTTGAGGATTGGTGGGAATAAGAAACTACCAAAAGTAATAAAAGCAATAACCGTTGAAACTAAGGATTAGAGAAATGAGGGTTTAAATGAAAACAATGAGGGATGAAGAATGAAGGAGGAGAGAAACAAAAGTTTTGGGTGAATATTTAAGCTTACTTGACAAGGAAAGAGGTCGTTCATGATGCAATGTTGATGTATGATGCAATTCTGACAGGAGACTATATACCAAGAGACTAAAGTGTAGTGAGCATAATCATTCTACTTCATTCGGGTTTGGTAATGATTTCATCGTTTGGCTGATGAAGGTATGTGCTCCTTAACACAAATGAAAAAAAATATTCAAAAAGAATAATAATATAAGTACATAAATTGTACGATTTTAAATATACTGGTACAAATAAAATTATCTCTTTCTCTTTGGAAAGCTTTTGTATCGCATAATGAGCATAACCATTCCACTCTCTTTGGGTTTGGTAATGATTTCATCGTTCGGCTGATGATGGTATGAAGATTATTTGATAATGCACTTTGTCTGTTTTTTTCTCAAGTAGTTAAACATAATACTTTCTTTTTTTGGTTCTATAAACATAACAAGTTTATGATGTAATACTTTTTCGATGAAAATGATGTAGTACTTAGTTGTCTATTTATCTTTGAGATGTGGGAGATTAGGTTTTGCAAATGGTAATATCCATATACTGGTTTCATTTACAGCTGATTATAGTTCTTTAAGATCTATCGAAGCATATTTGGAATTTTTGAACCATTTTCTTTTGTTTAGTGCTCTGGTTTATTCTCCAATCGCCAATATTTTAATAGGAATAGTATGACTGTATGATTCATGTTTTGTCTTGTTGTTACAAAACTATACTAACGCTCAAACATTTAGTGACTATAATAGGTATAATGATTATTATGTAAATTGTTTCGGCTAGTGCCAAAAGAGGTCCAAAATTGTTTTGGTTTCGTCTTTTTGTTTCTTTAGATGTATATTAATTTGTTGGTTTCTATGCTTACTGGTGTGAAATAGTTAATATTTATTGTCAACATATATGTATTTTCAGTTTTTCACGAGTGCATGTGGCCTTTATAAGCTTCTAATCAACATAAATTGTCTTGCTTCCTTTGATCTATATGACTTATTTTTAGTCATCCCCTGTTTTTTTGGTCATATATTAGTCTCTCTCTAACAACGTATTGTCTACTAATTGGTAGAATATTGATGCACAAGAAGGTTCCAATGACAAAAGAAGAGATTGAGTGAAAGATGACTATGTTTTAATGACATGAATCATGTGATATCATTCAAAGAAGAAACTATATAAGAAGACCCATGTCCGATGATGTCAATTATCCGCAGGAAACACTTTGAGGACTTTGTCTTTTGTTAGTAGTAAATAGATCAATGTAACCCGAGTGTGATAATATACAATTGTTAAAAAAATATATATATACATATATTCTTCAACTGATAAGAGTATAAGACTAAGAAAAGTCTCCAGATATCTGTTGTGGTTGAACTGTGTTGATCAGTTAATATCGAGTGCAAGCAATGAACATGACATTTAGATTTGTTGGCCCGGATTGACAAATTGGAAGAGTCATAAGTTAAACTATTGCATATATATGAACTTTGAGCAAGACCATCCCCTAGATTTTTAATAGTCCGAAGTAGGTTTTAAGACAGAGTAGTGCACTATCTAATGAGAGATATAATATAAACCAAACTACACTAACTGATGAGAGATATCATATAAACCATAGGATACAACAAAGTTGGACACAAAATCAAAGAACTTCACTCAAGCCAATCAAAATAAATTAATAATCAAATTTTCAAAACAGTATTTTGAAAATGTTTGTTTAAAAACTCCTTTTATCTAAGCTTTTTCTGCTTTGATTAAAAATAAATTGATTCCACTTTCATATATTCAATTTACATTTATGAACTTATACGGCCGACCAAATTCAAATAGCTAAAATGAGCAAAACAGGTTTATAAAAAAAAATATAGTGTTTTTGGTGGAATGTGAAAGACGTAAAGGGGATAAAGCGCATCGTTATCTTAAGCCACCCGAAAGAAGTAATTTAGATAAGGAGACGTGAAGAAATAGGAACATTGCATGTCACGAAATAAAATAAATAAAACTAGAGTAGGGGGAGTGTATGATGGAAGAACAACGTGCATGAAGTCGTCGATCGCAATTGCAAACTTATATTCTTATGTAATGAAGTCAAACACTATAACACAAATAATTTATATTGATTTACCTTCTTTGAAACTCATCTGCTTTTAAGAATCACTAGGGGATATGTCCGTGCTACGCGCAGATTGTATAATTTTTTTTTATTTTAGTTATTATTGTATTTGTTTATATATATTTTTTTTGTTTTTATTTGTTATTGGCTGACTAGGTTTTTGTAAATATTTAACTGTTTTTCTAACATTTTTGATACTGATTATATAGTTGGAAGATAGAACTCAAATCAATGTGGATAAAATCTTTTATTTAAGGAATAATTGGTTTTAAAAGATTTTTTGAAAAATATTTGGCTGTTTAAAAATAAAATGATAACATATTTATTGAGAAGTAGAAATCATCTATTTGCTTCATTATAGTGTAGTTGTGCTTATTTTGTTGTGATATTGATGTCTTTTTCTTATTTGGAGAAATCTTGTATCTATGTTTGTGAGTTTTCTTTCTCCATAAAGTTTTTTATACCATTTATGGACTTACCAAAGTAGAATTTAGTTCCTGGAGTTGAGGCGAGTAGTAATTTTCCTGCAGTGTAGTTTAGAAAAATGTGTTTAAAAATTGTTTAAGATGGTAATAGACATTAAATTTTAAACGTATTTACCTTTATATGTTTTCGGATTGATGCTTGTCACCAGGATGATTGAGTGTTTTTGGTCTTTAATTCTCAAGAAGTGTCAAAAATTAGATGCTTATTCATCCCATAAAGATAACGGAATACTGTGGACCTGCAAAAAACACTATATTTTTTTGAATAATTATTAACTATTAAAAATATAGAAATTAAGTTTCCTGTATGTAACTGTTTAGTTGTAAGCCTATCATAACCTCTGTTTTTGATTGTGGATTCTTGAGATTTGTTACTTGTATGATGTGTATTTTTCCGATGACATATTTGAAGATAATATTTATTATTATTAGTTAGAATAAAAATAATAATTAAATATATATATATATATATATATATTAGTACTTTTTGTTAAAAATTTAAAAGTATCTTGTAGTTCATATATTTATCCTTCCTTTAAATTATTTTAATGTTGGTTTTCATAAAAATATTACATTCTGTTTTATATCATTTGATCCTATTTGAGAATTTAGCTTTCGTAAATAAGAAAGTGAGTAAATATATAATTTTTGTAAATTGGTTGTATACATTTTTGTCCAAGAGAAGTAATACCATTCTCATTTTGCCTTTTCTTTTTGTGTCATTTTGTATTTCCCACATTCGGTTGATTCGAACAATTATTGGCAATTTTGAAAGGCCCAATGCAAGATTTTGTAAATCATAATTTGTATTGTTTTTTTTGGTTTCATCAATACCCCTGAAAACAGATTAAGACATTTAATAGGTTAATTATTTGGATCCAAATTGTTTTTTAGTACAATTGTTTATGTAATGGAGTTTTTGTGTTTATCTTTGTATTCCTCGTGTATCTGTTGCATGTTTCTATTGTTGTTATTGCATTCTCAAGAATAATTGTTGGCATTTTAAGCAAATGCTTCGTAAATGAAATACTACATATGATGTATGTTGTGTCTTGTGAGGTATAGGAGATGAGAGAGGAAGATAGATGGGCGGTGTTGCGGAGATTGAACAATGACTGGTGGCTGGTGGCGAGGAAGAGAAGATGAAGGAAACCAGGTTGAGGGTTTTTTGTACTGGACCTTCTTTTGTGGGGATTAATTGTATAAATATGTTAGTGGGCACAATTTATGTAGTGTTTTGTATGTGTCTGGAGTCGTAAAATATGAAGGTGAGAGAGAGAAGCCGTATCGCAAGGGTTTTATTTTATGTGTGTGACCCTTTTTATGGGCTTGTTTGTAAACAATATACATTAGGGTATTATATTGTTATCCAACTTTCTTTTTATTTATAAGACTGGTATTATAATAATACATCTAATTAAATAAACATTGTTGGATAATTATGAGGTCAAATCAGTTTGTTTATCTAATCTGATAAATTATATCTTTAAAGTCACATATTTATCTTTGACTAAATAACATATATAAATAGATCTCTTTGTTTAATAAATTTCTTAAATTATATAGTTATTCAATTTTCTATTTATATGACTTGTATTATAAATAACACATATAATTAGATAAACATTTTTAAAACAATTATGAGACTAAATCAGTTTGATTATCCAATCTCATAAATTATATCCTTATAAATAAAACAAATACATTAAATATGTTGATATGAGGTCGGGAATACAAATTTTTTAAATTATTTCCAATGTATAATTATTACAAAACATTATATTACATAAGAAGCCTAACATTCCACAAACAAAACAAACAACCGAACAAAGCAGAGGAAAAGAGAATTAGAAAGCCAGGTATCAAAGACGTAAGGACAATCTATGTAGACATCCTCAACAATGTTGAAGTCATTTGTAGTATGATTAACCCTGGATTTTAAAAATATAGTTAATTAAAAAGTATAAAATAATTTTAAAATAAAGAATTAAAACAAAATTTTTAAAACATTACACTTGTGGGATTTGTTTTAATTGTCATATGTTTAGTTTTATTTTTTTTTGTATATTATCTCATTTTTATGTTTAGGATATTTTTTGTACATTTTTTTATTTATGATGTGTTTGTCTTTTATCAATATAATAATATTGACTATTTTTATTTTTATTTTTTCTCTTGTAATAAATATCTTTTTATATATGTTTTAAGTTTTTAATTTTTATTAATATTATACTAATCAGTTTATCCTGATTTATATGTTATCTGTTTTTATTTTTCTTTGTTGTCGTCCATTTGTCTAATTTGATAATATAATATAAGTTTAATAGATAATTATTTTTCTACGTATGGATCTTTATTTAGCTTTTCGATTTAAGTTTTTTAATTTAGCATTTATTTTACTTTATGATAGAACTATAATTTTATTTTATTTTAAATTTTATGAAATAATTTTTAATACATATTCCCATTCATTTTACTGACTTATTTCTTCTTTTCTGTACTTTTTATTATATTTTTCTTATCCTTCAAATTTTAAATATTATATATCGTATTTTAATTAATGAATCACTAATTAGTGGATGTTTCTTCCCTTGCATATGTTTATTTCCAAAATGTTCTTAATTTTTAATCTAATATTTTAACTTTCTTTAAAAAAATTCATTATCTTCTTCCGTTATCTAATCTTTCTAATCACTTTTTTGTTTATTTTAGTCTTTTTCCCGCCAATTTTTATTTAAAATAACTTAAATGATTTCTCTGTTGTTTTGGTTTTTTCCCTTTTTATTATCCATGTATTTGGTTTGTATCTGTTTTTTTGTTTACGGTGATTTTTTTCGTATTTGTTTTCTAAAACTTTACCGTATGTAAAACTCACTATATAGTATTTAGTTTTCTTTTCTTGTAAAGGTTAAGTATGTGTTTTCAACGTTTTCTTACTATTTTCTGTCTGTTTTACTGTTGTTTCACCTGTAAAATTTTGATAGGTTGCTCAAATGGTTTAAGTCATGGTTAACCTCTGTGCGTAATGTTTGCCATTCTTCTCGCTAAATTTCGTGGCCTTCTCTCTTGAGCATTTCTCTGATGGTCTTCTTTTTAAAAATGTTAGACACGGGTTCTTTGAATATGTTACAAAGGTGCCTGTAGTTGAACAGTGGAAATGTAATAACTGAGGAAGAAAGAGCTCCTGAAGTTCCTTGCTTCTATCGTGCTGTAAATTGAAGAATGAAGTGAATATTTGTGCCGGAGAAGAATAATAAAGTGGTAGATGCACACTTACGTTATACTTCTGGTACCCTGAATCACCTAGTCCAAACACTGCAAAGCGTACTGGTTGCAACTTGCAACCAAGAGTTTTCTTGGTTTATTTGAAGAAGAAACCTCCAAACCACCTTGAGTGGTTCAAAAAGGAGAAAAGAATAATAAAACAACGATAACAAAAACGGCGATTAGTTATTGTAGTTGGGATTCCCTTATCCCTATGAACCTTACAAGAATTTGGAGAGTCTCCTTGCACCGTAGTGGATACTACAAAAACAACGACCTCCTCATGAGGTAAGGAACTCTGCAGCAAAACATACAGCGACTTTAAATAACACTTTTATACAGGAACTCTGTAGCAAAACAAATGGCAACTTTAAATAACACTTTTATAAAGGAACTCTGCAGCAAAACAAATGACAACTTTGAATAAGAGGAAGCTATAAAGGAAAACACTTTTATAAAGGAACTCTTCAGCGATCAATATAACTACTCATCGAACAGCTGATTATTGGTATGGAGAGAACATACAAAGAATCATTGATTTTGGCCTTTGCACAAACAGAGCAAACATAAGGTCATACTCCGTCGAAGAAACTCAATACAAAGAACAGCAAAACAATCCGACAAATCCATGAGCCCAAAGAAGCGTATTGTTTCCATTTTTTACAAAGAACATAAATGGAAAGTTAACCAGAAATTGTATTAACCAGAACATACCAAATAGCCTCTAAAAATAGTCTGAATCAAGATTGCTGCAAATAACCAGATCGTTAGAGTTTCCAGCAAACCGGGTAGGTGTAGCACGACGATGAACCACCTCAGGAGCAGATGAAGAAGGGACTACAGGAATATCAGTCGTCGTAGCATTCACAGCATCTGGGAGGAGGGGAAAGATTCCTGTTCCGTTCAACAATCAAGAGGAGGAGGAGGAGGAGCAGCAGGAGGAGAAGAAGAAGACTGCCTGGCGTTGCCCGCCAAGGGAGGAGGGTTAGAGATCACACCATTTGGGCTCTCTGGTGATTTGTGTTTCCACTTCTGAAAAACATTAATAGATTTCAGGATACATGAGAGAATATATATGAATCTGCATCAATCATATAAATTCACAAACTTTCATACCTTTGAATCTGGGCTGAACGCTTTCTTCACGCTAGAAAACCATTTTGCTTTTTTGCCCATCTCTTCACCGTTCTCTGTGTGAACCCTTCACAGAGATGAAAGTAAAACAAATATTACTTCAAAGAAAAGTGAATCTAGTAGTGAACTTTAATACACTTTTCCTGAGCAAAACACGCAAAACAAAAAGCTTAAATCAAGAAATTCAGCAGTCACCAAACGCCACGATAAAAAGATTCATGAATATTGCTAGATCTCCATATCTATGAGCTAAAACCTTCAATTAAACTCAACAAATGATCTCGAATCAGGAACAAACAGGAATCGTACCTGCGATAGACAGTAACAACAGACCAGATCTGTGAGAAGAAGAGCTCCAAAAGTCTTCAATATAAAAACAACCCTCGATAGTCCACACACCCACCTCTAACGCGCTTCTCTGTGAGCTTATCGGAGAAATAAGCTATGTCAGGTCCAAGCGGAGGCAGAAATCCTCTCCTTGCAAATTCGTGAGAAATTTCTTAGGAAGAGCTGCAAAATAAAGTCATTCACAAGTGCTAATCGATTGGGTTTGTTTCCGAATGAATTTGGGCGAGGAGAAAACTGAAGAGACAAATGGGTGAGCCGGACTGAAATGTCCACGCTCTCTTAGCAACAGCGAGGCTTTCGAGTCGCCGGATTTGGAATCACCGATCCCCGGTTCGGCGGCTAGGATCACCTCCAGATAACTGTTCACCCAGTCGTTTCCCACCATTTTCCGCTCTCAAGCGATGTGAACGAACCGAAATATAAAAACTATAGAGCCAATCCAGCAGAGACTCGTTGATCAAAACACCCAGTGACACTTGATTTCTAAAATATGAATGCAGGTTATGAGAGATGCCATTACAGAGGATATCGAGATGGTTCAAGCGATCATATGATACGATGGAGGTTACGATGAGAGAGTCAAATGGA
Source organism: Iljinskaea planisiliqua (assembly GCA_900108845.1). Classification (NCBI taxonomy): domain Eukaryota; kingdom Viridiplantae; phylum Streptophyta; class Magnoliopsida; order Brassicales; family Brassicaceae; genus Iljinskaea; species Iljinskaea planisiliqua. The sequence continues at coordinate 4,040,008 of FNXX01000006.1, read as the reverse complement.
ATTAGGGATTTTGATGATAATAATAAAGAAGCCCAAACGATGGGAGCAGAACCTTGTCTGAGAATAAGAAGAGTGGTGACATTGAATTGAATAGAGCCTTACACGTGTCCTCTTTACAATTCTCGACGTTTCACTATGTGGGATCTGGGCCACGAGAAGATGAAGAGACAAAGGAGGCAAGTGCAATTTTTTGGAATATTTAGCTCGAGAGGCTGACGTGGCGCAGTTTGGGAAAAAAAAAAAAAAAAAGCTGATGTGGACACGTTGAGAAGCCTCAAATAGCTCTTTTTATTAGTATAATAAGATTTATTTATTCTCTCTAGTTAATATTTATTCATTTATGTATTTTAACTGATTTATAAATCCGTATAAAATTTATAAATCTAAACAAAATATACTAATTTTTAAATCTAATATGTGAATTTTAATAAATATTTACAAATCCGAGGGGTTTCCTTAGGATTTTAGTCTTTGTATTTTTAACAAAGAAATCCACCCAAATTCATTATAAAATCAAATCCATTAATAAATTCGTATGATTGAATAACACCTGATTTGAATTAAGATTTATAAATTATAGAACCAATAACAATTAATTTTAACATGAATTTTAAAATCGTAGAACCAATAACACTGGATTTTGTTTAGATTTATAAATTCATTTAAATACATAAACTAACAACCCCACTAAAAAAACGATTTATACAATATGTTAAGATTAAAATTTTCTTCACAACAATATAGAAGTTTCTTTCTCCCTAAACGAACAAATTCTTTATTAAGATATTAAAAGATTAATCCAAAATAACATGGGGATGACTATGATATAAGTATATATCATCAAGCAACTCGTGCTTATATTAAGCAAAAGAGTGAAAGATCCTCATAAGCCGGCTATGTTTATATGAAGTGAGAATGTGGCCGGTAGTTAGTCCACACACAACAGCAGGTACATAGTTTATTGCAGTTGCTATCCAACTAAATACTTAATCTTTTTCTTCATCTTGCTCTTCCTAGCCCTGGGCATACTATATGGAACCAAATACTTGAATCGGAACCTATCTAAAATAATTGGTTCGGTTCGATTCTGGATCTTGCCAAAAATACCTGCTGGATCTTGTATTATAGATTAATGTGTATCGGTTTGGTTTCGGGTAATAATCGAGAACCAAAATAATTCTCTGAATATCTGAAAGTATATATACATCAATATATGTATCCATATGTTCCTTCGATTACTAACCTTACCCACTAATACGTACTGCCTTTATTACTCTTGTTCGGCAAAATAATCGGTTTATTCAGTTTAGTTTATTTTTGGTTGATAACTTAATACTTATTTCGAATATTTTATTGTTATTTGGGGTAATATTTTTGTTAGAAATTTGTTATTTTGGGTACTAAATACGCGGACCGTTTTAAGAACTGAAAGTTTTTGGATATTTTACGGTTCCTCATTCTCTGTACTCAAACCAACCCGGACCTCACAAGAACCAAACTGGATCCAAACCGATATTTTTCAAGTACCTATTGGATCCTCAACCTGTAGAACGGAAATACCCAGAACCGATTAGTTTCTACCCAAAACCGAACCGAATATCCGAATGTCCAGGGCTAACTCTTCCGTTGTTGCTTCTTCATATATCTCCTCCACCACATGTTTTTTGGAGAGGAGCACCACATAGCCCAGGATTCTCTGCAAAGGAAGAATTATTCTGGCTCTGAATCTGGGTACCTTGTGGTATTGGACCTTCAAGTCTGTTCTAAGAGAAGTTCATTTGTGCTAAAAACAAGAGTTTTCTGAGCTCTGCTCAAATTTTGTCGGATAATCTGTTCTTGGATAGATCCAATGATTGGAGATTGGTCAAGTTTAACAGAGATGGTGGAATATGGCTTGTGAAAGTGTTGTTTGACATGTTAAGCACATTCAATTTCTTAAGTGATCTGATGGATTCTGGAATATTTCATTCGAACCTGTTTTCGGAGATGTCGATGGTTTTATACATTGTGAAACAAATCCCTACTAGCTCCATCTTCAATCCTTTGGTTGTTAGAGCCTCTGAGTTTTCATAGTATGGAGAGCCGTTGACACTTTCCACATACTTAGGAAAGATAATTTCATTCTAAATAGCAAAGTAATATGATGGCAAAATTCTAGTGAAGCTACTTTTTGAAATGTCAAAGATTCGCAGTTAGAGAAAACTTAAAGAATCTCCGGGAGAAGATATAGGGCCATAAAACTCGTTAGAATGAAGGATAAGAATATGTAAGTTGGGCAATGATGCTAACCAGAAAGGAAACATATCATTGAACATGTTATTTTCCACGGTCAGAAACTCGAGTTGAGTACAATTGATAAGTGACTTGGGAAGTTCTCCTGATAGCAGGTTGTGACCAACATCAAGTGATCTCAACTGCTCATCCATAAATTCCTCTGGAAAACCGCCTGACAGACTGATATTCTGAGGATGCAAGGCAGAAATAGTAGTTCTGAAATTCTCAAAAAAGTGTGGAATAAAACTGTTGGAGTTGTTGTTAGATAAAACAAGTTTATACAGATTAAACCAAGTCACATATTGTCCTTGAAATCTCTCCCAAAAACCGATTATCGGAGCCTACAAAGAACATCATAGAATTTGGTAACAATGAAAATGGATCTTGGAATTTGTTGAACTTATATCAAACATATTTAGTTCTCCACTTCTTTGCATAACATCCGCTGGTCCATATAAACCACTGAATGAATTTTGAGAAATGTTTACATACTCCAGTGCTGGCAGTCTCCATAACCACTTTGGTACTTAACCTTCAATTTGATTGGAAAATATGTCTAAATAAGACAAATTGGTTTGAGTTTGTAGAAATTTGGGAAAATAAGAAATATTTCATAATGATAAAGCCAACCATTCTACGGGTGACAAAAGATGGAGAGCTGAATTGATCTTCAAATTATTCCCTGAAAGATCAAGATAACCGAGTGACATGAGATGTAAGAAAAGGCTCATGTCAACCATACTTCTTGAATTCATATACGAGAGATAAAGTATCTGAAGTGACTTAAGATGTGAGAAGATGCTGAAATTAACCATGCCCCTCCCTGTGTTCCAATAAGAGAGGTCAAGATAATAGAGCCCGACTAGTTTGGATATAAATATTGGGATTAGCCCTTTGAAAATGTTTACTCCAAGGGATATATAAAAGGATCATCGTTTTTTTTCATTTGACACACCTTTCACAACGTAAAATTTTTTGTTATGTCTTCTCCTTTTCTAAAAGTTAATAGTTTCCAGAGTATATCATATTATTTATAAATTTGTAGATTTTGTACAGGTGTAGCGGAACAGTCTCAAATGCATTGTATTTTAGTATTCAAAAATTTCACTAAACCTTCATACAATACATGCAATCTATTGAGTTAAAAAAAAACGATCATATCTCACATCTGTTTTACAAAAATGTTTTCTAAGATCTTGTTTTTAATCGATTTTCTTTATTGTTATTTCATTATTGTTTCCTAGTCGGATTTTGCGGTTCCTACATGATCAATAAGAAGCAAAATCACTTTTTTATTTTTTATTTTCCCTCGATGAATCACACAAATTTAATATCATGAGCTCTCTCATCAATAATATAAGAGCCACTCACAAGCGTATATTTATACTAATCAAACTCTTTTGATCACCCACACTAAATCATTCAAATTTATAGTATTAGACCACCCACAATTTTCACCTTAATCAAGCAAATCGAGAGATCATCCAAAAACCCATCAACAAGAGCACAACTTTCTGAAACATAAGCGAATAACGATCTCGTTCAAAAAACTTCAACCCAAAAGCAGAAATAGTCAAATAATCAAGGCACCAAAAAGGGCAAGTTTTCTCGGAAATTCCTCTACATGATTTGATCGGATAAACGAACAGAGACGGTACTTGTTAGACCGCGAAAATGTGGATTGAAATCACGAAACAAAACCGATAGTATAAAACAGTAGATTAAGGAAAGCGGATTAAGCAGGACCTTAAAAAGGTTTCTAAAAAGAAGACAAAACACGGAGTCGAGATTTGATCTCTTTCCTTAACTTTATAAATCACCCGTAATGTGTGATGGTTTCTGTTGCGATTTTTGAATCCCAAGATACAACCGTGATGAAACTGTTTTGCAACACCCAAAAAAGAATGTGCGAACTTAAAATCTATGAATACTCTTGAGACACTTACGATATTAACAGACTAAAGAGAGATTGCTGAAACTATTCCATTTGCTGTAAAAGCTTTTGATCGGATTGTTCTTGAGAAGAGGCGAGACATGTATTTATATGAGAGTAGCAGTTTGATCTTCAAGCTAAATTTTATGGAGAAAAAGGAAATAATATTTTCTGAATATTCTCTTTTTTCCGCAAGTAAGGGAAATCGGAGAAAAAGAAAATAATTTTTTTCTGAATATTTTTCTTTTTTCCGCAAGTAAGGGAAATTAGAGAAAACGAAAAAAAGTATCTTTTGGATATTCACCTTTTTCCGAAAGTAAGAGAAATCGAAAATCTTCTAAAAATATCTGGAAAAAATTTGAATTTATCTAGACAATCTGTTGATTTATCCGATTTATTACACACAATCTTTCAGATTTATCCTTCCATTTATGCAAAAATCTTGGTAAGAATTTATCCTTGCATAATTACTATATCACTCATTCTCCAAGGCTTTCTTAAAGAGCCAAATGACCCAATTTCTCTTCACATTAATTCAAAATTTACTCAGCCCAATATGCTTATAATTTTTGGGTTTCAACAGTACCCCACATGAATAAAAATTAATCTAAACATATGCAGACTCGATGACTATGCAGACGCAACATACTCGACTGACTAGACTTGACTACGAACTAGACAGACAGACTTTTCGAGAGTATAATCGAAAAGTAAATGCATATGAGGTAGTAGCGTATTTCAGCTTTGAACCACTCATTGTTGCATCTATCGGATTTACTCGGCCAAGAGGTGAACTTGATGTCTTGAATCGCCCGAATTTTGATGTAAAACCAGAAAATAGATGTAACACAACTTCGTCTTCTCGTAGAGTTAAGTTCTCTATTGTGTTCATTGTGGCCTTGAACTTTGCCTGGTAGATCATGAGTGAACTTGGAGAGTATAGCCTGAAATTTGTCCTCCTAGAAACGGCCTCATTTCTCACTTATTAGGTGATTGTCATGTACCTGTCATATACACAGAGAGTACCCTGTTATACTCTATATACAAACATATGAAGGTTATGGTCTCATCTCATTAAAAGCCAAATGCTTAACCTAAGAAAAGCTTACAGGAAGCACTGTTATCATCCTGGGAACTGAGTAGCATAAAATGCGTGTGTCAGATTTTATTTGACTTAGTTGTCCCTTTGAACCAACCTCTTGGGATCTCCAATCGCGTTAGTGGGGTTTCCATCAAACATCCTCTTTGGTTATAGGAAATAAACCCATTCCATTTGATGATTTCAATACTTGATCTCTTGTTAGACCTTTTGTAAAAGGATCCGCAAGGTTATCAGCTGATCAGATGTAATCCACAAATATTACACCACTTGAGATCAAGTGTCTAATGGTCTTATGCCTCCGTCTAATGTGACGAGATTTACTATTGTAGAGTTTATTTTGTGTCCGAGCTATGGCCGACTGGTTATCACAGTGTATACGTAGTGCCGCGACAGGTTTCTCCCACATAGGAACATCTTCCATGAAATTTTGAAGCCATTCTGCTTCCTCTGCTGCTTTGTCTAAAGTAATGAACTCAAATTCCATCGTGGATCTTGCCAACAGAGTTTGTTCGAAAGATTTCCAACATACTGTTGCACCTCCAAGAGTAAAGACATATCCACTTGTGGATTTCAATTTCTTTGAGTCTGATATCCAGTTTGCATCATTGTATCCTTTCAAGACTGATAGTTCTTTACCATAGTGAAACCCATAACTTTTGGTGTATTCGGAGCCGGTCCTCAGATTTTTGAGGCTAGAAGCCAAAAAAAAAAAATTAAAAAAAAAAGAAGAATGTGGGTTGGGGAATTGAACCTTGATTCAAGGAATGGGAGAGGCTAAGAGTTAACCACTAGACTAAAGGAAATTTTTCAAATTTTGTGGCCGAAAATAATTTATTAAATTGTAGGCCAGAAGCATGGGCTTCCTTGGCTTGACCCACGGGCCGGCTCTGGGTGTATCACACATAATTCAATACCCTTGTTATAGCCTTCCAATGTGTATGACCTGGATTACTTGTGTAGTGACTTAACACATTGACCGCATGCACTAGATCGGTCTTGTACAATTGATTAAGTACATCAGACTACCAATTACCCAAGCATACTCCACTTGTGACACCGGTTCACCCACGTTTTTGGTGAGGTGAAGTAGCGGATCTTCTGGTGTTTTGGCAGATCCATTCGAGTAGGCCTGAAACCTCTATAGGATATTTTCAGCATAATTTTCTTGAGATAGAATGATCCCTTCAGAATTCATTGTGTTCTTGTTGCCAAGAATAACACCCGCGAGACCTAAGTCCTTCATGTCAAACTGATTGCTAAGCATGTTCTTAGTTTGTTGGATGATATCTTTATTGTTGCTGATGATGAGCATGTCATCTACGTACAAACACAACGAAATATACCCGTTAGGAGTACATTTTTAGTATATTCATTTTTGACATTCATTAGTGCTGAAACCATTTGACATCATCACATTGTCAAACTTTTCATGCCGTTGTTTCGGAGCTTGCTTCAACCCATACAGCAACTTTGTAAGTCTACACACTTTGTGTTCTTGACCCGCGACTATGAATCCCTCGGGTTGTTTCATGTATATCTCCTCTTCTAAATCTCCGTTTAGAGAGGCAGTTTTGACATTCATCTGGTGGACTTCCAAGTCTCTTAGGGATGCAGTTCCAACCATTAATCTGATTGAAGTTATTCTCGAAACTGGAGAATAGGTGTCAAAGTAATCTAGACCTTCTTTTTGTCTGTATCCTTGCACCACAAGTCTTGCCTTGTACTTATCAATTGAGCCGTCTGTTTTGAACTTGGGTTTGAAGATCCATTTACACTCTAGTGCTTTAAAACCTTGAGGTAAGTCAGTTATCTCGTAAGTGTGATTATGTTTTATAGAATCTATTTCACTATTGACTGCGTCTTTCCAATAAGGAGCGTCAGGTGTAGACATGGCTTCTGTGAAAGATTTCGGCTCTTTCTCTACAAGAAAGACCATCATAAGAAAGACCATCATGAAATCATCACCAACAGACTTTTCCTTATAAGCTCTCTTATTATGTCTAGGTATATACTTTAACCTGCTGCTTTATTTTTTTTATTCAATTTTTTCAATGTCTTAAGTTCTAGTTTTATGGTCTAACACACAATAATGTGTATTCTGTTAGTGCAACGAACACCGCTTTGCCACAATGCCCATTAAAGGTCATTGGAGAGGACCAACTTCAGTTCCTGAATGTTTGATGTTCCATCTATATACTTTCAAGTGGAAGAATTACAACATAAATGACCAAGAAAAAGAAAATAGTGGCGTACATCCTGAATAATGCAAGACAGTTAAAGATTGAAAGTATCGCGAGTAGCTACTATAGGAATCTGAAGAAACTCAAAGAGTTAGGTGTCTCTGCCTAGAGCTTCAAGCTCATGTCAGCTTCTGTTGGATTGAGAAAAGACTGTAGTAGTATGTTCCAAGAATTCCAGAAGTATTCTGTCTGAAAGTTAGATGTGTTCAAAGCTCTTATAGCTTCTTGCCTTCTTATGTTCTTGCTCTTGGCATGTTTTCAATAAAGATTAGAGGAAGCAGGTTGTAGTTGGCTTGAGGATTTGGTATCTCCAGCGACCGGAGGAAAGAATAATCATCTCTGCTTTTAACCTATGTTATTTTTATTTTGTATGTTTCAATTATTTTTATTATCTTACCGGCCCTGACCTAAAGCCCAACAAGCAAGGGCTTTAGGCGCCAATATATATTTAACTTTGTAAGGGGCATCAAATTTAGAAAATAATGAAGTGATATAGTGGTTATAGATATATGATTTATGGCTTAGAACACAAGTTTGAGTCTCCTAAGTAACATTCTTTTTTTTGCTTTAGGCATGACTTTATATTGGGCCGGGCCTCTTACTTATCATCTCTTGTTTGATATATATTTTAAAATGTTTTCTATATATTTATGTACTTATGAAATAATATATTTGAAAACCTTGTTGAAAAAAAAAAATATATATATATAATACATCCAACATCAACATCATGTAACACAAAAAAATAGCATTTTTCCATCAAATTTTCTATTCATATATAGAGTTCTCTTTCCCATCTATTGAAATATTTATTGTTGTACTTTTAAAATTAGGGGTTTTGCACGTGCATGGCACAAGTAAAATAATTTGACCAACAATCGTTAGTATGTGTAATATAAAATTTTAAAATAATATAATAAAAATAAATATTAGTTATATAAAACTTATAGTTATATCACTAATCATATTTTAATATTTTCAATATTCTTATATTCATCAATTACTGCACTAAAAAATTCTTTAAAAAACAAAAAAAAATTATTATGAATCATTGAGTAACATCATATAATAAAAATAAATAAACAAAAAAACTTTAAATCTGAAATCCCATGCATAAGAATCATACTTCCTTTGAAATTCATCGCCAAACTTTGTCTTTCTGTTTAAAGGTTTAATAAACAAAAATAAATTAATTAAATCAAAGAAATCTGTGAAGTAATATTTTTGTTTAGAATTAATCTATATTTTTATATTAGTATAAATAAAAAATCGCCTACACAAGCATAACCGTTTTTTTTTTTTTTTGATAATTCCTAACGTAATAATAATGCTAAGTTTATCTAAAGCACTCTAACTAAATTATATTTTAGTGCATCTAAACTATTAAGTTTATCTAAACTATTATAATTAATATATGCTTATTTTATCTAAATTATTTTAACTAATTTACATTTTTTAACATCAATATAAATTAAAAATATAATATAAATTAAATTTTTAATTAAGAGAAGTAATAACTTTAACCATTCTAACTTTTAACATGAAAACTAGGTTAGAGAAAATCACTTCGCAAGTAATAGTATAAATCTAATAGAAAATGATATTGTTTTTGCTTTGCAAATCAATTTTTATTTTATTTTTTTTGTTCTTGTTTTTAACAGCTAAGTTTCTCCTCTTCATTGAAAGTTATCACAAAATATTGCACAGTTTTGAGTGTAGTTCAACTTTTTTTTTTTTTTTTTTTTTTTTTTCTGCGACCAATGTGAATATCAGTAATATGAAACGTTACGATTTACAAGACGGCAAACCTATTACATTGATGCCTTCACAAAAAGACGTTAGGAGGTTGATAAGTGGTCCTAAGGAGTCCAAATATCAAGCCAGAAATTCATTTTCCTTCCATTTCCTACCACATTTCTCAATAACAAACAACCAATGAGCCTAAGATGTAAGAGAAACCGCTAAGTCCATGGGTTACGAGTAGTGATGTTAAAATGAATTTCTTAGGTAGGTTTTAATATCTGTCTACCTTTAGCTCTATATAAAAACCCTTTTGAGGCTAACAGAACAAGTAATCATCCACAAAACAAAAGTAAAATTAAATTTAAATCGTTTTGAGTTTGGCTCTCCAGTGGCATGTACTGAGACATACTCGACATGATTTCTGAATCTTTATAAGACTGCACATTCTATTGTTGACACACAGTCACACGCAAAAAAGGAAAAAAAAAAACAATTTGAAGATTCATTAAGAGAATCAAAAGTGTGTGAAAGCATACCCTGAGACGGTACTCACGTAGATTAATGGAGAAAAATAACTAAGAGATGGCTCAAGAAAAATGATGAAAACATACAGTAAGAGAACCCCATCAACGCACAAATCTTAACATATACTATCATATGGGTCGTTCCATAACATATACAAAAAAAACTCAAGTCCCAACCAATTCAATATGTAATTGACAGATGAGAAGAGAGCTCTTGTTCTTCACACTTTCAATAAAAGTTTCCTTTCAAGATCTTGAAGCATATATCTATCTACAGCAATGAAAAGAGTATACAAAAGAAGAAAATGAAAACAAATAAAATTTCTTCTTTAGCTCTTTATTGAATACTTCCTTTCAGGTTAACACACAACAGGTATGCATACATTAAACAAAAGTGAAATTAACTTTATGCTTCAGAAGAAGTTAGTCTCACTTGTTGCTGTTGAGATTCTTCACCAGTCATTGGATCGTTTGTGTTTTGGTTCTCCAATGGCATGCACTGAAATATAATCACCATGATTTCTGATTCTATATCAGACTGCACATTCTGGTGTTGACACAAAAATTTAAGAATTATCAGTGCAGAGATTCATGATGATGATGAATTTGAAGATTCATTAAGAGAAGCAAAAGTGTGAAAAGGACGGTGTTTGCCTAGATAATACACCCATCCTCTGCTACCACTAATCACACTACTAATTCTTAATCAAAGTTTTATCTTAACGAAAGAAATTAACCGTCTATATATATGACTTTACGTTATTTGAAAACAACAATATATTATAACCGTTTCTCCATAAAACTTTGCTATATATGTCTCCATGCAAAATTGCATACCAAATTCATTACGACATTACAATATTAATTTAAAAACGACGACATTACAATATTAATTTAAAAACGACATGGGGATGATTGTTATCATCAGGCAACTGAAATTTATATTAAGCAAAAGAGTGAAAGATTCTCATGAACCAATCACGTTTATATGAAGTGAGAATGTGGCCGATGGTGAAACCACAGAAGACACCAGGTACATAGCTTATTGCAGCTGCTATCCAGCTAAAAACTTGATCTTTTTCTTCATTTTCTTCATCTTCTTGCTCTTGCTTAGTTGCATCTTCTCCTCCGCCACAAGTTTCTTGGAGAGGAATACCGCATAGACTAGGATTCCCTGCAAAAGAAGAATTATCCTGGCTTTGAATCTGAGTGCCTTGTGGTATTGGACCTTCAAGCCTGTTATAAGAGAAGTTCATCCTCGCTAGAAAAGTGAGTTTCCCAAGCTCTGGTGAGATTTTTCCGGAGAATCGGTTTTGAGACAGATCCAATGATTGGAGATTGGTCAAGTTCGCCAAAGATGGTGCAATGTGGCCTGTGAAAGCATTGTTTGACATGTTGAGCACAATAAGTTCTTTGAGTAAACTGATGGATTCAGGAATATCTCCTTCAAGTTTGTTTCCAGAGACATCAATAGTTTTGTAGATTGTGAAACCACTACCAACCAGCTCCATCACCAATCCTTTTGCTGTCATAGACACCGAGTTATATAAGTTTCCCGAGTCACGTCCCTCGAACCTACTCGGCATAATATCTACAATTTCTATGACTGATGACATTGCACTCCAACCAGCAAAGTAATCTAATGACAAAACTCCAGTGAAATGATTTTTCGAAATATCAAAGATTCTCAGTTTGGGAAAACTCAAAGAATCTCCAGGAGAAGATATTGGCCCATGGAACTCGTTAGAACGAAGGACAAGAATCTGTAGATTGGTAAACAATCTCAACCAAAATGGAAATTTGTCACTGAATCTGTTGTCTTCAACGTTCATAAACTCAAGGCGAGTGCAGTTGATCAAAGACTTGGGAAGTTCTCCTGATAACTTGTTGCCACCAACATCAAGTGATTTCAAGTGATCACTGATAGATTCCTCCGGAAAAGTACCAGATAGGCTGTTATTCCGAAGATGCATGACTGAAAGCGTAGTGTTAAAATTCTTAAAACACGATGGAATAGAACCGTTGAAGTTATTATCAGATAAAACAAGTGTATCAAGAGAAGCCAACTTGCATATTGTCTGAGGAATCTCTCCAGAGAACTGATTATCAGAGCCTAAAAAGAACTTGGTAGAGTTTGGTAACAAAGGAAATGGATCTTGGAACGTGTTTGAACTTATATCAAGCAGTAGTATTTCACTTCGTTGAATAACATCCACTGATCCTTCAAAACCACTGAAAGAATTCTGAGAAATGTTTACATACCGTAATAGTGGGAGTCTCCATAACCACTCTGGTACTTGACCTTCAATTTGATTGGCAGAAATGTCTAAATAAGACAAACTTGTTGTGGTTTTTAGAAACTTTGGAAACTCAACAATATTGCAAGATGATAAAGTCAAGATTTCTATAGGTGAGAGAAGGTGAAGAGTTGGACTAATCTTCAAATTAATCCCTGAAAGATCCAGATAACCAAGTGACATGAGATGTGAGAAAAGACTCAAGTCAACCATGCTTCTTGTATTAATATAAGAGAGGTCAAGGAACGTAAGTGACTTGAGATGCAAGAAAATGCTGAAATCAACCATGCCCTTCCCAGTGTTCCAAAAAGCGAGGTCAAGATACCACAACCCGACCAGTTTCGATATAAATCTAGGGATTGGCTCATTGAAATTGTTTTCTCCAATGGACAAAAATCCAAGTGTAGATAGTGAAGAGATATTCCCAATTTCAAGAGGACCGCTAAAGCTGTTTCTTCCCAAATAAAGTTGGATCAATGAAGGTATCATGAAAAGAGACGATGGAATGGACCCGTAAAATGAATTCTCATTTATATCAAAATACACCAGTTTAGAGAGACTACTCATGTTAGATGGGAGCATACCTTCGAACTGGTTATGACCAAGGTCGATCTGAGTGAGCTCGCTTAAATTGAGTAGCACATGAGGAAAGTTGCCACTGAGCTTGTTATTGTCAAGTCCCAAATCTGTTAGTTGCTTTAGGTTTCCCATAGAATCCGGTAGCTTGCTGATGAAGTTATTACGAGAAAGATCAAAAGTAGTGAGATAAGAAAGATTTCCGAGTGAAGAAGGAACCTTTCCAAAGAAACTGCAACCACTAAGACTTAAAACCCTCAAATATTTGAGATTGGTGATGGAATCTGGTAGAATACCCGAAAGATTATTGGAGCCAAGATTCAAACTCTGAAGATGTTGCAGTCTAAAAAGGCTACTATTAGATCTCAAAGGGCCGTTGAGAAAACTGTCCATGAGGTCTAACTCAATGACTTTATCCGTCTTAAGATCACAAGAGACACCATCCCAAGAACAACAATCAATATTGTTTCTCCACTTCTCTGTCTTCTTATCAACCGGTGTTCCATCAGAATGTAACCCTTCGACGTAGAACTCGCTTTTGAACTCCCAAAGAGCATTTTTTTGGTCTGGACGACACACATGCTTAGCCGGGGAAACAAAAGTAAATATTGAGTTTGAAAGAGAGAAAATTAAACACAAACTCCATATCATCCTCCTCCTTTGACTACAAGAATGCATCGTAAATTCTTTTTGTTCTTTCTTTGTTTCTTTGTTTTTGTTTTTCTGTGAAAAAATGAGAGACAAGTCTCTTTTGAAGACTATGTGCCCAGCAAGATGATATTTCCACAAGTTAAGATTATTAATTTCGATATGAATGCTCCAACTAAAGTAGTCTCCACTTGAAAAAAGTAACACTGAGAAAAAGTAACACTAAGGAAAAGTAACAATAATAAATTGCCCAAAGGATGTCTATCCTAAAGATTTTCTTCGAAGCCGCCAGTATTCCTTAATTTAGTTCTTATTGGGTCGCGAGAAACACAGTGAAAGTGACGATGAACCTTCTAGATTGGAACAAGTCTTTTTCCCTTTGTTTTTTTGTTTTTTTTCTTTTTGGTTTTTTTAACTTCTAAATCAATTAATTTAAAGTAGATCAGATTTTAAAATTATTGATTCATTTTACAATTTCATATATATGATTGAGTGATTTTGCTTCAATATTCAAATGTGGATTTGGATTTTTAAATCTCAAATCTTTACGAGGTTTGGTTTATAAAAACAAAAATGCAAACAACAACTTTTTTAATAGATATTAACTATCATTATCATACTATCTATATTATTAAAACAGAAAATATTATAGAAAAACATTTAGTTATGTATTATATTACATGTAATGCCATTAATTTTTATTGTTTTTTTAAATATTCATTAAAGATATTTTAGTCAAATGATATATTACAATTATAATTTAAATTTAAATCAAAACTAAATCACTAAAAAATTTAAAAAATCCTTAAATATTTTTTTTTAAACAACCATTAAATCTCTCTAAATAGTTATGTAAAATTAACATTATCTCTACTAAACATATTTCTAAAAAAATAAAATAAGAAAACGAAAATAATAACAAAATATATATTAAATTAAAAAATCAAATGATAAATATAATTAAATAATTTAGTACATTAATTATTTTTAAAAATCATAAAATCAATTTGATAAATATACATATAAAACAACATGAATAAATATATTTTTGAACATATTTCAACTAACAATAAAATGAAAAAATATTCAATACAAAAAATCAAACTTAATATATATATATATTAGTCAATCATATGGTAAAACGGGTTGATGTTTTTACAATTACGGATTTTTACAGTTAGTTTTATCAAAATATGTAAAATATTTAGACAATGACAAAATGGGTTAAAAAAAATTAATTAATTGATTATAAAAAACATTAAAATAACTAATATATGACCAAAAAAATAATAAACTAATAGAATATATTATATAGTTTTATCCTCTACTTTAAAATAAAACTATCAATACATCTCAAATTATAACTTTCACAAATATATTTTTCATATAAAATCAAACATAGTAAAACAAAAATCAATTAAAAAATATTATCTACTCTCAAAATATATTAAAAATATATAAAATATTTATAAATATATCTAATTAAAAAAATAAAAAAATAAAAAAAAAGAAAATTCCAGTCCTTAAAGACGGAACAGAATCTAGTTATCGCATTAAATAATGAGTAACTAGTAAATGGAGAAAATATTTTTTAAAATATTGATATTTGACTTACACTTATAAATAGTAAAATTTAGTTTTTAATCTGCCTTGATGATAGTTGTTTTTCAACTCGGGTACAAAAGTAAATAACAGATACAAAGTCGTATGTATGCACCCGTCAACACCGGTTTTTCGGTTCGGTATTTGAACCGACAACTGAATTTACCGGATCGGTAATCAGAAATTAAAACCCTTAGGGTTTGGTCGGTTTTAGTAGTTTAATTAAAATTAGATTTCTTACTGTTTTTCTTTCAAATTCTCCATTGCGCAGCTTCGTCTCCGTCGGCCAAAACCTGCCGCCATCGTTTCCGGCGAGTGAGATTCCGACAACACAACATAGCGCGCAATTCCAAGGTACCGGCCGACTTGTCTCTCTCTCTCTCTCTCTCTCTCTCTCTGCAATAGTTTTGTTCCATCTTTCTATCTCTCTATTTCTCTGCGATTTCTGACGAAACAGTCTCTCACTGTAAGGTCAACATAAAATCCCTAATTAGGCAAACAGATTTTGTCTTCTTCTTGCGACTTCTCGGCAAGTATGATGGGAGGCGATTGTAATTTAGATATAATGCCTCCAAGGAAGAAGAAAGGATCCGATAAGGTTGAAAAAAAACTCTAATCAAACCTTTGTTTAGTAAGATTTTGGAACTCTTGTTGCTGACAAAATCTGTAAATTCGTATAACAGATGCTGAAATTAAAGAAGACGACATTGAGCAAATCTCAGAAACGGAAGCTGAAGAAATTGGAGGAAGAGAAGGAGAAAGAGCTCCTCTCTGCCAAAACCGCCGAGTTATTAGAGTATTGATTTTTACACTTTCTTCTCTTCAATTCCCAATTTTTGATTTTTTTTAGTTTTGCTTATGTGAATTTGGTTTTGATTATTGAATTTTCACAGAAAGTATAAAATATCTGAGGATGTGTCTTCGCTGTTACAATCTTCAAAAGCTATGGGAAGAGTAAGCAAATCAATGTTCTATCTTCATTTTCGATTTCTTAAAAATGTTTGGTTATGATGTTCTGATTTCTCCTTTTGTGATTCAGTCAGATACTAAGCTGGAGAAACGTAGGAGACCATTGCAACTCTCTAAAGCTGGTGTTGAGGCTGTTCATTCTGATGAACCAATGGAGGAAAATGACGACTCTGGTTCTTGTATGGACGAACCTACCACAGCGGAACATGCTGAAATCGATATCCCGAGTTTTCAAACTGATTCTGAGCAACTGATTCATGCCACTGAACTCGATCCTAGTCTGATGATTTCTGCTCAAGAGACTAAGCTCATGGAAGATGAACCTGTAGTAGATATGATCCTACAGACAAGTCGTCGTGATGATGAAGAAGGCTCAGACAGAATGGTTTGTCAAATTTTCAGTCCAGCTATGTCGTTGCCTTATGTATTTGATTTGATTGGTGTTAAATTGGTTTGGTAATGAAAACAGGATGAGGCAACTGAGAGTGAAGACGTAACTGTACGAGGACCTCGCGTTCCTGCGTTTGTAGTTCAAGTTTCAAGACCAGCTGACGTTGAAGAGACGAGGAAGGATCTTCCGATAGTAATGATGGAGCAGGAAATAATGGAAGCTATTAATTATCATCCCACAGTTATTATTTCAGGAAAAACCGGTTGTGGTAAAACTACTCAAGTTCCTCAGGTCAGTTTGTTGCATTTACAGCTGAGTTTTGGTTTCAGGCTCAGACAGAATGGCTAATCTAATCAGGTTTCGGTTTATGAACCTTTCAGTTCCTTTATGAAGCTGGTTTTGGTTCAAAGCAATGCAGCTCTCGAAGTGGGGTTATCGGTATCACACAACCACGTCGTGTCGCTGTCCTCGCCACTGCCAAGAGGGTTGCACATGAGCTTGGTGTTCGTCTCGGTCAAGAAGTCGGGTTTCAAGTTAGGTACGACAAAAAGATTGGCGAGAACTCATCTATTAAGTTTATGACCGATGGGATTTTACTTCGTGAAATTCAGGTAATAGTTTTTCTTTGTTTTCTAGATTCTTTTTTCCATCTCAATCATTGTTTATTGATTGTGTAAGTTTCTTCTGTTGCAGACTGATTTCTTATTGAGGCGTTACTCTGTAATAATTCTCGATGAAGCTCATGAAAGAAGCTTGAACACAGACATTTTAATAGGAATGCTCACCCGAGTCATCAAAATACGACAGGAATACTACGAGGAACAACAGAAGATTCTACAATCTGGAGGCACAATAACATCACAAAAGGGAATCATTATGCCGCTTAAACTTATACTGATGAGTGCTACTTTGCGAGTAGAAGATTTTGTATCGGGGAAAAGGTTATTCCCTAAGCCACCTCCACTTATAGAGGTTCCCACTCGACAGTATCCAGTAACTGTACATTTCTCCAAGAAGACTGAGATTGTTGATTATATCGGCCAAGCTTATAAGAAAGTCATGTCGATTCACAAAAAGTTACCACAAGGGGGAATACTTGTTTTTGTGACAGGACAGAGAGAAGTTGACTATTTATGCGAGAAGTTGCGTAAGTCTTCAAAGGAACTTGTTGTTAAAGCTGCTAGAAGAGATGCTTCCGAGAAGAAGAAATGCGATGATGGTTCATTTGGTGGTGTTGACATGAAGGAGATTGCTGAAGCATTTGATGATGGCTCCAACAATCAAAATTACAGGTTTAACTCTCATGGAGAAGATCCTTCTGAAACTGGTGATGTTAACTATGACGATTTTGATGAAGACGACATGTATGAGTCTGATGAAGAGAGCGACTGGGAAACCGTTGATGACGACGGCCTTGCAAATTCTATTGTAGAAGATGGGAAGTTTGATGCTCTTCGGGCAGCGTTTAAAGCCTTGTCAGACAAAAAGGGATCCGAATCTGCTGAGCCAACAAAGTCCATTGCAGGAGAGAATCAAGAAGCTGAGCAGGAGAAAAAAACATTTATTCCAGGAAAATTACGTGTTCTTCCTCTTTATGCGATGCTGTCTCCAGCTGCACAACTCCGAGTGTTTGAGGAAGTTGAGGAAGGAGAAAGACTCGTGGTTGTGGCGACTAATGTAGCGGAAACGTCTCTGACTATTCCTGGTGTAAAGTATGTGGTTGATACAGGTCGGGCTAAAGCGAAGAATTACGATATCAAGACTGGTATGGAAACTTATGAGGTAGATTGGATTAGTCAAGCTTCGGCTAGTCAAAGAGCTGGAAGAGCTGGACGAACAGGACCTGGTCACTGTTATCGTCTCTATTCATCTGCGGTTTTTAGCAATATATTTGAGGAATCTTCCCCTCCTGAAATCACCAAAGTTCCTGTTGATGGAGTCGTTCTTCTCATGAAATCTATGAACATTCCAAAGGTAAGGCCTCTGTAGCCACCACTTTCAATGGACAAGCTCTTTCTTACGCCTGTCTTGATGAATCTTTTTGCCTCTTTCTATTGCTTACAGGTTGAGAATTTCCCGTTTCCAACTCCGCCTGAGCCATCATCTATTAGAGAAGCAGAACGATGCTTAAAGGCTTTAGAGGCTCTTGATAGCAACGGAAGGTTAACGCCATTAGGGAAGGCTATGTCTCAATATCCCATGAGTCCACGTCACTCAAGACTGCTTCTCACTGTCATCAAAATGCTAAAAGAAGCGCAGAATTACTCCCGGGCGAATCTCGTCCTCGGATACGCTGTTGCAGCAGTAGCCGCGTTGAGTTTACCAAACCCCTTGATAATGCAGTTTGAAGGAGATAAGAAAAACGAGTCTGAAGATTCAGGCAAAACCGTCAAGGAGGACGACAAACAACGGAGAAAGGATCGGAAAGATAAAATCAAAGCTGCTCGTGACAGGTTTTCCAACCCGAGCAGCGATGCTTTGACCGTAGCTTACGTGTTGCATTCCTTTGAGGTATCGGAGAATGGCGTGGGCTTCTGCGAGTCAAACGGCTTGCATTTGAAGACCATGAACGAGATGTCTAAGCTCAAAGATCAGCTTTTGCGACTTGTTTTCAGCTGTTGTAAGTCCTCTGAAACTGAAAACGTTTTCTCATGGACTCATGGGACTATACACGACGTGGAGAAGTCATGGAGAATCACCACATCGTCTTCCTCTAAAAACCCACTTTTACAGAACGAAGAAGAGCTCTTAGGAGAAGCCATATGTGCAGGATGGGCTGATCGTGTAGCCAGAAAGACTAAATCCACGGAGTACCAAGCTTGTGCTGTTCAAGAACCTGTTTTCTTGCACCGTTGGTCGTCTCTCATAAACTCTGCCCCAGAGTTATTAGTCTACAGCGAGCTCCTACTCACCAACAGACCGTACATGCACGGAGCGACACGGGTGAAGCCAGAGTGGCTTGTTAAACACGCAAAGTCTCTCTGTATATTCTCCACGCCGCTCAAGGACCCGAAACCGTACTACTCGAGGGAGCTGGATAAAGTTTTCTGCTGGGTCGTTCCGAGTTTCGGTCCTCATCTTTGGGAGCTTCCGGCTCACAGTGAGACAGTAAGAGATGATAGAGACAGAGCAGCTGTTTTCGGATGCGCTCTGCTTCAAGGAGAGGTGTTGCCTTGTTTGAAAAGCGTTAGGCCGTTGATGGCTGGGAAACCTGAAACATTGTTAGAAAGAGAAGCTTGGGGTTTAGAAAGAGTTGGGAGTTTGGTGAGAGCGTTAGAAGAGAAGAAGATTGATAGTCTGGAGAGTTTGAGAAAGAGTTGGGAACAGAATCCGAATGTGCTTTACTCGGAGATTGAAGCTTGGTTTCAGAAGAAGTCTCGTCATCATGTTAAAGAGCTTTGGCAGAGAATGCTGCAAGAGGCTCAGGTAATTATGCCTTTTGAACGTTCTGGGAAGTTGAAGAGGTCAAGGAGATGAGTGTGTTTTGAATAAAGAACTGTTTGATAAATTTTGAAACTATGAATGAGTAAAACATAGAACGGTGATAAATTTTGAAACTATTAATGATAAATTTGAGGGACTGATTAGGCATCATATTTTTGTTATCATGTAAAGATTAGAAGCTTCTGATTTTGGTTGATTTTGCTTCAGTGGCAGCTTCTCAGTCACAATTTTACTGCTTGATTTGTGTCACTTCCCAACCCTCTTGTACTGTCCAATTTACTTTCACCATATTACAATATTTTAATCCCCTGAAGTCAGACCTTCAACGCGATATCAGTAATTGCAGATTTGCAGTCTGAATAAAAGATTGATATTAGTTCATACAAATGATAAGAAAGGTTTTACAAAAGTTTTTATTTATTTTATTTATTGCAATGAGCAAGACACCATACTCTTAACAAGTGATGCATATATTAAGCAAAAGCGTGAAAGATCTTCATGAGCCAATCATGTTTATATGAAGTGAGAATCTGACCGATGATGAGTCCACAGAAAACATCAGGTACATAGCCTATAGCAGCTGCTATCCAGCTCAATATTTGATCTTTTTCCTCCTGTTCTTCATCTTGCTCTTGCGTTGTTTGCTTCTCCTTCTCCTCCACTGCATATTTCTTGTAGAGGAGCACCACAAAACCCAAGGTTCTATGCAAAGGAAGAACTATTCTGACTTTGGATGTGAGTGCCTTGTGGTATTGAACTTTCAAGCCTGTTGTGAGAGAAGTTCATCCTCGCTAGAAACGTTAGTTTCCCAAGCTTTGGTAGGATTTTGCCGAATAATCTATTTTTGGACAGATCTAATGATTGGAGATTGGTCAAGTTTGAAAGAGATGGTGGAATATGGCATGTGAAAGTATTGTTTGACATGTTGAGCACATTCAGTTCCTTAAGTGAACAGTTAGATTCAGAAATATTTCCTTCGAATCTATTTTCAGAGACGTCAATGGTTTTGTACATCCTGAAACAAATCTTTACTAGCTCCATCTTTGATCCTTTGCTTGTCAGAACCACCGACTGTTGATAGTATGAAGAGCGACTTCCTGCATACTTAGAAAACATAATCTCTACAACTGATGGCATCTCACTCCAATCAGCTAAGTAATCTAATGGCAAAACTCCACCGAAATGTCAAATATTCGCAGCTTGGAAAAACTTAAAGAAACTCCGGGAGAAGATATGGGGCCATAGAAGTCCTTAGAACCAAAGACAAGAATCTGTAAATTGGACAACCATCTCAACTAGAACAGAAATATATTATTGAACCTATTATCTTCCACATTCAAAAGCCGGAGAAACCTAGATAAATCATTTTTGTTAATTAATACTCTTGAGAAATAAACTTTATATAATAATTTTTTTTTTCAATCACAAAAACTCAATTATTATTAATATTTTTTCCGTATCTAATTAAGTATTTTGAAACATCAAGTTTAATACAATAAGATATGATATTTGATTTTCTTTTCATTTTTATGAATTAAGAAAAATAAATTATTACTTTTTTCTTTTATTTAAGTACAAAATCAAATTACACGTGTTAATGTTAATTTTAATAAAATTTTATTCAAATTTACTAATTACAAAAACAATTTTATTACATGATCATGTTAATTAGTTAATTTGAATAAAATTTCATTTTTTATGTATTAGAAAAACCCAATTGCTACTTTTTTATTTTTTGCTTTCATATTGCTTTTGTTTTGCTTTTTTATTAGATAAAATAAATTAATTTTTAATTTTTTTTCCTTTTATTCAATTTTAATTTTTTTTTACATTTTGTGAAATTAGATTGACTGACAACACATCATGGTCATTTTATTTTTTTTGTGAATGAGAAAAACTCAATTACTTTTTTTTTTCATTTTTTTGTTTTTCAAAATACTAATTATATATATTTTTAAAATTAGAAAATAAAAATTTAGACATGTCAAAATTTGATCTATTGATTTAATATATGTCATCATCATATTGATTAGTAATTTTTATAAAATTTTCTTTTTCTTCTATGTAATTGCAAAATTTAATTATTTATTTTTTCCTTCTTCTATTTGAGAAAACTAATATTTTAATTTGTTCTGTTTGCTTAATTAGGCAAAGAAATTTATGTGTCAAAATTTTATTTACCGACTTAACACATGTCATGATCATATTAGTTAGCGACTTTGAAGAATCACGCTTTATATAATAAGATATTAGAAAAACTTAATTTTTATATTTTATTTATTTAAAAAACCTAATTTTTAATATTTTTATTTTATTTAATTAGAAAATAAATTTACACTTGTCAAAAACTGATTGACTGAATTAACACATCACAATCATGTTAGTTAATAAATTTTAAGAACCAAACTTTATATAATAAGAAAAATACCTATAACATACGAAATATTCCTTTTCTTGGTTCTTTTATAGTTTTTGGTGAAAGATAATGAAATACCTTACTTTTTTATAGAGACGTAAATATTTTATAATTCTTTATAGGATTATTATTTCTTTTTAATAAAATTTTAATAACTTTTTTTCCTTTTTTAATTAGAGTAATATTTTTTCTTATAAGGAATAATCTATTTATTAAATAATAATAATATTTTCTTTTCATGATAAATCTTTTTTAATAATAAACAAAAATAATTTTCTATTTAGGATTAATCTTTTTTTTAAGAATTTTATTTCCTTTTCTTTTAAAAAAGCAATAATTCTTTTTTTTGTTAGGAATAATACATTTTAAATATTATGTTATTAATTTTTTTAAGTGCTTTTTTTTTCTGTAAAACGAGTGATGTTGATGATTCTAGATGATTGGGTTGGCTCTTACATATATGGAGGAATCTAAAGCTTGAATTACCAAGTCTCCTTATGAAGACTAATTGCATCGTGTTTTTTCTTCTTTTCCTTTTAAGATTTTTGTTGTTGATGTGAGAAGGGTGATGTTGGTGATTTTAGATCGTTGGAATGTCTTTTACATTTGTGGAGGAAATTTAAAGATTGACTTAACAAAGTCTCATGTGAAGACTAATTGATTAATGGTCCCCAAAGCCTAAGAAATTCAACATTCAATGTGTGATTTTATTTTACAGATAATCCAAAGCTTGAATTACCAAGTCGACTACTCCTTTGATTTTTGTTGTTGATGTGAGAAGGGTGGTGTTGGTGATTTTAAATTCTTGGGAATGTCTTTTACATTTGTGGAGGAAATTTAAAGATTGGTCTCCTGTGAAGACTAATTGATAAATGGTCCACAAAGCCTAAGACATTCAACATTCAATGTGTGAATTTTTCATACAGATCATCCAAAGCCACAAACGCAATTTCTCGTTGGGTCTAATTTACAAGAACGGTTACACAACTAAATTTAAATCCAAATACTCTGATTCTTTGCTAAATACATAACAAAATCAGAGTCAAACCGAAATAAAGACCCGGTAAAATTAATCAGACCATAAACAAATCAAACACGAGGGGTGGATTACAAGGCAGACTACGATTCGATAAAGATCGTGAATAATTGTTGAACAACAATAGTTTGTTCTTATTAACAACTTCACAATTAATCAGTCTTTTTGTTAGTATAACAACAAAAATTAAAAGAATTAAAACTGTAGAACTATAATTTATATGATATGACAAAACTGAATAATTGCACTATATGATAATACAAACATAATTAATAAACAACAATTGATATCAAACAATGTATGGGACATGAGTCAATTCAGAGAAGACAGCAGTGATGAAACATAACGGACGTTATCATAATTGAAGCGGCCAAGAATCTTGATCCCTCGAGGAGTTCTTTTTGCATCTGAAATTTTGATATCTTTTTTCTTGTTACGTCTCTATATGTGTCTCCAAGTTCATACTCGGACTGAATAAAATGTTAAAAAAATAAAATACAGTTAGTAATATCAAAGTCTTGTAGTTATTACCTTGTTCAAGTAGTTGATTTGCAAAAATGCAACATATGGTCACTACACTGCATGAAACTTCATGCGTCCAAGTATTTGAACTGGTTCATCCCGGAGTAAGACAGGTTTATGGCGATGGCAACATCTTTAACACTCATAACCTAACACGCAACAGAGACACAGTAGAATACTCAAGGAAACCTGGTTAATACTTAATTAGAGCTCCCAAAGGTGCAAATGCATAAGCTGCAAAATTGGCTCTCTCCTCATCAATTACAGAAAAAAAGTAGCAACACAGTCTAATGTATGCTTTAGGAGGAAGAAGAAGGGTTCAGAGGCAAAGTTTGAGAGTAGAGGACTTATGAAGAATAAGACGCTAAGCTGGCAGAGTATTAAGAGACTCTCTTTGGTCTAGAATCGCAATTGAAGTTAAGAAGCTTAATTCTAAACAGGAAGTCGTCGTTTTGGTTTGATTAAGCATTGATTCGATAACGAAGTTTCATAAATTCAAAGGTGAGATTAAGAGTTGTTCTTCAGAGTTTGGAGCTTCAGTCGTATCACAGTCCTATTAGCTAGTTATTATAAGTTTATAACCAAACTCCATCTTTGTCTTACAACTCAACTGAATCTTGGATTGCATCTACTCTCTATGCTTTTGCTTGCTTGTATCTTTTTATTCCAAAGAAATATCTTCAATTGATTTTGGAGATGTTTTGAGACCAATCTAATATCTAATGATGTTACTCTTCCAAGCTAACCAGATTATTGTCATAAAGAATCATGATGGCTTAAAAAAAACAGGATCCTTGGAGACCACATCTCTTCCACGAATACAACAAGAATAATAAATCAATACAACTTGAGACGACAACAACAAAAATTTAGAATATAAAACAATGGCAAAACTATTAACAATGTTCCTGTTGCATTACAGAAGAACAATATGATTTTTCGTAAGAGACGAGATCACGAGATGATGGAAGAAAATTTGTGGAGACCAAAGTTCTTTAAAGATCATTTAAAAAAAAATGAAGAGCTAAAAATTGGGGAATCACTAATTGCACATGTACAGGCATTGAAAAATGTTGGAGTCTGAAAAGAAGAATGCTTCCATTTCAAACAAGTACCTTATAATTTGTAACATAAGTAGATGTCATCAAGCAACTAATGCTTTGATTAACTAGAAGAATGAAATGTCCTCATGAACCAATCAGGTTTATATAAAGTGAAAATGTGACTGATGGCGAGTCCAAACACAACACCAGGCACATAGCCTATAGCGGCAGCTTTCCAACTCAATATTTGATCTTTTTCTTCCATTTCTTCATCTCCATGTTGCTTTGTTACTTCTTCTTCTACGCTGCAGGTTTTTTGAAGAGGAACACCGCATAGCTCGGGGTTCTCTGAGAATGAAGAAATATTCTGGCTTTGAATCTGAGTGCCTTGTGGTATTGGACCTTGAAGCTTGTTATAAGAGAAGTTCATCCGTGCTAGAAACGAGAGTTCTCCGAGCTCTGGTGGGATTTTGCCAGACAATCCATTTTGAGATAGATCCAACGACTGAACATTGCTCAAGTTCGCAAGAGATGATGGAATATGGCCTATGAAAGCGTTGTTTGACATGTTGAGCACAATCAATTCCTTTAGTAAACCAATGGATTCAGGGATGTCTCCTTCGAGTTTGTTCCCAGAGACATCAATGGTTTTATAGACTGTGAAAACACTTCCAACAAGCTCCATCTTCAATCCTTTATTCGTTAGATCCACTGAGTTATGATAGTATCCTGAGCCACGTCCTGCAATCCTACTCCATGCACGATCTATGATGCCTACGACTGATGACATTGCACTCCAACCTTCAAAGTAATCTGATGGCAAGACTCCAGTGAAGTGGTTGTTTGAAATGTCAAAGATCCGCAGCTTGGGGAAAATCAAAGAATCTCTAGGAGAATATATTGGACCATAAAACTCGTTGGAACGAAGGACAAGAATCTGTAGATTGGGCAACGATCTCAACCAGAATGGAAATTGGTCATTGATTATGTTGTCTTCCATGTTCAGAAACTCGAGGCGGGCACAGTTGACCAAAGACTTGGGAAGTTCTCCTGATAACCGGTTGTGACCAACATCAAGTGATATCAAGTGATCACTGATAGATTCCTCTGGAAAAGTACCAGAGAGGCTATTGTTTTGTAGATTCAAGACAGACAGAGTAGTGTTGAATTTCTCAAAACACTGAGGAATAGAACCACTGAAGTTGTTGTTGGATAAAACAAGTGTATCAAGAGAAACCAAATCACATATTGTCCTAGGAATCTCTCCCCAAAACCGGTTTTTGGAGGCTAAAAAGAAAATGGTAGAGTTTGGTAACAAAGGAAAGTCTTGAAATGTGTTTGAGCTGATATCAAGCATATATTTTTCACTTTTTTTAATTATATCAGTTGGTCCTTCAAAACTGGTAAAGAAATTCTGAGAAATGTTTACATACCGCAACAGTGGTAGTCTCCATAACCACTCTGGTACTTGATCTTCAATTTGATTGGCAGAAATGTCTACATATACCAATCTGGTTTGGGTTTGTAGAAACTTGGGAAACTCAGAAATATTGCAGGATGATAATGTCAAGATTTCTATGGGTGAAGGAAGATGGAGAGTTGAATTGATCTTTAGATTATTCCCTGAAAGATCCAACCTTCTTAGGGACATGAGATGTGAGAAAAGACTCAAGTCAACCATGCTTCCTGTATTCATATAGGAGAGGTCAAGCGACGTGAGTGACTTGAGATGCAAGAAGATGCTAAGATCGACCATCCCCTTTTCTGTGTTCCAATAAGAGAGATCAAGAGACATGAGGCTTACTAGTTTCAATACAAATCCTGGGATTGGCCCACTGAAATTGTTTTCTCCAAGGGACAACTCTCAAAGTTGAGATGGTGAAGAGATATTACCAATTTCAAGAGGACCACTGAAGTCGTTTCTTACTAGAGCAAGGTGGATCAATGAAGGCATCATGAAGAGGGATGATGGAACTGATCCAGAAAATGAGTTTCCACTCATATCAAAGTAGACCAGTTTGGAGAGGCTGCTCATGTTAGATGGGAGCATACCTTGGAACTGGTTAGAACGAAAGATGATACGAGTGAGCTCGCTCATATTCAGTAGCATAGGAGGAAAGTTCCCATTGAGGTTGTTAAATCCCAGTTGCAACTCTCTTAGTCGGTTTAGGTTGCCCATCGAACTTGGTAGTTCACCGGTGACACCATTTTCAAAAAGATCAAGATTGGTGAGATAAGAAAGATTCCCCAGTGAAGAAGGAATCTTTCCAAAGAGATTGCAACCACTAAGACTCAAAACCTTCAAATACTTGAGACTGCTGATGCAATCTGGTATGATGCTAGAAAGATTATTGGAGTCAAGATTCAGACTCTGAAGATGTTGTAGCCTGAACAGGCTACTATCAGATCTCAAAGGGCCGTTGAGAAAACTGTTCTTGAGGTCTAACTCAACCACCTTGCCCGTCTTAGGATCACAAGAGATACCATCCCAAGAGCAGCAATCAGTGTTATTCCTCCACTTCTCTGTCTTTGGATCAGACTTCCACCAATGAAACTTGAGCCTTTGGACATAGAACTCGTTCTTGAACTCCCAAAGAGCATCTCTCTGGTCTGGGCGACACAAGTGCTTAGCAGGAGAAGCAATACCAAGTTTTGAGTTTAAAAGAGAAAAGATTAAACACAAGATCCATATCATCATCCTCCTCTCAATACTATAATGCATCGTGTTTTATTTTTTTCTTTGATTTTTGCTTTAGGTGAAACGAATGATGCTGATGACTCTAGTTTGATTCGATTGTCTCTTATATATATAAAGAAATTGAGAGTTGTAATATAAAGAAATTGAGAGCTGGACTTAACAAATCTAGTGTGAAGACTAATTGGTTCCACACAGATTTTTAATTTCAATATGAATGCTCCACCAAGTCAAGTCAATGGAATTAAAATTTGCAGAGTGATTGATCTTACATACAGACTATCCAAAGCCACAAATGCACTTTTCTCAGCCAGATTCCGTTGATTCTTCAAAACCACATACAAAATCATTCAATTGTCTCACAGACGAGTTTTGTCTATTTCTTGAATCTTTCAATGGATCCTGAGGGTGACAAGTGAAAGTGACGACGAACTCTCTCATGTCGTCTAGTAAGTCATTGCCTTTGTCTAAACCCTCTAAATAAGTCAACAGCTTTTTATATTTCGTTACATTTTCTGTACTAATCAACTTATATATATGCAAATGCAACACATTAAAAATATCTAATTTTTTCCAATTTTATTAAAAAAACATATGTTTGGGATATTTTTATTGGATCATTCCAGATGAAGAATAAAAAGACATTGATCCAATCTGATCCGATCGAATAAAGAATACATTTGATTTGGCCCTGGTTTTTGTCACTTTGCATATGTAAGATTAACATCATCAACATTTTTGGAAATACATCTCAAATTCAGCATCGACGAGATTTATGAAACCCATATCTCCAAATTTCAATTCTTGCGAGATTACACTACCCTTTGTACAAGTCAAAGTAACTACTTTTACTTCAAACTATATTCATATTAATTCCAGGAAAGAAACAAAGTTGCACTATTTTAACAAATGAAGCAAACATGTGTAACAACTTCTACAAGATAACATGTATCCTCTAGTTACGGAACTTAACGCTATGATCATAAAAATTAGGTGAGGGATTATTACAAAGTAAATCAAGAGAGTAACATGATTCAAAGATGTGGAATTTATTAAAATCAAGAGAGACGGTATAATCGTTTTGTTGCACAACAAGTAAAGAAACAAACTCAATTGATAACCTAAGATGACTCTTAAGTCGTAATTACGATTGCTGCACATTACACAACATCATGATATTGTTGTCGTTGCTCTACAGAGGAGGGCAGAGAATGAATCTCTTGTTGCTGAATGGCATCACCATGATCTCCCAGTAGCATCTCATTCTCAATCAGATTAGCAAAAGTGAACAAACCATCTTCTTCATCTTGCGCTTGCTTCAATAAGATGTTGTTCTCCACCTGATTCACCTGCTCAATGAACCCATCCTTGACTTTCTTCTGGAGCTTGCCGCTGATATGACACAAGACCAAATCGTCGTGAATATCCTTATGAAGGGAATATTCTGTCATGAGCCAATCAGTCGTCACTGCCTTTCCCTTGACATTCTTGTAGTACACGAGATTCTGCTTGTAACCCTTAAAAGATCGAAAGATAAAAACACTTTGGCTCTGAATAAGAATAACTCTCTTATTTATGTTTAGAAACTTGTCTCAAAACTAAACACCAAAAGCTCATAACAATTATCACAGCTTGACAATCGTTTATATAGGACTAACACAACTTTGTTAACCTATTCCTATTAGAGATAGATAACTCCAAATCTCAGATATGATTACATCAAATCTATTCTTATCCTAATCTACTTATTAAAGATATCTTTAAACTTGATGTATTGTTGAAGCTTATCCAACAATCTCCCTCTTAAGCTTCAACTGTAACTTGTGACAAATCATGTACTCCAATCAAGCCTCTCATTTCTTTAAACTTGATCCTAGCCAAAGCTTTTGTCAAGATGTCTGCCTTTTGCTCCACACCAGGTACGTGTTCCACATCTACGAGTTCCTTCTCAATGCATTCTCGAATGAAATGGTAACGTTTGTGTATGTGTTTACTTTTCCCATGAAACACCGGGTTTTTGGTAAGAGCAATTGCGGACATGTTATCCATCTTGATGAGAACTCGTTCTGTCTTCCATCCTGTGACTTCGCTTAAGAGATCCTGAAGCCATATAGCTTGCTTTGCTGCTTCTGTTGCTGCCATAAACTAAGCTTCACAAGAAGAGAGAGCAACCGTGTCCTGTTTTTGAGAGCACCAGGTGATAGGTGAAGATCCAAAATAGAAAATATGACCTGTAGTGCTTCTTCCATCGTCTTGGTCAATATTATGGCTACTATCACTAAAGCCAGTAAGTTTCTTCGAGCCTCCAGATTTAAACTTCAAGCCATGCGCCATTGTTCCCTTAAGATACCTTAGGATGTGCTTCATTGTCTCACCATGTGACTTTCGAGGGCTTTGCATATATCTGCTTGCAACACCAACAGAGAATGCCAAATCTGGTCGTGTGTGTAACAGATATCTTAGGCATCCTATGTTTCTTCTGTAACTTGTGGGATCTATCTCTTCTTCCTTTTGTGCTTTAGAAATCTTTAATCCAAACTCCATAGGTACTTGAGTCGGATTACATGTTTCCAATCCTGCCTCTTTCAAAATTCGTCGAGCGTAACCCTCTTGCTTAATCTCGATTCCATCTTTTCCTTGATATACTTCAATACCAAGATAATATGTGAGCTTTCCGAGGTCTGTCATCTCAAAGTTCGTCGACATTCCGGTCTTGAATTCGCTAATCGCCTTAGACGAATTACCAGTTACGAATAAATCGTCAACATAGATCACAATAATGAGAAGATTGGCTCCTTCTTCTTTACGATAGACAGCACTTTCTTTTGCACATTTCTTGAATCCCATCCCCTTTAAAGTTTGATCAAGTTTCGTGTTCCAAGCTCGGGGAGCTTGTCTCAAGCCATACAAAGCTTTCACAAGTTTGTATACCTTGTGTTCTTGTCCTTTGACTTTAAAGCCTTCGGGTTGTTCGACATAGACATCTTCCTTTAGCTCTCCGTATAAAAACACCGTTTTTACATCCAAGTGATGAATCTCCCACCCTTGTGATGCTGCTAATGCTATCAATAGTCGAATGGTTTCTATACGTGCAACTGGTGCATATACTTCATCGAAGTCTATGCCTGACTCTTGTACATATCCCTTCGCCACAAGCCTCGCCTTGTGTTTGTTGATAGTATTGTCGGCATTCTTCTTGAGTTTAAAAACCCACTTGAGACCAATGATCTTCTTGTCACACGTTCTATCAACTAAAACCCATGTCTTGTTGTTATTGATTGAATTGATCTCATCTTTACACGCTTGTGTCCATTTTTCCGAAACCTTTGCTTCATTATAACAGCTGGGCTCGCCATTTATAATAAGTAGAAGTTTCTCGCACTCTTCTTCAGCTTGGAGGACATAATCATCTAGATAACATGGTTTATTCACTTGACAAGTTAATTGTCGAGAAGTGGTACTGGCTGAGCTTCTTGAACTTCTTCATTATCGTTTTCTTCTACGTTGTGATTATCATGATCACCCGTATCATCATCATTCTCATGATCTTGCTCAACGTTCTCGTTGTGCTCTTGGTCATTGATTATTACGGGTCCTTCTCCAATGTCTATCACTTCTCCCCACCTCATGTAAAACATTCCCGGATCCCTGCTTGGTCCCTTTGATGTTTCGTTCCAACTCCAGCCTGTTTTTTCAATGAACACCACATCTCGACTTACTACGATTCTCTGCATCAATGGATTGTATAATCTGTAGGCTTTGGATCCTGGCTCGATTCCAATATGCACTAGAGATTGAGATCTATCATCTAACTTCTTGAGTTTAGCTGTGTCAACTTTTGCATAAGCTAGACACCCGAAAACTCTTAGATGATCTAAGTTTGGTTTCTTCTTACGCAAGCTTTCATAGGGAGTCATGTTGTCAAGAGCTCTCGTTGGTATCCTATTAATTATGTAAGTAGAGTGGCGTACTGACTCTCCCCATAAGTAATTAGGTACCTTCATTGCCTTAAGAGTGCTTCTAGTCATCTCCATTAATGTCCGGTTTCTTCTCTCCACCACACCGTTTTGTTGCGGTGTGTACGGTGCCGTTAAGTGTCTTTTGATTCCGTTTATATTGCAGAAATCATGAAACTCTGTTGAAGTGAATTCTCCTCCTCTATCGGTTCGTAACGTCATAATCTCGTTGCCAAGATCTTTTTCCACTAGACTTTTAAATGCCTTAAATTTCCCAAACGCTTCACTCTTCTCTTTTATCAAGATAGACCACATGTATCTTGAATAATCATCTATAATAACAAATATATATTTGTTATGAGCGATGGTCGGTGGTGTAATGGGACCACACAGATCAGCGTGTAGAAGTTCTAGTGGCTTTGATGCTCTGAATGTCGTTGCTTTTGGAAAACTTTGACGTGCTTGTTTCCCGACTAGACACGATTCACATATCCTTGTTTCATCATTTATTTTCGGCAATCCTTGAACCATCTCTTGTTTGGACATTGCTTTGATTGTTTTGAAGCTTATGTGACCAAGTCTTGCATGCCACCTCCATGTCTCGTCTTCTAATCTTGCATTTAGACACATAGGCTTCCCAATTTTCAGGTTTATTTTGTATAACTATTTGATGATCGTATGACTCTCACCAAAGTCTCCCACTTGGATCATGAACTGTCAAGTAATCTTGTCTCATCCTAACATCACATCCAACTTCTGTAGCTTGTCCTAGACTTAGGATGTTGCTCTTGAGATTGGGAATGTAATAGATATTACTGACAAGTTTCTGTTCACCTGTTTTGCCTTGAAATAGGATTGATCCTTTTCCTTCTATCCCAACATAAGAACCATCTCCAAATTTCACCTTGCCTTTAATTTTCTCATTGAGTTCCGAGAAATAATGTCTTTTGCCAGTCATGTGGTTGCTAGCTCCGTTATCTAAATACCAAACTCCTTCTTCCTCTTCCTTGGTTAGTAAATTTTTGGTATTAGTTTTTCTTCGTTTAAGAACACAACTTCGTGCATATAGAGAGCTGGATCCGCTTCTTCGGCCTCTATTTTGTTTGCTTCATGATTCTTTTGTGTTCTTTCCGGGCACACAGATGCAAAATGACCAGGTTTGTCACATCGGTAACAAATCACTTTTGATCGATCCTTCTTTTGTTTCGTATGATCATGATCAGTTTGATTTGTCTGTTCCTGTGAGTTGGTTCGTCCTCTGCCTCGCCCTCTGTTTCCTTTTCCTCCTCTTCCACGTCCTCTCCCTCGTGAGGTTGTGTAGTTCTGATCTGAATTTACGTATAACAGTTTATTCTGTGAGTCTCCGTGATCTTCCTCGTCAAGAATTCTTTCTTCATAAGCTTTGAGTCTACCAATAATATCCTCAAAAGCTGTTGCTTTCAGATCAAGTACTTGCTCGAGAGAAGCGATGATGTGGATGTATTTGTTTCTTGGTAAACTATTGAGGAATTTTTTCACGAGTTTACTTTCTTCAATAGTTTCTCCAAGTGAAGCTGCCCTCGTCGCTAACTCCGATAACTTTCCCGCAAAGTTATCAATATTATCTGTGTCCTTCATCTTGATCCTCTCAAACTCAGGCATTAGAGTTTGTAATTGCGCCTCCTTGACACGATCTGCTCCTAAATGTCGAGTTTTGATTGCCTTCCAAATCTCTTTTGGAGATTCTTGTTCTCCTACTTGTAGGATAAGGGCCTCCGGAATAGATTGAAAGAGTAACGCTATTGCAACATCATTGTTGTTGGATTCATCTGTGCCTTGATCTATTGTTTCCCACACCTTATGAATTCACATCATCACTTTCATCCTCATAGCCCATACCGTGTAGTTTGTAGAAGAGAGCATAGGACATTGGATCGAGACCGCCTTGTCTAAATCCTTTGAACGTGTTGTGTTGTCGTCTGCCATTGCTTGGTTACGACGGCTGTATGTGCATAAGTTCTCCGTGTTGATTTCTGGATCAACAAACCTAACGCTCTGATACCAAATAAAAGATCGAAAGATAAAAACACTTTGGCTCTGAATAAGAATAACTCTCTTATTTATGTTTAGAAACTTGTCTCAAAACTAAACACCAAAAGCTCATAACAATTATCACAGCTTGACAATCGTTTATATAGGACTAACACAACTTTGTTAACTTATTCCTATTAGAGATAGATAACTCCAAATCTCAGATAGGATTACATCAAATCTATTCTTATCCTAATCTACTTATTAAAGATATCTTTAAACTTGATGTATTGTTGAAGCTTATCCAACAACCCTCCACCTTTTTGTCTTTGTCCTTGATCTCCTCTTTCTTGTTAATGCTTTTCCATGTGCCGCCTTCGCTTTCTCCTCTTAGCGGTACGGTCCGGTTAGATGTCTTTTTAATCCTCGGAACAAAGTAGTACCATACGTTTCTCCTGAACAGATCGTAGCGTACGTGATTAAGAAGCCACGGGTAGGTGTCGTACACATCCAACGTTGTTATTGTTATGAAACTGCTCTGCTTCTCTTTCTCGACCATGTCTTTAAGATGAACCCTTACGAACCCCAAATCGGTTGGAAGAAACCGTGAACCTGGCGGATAATCAGCCGGAGCCTTCGTAGTGGCGGAGCTGCTGTGATCGGTATGACGGGGGCTTGAGGCTTGGGGATGATGAGGGGAACAAAGCATGGTTCTCTGTATAGATAATGGAACTTGATGATTTATTCACATAGAGGTGTGCAGTTATATAGTGAGTTGTGCAACCAGGGTAAGCTTTTTGATTGGTTTGGTGATTTGATTCTTAGCACGGGTACGCACCGTAGATAGTGATGGCTGGGTTGTCGCAGATGATGAATTTGTAGGGGAGGGATTATCAGGTGGAGAAGGGTTCACGTTTTGTTGTTGGACTGAAGGTGTTGGGTTTGGAGTATGAGAAGATGGGTCTGTGTTGATAGTGGGTTGTTGTTGGGCCATGGTTTGGGCTTGGTTTTGAGAATTGGATAATGATTGGGCTGGGTTTTGAGAATTGGATATTGATGGTAAGGGATTGGGCTGTACCTGGTTAGAAGAGCCAGAGATATCAGAAACTGTGGGAGAGATGCCACCAGTCGTAGCCTTTGTTGGTGAACGACCGGAGCTTAGGGGTGCCGGCAGTGATGAGTGTATAAGTGGTCGAGAAGCTGGTATGATAGTGTATGGAGTTGGAGTTTCGAAGATCAAAGTTGGGGAGGATGGATTGACGTGTTTAAGAGAGGAGTAAGGAAATTGTGTTTCATTGAACTGCACATGGCCAGAGACATATAGACATCCCGACCGAGGTTCAAGGCATAAATATGCACTCTGATTGAGAGCATATCCAACAAAAACACAGTGGACTGAGCGATTCTCTAGTTTGTTTGGAGCATATGGCCTGAGCCACGGAAAACAAAGACAGCCAAAGGTACGTAATTTGAAATAGTTTGGTGTTTTGCCAAAGAGTCTTTGAAAGGGAGAGTCGAGAGAGAGAAGCGGAGTTGGAAGTCTATTTATGAGGTATGTTGCTGCAGCAAATGCATAAAGCCAGAGAGTAAGAGGCATATTAATGTGGCTTAGTAAGGAGAGTCCGGTTTCCACAATATGGTGGTGCTTCCTTTCGGAAACACCATTGTGTTCCGGTGTATGAGGAGTGGTGAGGTGGGAGATGCCATGGGAAGCAAGAAAGGAGCGGAGAGCAATGAATTCTCCCCCATTATCAGAGTATAAAGTTCCAATTTTTGCTTGAAAACGGTTTTCGACCAAGGTTTTAAAAGGTACAAAAATTTCTTTCACTTGGGACTTTGTTTTTAATGGGTATAGCCAGGTATATCTTGTAAAGTGGTCAACTAAGACAAGATAGTACTTATAGTTTTCAGAGGAAAGAATAAGATTGGACCAAACATCAGTGAAAACATACTCAAGAGGTCTTGTGGAGGAAATAGACGATTGGGTAAACGGTAGCCGATGACTTTTATTGAAAAGACGATCATTGCAAGGAAAATCAGATTTTTCAGAACGAGAACAAGGTAAAGAAAACTTAGAAATAGCAGTTTGTAAAATCGGTAAATTGGGGTGGCCAAAGCGATGATGCCATTGAGAGAGAGTGAGTTTAGTGTTTGGTGAAGCGAAGAACGAAGTGATAGGAGGTGAAGTGGATGGCCATTCATACAACTCATCTTTAGTACTCACTTGGAGTAACGGGACCCCTTTGCTGAGATCCTTCACCTGAAAGCAAGTAGGAAAGAACTCCACAGACACACGATTAGCTTTGCATAAACGATTAACCGATATAAGGTTCTTGTGGATGTGTGGTACACAAAGAACATTATTAAGGTTCAAAGGACGGTTCAAGGAAGGGAAAGTAAGGGAACCCGTGTGAGTTATTGTGAGACCCGGACCATCTGCAATTTGAACCTCCTCTCCTCCTTGGTATTGTTGCTGCAGGGACAGATTGTTTAAATCTGACACCTCGGCACCCCACTGTCTAGGAGCCATGGTGCCGAGGTGTAGGTCTGGAGAGCAGCGAGATTAGCACGAGGCTGTGGTTGCTAAGGAGTAGCTGACACCGGTGGAGAGACTCGTTGAAGTTGGGAGCAAAACTGAGCACTATGGCCTTGTACTCCACATATTTGACAACAACCCAAGTACGGCTTGCAATTGTTGCCGAATGTGGGACGAAACTGTTGTTGTTGCCAGGTCTGATGAGAGTGATTGTTGTTGTTGGATCTGGAATGCTGCTTGTTGTAGCTCTTAGTATTGACCTGATGGGCAGAGACTGTGACAGAGAGGACAGCAGGTGATGATGCAAGAAGTTTAGCTTCATGGTTGAGTAAAGGTTTGTGCAGTTCCGTTAATGTTACGGTGTGTCTCTACCTTCAATGGCATCAACAACAGATTTGTAGTCATCTGGTAACCCTTCCAAGATGTGTTCCACTTGATCGTCATGATCAATAAGTTTCCCCAAGAGAGCAAGTTGATCAAAACGTGTGGAAAAGCCTTAAAGGTAGAGATCGATGGACTTATCTCCTTTATTCCATTGTTTGATATGGTATTTGAGTTGTTTTATATGGCCTCGGCTTGGTTTAGCGTATGTAGATGCTAGGGTGGTCCATATGTCGGCAGACGTCACTGCTCGAGAGAGGAGAGGCTGGATCACAAGAGAGATGGCGCCTAGAAGTGCACTGAAAACCAATTTGTCTTGGTGTTTCTAATGGGTGAAAGATGGGTTGAGGATGACGGACTCTGCAACTGTAATAGTTGATGGCGGTGGTGCAGTGGTGCCATCAAGATAACTGGCGAGCTCATAGCCATCTAAGAGGGCCTTAACTTGGCGGCTCCATATCAAATAGTTGGTGGACGTGAGCTTTGAGACATTCGTCATATTCACATTGAACAAAGATTGTTGACCATTTGGTGCAAGCATTTTTGAGCCGGTGGTTTCTGTAACAGGAGAATTTGTATTACTTGGAGACGCCATGAAAATAGAAGTGAGAGCAAATGAACAGAGAAAAAAAATTTAGGTCAAGATATCTTACTCTGATACCATATAGATAATGGAACTTGATGATTTATTCACATAGAGATGTGCAGTTATATATACAAAGGAGAGTCTCGAGAATATTACAGCAGTAATGAGAATAGCAATCATACAGAGGAGAGTCTCGAGAATATTACAACAGTATTGAAAATAGCAATCACAGGGATTTACAATAACTAAGAGAGATAGAAAATCTGAGAATTAGTTATGATATACGTGATTGATGATTGTTTCCTTAATACTCTGCTCTTCCTCGAGATTCATCATGTGATTGAGGGAAGGTGATTCCTCTGCCTGAGTTGGGACCGAAGCCCTCTTGGCCAAGAACAGAGTCAAACTCCAATGAAAGCTCGTCAACATTACGATAAACCTCTTTCTCTATATATCTTCTCCATACTCTTTAGGTTTTTTCTTTGAACTATATTTTTTTGTTTATTTTGTTGTTTTGGTTGAAAAATCTGAAATCTGAAATCGAATCAGTGATGATGCTTTTATAAGAAAATTTAGAGAGATCTCACTATTTCCCTTTTTTTTTAACTATTTCCTTTTTCGAACTATTTCGTTTTTTCTTGAACTATCATGTTTTATTTCCTTCTTCGTTTTTTGTTGTTTCTTAACTGCTTTTCTTTTTTTCTGATAATATGTTTGAGTTAATTGCTTTCCTTTTTATTATAATAATTAATATGCCCTTTTTTTTTGAAAAGATAGGATACAGTCTTAGAGGAGGACGACACAAAAGACAACCTGTGTATTTGTTAGAGAGACTGTAATTAAAAGTCAAAAGAGTATAAAATTTTGCAATACAAGAACAGAGCATTGAAGAACTGAAAAAAAAAAAAAAATCAGATGGAAAAGCTGAATGTACTCGATCAGTAGGAGTAAAACAAAGTCCAAACAACTAGCTACTAAACAGCTTTTAAGATTCACATGGTAATAAGATAAGTATTCTGAACCAAACATGAGCAAAACAAAAACAATTCTTCAAAAGTTAAAATATGAAGAGGCTTCAGGCACGTGGTGCAGTTCCAGCTTCAGCTCCTGTAAGACGAGGAGTCTGACCAGGTTGTCCAGGCTTGGGAGCATCCTCCTTATATAATCAGAAATTTTCGAACGAACCAGTACGCAAGAAAAGAAAACAAAAAAATTGGAGAAATTCAATAATTCAAACAGCAGCAAAAAGTCAGAACAAAAAAATCTGATAAAATGAAAGCACTTCGGTTGATGATTATAAGTGAAGATCTTGGGGATAACTTGTGCCCCCAGAGGATGGACATCTTACTTCACCCCCACTTGCGATATCGAGCCCCGAGTGTCATGTTAGCCTAGTCTAGTAATCTGGACTCTAGGTAGAGGTGTCTGTTTGGTAACATGCCACATTTGTGGATTAAGGTGAGGTGGCATTTCTGATTTAGCTATAAATCTCGAGTCTGTGGGTAGTATGGCCACAATACCTAAACTATGAGGCACTAGGACCAGGTGGTCTTACCCATCAAGTTACATAGACCATTTTAGCACAGGTTCAAGTACTTTTAGAGCTAACCCAAAGGACAATATTAAACTAATGGTGTTGAGAGATTCACTTAAACTAATTATATATGCAACTAAAGAATTCGTCTAAACTGAGTGAGATGATATATTTTTCCAACGATAGATAAAACATCTTGTGATGTCCATATAGCCTAAAATAATAAAATCAGAAAATAGGCCTTTGTTAAAACTATTTAGGTAACAAATCATATTTACTTGGTTTCAGTGCAGATTTTCTTATTCTTTTGTAGTCTTGAATTGCGGAATCGAATGTTGGCACACAATGCAAACTTTTGTTTTGAATCCCAACTAGTAGATTCACCTTTTTAACACCAAAAAATGCTAAACAAAGTTTTTTCGTCAAAGGCACGAATAGCATTTTTCTCTGTATAATTAATTTTTTTTTTTGGTCAAAACGCAAAATATTCACCAAAACCATAAATAACTATTTCTTGCCACCAATACCACAAAAAAAAAACTATTTTCTTCTAAATTGCAAAGTAATATCTTTGGCTGAAATTAAAAAATAGTTGGGGAATAGCGTTGTTAATATGGGAAAAGGCTCAACCATCTCGGATTAATGGTTTGTCATAGGTTCATTCGTCTGTGAAATATTAAAGGGTATCCAATTTGGTCAGAAATAGATGATAATGTCATATAGATGGCTCATTGAAAGAAGCGAATTTATTTTCAGGATAAAAATGATTGAGTATAAAGGGAGTGGACAGTTATGGGGGAAAGAAACATAAGAAGATGTCTTTCATCAATACATATCAATAAACTAAAGTAATTTTTGCAACAGATTGTTTATAACTGGTGACAATGGTATATGAGCCATTGGGATGACCTATTGGAGTTTAAGATATGTAAAGATTTCTAAAACACTTTTGCTATTTCATTTATTCCACGTGCAAACAAAACAAAGGAAAATAAGCTACTATGTACTTCTTGTATGCAACATCATACATTTTCATGTAGTATCACTGATTTGGTTATTTGAATCGTTATACGTGTTTCATATTGTTGACAGAAAAAATCTTACAACTACAAAATTACATTTTTCTTCAAAATTGCATTTATACAATCTAAAAAATTTCATAAAAACTCTTAAAAATGAACAAGTATAAGAAACAAATTACATATAACTTAATAACTATATATTTTGTGTCAAATTGTTAAGCTTTAGAAATCATTATAAAAATTTATAAATCAATTATAAGAGTTTATAGATAATATACAAAGGCTTATAAGTCATTCATTTGTAAGGATTTATAAATTTACTTAAATATTTGTAAGGGTTTAAAAATCGTACATATATATATATATATATATATATATATATATATATATATATATATTTGTAAGCATTTAAATTATATAAAATCATATTACATATAATTTAACAACTTTATATATTACGTAGATATTAAATAATGATCTATAAATTATTTCTAAGAGTTAATGAAGATTTTTTAAAAGTTTATAAAATTATTTATAATTATCTGATAAATTTATTGAAGCTACTATCATATTATCGAAATCAGAAAATTAAATCGATTTGACATGAAACCAAATTAGATTTAAAAAATTTCTACAATGTTTAATAATTATTGTCGTCGCAGTCATAGATAAAATATTTCTCTAGTGGTTCTCTAGAAAAATAATTCAATGATGATGTTAGACAAAATTTAATGAGATTCAGTATAGACCGTAACAAAGCTGATAATGAATATCTTTATTCTAACTTTTATTTTAACAGATTTTTTTTCTAGGCTTCATTAGGCCTGGAAAAATTATCCGGGATCCGGATCCGGATAATAGATTTTTTGAACCCCGGATATCCGGATCCGTGTATATATAAAAGATTAAACAATTTTTATTTTATAAGTAAACCAATTCATTTTAATTTCATAGTTTTTTTTATTGTTTTTGGATTTATTATTTAAACCTTTTTATTATTTGATATTTTGAGATATCAAATTATTAAAAGCTTTTTTATATTTAATTTGTTTATTATTATTAAAATTTTAATATAAAAATTATTTTTTTGGATCTGGATCCGGATCCGGATATCCGCAGAGATCACAAATTTTAGACGGATATCCGGATCTGGATAATGATATTACATATCCGGACGGATCCGGATCTTGATACCTTAAATTATCCGGATCTGTCCCAAGCCTAGGCTTCATTAATGATAAAAAACTTCATTGACTAAAAATGTTGTATGTAGAAAAAAATAGGTGGTTATAATTTTATAAATTGATATTCTCAAAGTTGTATTTTTAGTAATTTATTTAAAAGCTTTTAAAAACTTTTTACGTTTTTGCTTTTTTATCATGACCATATGTCTTTTGCTAGCACATTCTTTTACTTCTCTATAACTTTTTATCAGAGTAAAAGTTTACACTAAAATGACATTTAGTTTTTTTCCAAGCATTAATCTACCAAAACCCGCAAAGTAACATTATTATAATAGTTTCATTCCTTTTCATTCTGCCTTCTGCCCACAGAGTTAAAGCTATTTTCTTTTTCATTCTTTTTGCCATCTCCGGAACTATTTTCTAAGTACAGTACTGGAACTAAAAATATATATAAATATCATATGTTTAGTAAAAGCCCCTCTGCAAATTTCAGTCGCAAAACGACGACTCCTTTTTATCAAACATAAAATGGCAGAAATACCCCTCCCCACAAATCCATAGATTTCTCTTAAAAAACTGTTTCATCTACCTCTCCTTCCATCTCCTCATTTCTTACATTAGACTCCATAACCAAGAAAATCAAGAAAACCTTGAAAACCGAAACAATGAAATGTTACAAAGGATCAGCCATTCTCGCTACAGATCACTACCCATTCCTCTACAAACGACCAATCTCCTCTCTACCCACCTATTCTTTCCCCTCCACCATTCTCTCTTACCCGACCCGAAACCGATTCTTATCCACCCGGATCCAAGCCCGGCTCACCCACGACGATCCGGTTAAACAGTCTGAGGACTTAAGCTTCTACGATCTCCTCGGCGTCACCGAATCCGTTACTCTCCCGGAGATCAAACAAGCTTATAAACAGCTAGCTCGAAAGTACCATCCCGATGTTTCGCCTCCGGATCGGGTCGAGGAATACACAGATCGGTTTATTAGGGTTCAAGAAGCTTACGAGACTCTCTCCGATCCTCGCCGGAGAGTTCTTTACGACCGAGATTTGTCCATGGGATTCTCTTTTTCCTTCTCCGGTCGACGCAAGAATCGTTACGATGAGGTATATTCATAATATACATTTATTTACCAGAATCTAACCAGTTTCCGGTTTATTAATTTTTGCTTATTTTTCGTGATAAAACCGAAAGAAAATTTTAAAAATTTCAGAACCAGTGTTTGGCTGTCTGGTTTAGAAAATTTTAAGAGGAGACAATAATTTAAATTACGTCACGCTCAGACATTTATCCCAGCGATGTTGATATTATTGATTAGGATATTTCTGTTCATATACGGACAAATACTGTTCAGTATTATCCACAAATTTTTCTTTTACATTTATTTTATTTATTTTTTCTCAGTACCTAAGATTTACCGAAAGATTCGAGAACCTTGTGTGTATCTTTGTCGTCAGAATTGACCCTTTACTTTTATTATGGTCCGAAAAAAGCTGACCCATTTGTGAATTATTAGTTGAAATATTGTCGATTTTTATTAAAGTTAGGATTAGTTCGAAAGCAGTGGAATAGAATGTTGACATTTCCAACTGAGACTCTCTATACAACTTGCTTCTCTTATTGACCCTACATGACTCTCTTTAATATTCAATTACTTGTTTTACAATTCATGGTCATAAATGTTGAACCAAATCATTTGTTACCAGTCCAGAATTGATTGTGAGCTTTTGGTATGTTTGTGGAAAGCAGGAAGTTGTGGAAGAGAAGAGTGAGTGGAAGAACAAATGGCAAACTCAGCTCTCTGGGCTAAAGAGAAGAAGCAGTACCAAAGAGAACAACTCAATGTCTTGGGCTGCTAGAATGCGCCGTCAACATCACACGTCTGAAGATTCTTCCTCTTAAACTAAAACATCAAGTCTCTCGTTAATGTATAGGTTTTTCTTGTTTGTGTAATATAGAAAGCGTAGCATAAATACCCGCAAATTAAGTTGTATATAATGTATATACTCTTCTTGTGTGCTTATGCCAATCGGCAAGCATATCAAAAACCCTAATTACTAAATAAGTTACTTTTGCTTGGTCATTAAAATGTTAGCTTTGCAAATAAAAAGACCGGAACTAGAGTTGTGGTAGCAACATTTGTAGTTGTGAGCGATAGTAATGTCAAAAACAAAACAAAAAGTGTTCGATTGGTGACATAAAAGAAACAGTGTTGTGATAAGAAATTTTTGAATATATAATAGCAGTACAAATTCATTCCAAATTGTACCGATATCTTCCTTGTAACGCTTACTTTTTTTTTGTACCATTCGAATAATTAATTAATTTAATTTTATATTAACGTTACAATCCTTGCTAAACCGACAAGTTTTTATTGGGATGTAGTATCCGGATTTCGCTTAACCTTTGACAGATAATTTAGCAGCACATAAGCACGCAAATAGAAAATCACGAAAGAACAAAAAAAAAACAATAACATTTCATCTTTTCACGTTTACTTATTACTTATTTAGCTGTTGATTTTTATGGCGCTATCAAACCACATTTCTGAAACCACATCTGGCTCTGTCCTAACTTTATCTATGCATTTCCATATGATTATGGCCAAGATCTCGAACACCATTGGAGGCTATCGACTAAAACAGATCATTCAAGTACAATTTATATTTTCTCTAAGCTAACAATTACATTTGGTATCAGAACAAAAGAAAATCAAAGTGATCAAAAGAGGAAAAAGATGCGCCTACAAAACACTATTACAATCATTAGACTAAATTGATGGAGAATCTCTTATGTACGCCAAAAGGATTATGGAGTCTGGTGGAAGAAGGCTACACAGAAGCAGCATGGGGAGTCGAGGTGACTGAAGCGCAGCAGAAACAATAGGACGGTCTCAAGATGAAGGATCATCAAGTGAGCATTATCCGTTCCAGGCAATTGATTGGAGGGTGTTTGAGCAGATATTAGATTGGAGAATGTCCAAAATCATGTGGGATTCAATGAAAAGAAATCTTTTGAGGTAATGAAAGGGTGAAGAGATCTCTTCTCCAAGTGAGGGATTTCAAAGTTCTCGCAATGAAGGCTGATGAGAAGAAGTTTAAAAGAAACAACTATGAAGAAGATGATCAAGCACTCAAAGTTAAAGGCAGGGGCAGAGAGTCTTAGGAGGATGAGGCAGAGGACAATCGTTTAATAAAGCAGTGAGTGAGTGCTATCAACGTCACAATCTGGGGCAATTTTCTTATGAATCTCCAAATGAAAACAATGGAGCTCATTAAGCAGAGATAGATGAGAAGGAGGTAGTTATGCTAATGGCATAATGTAGAGCTTCAAGGGACGAAGAGAAGTGATGCTTGGTTTGTGGACTCTGGGTGTTCAAATCACATTTGTGAACTTTTTTGGCATCAATCAAATCTTTGAGCTTGTAAATATAGTTAAACCATGATTTGATGGTATTTTGTTCATTATATGTCATTTTTGCTATTTTAATCAGAAATGATTTTGAAAGTACAAATTACAAGAAAACAATTTCTTGTGATACAAAATTGATGTAAATAATTAGAAATATGTAGTAAAATCTTTAACATAACATGTAAAAACCAAATATATCAATTTTCTACAAATAAATGGATGATAATTTCAAGTGTTTCCGAGACTTTAGGAAAAGTGAAGGTGACTTATCATAAACATACTGATAGAAACTCAAAAGAAAGGGCACAAAAAAAAAAAACAAATTACCATAATGATGATGAATGCGGAGGTTGCTTTG
The DNA here is from genome assembly GCA_900108845.1 of Iljinskaea planisiliqua. NCBI lineage: Eukaryota > Viridiplantae > Streptophyta > Magnoliopsida > Brassicales > Brassicaceae > Iljinskaea > Iljinskaea planisiliqua. The sequence continues at coordinate 3,995,563 of FNXX01000006.1, read as the reverse complement.
GAGATGAAAATAACTTATGTTTAGAATTGTAATATTCCGATTTATGATATATATTGAAACTTATGTGAAAAGGTTAAAAAAATTAATTTGGTTACCTATGTCACCGAAGTGCACTTACCTTTTCGATTGCACATTCAGAAAAAACTCTAGGGTTAAGCGTGTTTGAGCTGGAGTATTTAAAGGATATGTGACCAATCGGGAAATCATTCACGGTACCGTGTGAGTGAGGCCAAAACACGGGAGACGGTCACGTGGTGATTGCAGGCTCAATATATCATGACTTTCAAACCTCCCGGTTAACATTCCGACCGTCGGATAGGGGTGGATCGGTCCATGAGCCTAGTGAGAGGAGATGGGGGCCCAGGGGTAGGGGCGGTTGGGGCGTTATAAATGGTATCAGAGCCAGTTAGCCGTCCCAGTACTGACCTGGGAGGCGTCTTAATGACTGGTTTTGGTGTGCAACGAGGACGTTGCACTCTATGAGTGGGGGTGAATTGAAACATCCAGATTTCTGGTATATATAGAAACTTATGTGGAGAGGTTAAAATAATTAATTTGGCTACCTATGTCACCAACGTGCACTTACTTATTCGGTTATACATCCAGAGAGAACTCCAGGGTTCAACGTGCTTGAGCTGGAGTAGTCAAATGATGGATGACCTATCGAGAAGTCATTTGCAGTATTGTGTGAGTGAGACCAAAACACGGGAGACGGTCACGTGGTGATTGCAGAGTCAATATATCATGACTTTCAAACCTCCCGGTTAACGTTCCGACTGTCGGGCAGGGGTAGACCGGTCCATGGTTCTAGTGAGAGGACATGGGGACCCACTGGTAAAGGTGGTTGAGAAGTTATAAAAATGTGCAGTGACTAGATTCTAACTTATGTCTGAGGGGTTATATCAACATACTTATGCACTGATTGATAATAATGCTTTAAAGGCTTTAAAATTTTGTAAAGCCATCAAAGTCAAAATTTACCCAATCACATTTTTTAGGCTTTAGAAAATTTAAAAGTCATGAAATCCATTTTTTAATTATTTTTGTTCATCTTTCCCAAACCCAGTTTTTGAGGCTTTTAGAGTTTCTCTCCCATTTCTTTCTCTTCCAAATTTTATGTTTGTCATCTTTCTTTTTAAGTTTATACCTTTTTATCAAAATAAATAAATAAAAAAGAAATAAATGTCTGATTAGAGAATTTGTATAATAATAAATTAAACTCTAAAATTTATAGTAGGAAAAATTCATGAGTCACACTTTCAAATTTTAGTAATAACAAAAAACTTAAATAAAATTTTCAAAATTTATTAGTAAAAAGTCATAAATTCTTATTTTTAGTTTTAATTATTTTTTAAAAATTATTATATAAATTAGATAATTGAAAATTATTTAAGAATTATTCAAAACCAAAAACAAAATTGTGAATCCTGATTTTTAATCAGAAAAAATGCAAACAAACATGCAATGAATGAGGAAGAACTTCCAAATATGATGGATCAAGATCTTAGTTCCAGACAATATGTGAAAAGTGTTCCAGATGAGATTGATAACACTATATGAGTTAAGAGTCGTTAGATATTTTCTATTGCTCTACTATTCTAATAGTTTTTTCTTGTTTAATTTAATAAATTTTAGTTTTAATTTAAATTTTAATAATAAATAAATTATTGTTTGCAATTTAACTAACATTTTTAGATAGTAAAAAAATTTAATATATTTATTTTAGTAAAAAATTATATATTAACAGCCTTAGTCTCTACATCTTTTAATACCAATTAAACTTTCAAAATATTTAAATAACAACCAAAGTCTTTAAAGATAAAATCTCTACAGCTAAAAACCTAAAACAACATTACCAATCACAATCTTAGTCAAATGAAGAGATAAAAGAGGAAATATACCCCACGAAGCATCCAATAAAGAATAAGAAAGAATTCCAAATATTTATATTTGAATGTGATTTTTTTTTATCAATATTTCATAATTTGTAATTATACTATATACTATTATGTAATATATTTAATCTCAACTATTTTTGAAGAAATGCATATATCAGATTAATTTTCAACAAAGTTTTGTTTTCTCGTTCCTATTCTAAAATACAAATTGATTGAAACTTTTTCTGAAAGTTTATAAAATAAAAAAGAAGAAATAAAGTTTAAAAATACAATTTTATATTGTAAAATAAGTGGTGATATATAAGATTTGAAACGAATGGTTGTGATAATAAGAGACAATTCAAAAGAGACGACTCATATTTGTTGCAGGTGATATAAAGACTAAAAACCCTTTACTTTTTAAGATACCACACACCTATCATAAAATAAATTAAATTGAAAAACAAATGAAAAAACCTCACGACTTCTTGATACCTTTTTTCTTAATTTTTTTTTTTCTGCCAACTCAACCAATGATAAATTTTATCTTTGAAAGACATGCGAACATAAATCCATATTCCTCTCCAATGTATTTTATAGCAAGCTTGTTATCATTTCCTAGATAGAACCTATAACACTCATGTCTCAGTAATGTTAAAACAATGGTGTATCAGGACATTTATCTATGCTAGCAAGCTAGATACCATGTCTTCCCATTGGTGATCTAAATCGTTCTTTTCTGTATAAATCTACCAACATAACAAGAACCGTCACTTATATCATATTAACCTGTAAAATATATATATAATATGAATTATCTAGCAAAAACAACACTAACCCATTCACCTTGCACGAACAACCATACGATTAATTTGCATAAATGTGGATGCAAAGGATCTGGTTGCCTTGTGCTTACCACATTTTGACGCAGTGTGAAATCATTAGGAATGGTAAGTGCTAAACTTAGAGATAAAAATAAATTTGGGAGCAATAAATTTGAAAAATAAAATTATTCAATCCACCAGAAAAAGTTTGGAATTCACCGGAAAAGAAAAAAAATTCTTATGAATAAAAATTATTAGAATTCACATCATACATCACCAATAACCTTTATATATAACTAAAATTCAAACATAAAGTAGAACATACTGAGATTTTTTTATATAAAAATAAAAATCTATAAAAAAGAATAAAAGAAAAAAACCCAAAATTCCAAAAATACAAATAATATAATAAAAATGTATTAATTCCCTCGTACATCAAATTCCTCCACTTCCTAAGCCATTCAAATGCATAAGGTGGAAAGTTGCTTTATGCATATTTGTTTGTCGTGCATGTGGTGAGCCGCATATGGGCAACATATTCATCCTCGTAAAAAGTGTGACAAACCATGGCGCCTGGCGGGCAGACAATGGCAGAGCCAGTAAGAACAACATGGCGTATGTGCGGTTAGGCATGAGGCACCCAGAAGGACAACTTTGCATCCATATATTCCATTAGTCGTATGGTTGCTCGTGTGAGGTGAATGTTTTAGTATTGTTTTTACTGGATAATCCAAATTATTCATCTCCTTTTTTTTTCTCCTTTTTTTTTTTCAGGTTAGTTAGGCAGAAGTGATCAGTTCTTGTTACGTTGGTGGACTTGTACAGAAAATATTGATCTAACCTGCTCGCAGATACAGATGTCCTGATATACCGTTGTTTCGACATTGCTGAGAGATGAGTTGTATAGGTTTTATCTCGGAATTGATAACAAACTTGCTCTAAAATCCATTTGAGAGGATTATGGGTTTATGTTGGCAAATGTTTCAAAAATAAAATGTATCATTGGTTGAGTTGGCAGAAAAAACATTTAAGAAAAAAGTGATCATGGATTCGTTAGTTTATTCATTTTTTTCTCTTTTTTTTCAATTTATATTATGATAGGTGTGTGGTATTTTTAAAAAGTAAAGTCTTGCAACAATGGGTCGTCTCTTTTGAATTGTCTCTTATTATCACAACCATGCGTTTAATATCTTATGACAACTTATTTTCTATAAAAAAATTGTATCTTTAACTTTATTACTTTCATTTTTTTAGTAACTATCAGTGAAAAACTTTTATTCAATTAGTATTTTTGAATAGGAACAAGAAAACAAAAACTTTGTTAAAAATTGATTTGAACATATGCCTTTGTTCAAAAATAGTTGAGATTAAATATGCTGCATACTAATATATAGTATAATTACAAAAATATAAATTATTGATAATTATAATTAATATCATGAAAATTAAAATAATTTTTTTTGTGGAGCTTCGAATCCTAGTATAAAAAAGAAAACTATATAATTTTTTTATCAATTAGATTAAAATCAAATGATTTTGACAATCTATTGATTTTTAAAATGATGAAATTAGTTCAGTCGCTCATGTGGAGGGCGTTTTTCACTCCGGATGGAATGACCACTCACTTTTTTCTTTAAACAATCAAGAAAATATAGCATATGTGAGGGTTTAGGTGTACGAACTTCTCGGTTCTACTATTAGATCGTCTAAGCACTCAGGATCTTGAATATGAGGGTGTGGCTACACGTTTGGAATACAAGAGATTAGAGCACTTCCAACACACGTTTGGAATACAAGAGATTAGAGCACTTCCAACAGAAGATTTTAGGTGAGTATCTAAAAGATTTAAAAAAAAAAAAAGTAAGAGAGATGTGAGATATAGTTTCTCCTCCGAAAAACTTTAAGAACCCCTCTAGATATTCATGTGCAATTGTGTAATTATCTAATTGCAATTTGGTTTAACACTTTTATTTCATTATATAATTTAATTTTAATAAAACTATTATTATTATATTTTTAGATACCCAAAAGAATTTCTCTACTATTAGAACTGCTTTTAGAGTCAGGTGATCTTATCCAACAAATTACTTTAGTCTTTGTAGTGCAGGCGCAAGTACCTCTAGATCAGACCTAATGGAATATAGTCCAACATACCCATGTGATGGGTGTTGGATGTCACCAAAAAATAATTGATAGGTGCAAGAAAATATTAGTCAGTTGTAGTATTTTAGAATTGCACTGTGTTTTGTCAATAAAAATTAAACTACCATCTGATTAAAGTTGACTTTTTGTTTTTACTAAAACTAAAGGAATATGAAAAAAATGGAAAGAAATAAATTGAAATATTGGTTTTCATGGAATACTCAGAAATTTATGATTCAGATTATTTAGAAATCAATAACTAGAGGTAAACATAAATATTTTCAATTTAGAATTTGAAACACTACAATCCGATAATCTTTACATTCGTAAATTAAAATGAATATAAATCATACTTTTCTAAAGTAAATTCAATAAAAAATAAATGCTAGCAGGTTTGATATCTTCACTAGATAAATTCTGAACCAGTGTTAATGTTCAAAACATAGAGCCTACCTAATTCAATTCAGTCTAATCAAAACTGTTTTATGTAATGTTCATGCAGATGAAATTTCGATTTCAAAGCTTGGTGTGCAGGTTAACAACATGGAATGGTTGCAAGGGAGGAAAGAAAAGTTGACCTCGGTAAGAAAAATGAAAATAGTAGGAAACGACAACAAAAGGCGGCGTGTCACTTGTTCGTGTATATTTCTGCGTGCCTATTTATAATGGGTAGCTTTCAAATTCTAGAGAGCGAGAGAAAAAAAAAAGAATGGGAACTTTCCTCGGTGGCCTTTCCATGGCGACGACGAAGCTCACATTCATGTGCAAAAAGAGATTAAACGAATGGTCTGGCCGCAGCGGATCTCTTTGGGAAGATCAGTATGAAGAGGCGGCTTCAAGGGCAGTTTTACGCGTTATGGGGATGACTTGCTCTGCTTGCGCCGGATCCGTCGAGAGAGCTATCAAGCGGCTCCCGGGGATTCACGAGGCTGTCATCGACGTGCTGAACAATCGGGCTCAAGTCCTCTTTTACGCAAGCTTTGTCAATGTAAGTTTTTTTTCGTTTTTCTCTTTCTCAAGTCAACGGTAATGTAAGTCTACATGTGGGAGACTAGAAACAAAACGAACTAAAAGAAAGCGAGGTTTTTTTTTTTTCAAACGCTAAAGAATTGTTACTTTTAGTAGATGATTGAAAAGTTTTTTTAAACATTTTAGAACGAGCAGAGCAAACAAAAAAAGTAAAAAACCCACCAATTATATTATTCCGTTGCAGAGTATTTTAAATCTTATGTAACCAATCACGTATTAGACAGACAACAACGTCCAAAAGTTATATACTATTCAAGATACTATTTGAGCCACATATGAATATATGATCCACAAATATCTTTGTAATCAAGTGATGATGGTAAAAGATCTAGGGATGGACATGGCGCAAACTTTTTTTATTATTTAATTCTCAACAAAAACCTTTTCTCCATGTTTTATATCCATTAAATTTTTTTGATAAATGAATTATTCAATGCTTATATTCACCTTAGATATTTAGGGTGTTTAATTTAGATTTGGATTCGGTTTTAATATGGTCTTTTTTAAAAAAATATCTTTGTCTGTCGTGTATATAAAACTAACTACCATATTAAAGTTATATATATTATGAGTTTTTTGTTTGTTTAATTATTCTCGATTTTTAGATTATTCTAAGTTAAAACCATAATTATATTTGGTTTATTAATAAATTCTGTAAATTACACTTTGTATATATACTTATAAATTGGATTCATTAGAACATTTAAAAAATATTAATATAGGATAAACTATAACTGTTAAATTCGGAATTGTCTTGAGACAAAAAGAATACAATGACCTCTTAGACAAATATGCAAGACTTTTGGTCAAAAAATGAGATAAGCAAAGTTAAGCGAGAAATGAAAAAAAATTGTGAGCAAATGGTTTAAGTATTTGATTACTTCATAAAAATAGCCCTTTTATAAGAATTAGGATATTAAAAAAACAAGTATAATTTTGTTAAAAAATTGAGTTGGGTGTGTCCATGTCTTCTATCTTTTTTTTTTTTTTTTTTTTATAGCTCAGACATGTAATACTTTTCCACTTTGGTGCTCGACTTCTTTTATCTTTCCACTTAGGTAATACCTTTTACTTTGTTTATGAGCTTCTTTTTAGTAACTTCTTGGGTCTGAGTTTCTAGGTACCCTCCAACAGTAAGCCCCTCCAATTCTTTAATTTGATAATTTTTAGACTTAGTTAAATATGCATCCCGGCAAAAACAGTGGAATTTTCTCTTTTACTTTTTCATTCTCTTTAACTGTTCATCTTCCGGTGGTTTATTGTTAATTAGTCCTGTTGGTTTTCTTTACTTATCCTCTTCTTTTTTTACAAAACATCTTCTCGCATCCGGTTCGTCCAAAGGAGAGGTTGTGCCTTACTTCCGGTCAACCTTTACCTAATGTTTTGTTTGACGTCTGCATGTCATGTCAGCCCACAACCTTGCCGTTCAAAGTGCTCGTTTCTCCCTTTTCTTCTTTATCATTCATCTCCATCTCTATATATTCATTTTCTGCATTTAGAACAGCAATTTTTTTCTTTTAATTGCAGATTCGTACTGCATAACAAAAAGAAAAACTAATTAATATTGATAATCAAAACTAGTAAAAACACACGAGTAACACCTCTCTTATTATTTTCTAACTTCCGAACCATTAATGAGTGAGCTTAATGGACTATATTTCATTGCCTTGCGTGAGCTTTTTTAAATCTTCTTACGTTTCTCCTCTTTTGTTGCTATCATTTCAAATGGATCACTTATGTTATGTGTTGTCAATAAAATACGATTTTATATAAAATAATCTGCACAAGTATATGAATTTGTTAGGATTACTTCACCACAAAACACAGAGTTTCATATGCGTCATAACAGTGCAAGATAGATAGAAAATTAGCATGATCTCTGGAGAAAACTGATACGCACAAGTATAATCATCAGTAAAGTTTCCCTCTTTCTCAAATTTATGTTTGCATTTGTAGGAGGAGAAAATTCGTGAGGCTATTGAAGACATCGGGTTTAAAGCATCCTTGATAGAAGATGACAGGATCAGACAAGTATGCAGGATGAGAGTAAACGGTATGACTTGTACCTCATGTTCTTCAACTGTGGAAAGAGTTCTTGAATCAGTTAATGGTGTAGAAAGAGCTCATGTTGCCTTAGCCATTGAAGAAGCTGAAGTTCATTATGATCCCAGACTTGTGAGCTCTGAAGAACTACAGGAAGCAATTGAAAACGCTGGATTTGAAGCCATAATTATAAGTACAAGTACTGGTGAAGAAGATGTGAGCAAGATAAGTTTAAAGATTGATGGTGAGTTTACTGATGAATCCATCAAGATATTTGAAAGATCTCTTGAAACAATTCATGGGGTGCAAAGTGTTGAGACCAACCATGAAAGTGCTAAGATATCTGTAGTGTACAACCCCCATGTGACCGGACCACGGAACTTCATCCGGGTGATAGAGTCAACAGTCTTTGGTAATAATGGTCAGATGAAGGCAACAATATTTTCAGAGGGAGGAGTAGGGAGAGACTCTCAGAACCAAGGGGAGATTAAGCACTACTATAAGTCTTTTCTTTGGAGTTTTGTGTTTTTGACAGCCATGATCTTGATGTACATCCCTGGAGTTAAGAACTTGCTTATGTTTAAGGTTGTTAATATGCTCACTATGGGAGAAATGGTAAGGTGGGTTTTGGCTACTCCTGTCCAGTTTTTCATAGGTTGGAGATTTTATATTGGCTCATACAAAGCTTTACGACGGGGATCAGCTAACATGGATGTTCTGGTTGCCTTGGGAACAAACTCAGCCTACTTCTATTCATTGTATACAGTGTTTAGAGCAGCAACTTCTCCGGATTTCATAGGCGTAGACTTCTTTCAGACCAGTGCCATGCTCATCTCAGTTATCATACTTGGAAAATATTTGGAGGTTCTGGCTAGAGGAAAAACATCTGAAGCGATTGCAAAGCTTATGAACTTGGCACCTAAAACTGCGATATTGTTGACTTTGGAGGATGAAGGAGATGTGAGTGGGGAAGAAGAGATTGATGGTCGGTTGATACAGAAGAATGACGTGATTAAAATCGTTCCGGGTGCTAAAGTAGCTTCCGATGGTTATGTTATATGGGGACAAAGTCATGTGAATGAAAGTATGATAACTGGAGAGGCAAGGCCAGTGGCGAAGAGAAAAGGTGATATAGTAATAGGAGGCACTTTGAATGAGAACGGAGTTCTACATGTTAAGGTCACAGGTGTTGGTTCAGAGAGTGCTCTTGCACAAATTGTTCGACTTGTTGAGTCCGCACAGCTGGCCAAGGCTCCAGTACAGAAGTTGGCTGATCAGATCTCCAAGTTCTTTGTTCCTCTGGTGAGTAATCTGACCAGTTGATGAAGGTAAAGTTTGGCTGTCTTTTTCTTACACACTTGGTTGTAATGTTGCAGGTAATTTTTGCCTCCTTCTCAACTTGGCTTGCTTGGTATCTAGCTGGGAAACTGCACTGGTACCCTGAATCATTGATACCTTCTTCAATGGTTAGCTTTGAGCTAGCTCTTCAGTTTGGGATCTCTGTCATGGTCGTAGCTTGCCCATGTGCTCTAGGGCTAGCTACTCCAACAGCTGTTATGGTTGCTACTGGGGTTGGTGCATCCCAAGGTGTGCTGATAAAGAGTGGTCAAGCCCTAGAAAGAGCACACAAGGTTAGTGCACGGTAACATGTTAAGCCTATAATTAAATAGGGTTGTGCCAAGGTTCATAGGAGATGTTTAAAAAATTGGCGACACTTTCAGTATATAAAGTTTTAAAAAATAAATATGATGTAGTTTTAAAACGGTACAAAATATTGAGATGATAATTTAAAAAGTTTGAAAGACATAATATAAAAAAGTACACGGTCAATCCCAACTTTAACTAAGATGGGGTCCCAAAAGTTTTATATATTTTGAGAACCTGAGGATAAAACCTCACATTTAAGCACGGTCCTGTTTTATATATATATTGTTTGTACTTTACTCACGTTCTCTAGATCATTTGTTTAGATGTTGAAACCTAACAGCTTCTATGATGGTGTAGGTTACTTGCATTGTCTTTGACAAGACAGGAACTCTCACGATGGGGCAGCCTGTAGTTGTTAAAACAAAACTCCTAAAACATATGGTACTTGGAGAGTTCTATGAACTTGTTGCTGCAACTGAGGTAGTTTCGTGTGATCATACATGGAACAAAGTTTTCGAACACATTACATGAAAAATTTGATATCACTACAATTACAATGATACTATCTTCTTTTATCAGGTAAACAGTGAGCATCCATTAGCAAAGGCCATTGTTAAGTACGCGAAGAAATTCAGAGATGAAGAAGAGAATCATGTGTGGCCTGAAGCCTGCGATTTTGAGTCTATCACAGGAAATGGGGTGAAAGCTTTCGTTAAAGGAAGAGAGATTATGGTGGGAAACAAGAACCTTATGTCTGATCATGGAGTTACTATTCCAGATGATGCTAAAGAGTTGCTAGCAAAAGCTGAAGAGATGGCCCAGACCGGGGTTCTTGTCTCTATAAACGGTGAATTGGTTGGGTTTCTAGCTGTGTCGGATCCTCTAAAACCGAGTGCTCGAGAAGCCATCTCCATTTTAAAATCCATGAACATCGTAAGCATCATGGTTACTGGTGACAACTGGGGAACTGCAAACTCCATCGCTAGAGAAGTCGGTATCGACTCTGTTTTGGCAGAAGCTAAACCCGAACAAAAAGCAGAGATAGTAAGGGAATTACAGGTAACTTCAGCTCCACGCAAACTGTAAAAAAGTTGACATCTTTAAAAGTACCCAAAAAAAAACTGATAGATCAATGAGTTTTGCAGGCTAGGGGTCATGTTGTAGCAATGGTGGGTGACGGAATCAATGACTCACCCGCTCTCGTGGCAGCAGATGTAGGAATGGCGATTGGTGCAGGAACCGACATTGCCATAGAAGCAGCTGATATCGTTCTGATGAGAAGCAACTTAGAAGACGTGATCACAGCCATTGATCTTTCAAGGAAAACCTTCTCAAGAATCCGTCTCAACTACGTTTGGGCTCTCGGTTATAACCTCATGGGCATACCAATCGCTGCGGGAGTGCTTTTCCCATACACACGTTTCAGGTTGCCTCCATGGATTGCAGGTGCTGCAATGGCGGCTTCTTCTGTTAGTGTTGTATGTTGCTCTCTCTTGTTGAAGAACTACAAGCGGCCTAGCAAGCTTGATAACCTTGAGATTCGTGAGATTCGGGTGGAGCGTTTTTAGAAAAACCCAACTAAACCGAGCAAAACCGGTTGCCATATTGGTTATTCTATATGACAATGATAAAAAGAAAACAAATTACACCACGTAAAATACCACTATTGCAAAACCAGTTGCAAAAGTGGTGTTACTGTAAAAAAAAAATTCTTGGGAAAATACCCCAACTAAACTTGGATAAACATTTTTTTTCTCGAAAAATCTTTTTTTTTCTCTTCGCTGCGACTTTTAGCTCTAAAATTTTCAGATATGAATTTCATTTTTAACCAGCTTTGTCAAACTTCTTCCAAATTTTTCCAAATTAGATTTCTCTGTCGAGCCTCACCATCTCCGTTGAAACTCACCATCTCCTGATTTGGTCATATTCTATCTTATTCACCATCAGTTTTGTCTTCAATCATTGTATCAACCTGGGAATTTTATAGATGCGAGGGATTTGACTAATTTATGTTTAAATTTCACCATTATATATCATATCAGCTTCAATTTTGTCGATGGACTTGTAGGACACCAAACATGTTTGCTTGCCTTCTTCTTTGCCTAGATTTATAAAGCTGGATAAAATTTTGGCATATTTTATGAAACCTCAAAAAAAAATTTAATAAACTTATAAAACAGATTTATAAAAGCTTATAAACAAAATTATTAATCATACAAAGCATATAAAAAATTATAAAGATTTATAAATTTTTATGCAAACCGAATCTGAAATTCCAATTAATCATTAGTACTTTATATGGTTTTGTAATTTATATTTTAAAAGTGTATAAATATATACGTATAAGGGTTTATAAATCATACAACAATACTATTAAAAAGTAATAAAATATAAAATATATCAATTTTCTGCTTTTTCATCACACTACCTAAAACCATTTAGTAACCATTTTACCTCTTTCAATCGTAGACATATTATAGAACACACTGGAAGAAGAACAGAGGTAGTCTGGTATGAGCTGGATATAAATTTCTGATTGTGCTCTGCTCTTTATGAATTTTATAACAACAAAGCTTTTATTTTCTAATTAATAAATTTCAAGACCTTTTGTATGTCTTTTTTTTTGGTTGGGGTCAACTAATTTCAGATTCCAAAAAATAAAATCATCATTAAATAACACATATTTCAAATACAGATACTTGATCATATCCTCATATCCAATGATCTCATTATAAATACAACAAAGAAACACAATAAAAAGTAATAAATGTACATGTTAAAAATAGCAATAAAATCAATAAAACATGAAAATACACAAAATGTCATGTAGAAATTATTGATTATTAATAATTGATTTATTTTAGAAATATTATATTGTTAAACTTTTTGAATTATATATTTTAAAATTAAAACTTTGTAATCAATAAAAAATTATTTTAGTTGAATTTAACATTTTTAAGTCGAATAAAATTTTTAAATTTTCTGAATATGCAATGTATAGTAAAACATTAGTACTGCTTGTAAAGAAATCTTTCACAAATATACATATTAAAACTGAAAGAAAAAAGTAACAATTCTATTAATATGAGATTACACCATAATAAAACAACACGAATAGTCAATATTATATAGTATATATAATATTTATACATATGTATATATACTATTAAGGAATGAAAAAAAATTTTAAATTTAAATGGGCAGTTTTCTAAAAATACTGAAAAACAGATCATGAGCTGTTTATAACAATTTAACAAATATATAAAATAAGTATGATAATTTTTAAATAACATAAACCTTAAATACAAATATTTGTTAATTCTCGAGATCTCATTGTACATATTAAAATGAAATGCTTTTTGAAAAATAAAATTGCATATTAAAAAGCTTATATACTAACAAAACACTACAAAATCACACAAATATATCACATATAAAAAATTGACCATGGATAGTCAACTGAATGTTAAATTTACAGTGTTATACACATTTTAAATTGTGTATTTTAATTGTAATCATTGACTCAATTATATTTTTGAAACTAGATTCTGATCTGTGTTTTCAAACGATATTATTTTTTTTGAAAATAAAATTAGTTTAAAAAAAAATTCTTTTAATTTTTAATTTTTTTGAAAAAATTTTATTATTTGATTTTTTTTATTTTTCTCTAATGTTTAATTTATTTTTGGACAAATGTATAAATAAATGTGAAAGTCTACTATTTTTAGTGAAGTTTACTATTTTTAATGAAGTATACATTTTTTTAATAAAATATATTATTTTTAATGGTGTCTACTCTTCGTAACGAAGTATATTAATCGTCATAAAGTCCACTCTTTTTAATGAAGTCTACTCAAACAATAATCGTTAAAGTTAACATTCACAACATAGTTCAAGTTAGAAAGTTACAAATTTATATTAGTGGTTAGCAAAAGGCAACCGCATCACACCCATTGTTTCAAAAAATAAATGGTCTGGAAAATTAGTATGAACCTGTGAGATGTCTCATACCGGTTCATACAAGTCCAAGCCTGTCCAGTCGCGGTTGTCCAGACCTCTTAATTCCGTCTCCGCAAATATCTCCCCGGCTAACTTTTCTCTGATGCCTTTGATGTTGGTGTCACACAAAGTCACAGGTACAAGGATTCTCAAACCATGGCATTCCATGTACTTGAAGCAGAACACTCCACAACCACCACTCTGAATGTTCTGAAGCATTCCTAGTACCTGTTCATGTGTGTAAGCATCTAATGGCCAGTCTTCTTTGTCATCGGGGGCCAGCTTCCGAATAAGGTATGGCAGCATCACCGCGATAGGCTCCACCGTCTCAGCTACTTGGGTGTCTCTGTATATTGATTCTGCACTGTCCCATATGGTGATGTGTCTCTTCGGGATATATATACAGAGAGCTATCCAATGGTCGTATATGATCGTCTACCGCAACCCCCCCCACCCCCCCCCCCAACATCTTCTTTGACTGGCAGTATTGTGGGCTATCTCCTGAATGGAGTTTTATGCTCCCGCTGGTAGTATTCTCCCTAGTCCATTAGGGTTTGGTGTGCAGTCTTTACAGGATTGATACTTTTTCGACCACATCGTCCCGAACAGGGTATCCAACATGCAAATTCTATCCGACCGGAACCATTCAGGATGTTCGGACATGCACTTCCGGAGGAGATTAATCGCAGCATCCAAGTGTTGCAATGTAAGAAAACAAATAAACGAAATCTACTCAACCAGTCTACTCAAAAAGTCTACTAAAAAAGTCTACTCAAGAAGTCTACTCAACCAGTCTACTCAAAAAGTCTACATACAAAAAATTTCAAAAGAATGTACCGTGTCTTTAAGCCATTGCTGTCGAGTGCGGAGAATGTACCACTATTCAACGGTACCACCCTTTTTTCTTTTCGGATAATCACTGCAACCAACAAATAACATTTCATGTCAATCTTCAAACTAGTAACTACAAGCTTAACAGATTTAGTACTTACGGTTGTGTCTTAAGCCACTCAATAACTTGTTTTGTCTTCTATTTGTCAACAGGTGCAAATGGATCATACCCACCACAACTGAGGGTTCTTTTCTTTGGCCGCTGGAACAAAGGGGGAATCTCTTCCTCTTGCTGTTGTGCTTTTTCCCTGGTCAGCCTATCCAATTTCGCGGCTGTGGTAATCTGATCAGCCTTTCTCCTAGTGTTTTGTTTCTTTAATCTAGCCGCAATTTCCTTCTGTGTGGGTTCATGATTCCCAAGAAACTCAACACTAGGTGGTGGTCTTTGGTCTCTGCCGTCGTTAACGCTTACTTCTGCTTAAAATTTTCTGCATATTCATAGTATACCATAAATCAAAACGTCTAAGGAACAACTTGAACAAGAGAAATACGAAACTTCAATAAATTTATTTTGTTGGCATAACAAACTTTAATAAACACAAACACAAACACAAGGAATTACTTGAACAAGAAGAGCACGATTTGTAACATTCCAACAAAACTGAAATGCCCGTGTTTTTAAACTAAACCATATTTTCTCGGTTTTCTGCGATGTTTTCTCACATCTTTCTGTTCTAGGAGAGAGGGATCGGAACTAACCCGAACATGCTGCTCTTTGTCATTTGACTTGACATGCTCGTCAGTCCTCACAGTTTTCACCTGCTCCGACATCTTCGCAATGGAATGCTCGACAGCTTCCACTCACTCGGACAGGACCTCTATCTTCCCCGCACAGTTGGCGAAGCCTTCCCTCATCTCTGAAGGGAATGATGCGACACATTTATCCAAGTAAGTCTTCAATGCCTCCACGACATTCAGCCTGGTGTCGTCTACCCGAGAAGAGGCCTCTACACGAGACCTCTTTCTACTTTCTGAATCGACATCTGATTCTACTTCTCTTTTCTGCTTCTGCTTGTTTTCCATGACGGCGACCTTCGCTTCGCTTAAGTTGTTGTTTGAGACATAAACACCCTTGAGAAGCCAATCATTTTTCTTCCACACCCATGTGACACCATGATAGATACCGGGGCACCGTACCGAGCCAAACGTCCACGGATTGCTAGGAAGATGAGGAACAGCACGTACCAGAGCAGGATGGACCGGACAACCATGCTGAGGAAGAACCGGAAGGAACCAGAAGGAGCATTGCTCGTGAGGAAACCGAGGTTTATCGAAAGGAACCTAGTTCTGCCCGAGGAACAGGACGTCCGGATGCTACGGCCATGTTCCGCATCGATCCGACTAGACCCGTGAACAAGCTACGATTGGATGACCGAGCTAGAGACCGAATCTCTCGGCACACTCGATCCCAATCTCGAGTCAAAAGTCATGAGGAAGCCAACGGTCAAGACAGAATCCAATTAGCCCGAGCCGATTCAGAGACAGAACGTGATACTCCAGTTTTAGGCCGGTACGACCGTCCGGATATCGAGCCAACTTGGAAAGAAACGAGTTTCCATGACCTAATGGATTTTTCCACCGAGAAAAACTTGAGGCAACGTGTTATGGGACTAAAGGAGATGATCGAACGTGGAAGTTTTCAAATGGCACGTACTGAACCAGTTTTGCCCCATGAAGATCTTGTTTGCTCCATCTGTGCCCAAGAAACACCGAGCTAAACTCTCAGCAACTCAAGGGTCATCTTCACCAAACCGCGTGGAATGAAGTCTTCTTTGACCAGATCTGGAACATAGTCTTCTTCATTTATTTTTAAGTCTTGAAACCACAAGAACTCATCGCTTTTCTATTTTTCTTTCTTTTATTTTCTTGCATGCGAATTCTATAAGTCTGGCTAGACACCATTTGAATAAGATATCGAATTTTTATCATCTTTTTCTTGAGAGGAAATCTCATTGTTCTTCAAGAACATTTCGTTGGTTTGGTAAGGGTTACTTCCCAAACAACAAACCTCCTTGGATTCATTGTTAAGGGTTACTTCCTTGAATCTTTGGAGTGGAGAATACCAAGAGCCTTCCACATCTCTTGACGGTCTCCATCGATCCACCAGTTTGATCCGTGAATGCTAGTAGCTGCGGATTCATTCATATCCAAACTACCTTCAAAGAGCCACATCCTACCAAGGGATTCATTACACCGTCAGAGAACTGATCCACCACTGCCTTGACGGCGTTGTCAATCTCAGTATCATCTTCATCATCATCATCCCACAATGGGAACATTTCTGACGGAACCTTCATCACGCAGTGGTTAAAGCGGGTCTACGGGGGAAAAATACATCACCCAAGTTACTAAACAATCATATAGTATAGTCGAGAAGTCTACCAAAGAAGTTTACTTGATAAGTTAGCTACTGAAGCATGTTCTCTTTCATATACTTCCAACCTGCTGTCTGTTGTAGGCCAGAATCGGTTCAACTAAGTCTTCGTGTACAGTGGGACATCCGTATTGGTGTCCACAGTCTGGCATGGCCTGGTACACCCATACGTAAAGCACTTCCACAAACCCATCGATGGTGTAGGATCTAGTCAAGTCTTTCTCCTTGACCGACTCGATGAGGTTCTTGTATGCTACCCTTCCCCAAGGGTATTCCTCAAACTCATCAATGTCCATTATTATGCGAACAAGCTTAATCCTTGTGGCTGAACTTGATATCCTTACTTCAATAAAGCCAGCATAAATGGCTAGGTACCTTAACCGGATATGCTCCTCCCTACTCCAAGTAGGGGCATACGTACACGCACCTGTCAGATCATCAATACTTGGACCGACATCGATAGGGACACCCAACCTTCCCCATAATTCTTGCATCTCAGGGGTTACATCTACGTCGGGTTGCTCAATGTTTGGAACGTGCTTGCAATTGAGTCCCGTGAGATACTCAAACTCATTGAGAGAGAACCTCAATGGTTTATTTCCAACGAGGCTCCAAATTTTGTACTTCTTCCTGCACACGAGCTGGAACCCGATCATATAATGCACCACCCGCGATACGCATCCAAAATCCAATTTGTAGAACTTCAAAAAGACACCCAGTCTCAACTCTTTTATTTCATTCCACTCATCTGGAAGAAGTGCTTGTTCCAAGGCGGGGAATAACGTCGAGTCGTTGCTGTAGTAGGCTATGCTCTCTAGTGGTTGTGGTTCATCACCTTTGGTGAATTGCCTTTGGGGAAACAATGGTGTTGCCATTCTGAAAAACTTAAGCCACTATCAGGAAAGGAATTCACTAAAAGAAGTCTACTGAAGAAGTATACTCAAGAAGAAGTCTACTCAAGAAGAAGTCTACTCAAGAAGAAGTCTACCACAAGAAGAAGTCTAATCAAGAAGAAATATACTCAAGAAGACGTATACACAAGAAGAAGTCTACTCAAGAAGAAGTCTACCATAAGAAGAAGTCTACCATAAGAAGAAGTCTACTTATGAAGAAGTCAACCACAAGAAGAAGTCTACTCAAGAAGAAGTCTAGTCAAGAAGTCTACTCAAAAAGAAGTCTAGTCAAGAAGTCTACTCAAGAAGATGTTTACTCAAGAAGAAATCTACTCAAGAAGAATTCTACTCAAGAAGAAAGCTTCACCAGAAGTCTAACACAAGAAGTCTACTCGAGAAGTCTACTGATGCGAGGAGAGGCGACAGAGGCGAGGAGAGGCGACGGAGACGAGGAGAGGTGACGAGACCAGAGGAGTAAGAGAATGCGAGTAAACCAATTAGATTAAGTAAGTACACATATCAATAAATCACGAGAAATAGGATGAAGAGAGATTACTGGATTGAGGCGAGGAGTGGCGACAGAGAACGACAGAAGCTTAAGGTTTTATTTTTTCTTTCATTTTTAACACAAAATAGGAAATACAATGTATTTACTGAGCTTACGGTTACAAATCTCGAGACAATCATCATTTTATATTTTATTTAATGGCAACTTTTCCCATTATTTTTATATTTTATTATTTGTCAACTGCTACAATCATTACTTATTTCCCACCTATTAATTTTAATTTTCCTCCACAGTAGACTTCATAGTGAAGTCTACTCAAATTTTCAAATTTTCAGATTTTCAGATTTTCAGATTTTCTGATTTTCTGATTTTCAAATTTTCTGATTTTCAGATTTTCATATTTTCAAGTTTTATATGAACTTTTAAACTTCCCCAGTAGACTTCACTTGTACACTTATGCGAGAAGTCTATTGGATCGAGAAGTCTACTAGAGAGTGTACTCGAGAAGTCTACTTTTGTTCTGTTATGTTCTTATGAAATTAGGCAGAAATTTAAAAAAAGACCAAATATATATGTCAGATGACTCAGTTATTCAAGTAGGAGAAATACATATTACAGACCTTACTCTAATCCTAAACTAAGATCTAAAAATACATATTACAGATCTTACTCTAATCCTAAACTAAGATCTAAAAAATAGAATACAAAGGTAGATGGTCAGACCTATGACTGTGAGGATTACACCAGCCACCATCTGCTTCTTCATAACGATGTCAGGATAATGCTCGTCAATTAAATAGCAAAGTTGAGCTAACTCTGAATCAATCTGAGGCATAAAAGCACAAGTCTCTTCTGCTACTTGGTCCCTGCATTCTGCTTTCTTTTTCAGGGCGACTCTGAGATCTTGAATTTCCTGCATCACAACCTCATTCCACCAATTGAATATATGATGGCCACAATCCTAAACAAGCACATAGACATCTACCATCATATTAATATAGTTAACACTCAAATGGAGAACGAACAATACAATGACAACCTTATTACCTTATAGTTATTGCATCCATAGAATACGCGACCCGAATTTTCATCTGTAGTGGATGATTTCATGACAGGCACCAAACCGCAGAAACATCGGTCGGGAAAACCAGATTTTCCAGATCTACGCATAGAAGTGTGGGAGGTCACTTCTGGTTCTCCGACACTCCAAAGATTCTTTGAACTACTCGATGGTTGATTGTAGCTGTATCAACTCATCCTTGTGTACAATCACACAACATATCATTGCAAAACGTATCAGACATCTAAATCATCAATATACTTGAAACAAATCTATAAACAAGTTGATTTTGAGGCTTACTAGAGATTCAGATCTGTTAGAGAGGGAGAGAAAGAGACAATCACCGTATAGTGAGAGAGATATACGAGCGTCGTATTAAGAAATTAGGGTAAGAGTGTAGGCGATTCTAATTTATATAAGAAGATCAATTTCCGGTTAAGTTAAAAGTTCAGTTAAGGAGATGGTTAAGGAGACTTCAGTCTTCCTCACCCTAAACCTTGAATAAACAGTACACCCATAACCCCTAAATTGATAAGTTACATAAAATCTAATATTAAACAATTTACTCATTATTATATTCTTAATTTTGCTTTTTAAAATGAACTTAAATGTAATATTAAACTCTGATGTATATAGATTTCTTTTTACCAAAACATAACCATACTATTTATCCATATCAAA
Organism: Iljinskaea planisiliqua; assembly: GCA_900108845.1. Classification (NCBI taxonomy): domain Eukaryota; kingdom Viridiplantae; phylum Streptophyta; class Magnoliopsida; order Brassicales; family Brassicaceae; genus Iljinskaea; species Iljinskaea planisiliqua. The sequence goes on along the minus strand of FNXX01000006.1, from coordinate 3,975,595 downwards.
TCTTATACTTCAACCTTACATGTATTTGATTTCTACCCTCATTTATATTTGTTCGCTTAAATTAACTGATTAATATGAAATTATATTTTATATAGATGACAATTACCTATGTGTTATGTATGTATACAAATTTTTTATCAAATTAATTTTTATAAATTTTAGAATTAAAAGCTAATATTTAGTCACAGAGTAGACTTTATATAGAAGTTATGAAGTCTACTATTATACTTTTACATGATATGAAAACTTTATTGGTTTAAAATGACTTATTTTATGTAATTTTATTTTATATAGGTGATAATTACCTATGTGTTATTTATGTATACAATTTTTTATCAAATTAATTTTTATAACTTTTGTAATTAAAATTTAAGATCTAATCACGTAGTAGACTTCATATAGAAGTTATGAAGTCTACTATTATACTTATACATGATATGGAAACTTTATAGGTTTAAAATGACTCATTTTTATGTAATTTTATTTTATGAGGTGGTAATTACATGTGTTATATATGTATACAAATTTTTTTATCAAATTAATTGGTATAATTTTTGTAATTAAAATTTAAGATCTAATCACAGAGTAGACTTCATATAGAAGTTACAAAATATACTATTATATTTTTACATGATATGGAAACTTTATAGGTTTAAAATAACTGATTTTTATGTAATTTTATTTTATATAGGTGATAATTACATATGTGTTATTTATGTATACAAATTTTTTATCAAATTAATTTTTATAATTTTTATAATAAAATTTAAGATCTAATCACAGAGTAGACTTCATATAGAAGTCTACGTCTAACCAGTAGACTTCGTGTGTAGACTTCTCAAGGTTATAAGGGTCATTTTTCTTTTGGCTTTTTTGTTTGGTCGTTAGGGAGAAACTGATACTTTCACTACCCCTATGGATTACTTTTGTCGAATGTCCAATAAGGGAGTAGATTTGCATTCAAAATCAAGTAATGGGTTGAAATCAGCAATTCTCCCTAAAAAGAACACATTATAAATTTTAAAAATTAAAAATATTAATAAAATCTATTATATAATAGTTGAATAATTCTTTCCAATTGAGTGATACATAGATGCTTTAGAAGTTGATATGTGTTTAAACTAAATTATAGCATTTAAAAACTTATATTATAATATATATACAAATAAATATATTTTCTATGAAAAAAGAAACATATAATATGTACAAATCTAATAAAACTGTAAATATTAATTTATTTAATAGTAACTAAAATTTTAAAGTATAGAAAATATAAAAATGGAATTTCTTAAAATAATGTTGTGAGATTTTGAAAATTTTATATATATTGAAGTATAAAATACAAATAAGAAAAATTCAAAGGATTTTTTTTGTTTTAAAATTCAACATAAAATTCAAGGTTAAAAACAGAGTTATAAAAATGCAAATTACTAACGCGAGTATTCTCCTAGTTATATATGATTTTTACCGAAAAGTATATAAAAACCTCACAACTAACGGCTTTGGCCAAAGAAAAAAAGTAAATTAGGTTTTGTAAAGCAACGGAATATAACTAATCGTTTCCAATATAGGCAGTTTTGTAAAGCTCATTGAGCCTAAATGACGTCACCAACGGGGTTTTTTCACCGGAAGAAACAAACATTTGAAAAGATAATAGTCAGTAACCATGTTTTCTAAATTTTCGCAAAATGCATATTCTACAACAGAGAGAAAACAGTGGAAGTTCAATTCTATGAATAATAAATAATAGTAGTTGTGGTAGAATATGTATTAAAAACATAGTAGAATACATCATTTAAAAAAAAAATGCATTCTTACTAAATTTTATTGAACCGTAAAACATATAATAAAAAGTAGAATGAATATTCATTGGTAGGTATATTAATCAAAAGATGATAGAAGTCATATTCTACAATCGGTAGATTTAGAGCAACAAGTATATAATATATTTTACTAATTCGTAGATGTAGGATATGATTTATGGAGTTGGTAGAATAGAAAATTATTTTCTTTTTTTGTACGACAATTTTTTTAATATATTAATATATTTTCATGAGTGTTTCTTTTATTGTTTGAATTTTCCTAATTTTTAAAGATTTTAAAAATATTTATTTAGGAATAATATAATTGGATTTTGATTTAAAAAAAGAATAAAAAAACATGTAAAAAGACAATATATCAGTTTTTTTTATCTATGTTCTCAAATTTCCCAAAAATAATTATAAAAAATAATATTTTTTTTTGGTTGGAAGCACGAGAAACAGATTTCCCGCAAATTTATTCAAACAAACAAAAACTAAAAGCGTTACACTCGAACTTGTCTCGGGTATAAAGTTCCCCCCACATCATCAAGTAAAAATAAAGAACAAGCATCTGGAATCACATCAAAAGTATGAAGACCCAAGGATAAAGAAAACGCATAGTTGGCTAATCCACCAGCAAGACGGTTAGCTTCCCTATACACATGAGAAATACGAACTATCCAGTCCCTTGTAAGAAAGCCATGGCACAACCGTACCAGGGGAGATAGTGAATGAGTTTCTCCAATCCCTTTCTTGAGAAATCCTACCGCCAGTTCAAAATCCACTTCCAGTTCCAGCTTTGTGACACGATGGTCCCAAGCAATGCATAAGCCATAATATACTCCCCAAAGTTCTGCTAAAGGAGCCGTACAATAACCAATATTTAGCGCAAAACCACCACACCAATCCCCTGCCCTATTTCGGAGGACACCCCCAGCAGTAGCAGGTCCGGGGTTACCATGAGAAGCCCCATCTGTATTCAATTTAAACCAATCAGCTTGAGGAGCCACCCACCCGATCATTCTCTCTACTCGTTCGAACCTCCCTGCTTGTTCTTCCACACTAGCAAACGCATTACTTACCTCTTTAGCTATGTTCTTAATAAAACGGACTCTATCTTTGCAAGGACGATTAATACCAAAAATATTACCACATCACCATTTCCAGGCCCACCACAGAACCATCACAAATAAGGTGGACCAGGTACCATTCTCTGTTTTCGAATTCTCGCCCAGATTCCCATACATCCATTCCATAAGACTCAGAGAGAAGAATACCTGTTGTTTATTCGTGGGTACGAGTCGCAGCCAGATCCCATAGGTAGCAGGGCAGTCGCGTAAAACATGGATGATAGTCTCCGCTCCGCCTCTGCAGATTGGACATATCTTTGTATCACTGAGATGTCTCCTATGTCTTTCCACATTCGTCATGATCACCTGCTGACTAACCAGCCATAGAAAAACTCGCACCCGTTCTGGTGCCTTCACTCCCCACACCCGCGAGTAAAACCTCTTCATGTTAACACCAGGGTACTCATTCCGTGACAATAGGGTATATGCCGATTTAACCGTAAACTTGCCTACATTATTTTCGCTCCATGACAGTCTATCTCTTGCTCAGGTGGTTGTATCCAATACTATCGCTGATAATTCTAGTTGTTTGATAGAAGAAATGTACGGCATGATTCTGTCGAAATCCCAACCTCCAGTATCTCGCCAGAAGTCTCTGGCCGTCAACGACATAAACCCATCCGATAACTCACCAATAACATTCTCCGTCAATGAAGTCCCCATCAGCCACTTATCTATCCAAAATTTCACCTCTCTCCCATCGCCAAGGATCCAACAATATCCTCTGAAAACCACTTCGCGTAACCCGGTACTCACGCTTCGCCAAGTCAAAGACCAATGACTCTTGCCTACAGCCCACAATGTATCATGAACGTCACCAACTTTGTATTTATTCCTCAGAATGCTGGCCCAAAGGCTTGTCTGGTCATTCAGTAATCGCCACCCCACTTTTGATATTAGAGCTTTATTCATAACCCTCGCCTTACGAATTCCAAGCCCCCCTTGACTCTTTGGTAGACATACCTTATCCCATGCCAGGAGATGATGCTTTATGCGCTCCGTTGTACTTCCCCACAGAAAATCTCTGGAAATCTTATCCAGCTTGCTCAGGGTATGGTTCGGTAGCACAATAGTGCTCATGGCGTGGACTGGTAGTGACGCAAGAACCGCCTTTGTAAGTGTCAGACGTCCTGCGAAGCTCAGCATCTTCCCTTTCCAGCCCGACAGTCTCGAGGAGGCTCGCTCCAAGACCCCCGCAAACGTTTCCTTGTTAATCCTCCGTTGTAAAACCGGCATCCCAAGATATTTACCCAAATCACAAGAAACACTAATTCCACTTTCATCACTAATCTGTTTGCTCAAATCACGAGAAACGTTTCTAGAAAAGAAGATCCTCGACTTCTCTAAACTAACTTTCTGCCCCGAAGCCACACAGAACTGCTCCAGAACACTCCATATCACACGAATTTGAGAAACAGACGCTTCAGCGAAAAGGATCAAGTCATCTGCAAAACAGATGTGTGACAAGGCTGGTCCTCCCCTCGACAATCTAATCGGCTTCCACTTCTTGTCCCCAACCTCTCTTTCAATCAAGTGGCAGAGTCTCTCCATGCAAAGCACGAACAAATACGGGGATAATGGGTCTCCCTGACGAAGCCCCCGTAGAGGTCTAAATGCTTGCGTCTTCTCACCATTCCACAACAGACTCATTTCCGGACCAGTCACACCTTGCATCATCCACCGGATCCATTTCTCAGTAAACCCAGCGGCCTTCAACGTATCTTCCAAGAAATCCCAACATATACGGTCATAGGCCTTCTCTAAATCGAGTTTCAACAGCATCCATCCTTTCTTGCCTTTTTTACGCCTCATCGAATGTACTGCCTCCTGTACAATCACAATATTATCAGTGCTCAACCTACCCGGTATAAAACTCGCCTGCACCGGACCTATCAGCTTAGAGATCACCCCTTTAAGCCTTCCTACCATATCTTTCGTAATAATCTTGAACAAGACGTTACAAAGGCTAATGGGACGAAATTGGGTTATTTTCTCCGGTTTTTCCACCTTTGGGATTAGAACCACAATGGCATTATTGGTTCCACTTGGTAAAATGCCTGTCACAAAGAAGTCGAGCACAAAACGGCTCACAGATTCCCCTACTTCATCCCAACCATACTGATAAAAGACCGGTTGGTACCCATCTGGCCCTGGTGCCTTGTACTTCCCCATACTACGAACCGCTCTCTCCACATCTAGTAGAACAAATGGTTTGTTCAATTCAGTTTGTTCCGCGTGGGTTAGACCAGGGAACCCCTCTACTGGCAGCTTATCAACAGAGGTATTCACATCATCTAAAGAATACAGTTTCCTATAATAATCCACAGCCAGATGCTCGAGTTCATTTGCTTCTGTCACCCATCACCCTTCATCATCTTTAAGCATCTCTATACGATTCCTACGCCGCCTTATGATCATAGATGTATGGAAAAACTTGGTATTTCTATCTCCTTGCGTCAGAATCTTCTCTCTTGATTTCTGTAACCAAATCAACTCTTCCTGTTCCAACACTACATCCAGATCTTTCAATAACATGCCCTCTTTCTGTAGGAGGTCATCTGTAGGTGTCCGGTCAATCAACTCATGCACCAGCTTTACTTCCTTCATCAAATGCTCTTTACGCCTCTGGACATCACCAAACACTTCTTTATTCCATTTCCTAAGCACCCTACTCAACCTTTCCAACGCCTCTCTGGTATTTATCGTTCTATTTCATGATGTGTTCAGTAACTCCTTGAAACCAGCATGTGTTAGCCATGCTGCTTCAAAACGGAAAGGTCTTCTAACCGGGTTTCTTCTTATCTCCGGTGACAGTTGCAAGTACAGGGGAGCGTGATCTGAGGCCAGAAATGGTAAATGTGTAACAATTGCCTCCTGCCACCTGAGCCGAGTCTGGGCGCAACACATGATTCTGTCTAGCCTCTTCGCAATCGTCGTGTTCCCCGTTCTTCCTCTCCTCCAAGTATATTGAATTCCTCGGAATCCCATATCTATCAGAGATAGGTCATTCATCCAATCTCCAAAAGCCAACGAATCCGGTGAAAGTCTCCCATTCCCACCGGTACGTTCATCCAGCCGGAGAATCGTATTGAAGTCTCCCCCTATAACAACCGGCCCAGTGACATTCTGAACCACTCCTCTCAATTTGTTCCATAAACCACTACGCCGGCTAACCGTTGGAGCAGCATAAACCACTATCACATTTAAAACCTCTTCTCCACCATCCACTATTGCATGGATAAACTGATCGGAAGACTCTAACACTTTAACGGCCCCTATCCCGGACCTCCATAAAAGCCACAAACCCCCACTCTGTCCTTCTGCATCAACTCGGTAACTATTCTCAAAGCCCACCCCCGACAAATAGCGCCTGCTCTATCCCCTGCAGCATGAGTCTCGAACACTGCCAACATATCCGTCACATTCTTCTTCAATATATACCGTATTGATCTTCGAAAATTGGGTTTATTCGCCCCCCGGCAGTTCCATAAAAGAATATTCATCATAGGATCACAAATTTCAAATAGAAAAACCGGGGTGAATCGTCAAGCTTCATGCCCTTCCATCTCCCCTTCCGATAGGTCCACCTGCATAACACAACCTTTTTCAGTCGAATTCTCTGGTAACCCCAGAAGAACCAACCCCCTCTCATTATTCCGTTCCACTGTTCCCTCAGTTGCCTTTCCCCCTATGTTTCCAAGGAGCTCATCATCCATTCTCAGTCTCTTGCCATTCGCGAACAATACAGGGTTCTCTCGAATTGGGCCATAAATCAGTCCCCTCGTGGGCCTGTTTGTTCTCAATTGTTTGGGCCTTCTCTCGAAACTTTCCTGCCCATTATTCCGACTTTTATTCTTCTTCTTCCCCCTATCCGCACCAAAACCAATTTTATTAATGGGGAATATATTCCCGCTCTGTTGTATAATTCAGAGTATTCTCATTCTCCTTATTCGCATCATCAATCACACCTTCCTTTCCTTTTCCTCGTAATGTCTGATTCTCTTCCAATCCTCTAAATCTATTCGATATCGTAATATCTGGAGAATTTGGGCTTCGAATCGAATCACGATATTTACTTCCCATATTCGGTGTCCCCTTATCCCGCTGCTCCTCCGCTCTGTTTCCCGTCCGCCGTACCGGAATAAAACCATCCTCCGGCTGAGCAGCAACTTCAATATGTCCGTCCTCCCGCGGGATTGGCATTCCAACTTCCACATCCGGCGTCACCAATACTTGATCTCTTCTTTGGGCCATCATCGGACACCTATGGACCAGATGACCATACATTCCGCACATGGAGCATATGTTCGTGAGACCCTCATAAGATACAAAATACCTCTGATTATTAATCATTACCGTACCCTTCAATGGTTTCTTGAGATTCACTTCAATGCAAATTCTGGTGAACCGTGCTCGGTCTAACTTTAACGTTGTCAGATCCACCTTCACTGGTTTTCCCAGACCCTTCGCAATCCCCATTAGAATAGTTTTGTGATAGAAGTTCACTGGAATGTTTGAGATTCGTACCCAGACTGGAGTCGTTACAATCTCATCCTTCAATGGGTCAAACTCCGGTGACCATGCCTGCGCAGTCAAATAACTGCCAAAGGCCTTCCACGGCCCCCCCATCAGCGCCGCCATATACTCTTCCTCTCTTTCAAACCTAATCATAAAGAATTGTCGGGAGATCAATAACATGCATCGCCCCAAGCGGTTTCCACAATTCTCTGAGTTTTCGACTCAAAACCGGAATGGAGATATTCCACCCTAGAATCTCAACAATCATGCAGTTCTTCCAAAGACCATTCATTGCTTCTATCACCTCACTTGCTATTGTTATCACTGGCTCACCATCTTCTCCATTCGGGAACTCAACTCGCAGTCTGGCTTTAACAAACTCTTCATCAACCATGTCCTCCGGAGCCAGCATTCCTCCCCCCACTAAGACTCATAACCTTACTCGCCCATGACATCGAAACATCAGGAGGGTCTCCCGGTGGCCTTCCCTTCATTCCAACGTCGTCCATAGTTGTATCCTGCTCGCCGCTTTTCGATCCCACAAAATCGCCCTCAGAGTCGCCCATCACCCTTTTTATCTTATTATAAAAAATAATATTAGTATAAATCTGATATCCATCATAAAATATTCTTATTACATGAATCTTAATCTGTTATTTTGTTATCCAAATATAGAAATGGATCCAAAGAATCTGAACATCCAATTGGAGTAGATCAAACTGGATTATAGATCTCTGATAATTTATCCAATCCTCCTAGGCTTAAGTAATTGGTGAATTGTCGACTTACTAATAGAACATATTCTTAAAGCATCCCCACATATTATGCTTATTTGAAATTCATACGGTGGAGGAGGAACAGAATACGAATTGAAATTGTCATTGCATTCGCCTATATCTTTCACAGCAGCATCTAAGTATTTTAAAGCTTCTTTAAATGGTTGTGGCCCTCCTCTTTTTCCATATTCTAATGCTCTTTGAATAAAACCAGACACATCTTTGAACTTCAACTCGCATAAAACTATCTGGTTCTTTTCCTTTGGATCACCATTGAACTCTTGACGTATTCTTTTGATTGTGGTGATTCCGTTGGTCACTTGGTTTTGGGCCTGAGATATCTGATAAGCCATCATAATCAAAAGCTGAAACTTAGTATTTTTCTTTGTTCAATAAGACTAAACCACCAATTCTCTATGATAATCTCTATATTTTTTTTAGTATTTTCAGTATCCATAAACCTAACAAAAATAATGGTAATACAATAGTTTTCCACTTAGTGTTTTTCCCAATTTATAGTGCATGAAACAGATCTCTAGATATTCAAAATATCTTGATCCATTCCAAAATAATAAAAGATATAGTTGTTGACTATCAAAATGTACAAATATATAAGAAAGATTTTTTTTTTTTTATTTCTAAAATTTCAGTAGGTATATAATTAATTTGATGACTATCTTCTTAAAATTACATATACAAATAATAATTTTATATTAATACATGTTTACCTAATGTATATATAAATAGAGTCGAACAAAAACACAATATATATATATATATATATATATATATATATATATATATATATATATATATATATATATATATATATATTCATATTATTTTTTTGTAACGATTAATGACTCATGATATTTATTTTACTGCCACAATTAAAAATATATAACATCTTTTTATATCAAATCTAAATTGATAATTGATATTACAATTTTTTTTTCTACTTTCATATATTTTTTCAAATCACATAATAAAACAATTTTGGGTGAGTTACTAAATTACTAAAACAAAAAAACTGTTTTAAAAATAGATTACTAAACTAGTGCATATTTTTGGAAAATTCTTTTAAAATATATTTTTTATTTAATAACAAAAATACCATAGACATTAAAGTAAATAAATAATAATAATAGTAATAAAATAGAATTTTAATAAAAATTTAAATATATATATATATATATATATATTATGTTTTTTTAATAATCAGCATTTGTGATTTTCATTTACGATTAGAGTTTGTGATTGGTATTTATAATTGGCGTTTGCGACTAACATTTAGAATTAGTCGATTTTGTATTTGCGATAGATCTTTACAAAATTAAAATATATCTATTTTAATGATGGTAGATTAATATGGACATACTTTTAATTAATGTAAGACTTATATCGATCGGTGTTTGTAACCGGCTTTTACGTAAAAATTCAAAGTGATAATTTGAGGTATAAAATGTAGGATGACATTTTTGTACTAAAACGATAGTCTAGTAAACCATAAATGTTTCAAATTTTTTTTTTTTTTAAACTCTCTAATTAAAATCAGTATATTCTAACAAACATTACCGCAATTAACAGAATGTCGTGGAGATCGCGTGCGGCTAGTATACGTGGATCCGTCCCAATAGATTTCAGACAGAAATCCGTGAGGTATGTCTTCTGGCAAAAGTTATACATTTCATCAATTTTCATCGCATTCGCAGCTGGGGCTGCGAGAAGGATGAATACTAATAAGGATGAAAATGTGGTTATTTTTAAAACTGTAACCATATTGAGAAAGTGGGTTTTCCGAACATTGGGTCTATATGGAGAAACAATTGTTGCATTATATCGAAAATTGTAAGCTAAAAGAGGTGATCAATATTATGTGGATGAGAATCCTTGATAAATTAGAAAAATCTATTTATGCAGATACTTGAAAACCATAAAGAGAATTTATGTTCTCATAAATGTTTATTTTCTAAATTTGTACCCAAAAAATATTTGTTTCTTTTATTGGTTTAGTTATGGAGAATTTAGTGCATTAACAAATATATATATATATATATATCTTTTTCCAGCTATCTTTCTTTAATTTTTTCGTTAATTTATTAATTTTAGATTTTTTTTCTTTTTTTTTGTCATTTGAATTTCATTAGATAAACGTTCACTTTACATCAACATACATACCCATCAACATACATACCCGATTATAGGATGAGAGCCTAATTACAAAAGCCAATCAAAAACCAATACCCATCCAACATAAGAACCCCAAACACATGCCATAAGAAAAACCACCCCTTCGTCCGAAAAAACAGACACGAAAAAACAGACACTAAACAGAGGGAACTCTCTCATTCTCAAACAATTCCTTCAACCAAAGAGGAAATCCACAGGCTACATAAGATTGTAAAAACCTGTAGGTGATTACACTATGAGCAATGAGAAAAGCCCCTCTATTCGTTGCCTTTTTCTCTTTGACTATTCTCCACCATTCCATCCTTGATAGGCTTCACAAAATCTCAGAGCTTTGAAATTTAAAAGATATCCGTTCTCTCGGATGCGTAACAATCCCCAGCGAATGAGCATCATCCACAGAAAAAAATCACCATGTTCAACCTGTGACTGACCATACCATCTATTGACCATAACAACACCTTGTGATTCAAATCTAAGGAGCTCAAAATCCCATAGAAGGATCTTCTACTATGCAAAATAACTGTCCCTTCCTTGTCTCTCACTACCCCAGCTGCTCCTCCCATACCATGGATTGGATCCCAATAAGCACCAACATTGCAATTTACCCATGAATCTGGAGGATTTTGCCACTTCTGAACAATCTGATTGTTCTACCCCAAACTTACCATTTCCAATTCATTGTCGACTTCCTGAGATAAGAACCAGAGCTCTGCCTCTTCTTTGATCTTAACCACAATCTCAGTAGCTAAAAAGCATTTCCCTTCGAAAGCTACTCCATTACGATTTTTCCACAAAAACAAGATTATCCAAGGAAATAACCTACTCACTTCTTTTAGAACTTTACCATTCCCTAGTAAACCCAGAAGAAAGTGGAAACTGGAGAAAAAAGATCTCTCACAAAATCCATTCTCAGGAAAATGAATGTTAGAGAGGGCCCAAACCTGTCGCGCTACAGAACAACCGAAGAGGAGATGATTGCCTGATTCACCGATAAAACTACAAGTTTGACACACTGGATCCATCTTCATCCCTCGTTTCAACACCAATTCACCCACCGGAATGGCATTAGATAAGGCTCGCCAAATGAAAGCTTTGATCTTGAGAGATGTAGGAAGATTCCAAACGGCTACTTTCAAAACATTAACGGATGACTTGGCTTCTGCAGCATGGGTGAGCTCACTGTTTGTCAGCCTTTGAATCAGCCAATAACCAGAGTTAACAGAATAACAACATGATCTGTTATGTTCCCAAACCCATAAATCCTCATGGTTCATAACAGGTTTCATCTTCAGGATACTTTGAACATCTTGAGGATAAAACAGATCATTCAGAACCTCTATCTTCCATGCTCCAATCGTCGTGTCCATCAAGCTGCTGACGGAAAGGTTGATATCGGCAATAATATTTTTCATCAAGGGTCTTCTTGTCCCTTTCTCTCTAATCCAATCGTCTAACCAGACAAGCATTTTCTTCCTATTACCGATTTCCTTCCTTAATCCTTGCCTTAAAAGTTCTTTGCCGAATAATATGCTTCTCCAGGCATAAGATGGCCTTGGACCATTGGTTGCTGAAAGGAAAGTTGATTGATCAAAGTACCTGCTTTTGAAAACTCTTGCAAACAAGGAATCCGGTTGATCAAGAATTCTCCAAACTTTCTTGGCCAGAAGGGCTTGGTTGAAACTTTGAATGTCTTTGAACCCTAACCCTCCTTGTTCCTTTGCTAGACATAACTTTGTCTAACTTAACCAATGAATATTTCTCTTATGCTCCAGAGAATTTCACCAGAAGTCTGCCATCGCATTGGTTAGATTGTCACAAGATATATTGGTTAATTGAAGTACGGCATGACATAAACTGGCATCACCATTGCTACGGCTTTGAGTAAAATTTCCTTTCCACCATGCAAGAGAAACCTAGCAAACCATCCGGATAACCGAGACTTTAGTTTATCGTATATGTTCGCCAGCATTTCAGTTTTGGAACCACTGAAACACTCCGGTAAGCCAAGATAAGTACCCGAACCTCCTTCCTTTGTAATACCAGTAATGATCTTGATTCTTTCTCTGTTCTCCTCTGTCACTTTGGCTCCAAACGAAATCGCTGATTTGATCAGGTTTATTTGTTTACCTATGACCTTCCCATAATCATCAAATATTCTCATTAACACTTTGGTGTGAGTCTCATCTGCTTTGCAAACAAAAAGAGTATCATCCGCAAATAAGACATGGTGAATAATAGGACCATCAACCAAGAATTGAATTCCTTGAAGCTTTCCTTCTTCCTCTGCTTCGCGAAGCTTATGAATCAAACCTTCTGTGCACAACACGAAGAGGAAAGGTGAAAGAGGGGCACCTTCCTTCATCCCTCTTTCTGGCGAGATCTTACCAAAGGGTTGATCATTTCTTAGAACTGAGAAGGTAACCGAAGAAACGCAGACCATGACCCTTTCTATCCACCATTCATGAAAACCCATCGCTTTTAGAAGAGCTCTCAGATGATTCCACTCTACATATCCGATTTTATGGCCATGAAATCACTAGAAACCTTCTCATTTGTTCTGAGTGCATAAACCACCTCGTGCACTATTAGGATATTGTCTGAGATTAACCTTTCTTCCACAAAGGCCGACTGAGTAGGTGAGACAATTTCAGAGAGAAGCGACTTCAACCTCCACACCAATATTTTGCTTATAATTTTATAAAAGACTGAACAAAGGCTTATTGGTCTTAGGTCTGTCATCAACACAGAATCAACAATCTTTGGAAGTAAACAAAGTTGAGTGTAATTCCAGTTTGTCGGAAACTGCCCTTATATGAAGAATTTTTGTACCTATTCAGTTACATGCACTCCAATAATTTCCCAGTACTTTTGGAAAAACAACCCTGTCATCCCATCAGCCCCAGGTGCATTAGATGTTTTGATAGCGAAGACTGTTTCTCGAACTTCTTCTTTAGAAACCTCTCGGATCAGCTGGTCATTCATTGCACTTGAAACCGAGGGAGGGAAATTGCTGAAGAATTGATCAAAGTCCGCAGCATTGGATGATTTAGACAGCTGATTGAAGTACTTTGAAGCAACTTCGCCTTTAGAAGCTTCAGCGAATTGAAGATTCCAAGAATCATCCATCAGTTTGATAATCATTTTCTTTGCCCTATTCACTTTGACCGAGGCGTGGAAGAATTTAGTGTTTCGATCCCACAGCCCATTTCTCTTTACTTTTATGTCCAAAAAAATTCATCTTCTTTGTAAGCTTTAACCAGCTCTCTTTTGAGGTAGTTAACTCTTACCAGAAACGGTCACGAATCAGATTATTCTTTTTCCAAAGAAACCTAGATTTGCTGAATTTGATACCTTGCATTTAGACTTTGATTATTCTTCCATTTACTAAAGAACTTTCTGCACTTCTTTAGCTTGTCCGATACTGAGACCTTGAAGAAAGAGTGTGTCGCAGTCCAAGCATTCTTGATTTCCTCCTGCACCCGAGGTTTACTCAAAAATCTGTTGTCAAACATAAAACTACCACAGTAAGTTTCCAAAGATGAAACCAAACTCACTAACACCGGTTTATGGTCAGACACTCTTTTGTCCAAGAAAACTTGATTGGAAGCAAGGAATAACTGAAACTATTTCTTATTACCAAAACACCTATCCAATTTACTCTGAATCCACAGCTTCCCTCTCATTCCTCCCCAGGTGAAACCATTGTCCAAAGCAGGAAGTTCCACTAAATCGCCAGCCTTTAACATATCATTAAACTTAAAGAAGGAGGCTTCACTTCTCCTCGGACCTCCTAATTTTTCACCATTATGCTTGATTTCGTTAAAATCTCCCACCATACACCAAGAATCTTTCCTATGAATATCAATCCTTGTAAGTCTTTCCTATAACCTTGGCATATCCTACCTAGCCGGTCACCATAAACACAAGAAACATAGAACCTACTATTGCCCAACTGTACATACAAGTCTATTAGATTCTTATCTACAAACTTTATATCCAGCCCAACAGAATTCTTCCAAGAGCTAGGCCGCCACTATAACCGATTGGATTCACTATGATGATCCTATCGTAACCTAACCATTCCTGAAGATTTAGTAAAACGTTTCTACTCTGCTTTGTTTCCATCAAAAAAGAATCTCTGGAAAATGTTCTTTATGCATCTCCCTCAATATTGGAATCACCAAGTCTTGTACCCAGCCCAAGCCTTGGCAATTCCAGCTCAACATCGTCATTAACACTTCGGCAGCCCCTCATTTGGTACTACCATTTGGTCTCCACATCTTCATCCAATTTTCTTTTTTCACCTAACATCCCCTTGTTCTTCGCGTCGATCTTCCTACATTGATCTTCTTCCACTGACGATTTCACTGTCTGCTTTTTTTGTAAGTACCAGGTCTCCTTCTTATCTTAGCCTTGCGCGGCCTGGTCCCGGAAGAACTAGTTTCAGAGAAACCAATCCTAAAACCTGTTGAACCACCGGCGAAAGACTCAGAGAACTTGAATTTAGAACCTACTTCTGCTTCAGAGAGAAATCCATCTATCATTGGAGAAAGTGACATAGCATTGCCAGCTTTCAGAGCCGCTGCCATTAGTTTCTCTTTTTTAGGATCTCCTTCTGCTTTAGCTCGGCATTCCTTAAGACAGAAGTCAAAAACCACTCCATTCCCTTTATCCAACCAGAGTTATAATCGGCGGAGGTTCTAACCTGAGCATTGTTTTCTGGCCTATCGGATCATTCTCCAAATAAAAAAGAGATTTTTTAACCCTTTCCTGTCTCACTATTATTTTCGGACCATTTGAAACCAGTAAGTATTGCCTCAGATCTTCAAGCACCTCTGGGAGAATTTTTGGTCTCCCCGTCACAGGATTAATCCCTACCTGTGATTCATTCACCACTCCAAACAAAGGATACAATTCCTTGATTAATAGCTCTGGAAGTCCTTCCTTTCCTTTGTTCCTTTTGCTTTCTTGATTTTCAACCTCATTCTTCTTAACGGGTATAAAAGAATATTGAGATTGTTCATGTGTTAACCTTTGGAAAGAGTAGCACCTCTTTTGAATTCTCTCGTAGTCATACAGAATGTTGTCTACTTCTCCTCCAGGTAACTTCACCTTCTTCGATAGCCTCAACGGCCTAGATACATCAAACCTAACTTTGACTCGTTTGAAAATATTGGTATGAGGTTTCTCCAGATCAAAGACAACTTCTAAAATTTGCCCATCAAAAATTCACCAAGAGCAAAGATAGATTGAACTGTCATGTAGTTCACCGGAATATTGCGCATTTGAACCCACACTACCAAGTACTGTAAATAATTCGGGTGCGGATTAGCTACCCACCGTTCCGTCACCATCGACCATTGGCTGAAAGAGTGAACTCATCTGTTTAAAATATCTTCTAGGTCATGTTCGTACTTGAAAATAAACTGGAACATGTCCTTGAAGAGAGCAACCCCTTTGACCATATCGTAGAGTTGCCATTTACGAGGCATGTTGAGGATGACATCTGAGACCTTCTGACACATAGGATTAAGGAGACGACCCATTAAACTATTCGAATTTCTCACATTTGAGTAATATTCAGGAAGATTCAGAAGAATAAATGGTTCTTCATCCTCCTCCAAAGACAAATCAAGAAGGGCTTTATCGATTTTAGCTGACACCTTTCAAAGCCTTAGAATAAATGGCTTCCACCTTTTGACTTCGAAACAGATCTGAAAAAACTTCAAGGGTTGCACTTTGAGAATACTCCGAAAGATCTGGAGGTGTAAGAAAAAGACGAAAAGCTGAAAAATTGCCAGAAAAGTTGGTGTTCTTAACCAAAAGCCCTACTTTACTTAAAGTCAAAGACTCTAAATCAAAGAGAGAGTACTAAACCCAAACAAGGGAGCCAAAAAAAAGGATAAATGATGAACGGTTTTAAATCGATTAATTTTAGAATTTTTTATGATTAGATGGAAAATTGACCCTTTATTTAGTTTATAAAATATTGAAAATAAAAAACAAAGAATGTACTATAACTATCCAAATATTCCACCATACATAATAACAATTTAAACAAAATAATCCTATTGAATATGTATAAATCGTCAGCCTTACTATCATGAGCTTCAGAATTGTTATTTTTTATGATTGAAAATAGAAGAGAGCCAAATGCAATCATACCAGATTCTGGCATTGCCTTGAGAACCTTTGCATAATTGAAACTAGTAAACCATATAAGTAAAAAAAAAGAAAATTAACTATCGACTATTTGTTCCAAATACTTTTTATAGGTAATTTAAATCAACATTTTTTATTAAAAATAGAAATAATAAATTATATTATAATATTGATCGGGATTTCTGAGAAATTCATAAGATTATGGATACATAATCTTTATTCTACTAATAAGCTCAATTATTTGGAACTGATGGTTTATCATAGGTTCTCTTATTTATGAAAATTTTAAAGATGTCTAAATGGTTCAAAAAGAACAATTGTGTTATATAGATGGTCACTGCTGGCCCAGAATTTTGTGGCACCTAAAGTACTCGAACTCGTGAGCTGTAAGACAGATGACCATGTTCACAAACCACTATACCAAAGAAATTAATAGAAACTTTATGCCCCTAAATACTTATACATTCTGGCGCATAAAGCCATTGATTTTTGGGCTTTAGCCCAGGGCCGACCTTGGATGGCTAATGAAAAGAGGTTGATTTATTTTCAGGGCAATTTGGTTTAGTAGCTAAGAGGGATTCAATAGATTGATGGGGGTAAGGAACATCAGAAGCAGTCTCTCACTATTGCATACTAAATTTAAAGCAGTAATTTGGTGGAATGTATGATGACATTTTGACAAACAAAAATAAGTCTCACAAAAGACCGTTTGAAACTGGTGAATATGGTATATGAACCACTGGATTAGCGTGCTTTCTCATTTATCTAGAGAAGTTTCATAGATATTAAAATAATTTCAACACCCTCTATATCTTACTTATTCTACGGGCAAACAACACAAATACAAACAAGGTAGCACAGAGTGTCTGTATAAAACTGTTATATATTATTCATGTAGATTTTGAATCACCAGCTTTGTTATCCGAATCGTTCTAGGTTTTTTATATTGTTAACAAAAGTATAATAAAATTATATGTTTGATGAAAAGTCACATACTTCTTCATGGAAGATGCCACCAACTCTAGATAAACCAAAAAGAACGTCAGCCTCTCTGTCTTCATGTTAATTTTTAGTAACTTTAAATCTATAGATTTTTTTTTTGTAAATTTTATTATATATTATTGTGAAAAGAAATTTAATTATAATATCATAAATATATATATATATATATGTTTGTTCAAAAATTCACATAGTTCTTCATGGAAGATGTCACATACTCTACGTAAATTAAGAAGAACATCAGCATCACTGTTTCCATGTTATTTTTTGGATAACTTCAAATCGGTATATTTTTTTTTAAGAGTGTGTGATACTAAAAACATGAAATTTAATAGTTTCCCTCTATTAAAATGAAATATCTTTTTTCTTTTGTTAAAAGAAAATCTTTTAGTTTCTTGTTTGTAAAAAAGAAATCGTATAATTTCTTTTTGGTATTGGATTTTTGAACTATAAATATAAGCCTAAGGGTTTGTAAATTATTCATGCACATAATTAATAAAACAATAACACTAACCATGTATCTCACCTCAATATTTTTCTCTAACTTTTTTGATTTCTTCTTGTTTGATTCGACATAAATTTACAACAAGTGGTATTAGAGCTCAAGGTTGAAAAATTTTACAATATGACCAAAGGAAATTCTCCTAAGTTTGATGTTCTGAGTTTCTATGGGAAAAGAAATTTTATCTATGGCAGGGGATGAAGGAAATCCTGTTGGAAACAAGACCTGAAGAGATTGAAAAGGATGATTGGATAATATGAATGATCAAGCACTTCATATGATTCGACTTTTTTTTTCTCTTAACCATTTTTCTTTATTTTTTGGGAGTAATGATGATTTATATTCAAAAAAAATTGTATTTTATGCATCATTTCTGAATAGATATCTTTGTTAGGTTGAAAAAAATGATTGCATAATAACTTATCTATTTATGATTGATTTAAGGTTTATATAGTTCTCTTCATCTAGACTTGATTCTATTACATGATTTCTTTACTGTACATTTAAAAGTATGATCCTAGGAGCTTAAAACCACGACAATGAAAGTCTATCAAACACTAGTTCAGGTTATTAGATTCAGCATATCTGCATCTTACAATAACCAATGAAAGTCTAAGTCTAATGATTTGTTAGATATAGTGATTGGAGACACGACATTAGAGTTATTATACTTTATTGTTTAGTATCTTAAGCAAACATATTGATATTGTTCATATGTTCGTTGTGATTATCCTTAAAACTAACATTTTTCCTAATTAATAAACAAAACTGAATTTTGCCACGCTCTCTTTTGCTCTCTTTTACTTTCAATTGATTTTAATTTATTTACATCTAAACCATAATCATTTCTGACAGTTCTACCTTGATAGATATTGATATAATTTTAATGTGACCATACAATTGTTTGAGTGATCGATATAACTCACACTACAATAATATGTTTGTTGTGCACTGGCAGCTAATCCAGTTGGGTGAAAAGTCATACCACATCATATTCATAGGCACTTCACAATGAGCAAAATGCCACAGAAAAATGGGTTCAGAGAAAGGATGAACTATATGATTGCTGAGAGAGTAAGGAATTTAAGGTTGAATGCGAGGTTTCCGAATAAATTTTAGGCTGTGGCAATAAACATGGCAGCCTATCTTATCAATAGATCACCAAGGAGTTCTCTGGAGGGAAGAGTAGCTGAAAAACTGTGGAATGCGAATTTATCAATCAAACTTGAGGATATTTGGATGTCTGACTTACAAGCTAGTTCCAAGTGACGAAAGGTTAAAGCTGCATTCAAAGTAGAAGATGTATATATTTCTAGGCTTTAGAAAAGGATTGAAATACTTCAAGATATATAATCATGAGGCTACGAAGAAGGTGATTAGTGAAGATGTGGTTTTTGTTGAGTAGTATATGGTGCAACATACGAGATCAAAACGAATGCATGTGATAATTGAGATAACGAAATCTATAACAGAACATGAGAAGTCGAGTGAGTCTAGACTTACAACAAGTAATGAGCAGCCTACTAAGAAAAAGGAGTCGGCTCAGAAGAAGCAGGTGGGTCAAAAAAATGAGCAGAGGAGAGTTTAACGAAGAACAGATTGACATGCATCACAAAACCACCAAAAAGATTTGGATACAAATACATAGTTAATTATGCTCATGTGTTTGGCACGAATGATCAACCTAATTTTGGGAGGCTATAAATACGCCTGAGAAAGACTAATGGATTGGTGCCATGACAAAGGAAAATGAGAATCTTGAGATTAATCAAACATGGGATCTTACACTTCACCAAAAAGAAAGAAGCCGATTTGATGCAATTGGATTTTTAAGATGAAAACAAGGATGGCTGATAAAGAATCAGTAAAATATAAAGCTAGATTAGTATTCAAAGATTACTCGCAAAGGAAATGAGTAGAGTATGATGAGTTCTTCTCGCCATTCGTTAAGCATATTTCCATACAAGCTGTATTAGGAATGGTAGTAAGTTGGGGTTTCCATCTTCAACAGATGGATGTGAATACAACATTTCTTCATGGAGATATGGACGAAGAAATCTATATGGATTAACCAAAAGAGTTTTTGAAGCCATGTCAGGAAAATCTTGTGTACAGATTGGAGAAGTCTCTATTTGGGGTGAAGCAAACTCCTAGGAAATGGTACAAATGGTTTGACTCATATATGTTGAATATGTGATACAAGAGTTGTGAGTATGAATGATGTGTCTATATGAGGTACTTTGATGAACATTCTCCCATATACCTGCTGCTTTATATTGATGATATGCTCATTATATTGTTGGAAGAAACATAGAGGATGTTGACGAACGGAAAGAATTGTTGAAGGAAGAGTTTGAAATAAAAGATCTTGGAACTGCAAAGAAAATTCTTAGAATAGAAATTTGTAGGAAAAGATATAACGGTATAACTAAAATTGGTAAACAGAAAGCAGTACAAATTTATTCCAAATTTACGAACAAAACAAATACTACTATCACAGTGCTAATCGTACTCGTACCATCCATTTTCACAAATGAAAATCAAATCTGTACTATTTTGTTCCTACGCTAACTTTTTCTACCATTCACATATACCATTGGAAACGATATTACTAGATTTAAATATATAATTTCATAACAACATTACAATCCTCGCTTAACCAACAAATGTTTATGGCGCAATTAACCTATATTTCATAAATTCCAATTTCACCCTATCCATCTCCTCCTTCAGCAACGTCATCATCACAAATTTTTCTTCTAATTTCACCGCCGGAAGAACAAACACCAATCCCTCTTCCCATATCCCTTCAACATTACAATACACTGATTCCAGCGACTTTCCCATCACTTTTGCTTCATACAAATCTACTTCACTCAAATCCTTGAACGTTAACTTCGCTCCATAAACAACAAAATCCAAATTCCCATCACAACTCTCTCCGATCTCATTGATTCCACATCTCTCGTCCGTCGCTTTCTCAATACACCTCACTAACTCCTCCACATTCGCTTCAGCCACCGGAAAATCCATGTGGACGGAGCTTATCATCTGACTGTTTCGAATCTCTCTGATAGGTTCCAGATCGTTAGGATCCTTTCTGTTTATTTATGAAAATTAATTTTATATATTATTCAATGGCATTTTTTTATCTAGACACATTAGTTCAACTATAGTCTCATTTTTTCTCAAGTTATTCTTCAATTTCCTCTATTATATAATATTTTTTTTTATGATGTTTGATAAAATAGATAATTTTTTTTTCTTTAAAACATGTTTCTATTTTATTTAGTTTCTTTTCGTCTATATCAAATTGGGCAGTATTTCTAGACCCCAAATTTACTTTGTATTCTAAAATAAAAATGAGAAAAATCAAAATGGTTTGAACGTATGTTTTGATCAAATAAAGTTGAGATTAAATATACTACATGTTAATATATAATATAATTATATATATATATATATATATATATATATATATAATATCAATATATATAATTGATTTAATAAAAGATTGAACATATAATATTTTCTTTTGCGATATTGGGAGACATCAGATGAACTATATTGATCATTTTTGTAACCGATGGCAAAATGATTCTGGCACCATATTAATTTTGAAAACAATGAATAGAAAAGAAAAATAATTTGGAAACCGGTTTACAATCCAAATCATAGACCATATTGTTGAGATCAAATATATTGCGACCTATATAATCAAGGAATTTCACGAGTTTATATATTTACTAGGACTAAACACACCGTTATTATTCCACGAAACTCCATAAAGCCATGACGGAAGTCCACAGCTAAGGTCATGGGAAATAATACGTCAATAAGTTTTTTTTTTTTTGTAAAAGGAAGAAAAAAAAGCAAAAAGCAAAAAAAAAAAAAAAAAAGAGATTTCCAACCTCATTCTTCTTATTTTCTCGATACATATACTGATAAATCAATAGAGATTTCAATTTCTTTACCAAACTTCTAAACCTATCCCACACTCACTTCCTAAATAAAACACTCTTAACAATGTCTGACATAAGCACTGAAGAGCATTCGGGAGAAATTCCTTTTTTTTCCTCCCAAACAGCCATGATGTCACTTCTTCTATGTGCAAGACACACACACAACAAAATAATCTAACAAGAGGTAGACTCGATGCATCCCAGGATGAGATATTTCCTCATTCTTCTAAGCGGATGGGTACATCGATAGATTTTAGAGCAACAAGTAGAAAATATGTATTACTAATTCGTAGATGGGTAAGATATGAATTCTGGAATTGGTAGAATACAAAATTATTTCTTTTCTGAACATCAATTTCCAAAAACAAATGTTAATATATTTTTATTAGTGTCTTTTTCATTTTTTTACTTTTATTATTATTGTAGATTTTAAAAATATTTATTTAGGATTTATTAGATATTTAATGGGTAATAAAATTAGATTTTTATTTTTAAAAACAAGAAAAACAATATATCAGTTTTTTGGTTCTATTTTCCCAAATTTCCAAAAAAATAATTATAAAATATCGGGATGAATCTGATAACCGTCATAAAATATTGTTATTACGTGGATCTCGATAAATTATTTTGTTATTCAAATCTAGAAATGGATCCAAAAATTCTGAACATCAAATTGGAGTAGATAAAACTGGCTTATAGATCTCTGATAATTTATAAGATAATTTATTTTGTTATAAATATGTTACTTTGTTATCTCTGATTATTTATACATAATCTGGCAAAAGCGAGTGATATGTATAAATGGGAGTTTATGATTTGTATCTTTATTTGTGGATGGGAGTCCTTGATAAATTATAAAAATATATTTATGCAGATTATTAAAACCGTAAGGATAATTTATTTTCTCATATATATTTATTTTCTATATTTGCACCAAAAATATATGTTTCTTTTTATTGTTTTATTTAGTTTATAGGTACAATGAAATTAAAACTTCAATTGATGAACACATTTTAGGAAAAATGTTAAGATATTTTTTTGTTCCTTAAATTATATATCAATTAAAAGGAATTTTTTTGTCAATTTTTGTGTATAGATCTCACATCATTCCTCATTTTACTCACTTTTTTTAAGAATCAATAAAGAAGATATTTCCTCTCCAAATTTAATGAAGAACAAATGAGAACAAAAATCATTTTTATTCATTTACTCAATCCCTTAAATGAAATTTTGTTTATTTTCTGTTCAGTTTTTATAAATTGGAGCCTAAAAACCAAAAAAAATATACTATAACTATCCAAATATTCTACTAAATACTTTGTTCATTTTCTGATCATTTATACATGTTGTAATTAGGTTTTCACTATGCTTTATGAGTGTTTTATCAAGATTTTATATCTTTAGAGGTATATAGTTTCTCGTACTTTGGTTATTTTAAGTCTTTTCAGATAAACATCAAAAAATGCAACAAGGAACATAAATGGACTATTTCAAGATCTAGACGTGATTTGGAGATAAACCAACCAATCGATACTTTAAAATTCCATGAAGTGTCATTTCCAGCAATATAACATATTGCATTACAAGATGTCAAGCCTAGGACAGACCCTTTCTAGGACCAGCCATTGAGTGAATTTGGTGAAGATGAAGCCTTTTTGAGTTATATATCATTTGGAGAGTTATGTAAGGTTTAGTGAAGACATGTCCATCTGGCGACCAAGAGAAGCAAGCGGAGACAATGAGCAAAACCTTGGCCAAAGGCCGAAACCGAGATGTGGCCGATCCTCCTCAGGCCAATCTTCCTCCTTATTCACCTGAAGAAACCAAGTCTTGGGCACATGATCAATGCCTTGGCCAAGATGTGCAGTTTGGCCGAGGTCGGCCAGTCCAAGCACTTTAAGCTCATTATAATACCCTTGTCAACCTAGATAACTATACATACTTATTTTTAGCCTCTTGTGCTACACACACCCCAAAAATAGATCAAAATGATGACCATGGAGAGTAGATTAGGTTTAATGTACAGTTTTTTTATCTAAAGAGTTTCTAGTATGAGATCTCACCTTGTACTACAAAAAGAAAAATATTTTTCTTAACCCATTTTTGATTTCTTTTGGAGTAATGATGATTTATATTCAAAATTGTTGTGTTCTCTGCATCATTTCTGAGTAGATATCTTTGTTAGGTTGAATGAAATCAATGATTGCATAATAACTTATCTCTTTACGATTGATTTAAGGTTTACACATTGCTCTTAATTGACTCTATTACATGATTTCTTTATTGTAAATTTCAAAATTTGATCTTAGAAGCTTAGAACTATGACAAGGCTGAATCTAATAATCTGAACCAGTGTTTGATGGATTATGCTCTTCATCATAACCAACAGAAGTTAAATTGTGAAGTTTAGTGAACAATAGCAGAACATGATCACTTTTATATATTTGTATCTTACAATAATCAAGAAAATTCTGAGTTTATTGAATTGTTAGATATAGTGATTAGAGGCATGACAGGAGAAATATTAAATTCTGAGATTATATCAACCTAACAGACTCAAGGTTTCAAGTTATAAAAATAAAAAAACAACCATTAATTGGATAAGGTTTTGATAGAGTTTTATAAACTCCGCAACTTGAACATTTTCTGGCTACAACGCTTAACTCAACAAATACTATTTTAGGTTATTATATGCAGCACTTTCGAGGTTCTAACTTCTGCAGATCAGATATATATATATGGGCTATAAGAAATCATACAATAAGAATAAATGAAGACGAAGATTATGTTATACATCATTAAATGATCATAAATGAAATAGGTTTTATGCAACCATTGATTTCATTCAACCTAAAAAAGAGATCTACTTACATATGATTCAAGTAACACATAAATTTTGAATAGAAATCATGATGAAAATCAAAGTAAGAGCAAGTGGTTTGAGAAATCTTCTCTATGTCGGATACAAAGTAAGATCTCGTCTCTTGAACCTCTTAAGATCAAAGAGTAATAAGAAAAACTAATTTACACTCTAGGGCCATGATTTTGATGTTTTTTGGTGTGTGTCGGAAAATAGGATAAAAACAAGTATATATAGCTATCTAAGTCGGCTAGGATTAAGTGAAGGTTAGAAAAGAAAATTCCTGAAAACTGGTGTAAACCTTTGGCTTAAGGCTTCATTTGGCCAAGGGCTTAGACTTGTAGATGAGGATGCTTCATCCCTCGGAATGGAGAGGATCGGTTGCAAATAGTTTCATCTCTTGGTCGAGGCGAGGCCTTAATCTCTTCGTAGACTTCTATTCAGGGTTAGACGGACATGTTTTCACTAAATTTAGTGTATTTCTCCAACCGCATACCCAAATGACTTCATTAAAATTGCATATGAAAGCTAAATCAAAGGGATTAATTTCCACCAAAAGTAGTTCAAAGGCCAGACCTGGAAGGGTTCTATACAAGGTCAGACTTCGGGTACATCGAATTTGTTTTACTGCTAGAAATTGCACTTCTTGAGGTTTCAAAGTCTTTATTGGTTTTTTATTGTTTTGGAACCACATCTGTATTGTGTTATAATCTTTTTTTCTATCTTTTTACATTTTTTATGTTTTTTCCTATTTACACTTGAAATAGCCAAAATATAAGAAACATACCTCTAAAAGCATAAAATCACAAAAAATTGTGAAAATTCACTATAGAAAACCTTAAGAAAAATTTGTAAATCTATTTAATAAAATTTTCAATACATATCAAAGAGTGTTAAAATGTGATATATATCAGTCATCCTAGAAACAAAACCTATATACCAAACCAGAATTAAATCCCCTTAATTAGAAACTCTTATTCCCAACAAGAAAACTACTCAATCATGATAAGAGAAACAACAACAAAACAAATTGAAAACGTCTTATTAATAGTATAATAGAGTTTAGAAACAACTATTGTGAGGAACATAGGATTGAAATCCTCTCCTACAAGCAATCGAAAAACAAAGTAACAAATCTAAGAATTTTTTGTGGTTGTTTAAGGGCTTGTATCTTCTAATTTTGTGTGGCTTCTCTTCTTATTTATAGGTCTAGGATGCGGCTATGATAGACCTTCAAAGATTTGGACAAAATCTGCTGGAAATTGAAAACCATTCTTGTTAGTTTGTTTGGTTTTTTTTTTTTTTTTTGTTGAAGAGGTGTTCAACCGACCATGTCAGTTGTTCAATCTAATAGAGCTGTTATTCGATTGAACAGTAGTTGATGTACATGTCGAATAGGTGGTTGATGTCTCCCTACAATTTTCCAAGACTAGTGAATGAGCAGGTGTTCGACCCAACTTCGTTCGATCACCTGGATTGATCACCTCATGTTCCTTTGCTTACTTCAATTGACGCCATACACACCACTCTTCAATATTTTAGGGATATCTTTAGAGTTATCGGTTGGATTGAGCTCAAGCAACTTAAAGATAAAAAGATAGGGGAAATATTCATGGAAAGTCTTTCATCTGATAAAAAACATCTAGTTACAGAAAATTGTCATCAAATCTCCAAAATATCAAAATCTGACTCTTATTTGCCTAAAATATCCATAATTCCTATAAATAAAATCTTAAAACTCTAAAAATACTGACAACATGGATATTAAAAAAAGTTATTAAAAATATATAAAATATTATTAAAAAGTAAGAAAATATATTAATTTTCTGCTTCTTCTTCATACTATTTACAAGAGATTTAGTAACTATTTTTCCTCTTTTAACCATTAACATGTTGTAGAACATGATCGAAGAACATAGGTGGTCAGCTTTCGATCTGATATGAGCTGGATATAAATTTATGATTGTGATCTGCTCTTTATGCATTTTATTACAATAAAGCTTTGTTTTCTTATTAATAAATTTAAAGAACTTTTTATGCCTTTTTTTATTGATCAACTAATTTCATATATCTAAAGAAAAAAAAATCATCAGTAAATGACACATATTTCAAATACAAATACTTGATCATATGCGATGATCTAATTATAAATACAACAAGAAAATGCATTAAAATTACTAAACGTACACATTAAATATAGCCAAAAAATCAATAAAACATGAAAAGACACAAAATATCATACAGAAATTATTGAGTATTAATAACTAATAATTAATTTATTCTCTAATTATTATATTGTTAGAGTTTTTGAATTATATATTTTAAAATTAAAACTATGTCATCAATAAAAAATTACTTTAGTTGATATTAAAAATTTTAAGTCGAATATAATTTTCAAATTTTCCAAGTATGCAATGTATAATATAAAAAATAGGATACTGGTTGTAAACAAATCATTCACAAATATTTTTAACTGAAAAAAAAAAAATGATTTTATTAGAAAAAAAAAAAGAAGACGGTGAGGAATTAAACACGTAAAAAGATATGGATAATAGTCAGGAACTATATTTTCTAGATATTTTCAGAATTTTGCAGCATACATATTGTACAACAGATAGAAAATGATAAAAAAAAAAAATAATGGAAACTCAATACAAATGGTAAATTATAAGCTTCAATTGGTGACTACATTTTAGGAAAAGAAATGATGAAATTTTAATTCATCAAATTTTACACCAATTAAAAGGAAATGATTTTTTGTTCCTCAAATTATTTACCATTTAAGAGGAAAATTTTCTAAAACTTATGATACATGGATCCTACACAATTCCTCAGTTTTCATCATAGATTGAGGAAGGAATGAAGAAATAGTTTCCTCCCTAAATTTGATGAGGAACAAAATGAACAAAAAATTTAAAAAAAAAAAAAATCATTTCATCAAAAACAAATTATTCAATTTTTTCCAATTTTTCATTCATTATGTTGTCACCAATCGATGCCTAGTCACCGTATAATATATATACTAAACATGTAGAATACATAAAAAAATCTAGAATATTTAACTCCTACCAAATTTCATTGAACCACAAAACATACAATAATGAGTAGAAAAAATATTATACGGTAGGTAGATTAATCAACAGATGATAAAAATAATATTCTACCATCGATAGATTTTTACAGCAACATGTAGAAAATATATTTTACTAATTCAAATATGGTAAGATATTATTTCTGGAGTTGGTAAAATAGAAATTTTTTTTTAACATCAATTTCCAAAAAAAAAAAATAATGTTAATATATTCTCATGTCTCTTTCATTATTTTGAATTTTCCTATCATTTTACATTTTAATAATATTTATTTAGGATTTAATAGATACATTTTAATAGGTAATATAATTAGATTTTAATAAAATAAAATAAAAATGTGTAGGAAGACAATATATCAGTTTTTTAATCTATTTACAAAAAAAAAGTTAAATCTGATAACTGTCATAAAATATTATTATTATCTGGATCTCGATATGTTATTTTGTTATCCAGACCTAGAGATGGATCCAAAGAATCTGAACATCCAATTGGAGTAGATCAAACTGGATTATAGCTCTCTGCTAATTTTTGCAACCCTCATAGGCTTAAGTAATTTTCTAATTGCCAACCTACAAATATAACATAGTTTTAAAGCATTGTCGGAGATCACATTGAAATGATTTGCATGTGTTGGAGGAAATGGATACAAAATGTCATTGCATTTCCGTATAGCATCCACAGTAGCATCTAAATGTTTTAAAGCTTCTTTAAATGGTTGTGGCCCTCCTCTTTTTCCATATTCTAATGCTAATTGAAGAAAATCAGACACATCTTTGAACTTCAACTCGCATAAACTTATCTGATTCTTTCCCTTTGGACCACCATTGAACTCTTGATGTATTTTTTTGATTGTGGTGATTCCGTTGGTTACTTGGTTTTGGGCCTGATATATCTGATAAGCTGCATAATTAAAAGCTGAAATTTAGTATTTTCTTTTGTTCAGTAAAATTAAAGTATCAATTCTCTATGATAATCTCTATACTTTTGATAGTATTTTCAGTATCCATAAACATTACAAAAATAATGGTAATACAACAGTTTTCAACTCACTGCTTTTCCTACTTTATACTGCACGAAACATATCTCTCGATAATAAAAATATCTTGATCCATTCGACCAAAATAATAAAAAATATAGCCAATGACTTTCATAATGTACAAATATATATATATATATATACATATATATATATATATATCTTCTCTAAAATTTCAGTAGGTATATAATTAATTTGATGATTATCTTCTTAAAATTACATATAATAGTAATAATAATAATAATAATAATAATAATAATAATAATAATAATAATAATTTTATATTAATATATGTTTACCTAATGTATATATAAATATAGTCAAACGAAAACACAATATATTCATTTTATTTTGTCTGTAACGATTAATGACTCTTAATATTTATTTTAATGCCACAATTAAACATATACCATCTTTTTTATATCAAATCTAAATTGATAACTGATATTACGAATTTTTTTCTGTCTTCATATATTTTTCAAATCACATAATAAAACAATATTTGGAAAGTTACAAAATTACTAAAACAAAAAAAAATTTTAAATATATTACTAAACTATTCCATATTTTTTGGAAACTTTTTCTAAAATGTATTTTTCATTAATAAAAAAATACCATTAACATTAAAGTAAATAAATAATATTAATAATAATAATTAAAAAAAATTGTAATCAGCATTTGTGATTTTAATTTATGATTGGAGTTTGTGATTGGTGTTTATAATTGGTGTTTGCGACTAACGTTTAGAATTAGTCGATTGGTATTTACGATAGATTTTAACAATTGAAATTAGTGATAGTTTTTTTTAAAATCTTGTAAAAAATTGAAATATATCTATTTAATGATGGTAGATTAATATGGACATACTTTTAAATAATGTAAGACTTATATTGATCAGTGTTTGTAACCGGTGTTTATGTAAAAATTCAAAGTGATAATTTGATGTATAGAATGTAGGATGATATTTTTGTACTACAATGATAGTTTAGTAAACTATAAATGTTTCAAATTTTGTTTTAAGTAAACTCTCTAATTTAAATAAGTATATTCTAACAAACATTACCGCAATTAACAGAAGGTCGCGGAGGTCGCGTGCGGCTAATATACGTGGGTCCGTTCCAATAGATTTCAGACAAAAATCTGGGTAGTATGTCTCCTCTTGGCAAAAGTTATACAAGTCATCAATTTTCATCGCATTCGCAGTTGGGGTTGCGAAAAGGATGAATAAAAATAAGGATGAAAAGGTGGTTTTTCTTAAAACTGCATCCATATATTGAGAAAGTGAGTTTTCTGAACATTGGGTATATGTTGAGAAACAATTGTTGCATTCATATTGAAAATTGGAAGCTAAAAGGGGTAATCAATAATATGTGGATGAAACTCCTTTGATAAATTAGAGAAATCTATTTATGCAGATGCTTGAAAACAATAAAGATAATTTATGTTCTCATAAATGTTTATTTTCTATATTTATACAAAAAAAAAAACAAATTTTATTGGTTTAGTAATGGGGAATTTGGTGTAATAACCAAAATACATATATAACTAACTATTTCTTTCGCTTTTTTTTTTCTTTCTTTCAGCTGTCTTTTTAAGTTTTTTGTTAATTTATTAATTTTAGATTTTTTTATAATTAAATGGCAAATTGATCCTTTATTTTGTTTATAAAGTAATGAAGATAAAAAGCGAACAATGTACTATAACTATCCAAATATTCCACCATACATAATAACAAGTTATACAAAATAATCCTTTTGAATATGTATAAATTCTTCCGCCTTACTATCACAAGATTCAGGATTGTTATTTTTTATTGTTGGAAATAGAAAAGAGACAAATGCAATCATACCAGATTATGGCATTGCCTTGAGAATCTTTGCATAATTAACTAGTAAACCATATAAGTAAAAAAATTAATTATCAACTATTTTATTTTTCAGATATTTTTTATAGGCAATTTAAATTGACATTTTTTAAAAGAATAGAAATAATAAATTATATTATAACATTGATCGAAATTTTCGAGAACTTCATAATATTACAGAGATATAGTCTTTACTCTATGAATAAGCTCAATTATTTGAAACTGATGGTTTATCATAGGTTCTCTTATTTATGAAAATTTTAAAAATATCTAATTTGGTTAAAAAAGGACAATGGTGCTATATAGATGGCTCATGAAAAGAAATCGATTTATTTTCAGGGCAATTTGGTTCAGTAGTCAAGAGGGATTCTACAGATTGATAGAGGTAAGGAACATCAGAAGTAGTATCTCACCATTGCATACTATATTTAAAGCAGTAATTTGGTATATGGAATGTATGATGACATTTTGACAAACAAAAATATCTCTCACAACAGACTATTTGAAACTGGTGAAGATGGTATATGAACCACTGGATTAGCCTGCTTTCCCATTCATCTAGAAGAGTTTTATAGATATGAAATAATTTCAACACCCTATATATCTTACTTATTCTACGCGCAAACAACACAAATACGAACAAGGTAGCACAAAGTGTCTGTATAAAACTGTTATATATTATTCATGTAGACTTTGAACCACCAGCTATGTTATCCGAGTCGTTCTAGGTTTTTTATATTGTTGACAAAAATATCATATAATTATATGTTTGGTGAAAAAGTCACATACTTCTTCAGGGAAGATGCCAGAAACTCTAGATAAACCAAGAAGAACGCCTACCTTACTGTCTTCATGTTAATTTTTAGTAACTTCAAATCTGTAGATTTTCATTTTTGTAAATTTTCTTATATATTATTGACAAAATAAATTTAATTATAATATCATAAATATATATATGTTTGTTGAAAAAGTCACATACTTCTTTATGGAAGATGCCACCAAATCTAGATAAACCAAGAAGAACATCAGCCTCACGGTTTCCATGTTATTTTTTGGGTAACTCCAAATCTGAAGATTTTTTTTTTTTTTTAGAGGGTATGATACTAGAAACATTAAATCTTATAGTTTCCTTCTATTAAAATGAAATATCTTTTTTTTTGTTAAAAGAAAATCTTTTAGTTTCTTGTTTGTAAAAAAGAAATCGTATAATTTCTTTTTGGTATCGAATTTTTGAACTAGAAATATAGGCTACGGGTTTGTAAATTATTCATGCACATAATTAATAAAACAATAAAACTAAGCAGGTATCTCACCTCAATATATTTCTCTAAGTTTTTTTGCTTTCTTCTTGTTTGATTCGACATAAATTTACAACAAGTGGTATCAGAGCTCAAGGTTGAAGAAATTTGCGATATGGCCAAAGAAAATTCTCCTAAGTTCGATGTCCTGTGTTTCAATGGGAAAAGAAATTTTATCTGTGGAAGGGGATGAAGGAAGCCTTGTTGGAGACAAGACCTGAGAGATCGAAGAGGATGATTGAGATAATATGCATGATCAAGCACTTCATATGATTCGACTTTGTCTTTCTCTTAACCATTTTTTTTTGGAGTAATGATGATTTCTATTCAAAAAAAAATTGTATTCTCTGCATCATTTTTAGTAGATCTCTTTGTTAGGTTGAAAAAAAAATGATTGCATAATAACTTATCTTTTTATGGTTGATTTATGGTTTATATATTACTCTTCATCTAGACTTGATTCTATTACATGATTTCTTTACTGCACATTTAGAAGTCTGATCCTAGGAGCTTAGAACCACGACAATGCTGAATCTAATAACCTGAACCAATGTTTGATGGACTATGTGTTGTAACCTAGGAAAGCTGAATTGTGAAGTTTAGTGAACAATATAGTAGAACTTGATCATTCTAACATATCTGCATATTACAATAACCAAGGAAAGTCTGAGTCTATTGACTTGCTAGATATAGTGATTGGAACCACGACAGGGGAAATATTATAATTGTTTACTGTCTTAAGCAAATCATACTGAGATTGTTTGTATGTTCGCTGCGGTTATCTTTTAAAACTAATATTTTTCCTAATTAATAAACAAAACTGAATTTTGGGATGCTTTCTTTTGCTCTCCGTTACTTTCAATTGATTTTAATTTATTTACATATAAACCATAATCATTTGTGACAGTTCTACCTTGATAGATATTGATAGAATTTTAATGTGACCATACAATTCTTTGAGTGATCGATATAACTCATACTATAATAATATGTTTGTTGTGCACTGACAGCTATTCCAGTTGGGTGAAAACTCATACCACACCATATTCATAGGCACTTCACAATGAGGAAAACATCACAGAAAAATGGGTTCAGAGAAAGGATGAACTATATGGTTGCTAAGCAAGTAAGGTATTTAAGGTTGAATGCGGCGCTTCGAATAAATTTTAGGCTGTGGCAGTAAACATGGCAGCCTATCTCATAAACAGATCGCCAATGAATTCTCTGGAGGGAAGAATAGCTGAAAACCTGTGGAATGCGAATTTATTTATCAAACTTGAGGATATTTGGATGTCCGACTTACAAGTTAGTTCCAAGTGACAAAAAGTTAAAGCTGCATTCAAAGTAGAAGATGTATATATTTCTAGGCTTCAGAAAATGATTGAAATGCTTCAAGTTATATAATCATGAGGCTACGAAGAAGGTGATTAGTCGAGATGTGATTTTTGTTCAACAGTATATGGTGCAACATGCGAGATGAAAACGAGTGCATGTGATAATTGAGATAACGAAATCTAGAACAGAACATGAGGATTCGAGTGAGTCTAGACTTACAACAACTAATGAGCAACCTACTAAGAAAAAGGAGCCGGCTTAGAAGAAGCAGGTGGGTAAAAAAAATGAGTAGAGGAGAGTTTTACGAAAAATAGATCGACATGCATCACAAAACCACCCAAAAAAAATTGGATACGAATACATGATTAATTATGTGTTTGGCACGGATGATCGAACTAATTTTGGGAGGCTATAAATACGCCTGAGAA
The DNA here is from genome assembly GCA_900108845.1 of Iljinskaea planisiliqua. Lineage (NCBI taxonomy): Eukaryota > Viridiplantae > Streptophyta > Magnoliopsida > Brassicales > Brassicaceae > Iljinskaea > Iljinskaea planisiliqua. The sequence goes on along the minus strand of FNXX01000006.1, from coordinate 3,941,642 downwards.
AGACTCATGGATTGGTGCCATGACAAAGGAAAATGAGAGTCTTAAGATTAATCAAACATGGGATCTTACACCTTCACCAAAAAGAAAGAAGCTGATTTGATGCAATTAGATTTTTAAGATGAAAACAAGGATGGCTGATAATGAATCAGTAAAATATAAAGCTAGATTAGTAATCAAAAATTACTTGCGAATGAGAGTATAGTATGATGAGTTCTTCTCGCTATTCGTTAGACATATTTCCATACAATTTGTGTTAGAAATTGTAGTAAGTTGGGGTTTCCATCTTCAACAGATGGATGTGAATACAACATTTCTTCATGGAGATATGGACGAAGAAATTTATATGGATTAACCAAAAGAGTTTTTGAAGCCATGTCAAGAAAATCTTGTGTGCAGATTGGAGAAGTCTCTATTCGGGGTGAAGCAAACTCCTAGGAAATGGTACAAATGGTTTGACTCATATATGTTGAATATTTGATACAAGAGTTGTGAGTATGAATGATGTGTCTATATGAGGTACTTTGATGAACATTCTCTCATATACCTGCTGTTTTATATTGATGATATATTTATTATATTGTTGGAAAAAACATGGAGGATGTTGACGAACTGAAAGAATTGTTGAAGAAAGAGTTCCAAATAAAAGATCTTGAAACTGCAAAGAAAATCCTTAGAATATAAATTTGTAGGGAAAGATATAACGGTATAACTAAAATTGGTAAACAGAAAACAGTACAAATTTGGTAAATAGAAAACAGTACAAATTTATTCCAAATTTACGAACAAAACGAATACTACTATCACAGTGCTAGTCGTACTCGTACTATCCATTTTCACAAATGAAAATCAAATCTGTACTATTATGTTCCTCGTAATGCTAACTTTTTCTATTTTTCAAATATATCATTGGAAACGATTAATTACTAGATTTAAATATATAATTTCATAACAACATTACAATCCTCGCTTAATCAACATATGTTTTTAGGATTTAGCACCGTATATCATAGAAAGAAAAAGAAAAAAAAAAACAACAACAACATGTTTACTTCACGTTAATATATATTACTTATTTAGCAGTTGATTTTTTTCATGGCGCAATTAAACCACATTTCATAAATTCCAATTTCACCCTCTCCATCTCCTCCTCCGGCAACGTCATCATCACAACTCTTTCTTCCGACTTCGCGGCCGGAAGAACAACCACTAATCCCTCCTCCCCTATCCCTTCAACATTACAGTACACTGATTCAGGCCATTTCCCCATCACTTTTGCTTCATACAAATCAACTTCACTCAAATCCATGAACGTTAACTTCGCTCCGTAAACAACAAAATCCAAATTCCCATCACAACTCTCTCCGATCTCATTGATTCCACATCTCTCGTCAGTCGCTTTCTCAATACACCTCACTAACTCCTCCACATTCGCTTCAGCCACCGGAAAATCCACGTGGACGGAGCTTATCATCTGAGTGTTTCGAATCTCTCTGATAGGTTTCAGATCGTTAGGATCCTTTCTGATGATCGTAACAGTCACAGGCTCTGGCTCTACCCTCACCTTAGCTATGCATTTCCATATGATTCCAGCGAGAATGTCGAACACTGGCATCTGTTCATCTCCGTTCGCCGGGAAATGTGGTGAGATCTGATCGGTGACGGCGAGATTGAAGCTGTAATTCGCCATTTTCTTGTTGTTTGGAGTGATCCAGAGATCTCCAACCGGGTCGACCCGTTTGATTGAATCCGGGTATTTAGTAGTCGGGTTTGGGCTTAGAAACCCTCTCTCTGTGCTAGAGGTTTCTGGGACGTGGATTTTTTCGCCTGAAATGGCCTTAGCCCATAAGTGGAAGGCATAGAGTAAAGAGAATAAATCTCCCATGATGTTGGCCCAGCTCAGGCCGAAAGCTAATCCTCCGCACTTAAACCGGGTCATCTGCGAACACAAAACCGAGATAAAATTGTTTTATTTTTGATTTGATATAAGTAAAAATTTTGGTGGGGAGTAATATATGTAACGCCTATTAGAAGGTGTTAAAATGAGCTATGTTGTTCAATTTAAATCAGTTTATCATGAATTATATAGTATTTCAGGAGTCAGTTCAACTCGGTTATTAAATAAACCAGTTTACTAGATCAAGAGATTACATAAGTTAATTCTCAAATTAGTAGTAAATAAATGTAATAAAATCATAGTAAAAAATGCATTGCAATATATAAATTTTCTTTGCAACTTATTCCTATGTATTCGTATAAAATATAAACTTTTAATTATTTTAATAAAATTGTATATTTAAATATTTATACATTTCAATTTTATTTATTTTTTATTACTTTTTAAAATTTGAAACATCTGTTTATTTATAAATATTAATTTTATATATTATTCAATGGTATTTTTACCAATACACATTAGTTTAACCATGATTTCACTTTTTCTCAAGTTATTTTTTAATATCTTCTATAATATAATAACTTTTTTTATATATACGATGTTTACTCTTATTTCAAAGATTATTTGTTCTTTTTTAAAATATGTTTCTTTGTTTTATTTAGTTTATTTTCGTCTATATCAAACTGGGTAATATTTCTAAATCCGAAGTTTAGTTTGTATTTTATAATAAGAATTAGAAAAATCAAAATATTTTGAATGTATGTTTTGATCAAATAAAATTGAAATTAAATATACTATATATTAATATATTAGTTAATTACATATAAAATAAAATATCAATATAGAAAATTAATTTAATAAAAGATTAAACATATACTTTTTCTTTTGTGATATTGGGAAACATCAGATCCTATTTAAAAACTAAAAAATGATTTATTTTGATCATTTTTCTAACTGATGGTCAAATGATTTTGTCACCATATTAATTTTGAAAATAATGAATAGAAAAGAAAATTAAATTTGACACTGGTTTACAATCCAAATCACAGACCATATTGTTGAGGTCAAATATATTGCGACCATCTAATTCAAATATATTGCGACCTATGTAATTAAGGGATTTCATGAGTTTATATATTTATTAGGAATAAACACACCATTATTATTCCAAGAAACTCATTAAGCCTTGAAGGAAGTCCACAGGGACCACAGCTAAGGTCATAGGAAATGATAAGTCAATTTTTTTTTTTTTTTTTTTTTGTAAAAGGAAGAAAAAGGCAAAAAGTAAAAAAAGGAAAATGAGAATTTGAACCTCATTCCTCTTATTTTTTTCGATACATATACTGATAAATTGATAGAGACTTCAGTTTATTGATGAAACTTCTAAAGTAAATCCACATTCACTTTCTGAATAAAACACTCCAATGATGTCTCACATAAGCATTGAAGAGCATTCGAGAGAAAATTCATTTTTTTCCCTCTCGAATGGTCATGATGTCGCTTTTTCTATGTGCAAGACACAGGCATGACAAAAATGATCTGACAAGAGGTAGACTCGAGGCATTTCAGGAGAATCCTACCTTGACATTATTATTCGGGATCCGGATCCAGATCCGAGATTCGCTTCGCTCTAAAAATCCGGATATCCGGATCCGTTTATATATAATGGATTAAACAATTTTTATTTTATAAGTAAGTCAATCCATTTCAATTCCATAGATTTTTTTACTGTTTTTTTATTTATTATTTAAACCTTTTTATTATTTAATATTTTGAGATATCAAATTATTAAAAACTTTTTTATATTTAATTTGTTTATTATTATTAAAATTTTAATATAAAATTATTATTTTTTGGATCTGAATATCTGCGAATATTCCAAATTTTTGATAGTATCCAGATCCCGGATATCCAAAAGACCCGAATCCAGATCTGGATAATGATATTACATATCCGAACGGATCCGAATCTGGATCCGGATACCTTAAATTATCTGGATATCCGGATCCATACCAGGTCTACCTCCAATCCTCTTACTTTTCGGATATATTCACACATTGATAATGAAATGTCTTAAATTTTTTAAAGTACGTTCACCCCCTACTCCATCGTTTTAATGAGGCAGTGCCTTTTAATGCAAGTTAATGGTACGGTCAGATCTTTCGTGTATTTAATTTTCTGATGACAGGACATACACATTAAATTTTTCTACATTTATTTGTTTTTCTCGATTTGGGCATATGGTCAGAAACAAAAAATATCCCAAAGATAGAACTTTCTAAATCTAATCCAGTTAACTTAATAATTGCCTTTGTAAAAAGATCAGACCCAAATCAGCCTGATTTGTCTTTTTCTGTATATTATATTCTTTTTTTTACACTTTTTAAATTAAATTTTAGGTGAGAAAAAACTAGTTAATTCTAATTGACTTAAAAAACCAGATGCACTCCTACAAAGTTCTACACTTTTACTAGAGTGAGCAGACGAACTTCGTCACTATATGGCATATATAGAATAGAAAATTTTACAATATTTCTTCTTTAATGTATTGGATTTTGGATTATAAGAAGATTAACTTATTATTGTACTGACCTATTCACACAATTCATCAGAAAAACTCTAAAAAAAAAAAGTGATCTGCTCCAAATCTTGTTATTATGTGTTACATTTTTTTATCTCATCAATTTCACCGACACTTAAATATTTCAAAAAATCATTGATCTTAGGGAAGTACTTTTTTTTGTCCAGACTAGATAAGTTTTATAGAGTAAATAATAATACAATCCCATAACCATTATAGGACTTTGTGTATAGTCGCATCTCGGTTAGTAATACACATAAATGGAGAGAAATGGAGAAATAATGCGATTTGAGGGTGTGTGAACTAAAGGAATATGTCAACTACAGAAGAGAAAATTGTTTTTTTGAGTAAAAAAAAAAAGAGAAAATTGTTTAGTCAAATTACCTGAACATAGATCAGAGGAGAGAAAGGCAACTCCGGTCCAACAGGTTGATGGTATACCAGAAACTCATCAACTGACCGGTCCGTTTGACTAAGCCAGTCTTTCACCGTGAGATTGCATTCACCTTCCACGAAACGCGCGCCACAGTCGTTGCACTTGATGTACGGACGGCCCGAGTCTCTCCGACATAACCTTCCTGTGGTCCATGCAATCTGGTCGAACAGCATGAACATAGCTTCTTTCACGTGTGTCACGGTCAAGTCACGTGCCGTCTCGGGCGTAAAAATGTACGCCGCCTTGAGATAGTGGAGCTTCATAGCTAGGTCTAAACCGGTTGGTTCGTGGGTCGTACCAGTTTCTGTCGCTCGGGTTGCACCCACTGTCGATAACCGAATGTTGTGTATCGGACCCTGACCCTGTCCCTGTTCTTGAGATCGACCCATGAGGACTCAGTGGAGTTAAATTGATTCTTTATATGTGATCTTGAACGAACTAGTCGATGTATGTATAAATATATTTCAACATAATTGTTTTTGCTTCGACATCTCTCTCTCTTTTTCTCTTTCTCTCTCTGCTGTGTAATATATATTTGTAGGTGGATCTGATGAGGCTCTTGTGTATATATGTACAGAATAGAGACGACCGATTGTGTGGTAAACTGTTATGTTACAAGTAGATGAAACTGTTTAATTAACTGATTTTTTTTCCTGATAAGTTGATGTCCCAAGGATTCAATACTATTTATCACCTACGAGTGTAGCTATTGAATTCACCATATACAGTAGCATAAAAAACCAATGAACCAGAATCGAATCTACTTAATTTAAACTCTAAAATTTATAACATCATTGTTATTTATTACCTTTTAATCATGTTATATTACATAAAATATTATTATGATTAACAAAAATCTTATGATTTAATTAATGATAAAATAGTCAAATCAATTAATAACTTGTTATAATCGAATCCGTACTGAACGCATGATAAGTTTATAATATAAATATCTTTTTAAACATATAACTAAACAATCTTTAAATATTATAATTTAATTATAATATAGCAATAATTATGAAACTTTAAACATTATTTTAGTCTAATTTTTTATATTAATTTTGTTTTTGAGATAAAAAGAATTTACAAAAATATATATAATAAAATTTGAAGAAAATATGAAAAACTATCATTTTTCCCCGAGAACACTATTAATGAATTAAATTCAAAAACTATAAAATTTAATAGAAAAACTAACATCCTTTTCAGTAATTCTTTTTATGGTGTTTGTATTTTTAAATTATAAATTTAGTCCATTAGATTACTGTCTTCTCAGCTTTCAAAACATATGATTATTTTTGACAAAATTTTAATTTAAGAAGAATGAATATCTTTAAAAAAAAATTTGATTGAAATTTATTTATTTATTTTTCTGATATTAGTTTATTTCTGGACATAATATATTTATAAAAGAGAAAGTTTGAGATATAAATAAATTATATAGTTTATTAAATTTCAACCGCACTGAAGGTGAATATTATTTTAAATTTATTTTTCGTTTTTCTGTTTTTAATACAAAGTCAAAATTTTCAGATGTGTTGATATGCTTTTAATTTATTCTTTTAACAGTAGTCTAAATATTTTGCCAGAACAATCCAAAATAAACATCAATCGCAAAAAATATTAATCTCAACACGTTAAGAGTATAATCGAATAAAAGAAATATTGAATAATTTATAATATTTAACTTTTTATTACATTGAAAATAGATCAGTCTAATTTCTATTATTATTAATTTTTATCAAAGTAAATTTTTTATTTTGTAAATTAAAAAAAAATATTATTAATCTGAATATCAGGTTTATAATATTCAGATTAAAAAATATGTTGAAAAGTAATTGGTGTATATTTACTTCAATTTGATTTTATGATTTATTAAAATAAATTTGAAGAAAAATATTCATTTTAGAGTAAATTTACATTTTTGAAACTAAAACTATAAATTAAAATTTACTAATCTAATATATATATCTAATCAAATCTTCTTGCATAAGAAGTTTTTGCATAAAATCTAATATTTTAAAATATGTTTAAAATGATGTTTAGATTTTTTTTTATTTAAAAAGATATTATGCGATTTGATTTTGATTTAATTTTTATTTCAATTTTAATCAACAGATATCGTTTGACTAAAATATTCTTAATTAAATTTGAAAAAACCATTAAAACAAAATGACATTTTCCGTAAATCACACGTAGGGGTAAGATTTTTTTCATATAATGATCATATTTTAATATAATAGACTAGATTCTGGTCCGACCTTAAGGATAAGAATTTTCTTCTTCTTTATTTTTTAGTTTTTTGAATAATATGTATTTAAAAATTTAATATATGCTAATAGATTTACTTTCTTATAAATATTTTATATATTTTAATATGTTTTGAAAGCAGATGATATTATTTAATTAATTTTTATTTTTCTATGTTTGACTTTATATGAAAGATATATTTGTGAAATGATGATTAATAGATAATTTATTTTTCTTTCTTGTTAGTTAAACTCTTTTGTTAATTTTCCAAAAATAAATTATATACATCAAGCTAATTTATTTTTAATAATTTGTTTTTTTATTAGTCTAACTTTTTTTAATTCAACAGTTTTGTCTTGTCCTATGTATAACTTATCTAATATTGATTTCTTTTTTATTTAAAAATAATCGAATTATGCATGTTGAATATCAATTGGCTGCATTTCCAAAAAAAAATTATTATATGATTAGAATTATGATAAAATAGAGAATACAAAAAATGTAAAACAATTATGTACTAGATTGCAATCCGCGCTGAACACGGGATTAATTTATAATATAAATTTCATATGTTAAATATATAATTTAAAATGTAATGATTGAATTTAAAATATCAAAAATTCAATTATAAAACTATCTTTTTCAATTAAAAGTAAACTAATTATTTCTAAAAAAAATTAAAAAAAAAATTATATTTGTATTATTCATTCATCTATTGATCTGTTTACCCACCTTAACCTCTAGTTGGTAATAAATTTTTGTATTCTGCAGTCTAGATTTTAGTGAGATATGGTTGAAAGACAGAACTTAAAATAATATGAAAATATAATTGCTTCATTAATGGATATCTTTTGTGGCTTAGATGCGATGGGCCTCTACTCGCAGGGGGGACATCTGTTTCTGACAAAATTGGTTCGAGCAGTAGTCAATCATTTATTCTTCGACCTCGTGTCTATTTATTAAACCCTAAACTGGCTGGCCACCGTATATTTAAGGGAAGCAAATCAGCCAAGTGTCCAACCACAAAACGACAAAAGGTTTATAGTATCTAGGCGCCAAGTTTATAAACTATTTCTAACGATTGATATAAAAGTGCTAAAACATTAGAGAAGAAGATAAATACACCTTAGAACTTGCTTAAATGGAATGCCATATAAACGCCTAACAACAAACAAGTATTTTAAAATTGATGTGTGTACATGCACGTAACCGATCTCAACATACGTTACCTAACTTATAGTTGAGGTTAGATACATGGAAAAAAATGCAAACAAATCCTATCATGATAAGATTTTTTTTGCGTATACAAAATGTAAAAAAATGAGAACAGTATACCAAAGATAAGTGAAGGAAGAAAAAGTGTATGTGGGATAGATGAAAAGATGAACACGATGATTTGCCTTTTGGTTTAAGTTGTACAGTCGGGTCGGATAGGTTTCAGATGGGTTGGGATGAGTTCTTAATAAATTAACACAATTGTAATGGGACAATATCGGAGTTTATCTTTGGTATACTGTTCTCACAACAAAATTAATGGTTATAATGTTAAATACATAGCTTTCGTTAGTTGGTAAAGGTTATCATGTAAATTATATTGCTGGCAAAGTCATGATATATTAATTTAGTTTAGATATGTGGCAACGTAATAGGGTATAATTAGTGTAGTTTGGAATTGTTTTTTTTTTTCTTTTCTTATGCCATAAACAATTGGACTTTGTCCTCTCTCCCCCTCTCTATTTTCTCCTTCTTCGCTTGGTCTCTCCGAATTCTTATTTGTGTTACTGTGGGATGATCTCACAAGGCTCCATAAGACACCCATGCCTATTATCTGTTTTAAGATATATACAGTGTTTATTAATTATTAGGTGTGTCTATATATGGATTTAGTGCAGTATGCTCGTTTAATGGACATGTTTGATGATATTTTGTGTGTTATGCTTCTTAATGGATTTAGTGGACTTTGACTATATATTATAAATATGATCACAACAATTAATGTTTTAAGGATAATGTAAGTTTGTAAAGTTCATGATTAATAACGGTATTTTAAGAAATCTTATGGATTTTAAAACTTTTTTGTTCGGACAAGTTTCATGTAAGAGAATTTTTATTTTTAATTTTTTTGAAATGTGTTCTTTAAAATAAATAAATCACTACATATTCATTTCGTTTTTTATTATTTGATGTTTTAGAGAATTTTATTTTTGTCTCAAATTAGATGCTGTTTTAATTTTCATTGTAATATTTATTAATTTTTAATACTTTATAACTATTTATATAATGTAGTCTATCTTATTATTGGATTGATTGTGTTTAGGTATATAGTTAATGATATTTTTGTTTAGAAAAAATAAAAAAATAAATGTTTTCTTAATCTGTATGGTTCGTATAAATTAAAAAAAAATATAAAAAAGGGATGGAGTACTTAATTTGGGAAGAAATATATAGAAATACTGAAAATGATGTTAACAAAGTAAGAGATGTTGCATGAGTTGGAATTAGTTGAACATTAATTTATATCCAAGGACCACTTCACACTTGGTTGGGAAGGAGAACTTGAGAAGATCGTGAAGAGACTGTTTTTGACTTTTAGGCATGAATTTAATGATCTAGTATCTTTCAATACGAGTACTTTGCAAAAACTGCAATAACTTTATCAGTGTTGTAAACAAAACCCAAAAAAATAATTTAAAAAAAAAATCTATATATTATACTATTAAAACATGAAATATTACAGAAAACACTTTTAGTCATGTGTTATATTTCATGTATTGTCACTGGTTTTTAATGTTTTTCAATTAACAAAACATATATATTAAATTAAAAAATCAAATAATAAATATAATTAAATAATTTAGTATATTAATTATTTTTACAAATCATAAAATCAATGATAAACGTACACATAAAACAGCATGAGTAAATATATTTTTGAACATATTTCAACTAACAATAAAATTGATATTTATAAAATTGTAATTATAATTATATAAAATATAAATTAGTTATAAAAATATCAAGACAAAAAATTAATAAACTAATAGAATATATTATTTAGTTTTATCATTTACTTTAAAATAAAACTATCAGCACATCTCAAATTATAATTTTCACAAATACATCTTTCATATAAAATCAAACATAGAAAAAGAAAAATCGATTAAAAAATATCATCCACTCTCAAAACATATTAAAAATATATAAAATATTTATAAAAAAGTAAAATTGTTAGTATATATTAAATTTTTAAATTTATAAATACATCTTATTAAAAAAAACTAAATACTAAAAAAGAATTTTTTTTTTACCATCCTTAAGGATGAGCCAGAGTCTAGTATATATATATATATGACCTGCCTATGTTGTTTCTATAAAACATATTTATATATTGCAAGAAAAAGAGTGAAAAATGATAGAGAAAGAGTTTTTAGAACTACAATTTTATTTTTCACACATTGTATGTTTCACACATATATAAAACAACAATTTGATGAGAGAGGTATATATAATTTAGAGATTAATATATATTTAAGTATTAAGACATTTTCTTAGAAAATTAGTAGTGGATAATGACAGTTTTTATATTAGTCTTTATTATATGCTTTATCTCTAGTGTATTTTATAGTTTTTCATTAAAAATTTTACTATAAAAAATATATTAGAATAAAAATGATGAGGAGAAAAAGCATAAAATAATGATTCCTCTGAAAAATATATACATTAATTTCTTTAAAATTTTCATATATAACACATCAATATTATGTATATTTTTTTCTCAGTAGGAAGCGTCTTTTTAAATAAATTTTCTTCGTACAAATATTGGATCAAATTTTTCTTTTTTCTCAATTTCTTGGATGTAAGAGAAAAACCTGAGAATAATATACTTTATTCTATTAGTCTTAATATAATCTTATTTATTTTAGGTGTTGCATACAACATTGTCTTTAAACACATTTTTTTGGTTTTCTACTCATGATTCTTCCACTTGCTTCTTGTATATGATGAGTCATAGCTCTAAATTTAATAATGTATTTATAATTTAAAGATTATCTTTCCAAGATCTTTTATTTTGAACTCCTCTTTCATATGAGTTCTTGCATCATGAGTTTTTTTTTTTTTTTTTTCAATTAGGTTTAGGTCATCAACATATACATCAATGATCACAAATCCTAATGAAGATTTTTTTATAATAAATACACAAGAGCATATAACATTGTTGTTGTATCATTTACTCAACAAGTATTCATTTTAGTGATTATACCACCTATGTTCGGACTGCTTTAATCCATACCGTGATCATTGTAGTTTGATCGAACACATTTCCTTCAATTATCCCAGCATCTTTGATCCTTTTAGGATTTTATGTACATATCACTATTAAGTGATCCACATAGGTACACATTCACTTCAACCATTCGGTACATCTCTAAATTTTTAGAGGCATTTAGCCTAAGTACATGAGTGTGCTTGCATCCATAAACAAAGAATATGTATCGTCATAATCAATTACCGGTTTGATATCTCACACCAAATGAATGAGCTGCTCTATTCAAAGCATCCAAATGAGAGAGAAAACGATTAGTGAAGATGGAGTGAAGTATACCACACAAGCTGCAGAATACTTATAATAAAATACAGTTCTCAAGAAATGGAGATGTTGGTCTTGACTTATTACAAAGATATAACTATGCAACTAATGAAGATCACAAAGAAAACAAATCAAGTAATTAGTCAAACATATTAAGTGTATTTGAAATCTCTAAAGAAACATATATTGCTGATTATATTAAATTCAGAGTGAAATACAATGGGATTTTGGTACAAGATTTGAGTTTGAAACAATGAAATGAGATAGATAGTTTCAGTGTTTGATGTTGGAAAAGTATGTAGTGTATATTATTCGGGTTGAACCTCCCCCTCCCCGTTATGATCTTCCTCCCCTCTTTTGTACCGTGAATTTGACATTCGTTATCTTCAATTAATTTCTCTTGATCTTGCTCCTTAATGACTTTGATTTCCTATAATCCTCTTCACTTAGCGATTTTAATCTGAAATTAACTTTTCAGTTTGAATAAGTCTGTGGTAAACTTGCATTAAATCACTTCTCCTCACTAGCATCTTTATTACAGTCAATCTGGCTAACACATTTAACCTCAATCAATTTCCAGATTCACCACCAATAATTGTGCCTCCCCCACATTCACCACATTTAACGTGAACAGTCTTCGTTCTTCATCCGTCTTTTATTGTTTCTCCGTTCGCTTAATTTCAAAAGCTCCAAAATATTCTTAAGTTACCTAACTTATGCAATAACCTGAATGACTCATACAAACTTCGAAAATATTAAAAAAACTCGAGAAAACGATGAATATGATAGTTAAAAACCAATAAAAACCACAATATGTCAATTTTCCTAAATTTAGTATTTGCTTCAAGTATAACAAAAAACTAAATTTGTGAAATATATTTGAATACGCGGAAAATCCTCTTTCAAAAGTTTTATAAAAAAACATTTTAATATTTAGCAAGCCGCAAATACTCTTTATAAATGTTATAGTTATTGTTTGTGATGGGATAGGCTTTCAGCCCACGTAAATACAATACCAACCAATCAAGGCCTTGTTTCCGTCAAAAAAATCATTTTTTCTTGCATGGGCCCATCAACGATAATTATCCGTATAAATATACTAATTACTTGAAAAAATATTAATATGGCCTAGAATGAAATATGGGTTTCTAAGCCCAATATAAGAAAATCTCGAAGGTAATAAAATGAACCGAAACTTTAAAATTTCGAAGATAAGTCCGAAACAATAGCTCCTCTACACCGACTACATCGTACGCTCACAAAGAGATTACTATTACAAAGACTGATTTACTCATACTACGCAACGTGTACAACTCTGATGCATTGATACACGCTAACAAAATACACCGACACGCAGCAGATAATTATTTTGGCGATAAAAAAAAATCTTTAAAAGAAAATGAGATATTTCTCTTAGACCTTTGTATATATACCCCTTAAACCCTACTTCTTGGCTTCATTCTCCATTTCCTCTGCCTCTCAGTTCATCAGAACCCTAGTTTCGAAGCTTTAGTCACCAGGTACAGATTTACTCCATTTTCTCGTTTGATCTTCTTCATCTTATAGTGCCTTTGCTTGGTACCTTTTGTTATTGTGAGTCGCCGTTCGTATGTAATGGATCTTGAGCTTGAATATAGATCTGCTAATCCAGGATCTGCGAGAACAGATTACTGATTTGTTGTTCTTGTTGTGTAATAATTTGAGACTGTTGATTATTTATAGGTTTAGTGTTTCTTGTTGCTTATTGCTTTGTTTACGGTTCTTTTGATTTGGATTTGTGTGGTTATAAACTTGTGTAGAAATGGCTTTCTGCAAAAGTCTCGGTGGTCTGTTAAGACAAGGTGTGCTATCTCAGACCGGAAATGTTCCGGTTCCGGTTCAGTCTATGCTTGGTTCTCTCCGGTACATGTCTACCAAGCTTTTCATCGGAGGTAAAAGTCTTTTCTTTCTCTCTTCGTATGAGATTAGAGTGTTTCTTGGTTTCTTGGGGCTATAACTTGTATGATTTTTGATTGATTCAGGTCTCTCATGGGGCACTGATGACCAGTCCTTGAGGGAGGCTTTTTCTAACTTCGGTGAAGTGGTCGATGGTAAGTGTATGGTTCAATCGTTGAACAATCTTGTTACATTCAGCAAGAGTTTATGATGTTTTGGTGTTGGTGAAGAACAAAAGTTTTAACTTTTTTCTTCTATCGTTCTGCAGCTAAAGTCATCGTTGATAGAGAATCAGGAAGGTCAAGGGGTTTTGGATTTGTCAACTTCAGTGATGAGACCGCTGCTAATGCTGCCATTTCAGAGATGGACGGAAAGGTTTGTATTTAATTGCTCAATTAGTATACTTTTGTAAATGGTATTTGTTTGTGATTTTGATGGTTATTGGGTTTTTGTAATTTCAGGATCTGAATGGTCGTAACATTCGCGTGAACGTTGCTAACGAAAGACCAAGTACTCCCCGGTACGGAGGCGGTGGTGGTGGCTACGGAGGCGGTGGTGGTGGATACGGAGGAGGTGGCTACGGAGGCGGTGGTGGTGGATACGGAGGAGGTGGCGATGGTGGAGGTTTCTAAACAGAGGAGAGCTTCTTTTGAAGAAGAAGAGATGATGGTTTCTGTTTAGTTGGTTTCTTATAATTGAATCGTGTGTTAGTACAAAACCTGAATGGGATTTGTTGAAACTCATTAGTTATTACTCGTTTTTTTTGTTTAACAATTTGGTTGAATATTTTGTTGCCCCCATTAGGTGCATCTAAATACTGCCTTTGTTCTCTGAGTTTGTGTTAGCCTCAGATATTGACGGTTAATAACTCCTACTTGAACCCTTTTACTAATTTGTAGAATAATTCAAACAGAGAAATTGATAAATTTTGCTGTGAAACATAACCGATGAGATCTTCCAAGTCGCTAAGTTTCGAGCATTTTTATAGGCTCGAAACCATTTGAGTCGAACCGGGAGAAGTGTGTTCATTGCCTGTAGAAGGGCTTTCAAGTGTAGAGGAGACACGCACCAACAGTTTGAATTGTTTCGAGGGTCTAATTAACCAGATTGCTAGATACCTTAATGTCGGCATCTTTAGGATTAGCTGCATCCAATGTTAAAAAAAATTGCTATGCGGTAAGTAAGTGTCTGATAGTCGACAGGATCTGGTGCGTAAAACGATTAATCGGACTTAATCGTTACAAATGATTACACTAACTTACAATATAATTAAATTTTATATATTTCGTATTACTGAAAAAAATTAATTTAAATTTAAATTTAATTTAACAAAAAAAAATTAATATAACAAAATTTAATTAAAAAAATCAACATAAAAATGTAAATTATTAAACGATTTGACTGATTTTGATTGAAACGAACTATTAAATTGGATTTTCGATTTAACTTTGAGATTTTAATAAATCGTTTCGGATTTATATATGTTTAAGCACTTACACAGACGTTTAGGCGGAGATTAGACCGAGTTTTTGAACATCGGCTGCATCTATAACCATTCTCCTTGCCTCCCTAGAGAGTAGAGACAACAAATATTAACATTCTCACGTGTTTATAAATGCACCTAAGGGGGGATAAAATATTAAACCAAATTCTTAAACCTGGCACAATTGATTGATTTTCAGATTGATGATGATTTATAGGTTCGATGGTTTAATGTTGTTGCTTACTGTTTCGTTACGGTTGATTATGATGTGGATTCATTTGGTGGTCTAAACTTGTGTAGAAATGGCTTTCTGCAAAAATCTCGGTGGTCTATTGAGACAAGGGATGGTTTGTCGTCACATTCAGGGTCACTCTCTAGAGAGGATCCATTAAGGGCGGGAATAGTGAAATATACAGAGGACAAATGAATATTCACAGGTAACAGAGCGTTTGGGCGATTGATTAAACCGCAACACACGGCAGAAAAATACGTTTGTGGCTGCAAAGCGTTTCAGCTATTTACCCACACCATAGGGCGGGACAAATTTGTGTTTGTCACTTTGGATTACTCTGTAAAGTCTAAATGTTCATTTTTTTTAGACTAGACTTTGTGGACCATTCGTCAATTAACTCTTCAAAGAAGACTTAGTTCTTCTTAGAAAAAAAAAAGTCTTCCCCAGGAAACTTAAGAAGAAAAGCTTTCATTTTTCTCTCGTTTCACAGCAAAAGAAACAAAAAGAAAAAAACCAAAAAAAAAAAAAACATACGATGCATTCTTGTAGTGAGAAGAAGATGAGTGTATCGAGCTTGTGTTTAATTTTTTTTCTTTCTTACTCAATATTTGTTTTCGCTTCTCCTACTAAGCATCTCTGTCGTCCAGACCAGAGAGATGCTCTTTGGGAGTTCAAGAACGAGTTCCATGTCAATAGGACGGCTGGTGATGAGAAGACACAGATGTGGAGGAACAACACTGATTGCTGTTCTTGGGATGGAATCTCTTGTGATCTTAAGACGGGTAATGTCATTGAGTTAGATCTCTTTGGAAGTTCTCTCAATGGCTATTTGAGATCTAATAGTGGTCTGTTTAGAGTACAACATCTTCAAAGCCTTAGTCTTAGCTCCAATAATCTTACCGGTACTCTACCAGATTCCATCGGCAGCCTCAAATACTTGAGGCTTTTGATGCTTTATGGATGCAGTTTCTTTGGAAACATTCCTTCTTCTCTCGGAAACCTTTCTTATCTCACTCATCTTGATCTTGATGGTAATGATTTCACCGGTGATATACCAAAGTCGATGGGCAACCTGAACCAACTAACAAAGTTGCTACTTGCAACGAACAAGCTCAGTGGGGACTTTCATCATGCACTACTCAATTTGAGCGA
This sequence comes from Iljinskaea planisiliqua, assembly GCA_900108845.1. Taxonomy (NCBI): domain Eukaryota; kingdom Viridiplantae; phylum Streptophyta; class Magnoliopsida; order Brassicales; family Brassicaceae; genus Iljinskaea; species Iljinskaea planisiliqua. The sequence goes on along the minus strand of FNXX01000006.1, from coordinate 3,925,091 downwards.
GCTCACTGCAATCGACCTTGGTCATAACCAGTTTGAAGGTGTGCTCCCATCTAACATGAGTAGCTTCTCCAAACTGGAGTACTTTGATATTGGTGTAAATTCATTTTCCGGATTTCTTCCACCATCTCTTTTCATGATTCCTTCGTTGATCCATCTTAACCTGGAAAGCAACAGCTTCAACGGTCCTCTTGAGATTGGGAATATCTCCTCCCCATCTAAACTCAATACTTTATCCCTTGGAGGAAACAATTGCAGTGGACCAATCCCAGGATTTATACCGAACCTAGTCAATCTCTCATATCTTGACCTCTCTTTTTGGAACACAGAGAGGAGAATGGTCGATTTCAGCATCTTCTTGCGTCTCAAGTCACTGGCGTTACTTGACCTCTCTCATCTGAATACAAGAAGTATGATTGACTTGAGTCTTTTCTCACATCTCATGTCACTTACCTTACTTCATCTTTCAGGGAATAGTGTAAAGATCAGTTCGACTCTCCATTTTCCTTCACTCATGGGATCATTGGCTCTATCAACCTGCAATATTTCTGAGTTTCCCAAGTTTCTACAAACACAATCCAATCTAATTTTCTTAAACATCTCTGCTAATAAAATTGACGGGCAAGTACCAGAGTGGTTATGGAGACTTCCACAACTAAGGTATGTTGACATTTCTCAGAATTTCTTCGATGGTTTTGAAGAATCAGTGGATGTTATTCAAAGAAATGCAAACCTGTTTATGCTTGATATAAGCTCAAACAAATTCCAGAATCCATTTCCTTTGTTACCAAATTCTACGCAAACCTTTTTAGCCTCCAATAATCGGTTTTCCAAAGAGATTCCTATGACAAGCTTGATATAAGCTCAAACAAATTCCAGAATCCAGTTCCAACAAGTTCTATGGGCCAATATCTTCTCCTGGAGATTCTTTGAAGTTCTCCAAGCTGCGAATCTTTGACATTTCAAAAAATCTCTTCACCGGAGTTTTGCCATCAGATTACTTTGATGGTTGGAGTGCAATGTCATCAGTTGTATACATTGCCGATGATAAGCTGCATAGGTTTATGGGTTATAGATTTTCAAACTATCGTAAGTCGGTGGTTCTGATGAACAAAGGTTCGAAGATGGAGCTTCTTGGGAGTAGTTTCACAATCTACAAAACCATCGATGTTTCCCAAAACAAACTCGAAGGAGATATTCCCAAATCCATTGCCTTACTCAAGGAACTGATTGTGCTCAACATGTCCAATAATGTTTTCACAGGTAATATTCCACCATCTCTGTCGAACATGACCAACCTCCAATCACTTGATCTCTCCCAAAACAGACTATCTGGCAAAATCCCACTGGAGCTCGGGAAACTCATGTTTCTGTCGTGGATGAATTTCTCTAACAACCTACTCGAAGGTCCAATACCAAAAGGCCCTCAGATTCAAAGCCAGAATAGTTCTTCATTCGCACAGAATCCTGGGCTATGCGATATTCCTCTCCAAAAAACCTGCGGTGGAGGAAAAGAGGAGGGAATGAAGCAAGATCAAGAAGATGAAGAAAAGGAAGAAAAAGATCAAGTATTGAGCTGGATTGCAGCTGCAATAACCTATGTACCTGGTGTATTTTGTGGATTCGTCATCAGCCATATTCTGAATTCATATAGACAAGACTGGTTCATGAGGATCTTTCGCTCTTTTGCTTAATATAAGCATCTGTTGCCTGATGATATCTACTATGTTATTATTATCTCCATGTCGTTTTTAAATTACTATTATTATGTCGTAATGAATTCTCTTTTGTTGTATTGTTTAGCGACTATTTATGTGAGCATTTGTGTTTTTGGTGGAGTTAGTTTCATCTTTTCTTTTATATTTTTGTGTCTGAAATCTTGTCGCACGGACACCTTAACAAACACGCCCGTAGTAATGATATGCTAAGTTCCTCTTTTTTCCTTCATATCTTTGTGTCTCTATAATCAAAACATTCTTGTTTTTTTTTTTTTTTTTTTTTTTGCTAAACAAAACATTCTTGTTGCAATCCAACTCTGTGTCACTGAGCTGATGATTCATCTTACAAACGGAGTCATCGTAAATAAAGCAACAAAAATCTCCATTTAACCCTCATGTATTTTTAACAAAATAAAAAAATTACCAAATGAGGCAGTTCCAGACACAACAAATATGAGCAACAAAAGCATATTCTTATGTTTATGTTTGGCATTTTCAATTAATTTCTTTTTCTTTATAATGTAAAAGCTTGTGATTATCTCATCTGTATTGTTTTTGTGATTTTCAATTATTATCGATCCAACCATTTTCGAAATCAGGTTATCCACCCACCTTTTTTTTTTTCTTTTGTGGAGGAGATTTCTAAATTCTTGATGGTTTCTGTTTAGTTGGTTTCTTAAATTGAATCTTGTCTTAGTACAAAACCTGAATGGGATTTGTTGAAAATTCATTAGTCGTTACTCATTTTTATGTTTAACAATTTGGTTGAATATTTTGTAGAATAATTCAACCAGAGACATTGATCATTTTTGCTGTGAAACATAACATATGAACGGAAGACTTGGAAGAAGTGTGTTCATTGCCCGTAGAAGGAGTTTTCCAAATGTGTAGAGGAGACCCATGAAGAGCGGGAATAGAAAAAAAAATATACAGAGAACAAAGGAAACTTCACAGGTTACAGAGCGTTTGGACAATTGATTAAATCCCAACACACGGCAGAAAAACACGTTTGCGCCTGGAAAGCGTTTCAGCGATTTATCCACAAATTTGTGTTTGTCGGATACTCTGTAAAGTCAAATCACTCTTAAATGTTCATTTTCTTAGACTAGACATTGTGGACCATTCATCAATTAAGTCTTCAAAGGAGACTTAGTTCTTCTTAAAAAAATGAAAAGTCTTCCACATGAGACCTATTTAAGTCAAGCTTTTATTTTTCTCTCGTTTCACAAAAAAAAAAAAACAAAAAGAAAAAACCAAAGAAAAAAAAAAGCATACGATGCATTCGTGTAGTGAGGGGAAGATGACAGTATGGAGCTTGTGTTTAATCCTTTCTCTTTCTTACTCAATACTTGTTTTCGCTTCTCCTACTAAGCATCTCTGTCGTCCAGACCAGAGGGATGCTCTTTGGGAGTTCAAGAACGAGTTCCATGTCAATGGGACGGCTGGTGATGAGAAGACACAGATGTGGAGGAACAACACTGATTGCTGTTCTTGGGATGGAATCTCTTGTGATCTTAAGACGGGTAATGTCATTGAGTTGGATCTCTTTGGCAGTTCTCTCAATGGCTATTTGAGATCTAATAGTGGTCTGTTTAGACTACAACATCTTCAAAGTCTTAATCTTAGCTCCAATAATCTTGCTGGTACTCTACCAGATTCCATCGGCAACCTCAAATATTTGAGGGTTTTGAAGCTTTCTGGATGCGGTTTATTTGGAACAATTACTTCTTCGCTCGGAAGTCTTTCTTATCTCACTCACCTTGATCTTGATGGTAATGGTTTCACCGGTGAATTACCAGAGTCGATGGGCAACCTGAACCAACTAACAAAGTTGCTACTTGCTACGAACAAGCTCAATGGGACCTTTCCTCATGCGCTACTCAATTTGAGCGAGCTCACTGCAATCGACTTTAGTTTAAACCAGTTCGAAGGTACGCTCCCATCTAACATGAGTAGCCTCTCAAAACTGGAGTACTTTCATATTGGTTCAAATTCATTTTCCGGATCTGTTCCGTCGTCTATTTTCATGATCCCTTCGTTGACTTATCTCAACATGGAAAGAAATGGCTTCAGCGGTCCTCTTGAGATGGGGAATATCTCTTCACCATCTAAACTCCGAACTTTATCCCTTGGAGGAAACCATCTCAGTGGTCCGATCCCGGGATCTATATCGGAACTAGTCGGGCTCTTGTCTCTCGACCTCTCTTTGTGGAACACAGGGATGGGTACGGTTGATTTCAGCATCTTCTTGCGTCTCAAGTTACTTACAATCCTTGACCTATCCCATCTGAATACAAGAAGTATGGTTGACATGAGCATTTTCTCACAGTTCATGTCACTTAGCTTTCTTTATCTTTCAGGAAATAAGTTGGATTTCAGTTCAACTCTCCATATTCCCTCACCCATAGGATCATTGGCTCTAGCATCCTGCAATATTTCTGAGTTTCCAAAGTTTCTACAAACCCAAACCAATTTGTTTTATTTAGACATTTCTAACAATCAGATTGAAGGGCAAGTACCAGAGTGGCTATGGAAACTGCCAGGACTGACGTATGTAGACTTTTCCAAGAATTTCTTCAGTGGTTTTGAAGGACCAGTGGATGTAATGCAAAGAAATGCAATATATATGCTTGATATAAGTTCAAACACTTTCCAGGATCCATTTCCTGTGTTACCAAAATCTATGAACTTTCTTGCAGCCTCCAATAATCGATTTTCAGGAGAGATTCCAACAACAATCTGTGATTTGGTTTCTCTTGAGACACTTGTTTTAACCAACAACAACTTCAGCGGTTTTATACCTCGGTGTTTTGAGAATTTCAATACTAAGCTTACAATCTTGCATCTTCAGAATAACAGCCTCTCGGGTAATTTTCCGGAGGAATCAGTCAGTGTTGCCTTGGTTTCACTTGATGTTGGTGGCAACCGCTTATCAGGAGAACTTCCCAAGTCTCTAGTCAACTGCACTCACCTCGAGTTTCTGAACGTTGAAAACAACATGTTCAATGACACGTTTCCTTTTGGGTTGAGATTATTGCCTGAACTGAAGTATCTTTTCCTTCGTTCTAATGAGTTCCACGGGCCAATATATTCTCCAGGCGGTTCTCCGAGTTTCCCCAAGCTGCGAATGTTTGACATTTCAGCAAATCTCTTCACTGGAGTCTTGACATTGGATTACTTTGCTGGTTGGAGTGTAATGTCATCGGATGTATACACTGCAGATAATAAGCAGAAGAGGTTTATAGGAATTGACTTTTCCAACTATCGCAAGTCAGTGGTTGTGGACAACAAAGGTACGACCATGGAGTTGCTTGGGAGCAGTTTCAGTATCTACAAAACCATCGACGTCTCTGGAAACAGACTCGAAGGAGATATCCCTGAATCCATCAGTTTACTTAAAGAACTGAATGTGCTGAACATGTCAAACAATGCTTTCACAGGCCATATTCCACCATCTTTGTCGAACTTGACCAACCTCCAATCACTGGATCTATCCAAAAATAGATTATCCGGCAAAATCCCACCGGAGCTTGGGAAGCTCACGTTTCTATCATTGATGAACTTCTCTTACAACATGCTTGAAGGTCCAATACCACAAGGTACTCAGATTCAAACCCAGAATAGTTCTTCTTTTGCAGAGAATCCTGGGCTATGCGGTGCTCCTCTCCAAAAAACCTGTGGTGGAGGAGAAGAAGAAACAAGAAAGCAAGAGCAAGAAGATGAAGAAAATGAAGAAAAAGATCAAGTACTGAGCTGGATTGCAGCTGCAATAGCCTATGTCCCTGGTGTATTCTGTGGATTAGTCATCAACCATATTCTGAATTCATATAGACAGGACTGGTTCATGAGGATCTTTCGCTCTTTTGCTTAATATAAGCATCAGTTTCCTCGTGATATCTACTACATTATAATTATCTCCATGTCGTCTTTAAAATATTATTCTAACGTCGTTAAGAATTCTCTTTCGTTGTATTGTTTTGCGACTATTAATGTGAGCATCTGTGTTTTTGGTGGAGTTAGTTTCCTCTTTTCTTTTATATTTTCTTGTGTCTCTGAAATCTTTTCGCAGGGACACCTAAACAAACCAAAGAGCTTACCATGAAGCCTCTCTGGTTTCTGGACTATCAACCTTACCAGGACCACATAGACATTAAAGATGAGCCATCATTACCGACTAAGTGGAGTGAAACCACATACAATGTTCATATATCCTTTGCAAATCCAGTAAGCATTACAATACCATTTGATGCTAACTCTTGAAGTTATGAGCAGTTGACAGCATCAGGAAGGTCCTTCAGAACCTTAGCAGATGTAATTGAAATGCTCTCCATTGCTTAATACTAACCAAACACAAGGTCCGTGTTAAGTCAAGCTTAACAGAAGCTGATTTGTGTTCGGCTTTTTTTTAGGGAGAGGTGATAAAAAGAAAAACAAAGCAAATGGGTTTGAAAGGTTAACCTCCACCACACAGCTTAAAATTTTTGCCTTTGCAGCTTTGAAATACCACAAGGCTTGAAAATATGCATTGGATAATATGTAAGAAGAATGTTCAGTTTCTTTGACTTGACTTTGTGGAGCATTCATATGGAAATTTAAAATATTTGTGGAAGCAATTAGTCTTTGCAGGTGACTTGTTAGTCAAGATTTAATGCTTTCCACTAATAGACAATCCAATTATATAGAGTCATCATTCGTGTCACAAAAAAATCAAAGAAAAAAGTATGATGCATTCTTGTAGTGAGAAGAGGATGATGATAATATGGAGCTTGTGTTTAATCTTCTCCCTTTCTAACTCAATACTTGTTTTGGCTTCTCCTGTTAGATACTTTCGTTTGCCTCATGATCATCATCAACTTTAGATTGCAACTTTGGCCACTCCGTCAACACCAACTCAAATGGCAGCAGCTCAGATAATAATAACAGATGCACAGCTCTTCCTTTTATGTTCCCTTCAACCACAATCTCTGAATTTCTCCCAAAGAAAGTGTTTTGTCATTGTCATGTAGTAACGACCTCAAAATCTTCTCATCAATGGAAATTGAAACTGCATGACGAAGTTTAGGATACTTCATTCTTCGTACAGGCTACCCTTCTAGACATGTGAGTAGACAGTTGGTGTACACAATCAGACTTCGAAACAACAGTCTGAGATAGCTTGGCCTCTTCTTCAGCCTCAATCACAGAAGATTCTATAGAATTTGTCTCCTCAGTTGAAACCATATTGGTAAAAAAGCTTGGCTGAATCAAAGATACATTATCACCAGCTTTCACAGAAACTTTGTCCTCATTTGATGATTCTAGCGGCTTCACTACTTGCATTGCTTCATCGCCACTAATCCCAGATACATTTTATGATCACTCTTTGTACGTGTTACTGGATCGGCATGAGCCAATTTCACATTGAAATCTATTGGTTTTCACCGCACCAATAATAGATTTTAGTAATCTTTAACTCGAATTTGTTATTAATATGAATGAAGAAACAAACTCCTTATTAATTAGATATCAATTACAATATCATAACGAATAATTTGACATCTACGATGTCATGACAATCAAGTTAAGACTCATAGCGTCTACAACAAGTAACAACAATCAAAGCATAAAACTAAACAGTCCCTAATTCTTCTAGCTACTTTTATTCCTTATTCTTTCAACGACTTGCTTCAAAGATTCTCTAATGGCTAAGCTTTGAAAAAATCTGAGACTTCACTTTACTCTCTTCCATTAACCATGCCTGCCACTTCTGCCACGTCAGCGGCCTTCAGTTTTTGGTACTTTTGAATCCTTCTTCTTTGAGCAGTGATAAGCTTGGTGGAATCTATCCGAAATAGGAAAGTAACTCCACCAAAACACACGGATTCTCAAAATAAGAGTCGAAAACGAAGCAATGAGAGAGAAGAATCAAGTTGCTGCTTCATTCTTTCAGCGTACGCATATGAAGTCAGAATGTAGCTGATGAATTTTGGAATTATGATAGTGACATTCTCCGCATGCATGAGAATATCAGCTGATTTGATCCCTGCTCAAGCTGTGTCGTCATTGCAGATTTCTGTGGATGCTGACATAGAGATGTCATTGTTTTCAATGGATGTTCGCAGTTCTAAGTATGTTGTTTTTCTTCCAATTTTGTGCTTTATGAAATCTTGTCATATCATTGACAGTTGCTGTTAGTTTATATAGTTAGAGACTATCTGGTTCCATCTTTTATTGAATACGAGCAATAGCTTCAAAGAAAATGCCAACAACTTCAGTGGAACTTGCCATATGTAATTTGTAATAGACAATCTTATGCTTATTATAAAAAATTTATGATTTTTACTTTTTTTTTTTTTTGGATTCAAGAGTTTTATCTTTAAAATTTATGCTCGCGTACTTGTTTTTTAATTTAGGTTTAACACTTGTTATTTCTTGTGATTTTTGACTATGTCACGTCACACGTGCTAGGAGAGCATGTTTTCTCTTATCTTTTCGACCACTTTAATAACTGAGATTATAATCGCCAATAATAATAAAATTTAACAAAAAATGGAAGAGGAGAATTTTCAAGGGTTGAAAACAAGGGTGTTGCAACCTATTTTACCAATCAAATAAATATATTAATAAATTAATTTAACAATTCTAGCAGAAATTAGCAAATAGACAGAGAAGGAGAACCAATTAAAGTTTTAAGGAATGGAAATAATCATGTTTTATTATTGAAAATCCGAGTTCTGATGACGAAGAACCCATAGAAAAAAAGAGATCGATCAAACTACAGAATATTCATGATTTTTTCATTAAAGCAGATGTTCTATTATTCTAGAGCACTTTAAAAGTGGAGAAGACAATAAAATCAGAAGAAGTGTAGTGATCCAAAAAGATTTCAAGAAAAGAGATTGATTGTAGATAAACAAGAGAAGATAACATTTATGTTAAATGTTAAATCATTTATTATAGATTGGCATTGATTTGTATTAGGAGTTATACCGTATACGTTTAAGAAACACCAGTATGAATATTATAGTCAAAGAATACTTGCATAACGCTTAAGTTAACAGGTGTTTAAGAAACATCCGCATTAATGTCGTAGTCGACAATAACATATTAACATATATACTACATGTCTAACACTAGGGTTTCTCCAACGTTAGCTCTTCTTTGATATGGAAATCTAGTCTTTATCATTGGACGGATACAAAATATATTACACATAAAACGTTATATATTAGCTAATTGTTTAGAGAAATTGGTATGTATTTTCTATTAGAAGTTAACATATTATTAGACGTCTAACTCCTAACATATCCGATTAGTGATATCAAAGGATAATGATTGAGGTAAAATATGGCAAACATAGATGTGGATGAGAACATAAGAAAACCAGAAAGATTTAGATATTGTGTCGCATCAGTAGCCATTTTGGCGACTCCCAATAAATATAAGCGAAAATCTTTTTGTAACCCACTCTATATGAGGAGCTTATTTTTTTGAGAGTGCAAATATATATTGCTCAAATAACTTAAATTCATTAAGCTTTATTTTTTTTCAAAAAAAATTCCCATATTGATATTCAAAACATCTAAAAATAATAATGTTTTTTTATCATGGAGATCTCGTTACATTTGATTAAATGTTTTTTCCATCTTCTACTTGAATCTATATATTTTATGATTTATAACAACAACATCCATACGCTCGAACACACTCACTAATTTTATAACAGTGGCTATCACAAACTATAGTGCATGCTTTGTCTCCTCCAAAAAAGCATGATTCTAGTGGATTGAAGCATTGAACATCCAGTTGTTTTATTCCATAGCCTATATATGATAGAAAAAAAAAAAAAAACAATCAGTATGCACATTAATTAAAAGAGAAACAAAAGTGAAGTATAAGAATAAACAAATACCTGTAGTACGAACACTTGGTATACGACAAGAAACCAAAGATATGATAAAGAAGGCACTGATAAAAAAAATGATTAAATATTTCATGGTAATCCTCATTTTTATGATATATTCTTAACCTCTATTTTATAAGTTTGTCTTTATTTATATAGTAACACAAATGTATTTCCATAATTACCGATAAACTCTTAACATATCAAGCATTGAATGCTCATGACGTGTGAATATCAGCCACAAATTCTGTTCTTGCGCTTCACACATCATGAATATTGAATGATATCTTAAGATTTTTTTCGGTAATATGTATAGTACATGTATATCCAATCAATATCGTTAAATGGTTACAAATAAGATTATACATACAACATTTACTGTAAATAATTTTATAGAGATATTTGCATGGATTTGTGGTAGAAGTTACCATATACGTTTAAGAAACATCCATATGAGTATTATAATTTTTTTAAAAATACTTATATAACGTTTACGTTAAGAGACATCAGCATCAATGTCGTATTGGACAATATCATATATGCAACATATCCAACACTAGGCTTTCTCTACCGTTAACTTATCTTTTTTTGTTTTTCGGTTTTTATTTTTTATTTTATTTTATTTTTCTCTGGTAAAAACGTTAGCTTATCTTTGATATATAAATTTAATTTTCATCATTGGAGAAATGCAAAATAAGTTAAATATAAAATGTTGTATATTAGCTAATGATTTAGAGAAATTTTGGAATGATTTCCATATTAGAAGTTAAGATAATAATTAGATCTCTAGTTCCAAACAAATACGATAAGTAATATATTACTCTAAAATGTGGAAAACTTATATGTGTGTGAGAACCAAAAAAACGAGAAAGAGGTAACTATTTTGTTACACGGAAGAAAATTATAAATATTATTAAAATAATTTTAATTTATTTAAAAATCAAAAATGAATTTAAATTTTTTTTCTCATTGTTCCTTTTCAATCTTGTTGAAGAAAAAAATTATTTTATATTTTCTTTTAGAAAAATTAATTTAGAGTAATGAAAAGGAATAAATATGTCTGAATTTTAATATTCACTTCTTCTTAAATGGTATAAATCTTGATAAAAATCACATTCCTCTCCATTATTTTCATCTAAATAGGTTACCAATTAAAGTCATAATACATGTCTAACAACATTAGAAAAATTCTCTAAAATAGCATAAAAAACTATTTATGTCATAAAAATATCACACAATGATAAAAGTGATAAAAATAATATTCATTAAAGAAAAAAATAATTATTATTTTTTTATTTTTAATTAACATACACTCTCATTTCTTCTCAATCCCATAAATCATAAACCATAAACCCTAAACCCTAAACTCTAAATCTTAAAGTCCAAATTTCGTAAAGGCTACAATAATAATGTTTTAACAAAACTCCCATAAATACCTCAAAATTTCATAATACCCGATGGTCCCTATAGTCTCCTAGTCCAGTCCATACAACTAGTCTTCACCTACATTATGAAATGAGGCATGAATATAAAATTACATAGTGAAGATGGTTAAACCGCTCACATGCAACTCGATATAACAAACAATTTCTGTAACCAATAACACCGGTTCTAGCAACCTAATAATCTGTTTTCCATTTTCAAAGTTAATCATTGTTATTTACTTAGCCATTTTTATGTAACTTAGCCATTCTTACGCATTTTCAGCACGAAACCAACATACATCTCAAAATCACTCGACCCCGAAGATCTCTCAGAGTCCGAAGCCACTCGACCACGAAGGTCTCTCCTGGTTCACTACCAACATACGGACTGAAAAAACTCCACCCCAAAGGTCCAAATGGCCCGAAGCCACATACGCCCCGAAGGTCCACATCCCAAAGCTAACATAACCAAAAAAACTATACTTTCCTTATTAGCCATGTTTTAATTATTTTCCTTAAATATTTTCAACCTAATATGTCATTGATACTTAAGATCAAATTCACTATTTCACATAAACACCTCAACCTGAACACGCCATCATCATATTCAATAAACATACCAAAATTCAAGAACACGAAGAACATTTTTCGATCTCAAAAGAACCAGCTTCCAAGAACGAAGAATGGATTTTCCATAAAAAAACATAATGAGCTGCTCATACAAAAAATTATAGATCAAGGGAAGAAATTTGTAACATCGCGTTGTCATGAATCTCACTCTCACTTTGATTGAATCTACAAGACTCAAAGACTCTAAACTTGCTGGTGCTTTTCGGCCAAGAACTCATTCCCTCCTCTTTCGATCCTCTTTCTCAGACTTCTCTCACTAAAACCTTGATTAAGTTTTCACTTCTCTCTAAGACTCTTTTATAAGTTGTGTGAGAAAACTAAAGCTTAAAGGGTTTTTATCTAGGATTTTTTTACCTTTCCAACTAAATGATGCTTCCTTATTTGACTTGATCCTATCTTGCCATCAATTCTCTGACTCATCCTCTTCAGGACATTTCTAAATCGATTCATGCACCATCGGTCAACCGAACATGCCTTACTTAGAAACTGCATTGCTCAATAACCAAAGACACCTTAAATGGCTTGTAGTTCTGTCCTCTCCTGCCATAGATCCCGGTCGTTCCATGTCTTAAGGTCGTTCAGCCCAAGCAGGAATCGTTCCAATGCACATGGGTTATTCGATACTTCGTAAAATTCAGCTTCTTTATTCTTTTCATAAGTGATTAATGATTACAATTACTTCAACATTTATTAAAATAAAGTGCCATTACAAATAAATCCCCACACGCCTTTTCCGATCAGATTAAAAATACTTTGGGAGTGGGTCATTAAATCTACCTCCCACAAGAGGAATCCATCCCCGAATCTGCGTCAACCATTGGCTCGACACCAGGAGCTTCAAACAACTATGGATACTCAGCTGTCATCTTGCTTACACGTTCTTCAGTCGTTTCCTGAATCCAGTCCTGCTCCCATACGACTTCGATAATGGTGACCCCTTTCCTTATAATCTGCTTATCTGGCAGCCTCGTTACCTAGATAATTCGTCCTTCAGCTGACAAATCTGACTCTAAGTCTTTGGGTGGTTGGGGAACAATAAATGTCAGATCCCTTAACACAGTTTTTTATCTGGGACACATGGAACACATCTTCCAATGGATGGAGATCCTTGGGTAAGTGTAAATGGAAGGCTATAACACCAATTCGTTCAAGGATCTTATACAGCCCATGTACCTTGGTTGCAGCTTGCCCATCTTTGCACCCCTATTCTTCCATTTAAACATCACCCTCTTCAAGTAAACCATCTCACTCACTTGGAATCCCAACTCCTTCCTCTTTTTATCTACATAACTCTTTTATCGATCTTGAGCTTCCTTCTTTTTCGCTTTAAGGAACTTGATTATTTTGGTTATATGTCCCTTCCCCACTTCAATCCAACACAAAGGGGTTTTAACATGGAAGGCAATACAAAGCCTCATACAGTGACATTCCAATACTTGAGTGAAAACTGTTGTTGTATGCGAACTCTGCTAATGATAAATACTTCTCCCAGTTCTTACCCCACTCCATAACACTTGCCCACAACATATGCTCCAAGGTCTGAATTGTCCGCTTTGACTGCCATCTGTCTATGGATGGTAGGTTGTTCTCATATATACCTTAGTTCTCAATGCTTTCTGAAACGTCATCCAAAACTTAGAAGAAGACCGTGCATCCCTATCTGATACAATGCTAACCAGAATCTATGAAGTCTCACAATCTCAGTCATATAAAGTTGAACACACTTATCCACCTAATATATCATGAGTTTTTCAGGTTTTTGACCATGATATACTTCTTTTATATAAAGTCATTTTAGTATTATTGGACTCTTTTTGAGTCTTTTTAGGTTTAGGCACGTTTGAAGCATATTTGAATATAATAGAGCATTTTGGAGCCAAGTAAAAGTTGTTTCTGAAAAAATCAAGTCGGAGACTACATTTGGACTTGTCGGTCTCCACCAACCACATATACAAATTCTTGGGCTTGTTTCAACAAATTTTGAATAATTACAAATTGGCCCATAAATTATGTATATTTACAGAACAACCCTTTCGTGTTTTTAGACTATAATTAGCATTTTAAGTTATGTTTTAGACAAATGTTACATTAAACAAAATTTTAAAGAAAGATTTGTAGCATAGATTTTAGAGAGACAAATCAGAACTTCATTAGAGAGAAAATTTTGAACTCTACTTTCTTTATTGGTCTCTTTTATGCATTATGTTTCATCTATGATTTTTGTTTCATTAATCATTTATGAGTAGTTTACTTTTTAGCTTTAGGATTATTCAAAAGTAGAAGATAAATTGTTAGATTGAATCGATCAATTAGGGTAATCATTAGAGTTTTTTCATCTAGATTGTGTTTAATGTTTATTCTAGCTTAGCGACCTATAATCTAAACTAAGGTTAATTGGTAGACACGAAAATGTTATTGATTTCCTGAACTATCTTAGATGAGAAAAAAAAAATAGTTGCAAAGAAATTTAGTTAACAGATTTTGTGAATAATTAAACCTACACTTAATGATTATTTGGATTGATTGAATTTGTAAAGAAATTTGAGAATTTAGATTTAGAGATAGATAATTTACACATCAAAAGCTGGTTGATTTTACAACAGTGTTTCAAGTTCAAGAACGGTTCTTAATTAAACCCTTAACAATTTTATCATTCTGCAATTTAGATTCACCTGTGAATTTTCCTTCGTCTAGCTCGTTTCCCATCAAATTTACAACAATTTTCGTTGCATTGTTTATTTATATTTACATTGATTTTGTTTAGCTTAATTCGAAATTATGATATATTGTGTGATCTTGAGTCTTTGTGGGATTCGACCCATTTATACTACGATTGCCTTTCAGTGCACTTGCAGGATAGCTCTATGGATTAAACTTTGAGCATATCTATAACACCCCAACCACCCCTACCAGTGAGCCCCCATGTCCTCTCACTAGGCCCATGGGCCAGCCCACCCCTATCCGACGGTCGGAACGTTAACGGGAGGTTTCAAAATCATGATATACTGACCCTGCAATCACCACGTGACCGTTTCCCGTGTTTTGGCCTCACTCACACGGTACCGCGAATGACTTCCCGGTAGGTTACCCATCCTTTGACTACTCCAGCTCAAGCACACTTAACCCTGGAGTTCTCTCTGGATGTGTGACTGAAAAGGTAAGTGCACTTTGGTGACATAGGTAGCCAAATCAATTCTTTTAACCTCTCCACATATCACCACCTCATCCATCTTTTGGATATCAAGGAAATGCACAGACTTAGTTAAGTGGTTCACTATCACCGACACTGAATCCCGGAGATTATTTTTCCTTGGTAGCACACTCACGAAAAAAAACTATTGTGATCATATCCCACTTCCACTCGGGCATTAGCCAGCTCTGTAGCAACCTACTCAGAACATAGTGCTCTGTTTACTTCAATTAGCAAGTCAAACACTTGGCCACCCATTTTGCGACATCTCTCTCATCTTGGACGAATGATATCATGGTATAACTTTGTCGCCCCTGGATGCACTGCAAATCGAGGATGGTGTGATTCCTTTAGGACCTACTCCCTTAATCCCTTATCGTTGGGGACGCTTACCCGCCCATTAAAGATGATTGTCCCATTATTGTTCTTCCAATACCTCACGAGGCTGTCCCCAATCATCTTAACTATTGATGCATCATCCGATTGAGACAAACAAATACGAGTCAATAAGTCAGCTTGGTTTGCTGCATCCTCACCCAAAGCCTCCATCTCATCCGTCTATATGTTCAATCGTAATATTCCAATCATTGCAATAAGCCAATCTGCTTCCTTCTCGACCAAGACACTTTTCTTCTTGCGACATAACGCATCAGCCACTAGATTAGTATTTTCCAGTTGGTAGGGTATCTCTAGATTGTATTATGCAACCATCTCCATCCATCTCCTTTGTCGTAGGCTCAACTCCAGTTGAGTAAAAATATACTTAAGGCTTTTATGGTATGTGAATACCTAAACCTTTCCCCCAAAGAGATGTGACCGCCAAATCTTGAATACAAATACAACCGCAGCCATATCTAAGTTGAGATGCATAAGCGATCAATCACCCTTCATGCATCATGACACATTCAAGCCCCATCTTAGACGCATTTTTAAATACCATATAATCCACTCTTGGCTAGGGTAGTACTAGCAATGGTTTACTCATTAACCACTCTTTGAAATCTGCAAAGCTTTTCTCACATTCTGCTGTCCACTCGTACTTCAAATCCTTACTCGTCAGGCGAGTCAATGGCTTCACCAAGCTTGCAAAACTCTTTACAAACCATCCATAATAACCCACTAATTCTAAGAAGCTTCTTATCTCCGTATGGGTCCCCGGCCTTGGTTATTTTGAATTGGCCATGACTTTTTCAGGATCCACTACCACTCCTTCCTCAGATATTACATGACCAAAGAACCCAATCCTTCTTCTTTACTTGACGAACAACTTGTGTTCCTTTAATAATTCCATCATATCCCTTAGGTGTCTCTCATGCTCGTCCTGACTTTTCGAGAACACCAATATGTCGTCAATGAAGATGATTACAAACTCATCCAAGAATTCATAGAAAACGCCGTTCATAAGCTTCATGAATGCAGTTGGGGCATTCGTCAACCCGAATGGCATGACCACAAATTTGAAGTGGTTGTACCTTGTCCTGATGATGTCTTCCTTATATCTACCTCTATGATGGGGATTTGATGATATCCCAAGGCCAAATCGTTCTTTCAGAACCATGACGCCCCCTAGAGTTGATCCAATAACTCATTGATTGTGGCTATGGGTACTTATTCTTTATCATCACTTGGTAATCGATGTGCAATTGGAATCTACTGTCCTTCTTCTTGACGAATAGAACGGGTGTACCCCATGGCGGGCTGCTTAGTCTGATGAACCCTTTCTTGCATCCATGGAACACCAGCTTCCCTTCTTCCCTACTAAAGGTAACTCGACATTTGTAGCAGTCCAAGTTAGCTCAGAAATGAACCAACCAGTCCATTCTAAGAATTGCCTCATATCCCTCAACTGGTAACACTATCAAGTCACCTGGCATGTCCACGCCTTCCACCACAATGGACACATCTCGGTAGATGTTGGACTAGAATTCTCTATTACTTTATCAAGAAAATAACTCAGTTGTGGGGTTAAAGAGATTTCTTATTGAAAATTTGATTGAATATAAAGATTTTGAGGAGAATGAATTACGATAGTCAATTCTCCGATCAAAATGGTTGAGCCCTCTCTTTCTCTCTTACAAGTCTTAAGTCTTTGGTAAAAAAAATTGTGTGTCCTTTTAAGTCGAACACGACTTTTATTTATACAAAATACCTAATTTTTCTTTTTCCTAAACTTGTGATCGACATTCTTTCTTTTATTTTTTATTTTATTTTCATGTCTTCTGTTCATTTTCAATATCTTCCTTCATTTCTCTTCTTATTTTCAATATACTTGACATTTCCTCTTATGCTCGACAATCTTCTTTTGCTTGACATTTCCTCTTCTGCTCGTCATTTTTTCTTTTGGTCGTTATTTCCTCTTTTGCTCGCTGTCTGTGTTAGTCTAAGAGTAATATAAGCCTTGTTTTCAAGGTCAAGCACATCACCAACAGTAGATAGCATGTGACCTAATCATCTCACCGCCGACAGCTTGACCAATTCTAATACCTTCCTCGAGTCCACTCTTCGACGCCCATTGCTTAATGACTTCAGAACGCACAAAACAATGTTACAAACCAGAGTCAAACAAGGTGTGGGTTTCAGTACCCCTGATACTAAAAATCCCTACATGGCCATTCATGAATTTTCTATTTTAAGCACCACACATAAGCAACAACTTATATAGAAAAGAACAAGACTTATCAGCAATCAGATTGGCCCCATCCTCCAGTCCCGGCACGTGCACCACATTCTGGCTCTTGGGCGGTGGTGACAGTTCTCCTTCTCGTTGGTCGCCATGAGCACAAATTTTCTGTACATCCATCGGTGCTCTACATTCCCTAGCAGTATGGATAACGCCACTGCATCTGCAACAGTTTCTAGCCGTCTCCACCTTCTGGAGATTCTCGAGCTTGATGCCTCACATTCTCACACTTGAAACATTCACATGTATCATGGTGACACATTCCGAAATGTGCCCACCTACACATAGAAAACTGTGGCACTACGCCAATTACTTGGCTCTCGAGGTGCCTAGACTCAGCTGCGCCTGGTTCCTCCGTGAATGGTCTTGCTTATGTGCCCCCCTTAGCCCACTCTCAACCAACGTATACTTCACCACTAACTCCGCAATAGTAAGGTAGTCACGGTTTTTCATGAGGGCCATAAGATCGGGCTTCATCTCCTGTCATCATCCATGTTTTGACCACCATACCTATTGATTCGGTTAAACACCTTCTCATACTCCTGCACTGATCTCAACCCTTGACGGAGTTCGAAGAATGCTATCTCTAACTTTGATTGCAATTCCATTGGAAAGTATCTCTAATCGAACTCTACCCTGAACGAGTCTTAACCATGCACCTTTTTCGGGTCTCTCCAGACCAGACCCTTCCACCAATGGTAGGTGTCACCTTCCAAGAAGAACACCGCGAGGTCCTTTCTGTGTTCCCATGGGCAGTCAATGAATCAAAGTAACGCTCGAGGGGGCTCTTCCACTAATCCGCTTCTATTGGTTTACACCCACCACCAAAATTTGGTGTACGTGGTGGTAGTGGTGGTAGTTTTGGTGTGCTTCATTCGCCCTATTTCCCTCTTGCACTAGATCCGCCATTGGCAGTCAAAACAACTAGAACATTTTCACAAAGAGAATACTTGAATCATTAATATCATTAATATCATTTTGGCCACACCCGCACCCATGCCCGAGAACCCTGGTGGTGGTTGGGAAGGGGGGGGGGAGGTACTCCGCCAGCAGCATTGAGGCCAGTAGCAGCTCCAGCGGCTTCATCCGCTTTTGCAACTGCACCCTCTGCCCCCAACATTCTCCACATGGCTTGGACTCACATTTTCTTCCTGGCCATCGATCATCTAGTCTCTTCCCTTGTTCCTCCTAATGTTAGCCACCATTTGAAACAAAATTAAGTAAGTTCCCACTAAGTACTAAAACTTTCAACAATAGATCACTTTGCCATTCCCGCTAAGAATTCATAAACATACATCAAACATTAACAAATGATGTACATCATCCTTACACAAGACTTAAACCATCAGTACCCTTAATCTACACACCCCAATTTCAAAAAGCAACATTCTGGGACTGAACCGACATGGCCTGTCCAACTCTGATATCAATTTGAAATACCCCGACTCAGAAATCTCTGGAAAGACCTTTGAAAATTCTAAGTAAAGTCGAATCAAAGAAATTTGAGACCAAATATCTTAAAGCGTGTAGGCTACAATGATAATGTTTTAACAAAACTCACATAAATACCCCAAATTTTCATAACGCCTGATCTCAGATGGTCACTCTAGATTTGTGCTTCGTTCCATACAATTAGTCTTTACCTGCATCACAAAAGTATGCATGAGTATAAAATTACCCAGTAAAGACACTCAAAACTACCCAAAACTTGATATAACTATTAATTCCATTAAGCCATATCATCGGTACTAGCAACCTATTCATCTATTTTTCAGTCTCATACTTAATCATTTTTATTTTACTTAGCCATTTTACGCATCTTTGGCCAGAAGGCAACATATCGCCCGAAGCCACTCGACCCTGAGGTTCTCTCACGGTCCAAAACCATTTTATGGCCAGATCCACTCAACTCCGAAGGTCCCTCATGGTCAGTGAAAAACATACTGCCTAAAGCCACTCGACCCCAATGGTCCCCACAGCCTGAAGCCAACATAACTGAACAATCATACTTTCTTTAATTAACCATCTTTTAAATCCTTCTTTAAAATTTTCGACCTAACATGCCATTGTTACTTCAGATCAAATTCACTTTTTCACATAAATAACTAAACCTAAACATGCCATCATCATACTCATCAAACATGCTAAAACTCAAGAATACGAAGAACCAGCTTCCATGAATGAAGAAAAAAATTCCCATAAAACAACATAATGAGCCACTCATACCAATATTATAGATCAACAGAAGAGATTTGTAACAAAAAAATATTCCAGGAGTGAGTCGTTACACTCTGCCTTGGAGCTAAAGGAATTTGAGTGTTGAGCTGGACAGACTATTGTAGCTGATAGGGACGATTCAAGATCTGGTAGCTGAGCTGGACGTAAATACTGGAAGATACTGAAGAAAGAAGAATATCTTAGGAGAAGATTAAGGAAAATGGGTATTTCCATGAAGATATCCGACATTTAGAGTTTTGGATTATGTTAATTGTGTATAAATAAGTTTTGGAAAGAATCGTATGTAGGTGTGTACAACCTGGAGAGCTTTAGAAAACACGTTTAGATTTCTTGTAAGAAAGTTAGGATTATGTGCTAAAGGTTTTTTTTAGAGGTTCTTGGATCATGTATAGATTTAGGAACGTGTAAGGCTAGAAAAAAATGTCAAGGTGTGTCTTGAACTTGTTGAAGATCATTCGAGTGGAACTTGTAGATGCACTTACAAATTTATCCCGTAATATATTTTAAAGTATTATAATCTCATGTGTCATATTGTGTAATAGTTTTTGTATCAGTAACTCTAGCATTTTCATTTGGTATCAGAGAAATCACTTGCATGTATTGCAAATAGGTGAGATTCTGAAGAGAAGATGAAGAGCTACCAAAATCTGGTTGCTAGTTCAAAGGTGATATTAGATGCACGAAACTATGGTTTTCGGAAGGCAAATATGAAATCAGTCATACAGGCTATTGATGCTCTGGCGTGGAAAGTTGTTTATCTGGGTGGAAGGAACCAAAAACTAAAACTGATTTTGGAGAAGAGATTCCAATACCAGAAGACATGCAGAAATTTAAGTACAACTCCAAGGCACTCTCAGCTATCCATGGAACCATTTCAAGTAACCAGTTTAGACTGATTCAAGGATGTGAATCGGCAAAAGAGGCATGGAATATCCTACAGGTCTATTTTAAGGGTACTAAAAAGGTTCATAGCACAAGGAAGTATTTCTTGGCTATGAGATTCGAGAATTTGAATATGGAAGAACACGAATCAATCTCTGATTTCATTTCAAAATTAAGTGCATAATCTCAAGTGGCTTTAACTTTTTAAAAAATACAAGGAAAATAAATTGGTGAAGAAATTCCTGATGTGTCTACCACCCAATTTATGGCATACAAGACGGCAATGAATGTTTCTCTAAAAATAGGCGAGCTCAGTTATGATGAAGTAGTTGGATGTTGCAAGTCCACGAGTTGGAACTGGAAGATGAGAAGAAACCAAAGGAATTGGCATTGGCGTCTCAGGAAAAAACAATTCATAAACTAGAGAGAGATGATCATGTGAGTATGCTTGTCCCTAGGTTTTATCAAGCACTACAAAGAGTTAAATAAGGACAAGGACAACAAAGGTCTGGGTTTGTCAAAAAGGCTCCAGAAGGAGAGAAGGCTGACAAAAAGGTAGAAATGCAATTTCATGAGTGCAAATGATACGGTTACTTCAAACTGAGTGTTTTGCTGTCAAGAGAAGAGATATCAAATGTTTTGGATGCAAAGATTTGAGCATACTCAGATAGAGTGTGTAAATGATCAGAAGCGAAAGAAAGAAAAATATTTTCTTGAAATCAATGAGAATGCATCTGAAGAAGACAGATATGAGCACTTGTAAAGGTTGGAAGGGAGAACCTCTTACTGGTATAAGAAAAAAAAATGCGACTTAAAGTACTCTATCTGATCATTTACACTTTCCTAATATAGATTATGGTCCGTCCTAAGGACAGAATATATATATTAATAATATATATATTTGTTAATTTAGAAGATCAAAATTAATTCATTATAATATATTAATATTAATTAAAATTTTTAATTAATATTAATTATGAATTTTTTAAAAATGCATAATCTAAAATTTCATGAAAAATAACTTATAGATATTTTTGATAATTATTTAAGGCCGGTTTAAATGCATTTACCAAAAAAATAATCAGAATCGATTTTTTATTAAGATTTGATTAGATTGTATAATGTTATAGAAAATTTTAGATTTTTTTTAAGAGACATTTAAAGATTGTTTAAAAAAAATATATCATAAGATTTAGTTTTTATTTAAATTATAATTATAATTAGTATATAACATTTGACTAAAATATCAATAATAAACAATTGAAAAAACCATAAAAATACAATGACATTATATATCATATAATATATAGTTAAAGATTTTTTCTATAATATTTTCTATTAATTGTACAAATTTGATCAAAATAACTTGGACTCCGTAAACCCTATTTATTGAAACTTCCCATGTAGATATTCAAATTGTATGAAAATAATGATACTCTTGGTTAACTACATATCGGTAAATTTGATTAGATGTTTTTCCAACTTCTCTTAGATCAATATATTTTCTAAATAGAACAACAACATCCATATGGACGAGTACATTCACTAGTTTTATAACCATGACCGTCACAAACTGTGTAGCACAGGTTTTTTCTCCTCCAAAAAAAACATGATTCTATTGCATTGAAGCATTGAATGCTCTGTCGATTTATTCCATAACCTATATGTTATTTAAAAAAAAACAAAAAACAAAAAAAACAATTCAACCAATATCCACATTCATTATAAAAAAAAAAAAAAAAAACCATCTCCATATTAAAAAGTATGGTATAAGAATAAACAAGTAACATCAATATTTGTTATACGCAAGAAACAAAAGATATAATAAAAAGAGCAGTGATAACAAATGTGATTAAAAATTTCATGGTGATGCTCTTCTCATTTTTATTTTTTTGACAAAAAATCAACTAAATGGTGATGGTCAATTTTATGATATATTCTTATCTTTTAATTTTTAATTTATTTATATAATAACTCAAACATACATAAACATATAATTTTTTTTTGTCAAAGACGAAAAAGGCAAAATATTTCAATTTTCTAAAAAAAGCAATTCTAGTCAAAGAAACAAATTACAAAAAAAGTGATTCTTTTAATTAGTAATTGACAGTTTGCATTGTGTATGGATATGCTCAAAATAGTCTTTTTTATCTTGCCATGTATTCTATCTATAATTTATATAAATATCTAATGAAGATTATATAAGATATAGTAGGTAACTTATCTCCTAGCCACAAATTCTCTTCTTGCGCTTCACACGTTATGAGGATTGAATGCTTGGTATGTAAAGATTTTGTTGGCAATATGTATAGTATATGTATAAATCCAATCAATATTGTTAAATGGATACAAATAAAATAAGTAAATATTTATGCTAAATAATTGTTTAGAGATATTTGCAAGGATTTATGTTAGCAGTTCCCATATTTTAATGCTTACGTTAACAATTGTTTAAGAGACTTCAGCATGAATGTCGTATTCGACAGTATCATACTTGGTCACGTGTCCAACACTAGGCTTTCTCTAACGTTAGCTCATCTTTGATATAGAAATCAATTGTCATCATTGGACGGATACAAAATAAAGTAAATATAAAACGTTATATATTAGAAATTTGTATGTATTCGATGTTAGAAGTTAACATAACCATAAGACCTCTAGTTCCTACTAAATACGATAAGTAATACTTATTTTTATTTTTAAAGAGTCTTCAGATTAAATTTTTTTATTTTTTAGATTTTAAAATACAAAAAAAAAACAATAAAATAAACATAAAATAAAACAAAATCCAACGAAAAACTTATAATGGAAATGGAATGAAGATGAACAAACAGATTACTATAAAAGCCGATCTAAAAAGAAATGTCAAACCCTAATTGCAGACTACAACGATCAAAAAAGCTGTCATCATCATCTCAATAAGAGGAAAACCACTTTTCCCTAAAATCGGAACCTTAAATTTTTTGAAAAAATTACCACCATACTGAGAAATAAATGGATCACTGGAAAAATACTATGCCGAGAAAACATTGCCATGGTGAATTCGAAGAGAAGATTTAATGACGTACAAATCCAGTTAAAGAATGACCATTTCCGTAATCACCCACCGGTGAGACAGCAGGTTTACTTGTAGATCATCGGCAGTTCATGCAACTCGAAATACATTTTCACCGCTTTAAGCCACTACACAGAAATGCAACTACTATGCATCAATGGAAAAAACAGAACCAAACTCAAACAGAGGCACTAATATAATTAAGGATAATGCTGACGGTAAAATGTGGCAAACTTATATGTGTTTGAGAATATAAGAAACCAGAAAGAGGTAAGTATTTGTTACACTGATGGAAATTATAATACATGTCTAGCATAAATATTCTCTGATAGTTTAAGACATATTAATATATTATCATGAATGTTGACAATATTATATATGCTACACATCCAATACTAATACTAGGCTTCCTCCAACTTTAGCACATCCTTGATATGGAAGTATATTTTTCATCACTGGACGGGTACAAGATAGATTACACATAAAAAAATTTGTCTTAACTAATTGTTTAGAGAGATTGAAATGAATTCTATATTGAATGTTAACTGTTAGCATATTTGTTATCTTACTCGAGGGCAGATCCAAATATTTCCTAGATCCGTTGTTGATTTAGTAGCGCTTTCATCACTGTTCATCTTCCCCAATTCCCGCAAAACATTACTCGAGAAGAAAATCTTGGATTTCTCTAAACTCACTTTCTGTTCTGAAGCGACACAAAACTTCTCCAAAACTCGTCTTATGATCAGAATTTGAGACACTGACGCCTCAGCAAACAGGATCAGGTCATCTGCAAAGCAAATGTGAGACAGCTTTGGGCCTCCACGAGAAAGACATATAGGTTTCCATTCCCCCATAGCTATTGATCTATCTATCATATGATATAATCTCTAATGCACAAAAAAAATAAGTATGGTGATAAGGGGATCACCTTACTGAAGCTCACGGGACGGCTTAAACTCCTTTATTTTCTCTCCATTCCATAATATAGTTATTGAGGGATCTATGACGCACTGTAAAATCCATCTTACCCAGCAATCATCCAGCCCCGCAGCTCGTAAAGTATCCTCCAAGAAATCCCAGCGGATTCGATCATATGCTTTTTCTACGTCTAGTTTCAAGAGCATCCAACCTTTCTTTCCTTTCTTTCTCCGCATTGAATGAATGGCTTCCTGGACTACCACAATGTTATCCACGCTTAACCTACCCGGTATAAAACTGGATTGGGCCGGTCCAATTAACTTTACAATTACTTGCTTTAGTCTTAAAACTATCGTTTTGTGATCGTCTTAAACAGAAGATTGCACAGGCTGATAGGGCGAAAATGAGTGACTCTCTCCGGTGTTGTCACTTTGGCTATTAGCACCACAAAAATATTATTCATATCCAGTGGAAGATTTCCTGGCGCAAAAAAAAATCCAAAACGAGCTGTACTACTGACTCCCCCACGACCTCTCAGCAGTCTTGATAGAAAATGGGTTGATAGCCATCGGACCTAGAGCTTTAAACCTCCCCATGCTTCAAACTGCCTCCTGCACCTCCATCCCTGTGAAAGGTTTATTCAAGTTCTTACGTTTCTCTCGAGTAAGAGCTGCAAACGGTTCAATCTCTCTCAGAACGTCTTTCATCGAATACAGTCTTTTATAGTAGTTCACAGCATGTTGCTCCAACTCATGCGCCTCCGACACCCATTGGTTTTCATCATCCTTTAACAACTCAATGGTATTGTGTCTTCACTGTATAATGGTAGACATGTGAAAGTACTTCGTATCGCGGTCTCCGAGAGCAGTCCGATTTTCTCCGGACTTTTGAAACCACAGTATTTCCTCTTGTTCCAACACTTCCTCAAACTTACGCCTCAACACCTCCTCCTTAAGTAGCAGAGCATCTGTTTGGGCTAAATCCAAAGCGTCTTGCACATCTTTTATTTCATCCATTATTTTCTCCATCCTTTTGTGAACATCTCCGAACACATCTCTATTCCACTTCCTGAGCTTGATACGTAGCTCCTGAGCTTGATACGTAGCTCCTGAGCTTGATACGTAGCTCATTTAAAGCTTCCGGTGTCTTCAGCATTCCATCCCACGATGCTGTAAGCAACTCCTTAAAACTAGGATGCTTCAACCAGGCCGCTTCAAATCGGAAGGGTCTCCGACATGGATCTCGTGCTACATCTGGCAGATTTGAAGATACAATGGTGCATGGTCAGATGCCAGAAACGGAAGATGCTTCACTCTGGCCTCTTGCCACTTCAGCCTCGTATGGGCAGAGCAGAATACCCTATCCAATCTTTTTGCCACAAGCATAATTTCCACTCTCCCTCGCCTCCACGTAAATTTATTACCACTAAAACCCATATCTATCAAGGATAATATGTTAATCCAATCACCAAAAGCCAAAGAGTCAACAGACGGTCTTCCATTGCCTCCTGATATTTCATCAAGTCTTAAGATGGTATTGAAGTCTCCCCTGATGATTACAGGCCCATCTAACCTTTGGACAACCTCACTCAGCTTCTCTCATAGACCATTACAACGACTCACAGATGGGGCTGCATACACAACAATGATATTCACCACCTTGGTACTATTTCGAATAGTCTTTGTCTCATCCGGCACTGTCTCGAACAACACAAAAATATCAGTTTTAAAATTTCTTCAGCATGTAATGGATCGCTCCCCTGAAGTTGGGTTTATTCTCCCCCAGGCAGATCCATAATAAACAATTCATCAATAATATGAAGTAAAATCTTCGACCTACTGGGGAGTGGCATTAAGCCTTTACCGGTTTTGTCTCTTCACCGGGCAGACCCCGCGACGAATCGGCTCCATCCCCATCCATCAAGATGGGTGCAAGCTGGCTATTCTTATTTGTTAACATTGTGGAGGGACCTGAGCTAACTCCTCTCAATTATTCTTCTGATTGCTAACAAAGACTCCGCCTAGCCGTCCCATACCCTCGTATTCTACTCTCAGTGTCTTCCCATTAGCTGAAAGCATATCCTCTCCCCTCGCAGCCAAAAAATCAAACCCCCTTGAAGGCTTTTTAGACTTACCCTGTTTCTGTTTTGGCCAATGGGCTCCCCAGCTTTACTACCACCAACAGGTTTTGCCTTCGGTCCATTACGACTACTGCTCTTTTCTCCAAATTCAAATTAAAGCGTACATCATTTTCTTGTGGGATACTCAATTCCTTCTGTGATTTGATAGGCATAAACTCATTTACTTTATTAGCTCCGACCAAATTGGTAACTTCCCTTATTTCAGGGGAAACTCAAGTTGCAGATGTGCCGTAAATGTGCCGCAACAAACTCATCATCCAACACACTTTCAGGCGTCGACATCCCTCCTACTGAACTCCCATAACCTTCGTGGCCCACGAGCCCGAGGCGTCTGGCAGATCCCCCGGCGGACGCACCTTCTTTCTTATGTCCATCATGGTAGCATCCTGATCTCCAGAGCCCGCCATCGCCAAAACCATAGCGCTCTCCATTTTAACCAAAAAAATATTAAGTAATCTCAATATCATCATATCTATTAACTAATGTTGCTTAATTAGTTAACGCCCAACTTTTTTGATATATAAGTTTCTTATCTAACTTTCAAAGGTCGATAACACAAATAAATGTTTTCTTATGCTTTAAATATTTAACACATCTGGTTACTATTGACTAATATATTTAAGGATAAATCCCAATATCAGAAGAGGAGGTGATAGTAAATTCATCCCCACACCCAGAAAAATAGAACAATCTCGGTATCAGAAAAGGAGGTGATAATGGATCTACCCCAACAACCATGAAAATATGACAAACTCTGACGTGGAATAGAAAATAGAAAACCATTAAAAGAGCTAAATGACTAATAAGACTGATAAAAAGGAGTGTACATATATATATATATATATATATATATATATATATGACATATGTTAGCAATAGTTTAGGAGACATCATCATCTTAGTAATAACAAAAACCAATATTAATTGAAGATTTCCAAACAGTTCAGGCCAGTATGGTTTCTCTTTCATCCGATATCTCTTCTTTTTTTCTTTTTTTTTCCTTGGGATATTTTCCACACGGCAGCTCTGTAACAGTTACAAATTTATGCAGAGATACTTATATTGGACTACTTGCAAATTAGATACATCTCTTACTTTATTGTTAACCTTCAGTATCCTAGTGATGATATATTTCCAGAGAACGACGGTTTTTCTGAAGTAAAAGTCAGAGTACCAGACGAGGATTTCGTCAACACCTTCATCCAATGCGCTGGTGATTGAATTGAGCCTTTTGACTAATTGATATGAATTGTATCTCCTTGCGACATGCTTTTTCCAACAAGATCCTCTCATAAAGTTTAACTAAATCCATATCTTATACCAAATATATACACATATATTAAAAGCATAACTACTAACACTATATCTTTGTATTGAATGATGGTTTTACTCAAAGTAATTTAAAAAAACTCGCTAAGCGCTAGTTAGGCGTCCGATAGGGGTCCATCGCCTAAAACAACTAATCGAATCCTAATCAGAACCTATGCGTTAAAATTTTTTACACTGATTTACTATATATTTAAATTTTATACGTTTCATATTACATATTTCTATCCGTTTTAGCGAAAGAAAATTAATAATGAATTCACCTACTCTAAAAGTATAAATTTAAATTTAAAGTAATAAAAACGCTGATATAACAAAATGTAATTTAAAAATCAAATAAAAGTTAAAAATCAACTAAAAATGTAAATTATAAAAAAAAGATTAAATTTATTTACCCATAAACATATCTACATTCATTATATAATTCGGCGATTGCCCGTAATTAAATATTTTAACTGTATACTACACCAAAAATTGAGTAATTTAGTAGATTTTGGCTGAAATATGACCGTTAGATCGAATTTTCGATTAAAGTCAGTGATTTTAGTAAATCGTTTTAGATGTGTATATTTAATCGTCTAAACGGGATGTAGACTGATTTTTTAACATTGACTGAAAGTGTGTTATGCTCACCATTGAGCATTTTGGATGTGTCTTTGCCACCAATGCACTGTACCATTGAAATTATATTTCACTAAAAATTGCTCTTTTAGGTTTTTGACTTATTATCTTCTGACTATTCTTTATTCTTCACATATATTAAATTGAACGTTGTTTTTTCCTTTAAATATTAATTCAAAATTTTAAAGTATAAAAGAAAATTCGATTAGCTAAACTCCTTTACGAGGAAACAGCTCGATCCTTTTCGCCAAACTGCTCTCCGAGAAAACGATGTGATCTCTTTTTTCAAACCCTTCTCTGAGAAAACAACTTATCAAACTTTTTACTAAATTTTTTTCTTACAAATTTCCTCCGAAAATCGTTTTCGACGAAACAGCTCGGTCTCCCCAACAAAAAAACGGTTCGGCCTCCCTAACTTGAATGCAGCTCGGCCACTTTCCCTCCAAAAAATGGCTTGGCAACTTCTCAAAGGAACACAGCTCGATGACCTGCAAACGAAAACAGCTAGGCAAATTACGAAGAACAGCTCGGCTTCACACGGCTTAACATCTAGGCGATATTATCAGTTCATTGACCTCATTTACGATTACTTCGACCTTGCCATCATCACACATGAATCTGATGAGCTGGGGAATTAACTGTTAGGTTCAAATCCACCCCGTTTAGGTGAATGGCTAAAAACAACTAATTGTGAAGGTTGGGTCAAGCCAAACTTCATGGACTTAGTTAGATTGGCCGAAGATGATGTAACATATTAGATTTGGCTAAACCAGACAGCTCGGCAACTCCGAAACACATGACCCCCAGCCGCGGATCGAACGATCCCGAATTGTGACCCGAGTGTTGAACCTGAATTCCACATATCCAAAGATAGTAAGAATTCAGTTTAAGTTTAAGAAAATCTCGTGTTAATGAATTTGAAACTCGACGATCACAAAGAATCTAGGTCACTGATAATCTCAAATTATTCCTAGACTTAAGAGATCAGTTGCAACACTTCGGGGTCGAATCTACAAGGACTTAAGAGTCAAGATCACTCAATAGACTTCAGTATTTGAATTAAGTTAAACGAACTCAATGTGAATGAAAAATCAAATAACAAAACAGAATTTGTAAACTCGATTTAGGAAGAAGCTAGGCTCGGGAAATTTTCAGGAAAATCAGATATGCAGATTAAATGAATTGCAGGTTTTAATTAAGATCTGTTTTTGAACTTGAATCACAATAACCAGCTGTCGCTAAGGAAATTATCTATGTCTAAATCCTAGAATTCCAAATTTCTTTGCAAATTCAATTATTCTGACAAGCATTAAAGTTTAGGTTCAATTTGTTCACAAAATCTCTAAACCAAATTTCTTTGCAGATATGAATTTTTTTCACCTAAGATAGTTCAGCCAATCAATAATATTGTCGTATATATTGATCAACCTAAGTTTTGAATTCTAGATGATCAGTCTAGAAATAGTATTAAACACAATCCAGATGAAGAACTCTAACGATAACCTAACAATTCAATTGAATCTTAACAATTCATCAATCACCGTTGAATAACTCTAATCCTAAGAAGTGAAATACTCACACATGGCAATTGAATCAATAAACATGTTTGAATATAATGCAATAAAATCAATAGATAGAAAGAAAATGAGGTTTGAAATCTTCTTTTTAACAAGTCTCAGATCTGTCTTCTCAAAAGCTATAAAAATCTCTCTGATAAAAATAATGTGTAACACTAAAACAATAATGACTTAAAATCATATATTATAGTCTAAAACACGAAAATGACTTTATTTGTAAATAATGAAAACTTCTTTGACTTTTTCCTTTTCTTCACAATAACTTCAGAATTGGGAACGTGTAATCGTGATGGGTGTCGACCGACACCAAGGAGTGGTGTTGATCAACACCAAGTCTGAAAATGGACTCCGAGTTGCACTCTTTTGACACAGCTTCATGTTTAGTTCCAAAACGTTCCATAATCTCCAAACAAGTCCTGAATGTACCTAAATCTGTAAAAGACTCGGAGAAACTCCAAAACTCACAAAAGACTCTATAAACAAATCTATATCATAGTAAAAAACCCCTGGAAAAAAACTACGATACATCAACTCTCTCAAACTTAGCTTTTGATTGCCCTCAAGCAAAATAGAAAACTAAACCTACATAAGAAATTTGAAAATGCGGAAAATAACCTTGTCTTTAGAGAATTGCACTGACCATTAATACTTAAAATCCATATAATGCAAGATCAATCCAAAATCAAATCATCATGTATTAAAGGCTTTTGTTGATTAACTTGAAATGCACAACTGCAAGAAAATAGTTGCTCGAGTGAAAAATATATGTTCTTGTTGCCATCCAACTCTGTGTTCAAGAAAGTGAAGTACCGAGCCACCCTCACCTTCCCAACACCTACTTATATATATATATATATATAGATATATATATATATTTATAACTGATGATTCATCTTACGGACTGATTCATATTCATCGTATATCAAGCTATTAAATCTTCATTAATGGCTTCATTCTTCGTCCACTGATTTATGATGTTTTGATTCTACAATTGAATTTTACTACCATGTTTCTGTTTATAACTATGCCTATCTTGGATTTTAATCTGTTCGTTCAAGATTTGCTTTACATGACTACCAAGTTTCATGTCGGAATTAATAGTTTATTTCTTCTATTAAAACTTCATTCTGGAATTTCCTATAGCCAAGGTACTGTGATTTGAACGCTTTGTTACTGTACCTTGGTTGTTTCTCATTATTTTATTCTTTACGGTTTTAATACAGCTTGAGTATAATGTTCTGTTATTATTATTAATTGGACATGAGCAAAAAGTTCTCTTTGTTTTCGTGTAGCAACCGTCAGCCACGAATCAACAGGTTTGTATGGCTCCATTTACGGTTATTGTTATGTGTCTTTATGTTCAAAACTTATAAATTGCTTTGGTTTTTGAATTTTCAGGATCTCTCTCATGGTGGCGAATAAAACATTCTCGTATTGCTTTCATGTATTTGCAGTGTCGGTTTTGGTTTCCATGTTGTGGTCCCTTGTGCGACCTGAGAAGAGCTTTGTCAAATCTTTACATTGTTATTCCAAGTTTAAATCAAACATCTTTAACCATAAAGCCCTTCTATCAACAATTTACTACAGTGCCGATTAAATGGAGTGCAAATCCCGTAACAATTGCATTATACCATTTGATGCTAACTCTTGTGGGCTAACCTTTAAGCTTTCTCCACGTTATCATCAATTGACAGCATCAGGAAGGTCCTTTAGAACCTGAGAAGATGTAACAATGCTCTTCATTAGCTTCTTACTCACCAAATACAATCTCCGACAAGTAAACGATGTGTGACTTTTTGCATTAAGGTCTTTGAGTATGAGAAGATGGGCTGTCTTTGATGTTTTACCTGGTAAAGATGCCATGAAGTATAAGCATCGGTTGCTGCATATTGTAACTGCTTCTTCGACAGAGGACGCACCTCCCAGTTTCCGAGCCTGATTCTATTCGGCTTTAGAAGCTGCAAAGTATTCTCAAAGTTGTTAGCAGAAAATTAAAATCAAGCCTTTGAAATCAAAAAGACAAATGCTACATACCTTTTTGCAAACAAGTGTCTCAGTTAGTGACGCAAGTCCCCATCTCTTAGAATCTCCGCTAATTTTTTTGTTGGCTAAATCTGAAAGATCTTCGACGTCTTTGATGGATACTCCATGGTCATGGAATAGCTTCACAGAGTCACCGTCAATTCCAACACCTACCTATATATAAAGTGTGTACCAGAGCTTGAGCATACATGGCGTTACAAGAAGAAAATTTGAATCACTTGGAGAGACTAACAAAACCTTTACGAGTGTTGAGTCCTCAATAAGATGCTGGAGACTCTGCGGGATACCAGAATGGATAATTTGCATTACATCACAATAATTATTATCTACACATATCTGCACAACTGCAACTTTCCCAGGGAGAACACCTGAACAATCCACATTCTCAGGAATTGTCAGTAGTAACATCACCAGAACTTCTCTCACAATAGTTAAAAAACATAAGAGTTTACAGTTTCAAAAGACATCATCAAGCAACTATTATTACAACATAGATGAGAAGAAAAATATAAAAGATATTAGTAGACCAATGTAGCATATGAAAAGCTTGCAAAATTGAGACAAAACTGGACAAGTGAGCATCTACACTTTCTTCCGACAATTAAGAATGGAGACAACAACTATAAGCTCTTTCTGACCAAGACAAGACCTTAATGATTAAAATAAAACAATATAAGTGGAGACAAGAAGGAAGATAATGATGGTTAGCATAAATACCTTTTCTAAAACTAGGTCTCCACTCAATATCAAAGCCAACAATAGCTTTTCCAGAATGATCTCTCTTGGATTCAAGAACTCTTAGAAGCTGCATTGCTCGCTTATCAACCTCACTAGCAGTCTTGCTATACAAAATTCTACCACCAAACCTCATCGCTGGAAAATCACTCGCTGCAATAAGAAAATCAAAAAGCAAACGTCGATAATCAAAAGAATAAGTTGCTTTGCTCTACACAATCATGTATCCGCACAAATGATTCTTAGTTTCATTGAACTACTGATTTACCTCTGGAAGGAGAGAGTGGAGATCGCTTACAGGCTGTGGGAGAAGTGATGGAAGGAGGCAATTGGCGACGGATCTGATTAGGGATTTGATTTGGATTCTCGTGATTATGGCCATATGTCGCAGGCAGTACGGTCGGAGTACGGGAAGAAGAAGAAGAGGAGGAGAGATAGGAAGCTTCGATGGCCTCGACAGCGAGAAGCTCCTCCTCTGTAAATTCCTCGTCGTCGACCCAACTTGACGACATTTTTTTTGTTCGATGGAGAATAAAATAAAAATTATTACTTTGGGGGAGGGGACACGAATCGAAGCTAACTGTTTTATACTGTATCTTGGACTCTTGGAATTTTTTTAAACTCTTTAAAGTGAAGAGTTGTGTGTTTTAATTTTTCGAACGGAACCTAAACACGACCAGGAACATGAACATAATGCTAAATAAATGGTAACAACACCGGGAACACAAAAATTATTGGGAAAGATTGATTCATAATTATTTGTAAATAGTTTAAGAATTTAAATATATATTCAACATGCTATTTTTAGAAGATAATAAAAAAATTATCAATTATATTTATTTCTTATCCAATAAGTATTAAAAATAATTAATCCAATAATTATGTCATAATAATTAACCAACATTTATTATTAGATATAATTTTATTAATTCAAGATATTAATTAATTTAAATGGTTTTAAATAAAATATTAAATTGATCTAAATATTTTTATTAATTATTTATTATTTTTATTTATTAGAATTTATATTAATGTTAAGAATATAATTTTAATAAAATCATTTAATGTAGTCGAAACTTATTTGTTTTGAAATTTTTCACTAAAGAAAGATAACATATTTTGGGTAAGAAAAAACTTCAGCTTTTGTTTAATAATTATTGACTTATTTTTAGACTAAAATTGATAAATCAACAAATTTTAGGATTAAAATACTTAGTTAGCAAAAGTTGAAATTTTTTTATTGATAAAAATGTTAGAGTTTTTTTTATCGAATGTGAATAAATTAAAGGTTTTTCTGGTAATTTTTTTTTAATTCTTATAATTATTATTCAAAGTACAAGCTTCATCCTTGTGTTATGGATCAGACAAGTAACACGAACAGACGAACTATTTTTTTTGTTTGACAAAAACGCAATAGATGTTGGTGAAAGTGCAGATGATTGTCTTGGCTGGTTCATATGATGAGGTATGTGTTTTACTGTAAAAACAATACATATTTTGTAATTACTATACGTATAAATATAATAGTTATTTGATACACAGATTCAAAATCCCAAAAATTTGTCTCATGTTCTCAAAATTGTGATCGGCATGACTTGATAGATAAAGAGAGAGATAGATTGGTTAAAGATGAAACCGAGGTTACACAAATGGAGATAAAAAGTAACTGACATTTTTAAGTGTGATATTTCAATTTGATGATTTGGTGTTTTGGTATTCTTTTGATTATAGTTTTTTCAACCAAATTGATTCACTAATCGTAAACCAGACAGAAACACAATTTTAAGTTGATTGTGTGTAAGAGAAACTCGCTGATATTATTAAAAAAGCCAACAAAATACAACAATTTCAATAAGAAAAAAAAAAACATTCAAGAAGAAATAACTCAAAGAAAACCCTTTTTGTTTTTTTTACTGTTTGTTTCTTCATCTCTTCGCCTTGTGAATTCCAATTAGGCGACCCTACAAAAGCATACTATATATAGAGATAATAGAAGATTACTCTTTGATAGAGAAGGAGATCTCTAATCCTGGTACTTCATCTCAGTCATGAGGAATCCAGGCATCTCATAAGAGGCAGAGAACTTCTCGACATCAGCCTTGAGTTCCTCGATCTCCTTGTTGTTCACCAAACCCTTGTTGAAGTCCTTCAACAGCTTACCGTGTTCCTTCTGGATGTTCAGTGTCAGTGTCACTGATCGGCTCAAGAACTCTCCTATCTTCTCAAAGTCCTTCTCCACCAATCCTCTTGAGGTCATCGCAGGTGTACCTAACAAAAGAAAAAAAACATTATTTAGATATATTTTCAGAGTCCAGCAAGTGAGATTCAAGAACATTACAATCAGTTCCAGTCTCTTACCGATTCTTACACCTCCAGGAGCAAGAGCACTGCTGTCTCCAAATACAGCATTCTTGTTCAAAGTAATGTTGCACAGATCGCAAAGCTTCTCAACCTTGTTACCTGACAGAAGCAGAATAAGATAACATCAGGACTAGTTCCGTACAACATATGGTCTTAACCTTGTTACCGTACATCATTCTTGTTTGTTTTTTTCTTTTTTCTCAGAGATATTGTTCACTTACCGGTCAATCCAAGAGGGCGAAGATCCCAGAGAACAAGGTGGTTCTCAGTTCCACCGGTTACAATGCTGTATCCCTTGCCCATTAGGTAGTTTGCAAGAGCAACTGCATTGGCTTTCACCTGTTTCGCATAGACCTTGAAACCAGGTGTATTAGCCTGCTTCAAGGCAACAGCTAGAGCACCGATCTGGTGGTTGTGAGGACCACCTTGAAGCGCAGGGAACACAGCAAAGTTGATTTTGTCCTCAAAGTCATAGACTGCACCCTCGGGTTGTCCCTTCTTTGGTGGTTTTGGGCCCTTCCTGTAGAAGATCATACCAGCCCTTGGACCCCTCAAACTCTTGTGTGTTGTGGTTGTCACAACGTCACAGAACTCAAATGGGTTTGCAGCTTCCTGTAAACATAAATAAAAACACAATCAGACCTGTGGTTAAATGGCAAAAAACACAATCTTGGCAGCTAACATAGCACTTAATCAGACTTATAAGTTCTCATGGTACATTCACTAACGCATGCTTAAAAGTGATGAGCACTAAAAGCAAAAAACAAAAATAAAACTTTTTTTCCTGGAGAGTGAAATAAGACAGCACACAAGCCAGATCAAAAGATTTAAACAATGTGATATGTTTCGTTCTCCGGAACAATCTCATTTGATAATGAATATGAATATGTGTAAATGATTCAGTAACAAAGTTTCACAAATCCAGATCTTCGCTCTAGACCATTCAAAACGCTAAAACAAAAACCAGATCTAAACAAATGAAAACATACACCAAGAACAAGATCAACACAAAGGAGAGTAAGCAATAATATTACCTGAGCAGCAACGAGTCCACTAATGTGAGCCATATCACAAAGCAAAAGAGCTCCAACCTTATCAGCAACAGCTCTCAATCTAGCGTAATCCCAATCCCTAGGGTACGCACTACCACCACAGATAAGCAACTTGGGCCTGAAATCCATCGCCTTCTCCTCGAGCTTATCGTAGTCAATGTAACCAGTAGTGAAGTTCACCTTATACGGAAGACTCTCAAAGTAGATCGAAGTAGCAGAGATCTTCTTCCCACCAGACGTATAGTACCCATGAGTGAGATGACCACCTGAAGGCAGATCAAGCCCCATGATACGATCGTGAGGCTGAAGCAAAGCGGTGTAAGCGGCGAAATTCGCCGGAGATCCAGAGTAAGGCTGAACGTTGACTCCCCAGGACGCATCGTCGAGACGGAAAGCTTCGAGAGCGCGTGAGCGGCAGAGATTCTCGATCTCGTCGATGAACTCGTTGCCTCCGTAGTAACGGTTACCAGGCATGCCTTCGGAGTATTTGTTGGTGAGTGCGCTTCCGAGAGCTTCGATGACGGCGAAGGAAGTGAAATTCTCGGAGGCGATGAGTTCGATTCCTCGGCATTGTCGACGCTTCTCTTTCTCGATGAGGTCGTGGATCTCTGGATCGACGGTGATGAGTGGGGTGTTTCCCCAGGAGGAGACTGGGTCCATCTTCGAGAGTTTGGAGAGATCTGAGAACGGAGCGAGCGAGAGGGAAGAGAGATCTGAGATCGGAGAGTAGAGAAGTGGAAGGAAGACGGTTGGGTTTAAAAAAGCGGAGAAGTAGTAGTGTTGTAATTACGGATTTGACCCTCTTTGCTAATTTTGGTGTTTGTTGGTTGGTTAGGTGAGTGTGTGTGGTAGGAGAAGAAATCTCGGGTGTGTTTTGACTATTTTGCCCTCTTCACCAATTTTTTTTTTTTTTAAATCATGGATTGACTGCACTTTAAGGTTGTTTTTTGGGTAACTCTGTGTCGGACTATTTTCTTATTTTTCAAACAAACAAAAAACATAGAGAGATATACACAAACTGAATTGTTAGTACAAATTATAAATATGAATTTTTTTAGAAATAAATGGTGAAAGGCTTTGTCGAGGGCGTATGGTCTTATTCAGCAAGGTATTTTACGTGAGAACGATGTTTAATCCTAATTGGGTGACGGGTATGTTTTATCCGATAAAAATCATAACTGATAATACCCTAATTAACAAAATATAAAATCATTTTATGAGTATATGTAATTTCAAAATTGGTTACATGCATAAACATTGCATAACACAGGAGAAAATTATATAAAAAGTCTAGTCTATAGCATTTGGATGTGTTTTTACCAATACCGAATAACTCAGTAGGATATATGTAAGCTCGAAATTTTGCGAACTATAAACAAGGAAAGATCGAGCTGGATTCAAGCAGAGGATGATGTGGACAAGATGGTGTGGAACACAAAGAAGAATATGTGAATTACCATTTATAAAAGATATGAGTATCTTCAAGAAGAAGAAAGAAGATATTCTAAAGTTGGGATATATATAGCCAGTGAAAAAGTAGATTTAGGGTTAAGCTTTGAAAGGCAAAGTGTGTAAGGAAGGTGAGAGCTGTAAGAAAGAAAGACAGGGATTTACGGTGAGTTACGGTGAGTGAATAAAAAGCGTGAAACACAACTGTTGTTGTGTGAGTGAGGCTTGGGTAGATTATGATAGATCAATCGCAATTCATAGGGTTTGAAGTTGTGTAATTCTGATTAAACAAATAAGTTATATTTGTTTAAATGATTTTAATAAAAAACCTTTAAAGTTCTTTTCGTGTTTTTAGTTTTTTCAATATACAGAAAAAAAAAAAACATTGCATAACACAATGCTA
The DNA here is from genome assembly GCA_900108845.1 of Iljinskaea planisiliqua. Taxonomy (NCBI): domain Eukaryota; kingdom Viridiplantae; phylum Streptophyta; class Magnoliopsida; order Brassicales; family Brassicaceae; genus Iljinskaea; species Iljinskaea planisiliqua. The sequence continues at coordinate 3,886,770 of FNXX01000006.1, read as the reverse complement.
ATGCTACTTAATTCAGATGTTCTGTTTTAGAAACTTTTACTCTAATAATCTATAATTAGAGTTATTAATAAAAGCTTTTAAAATTTACCTGATATGGAGACACACAATTTGATCAATTAATCAAAAATAAAAATGATGTTTAGAATAGATTTGGACAATTTATTTATTATATGTACTAGTTTAGGCAAATGTTAATAGTTTGTGTATATAAATTATAGAAATAGTTTACTGCGATGATACAACATCCACCAATCACATTCGTAAAATTATATGTAAATATATAATTGGTTTTATAGATTTTTCTACACGTAAAACATCTAAATTTAATTTTAAAAAATCAGTAATCTTATGTTTGGTCGGTTGACTAAAGAAAGTGCTAGTGGACTAATATCACCATTCAAAAAGTAAAAATATATACTCTACCATATTAACATTACTTAACTAAATCAAAAAAAAATCAAAAAATAGTCTAATAACTTATACTAGTATCGCCATTCTACATCCGATCCAGACCTAATTGATCGCGTTTTGAGAGCATTGACAAGGAAGTATACTTAATCTGCATCTGATTCACTCTTCAGTTTCAACGTGGAACGGGAGCCTAGTTCAATGCCAGCTTTTTATTCTTAACATCTGAGTTCGTTATTGACTTATCTTGTCATCTTCTTAGCTCAAAATGGTATGATACATGTTAATAAAAAATTTTCCCAAAAAAAAAAAAGACATGTTAATAAAAATAAAATAAGCAAAGACTCTAGTATCTTAAAGAGTCATGAAGCAGACAATTTGGTACACAAAAATAGTTTCGGGGAATAGTTTTTGTGCCGTCCTCTAAAAGTATGATTAAAGTTCGAAAAATCCGCTTCAGTTTTTTAAAAGTCAAAATATTAATATTTTAATAAATTTTAATTAAAAAATTAAATTTTATTAATATAACAAAAATTAAACCAATAATAACTTAACATGTGTCTAATAAGGTTCTTAGCAAGTTTCTTAAAACTCTTAGCTAAAAATCTTATGTTATTCTCTTTCATCCTTTTTAAATTTTTTTTTATTTCTAAGAAATTTAATTAAGAACCCTTGTTAATCATGGTCTAAACCATTACTAACAAGCAACTAGGCGATACCCAGAGTGGTTGTAGCAGGAGTGTAGAAGGGAATTTTATATAATTACTTCATCGTGATCTCCATTGATAGTTCTGTATATTTTTATTAAGAAAAAAAGAATAAGCATAACATGGGCCATGGGGTGGGGAGGAGAGTAGGTGGTTTTGTAGTTTAGTGAGTCGGTGAAGGTTATATTCGTCCTCTAATATTAAAAATTGATTTTGTGGTACTTAACTAGTGTGCGTAGTGGTAGTAGCAGATCTGAGGTCAACATGTGATGTGACAAAGATTTTCATATTTGAATCGCACCACAAGCCGCTACGTTAGCGTTTCCTTCTACGCGCGTTTTATTTACTGGTAAGTAGAGATGTTAGAGAATCATTTAGTAAATGATCTCAATGGACTAATATGATGATATATAATCAGTTTAAAAAATAGCTGGCAAAATATAACTTCGTTACGAACTCAACTATTTTTTAAAAATATTTTTTTGGCCCGTTTAGAACATTAAACGATATGTTTAAAAAAGAGGAGTATTGAATAGAAAAATAGAAGAAGTGAGAGTGTATAATCACGTTTTGGAGAATTTTCCATGTGGTAGATAGATTAGGGTCTTTTGTTATTGGTGAAGTCACCAACCTTCGATTTAGACTGTATAATGGGAAACCCACCTAACTCCCCAAAAAAAAAAAAAGGAAAAGTATGTCATTGTAATATTTTTCTATTATAAAAACAATTCTTTTTGGAGCATAAGAAATGTGATATCATTATTATTCCTTAATTTTTTAGTGTGGTGTCGACATGGTGACGTGCATAATAAATGGTTGGACTATTTTCTTACTAACGAAAAAAATTGAATTAGACATCGTAGATCTACCGGCAGATCAATCATAATAAAAGTGAGATAACGATATAAATATAGATCAAATAGATTTATTGCTTTAAAGCAGATAATGAAATAATGAAAACAGATAAACAATGGTTTAAAATATTGTATAAATTTATATAAAACTTTATTTTTACATAATTAAAAATACAATTATCTTATAATATTTTTATCGATAAATAAAATAAATATAATTATCTTCAAACATTATATATAAAATAATAATCATCAATTAGACTATATGAATAAGAAAAAAACTAGTTCTTTTATTTTTTGTATGAATCATTTTTTATCCACTTTCCATTTAAACCCTAAAAATATGATATATCATTCTAAATTTATCTCAATATCTTGAAGAAATTTTTATTTAGGATCAAATTATTGTATAATTAAAACTATATAAAATAATTAACAAATTAGTTAGTATTTTAAATAAAGTAATTAATCATTTTAAACTTAAAAAGAAAATGTTATCTTTTTAATTCTATTCAATTTTTGTTTATATAATTTTTTTGTTTTTTGCATACAATTGTTAATGTTATTCCATTTAAGATTTTTCTATCTAATGTCTCTTTGTGGAATGACGTAATCAGAGTAATGTCGTTTATCAAGGAGTAGGATACCATTCATACGCATTACATGATTCAGTTAATCCATTATGGGTGAAATCTCATCCTTTCCAAAATTTGCTTAATAAAACTTTCATTTTAAACAATCATAGGCTTTACTCATATCAGTTTTGATATCCATGGCACAATTCTTCTTTACTCATGAGGTCTTCATAAAGTGGAGAGTCTCGTGTGTGATTATAACATTGTTAGTGACGACACACTTTAGAATGAAACTGACTGGTTCTCAGATATGATATTGTGAAGGACTGGCTTCAACCAAAGGGTAAATAGCTAGAAAGGATTTTATAATTGATGTTGTTAAGGGTAATTGACATGTAGTCTGATATTTTCTTTCGGCTATTTATCTTTGAGATAATTCTAATGTGAGTAGAGATAATTGATATTGGTAAGTATCTCGAGATGATAAAGTCTTAGCCCACTGAGATGATGGTTAGGCTTACTATATCCTAGTTGGACTAGAAAAAGCTGGCAAAGAATCCATTTGGTCTATATGTTGTATGTGTGAATAGATAATATTGATGTTTTAAGTTCTGCAGGAGAAGAGTCTTTGATGAGTGACGAGTTGATGTCATGGGAAATGTAGGGTTTAATGGCTTAGGCCACAATATCAGATCCAATGGAGAGACTATAGGTGAAGATATTCTGAAAATAGCTCAAAATGACTATAGAGATATGTTATTCATTGGAGAAAATATTGCCATCCTGATCCTTGATCACAAAAGCTTATTTTGAGATTGTCTTCCCCAAGCAGTAGTGTGGAAGTAGCGAAGTTCTTATTCCAGAATTCTTTTTCTCCTTGTATGATTTATGTAGCAATGAGTTAAAAGTTGAGATAGTGGTTTCCTCTCTAGATGAGTTAGTTATTGCATCGTGAAGTAACTTTTTGTGTTCTCTATAGATAAAAATATTCCATGTGCAGTCCACAAGTGCTTTCACCTTTTGGTCATGTCTCAAGAAAGGATCAAACTTCACATATTTGTGTGGTGTAGACACCTCTTGTCCTACTTCACCTGCGTTGTTATTTATCATTTTTAGAGGTGGTCGGGCGGCTGTGGTGATGAGTCATTACGTCTCTCCCTTTTGGTGTAAATAGATGAGATTCCCTTCATTAAAAATCCAGAGCCAAAGTCACAAAACTTAAGAGAAAAAAATAGATAAGAAAAATTACCTTAAACTTTCTTTTCCATCCTAGATCAAAATCTGAGTTTAGAGTTTTCTAATTATGGTCGGACCACCTTAGAACCAACATTTTTGGTCTCCACAAAGAATATGACATTGGGAGAGTTATGGCGGTGGATCTCCATAAGCCACTGGATTTTTATGGGATTCTTCAACCCATAACAGTTCCAACTTACAAACTCTAAGGAGGAGGAGGGGTGGCAAAAATCCCCATGTTATCTCACCATTGAAAGTATTAGTTGGAGATTTGAGACAACAACACCGATAGAAGGGTTGTTAACCCTGCTAACTTTATCTGATGGCTGAATGGGTTGGTGAAGGTTTCTTCTTGGTAAATTCTGAAAATGCGATACATCTTTTTTTCCTAGAGGTATCACCTGCAAAAGCTCTCGGGCTAACTATTGATCTCTTATACTTTGATGGTGTATCTTTCTTTTTAGGTTCACCCAACAATATAAGAGTATGAGCTAATGTGGACCATAGTCGTAGAAGCCATATGTGGCCGAAGGGAGAGCAGGAAATATGGAGAAACTAGTGGTGGGAAGACTAGTAGTGGAGGTAATTTGCATTATAGTTGGATTTGGGATCTGGTGAGCCTGAGTAACAGCCATGAGGATCCCTGCAACAACAGTTACAGCCATTAGTCCTTGAACCTCGTCATGAAGAACTCTTTAATGGTGAACTGCACTTCGGTTGAGTTCTCAAAATTAGTATATTGAATGGTAACTTTATGGAGTTTGTTTATAATTTTTTTAGTGGTGAAAAATAGAGATGGTGGTGAGAAATTCGAAGTACTCAAGTTTCTTTTAATAGGTTAGCGACGTAAGTAAATAATTTTCTCTATGCTAGCAATAAAAAAATTAAAATTCTCTAATGTAATTGCAGTATTACAATATTTTTTACAATAATTTAGGCATAAAATCAGTTTTAAATTCATTAAGATCTTCTACTTAAAAGAAATTGTGAGATTCTATCAAACTTAATAACAAAAAACTTTAACTGATCTATTCAAATGTTCAACTGAATAATAATAATAAATTAACTATTTTTATGAACAAATTGTTAATATAAGAATCAACAACATTTAAATTTAATGAAAATATTTTAAATACAATAATCAATAACACTGAAGTTTGATAAAAAAATTTATAAAATCTGAATAATTAACTTTAAATATATGATTGAATAACACTCCTATATTCAACAGTAGTCAAACTTGTATTGTGTAATATATTAAGTATAACATAATTGGACCAAATCAATACTAAATTTAGAATTTTTTAATTTGGTTAATTAGTAGTTGGAGTTTTTTATATTTCATATAATTTATAACTTTTAAAATAATTAAACATCATTTTATTAAACCCACACATATTTATTATATCACGTAATTATTTTTTAAGTATTAATTTTTATTAAAATTAGTAAATAAATATTTAAGTAGATAATCAATCTACTATTCCAAGTGGCATTGCCATTTCTGCTACATAATTCTCAAACATATCATGAATACATTTTTTCTCATAGTGGAATATCTTAGAGACCTTTTTATGACTAAAAATCCTTTTATTTAGATACTTTGCTCTAAATTCTTAAAGTCGGATTACATGAGAGATAAATCAATATTATTATTAATTTTTTTTTTGTCATCTGAATTTTGATTGATCCTTAAACAGAGTAGGCTACAAGATATGATACAAACTGGAGGAACAAAGGTAAATCTCCAGAAACTTAGCTGACGGAAAACAGGAATTCCCTAGAGACAAAGCCTTATACTAGGGAATCAAAAAGATTACAAATACAAATCCGAAACAACTCAAAACCTCGACAATTTCTAATCTAAACAGAAAACGATTCAAAGAGGATTTAATCTAAAATGAACATACTTAGCAACCCTAGATCACAAATCAATCACACCAAACATGCTTCACTATAGCTAAAGATCTGAGATCTACTGAAGATGCCCACGACCAACCAATAGTAAATAGAACCTCAGCGCAAAGAATCCAAAGCTTTATGTCCTGCAAGGGCAGATACGCTAACCTCCCGGATGCGGCGAAGTCGACTACAGTGACGATTTTACGCCTAGATAGAGGCTTCTGAGTTGAGACAGATCTCGACCAGATCTGATAGGTAGAGTCAAGGAGCGAACGATCCAACTCCAGTATCACCAACTTTCAGAGGGAAGAGCGGTAAAAGATCGAAGCTGGAGAAGATCCGAACCCGTCGTCACTAAAGCAGAGAGGAGGCAGCTGAGAGACGAAGGCTCTAGGGTGCCAAACCACAGATCTAGTTGCAAGTTCTAGGACCACATATGAGACTCAAGGTGTTGCAGTCCATACTGCCCGTTGATCGAAAGATCCGGCGCCTTCACCATCATAAGGATCTAAAACCCAATTAGATCTGGAGAAAAAAACATCAAAAATCAAATTTATCTTCAAAAGAAGAAACATATATAGAATAAGGAGGTTCAGAGGAGTAGAAAACAACAAAGAGTAAACAGAAATACGACTCCAGTGCTGAAAAAGCCACCGGAGCCGATCCCGATCAACAATGCACAGTGGCTGAGCTTAAACGCAGAAGGAAGGGAAAGAGAACTTTTGGAATCAATATTATTAATTCATATTATAATTGTGGAAATTTTTTTAAAAAGTTCAGTGTCGGAAATAGTGGTTAAGAGGAAATATTGATTAATTGGTGGTTTTTACTCATGGTTTTGGTATAATCGATTCATATGTTATCCAAGAAATATAGAGTTTTTTTTTTGTTATGGCGCCAGAAGTGTGAAACTATACATAGCTCTGTCTTATTCTTAAAATCACTAATCCTAAAAAATGAAAGACATAAAACTGATAAGTCTATGCTCGGTTTAGTACAATATTGTATCCATTTTTTTTTGGTGAGAAAGTCAAGCAATTTCTCTCATATATCATCTCAAATATTTTGTATGATCGCTTGATGACATACAACATAACCATTGCCAACGAAATGGTTCATGATCTCAGTACTCGTAATATGGTAGCCTCAAAAGCTACAAGTGGGTATACATTTCAACATTTAGGGAAAAACAAAACACTTTATGACTTGATTATGGTTTAGTCTTTTTTTTTAATTTAAAATTTTCATTAGAAAATTTTATAAACGATTGATGTAATATATATATTGATGTTATTTCAATTTCAAAATTTTCATTATTAATAAAATATTATTTTTAAAAAAATCCTCCAATTTTGTGGTGGTTTTTAGTGGTTGAAGTGAGTGAGCTGCCGTTGAGGATTTACTGTTCAAGTGGTTTCCGGGTGTTTTAGTGGAACATAGGTGAAATTCCTGGTCTATTCTGCAATTTCAGTGATGTCGTTTGCAATGGATAAAACGTTGATGGATTTATCTCTGGAGGAAGAATACAAACCTTTTGAAATGCCTGACCTACCTCAATTCAAATCATGTGAAAGGAATGCTCGAAGTCTTATAGGAAGAATTCTTAATCCTGACTGCCAAAAGATTTCGAATCTCATTCATGATATGCCGCGTAAATGGCAAAAACAAGGAAGGGTGAAATGTGTTGCGCTGTCGAAAGAAAGGTTCCAGTTTATCTTCGAGTTTGAACACGATCTGGAAGAGATACTTGATAAGGGGGTCCATACTTTCAACGATTGGACTATCGTTCTTGAAAGGTGGGTGGAGATCCCCCCGCCAGACTACTTACAGTTTATTCCGTTGTGGGTTCAGATCCGGAATATTCCTGTAAACTATTACACAGAACAAGCTATTACTGCTCTGGGGGAGTTGATTGGTGAGGTGAAAGTAGTAGCTTTTGATCAAGAGGCGTCTCAAAGTCAACACTTCGTTCGGGTTCAAGTTCGTTTTGATGTGTCAAGACCTCTCCGGAAATCAAAAATTATTAAACTCAAAGAAGGGGATGTGGTTGAGGTATCCTTTCATTACGAAAGAATTCAGAAACGCTGCTATGAATGCCAAAGACTTAATCATGCTAAATAGGTGTGCCCGCTGCTTATTAAAAAAAAGAAAGGATGAGGCGGACCTAAGAAGACAAAAGCGATCGGAAAATGCTTCGAATTACAGTAAGATAATTTCTGAAGATGATCCCCTCTTTGGAGTACTAAAGGAATCTCAAGTGGGTATCAATAAAGATACTGGGCGCCGAAGAATTGCTGAAGAAGTGCTTGAAGAAATGAGAAGATATCTCATTGCCTCGAATGAGACGGACAAACCGATTAAGGAAGCAAGATTTCGGGCCTCGGTAGCTGAAGCAGAAAAAGATTTATTTACTCAAAAGACTGTTTTACAAATGGAGTCCCCACCTATCATAACTTTGGATTTGGATAAAGGGAAAGGGGTCGTCTTTGATTTCGATCTCAATGCTGAATATCCTAGAGTTTTGAGTAAGGACAGAGAGAACTCTAAGCTGATGGCTGGAGCGATGTCAGCCTGGAGAAAGAATCTCGGGGAAAGTAATTCTGAGATGAGGGCTGGTGATTATGAGTTAAGGAAGCAAATGAATTCACCTCGGAAATCTGATGGTAATCGGATAAAAGGAAGGAAAGGATCTAGTCTTGGTGACAATGATCCAGGCGTTGATCCTTATTCTATTAGTGGCTCTACGGAACATGGACCCGGATCGTTTTCGGCGGGTCCATCCGGGGTTACACGCAAGATTGCTAAGATCAGAAGAAGGCCACATGTTAGTCAAAGGAGAGCTAAGGAGAAGGATCAAGGAAATATCCTATCTCAACTATATGGTAAAGGAGAAAGTAAGAGAATCGGGAATGTAAAAAGGAAAGCTGCGGATGAAGCAAATTCAACATCTAAAATCGCAAAGCGTAACACTTCAAAGGTGATCCCAAAGGAGGGATTGCCTAAATCCCAATGAGCTTAATGTGCTGGAATTGTCAGGGTGTGGGGCGGCCTCACGACCTGACAATTCCCCGCCTCAAGGATTTGCGTCAAAAACACTTTCCTGATGTGCTGTTTCTAATGGAGACGATGAACTGTAGAGATATCTTAGTGGATCTACAAGAATGGCTGGGTTACGACCGTGTATATACCGTGGATCCAGTTGGTAGATGTGGTGGTTTAGCTTTAATGTGGAAAAAATCAGTAAATATTCAGTTTCAGTTAGTTAGTAAGAACTTGTTGGATTGTATAGTGCAGTTTGGTGCCTTCTCCTTCTTCGCATCCTTTGTTTATGGACCTCCTAATCCTAGCGCTAGGCCTGCGTTATGGGAACGTCTTAGCAGAATTGGTGCTTCTCGTTCTGATAGTTGGTGTGTTTTGGGTGACTTCAACGACATTCTACATAATGATGAGAAGATTGGTGGACCCTGGAGAAGTGATAACTCGTTCTGGCCCTTTGTAAATATGATGGCAGCAGGTCATTTGAATGAATTACCAGGGCATGGAAATGGTTTTACGTGGGCTGGAATGCGCCACTCCCTTTGGATTCAGTCTAGATTGGATATGTGTTTTGGAAATATCGAATGGTTTCGTCAGTTCCCAGCATCTAATCAATCCTTCCTTGAGAAGAGAGGCTCTGATCACCGGCCGGTATTAGTAAAGTTGGCAACTTCCCAAGATACCTACAAAGGTCAGTTTAGGTTTGACAAAAGATTCCTGAACAAGCCAGAAATCAAAGAGACTGTTGCAGAAGCTTGGAATAGAAATTCCCAATTGTCTCGTGTTTCTGTGTCGGATCGTCTGAGGAAAGTGCGAAGAGCTATTAGTGGATGGAAGAAACGCTCTAATATGAATTCTCATGATCATATTCAGGCTCTGGAATTTGACTTGGAGAGAGAATAATCAGCTGCTTTTCCTTCGTATCCAAGGGTCAGAGGTTTAAAAGCGAACTTGGTTAAGGCATACATAGATGAAGAAATTTATTGGAGGCAAAAGAGCAAGGATAAATGGTTACATGTAGGGGATAAAAATTCCAAATTTTTCCACAATTCTGTTAAAGCAAGAAGAGTAAGAAATGCTATAGAAAAATTGGTGGATGATAATGGTGTTCTTCATTTCTCGGAAGCGGCGAAAGGGGATCTGGCTGCGAAATATTTCTCTTCTCTGTTTAAATCTTCTAATCCTTCTGATTTTGATGAGTGGTTTGTTGGATTTGAAGGCAGAGTAACCCCGACAATGAATGAGGCTCTCATTTGTCAAGTGTCCCGAAAGGAGCTCAAAGAAGCCGTGTTTGCCATTAACCCATCTAGTGCTCCTGGTCCAGATGGGATGACTGGACTTTTCTATCAGAAGTTCTGGCCGATTATGGAGAACCAAGTGGTCTCAGAGGTTCAAAGGTTTTTTGAACTTGGTTCTTTTCCTCCTGAGTGGAATTATACTCATCTGTGCCTCCTGCCTAAAGTCACCAACCCATGTCGATTGACTGAACTTCGCCCGATAATTCTGTGTTCGGTGTTGTATAAAATCATCTCAAAGATTATGATGAACCGTCTTAAACCCTTAATGCCTCAGCCTGTGTCCGTCAATCAGTCCGCCTTTGTAGAAGAGAGGTTAATTTCAGACAATATTATTATAGCTCATGAGATGGTTCACGGGCTCAGGACTCATCCTAAGATATCTGAAGATTTCATGGCGGTCAAAACCGATATGGCAAAGGCATATGATAAAGTGGAATGGAGCTATTTGAGATCAGTGCTTTTAGCCTTAGGTTTTCACGGTAAATGGGTCGAATGGGTGTTGTTTTGTGTGACCTCGGTAACATTTTCTATCCTCATTAACAACCAACCCCATGGTCTTATTACTCCACAGCGTGGTATAAGACAAGGAGATCCAATGTCACCTTTCTTATTTGTGCTCTGTTCAGAAGGTCTAACTCACTTGATGAATAAGGCGGCTATGAATGGTGAAATCTCTGGTATTCAATTCTCGGCTCAGAGGCCCGAAGTGCACCACCTGCTCTTCGCAGATGACAGCTTGTTCCTTTGTAGAGCTAATCTTGTTCAAAGTCAGGTGTTGCAACGAATACTTAAGGAATATGGGAATGCCACTGGTCAGTCTGTCAATCTCCTCAAGTCATCTATTACATTTGGAAGCAAAGTTAAGGATGATATGAAATTGCGCATCAAAGCTGGCCTTGCTATTGAAGCGGAAGGGGGAGCCTCATCTTATCTAGGACTCCCTGAGTGTTTTAGTGGATCGAAAATAAAGATGCTGCAATTTATTAAGGATAGGGTGAAAGAGAGAGTTTCGGGCTGGTTTGCAAGATGTTTATCGCAAGGGGGTAAAGAGGTATTAATGAAATCGGTTGCCTCAGCCCTCCCTGTTTATGCAATGACGTGCTTTAAGCTTCCAAAAATGATAATTTCAAATATTACCAGTGCTCTTTCTAACTTCTGGTGGAGCTCAGTAGAACACAAACAAAAGATCCATTGGATAAGTTGGGATAAAATGTGCATTCCCAAAGACAAAGGTGGTATGGGTTTTAGAGACCTGAAATGCTTTAACCAGGCTCTGCTCGCCAAACAAGCTTGGAGGATCCTACAATCGCCGGATTGTTTAATGGCAAGAGTGATGAAGAGTCGTTACTTTGAGCGATCAGAGTTTACTAATGCATCGGTGGGTTTACGGCCTTCTTTCGTGTGGCGAAGTGTTCTTCATGGTAGAGATTTGCTTAATAAGGGGCTGTATCGCCTTGTGGGGAATGGGGCTGACATAAAAGTTTGGATTGATCCCTGGTTGAAGGATAACGAAGGCATTTTTAGAGCGCCATATCGCAAGAACTACTTTTTAATGCAAACTTAATAGCTTCGGATCTCATTAATGCTCATTCTCAAAGATGGGACACGGAGTTGTTGGGAGAAATTTGTCCCAGAGGATATTTCTATCATTCTGCGCAATCAACCAGTGGTCTCCGATGAAGATATTTGGGGTTGGAAATACTCAAAGCAAGGGCTGTTTACTGTTAAATCAGCGTATAATTTGGTTTTCTCTCTTCGTGATTCAGAGGTTTTGCAAGCTGCAGAGATCGAACCGTCCATCAATGTCTTATACTCTCAGGTGTGGAGAGTGAAAGCTCCTCCAAAGATCAAAGTATTCTTGTGGAAGGCCCTAAGAGGTGCAATCGCGGTTGATGACAGACTGGCTTCCAGGGGAATGGGAACAGATGGTTTGTGTCAGGTGTGTGGTTTAACAGGTGAATCTGTTAACCATGTTATTTTTACTTACTCAATAGCGAGGCAACTCTGGGCCTTGTCGGATATTCCTTTACCCCCTTCAGGTTTTGATGTTGTTTCTCTTTTTGCGAACTTTAACTACTTTCTGGGTTTGGAAAAAAATAAGAGACTGCCTGTGATAATTAGAAGATGCTTCCAGTGGGTTATTTGGTATTTATGGAAGAACAGGAACTCTTATTTGTTTGAAGGGGTATATTTTCTAACTTTGGATACAATGATCAAAGTGCTGGAGGAAACAGATCAGTGGTTTTTGGCTCAAAGTTTAGAAGTGGAAGAATCTTCCTTGGAGGTGAATGGGATGAATAGGGAGTCTCCTAAATGGTCTGCACCAAAGGCGGGGTGGGTGAAATGTAATATTGGTATAGCATGGTCCAAGAGAAAAAATCTTGGTGGTCTTGCGTGGGTTCTCAGAGATGACCGGGGAAAAGTTTTGCTTCATAGCAGAAGGGCGATTTCAAATATCAGCTCCTGGAAGGAAACTTGTTTCTTTGGGGTTCGCTGGGCTGTGGAAAGTATGATCAGCCACAGAGTCAACAAGGTCGTATTTGCAGTGGAAGCAATGTGGTGAATGCAGTTAATAGACCGGCGGCGTGGCCATCTTTCCGCTGTCAAGTAAAAGAAATTTCTGGTTTGTTCTGGAACTTTGTGGATTGGGAGTTTGTTTTTGAATGCCCGGGAACTAATAGAGGAGCTCGTCTCATCGCCCAAAGCGTTGCATCTCATGATCGTCTTCAATCTTATGTTGCAACCAATCATCCGGATTGGCTATCGGAGCTCTTTATTGATGAGAGTGGTTCCTCTGTTGTTAGCCCCATTTTATAAGGTTTTTGTTGCTCTTTGCCATTTTGGTACAAGTGGTGCTGTTTGTATTGCCTTGTCCGATGATGTTTAGGTCGGGGTTGCTGCTTTGTTCTCTCCTCGCCCCTGTTTCTATCTCCTGTCTGTAATTGTGTCTGTTGTTGAGTCGTGAACGCAAATCAATATTATCCAGATGAAAAAAAAAAAAGTTAGAATTCTTGCTAGAGCTTAAAATGACAAAAATCCTTACAATACAATTACAATACAAGAACAAATAATTTTTGATAAATCTCAAAAAACAAATTCATCAACTTATCTATATTTGTTAATAAGTGTGAATTCATGGTATGTATTAAATTAACAAAAATCTTTGCAACAACAAATAATTTTTGACTAAATAATTTTTGGTAAATCTCAAAAAAATATCTATTTACCTATACTTTTTTTACTAATACTTATATATATATATATATATTATTTTATAAATTTGACTGATAAGAAAATACATTTTTGATTTTCTCATATTTTACATTATTATAGTTTTCATTATTTTTGACATCGCTATATTGTTGTCCTTTTTACGTTCGATTGAATAAGATGGAATGTCTTAATCGAGTCTAACACAATTATGAACCCAATTTCATGTAATGTATTTCTCAAAACAGTTTATAAGTTTTTAATAAATTTATTAGATAGCTTTAGGATGTTTTCTGAGGAAAATAAAATATACTAGCATGCACAGTTCTTGGGATATTACAGACTTTACAGTGTACAGGATGCTTTTTATGACCCGATTGTTAAAATGGCGATTGACTACTACTAGTAGACTAGTGACATTGCTTCTACCGATGCTGATTAACAATCTTTTTCTTTTGTCGGCGGTTAACAATTTATTTAAATGCCATTCAATAGTATATTATAAACAGAGAGAAGAAAATGTTTTAGATCTGCGTAATATGAATAGAGATAAAGTTCAAAACAAATAAATACATGAATAGAGGGAAAAATTAAACCCACATCGTCGCATAATTGCTATGATTCTCGCTGTCGGTTGCTTTAAATATTAAAATATTTTTAGCAAATTAAAACATACGTATAATTTAATTTATCAGCCCTTGTTTATTTCTGATTTGAGCTTTGATGTTCAGACTACAGAGTTCAGATCCACCGACGCTCCTCCACGCGCCTGTCCAGATCGGTAATATTGTACTATTGTATAGTTGTCTAATGGTAAAAGATAAAAAAAAAAAATAAAAAAAAATAATAATAATAGAATAAGATTTTATGTAATGAAAAATATAAAATAAAATTTAATGAAATTAGATAAATTTTGCAGAATAATGAAATATAAAATACAAATTATGTAAAATAAAGTACTGTTATATTAACATATTATACAAATTTTATTAATAATTATTATAAAATATAACATAATAAATATTATTAAAAAATATTTTATTATAATTATTATTAATTAATGTTTAAGATTTTTATAACACATAAATTTTAATAATGATGTGAACTATATATACAATTCTATTGAGTATATGAATGTTTATAGTTAAAGAAAAATTAAAATATTTTTCATTATCTAAAAGATCAAATATATTATTTATCATAGAAATAAATAATGTAAATAATTATTTAATTCATCTATTCATAAAAAAAAACTCAAGATTTACTTTTGTACTTAATGAATTTTTTAGTAACATTTTTCATCTAAAATGAGTATGTGTTTTTGCATTTTATTTTTCATTTTTCATTCTATAATTAATATGCAATTCTTCCATTTTACAGGAGGATATCGCGCAGAACCTTAGAGCATCTCCAGTGGTGTTGTTTTGGGGTTTTTAGTAAGAAAAATAATAATAAATAATTGTGAGGTTCTTAAAATGAAGAGAGAGAGTTCTAAAATTTCTTATTTAAAAAACTTTAGAAGTTTAAGAATCTCATATTATATTATATTATTACTTATTTTTAATATATTTATAGAAACTTTCTTAACTCCAATGTTGGAGATAGTTTTAGTGACTACTGCATTTACACCTAATTTTTTATTATTTGAAACAAATATATTTTTTTCTGACAAAAAATTTTAAATATAGATTTTCATACAAGAATATAGGTTTTAATTTTCTTTGTATGGAAAAATTTGCAGTAAATCTAAAATTAAATTTTTAGATATAGAGTTTTTTGGTAAAAAGTTTTAGATTTAGATTTACTAAAAGTATTAGCTATAAGTAATTTTGTTACCATAAATTTTGATATATTCTGACACTTTTTAATTTAATTTAATAAACCATCTTTTGTGTTTATGAAAGTGGTCAGTACATCATAGGTGAATCTATTATATAAAAGATGAATAACTCTTTCCAATTGAGTGACATATGATATGACTATATGAGTACTTTAAAAGTTGACATATTTCTAAATTGAATTATAACATTTAAAAGCTTCTATTATATAAATATAAGCAAATCAATATATATTATATGTAAAAAAGAAATAAATATTATAAACAAATTTAACAGAATTTTATATATTAATATCATTTAATTATTTTTTAGTAACTAAAATTTTAAACTATAGAAAAATATATATGTAATATCTTAAAATAAAATTTTAAAATAATATCGTTAGATTTCAAAAATTTATATATAAAGAAGTTAGAAAGACAAAAACGAGAAATTCGAGAAAAAATTTTGATTTTTTTTTAAACTATAGATACGTGTCAACTTTTATAGGATTCACGTAGTAAAAAAATTTAGAAATTATTCAACTTTTATAAATTTTTAAAATTATGCGGATATTCAGATAGTAATATTAATTATGTGTGGTATTCTTTACATTTGCTATTCATTCTTCTTGCATTTGTAACAGCAACTGATATCAAGAGATACTTGTTAGTTGTTACAACAAACTTGTATCACAATGATACATGTTACAATAATAATAAATAAGTAAAACAAATTAATACACTATCGATAACGCCCTAATTGTGGTTCATTGCTCTACTAACTAACGATTGACCAGTTCTATAACACATAAGTTAAAAATAAGTTGTTTATTTCACTTTCTTGTAATGGTTTAGAAGACTAATCAACAATCACATCCAAATGTGCAAGAAAAAAAACAATGTTTGAATCTAGGTTTTAGGGGAAACCCAAAGATGTGGAGCCACTGTTGGACTTTCGTTTGTACCTTAATTCGATGGCTCAATATATTTTTGGGCGGCTTCAAAGAAATGGTAATAACAATTTCGTTAGGAAAAAAAAAGTGGGGGAAAAAATATAGATTCAAATTATACAGTTACATGTGCTGGATCTAAAGCATTTATTTGGAAAATATCTCATTGCAATATGCGGAGAACATGGAACACGCTCGTGGGCCAATCAGACGAACAAGATCTCATAAAATGTAAAGACGTCAAATTGGGATACGAGAACGGCGCGACAAAATTGAAGCTTTTTGTTTTCTGTAGAATTTGCAAATACTACAAGATCATGTTCATTTAGTAATATTGACATATTGCTTCTCGATTTGCTACTTAGGCCTTGGGAGACTTTTTTTACATTGAATAGAAGACCACTAAACTGTGCAGTGTTTAGTAACATTTATAGATAATACTTAGCTAGGAGTATATAATAGACCCTTTCATAATAATTTTTTTTTTAAAATAATTGTATTATTTTATTTATTACAAAAATTGCACTATATTGTAGCATTATGACTGATATCTATATGATTATTTGTGAATTGATTTTTCCCACCCAGATCTCACGTTAAAAAATTAGAATGGTTAAAATTTTTATTGTCCTTAATGAAAATTTTAGTTTATATTATATTTTTAAAATTTATATTTGATGTCAAAATATATATTAATTAGAATAATTTAGATAAACTAATTAAAAACATAGATTAGTTAAAATAGTTTAGATAAACTTAAAATTTATTATTATTAGAATAATTTAGAAAAATTTAAAAGATTAGTCAGATTGAGTAATGAAATTCATAATAGTTTTGTTTTTGTTTTTTAAAAAAAAAATTTTGGTGCAGTAATTGATGAATATAAAAATATGAAAATATGAGTAATGATATAAATATAAGATTTATCCACGTATTAAGAGTTTATATATAAATAGTAATAAATTTTATATTGCACATATTGACGTTTTTTGCCAAAATGATTCTATTTGCAGCAAACGCAGACAAAACCCCTAGTTGTCTATAGATACCCATATTTTTTTACTTCTTATTTTTTTCCATTTATGGGTTATATAATTGTGTGATAGACAGTGCGCTATTTTTAAGAAATTCAAAAAAATTGTTTATTTTTTTTATATTATCCTCATCCAGGCGGTATCACAAATTACATTCAAATATATGTTATCCATTTTAAAACTTTTCCAGTTCAAACACATTTGATTTTAAAGTACTGTGAGAGAAAAATAAATGTATTTTGGTGATATAGATATTAAAATTCATTATTTAGTGATATAAATAATCAAACTATTTTTTAAAAACATATGTACCTACTACACTTTGGTGACATATATAAATAGCTAAACCAATAAAAAAATCTTTTTTTGAATAATGCATAATGCATTTCCTTAAACGCCATTTCTTGAATTTAAATATAAAGCAAGACTTCCCTTATTATTACGCAAGAAACTAATCCCAATAAAATCACCACAGAATAATGTCTCACCAACTAGCTAAAAACCTCCAAAATTTCCACACCAAAAATATCTTCAAATAAAAATCATGATACCCAATATCCATTCGAATGAAAATGTCCAACTGGACACGCACATTCATTCCATAATCTTTGAAAATAATTTCGTCGATGTAATTTGAAAATCATTCAAATTCAAATTCTGAGAAAACTGTTCTAAGAATGAATTAAAAAAAACAGAACTTTAACAAATGTAGATTCGAAATGTGTCAAAAATAGATGACCGAACTTTAAAAAGGCACCATCTCAAATAAACCGACCAAACTACAACAAAGGTCTCAGAATTCAGTTATTATAACAGAACATACAAACCTTACTATCTTCAATAAAAGTGTAAAACACTTGAGAACAGGACGTGATTCATCTTTGAACGTCAATAACTTCGTGACATCATATGATTTAGCTCCGACTCTCATAAGTCATAAACTCCGTTACTTGTTTTTTTTTTTGACATCTTATAGGAATAACATTTGGTATATACCCAAAAAATCTCCAGATCCTAGGTAAAAGTTCAAATATTTAACTGATTTTTTTTTTTTTGTGCGAAAAATATTAACTGATTTAAGCTTAAAAAGTCATTTAAAGAAAGAGCGAAGAAGTAAACTAATCCGTGGGCTACCGTGAAAAGCCCGTTAGGGTTCGCATAACAAGGAACTGCGCGATTCGGTTAAACGAATTAAATGCAGCCACGTGACAGTCCTTCAAAGGGCCATCGTCGGATCAACCCACGACAAGCTAACAACACGGGTCATACCGCTCGTGCAGCGTGTTCCGGCAAATACGGGATCACAGCTTCCACCAGATCCACCAAACCCTCAAAACAATCTGAGCCGTCCATTTGATTTTGACCTCATCTATTTATACTCTCTCACTCCCTTTCGTTTCTCCTCGCACACTTCTCTCTATCTCTCTCTCTCTCTGCTCCACTTTCAAATCTCAGATCCGTGAAAATGGCGTTGCTCGTTGAGAAGACGTCGAGTGGCCGTGAGTACAAGGTCAAGGACATGTCTCAGGCCGATTTCGGACGTCTCGAGCTCGAGCTCGCCGAGGTCGAGATGCCTGGACTCATGGCTTGCCGTACCGAGTTCGGCCCTGCTCAGCCATTCAAAGGCGCTAGAATCACCGGATCTCTCCACATGACTATCCAAACCGCCGTCCTCATCGAAACCCTAACCGCCCTCGGCGCTGAAGTCAGATGGTGCTCCTGCAACATCTTCTCCACCCAAGACCACGCCGCCGCCGCCATCGCTCGTGACTCCGCCGCCGTTTTCGCCTGGAAGGGTGAGACGCTCCAGGAGTACTGGTGGTGCACGGAGCGTGCTCTTGACTGGGGTCCAGGTGGTGGTCCAGATCTGATCGTCGATGACGGTGGTGACGCCACGCTTTTGATCCATGAAGGAGTTAAGGCTGAGGAGATCTTTGAGAAGACTGGTCAGGTCCCTGATCCAACTTCCACTGATAACCCTGAGTTCCAGATCGTCTTGTCCATCATCAAGGAAGGTCTTCAGGTTGATCCTAAGAAGTACCACAAGATGAAGGAGAGACTCGTTGGTGTTTCTGAGGAAACCACCACTGGTGTCAAGAGGCTTTACCAGATGCAGGAAACTGGAGCCCTTTTGTTCCCAGCTATTAACGTCAACGACTCCGTCACCAAGAGCAAGGTATCGGTTTCGTACTTCTCAGATTTGTTACATATGCTAGATCTTAAGCAAAAGCTAGTCACTTTACATGTATTCTTTAAGATCTGTAGGACTTATCATATGTTTGACTGTGATTTATATTGCGACTGGCCAAAACGATAACGTAAACATTATGTAGATGTTTCTTGAAAGCGACTTACGATCTAGTAGCTAGTGAGATTTAATTTTTGGTGAACCAAATGTTTAGCGAATTGTAGAGATAAACCATTTTTGTGATGTCACTGATGATCTCTTGTGTTTTGTGACTACAGTTCGACAACTTGTACGGTTGCCGTCACTCTCTCCCTGATGGTCTCATGAGGGCCACTGATGTCATGATCGCCGGAAAGGTCGCTGTTATCTGTGGATACGGTGATGTCGGAAAGGGTTGTGCCGCTGCCATGAAAACTGCTGGTGCCAGAGTCATCGTGACAGAGATCGATCCCATCTGTGCCCTACAAGCTATGATGGAAGGGCTTCAAGTTCTGACCCTTGAGGACGTCGTTTCGGAAGCTGACATCTTTGTCACCACCACCGGTAACAAAGACATCATCATGGTTGACCACATGAGGAAGATGAAGAACAACGCCATTGTGTGCAACATTGGTCACTTCGACAACGAGATCGACATGCTCGGACTCGAGACCTTCCCAGGTGTGAAGCGTATCACCATCAAGCCCCAGACCGACAGGTGGGTGTTCCCAGACACCAAGTCCGGAATCATTGTTTTGGCTGAGGGTCGTCTCATGAACTTGGGTTGTGCCACTGGTCACCCGAGTTTCGTCATGTCTTGCTCTTTCACCAACCAGGTGATTGCCCAGCTTGAGCTTTGGAACGAGAAATCGAGCGGCAAGTACGAGAAGAAGGTGTACGTTCTACCCAAGCATTTGGATGAGAAGGTCGCAGCACTTCACTTGGGCAAGCTTGGAGCTAAGCTCACCAAGTTGACAAAGGACCAATCTGACTACGTCAGCATTCCCATTGAAGGACCATACAAGCCTGCTCACTACAGGTACTGAGAGAAGAATGGACAAAGCTGGTTTGTGGTTTGGTTCTGCTTGTGGTTTTTGTTGGGTTATGGTGGAAGAGTGGAACAATTTGAGATATTGGTCTTCTGATGAAGTTGACCAAATAGCATTATGAATAAGGGTTCTTGGCTTTTGAAGGTTGTGCTTGTTCTTCTTTTTTCTTCATTTATCTTGAAACTTAAATTAGCTTTTGGTTTATTTAGTTCCCTCTTGATTTGATTTTGTGTTGTGATCACATTTGTACTCTTTAAACAAATGAGAAACAAAAAAAATGGAAAAGAGGAAACTATTTTCCGCATCCCAGTGTTATAGCTTTCTTTCTCTTTCGCCTTTATTCTGTTTTTGTTCCATTTATTGAAGCGTTCCATCTCAAACATGTGATGCTCACGCATATTAAATAGGCCTAGATTTTGTGGGCATTGTGGTTGTTGTAATTATGGGTAGTACAATGTTTTAAAAGAGACTTAGGATTCATTCATATCACATTTATATTCTACCAAATCTAACTCAGTTAATCGAAAAAGAAAATTGCCTCTCACAATCAGCACAATAACTTTTCCCCATTCAAGACGATACAATGTACTTCTCAAACGTTAAATTCATTCCACATCATATCATTGTCCCTCTTGATAATAATTAGAATATTCAATGGCGGCGTGAAACCTTGCGTGAAACCTTCGTAAACTAAGAAAAGGTTAGACTTTGCTACCACTGAATCCCACTTTTAAACCCTAGAGACTTTCGGTTTCATCACTAGATCTCTCAATCCTAATGTATTCATCAATATACTATCCATATTATCCAATTTCTAATTATTATTATTGTTATTATTTTTTTTGGGATCACAAGCTTTTATTTTTAATTAACCCAAATAAGAATTTTCAATCATTTGCCTCAAAAAAGTTTGTCAGTAATATTAAATTAATATTTTTAACGTAATACATAATTTAATTTATTTTTCATACTTAAAAAATATATGACTAATATTAAGATAATTATTTCTATAATTTTTATAGTATCAATTTCTCATAATCTTTTATCTGAGAAACGATTTTTTCACTTTTTTCTATATTTTTTTTGTCAACCATTCTTTTCTATTTTCTACCTTTTTTTCTCTTGGTAATAAATAAAAATTTAGAAGAAAAACCTTACGTTAAAGATAATCTATCTAATTTATGATTTTTGTTAAGTTTTTGCTGAATTTTTCAAGTTTTTGCTGAATTTTTCAATAACCTAAGAATATATATATATATATATATATATTGAATTTTTTTCAAAGTCTAATAGGGTATTGTATTGATAATCTATAGATTGTATATATCGAATCGTAAAATTGTCATAAAAAGTAAAAATAAAACTGGTAAAAATATTAAAATTGGTATCAATGGTATCAATTGTACAACTCATATAAATGGTACGGCTAATATAAATGGTACGGCTAATATAAATGGTATAATTGGTATAATTGATATAGCTTTGTAACTAGTACAACTTTTATAACTTGTACAATTAGTATAAACGGTACAACTATTATAAATGATATAACTTTGTAACTGGTAAAAATAATATATTGAAAGCCTCGTACATTGAAAACCAAACACCAGATGATCCTAAGATTTTGTTTCATTCTGATAGAAATGCAAGCACCATCAAAATAATAAATAAAGTTTATCCAAGTTTTTCACATGGATATTGAATACATCATTTATCTCCAAATGTTAAAAGAGCGGGTTTTGGCGTTACGAAATATATATTTTGGAATAAAGTTCAAGGAATGCACTTATGTTTACTCAGAGTTTGAGTTCAAAATACTACGCTGATTTCACAAAAAGGTATTATGCTACCTCTGTCTGGATGAAGGTCTTGATGAAAGCAAATGGGAAAAAGATTATTTTCTAGGAGAAAAATACAATATAGACAGCACACATTTTGTTGCATCTCTTAATAATATATTTGTGGATAAAAGAATTTTTTTTTATTAACAATTTTTTCCCCCAATTATTTCAGATTATATATTGGTAGAATGTTAGACATTTTAAATGAAATGGATGCAATATATTAAATTTTCTTTGGTTTCTAAAGGTCAGAACCATACTCTTAGCTCAAGAGTTAGATAGGAATGCAGAAGTGGCTTTAGAAGTGGAGGAGAGTACTACCGTATTGAAAAAGTGGAAGCCGCCAAGTTCTTCGAGGCTGAAATGTAACATATGTGTGTCTTTGTCTCCAAAAAAGAGCATAGGAGGCGCAGCTTGGGTGGTAAGAGATTCAGAAGGTGAGGTTAAGATCCATAGTAGAAGATTTTTTTACAGCTTAGCAAGTTTCAATGAGATGAAGCTGAAAACTGATCTGTGGGCTATTGAAAGTATGACAAGTCATTAACTTAACCGAGTGATCTTCGGAGTTGATAATGTGATGTTGATAGGAGTTATGACCAAGCCCAAAGCTTGGCCGTCTTTTAGATATCAAGCATCTGAAATTCTTTTACGTTGGGCTAATATTAAAAAGGTAGAGGTTGGAGCATGAAGAGATTGCAACAAATAAAGGGGCCTTTCTCATTGTCCAAAGTATTACGGCCGATAACTGTATTCAATCATATGTGGCTACCGTGAGTCCTCGGTGGTTCTGTTTGACAATGACAGAACCTTTCCCTCGTTTTAGTGTCTTGTTGCTTAGAGCTTGGTGTCTTCCATTAATTGTCGCACACATTTAGCTTTGGCTAACATCGTGACCCGTTTTACACAAACCACTATAGGTCTCGAAATTAGTCTTAGATAAATTGAGATTAGAAGCAGAAATAAACTTGAAAAACTAAGATGTAGTTACACAAATTTACAAGAACAATCTCACTCCTTCCTTCACCATAGAGCAGAGAAAGACATAAAGCGTAAGACTCAGAACTAAAAACAGTCAACATGATAGATACGCCATAAACAAACATGGTCAAACATATTATAACATCTATTCCTATTTTTGGAATCAACACAGAATCGAAGGCAACGTCCTTATCAATATGTTTATAATCGTTTTGACAAATAAAAACATTCTATTCACTAATTGCAAAGTTTGATCTGCACCAGAAACTGAAATTTCTTCCACTGGTAATAGACAAGGACCATCATCAAGAACTCTCAACATACCCAGTGCAAAGATTCTAATTTTAGCAAATAAAACAACCAATTTTATCCATCCATCTACTGAAAACTTGATATAATATATAGATTCTCAAGAGTTGAACATTTAGTAAACCAAAACAGTTGCAGGGTTATAAGTAATCTAATATCAAAGACTCCAAATACATATATAACAAACAACAACAACAATACAAAAAGCTTAATATTCATACAAGAGAAATACAAATACAATATACTTGCCTCTTAATCCAAAAAAAGCTTCTAAATTTCTTCAAGTGGTGATGTCACTTGTGTCTCTAGCACACCTTGTAATGGTGTCGCAGCCTCTGTTGTAAGAATTGGCCTGTCCAGAGCGGCAATCGTAGTAAGAAGCGCCTGGTTTCTGACAAGGAACCATGTCTCTCCTTAGGGTTTCGTAGCCGATGTACCGTTTCTGAGCCATGAGAACTCTCCGGCTGATCTCTGACGGCATTAGCTCTTCGTACTCTCCGATGAGGCTGTTCCGGACAAGCATCGCGTCGATCTCACCGTTCGTCGACGGGATCGGGATGGCATCGGAGATTAAGAAGTGGGTTTGGAGGAAAAGAATGGTTAAGGACACCAACGCTACAGAGTTTTTCATGTCGACTCCGGTTACGGAAGATTGTGCCGGCGGGATCTGTATGGCTCCTTCTCTCTTTCTATCTGGCAGAAGCAGAAAGTGGTAGTTGGTGAAGAAGACGACTTGGTGGTGGTGACAATGGACAATAAATCAGGTTTTGGTTTAACTGTTTTCGATTACGGAAAGGTAGCCTAAACCGGTCGGTTTGGATATATAAGTTTTTATTTTATTTTTTGTTATTATTAAAATCGACCTTCCTCGACAATGGATGTGTGACGCACATGTTACGAAGGCTGATGTGAATTTTACGAACACGGGTGTCTTTTTAGATTTTCTTTTTTTTTTTTAACGTTTTTTTCTTTGCTGTTGGAAAATATATTTCAATCTGTTAAATTGAATTAAATAAAAAATTATTTTATAAATTTATAAATGAAGTGAACTATAGTATCAAATTTAGATTAAAATGAAATAGAGGACAAAGTCGAATGTATGTGGTTAAATTAGTTATCAACATTGAAGTGAGACAACAATTTGTTCAAAAGAATAATAATAAGTTTTGATTAATAATAGTTAAATTTACTGAAATAAAAATTAATAAATATCAAATCAAGTGTAGTAAATGTAAATATTAAACATGATTTTAAACTATAAAAACATGATGAAGGATCAAAGACAATGGACAAAACATTATCTACACACAACACATTTTTCTATTTGTTTTTCTATACATTTGCATCTTGACTCAGAAAAGTTATGAAATCATCAATACTAAAAACTATTTGCTCTCATTTTTTTATTGTTTTTCCGCTTTACGTAGCTCTTCGTTTCACTTGTTCCAAACTCTTGAATATTTGTTTAAACACCATTCACTTTTTTTGTGTGTTCCAATACGATCTTGGTCTCCAAATTATTTTTATTTAAATTTTTGCTACTTGTAGTTTTTTTCTATAACTGTTTGGCACTAAAAGGGGACTGACTAGTCTTTTTTTTTGTTTATACATGAAAAACTGCGATGGACAACTAAGCATTCTACAACATAGAAGCCACTTCATTTTCTCCGAAAAAGCTAGAAAAGAAAGACGCGATGAAAAAGTATTTTTGTGCAGTTCCAAGTTCAATAGCCACATCACTAACAACTGCTGGAAGCTACAAATAATATTGTTGGAAAAATACTTTTCTCACAAATTTGAACAGATGATCACATCACCTCACCAAAGTAACCTGTCAGTGGAAACTTCCTCAAAGCAGGGGGTAAACTTCTTCTAAAATGCTACCTTACAATTTCTCGAATAACTCGATAGTGAAAGTCTTTGATCTCCAATAAAAAAGATTCACACACTCACAATTTGCCTCTTTGGTGGCAGTGATGAGTGGTGATAACTGCTTCTAGCACATAGCTCCCTACTGACACCCATAAATTCTTGGAGATGTGTCCCACTTATCAACAATGGTAGCAAAATGTTACTGAATGCATATCAATACAATTGTCTTTGTGGTATGATTAAATTTCATTCCGAAGATAATTTGCTGTCTAGGGTTGGTAATTGATATTCTTGAAATGAAATGACTGACATATGTTTTAAATAGTTTAATTTATGCTAGATAAAGTTATATAAATTGAGGACTGATATCACATTTTTTCCAACTAATGTAGAGTATATGAAGTTGTGGGGCTTTGATCATCAGCTGTGTTGGCTAGAATCCTTTCAAAATCTGATAAAGGTAAACAAAATTTTAAATAAGATAAAGATACCTGGGAAATGGTGGTTTTGAAGAGACTATTGCTTATGAAAATAGTCTTTTTTGATGAAAATAATTGTGGAAGTCAAACTTGCACAGTCAAAATTTGTTTATTAAAACTTTAGGATCTAAAATTTCTATGTTATAAAAACTCAAGAATAAATATCTAAATTGCGATTTTATTGTTAGATGTTTTTTAGTAAGCTTTTGATACAAAAAAAACATAAATGCATAATTTCTTAAATTACGAGAATTCTAGATTTCGAGAGATGTCACAAAAATCCTAAGTATCATTCACCTTTTATATTGAAGGTTTGAAACTTTGACCTTAAATATGTGAGACTTGGTATTTTTATACTTCCACCGACTTTAAAAATTCTAATACAATTTTTGAGAAACTTTAATTCGACCCACAAAACATGCAGTCTTTTAACTCAGTCTATCTTAACTTGATCTAATTTTGTCTTGGTATGCTTCCAATTTGGCTTGGTTTAGTAATATTCAGGAAAAACTGCTCATTAGTCATGTGATCGATCGATCAACGACTCACACAGTTAGATTGGGTAAACAAATTATTGAAAATGAGCCAAGCATCACACATCTCAAAAGCAAGATGTGGACCATAAGAAGATCAAAAAAAAATTAACACTATTTGTGACAAGTTGTTTCAGCTTTTCAGAATATATCCCTGCGTGTAATCGGTTGGAAGACAACCACTGTGGTACGAAAAGATCTTGATCTCGTTGTGGAGCTGCTGATGAGATAATCAATGAGGTAATTTTTGAGTGCACACCAGCAGCAGTGCAAACATGTGTTTTAGCACTGATCTCTTCTAATCAGTGCATATTTCCAAGTGTTTTTATGTACAAATTTAAATATCTCCACGTGCATGGAAAAGAAAGAGAAAAAATTTGGTCATATATAAATGGCTAATATGGTATATTTGAAAAATAAAAAAACCATTTAATATAAATGACCTATCACTACTTAATAATGTGCAATATGCAAGTCACGAAGAAGACACTTGGAAGACGGCTCAAATAGTAGCAGCCGCAGGAGAAGAAGAAGTTGAACCTGGTAACTCTTTCTAGAAAGTAGTTTTAGTACTCAAGTCCTTGTACCAGATTGATGCATTGTGATACCAGATTGATGCATTGTGAGTTAGTGAAACTAGATCGCATCTATATGGCAATTTTACTAGTTTTTTTTTTCCATTGCACATGGAATTTATTTTGTTATTATGCACAATAAAAATCATTAAATAGTTGGAATTTACATTTATACATTTCAAATCTGATTTCCTTAAAGTAGTTAAGTTGATTGAAAAGAAGATGATTAATTAATTTTAACTTTATAATTAATTAGAAGTTTTTGCTCATATTTATTTTACATTTGAAACTTTTTCTATAGATTTTATTTTATAAATTACAAACATTGGTGTTGATTCATTTGTAAAATTTTATAAACTATAAACATTGGTGTTGATTCATTTGTAAAAAGGGTTTATGCGCATGTGGACTTGATGATTCTGAATTGACTACTTTCTAAGATTAGTTTATTCGAAGATTTTTCGTAATAATATATAATGTTTTGTTATAAATTGTTTTTAACCAACATTTAAATTTTAAATTATGAAATAAGACTTCAAACATTTTCTATTATGCGAAAGTTATTTATACTATGAATCGGCTACCATAAATTTAGTTGAATTTATCAATATATCATAAAGTAAATTAAATTAATTTTAACCCATTTGACCAAGATTTACTGTCTAAACAATAAAATAATATTTGAAAAAATCTCTTATCATGGAAACTATAGTATACACAATAGAAGATCCATTAAAATAAATTTGAATAGCTGATATGAAGTTAATTCATTTACCTAATATAATACTAAAATGTAAGTGAAGTCAATTTTTTTGACCAAGATTATGGTATAAATGCTTTTTTTTTCTTCTTAACAAAAATTGAATCTTGTCAATTAGGTTATAAATATATCTAATTTAAAGAAATATTGAAAAAGAGAAAGAAGACTTCTTCATCAAACAGTGTAAAAACAAATCTTTAAGATCATTATCCCTAATATATTTGTAAGATATTAGTTTAATTTTACTTTTATATATACATCTATTCATATTTCATACTATCGATTTTCATTACCCATGAAAATGTTCTTAACGTTGATTTTTCTAACTTTAATTTTTAATAGGTTTTTGCTTTTCTTTTTTTTGTATTATTTTTAGTTGAGTACACTCTAACAGAGATTTATTGTATCTTTTAGCTACATAGTTATGACAACCAGGAAGCTTTTATCTCTTATATCCTTGATGGTGTTTGTTCTCATCTTTCTACCCATGATTTCAGGTAATAAAGTTAAATTTTTTTAAATAAAATTGTGTTAAAACAATTCCGCTTGTTTGTTAAGAAGCTAAAGCTAAGCTTTGGTCCAATTGAATACCTGATGAACCACCAATTTTTTGCCCGGCTGGTTAAACTCGATGATTAATTGGGAATGGTATAATCAACTGATGGCAAAATTTTCCGTGAATACTAAAAGAAAAAAATAAAAGTATATGTCTTTCATGAAATAAAAATTCAGTCAACTCCATTATAATGCAAAATCATTTTTGCATTATTTTTCTAGGTTACAATTTTAATAAATAAATTGAAATCAAAACATAAATAAACTCTAGATATACAAATTTGGAAAACACTTAGTTGATCATTTTTGTACTTATAGTCTTGCTAATGTGTTTGTTTATGACCTAAACAGGACAAGCCAGACAATGTTTTCTCGAACAAACATGTACAAGCACAATGACATGCAATGCGTTTTGTAGATTTAAAGGATACGAATTAGGAGGAACTTGCGAACACTATGTTGGCATGAACGGTCATTGTTGCTGTAATCTTGGTTTTGAATCTCAAGAATCTTCCATATCGGATGATACCAATGTACTCATTGGTAGTTAACTTATCATTATATTGGTTGACAGAAAAAAATTATATTCTCTATAAACGTAGATTCAAATATGCTTCGATCTGGATTATGCATACTATATTTTAACAGTTACGCAATTGGTCAACGAAAAAGGTCGAGCTATAAACGATCTACATTTACTTGACTCATTTAATTTATTTTTCTCTTCTTAATTTCACATTTTTCATTATTGTTTTAAAAGTAGTATCAAAAGTGGAGTCTTATATGTCAGGCTTGCTCTCCGCGCATCAATCAAATAAACAAATAACCAAAACCAATCTGAAGACAAATAAGCTACAACATAGAAGAAGCCTCTTTTTTTCCCCCGGAAAAAAGTCAGAAAAGAAAGATGCGATGAAAAAATGCGCAGTTCACAAGTTTAATAACCACATCACAAACAGCTGCTGTAAGGTTAAAACTTGTACAATTAAAATTTGTTAATTAAAACTTGAGGATCCAAAATTTCTACGTTATAAAAACTCGAGAATAAATATCTAAATTTGTAATTTTATTGATAGCTGTTTTTTGAGTAAGCTTTTGATACAAGAAAAATCGTAAATGCATAATATCTTAAATTACGCGAATTCTAGATATCTAGAAATGTCCCAAAAATCCTAAGTATCATTCACCTTATATATTGAAGGTTTAAAGGTTTAGAGAATGGCCTTAGATATGTGAGATTTGGCATTTTTATACTTCAACTGACTTTAAAAATTCTAATATAATCTTTGAAAAACTTTAGTTTGACCCACAAAACATGTAGTCTTTCAACTCGGTTTATCTTAGCTCGATCTAATCTATCTTGGTATGCTTTCAATTTGGCTTGGTTTAGTATTATTGAAGAAAAACCGCTTGTTGGTCATGTGATCGATCAATTAACGACTCACACAATTAGATTGGGGTAAACAAATTCTTGTCTATGAGCCAAGCATCACACATCTTAAAAGCAAAATGTGGACCCTAAGAACATCGATTTTCTTTAGCACTATTTGTGACAATCTGTTTCAGCTTTTCATGATGTATTTATGTATGTAATCAGTTGTAAAACAACCACTGTGGTACGAAAAGATCATGATCTCCTTGTGGAGCTTCTGAGGAGATAATCAATAAAATATTTTTTTCGTGTACACCAACAGCAGTGTAAACATGTGCTTTATCACCGATCTTAACTAATTAGTGTATATTTCCAAGCGTTTTTATGTACAAATATAAATTTCTCCACATGCATGTAAAAGAAATTGAAATACAAAAAATATTTAGTCATATATAAATGGTTAATATGGTATATTTGAAAAATAAGAAAAAGCATTTAATATAAATGACCTATCACTATTTAATAATGTGTAATTTGCAAGTTATGAAAAAACACTTGGAAAACCGCTTCAATAGTAGCGGCCGCAGGAGAATAAGAAGTTAAACCTGGTAACTCATTATAGAAAGAAGCTTTAGCACTCAAGCCCTTGTACCATATTGGTGCATTGTAGGTAAGTGAAACTAGATCGCATCTATATGGCAATTTTTAGTTTTTTTTTTTTCATTGCACATGGAATTTATTTTGTTATTATGCACAATAAAAACCATTAAATAGTTGGGATTTACTTCTATACATTTTAAATCTGATTTCCTTAAAGTAGTTAAGTTGATTGAAAAGAAGATGATTGGTTAATTTTAATTTTATAATTGGAAATTTTTTCTCATATTCGTTTTACGTTTAAAACTTTTTGTGTAGATTTTATTTTATAAATTTAAAACTTCGTGTTGATTCTTTTGTAAAAAAGTGTTTGTGCATCTGGTTCTATTTATTGCATGTAGACTTGATGATTTCGAATTTACTATTTTCTAAAAATTGCTTTCAAAGATTTCTCTTAAAAATATATAGTATTTTGTTATAAAACTTTTTTAACCAACATTTAAATTTTAAATTATGAAATAAGACTTCAAACATTTTCTATTATGCGAAGCATTTATACTATGATTCCGCTAACATAAATTCAGCTTAATTTATCTATATATTGTAAAGTAAATTAAAGTGATACTAGATTCTGACCCGTTTTTAGAACGTGATTTTTTTTTTTAATTTTTAGATTTTTTTTTTAATAACATGTCTTTATAAATTTAAAAATTTAATACTAGATTCTGATACTAATGATATTTTTTAATTCATTTTTGTTTTTCTATATTTGACTTTATATGAAATATATATTTGTGAAAGTTATAATTTGAGATGTTCTACTAGTTATATTTTAAAATAGATGATAAAAATATATAAACTATTCTATTAGTTTATTAACTTTTTGTATATTTTTATCTCTAATTTTATATATTTATATATATATATATATATATATATATATATATATATATAATTACAATTACAAACTTATGAAAAACAAAATATGATAATCTGTCTATTAAATTTGTTTATTATTAATTATTTTAACGTTTTTGATAATCAAAATACGTTAATTGGTTTTTTTTAACCCATTTTGCCATTGTCTAAATATTTTACATATTCTGATGGAATAAACTGTAAAAATCCGTAGTTGTAAAAACATGAACCCGTTTTACTATATGATTGACTAATATATATTCTTATATTGACTAATTTTTAATGTTAAATTTTATTAATTTTAAAAATATCTCAGCGTAATTTTAAATATTTTAAATTATTTTTCAAATGTAAAAATTTACATTTTATAAGTTAGACACTTATTAAGTTTGATTGTTTTTTTTTGTATTCATTTTTCATTTTATTGTTATTTTTATATTTATGTTTAACAAATTTGATTTTAAGATTCGTAAAAATAATTAATGTACTAAATTATTTAATTATATTTATCATTTGATTTTTTTAATTTATTATATATGTTTTTGTTTTAATTTTCGTTTTTCATTAATTAGAAAAGTAAAATTTATTATTTTAAAATTCCTTGGATACATGTTTAATTATTGTATTGTTTGGAAATATATTTAGTAGAGATAATGTTTATTTCTATAATTATTTAGAGAGATTTAATGGTTGTTTAAATAAAGATATTTAAGGATGTTTTTTTAGATTTTATAGAGATTTAGTTTTGATTTAATTTTGATTCAAATTTTAATTATAATTGACATATATTGCCCTTAATGAACATTTGAAAAATCCATTAAAATGCAATAGCATTTTATGTAGTATAACACTTTAGTTTTTTTCTAAAATGTTTTCTATTTTAATAGTATAGATTAACCTATTATGTATTTGACCAAAATTTACTGTCTAAGCAATAAAATAATATTTTAAAAATCTTCTATTATGGAATATATAGTATACGCAATGGAAGATCCATTAAAATAAATTTGAATAGCTGATATGATGTTAATTCATTTACCTAATATCATACTAAAATGTAGTTGAAGTCAAGTTTTTGACCAAGATTATGGTATAAATGCATGGGTTTTTTTCTTCTTCTTAACAAAAATTGAATCTTGTCAATTAGATTATAAATATATCTATTTTTAAGAAATATTTAAAAAGAGAAATAAGACTTTTTTATCAGACAGTGTAAGAATAAATCTTTAATATCATTATCCCCAATATATTTGTAAGATATTAGTTTAATTTTACCCTTATCTATACATCTATTCATATTTCATACTATCGATTTTCATATTACACATGAAAGTGTTCTTAACGTTGATTTTTCTAACTTTGATTTTTAATAGGTTTTTGCTTTTTTCCTTTTTTTTTGTATATTTTTTAGTTGATTATATTCTAACAAAGATTTATTGTATCTTTTAGCTACAAAATTATGGCAACCAGGAAGCTTTTATCTCTTTTATCCTTGATGGTGTTTGTTCTCATATTTCTACCCATGATTTCAGGTAATAAAGTTAAATTATTTTAAATAAAATTGTTTTAAATAAAATTGTCTTAAAACAATTCTGCTTGTGCGTTAAGAAGCTAAAGCTAAGCTTTGGTCCAATTAAATACCTGATGAGCCACCAATTTTTTTCCCGGCTGGTTAAACTCGAGGATTAACTGGGAGTGATATAATTAACTGATGGCAAGATTTTCCGTGAATACCAAAAGAAAAGAAAAAGTATGTCTTTCATGAAAGAAAAATTCAGTCAACTCCATTATAATGCTAAACCATTTTTGCATTGTTTTTCAAGGTTACAATTTTAATAAATAAATTAGAATCAAAACATAAACAAACTCTAAATATTCAAATTTGGAAAACACTTAGTTGATCATTTTTGTACTTATAGTCTTGCTAATGTGTTTGTTTATGACCTAAACAGGACAAGCCAGACAATGTTTTCTGGAACAAACATGTAAAAACACAATGACATGCAATGAGTTTTGTAGATTTAAAGGATACCAATTAGGAGGAATTTGTGAACACTATGTTGGCTCAAAGAACGGCCATTGTTGCTGTAATGTTGGTTTTGAATCTCAAGAATCTTCCATATCGGCTGATACCAATGTATTCATTGCTAGTTAATTTATCATTATATTGGTTGGCAAAAAAAAATTATATTCTCTATAAACATATATTCAAAAATGTTTTGATCTGGATTATGCATACTATATTATAACAGTTACGCAATTGGTCAATGAAAAAGGTGGAACCATATACTATCTACATTTACTTGACTCATTTTGTTTTTCTTTTCTTAATTTCACATTTTTCACTATTGTTTGAAAAGTAGTATCAAGAATGGAGTCTTATATGTTAGGCTTGATCTCCGCGCATCAATCAAATAAACAAATACCCAAAACCAATCTAAAGACTCATAGGCTATGTAAGAGCAGTGTAATTAAAAGATGAAGTAAGGGTCTGAACCGCATTATTTTGATACTAAGATGTTGTCTTTACTTAATGACAGTGGACTATCAGCAAGCCCGTCTCATTATTTTCGTGGACCCTATGCAATTTTAAATTTTATAAGAAACTTTTTTAAAAAATTGCAAGAAGGACACTAATTTTTTTCAAAAAAGATCATAAATTTAACCATCAAATTACATATTTTTATGAATTCTATGCAAATGCACCTCTAGCACATGCCTAGAACCGACACTAAGTACGAGGGTATTGTATCAATAAAAAGTGTAAAAGAGAGAATGGTGAGTACAATAGACCTATTGTGTCTCTTAATTACATCCCTAGCTACTTGGAAGTCGTAACTTATAATGCATCTTGGAAACTATATATATGTCAATGACAAACATCTATACTATTAAAACAGGAAACATTATAGAAAAAACCTTTTGTACTGTGTTATATTATAATTTTTGTCATTGATCCTATTTGATTTTTAAGAGTTTAATTAAGGGTAAAATTGTCATTTGCAAATGTGAACAAATATACAAGATATTGAAAAAATACAAGTGATATTAAAAAGATAATCTATCAATAAAGATACCTAATTTCAAAAACCAAAAATATATTCTTATATATAATTTTCGGAATCTAAATATTAACCATATATACCACCAAAATCTTTCATTAAAAATATTATCTTGATTTCAAATCTTAATATTTATAATAAATCTAGAAATCTTAACAAAAAAATAGTAACTACAATTAATACATTTAAAAACGTCTTAAATAATTATCAAAGATATAAGAAAATTATTTTTTCATAACATTTTCGATTATGCATTTTTTAAAAAATGTAATTAACATTAATTTACAAAATTATCAATTAATATTAATATATTATAATAAATTAATAATTTAATTTTAATCTTCTAAATTTACAAATATATATTATTAAAAAATTATTAAATATATAAGAATAAATCCCGTCTTTAGGACGGGACATAATCTAGTTAATAGTTAAATCATAACTCGAATTGAGATGAGCATCTGGAACTGTTGTTAGCTTCTGGATTAGTTTATCAACGATAGTGATCCTCATTAAGACGAGACTCAGATCGAGCATTTTCTCCACACAGTTGAAGCTGAGATTAAGCAAGGTAAAAGTGTTTTTTTTTCCTACGTATTTGAAAATAATGCTCTTCCACAATTCAGTTAAGGTGTTTCATGTGTGTTGTTTTCAGTTAAATCTTAAACAGATACCATAATATCTCATTGTGAGCTGTTGTCTGTTGATAGTATACATTGGTGATCTTGTGGTGGTGTAGGCAATGAGTTTTTCTGTTGAGTTGATAAAGATCATATACATGATAATTCAATCTTTGTGGATTGATTCTGTGCTTAGCCTCCATTGATAAATACCTATTTGTTGTTCATTTGTCTTTATACTCCTTGTGACTTAATCTAATTGAGATGTTCGATGATCCTTTTCATGTTCATTTCATTCTTACAACTAAAAGAATCGTTGCTCTCTAGTTTCTTACTTATGGTATATTCTACGTGGGTCAAGTAAGAAGAACAAGGAGATAAAAACAAATGAACAACAAATAGGTAAAGCGTGAAGAATAATGCTCGATCTCTGTCTTAACTTTAGTAAAAACTAATTATTGTAACATCATCAATAATACAGTTTCTAATCTAAACAGTCACAATATGCTTAGATTTACTTTTCGTTTATGCATTACTTTTCGTTTATGCAGTCAGCTAGTCATGTATGTATGAAGAAAAATTCAGTACAGATCGACACAAAATTGCCTAAAAACAATAAATTATAGTGACTTTACAATAAACAAATAAGATGAGATAATGTATTCTTGACGGAAACACTCTCATTAGTAGCTTTCATAATCATAATTATCCAATTTACATTCCGATTGTTCCCATCTCCGTCATAGAAAAGTTGGCTTTCATAACCTGTTCACCAAGTCTAAAAAACACCATGGAACAGATTGATTGACAGTACAAGACATTCACCGGATTACTTCAGAGTTGTTGTTGCTTTCAGACCAAAGCAAATACACTTGAGATGTCTCAATCACTTTGTAGGTTACATGCAATGTCTCGGTTTCTTTCAGTTTCCTCTTTGTAGGAGCCACTTCATCATAGCTATGATGAGGTGGGTGCTCACTAAAATCAAGTTTCCTGAGTCTCAGCAGATGTTGCTTCTCAGTTTCTGTATGCTCAACAATCATATCTTGGAAACTCTGGCTACGTTCTCGGCTCAGTTACCCTCATTCATCAATACACTCCCTTGCTCGGGTGCTGCAAAGTTTCAATCTTTTTGCACCTCTTTCACGATTCTTAATGTCTGTCTCGTTCTGCACGCTTGAGGTAACATCCTCTGCAGCAGCTTTGGTAGAACATGGTGAAGGATCAATGTCCATTTCAGAACCGGAAACAACATCTTCTGCATTTTCTGAGCAGGATCTAAGTCTATCCAAACTCATTGGCATTTAACTCAACTCCCCATCTAAATCAGTAGCAGCTTCGCCAGATTCATCAAGAGATTTTCCACTAGATGGTTCATCGCAAGCAATATCTTTCTGCACAGTACCTTCACTAGCATAGCTCGTTTGCAGATCTCTGAACGCATTGATTTGCTTTTCCACAGAGACGGCTAAAGAAAGTGCATAATCACGAAACAAGGAATCGCGAGGTGGGCACTGAAGCAGATCAATCAAGGTCTGATAATACTGTACAAGGCTAGCAGATTGTTTAGCAGTCCGGTTTCCACGACAGACTTGTGTAAGTTTGATCATGTGCTTACATATGTAACCCTTTTCTGCCCAGCTGCAACTGCATACCCCAAACTGTGAATCTGGACTCC
Source organism: Iljinskaea planisiliqua (assembly GCA_900108845.1). Classification (NCBI taxonomy): domain Eukaryota; kingdom Viridiplantae; phylum Streptophyta; class Magnoliopsida; order Brassicales; family Brassicaceae; genus Iljinskaea; species Iljinskaea planisiliqua. The sequence continues at coordinate 3,850,376 of FNXX01000006.1, read as the reverse complement.
ACACAACATGAACTTTGTTGCCATCACACTCATCTGTTACTTTTGCAGACGTACCAGAGATAACAACATCAGAATCTGGTATGCTCACTGCTTTGCGGAAGGAAGTCAAACCGCTCACCCATTCCTCTTTCCAGTACCTAGAAAACTCATCTTTCCCAGAATATCCATCAAGCCAGAAGTAAGAATGTACCTTTGTCCCTAGCTTATCAACCAACCAATCAGCACGCTGGTAAGCTTCAGAGTCCCTCTCATTCAAGAGCCTGCTTTTCAGCTGATAGTGGTAAAGCTCCATTGCTGCGCAGGTCTCTTGGCTTGCCAAAGGAAGAGTTTGTAAAGCACTTGTCCAAGCTCCTATTATAGATTGGGAAAAAAACAGTTACTCTTAAGAGGACTTGATGTCATTTACATGAAAAAAAACTTGATGCTTAGGGTCCAAGAACCTTGTGACCTGTCGATTAATGTAGATGATCGAGCAGGTAGAAAGTAAAAGAAAAGAAAAGAGAGAATAGGGAAGATAAAAAAAACCTATTCTGGGAGACCACACAGCTCTGAAGTACTCCACAAACTCTGGACTATCAGCAAAATCCTCCACAAAACCGTCAAACAATGTGGCTGTCCCTTGCCTTTTGCAGATTTTATCTAAAGCCTCCCCAAGATGTCTTGAAATCTCGACACGCGTCTCTGTTTCTGGACATCTCTTGATTATGTTCTTATGCCATGCATGGCGACCACGCCAAAACGAAAACAAGACCGGACACTGAAAAACATCCCTGAGAACATCGCAAACAATAGAACATTGAGGGTTGACAATTTGGTTCCTTGTCTGAACTATATGCTAACACCAAATTTCTTATTAACGAAGAGAACAATATGGTTCCCTATCTCTTCATGAACCCTAAAATCTAGCTATGTCAAACCTTCTGCACCTAGCTATGGTTGTACGATCTAAGTCAACCTGTCTACACAGTGCTACATAGTGCTTCACTTTTAAACTTAACAATGTCGACTTCACTCAATATGTCGAAATTTTGAAGCTAAACGCTTTGCTGTGGTAAACGCTGCCAATTATTTTCAAATGGAAAAGTGGTATTTGAAGCAACCAACCTGATCGTTATTATGTCAGCAAAAGGATCATCAACTATAAACCCAGCCACCTTCCATGAGAGATCCTTGGCATGGACTCGGTTACACAGAGCTCTCATCCACTTGTATGCATCTCCACTTGAAAACCTCGGTGCAATTATCCAAGCTACTGGAATAGCCTTATTCTCCGAGTCGAACACAACAAGACTATGGATAGGATACTGAAAATTAAACGCAACAGATAGACCTAAGAATCATCCTGATAATACAAAAACCAAATTTAGCGACTGATGCAAACTCTAAGAAACTGACCTTGAGTTTATTTGTCCCAAACCTTGAATCTGAAGCCATAAGTCTACAGTTTCCAAATCGAATCATCTGTTGCAGCTGCCACTCAGTTTGAATACCCAATGAAAACGGGTCCTTGTGAGAAAACCCTTCGTAGAAAAACACATGACTTGGATGACTTTCAACCCACATGCTGATACTGACATCATCATCCTCATCAAGCTCATATGTCGACCGTCGAATACTCCTCTCAAGTTTACGAACATATCTATGGGTTAACAAATGATCTCTGTTACTTGGACCACCTTGTTTTTCCACTGATTCATTATGCCTTTGCATTATGGTCTCCACAGAGACACCAACATAGAGCAAAGATAACACACGTAACCTAAGATCTTCAGATATATATGGAGCAAACATGGCTCTTGTTCCAACCGCCTTTTTGTCTTGTGGGCCGTGGCATGGCAAGCCTTTCTCATCTACATGCTTGTCATTGTTATAAATTATCAAAGCCACCGTTGGTTCTGCAATCAAGCGCTTCACAATGAAGTGACACCTGCAGCCTCTCTTTGAACTAGGCCGGCCTGCATTGTTCTTTTTCGGAACATACGTACTCCTACTTGGCCGTACAGCTCCGCCTTTCCGATTATCATCTGGTCCAAATGAACACCAGTACCTACTCACACAAGATAACACTAATTTATAACCAAAGTGCAAATTATGTTCCACACTGACTTACAGAACAAAATGTGCAACTTACAGAATATACTCCAAGATGCCATCAACCTTAGGCTTATATTTTTTCTCTTTGGCTTTCCGTCGTCTAGCTTCAACATGGAAACTCGTAGGGCAATCTTCACTAGCGGATTCACCTTTTACAAAATCATCAACCCTCGTGTACGGGATGAGTGCTAATCTATCTATATTGTCTCGGTAACCTTCAACCTTGGACCAAACAAGATGGGCAGACGAAAACTCGGGCAGACTTGGATTCTGCACAGGAAGAGAGAAAATCTGATCCCATCTAGCCATCTGCATCCATGACACAGTTCAAACAATGAGCAAAACACAAGAATTAAGAAATGTCACGAGCTGAAAACATTAAAGACAGAACCTTTGATTGCAACGGAGTTCGTCACTAACAGGTGGAGAGCTACAAACGTAAACGCGGACAAGGCGGTCGATTCCACGGTTGCTAGAAGCCGTCGGGATTATGCTATACTCGGCCAAAAAGAGAGGAACTTTAGAAGAAAAAAATCAAATTTATTTCGGTTTGAAGTTAGAAATCGATTCCCCTACTTGATAGGTGTATCATATTCTAAAATGAACAATAGATAGGACAAGAAAAATTATGAAAATTGTGTTGGAAAAGAAAGAAACGGCGGCTATAGGGGTTTGCTGCAGAATCGAATTTCGAAAAGAAGAAGACAAGGGTAATTTGGTCTTTACAGCTTCATCATGGTTTGAACTCGCGGCCCAACAAACGAACTGATGCTACTAATTGAACTGATGATTTATTTCGTATAAAACATTTGTTTTAACTCTTTTGAAATCAAAGTATAGAGATTTTACTATAATTTTTTTAGAGTGTATTTCCTTTAGATTGATGAACTCAAATCTCTAAGATTTTTTTTTTTTTTGTTTTTTAAATGGCGATTAGCCTTGGCCTTGCTCGTATCAGGTTCCAAAACATTGCTCGACATAAAATTACGTAATCTCTTAACATTTGAAAAATATTGAATGATGCGTACTCTTTTTTTTGTGTTTTAAAGATGAGAAACACATATAAACGTGTGTTAAACTGTAGACGAGAGGACATACACCATAATCACCATCTGTTACCACTGTCGATTATAAGGTTTTCAGAAACGGTAAGTATGCTTTCAACACTGAAAACGAGGAAAAAAAAACTGCTTATTCAATTTAAATCCTATGCACTTAGATTTACAGACAATTACAAGTGTAGAAGGAAAAAACAAGTGAGAGATACATAAGTTTACAACAAGGCTACTTACTTTTTGGACGCTGTTTCAGTCCAATGTTTCAATACTTTGAGCCATACATATACCAAAACCATAAACTATTCTCGTTGATATGACCTGGAAAAAACAAATGGGTAAATTCTTAACATTACATGGCATAAACTGGTTATATATTCCACCATATTAGTAATATGACAACCTAATTCACAATACCACGCTTCAATTAGCATAGCGTTACACATTCCTAATCAATGCGTAATGATTCCCAAACAGAAAAGGGATGCATATGCAAGTTCTGCCGACAATGTGTAGCTAAAGAATCATATTGTTGCCAATCATCATTCAAGTCTCCAAAAAGCTAGCATATCTATCAACCAAAGGAATCAAATAAAGGAGTAAGTTTAAGGATGTATGTATTACCGTTTAGTTACTTTATAGGGTCAGCTGCTCGACGTTCTTTGTATTACGTGACATGATATGACCGTTTCTTCTCTCCTCTTGCTCTTCATATGGGTTTGCTCTATACGTGGAATTGGCCTCCTCGTTATCTGAAGACCCTGGCCTTTCTGTTAGGAACTGCTCCCAGAATCCATCATTCACTCTAGCCGGAGGAGCTGCATTTGCCTGTTTACCTCCAACTGCCACCTCCTGTTGACCACGGTTTTTCTCACTTGCACTTGTTTCTATTGAGTTGAAGTTCAACTCGGTACATCTTCCAATCTCCTGACTTTTCTGTGTTGTCTTAGCTATCTGTGATGCTGTCTTGTCTGGTAATGGTGCAGAGGCCAGGGTTAGATTTAAATGACATGAAAAGCTACCATCAGTCTCCTCTGAAGATGTTATCTTCTGCTGCAACGGCTCCGGTTTTGTGTTGTCGTTTAACAGTAGTCTCCCTGGGCATGACCCGGTATCCGCAAGCTCTAGTGCTTCAGGTGCAAATGGTAAGCCTTCTCTTCTTGTTTGCGTAGTTTTTGGATCACTTCCTGATAGTATTCCCTTGGGACTCGCTCCTTCGTTAGAACTTTGTATACTGTGTGAAACCATGTTCATATCTGAAACAGCTGGAGAAAGCTCTAATCGCAATTTACTCGAGAAGTTTTGATGGAAAATGTTTCCAGACTCGGGTCTCGAGCTACCACTGCTATTATCCAGATGAGAATCTTCTGAAGGTGGTTTTGATTGGTCAACTTGAGGGAGCCTTCGCTTTTTGTTGTACGCTGAAATATCCAACTGCTCGACTTTACGGCCCAAGTTCTTGATAAAAGCAGGATTCCTAATTGCCGTCTCCAAGAAACTAAGCAGCTTCTTCTGCCTCTTCTCAATGTCGTCCACATGCTCAGTCATTTCGTCTAGATTCTGCTTCGCTGTGGACTTCTGCTGTTTGAACTTCAAAAGCTTAGCTTCAATCGCAGCTTTTTCACGTGAAAGCTTGTCCATTTGCTCTTGCAACGCTGCTCTTTCTTGATCTACAGACGAAACAGGTGGGTGACTATGGCTGTGTATAGGTTTCCTTCTGTGTATGTTCTTGAGAAGATGCTTCTGATCTTTAATAAAATCATCATTTGAAAACTCCCACCTCTCCGGATCAATCTTTCGAAATCCCTATCAACAAGAACATTCACTGTTAATTAAAAGCTAAATTCAGACATGATGACATCTTCTTGTTGAATGTTTTAGGCAGAACTAAGATGCATCGTTGTTCTTGTTGTGATCTAAAATTGCAAAATTTCAAAACTTCAACAATTTCGAAATGTGATCTAAAAATCGGAATATATCAACTTCAATTAAGCGACGGGGGATCAATATTAGGTCAAATAAAAGAAAAAACAAGGAAGAGAAGAAGTGGTTGAATCGGAATGACTCACATAGGTATTGAGCTGACGGATGAAGGAAGAGAAGTTATTGTGCTTGAAGTAGGTCGGAAGAAGCACGCATGAAAACTCGGCGTGGTTCCAGACGATGAAGCTGTTGTTGGTGGAGCTCCACGATACAATCTGGTCCGTAGTCGAATCATCTACCATCTCGTAAGTCTTCACCAAGAAAGGCGCCGGTCCTCCAGCTCCTTCTCCGCCGCCGCCGTTAACGGAGCCGGACGAGTTACCTAATGCGCCGTTCATCTAAGAGTTTAATCCGAAGGAGGAGGGAAGATGGCGATGGCGATGGCCCCCGATGCTCGAGAGAGATCCCTAGCCGTAAAATATATAAAATGCCTTTTCCATTTTTATTGATATTACCTAAAACTACCATTTTAAACCCAAAATTACAAAGGGTTCAAGTTCAACGCTGGCAATTTGTGTGCAATTCGTAGTTTTTGTTTTCAAAGTTTAAGGGGTGTCAAAATGGTGAAAACGTATTGATTGATCTAACTTAATATTATTCATTAATCCAAATGAGTTGTTAATTTTGATCCAAATAGTTAGAAGTGCTAATGAATTAATAGAATAACTAGATTTCTACGGCAACTTAATTTTGTTGACATAATTTTATTTTAATGAAAATGATTTTTTTATTTTTTTATAATTTGTTTAGAATTTTTTTTCTTTGAAAAATACTTATTTTATATATGTGAAAGGTTAAGATGTGATTGCATATAGTATATATTTTACTAAATTTTAACTTGTTTGGAATGCAAATGACATTATTTAAATTTTTTTAATTTTTTACTTTGTAGAAATCATAATTCAAGATATGTTCATGATTTATTTTGATTTATAATACTAATTTTGTATTTATAGTATTATTATATAATATGATTATAGATTTAATATATATTTATAGATTTATAGATTTTAATATATTATATATTGTATTATTTTGTTTTATACAATATATTATTTCGTCTATTTTAAATGAATGCAATTTTATGTTTATGAAAATTAAAAAAATTAACCCGTTAATTTAGTATGTATCATATCAAATAACAATATAAATCTAAAGTTATTATAGTATTTTTATTTTTGTTTTCTTTTTATAAATAAAAATTTAATTCGTTAATTTATATTATTTTAATATTATTTATCAATTTTATTAATTATTATTTTTTTTTTAATAAAAGTGAAAAATTCAAAATATATATATTTTAAATATTATGTTGTAATCTATCTCTTTAATTTATCTATCGGTTTCCATCATTGCTTCTCTCTCCATCAATCGCAAGAATGTATTGATCATAGATATTCTGTTTCGTTTTCTTACTTTATTCTTCTCAATTTGGTGCTTTTCTGGTTCTTTGATGCCTGTCTAAGTGTGCCACTCACATCTACTATCGTTGTTGACAATAAATGATAAAAAAAAAAAAATATATGTGTGAATTTAGGACAATTGTGAAGAAGAGTTGTTCTCTCTGGTGTCTTTGATTAATAAGAAGTTGTTTTCTTGTTAAAAGATTTAGATCTTTATGTTGATGAAACATTTTTCTACGGAGAGTGTGAAGCTTATGTTCACTCTTAAAACTTATGTGATAAAATGTTTCTTTTGATAATATAAATAATTATAATGTATATGATTATAACATCGAAAATAATGTGTTTAACTTTTTAGAAATTGTATTCAGTAAAATCACAATTAAAAAAAAATGTAAAAATCCAAATAGTTTTAGAAACAAACTCTTCATTTGAGTATATGAGATTGTTTCAGAAGAAAAAAAAACCTGATTTTAGATTTCATATAACTTAAGATTTAATCAATAGATAAATAAACATAAGAATTTTAAAGGAATAATTATAACTGAATTTTTTTGTATGATAATTATGATTAATATGGTACAAAATTTTAAACATGTAAATTATAGACAATATTATATATATATTGTTTGTATATATTTTTGTTTTTGTATGGGTAAATCTTCTGTAAAATAAATAAACACGTGGAAGTCTAGAAAACATGATGGAATAGTGTTTTTGAATGGTTTTTAGATGCTTAAGTTAGTTAATAATTGAAGGTAAAACCACAAAAATGATATCAGATACCAGAAAGCATCATAGAAGCAAAAAAAAAGGAAAGTGTTAGGGTTAACGGTTTTAAAGAAAGATGAATTCGTAAAGGAAAAATGATTCATATCTACATGAACTATTCCTCATAACATGATCACACATCTAAACTAAATTTAAGAATCTTTATTTACACCAACTATATAATTTGCATGAGGACATGTATAAAGTAACAAAAGTTATGTAGTTAACATCATAACAATCTTTTTTGTTTCAGTAACAATGTACGAGAGGTATCATCTGATAAGAATTTTGATAACCCGTTAAAAGACCCGATCCACTTAAAACCTACCTGATTTTAAACATAAAATGAAAAAAAAGAAATCAAATCAAATCAAATCTTCATAAGTGTTAATGTTGTCTTCATCACCATCTTCACAATCTCCATTTTTAAACTAACCATAAACTCTTTCGCACCATACTTCATCTCACACATCAAAAAAAATAATTCTTTATCACATTGGAAGAATCTCATTCGTCAACATATTAACCAACATATTCACACCTATCCTAACATCGACCTTATTCTTGTTACCCAAAACAACAACCCAACCAAAATGTCACCTAGTTTAGGGCCATAATACTCCATGCTGACTCTACGTGTCTCCTCGGAAATTTTCAAGTTGCTTTCTTCTCCTTATTCTGGTTTGAAGAATTTCAGAAACGTCTCCAAAATCTCGTCATCATTTGCTTTTCCATGTTCCTTCTCGTCCTTGTATAATTTTACTGGATTGGGCTTACTCAATAGTTCAAACTCTTCATCTTCCTTTTCCATAAATCCTCCTACTTATGGTTCCACCAATGGTGGTATATCTACCTTGATACCATTAACAGGCCATTTGAAGCTATTGGCCATCATACATCTTAATACAGACCTGGAACTCATATTGTTCCACATCAATCTTCAGGATTTACAGCATACAACAAAATCAAACAGCAAAATTTACTATCAACTACGAGTTGATAAGCAAATAAAGACAGAGAAACAAGTGAAATTCTCCAAACATGAACACAAAAATGTTGTGATTGGTCTAATGCTCATGCGTGTATTAAAGGTAACTTGGAGTTTTTAGAGTCTCTGTATAATCTAGAAGGTTAGACTGTTAAACTGGTTCATCGGTTAGGATGTGGTTTAGTAGTTTATCGTCTTGGTTAGGTTCGGGATTGTAAATCCTTTGGGATATAAAAGGGGTAATGCCTTCGATCTAAAGGCTACTAACACCAAAGAACAAGGTGATGTGGATCGATGGGAGTGTCAAAGGCTGCGGAAGACCTTTAGTATACCCAACTCCAATGGCCGAGGATATGACTCACCACGACACCAATGGAGGATGTTGCTGGAAGTAACCCTTAACCAAGCAACGAAAAATGTTCACAAGGAACAGAAGAGAATCACTCTCTCAGACACAAAAGTTTAATCAAAGAAAAAGGTTCCATTTATTAAAATGAATTCGAATACATTTTATAAGGGAGTAAGTCAAAAGACTTAAGTAGAAATGCGGAAAACAATGCATGGAAAATATAAAAGAAGACTAGAAATAAAGTCTGGTCAAATACCCTTCAGGACCTTGTAGATCCCAAGATGTCCCCTCGGCTTCCAGCTGCATGGTCCATGGCCATGGCCAGTGAATCAGGATGGTATAGCCGAGAAAAGGGTAGCCTCGGTCATCTTTGGTTTCTCCTTCAGCCAGACTGATTCTGTCTCGGCCAATCTCTTCATCTTGCCAAATTGGTCGGGAAAGAAACTCTTTGGGTCGAGTGAAGTACTCATCTGGTCGTGCTTCCAAGAGCAGCTCCAATCCGGGTCGTATCTGGTAATGGCCGCCTTGATCAAGAACTGGACTCTCTTGACCAACTCCAATTCCATCACGATCACTGGGCATTCTGGCATGATCCAAATGCTCCTGAAGTATGCTTGGTCGGATGAAACCTCCTCCAAATGTTGGTTTGAAGCCGGAATCTTCATGGTCCATCATGTGCTCCACGATCGGCCTGTTCCGGGTGCTTGGTCTATGGCCTACCATGACCAGATATCCATCATTCCCCCCTGTTGAAAAGGATTCGTCCTCGAATCTGGAACATGAAAAGGAAATGAATTAGTTTTAAAGGATTCAGGAAACAAACATGGCTTACCTTGATTTTGGTCCGGCTGGAAAGTCCAAAGAGATTCATGCTTGTTTTTGTCATGATAATCAAGTTCACCAGTGTTCCGAGTCAACCACGTTTGGCCTGATGGAAATTCATTCTGCTTTCCCTTCATTAGCTCAGAGCTTCCAAATGTCAAATCATATGTGCTACAAGCACAAGCTCTTATGTGATCAAACAAGTAATTACGATTTAAAACACATTCAGAATTGTTTTTATGAAGATCAAAACATTTGTTGTGTTCCACAAACATTTTAAAGCTCAAAACAAGGTTGGAAATGCCTTTAGCTTGAACACAAAATCGTTTTTGATCTGACCTAGAAGAGTTAATCAAACTTTCAAAACAGAGCTTGAAACACCAAATTCCTTAACTGCTTCAAGACCAAAATGTTTCTCTTCTTCAATTGTGACCAAAACAAACAAACAAACTAGAAACTGGCTCATTCCAACTAAAGTCTTTACTGAGAGTGTTGCAGTTGCTGAGGAATGGACTTGGTACAGGTTCGGTTGCTGCTTCTTTCACTACATTCAGCACCAAACTCATTGATTCTTCATCATCAACCTGAAAGTTCGAATCACTTCTACTCGGGAATGCCGGTTGAAAACAGGTTAGTTCTAGGCAAGTCTTTTGACTTTCAAGCACACAGTCATATTGCGAAAAGGAAGGAACAATCTTATCCTCATAAGAAGTCCCACACTCCAACAGCTCATCATCATATTCAACAAAGATTGGTAAAGAATCTGAAACATCTTTTTGCTGTTCAGTGTTGCTATCAGCTTTACCTTTGTGTGTTGGATTGATGAATAATGGATGATTAGCTTCAGTGCTAAGATACTGATGTGAGTTTGTGCTCTCCTTCATGTTGTTACTCACGGCCTCAAATGTTTTCATCACTTGCTTCTCATAAGTTTCACAACACCTTCTGCTGTCAAACCGGTTTTGAGGACTGCTTTGATCACCAAGGTTGTAATCATGTTCTCCTCTATATCTGAACGGTTTGGATTGATCTCTGCCTCTCCAATTAGGCTCCTCATGTGCTCTCCTTAGGTGTGTCCTTTCCTGCACAAAATCAAACACATCAACAGCAAACTGTTTCTTACTTCTAAAAACCGGTTGCTTCTTACCAAACAAGGGTTTAGATGGAGATTTGAAAACTTCTTGTTGTGGGATCTGCTCCTTGCTACTTCTTCTTTTAAGGCCAAACATCTTATCCCTGAGAACACTTAACACACATATTAGATAAAGCACTCACACACTCAAGTGTTTGATCCTCACCCTCTCAAATGTTTAACTCACTGATTTTTGTCACTCAAAGATTTTTCCAATGTTCCAAGCGAACCAAATCAAAGCTTGGGAAGGGATTCCAAACAACAATGAGAGAAGAAGAATAAGATAGACAGATTGCAAGATTTTCTGGGCTAGTTGATTGACCAAGCCCTCCTCTTTTAGATCTCTTTTTTTTTATCGATTTTTGCTTCTTTTTTTTTTGATCTAGGATTGAGGCCGGCTCAACTAGTAAACAGATAGAAAGAAAAGATTTTTTTTTTTTTTATGGGAGATGAGAAGATGAAATAGAGATAGATATACCAAACTTCAGAGTGGCTCTGATACCACTTGATAGAATCCTGTCCGAGGATGATCACTCTGATGTTGGTAGGTTTGGATATGCCTTCGATCTAAGGGCTACTAGCACCAAAGAACAAGGTGATGTGGATCGATGAGAGTGTCAAAGGCTGCGGAAGACCTTTGGTATACCCAACTCCAATGGCCGAGGATATGACTCACCACGACACCAATGGAGGATGTTGCTGGAAGTAACCTTTAACCAAGCAACGAAAAATGTTCACAAGGAACAGAAGAGAATCACTCTCTCAGACACAAATGTTCAATCAAAGAAAAAGGTTCCATTTATTAAAATGAATTCGAATACATTTTATAAGGGAGGAAGTCAAAAGACTTAAGTAGAAATGCGGAAAACAATGCATGGAAAATATAAAAGAAGACTAGAAATAAAGTCTGGTCAAAGACCCTTCAGGTCCTTGTAGATCCCAAGATGTTCCCTCGGCTTCCAGCTGCATGGTCCATGGCCATGGCTAGTGAGTCAGGACGGTATGGCCAAGAAAAGGGTAGCCTCGGTCATCTTTGGTTTCTCCTTCAGCCAGACTGATTCTGTCTCAACCAATCTCTTCATCTCGCCAAATTGGTCGGGAAAGAAACTCTTTGGGTCGAGTGAAGTACTTATCTGGTCGTGCTTCCAAAAGTAGCTCCATTTCGGGTCGTATCTGGTAATGGCCGCCTTGGTCAAGAACTGGGCTCTCTTGACCAACTCCAATTCCAACACGATCCTTGGGCATTCTGGCATGATCCAAATGCTCCTAAAGTATGCTTGGTCGGATGAAACCTCCTTTAAATGTTGATTTAAAGCCGGAATCTTCATGGTCCATCCTGTGCTCCACGATCGGCCTGTTCCGGGTGTTTGGTCTATGGCCTACCATGACCAGATATCCATCAGGTAACCCGTTTGAGATCTTGGTTAAGGGCTTTTGTTGTTGACTTCTTTTCTGTGTGACGAGTCGTCTTCTTCGCGAGCTTGCTCTGGTTTGTGGAGTGAGCATATACCATCGTTCTAGTGAATTGATGGACCTAATCTGGCCCCAGTGAGTAGTTCTCCATATCGGAGGCAAACACTGGGTAAACAAAGTTCTCGTGTGTTGTTACTGTTTCCTTTCTTGCTCAGCTCAATTCTTTACGTGTCGATTCCAAAACGAGAGAGTTCTTTAGTGAGGTTGAGAGTTACAGATTCGATCCTAAGTTTCAACAAAAAAATTATATGTAAGCTTGCACCACAGAGTAGTGTAGGAACCTTATTTACTACAACAAGGCAACTGATTTTTGTAGAGATAATTGATGAATAAAAATATAAAATTACAATACCAAACCAGAAAAAATGATAAGGAATTTGCAGATGCGAGACTTCGAATCTCTTTCCTTAAATCTTTAAATGCCCCGTAGTGTGACGGTTTTCGTAGCGGTAAGATTCCCAGGATACAACTGCAGTGTTTTTATCTCCCAACACTGAAGATAAAACCTATCGAACCAAAATTTATGTGTTGTATTCTCAAGGGGGAAAAACAGAAGAAGAAAAACAAATTGTGAGAGAATTGTTATCTGGAATCTATAGAGAATATGAGACAATGACCTGTTTTTAAAACAAGTTTTTAATGTCAATATCAAGAGGAGTAATGAAAAAATTAATTTCATTGTCAGAATGACACAATTGAATTTGCTGTTACAAAATTAATTAACATTGATTTTGTAATTATGAAATTCAATTGAAAGAGATATTTTGTTGACTTTCTCAACAACAAAATTTGCAAATGGATTTTGGCAAAAAGATGATCAATCTTTTAAACCGCAGACCCATTTGTCAAATCCCGAGACCCGAGACTCAATCCCGATCTGGATATCTCTCTTTCCACTTTCGACATTCATTTCTCATTCAAAATAACTCCAATTTTTGACATGTGACTACACTACTACATAGTGCTCACGGTGACGATAACATCGTGCCCAAGTTCCGGTCATTTCGATAGACGTCTCCATCGGAAAATCCACCGGAAAAATGGTCCACACCACTTTGTCAAAAAACGAGTTCCAACAATCCCCCACATGAATATAAATGACTCTAGACACATGTTGGCTTGACAATACTCAAAAAAAAAAAATTTTGACAGAAGGACTTTTGAGAATACAAACGAAAAATCCACTGTATGATGAGTTGGTAGCATTTTTCAGCCTTGAACCAGTCATTGTTAATAACTATCGGATTTACTCGAACAGGAGGTGGCCATGATGTCTTGAACCCCCCAGACTTTGATGTAAACCGAGACAATAGCTATAACACAGTTTTATTCTCTCACAGAACTAGGTTCTCTATTGTGTTCATTTTGGCTGTGAACAATACCTGGTTAATCATGAGTGAACTTGGAGAATATAACCTTTCCTTCATTCTCCTAGAAATGGCCCCATTTCACACTCACAAGGTGATTTGTCATTAACTTTGTTTAAAGGAGTATCCTGTAATACTCCATGTATATCTCAAAGCTATAGACACAAATCATTAAAAGCACACGCTTATCCTCTACACCTTACAGGTAGCACTGTACAATCATCCTATGAACTGGGTAGAGACCGGAGTCTCACAGTGCTTTGGGCAGATTCAGTTTGACTTAGTTTTCCCCTTGAACCTAAGTCAGTTAATTAGGTAGGGTTACCGCCAAACCTCCTCTTAAGTCATAGGCTATTAAAAAACCCATTCCTCTTGATGATTTGACAAGTTGATCTCATGACACACCTTTAATAAATGGATCCTAGGTTGTCATCTGGATATATATAATCTATGAAGATATATCTTTTACCAAGTTCTGAAACACTAAGTGTACTTGGTTTCATGATTAATCTGTTGCACATAATTAATTTGGAAGATTTCAATTGTTGCTTCACTATCAAGCGTAAAGTCAAATCCACTCATGGACTTTTAGTTTGTGGAATAAGATAACCAATTAACATAATTGTATCTATCCAAAGATATTGATTCTTCACCATAGTGCTTCCCATAATTTTTAGTATATTTCATATATCTCAATACTATAATTTTCCAGTGTTTACAACATGGATTACTTTTATATTATGACTTAGTACATGTACATAATACACCATATTGAGTCTAGTACAATTGGATAAGTACCCTAGACTTCCAATCATATATGAGCAGATCTTGAATCTCTCAAGTACCATTATTGCATATAAGCTTAAGATAGGATGATTCTTTTTGAATCTCTCAAATATAATTCTTTTTGACATGATAACATGATCAAATATTTTATGTCATTGTTTCAAAGCATTCCAAAGCCCAAACAGAGGCTACACAAGTCTAAAAATTTTGTGTTTTTCAGAGGCGGTACTGCAAATTTTGCTGGGCACCCCCACATTTCTAGCTATTTATATGTATGTATTTTACTTCTCTAAAGTCCATATGGTGTTTTACCAATGTCTTTTATGTGGTAAGCAACGCTTCCCCCCCACATTTTTGAAGTAACTTATAATCATGCATCTTTGCATTCAACATCTCATTAAGAGATCAAATTTTATTTTATTTTACTTTTTTATTTTTTCCATAACTCCTTCTGAGTCAAATGAATAAGGAGCAAAATTTTTTTTTTTCTTTCATGGATAATGCAAATTTTCTCTCGGAAAACACATTTAATCTCATCAAACTTGCCTCCTTTATCATTTATAACTATTTTTATAGTTTTCTCAAGTTGGTTTTAGCAAAACCACAATTATATTGGATATTTTCAACCATATTGACTTCATAAACTATAATATACATGCTATTTTCAGTCAATTTGATCTGAGATTTCTCATTATCTTTACATGGTCCATCTTGCTACAACATTCATAAGCAATGCTATGAAATGTGTCAGCCTAGTGACCCATCATGCCACACTTGTGACATTTTTCATTGAATTTTTTTTCTTTAGTCCTATGCTTTAGCACTAGGCACTAATATGACAATCTGATAAACATCAGAATTTGACACAATCATTTGACACAATCATATGTGGTAGACCACTACCAAACTGAATTTGGTGTATCGACTCACTAGATTTGTAAATCAATAACACTTTCACCGCAATCAGTGTTAATAGAATATAAATATTCAGATAAATATCCAAATTTCATTCTATAAAGCACATAAGGTCATAGACCATTCCCAATTAGGGATGTCAACTCACTATATAGTGGTCATCCTAAACATTTATGTTTGTTAGACAATCTTTAGAAATCGAATATATATATATATGCATATATATTTATCGATTTAGATTGTTAACTCAATAATAGTCATACTTAAATTGAATCTTAAATCTTTAAACGCCCCATAGTGTGACGGTTTTTCGTAGCGGTAAGATTCCCAGGATACAACTGCAATGTTTTTATCTCCCAACACTGAAGATAAAACCTATCAAACCAAAATTTTGTGTTGTATTCTCAAGGGGGAAAAACAGAAGAAGAAAAACAAATTGTGAGAGAATTGTTATCTGAAATCTATAGAGAATATGAGACAATGACATGTTTTTAAAACAAGTTTTTAATGTCAATATCAAGAGGAGTAATGAAAAAATTAATTTCATTATCATAATGACACAATTGAATTTGCTGTTACAAAATTAATATTAACATTGATTTTGTAATTATGAAATTCGATTGAAAGAGATATTTTGTTGACTTTCTCAACAACAAAATTTGCAAATGGATTTTGGCAAAAAGATGATCAGTCTTTTAAACCGCAGGCCCATTTGTCAAATCCCGAGACCCGAGACTCAATCCCAATCTGGATATCTCTCTTTCCACTTTCGACATTCATTTCTCATTCAAAATAACTCCGATTTTTGACATGTGACTACACTACTACATAGTGCTCACGGTAACGATAACATCGTGCCCAAGTTCCGGTCATTTCGATAGACGTCTCCATCGGAAAATCCATCGGAAAATCCACCGGAAAAATGGTCCACACCACTTTGTCAAAAAACGAGTTCCAACAAGTAGTTAATCAGATCCATCTGTGTATCCATGTCATCAACTCTTGAATATATTCAGCATTGATTCCCAATCAACTTCTTGGTCAGTCTCAATTGTTAAATGAACCACGTTATTGAAGACTGGTATTGCTTTACAGCAGAAAGTAAAGACCTGGTACCAAAAAAATTAACAAGATCAATATCATAATATTCTCTTTAGAAAATCCACTTCCTATTCCAGTACATGAAGGAGGTAATGCAAGAGTGACAATCCTACAGCTATCAAAACGTGTATGCTGCTCTCCACCATTGAGAACTAGAAATTTGAGCTACAGTCTTCTCCGTGATACCCAAAGAACACGAATCGAGCAACCGAACCAAAAAGGAACAACTCCTTGAGCTACATCATCATGTTCTTATCAACTTCCTGAAGCATTTCAAGCAACGAGTTAATTGCTGAATTATTGGATTTGGGTCCAATGATCTGCAATCGGGTAACAAGATGCATTGCCTCTATCCAAATCGATTCCTTCTTAGATGAAATAAAAAAAAACTTTCGGCCATGAACTATCAATTCACTGTGAACACATTTTTTTGTGGGAAGATGAAGATGAATATATATATTATTTATTTATTTTAGGTTGTGTTGGTTATTAATTTAGACCTATATCAGGTTGGATTTTTAATGGATTAACAAAACTTTAATTGGACGATCACCAGTTTCAGTCATCCAGTACACTGTTCCGATAACAAAAAGATAGGCATGATGTTGGCTAACTTTTGTTAGCTGATACATGTCCTCATGTAAATTATATATATAGTTGGTGTAGTTAAAAATTTATAAATTTAATTTAGATGTGTAGCTATGTGATGGGGTATAGTTTATGTAATTGGTAATCATTTTTCCATTTGTAAAGTATTAATTTTTGAGATAGCAATTTGATGTGAAAGAGATTAAATAGAAATTTTTTGATTAATGAATAGCCGAAAAATTGGCAAATTATAGCGTAAGAGCGTATCAAATCCTTCTTTCTGTGGCGAGATAGTATTATTTGTATAATTTACTTCACCTAGGGTTGGTTGGGTCATGGAAGGGTTATCCATGTCAGACATAAAAAAAATTAAAATCAATCTGTTTCGGAATACTCAAGTGCTTTTCACATACTTCTTTTTATCTCACTCACCATGTGACTAACAAGTCCTTCGTTGCCTTAAATTGTTTCAAGCTGTACTGGCAGTGAGTTTGGCGCAAAAGAGCTTGACATAAGCTCCATATGCATCAGTGTTTCTCATACTTCGTTGATGAGTCTCTTTTACCTATCACATATTGAAGGTTAATTATTAATTACTGGTCAATCATTAGCGTAAAAGTTTTAGAAATAAAGAACTGATTTGAAAGTGGAGGGAAAACTTTTTTTTTTTTAAGGACATTGTTTATCGTTGGAGTGAAAGTGTCATGCTTGTCCTTGGTCTTTGATACTGAGATATGGATGATGTGTTCGGTTTATTTAGATTTCTCCTCTTTGGATGATTGCACCACGTTTGTCCTATATGACCGCTCATCTCCTAATACCATCCACTCCAAATAACATGTCATAGAGATGGGTTCAAAGCAGGTAGGCTCTCTGATTCAACTATAAGATTATCCGACTACCCATATGCTAACCGGTTTTTAATCCAATAATATGGCCATATTACCAAACTATATGAGGCTAGAACGACGTGGCCTTAACCAACATGTTACTAAGACCATTGTAGCACATGCCCAAATATAACTAAAATTGGTCCATACAATCATACGAAGCATATGACGCTAAGAGATTTACTTCATACGTGACAATAAAAAATGTTTTCAAACTAAGATATGATATTAATCCATACCACACATTATTACTTCAATTATCATTAAAAGAAAGTTAACATTGAGATATCATAATGCTATATAGTTACAAAAGAGAGAGAAAAGTATGTACATAAACATTAGAGACAATTGGATGTATGATAAATATTTGGGTATAAATTAGCAAATCGACATATTAGTTTTAAAGTCCAGACAATGTAAATAGTTAATCCCATTGAGTTATATTTTACCTCTATGCGCTCGGTTTTGTTTCGTCTCCTCACTTAATACAAGCACACCATTTCCTTTCTTTTTTTCTCTTCCCATTTTCTATGTTCGACTCTTTACCTTTTTTTCCCTAACTTCACACCAACACGGAAGACAAGGACAGTGACCGACGAAGAGAATTTTTTTGGTGAGCTGACTCGCCGACTCGCTCTCTCAACTCAGCCGGAAGACGAGTTCGACTCTCCAACTTTCTCCTCTAACTTCACCTCCTCCGGTGAGTCCACCGACACGAAAGACGCGGGCAGTGACGAAGATGATTTTCTAGGTTGGCTGACTCCCCAACTTACTCCCTCAACTCAGCCGAAACATCCATGGTATGAAATCGATTATTATAGGTGCTTTCATGCTACGTGTTTTCTTACACGTATGACAAATTAATTAGTGAACTACGAGTACATTTACATGTTTATTTCTTTACGCTCATACTGTTTCGCAGTACTACTTATTTCATTTTCATGCTACGTAGTTTCTTACACGTATAACAAGTTAATTAATAAACTACAAGTCTATCTATTTTTCATGCTGTGTTTTCTTACACGTCTAACAAATTAGATAAGTGAACTACTGTCATAAGAACCTTAATAAAATTTTAGATGTTTTTTTATGGTTTTGGGTGATTTTAAAGAAGATGTTATGGTTTTATACAAATATCATCTACACTCTTTCTTAAAATTATGAGATTTTGATTATTATATTTTAAATTAAAAAATCTTTTAAAATCTTTTAAAAACTCATGTAGTGATAAAAAATCCAACATTTAAAACATTTTTAATAATAATAGATTTGATATGATTTTTAAAAATTGTTGTTTGAATAAGAGATGATTATAAATAAATTGGAGTGATTTTACATAAATTTTATATTCAACAACATTGGATTTTGGAAGATATTTTAAAATCCTAGTTGAATAGTACAAAATTTTAATAAAGACTTAAAATTTCCAGAAATCAATAATTTATACAGAATTTGCTTAAAATAACACATTTGAGATACACTTTTTCAAAAATAGCACTAATTGAATTTTTTACAACTTTACATTTTTTCAGAGGGGGTGAATATACTCACTTACCCTTAATGATTCTAACCTAATTTTTCTTTCCTTTGCGCTTGCCTCTCATTCTCCTCTCCTTGGAAAGTTCTTTCTCTCTCTTCCTTCTTCTTCTCCTTCTTCTTCTCCTCCGACGAAAAAACCAATATCATTCTAACTTTGATTTGTTCTCCTTCTTCTCAAATCTCATTCCTCAGGTCATGATTGAAATTTTCTCAATTTGTGAGAATTAGATCTTACAAAAAATTTCTATGGAACTTGTAGAAAAAGTTTGCAGAAGGAAGAAGCAAAGCCTGTGAAACAAAAGCATGGGATTTTGGGGATTTTGATTTGTGATCTAATTCTTCTAACATAGCTTCTGATTTAGGTAGTCTAGATTCGATTTTAATCAATTTGATTTGTGATTTCTGAAAATAGTAATTTCTGAGAAATGATGTTTTGTGAAGAAGATGAAGTTTTATGAAGAAGCCGATGTTTTGTGACTGATCTTGATTTTTTATAACCACTCTATAAAAGATTTATAAAGTGTTTATAAAAGATTTACAAAGTGTTTATAAAAGATTTATAAAGTCTTTAAAATTTTTTTATAAAATCTTTATAAAAGTGTTATAAACATTTATAAAAATCTTATAAAACCTCATAAATTTTTTATAAAATTTTGTAGTGTTGAAGAGTTTGCTGTAAATATCTTCCTCTTGTTTTTATTTTTCTTATCCAAAGGTGCAATGCATTGTTAGAACATGCCGGTTTATGGTGGTGGCTGTAAGCCTGTAAGAGTTTGACTATGCTATGAGTTTCGGTCATTTAAATATAGGAAGTTTCCTGAAACTAAAATGGATGTGAACTATCAATTTGCTTGTCGATTCTGTAATGAAATGATAAGAATATGGTTACCGCAATGTCAATAACATAGCTTCTGATTTAGGGAATTTTGATTTGTGATCTAATTCGCCTAACATAGCTTATGATTTAGGTAGTTTAGATTCGATTTAAGTCTGAAAAATAGTAATTTCTGAGAAAATGAAATTTTTGTTAAGAATATGAATTTTTGTGAAGATGCAGATGTTTTGTGAAGAAGCAGATGTTTTGTGACTGATCATGATTTTTTATAACCACTTTATAAAGTTTTTATAAAATATTTATAAAGTCTTTATAAAAGATTTCTAAAGTCTTCACAAAAGATTTATAAAATCTTCATAAAAGATTTATAAAAGTGTTATAAACATTTATAAAAATCTTTTAATACATTTCTAAAACTGGACCGAGTTTATAAAATATTTATAAAGTTTTCATAAAAGATCTATAAAGTCATTATAAAAGATTTATAAAAATGTTATAAACACTTTTAAAAACCTTATAAAAATCTTATAAAACCTTAACCTTATAAAACATCATAAAAATGTATCTTATAAAATCTTATAATACCTTTTAAAAATAAGTTAGTTATCTCTGTGTTCTTGTTAGTTAAAGATCAGGGAAACTCATCGCTATGCTCTGCAGAGCATTTTTAGGTTATGCATTGTCACAAACCCATAAATAAATGAGTTTTGTGATTCCAATTCAAAAAGCCATGAAAAGTAATTCCATGGCTTAAAACAATCACGAAAGAAACAAGCATTTACAAGAAGAAGACATACATTAATCAAAGAAAAAAGGACAAGCTGCAGTAAACTAGTTACAAATTAAACAAGGATGGGTTGTTGTATACTAATCATGAAAGCTTTAGGGTTTAAAGGAAGAACACAAAATCAAAATCGGAGAAGGATTCAATCCGCGAAGGATCTGGTGAGATTGAAATATTCCGGCGAGGCGAGATTCCGGCGAAGCGATTGCCTGTGAGATGAAGCAGGCAGAAGGAGGAAGAAGAGATCTACAAAGTGATCGATGAAGGAAAGGAAAGGAAAAGAGTATTTAATTGTTAAGGTTAGTTTTGTCATTAGCTACTAATAAGAAGTATAAAATTGAAAATTGTCTTGTCGACAGTGTAAAAATAAAAAGTGGTATCAAACAAAGTATATTTTTACAATTCTCCCTGATCTATAAGTAGACATGATAATTTGACGAAGATATTACCAATTTAAGACTAGTTTTCTTCTTGCAACTTTATTTCTCTTTTATTCAACTTATATTTTAATCAGTAATCACCACCAGATACGTCAATGGATTCACACAAACTAATATTTAAATATGATACTGATTGACGGAGATTTATACTCATTTTCAGTTCAGTTTCTTTCCTTGCAAAAGTAAGCTTTTACTGTTTGCATTAAAGTTGTCAAAAGTAAGTGTTATTTTAAAATTAATTAACTAGGAAATTTTCAATATTATCTTCTAAAAATCAATTAAATTTATGTTTGAACATTTTAAAATTTTCATTATTTTATTATTTTCCCTACACAAAACCTATAGGATTTTTTGGGGTCAAGATCAAAATCTTTATAAATAAATTTCAACATCCATATCTAATTTTTAATCACTATATATAGAGTACTATTATTAGGTGGAGAGAGGAGAGAAAAGAAAAGGGAGGAGCTTTATTGACCGACCCCATGTGAAACTGAAACTCTCTCTCTAATTTAATTTTGCCGACAAAGAAACGGTCACTTTGCTTCACTCGACATACCCATATGTCACTCTAACTCTTCCTTTAACCTCTCAACAAATTCTCTCTCTCTTTTTTTTTTTTCTTTTTTTTTTTCCAAATTTATTTTTCTTTGTACGATTTGATGAAACCCAAGAACTTTTCTCAGATGGAGAAACCCATCTCTGTCGTGACGGGAAAATTCCGCAGCAGCAACAACAACCATAACAATGTCTGGTTCGTTGTTCCACTCTTCTTTCTTCTCTGTTTCATTCTCCTCTGTTTCGATTACTCTGCTCTCTCCGGCACCGACGCCGACGCAGACGAAACCGCTTTCTCCTTTCCCGACGCAACCCAGAAATCAATTTCCCCTAAACTCACGAAAGACGAGAACTTTTCTCGATTACTCGACGACCCACTTCCTGATTCGTGCTCCGGTCGGTACATCTATCTGCACGATCTCCCTACTAGATTCAATCGTGACTTGCTTGAGAGTTGCAGTTTGATCACTAGAGGAACCGAGAAAAACATTTGCCCTTACCTCGAAAACTCTGGTTTCGGTCCTGAGATTCAGAACTCCGAGAATGTGCTGTTGAATCAGAGCTGGTTCACGACGAATCAGTTCATGCTTGAAGTGATTTTCCACAACAAGATGAAGAAGTACAGTTGCTTGACCCATAACTCGTCTCTAGCCTCTGCTGTTTTCGTGCCCTTTTACGCAGGTCTTGACATGAGCAGGTACCTATGGGGTTTCAACATTTCCGTGAGAGATTCTTCGTCCCACGAGCTGATGAATTGGCTTGTGAAACAGAAAGAGTGGAGTCGAATGTCCGGTAGAGACCATTTCTTGGTTGCAGGAAGGATTGCTTGGGACTTCAGGAGACAGACTGATAACGAATCTGATTGGGGAAGCAAGCTCAGGTTCTTACCTGAATCACAAAACATGTCGATGATGTCTATTGAATCGAGTTCTTGGAACAACGATTACGCTATTCCTTATCCCACCTGTTTCCATCCTTCATCTGTGGATGAAGTCTCCGAGTGGCAAGAACGAATGAGGTCTCAAAAACGTGAGTATCTATTCGCCTTTGCGGGTGCTCCGAGACCTGAATATAAAGACTCGGTTCGAGGGAAGATCATAGACGAATGTTTGGAGTCTGATACTCAATGTTACTTGCTAGATTGTAACTATGGGAAAGTGAATTGTGATAACCCTGTCAATGTGATGAAAGTGTTCAGGAACTCGGTGTTTTGTCTTCAGCCACCGGGAGATTCTTACACGAGAAGATCCATGTTTGATTCGATATTGGCAGGTTGCATCCCTGTGTTCTTCCATCCGGGGACAGCGTACGCTCAATACAAGTGGCATTTGCCCAAGGACCACAAGAGTTACTCGGTTTATCTACCGGTTAAGGATGTGAAGGAGTGGGATATCAAAATCAAGGAGAGGTTGAGTGAGATTTCAGAGGAGAGAGTGGTGAGATTGAGAGAAGAGGTGATAAGTTTGATACCGAGTGTGGTTTATGCTGATCCGAATTATGGATTGGAAGGAAATGAAGATGCATTTGAGCTGGCTTTGAAGGGAATGTTAGAGAAGATTGAACAAGTGAGAGAGATGATGAGACAAGGGAAGGATGGTAGTGAAGGGTTTGATGATAGAGATGATTATAAGTATACTTTTTCTCCATATGAGGCTCAAGTTTTGACATGAAAATATGTCAATGTGGCTTTTTTTTTAGTTTATATAGCATATAGGTAGAAGCAATTTGTTTGCTCAACTGGTGCAGAGTTGAGAAAAAAACAAAAAAAAACAAATAAAAGTAGTTATTTTGATACAACAGAAAAAAAGATGATCTTTGATCTTTCTTCAACCATTTTGGTTATGTTCATTGCTATTCGAGCATCTAGTTTAAGTTGATGGATCATGGATTGAAAAATTCCCAGATAAAATAAACAAAATAAGATGAGAACAAAATCAAACTTAGATCTATAACATCCATGTTTTATTTTTTGGACTTTGGTACAAGGATTTGGTTCGACTAGTGTGGTGTGAAGATGGTTCAATACTCCACAAACATGGTGTTAAATTTGCCTATTAAAAAAAATTGGAAAAATCGAACCAAACCGGAATAATAATCCAAAAATCCAATCATATTTTATTGTATAGATTCATTCTAAATTCAAATGAGAAGTCGATATAAAATCGAAATTTCGTTAAAAAAACTGAAAATATATTTGACTATCCGAACCATAATAAGCTATAATATATTTGGTTTTAGTTTTGAATATTATTTATAAACCAGATATATTCAAAAAATCTGAACCGAAATGGAACCATAACCGGAATTTTAGCTCCCTAGTAAAAGCAAATTGATAGATTAATGGATTGGTTTACTAAACCGATAAATCGAGCGTTATACCCGACCGGTTCGTTGGGTTTCTATAAGCTTCCTCTGTGTGCTCTGAAGAGCCGCCGCCGAAGCTTTTATCGGAGATGGCGACGAACCCGACGTTTCAGCTTTTCCCTTCTTCGAACGATAAGTCATCATCCCAAGTCTCCGGTCTAGGTTTAGGGTTCTTTGACTCACCAGAACCAGCTCGTCCTCCACCGCCTCCTCCTGTTGAAGTATCATCCTCCGAGGTATCATCCCAAGCAACTTCATCTCCTTTTGTCTCTTATATATTCCCGTTATTCCCCATCTCTTGATTTCTGGAGATTCCGTCGCAGTAGGCGTCTTCCTCCGTTGATTTCACAGTGGAGAAAGTGACTATCGACGAGGTCACTCTTTTGAAGGTGATTTTTTTTTCACTTTCCGAGAAAATTTGAAAAGGAAATAGATAATATGCTTCAGACCAGAGGAAAGTAGATGGAACTGAGTTTATTCAGTTTCTGGTTTGGTTTTAGGGTCGTGTGAACACTAAGGAGGTCTTCGGATTACCTAATTCGGATTTGGTTCCTGGAGTTTATGAAGGTAAGTGAACATTCTTGTTATGGTTTATGTCATGTATGCATCATTCAATACGTTATACTTTCGAATTCAACTTAATCTAGGCGGGCTTAAGCTTTGGGAAGGATCAATAGATCTTGTTAAAGCTCTTGAAAAGGAAACACAAACAAAGAACATATCGTTTTCAGGAAAACGGGTCCTTGAGGTAACCTCATTCTTGCCTTAGATTTAGACAGTAGATTGCTTCTCTATCGTTTTTTGAGAAGAAAAGAGATGAAACTCAAACGTTTGTAATGATCTGATCACTGGTTTCAGCTTGGATGTGGTCATGCACTTCCAGGAATCTATGCGTGTCTCAAGGTAAGCTGATGCTTCTGAGCTCTGTTATGCTCTGTGGCCAAAACCATGTTCTTAGTAGATCTTTCTACATTCTTTGGTCTCTTTGGTGTCCAGGGTGCAGATGCAGTTCATTTCCAGGACTTCAATGCTGAGGTCCTTCGATGTCTCACCATTCCGAATCTAAATGCGAATCTGTCCGAGAAGTCTTCATCTGTCTCTGTAGGTGAGACAGAAGTACGCTTCTTTGCCGGTGAGTGGAGTGAAGTTCATCAGCTTCTTCCATTAGTTAATGATGGTGAGACTGATAAGAAAGGTGGTTATGACATCATTCTAATGGCTGAGACTATATATTCCATCTCTGCTCAGAAAAGTCTCTATGAACTGATTAAAAGGGTACACTCTCTTGTTTCTCCCGGATCGTACAAAACTTTTAAGACCGTTCTTAAAGTTTCGTTGAAGGTTTTTAATTCTTGGTTCTTTGCAGTGCTTGGCCCATCCTGATGGAGCTGTGTACATGGCTGCAAAGAAGTACTATTTCGGAGTTGGTGGAGGGACGAGGCAGTTCTTGTCTATGATAGATAAAGACGGTAAGAATGGTCTAATATAAAGCAAGTGTTGCGTTTGTTCATACTCTACAATGGTAACATACCCATTTACTAAGACTGCATCGATTTAATTTCATTGCAGGCGTTCTTGCTTCAACCTTACTCTCTGAAGTCACAGATGGTTCCTCCAATGTCAGAGAGGTATGGAAGCTTTCGTACAAGTAACTCGAAGTTCTACGGGTCTGGTCCAACGATTCATCGAGCTTAGTGGGTTTGTGTTGCTCACATAAAGAATGAAGAAAACTCAAAATCTCATCTTAGTTAACCTTTTATAGATTCTGTTGACGTTATCATCAACGTGTCATCGCTTAGTTTATGTACTTTGATACAATATCTCACTAAACGTGTCATCCCTGGCTTATGTTCTGCACGTTGATTCTCACCTGACCAAAGTACCAAACTATGATTACTTGTAATGATCTGATGGGGCCGACTCAGAAAAGTGTGTTTTGGCCAGTCCAATTGAATTTGAGATAAGAGGAGTAGCAGTTGGCGTCGACTAAGTCAAAAAGTCAGAAACCTCCGGCATTAAAAAAAAAAGGCAAATCTTAATCAGAAATGTGCTTTGGAGTCTGGACCCAAACATTTTTTTTTTAATCTAACAAAGGAAACCCCAAAGTAGATTTTACTTGAAACCAAAACAATTCAAATTAACCAACAACAAATTGAGTATACAATTACACAACATAAAGAGTCATCATAGTGATCGATGATGATGATGGTGGATGGTTAAGAGTCACTCCTGCAACGGTAGTGTTTAGAGCATCCTCTACTGTAAGGATTAGACGGTGGAGGAAGACATTTGTTGGAGTAAGACTCGCCGCGGTTGCCACCGTCGCAAGCAGGCTGATTCCTCCTCATAGCTTTGTATGAAAGCGTCTGCGTCTGCTCCTCCGTCATTCTCTGGCTTGACCATGACTCCATTATCACCGTCATTTCCTCAGTCTCCACCACGCTGCTGCACTCTGCCACGGAACCATTACACAGAGATGGTGGTGATGATGCCTTTGAGGTGACGTGTGCAAGAAGGTAGAGGAAGATGATGGTAATGGTCAAGAAGATCTTAGAAGGTTTTGTCTCCATTTGTTTGAAGAGAGTAAAGAGTGAATTGTTAAACCAAGAAACAAAAAGGAAGACTAAGAGAGTGAATTGTGGAGGCGAGTCTTAGGTTGTATGAGAAATAAATAAGCATGGAATGCCACATTGGGACTGTTTCTTCATAAATAGTATTTGCAATTTGTAAAGATAAAACTTAGTGGGAGTAGCACTGGAGAGGGACCGCACTTCACCTAACACACTGCTTTATTTAATTGAGTCCGACTGTTATTTTTGTCGGATCAGTGTATGTTTCAAATGTTAAGACTTATACATCTCGTGTTTTTGTATCCTATAATGTTTTTTGTGTGTGTAAAATCATTAAAACACTTTTCTCTGTATATAGCCAAAACAAAAGGTACTTATGACAATGTAGACACCCCACGTACTGTATATAGAAAATTAATTGTGAAGACGTGTAATT
The DNA here is from genome assembly GCA_900108845.1 of Iljinskaea planisiliqua. Taxonomy (NCBI): domain Eukaryota; kingdom Viridiplantae; phylum Streptophyta; class Magnoliopsida; order Brassicales; family Brassicaceae; genus Iljinskaea; species Iljinskaea planisiliqua. The sequence goes on along the minus strand of FNXX01000006.1, from coordinate 3,823,133 downwards.
TTGTGAGAGGATGCTTTTTTATTTATTTAAAGAGAAATATGCACTAGTACTGGCGTCTTGGTCAAGCCCGACTAGTCCGGGGATGGGCTCCAGGCCCCAGATCCTAAACCCATGCACCACCACCACATGCTGGTTACAAACATTTGAGCATTTCCATTGCCAAATAACCATAAACTATCTTAAAAGTTATAGAAAAAAAAAAATGAAAAAGTTAGAGAGAAGTATAGAAGAGTTTCTTATTTCAGAAACTCTGAGATACTTTTTAAAAGTTTATTTTACATTGTCAATTTATAAATGGCTCAACATTTAAAAAAATACTTTTTATTTAATTAAATAGTTAAATTTTATGCAAGTATTAACTTTTTTTTATTCTAAAACATCAATTGAAATACTTGATCAATGGAGCTGTTCTTATACTTTAAAATTAGGCCGAAATCGTAAATAAATAAATATATAAATAGAATTATTTAATTATATAAAAAATCTACAAAATAACAAATTTTTTTTTTTTTTTTACAAATCACGGTTGGCTAAATTTGTTGATTAGCATATTATGCTAAATTTTGGAGTCGTTTAGCCAAAGTATAGAAATTTGGGTCAGTAAACAAATATTTTATTAAAGCGTTGTTGCTAGTTATTTGAAGGATTCACTAGTTCAATTGGTTAAGTTTTTGTGTAATTAATACATAGAGGTAAATGTATGATTCATTAGTCCAATTGGTTAATTTTTAGTGTAATGTTTGTAGAGGCAAAGGGTTGAAGTCATACCCTTCTCATTTTATTTTGTCAACAATATGCATATACGAATTTGAATATAAATAGTGACACAGGGACGATGCTAATATATACCACAAAATTATATATTTTTGTAGTTCTACTAAAAATTTTTACCCCACAAGAAAATAATAATGTAGAGAATCCAAGAGATCGTCATGTCCATTTTAAACTACGGACCAGTCATGTCCACGATGAAAGGATAGTGTTTGAGGCAGATGAACTGGAAAAGTAACGGAGCTATGTTTGAGATAGATGAAATGGAAAAATAATGGAGTTGATTCAACAAGTTGGACTCAATAATAATGTGATAAACTGGAACATTCGTGAAGCTATTTGAATAAGATGGACTTAACAACAAGATCAAAAGTGACTGACGTGGACTAAACGTGATATAGGCCCAGATTGTGGAATCTATGAGGATAGTTGATGGGATTAATTTGTTGGTGATATGACACTCTCGATTTGATCGGATGATGGACTTGCGAAGTGGATAAATGATGGAACCGAAACAACTGGTTGTATGGGTGGAATGAATTGGTAACCAATGGTTCTAAAGTCGCCACAAAACTTATGGAATAAATTTTGATAAGACAAACAAGAGATGATTTCTCACAAAACTCTCAATGAATTCAAAGAGAAAGATTCACACACAACTATTTAGAAATTCAGAAAATAAACATAAAGCTTACTAAAAGAGAAAATTTTCATATCTTAATTCATTCAAAAGGGTCTATCTTTTAAAAATAAAATGAATACACTGATGATTGCAAGAGCACCTCTGATGGATATTTCTTCTTTGGAAACAATCTTATCTTGTGGCATAGAAAGAAATAGGATTGTGTCTTTTTATCAACTGCTGAGGCTGAGTATATTGCTGTGACAATTTGCTGTGACAATTTGCTGCACAAAACTCCTAGATGAGATAAATTTCAACCCAATATGATCTCTCTTTTGAACCACTACTTGTTAAGTGCAATAACCATAGTGATACCATGGTGGTGGTTTGGAGGTGGGATATTCTGGTAGTGGAAACTAAGATACCATGGTAGTAGACATGATAAAAGGAGAGTTCAGGGGAGCGCCAGAGCTGCATCAGACTTTAGGAATGATCGATGATTTTGATGTAGTTTTTGTGAGAATAAATACTACAAAATACAAGCCCAAGTCGAGAATACCAGCAGGCAGAATGGGTCTCATTCGTTGGGCGAAGAAAAATGAATTTGCTCCATAATAGGCTGAGGTATGGGTTAAGGCTCAAAGAAAGAATTAGACCCCAAACCCAATAAGTTGTTCCTGTATGAGAAGAGCGATGTAGGTTAAGGAGGCGTGGAGAATCTTGGCCATCGAAGGAAAGTAGTTTGTAGAGAGATGTAGTGAGCACCCTCTCTGAGAAGCCGTTGAAGCTCGTGGTGGTTGCAGCAAACTCAATACTGCTGATTTGCAGCGAAGAGGACGGGTCAACATGGGGAAGTGAGTTCAAGGAGTCGTGTTTGTGAGTAGCTGGACGAGTTGCTACAGGGGAGGAGGAAGATTTGACACCAGAGGAAGGAAGCTTTGGTCGATGAACGGGTATGTATGAAACGCGGCGGCGGTGGCGATGATTGGAGATGCTCAAGAGAACTGTAAGGGTCTGGACCCGGAAGAAATGAAAATTCTATGTATAACATTAATCTGTGGTATCACTATAATTATCACAGGTTGATGTTATACATAGATAGATATGTATATTGCATCGACTTTTCATATATAAATAAAAATTTAAATGAATTATAATTAAAAAATATATTAATTTTTTAAATTATATTTTAATTTGATAATGGAATTTAGTCTTAAAAAGTAATTGGAAAATAATTTAAAAATTATTAATATGATATAATTGGATATCGAATCTTTGTTAATTAATTTGATTGGTTGATAATTATTTTTAAATTATATAATAAATTTTGTGATTTTCATAGAGAGAAAGTGATTTTTTTTATAGATTAATAGTTAATTTTATAGTTAATTTATTTAATTTTTATATTAAATTATGAAAGGTATGTTATGTATTTACACTAATAATTTAAACATATTTTAAAAATGAATCTAAAAAGCTTTCATGACATCATCATATTACACTTGTAAATAACATATAAAAATAAAAATAAAACTTATTCTTAAAATATTTCTCAAATAATATATAAATATATTTCGCAACATGAAATACAACTTAAAGAACATAGTATTAGACTATTAGTGATACATGTTGCATGGAATGGAAAGTATATATACTTACCAAACGTGTTATTCCATATATTAATTCGAAAATATTTTAGACTCCGGGGAGTTTTCACTTCAACCCCTGTATCTGTAGTACTTGGGATGGCCACGGTGGTACCTGTTCGATGGAGGAGGCAAGGTTCTTCCACCACCACCGGAAGCTGCCGGAGCCGGCGGCGTATCATGTTTGAGAGCTTCATAGTTGAGATACTTCACCTTACTTGTCAACATCGTACGCGACGACATCACCATACCATTAGTTTTTTCATCTTCTTCTTCTTTTATGACCATTTTGTTCACCTCTTCCTCTCTCGAACCATCTTCTTCATCGCTCTCGTAACGTTCTTTGACCCACGTGTTCCTCATGTGATGCTTTCCCGATGCACGTTCTTCGTCGTTTTGGGTAAAACCTTGATAAGATGTGTAGTACTCCATGCTTGACGTACTTTTTAATACTTTGAATTATATATTTATTTGGTTGGACTTACATCCGTTATTTATAGAGGAAGATATTGGTTTTGTAGCTTGTGAATTTGTAATGCCTAATCGAATCTCTTTTTTCAGCTTCGTAAAAGGATAATTTATTTCCATATAAAACATATAATTTTTTGTTCCTTTTTGAAAAAGGGTATTCGAGCAAAAAAGTTAAAGCTGTCATTTTTTAAGAAGATAAGTTATGATGCGCCATATTATAATCATATATAGATATTCACTAATTGTATTATCCTCTTTGATTAGGTAAAAAAGCTTTTAGGCATGTTTTGTTAGGCAATGGCAAAAAAGAGATAAGCTGATAAGTTCTACGATGATGTTTTCTATATCATATACTTTATTATATAAGATTGGCATATTTTTTTAATTTTTAATCTTGAATACAATTTATTATATTATTTGCGAAATGATTTAATCCTCCCACTAAAAGTTAGAGTGGTTAAAGTTTTTACTATTTTTAATAACAAACTTAAGTTATATTATACTTTGAATTTATATAAATATTAAAAATATAAATTATTTCGAATAGTTTAGATAAATTAAAAATATAGATTAATTAGAATAGTTTAGATAAACTTAATATTTATTATTATTAAAATAGTTAGATAAACTAAATATATAGATTAATTAAAATAATTCAGATAAATTTAACATTATTATTACATGTGAAATTATAAAAAAATAGAAAAATAAAACTGATTCCTTATATTTATGTATATTTTGAAGATTTATGATTTGCAGTTATAGAAATGTTTATATTTAATATATTTTTTTAGTAAATTGTAAGGGATTACTGATGTCAAGAATAATAGAATAATTTTCCTTTAGTATAATGTAAAACAACACTTTGCAAGATATATAAAGTAGGAACTGAATACATGTTTATTTTAATTTTTTGAATAATTCATTGCTAAAATCGGATTGTATTGACGATGCAAATATATTGGGGTTATTGTTCTCTTAGAATCTTGTTCCAAAATATGACGATGACTTACGATTCGAAGAACTAGCCGCCACTTGCGCTTACTTAGCTGATGTATTAAGCAACGGTCCACGTTACAATTGGTAAAAGCTATTATAAACGGTGGAGAAATCAAAAGAAACAACTGCGTTAAGGTTAACGCTAAATAAACAAAATAAGAAAAAGGGACATGACAAAATAAAAGTAGAAAAACTAAATAAAGTTAAAAAATGAATAAGATCAACTACTAGTCTACTATTGATGATGCTTCAAATAAACAAAACTATTTTCTCATAGACTTTTTGTAATATTATAAAAGAAGAAAGAAAATGAACAAAACTATCTTTAGTAGATATTTTGTGTCGATAAAATGATTAATAAATATCTGATATTGGTCATGTTGATCACAACTTCACAAAAACTAGGTGATTTTAAATTTTTTTTTTTTATTTATTTAGAAAAGACTCTTTTGAGGTAGGCCTGGGACGGATCCGGATATCCGGATAATTTAGGGTATCCGGATCCGTCCGGATATGTAATATCATTATCCGGATCCGGATCCGGGCCTTCCGGATATCCGTCTAAAATTTGGGATATCCGGATCCGGTAAAAAATAATTTTTATATTAAAATTTTAATAATAATAGACAAATTAAATATAAAAAAAAGTTTTTAATAATTTGATATCTTAAAATATCAAATAATAAAAAGATTTAAATAATAAATCTAAAAAAAACAGTAAAAAAAACTATGAAATTAAAATGGATTGGCTTACTTATAAAATAAAAATTGTTTAATCATTTATATATATACGGATCCGGATATCCGGGGTTCAAAAAATTTATTATCCGGATCCGGATCCATAGTTTTATTATCCGGATCCGGATCCGGCACCCCCGGATATTCGGATATTCGGAGTGGAGCGGAGCGGATCTCGGATAATTTTTCCAGGCCTATTTTGAGGTGATAATATGAACAGAATTCTACAGAGTGGTCCGTTTCTTCCAACATATTGTGAGTAAAGAATATAGTTTACATCCATACATTGTATGGTTGAAAAAAGAACTATACATATACTTTTTTCTTAGAAGTGCTAGTTTTGATTATTACTATTTTGATCACCCATGATCATTAATTTATTTTTAAATGTGACACTAAAATGTCAACGACAAGAACCGAATGTTAACTCGAAAAAGTCGGAATGTAGAGAGGTTTTATTACAAAGCATTATTACACACAAGTACAAGTGTACAAAGGTATAAACCGTCTTTGTCTGGACCATCAAAACACGAAGTACAGGGACCTCTTATTAAACGAAACACAACAAACTCACTCTTTAGACAGGCCAAATTCAAATCCAGATATCGGAAGTGCAGTCTCCACCTGGATATCTCATCTCATGGGCAAGTGCAGGACCATCTGGCTCATCACCAAAGTCCACAAACAAATCAGGATTTATTGAGAGACCACCTCTCTCTGTATCAACATCAAGCTGAATGATGTGTGAGCCTTTGTCCATGAGTTCCGGGTAAAACTGACGATCCCATGCACTGAAGAGCGAGTTTGTTGCATACAATCTTTTCCCATCAAGACTCAGTTGAATCATCTGAGGTCCTCCTCTTAGAGATTTCCCCTGAAGTTACATAAGAAGTAACATTTTCAATACAATGCAAAAATGTAAAACTTAGTTTAAACCTCAAAAGGTTACATTTTCGGTACAAACCTTGATCTGAGGAACATCGAACTGGAAAGTGTTGCCGTCTTCTCCAACAGCCTTAACAGGACTGCCCTTTTGTAGCAACCCTCCTACCCAAATTTGTCCGGTTAAGACAGGGTTCTTAGGATCTTCAATGTTGTACTGACGAATGTCTCCATGAAGCCAGTTCACAAAGTAGAGGAACCGGTCATCGAGGGAGATCAAGAAGTCAGTGATAAGCCCTGGCATCTCTGGAAGAATCCAGTTTTCTACTTTCAGAGGTTTAACTGATATAACTACCTACAAAACAGTTGGTATTACGGGTTAATCATCGGTTTTGAAAGAACAAAACAATAGGTAATGAAGAGGATGCCGAGACTACACTTGCCTCATGGCTCCATGTTTCATCACTGTTCTTGAAAAATCTTATCATATTACTTGACAAGGCGCTTCCAACATACCCTGTATCTTTAGATGGATCATGCAAGAATCTAATCTGCAACCACATAGAAGAACAACCAGTAACGATTATTAATGTTGTCTGAAGAAAAAACACATACCAAGACTTATAAGAGATGTTTGGTTATGTTACCTCTAAAGGTAAGAGACCAGTCTCTCCAAGGTCAATTAATTGTTTCATTTCACCTCCTGGCCAACTGTAAACATGTAGATGACTTCCATATAAGCCATCAGCAACATGTTGGAGATCGAAACCTTTGGAGAAAGCTTTAGGTGCTCCCCAAGAAGTGCTGATCATTGTCTTGTGCCGTGGTTGGTACCAGAAATCATAACCAAACAATGGACTATGTCCTTCTTTCTCCCACCTGATCCAAAAACAATGCTTCTTACATTCATTTCATTGGCTATATCTATGCACTTTCCTTGTCTATCCCTCACTTTATAGTTTTTTTTTTTGTTTTAAACTTAAAGAGTAACAATCATCAACAATGGTATACATGACTAATAGTTGATAAGAAACTATTACATGATGATTTAGTTTTGTAGTAATATACCTTTTCTTGATGTTGAAATCATGGTCAAGGAGAAGAAACCCATTCCCCTTGGCGTTTCCCTCTTCATCTCCAAGACAGGACACCAAGATTTCACCAGAGGCAAGGCAATGAGCTGTGTGTGGATACGCCAATCCAGTCTTTTCAGCAATCTCTTTAGGATCAACGTACTTATACAAAGACGGTGCCCTCGGGTTTGCCTTTGTGTCAATCGCATAGATGCGACCAGATCTTCATCAAAACAAGAACAAGAAAACATATATATGATCATCATCAAGAAAGAAACTTATAGAGATTCAAAGGAAAAAAAAGGAAAAGGCTGAAGGATGTTTACATAAGGGATGGTAACACGAGATAACGTCTATCAGCAGAAGCATCACCATGGCAAGAGCTGCATGAGTTCCAACCAGAATGATGAAGCTCATCACCCACAAAAGGCATTGGCAATCTATGAATGACGCTTGAGTATGTTGGTGAGTTTGGATCCACATCCACTGTTGCCAAGTAATCTGGCTTCTCTCGTCCCGTTCCTTAAAACCCATTTTAAAAAACAAGTTTCAGAAGACAGAGGAACCATCAATGAACACTAGACTCCTAATTATCATCAATTGATTTTGAATTGGAAGTAATATTTGTGAATCCATTAAGATAAAAGAAAGATTCAATCAGGAGATGAAAACAGAGAAGTCTCAAGGTTATATTGTGATTTCGATATAGACCTTTGAGATACTGTAGGACCTACTAAAGATTTAATCAACGTTTCAAAAGGTAAAGAATCTGTCTGAAAATACCTTTGAAAACGTTCGATCTGGATTCTATAACATAAGAAATAGATAAAAAACATATAAACAAACTGATATGATCAAATGTTCAGTACCAGTGTAGACGGCAGTGACGTAGATGAGCTTTTCCGATGGTCCGGACATGGCGGCGAGTGGCGTCGCGTAACCGGGACCTGACTTGCAATATCCTATGCTTCCGCCGTTGCTCACCGGAGCTATCACTTCAACTTCCGTAGCCATTTCTCTGTCTCTGTCTGTGTCTCTTCAGATATTGAAATTATATAGTATTATATAATAGTGGTTTAAGCTACACGTCTCTGACTCTGACCTTCTATGGAGTTTATCGCAAACACGTGCTTTGATTTTCAGTGGGTAGTTTTTTGGCTGTATTAGTGAGTAAGAGCAATTAACAAAAAATATGTTGACTTATCGTTTGTTATTCTTAATAATAAAAAAAAATCCGTGTAAAGTATGGGAAGGGATATAGATCTACTTTTAATATTAATAAGGGTTGGATTGAATTTTTTTATAAAAAGATTTGTGTCTAAAAGAGGATTACTGCAAAATTTGCAAGTTGTGTTGACCAAAATGTGGAGGGATGTATTTGAATTAAAATACGTCTCCATGCATAAAATTGAACAAAACAAGACATGTCCGTTCATAAAATTATAGTAATAACAAAAAAAAAAAAAAAAATCTGGTCAAATGTTTACATACGTTGTATCTTCAGTGTTCTACTTTGGAAAGGGCTTATTTGGTAGATAATTAAATGCAGGACTAAAGTTGATCAAATTGAAAGCTGTTGAATTCCCCTGTGGGAATTGTTCTCAGTGGAATTTATTAAATAATCAGAGATATTACAGAATATTCAGAATGTTACACAAAATCGAAAATGTACACAAAAGTAGGAATTTACAAGATTAATCTAAATTGAAAATATAATATACACAAGAATCTTTTTTTTCTTTTTCACAGAAGTTGGATTTGAATACATTGAACAAAATGGTTGAAAGTCCTTTTGTAATTACATAAACAAATTAGTGAGAAAGTATGTAAATTACTTTAACCTAACCATATGCAACTTTTTTTAATAATATAGTGAATATCTAATTATATTGATATTTTGCCGGACTAAATGTAACATAAATAGAGTTGATGTTGTCACAATGTATGATGGAAGCATTCGTTAGTGGACAATCCAGTTCCAGAAAGGATTACAAATCGAACACAACTTTATAAACCGATCGAGAAACTGTGTTTTAATGTTTGGAGGACCACGAAACCAGATTTTAGCGTAAGTAGAAGCAATAATCTGACGTAAACCATCTCATATTTGGACAACCTGCCAGTAGGCATCAAAATAAGTTATAAGCTGATCATTTTGACCCTTGAGCTGTAATATCGTGACTCTTGGTGCCCTGAATGTATCAAATAATTTGCTTTAAAGCATGAAGGTGAATAAGTCGTGGATCATGCATATATAAATAGATTTGATCGACTACATAGGTGATATTTGGACGAGTAAATATAAGTTATTGTAAAGTGCTAGTAAGTTGATGATTGTGTAGGTTATACCCACATTGCATGATAGGTAAGATTGTAAATTGTTTAAAATCGTCCTACCAGGCCGTTTTATGATGCAGTTTCATAGGTTTTCTAACTGAGAAAATTCCACCATTAATGAAACCAGTTTAAAGATTAAGGAATAAATCAAATGTACGAAAATCTGACATAGGAAATTATGCATTCCTGTTATTTTCGTAGCATTTTTAAAAATTAGCCACAAATTTGTCACAAACAATAAATCTTAACTAAAAAATTTAAAGTGTGTCAAAATCGTATCCGTTTGTGACTATATTAGACACGATTTTATCACGAACAATTTCGTTGCTAAAACAGTCACGTTTTACCACAAAAATGTTTGTTGCCAGATAGCCACATTTCTAGACGGTAACCAAATTGTGGTATCTTAGTCACAAAAAGACATGAAATTTTCGTGGCTGTGTGAGTACTTAAATCAAATCATCGAAACTAAGAATCACGTACATTTCGTGGCTAATCCACCGAAAAACGTCTGCTTTTATTATAGTTTTTTTTTTAAAATTTAAAACCGACTTTGTATTGAAAACTATAATTGTAAATTTATCATAAAATCATTTCATGTGTTTTATCCTCACTCACACAGTACCGAAAATGATATGTCACACATCCTTTGATTACTACAGCTCAAACACACTTAACTTTGTAATTCTCTCCAGATCTGTTACCGAAAACGTAAGTGCACTTTGCTGACATAGGTAACCAAATCAATTTCTCTTAAATTTCTCCACGTAAACCACTATACACAAGAAATCGAGATGTTACAATCACCCTCATTAACAAAGTGATGTTGCACACCAAAATAGGTCCTTAACCGCCTCCCTGGTCAGAATTGGGACGACTAACCACTTCTGATACCACTTATAACGCCCCAACCACCCCTACTATTGAGCCTCCACGTCCGCTCTCTCAGCCCGTGGGTCCACCCCTAGAAGATGGTCGGTGTGTTATTTTTGGAAGGCTCAAAGAACTTGTTTACTGACTACGCAATCACCATGTGTCTGTTCCGGCCCCGTGTTTTTCATCACTTCCCGATAGGTTATCCATCTGGAGAGAACTCCACAATTAAGTATGCTTAAACTGGAGTAGTCAAATGATAGGTGACCTATCGAGAAGTGATTCTCGATACCGTGTGAGTGAGTACAAAACACGGAGAATGATCATGTGGTCATTATATATAGGGTCGGTAAACAAGTCTTTCGAGTCACCAAAAATAACGCATCGACCGTCGGACAGGAGTGGACCCACAGAGCCGATGGAAGACATGGAGCCCACTGATAGAAGCGACTGGGCATTATAAATTTAGTAAAGTGTTGGTGATCTAATATTAATATAAGGGCATTTCCAATGTAATACTGCATTTTTTATTTCATAATGGAGTACCTAAAAAATGCAGTTGAGTTTTACTCTAATTTTACTCTATTTTTTACTCCAAAATATAATAATGAACAAATAAATGAAATAATCTGACTTCTTACTCCATATTTGGAGTAATCTCATTCTTATACTTTATATTTGGAATAATCTCATTTTTTTTACTTAATTTTGCAATTGAAAATAGAATAGAGTTAAAATAAATTTACTGACAAAATGCAGTTTAAAAGTAAAAAAAAATAGAATAGGTTGACGATGGTCTAAGAAGATTGATTTTTTATCTCATGTTCAATTTTTTATATAATGTTTTTAAATTGAAAAAGGTAGCTCGAATAGTAAAACTCTCATAATATTTGAAAAAAAAAATTTAATTTGGGACAAAAAAACACTTATTGTATTAGACATGCAGCTTCATGCTTTATTCACTCGTTTTGAAATTTTAAATATTATCTAAAAGTTATTCACTTTATTCCTGCGTCTGTTTTGAGATTGATTTTAATTCCTAAAATATATATATGTTTACAAATAGTTGTAATTTTTACAATAATAGTCAAACATGTGGCCTCATGGTTTTTATTTTATTATTATTATTTATATTCCTTTTTGAATAAAATGTGTAATTTGATTCAAAAGAAAAATACACCGTTTTTACATCACAGTGTAACTAAGTTTATAAAAGACTTTTTGTAAAAGCGGAGAGATTACAGACTTGGACTAAATGTATCCTAACCATATCATTAGACTCTTTTCGATTTACAATCTGTGGCGAAGAGTCCTATCAATGGTTTTTATTTTTCGACCTGGAAATATCAAAATTAGCCCCCAACTTTCTTCTTTTATAAATGTAGGGATGTATCATTAAACAAACAAATCCCGGGTTCCGAGTTAGTTATGATCTCTTTGCACGAGCGAATCCTGTTTGTTAATTATATGTGCAGGCAACGCAGTACGCGTTTCCTAAAAAAAAGTAGATAACTAAAAACATTGCATGGGTGACAAATGTAATTAGAAATTAGAGAGATTCATCCAATTCATCTGCAACTTGCTAGCATTTAAAAGTTTAATACGTGATGTAAGATATTATAGTTTAATAAAATAAGATTGTTTTTTTTTTTTGTTGCCGGCAATTTATTATGGATTTAGACATGGGAGGGGGAAAACGGAGAAAGAGAGTAGTACTAGTAGTCGACGCTCACATGAAACATACATTGTCATATTTGATTATTCATCGATTAAATGGTCCAAGACTCCAAGTTATCAAATTGTTATTGATTCTGAAACACATAGGCCCTGTTCGTTTGCAAGTCGCTGCGACTTGTGACTTGCGACTGCGATTGATTTTGTGTTCGTTTAGATGTCGCCGGTAGACGCGACTGATCGCAGCGACAAGTCGCAACTATCCGCGACCAGTCGCTAAAAATTGAAGCGATCAATTTTAAAATCTGCGACTGAAACTATTTAAATGACACAAATGCCCTTCTTCTTATTTGTAATTACAAAACAACATAAACCTAAATCATTCTCGTCGACGGTTTTTTTTTCTGGATCTAAACTTTTCTCTTCCTCATCCTTCACGCCTCCTCCTCTTCTCTTTCGCTCTATCTCTCTCTGTCTCTCAGGCTTTGTTTCTCTGTCACACAGGTTCTCTCTCAGGCGCTCCCTCTCTCTCATGCGCCCTCTCTCTCACGGTCTCTCTCTCTCACACGCTCTCTCTCTCTCTCTGTGTAATGTTCCATCTCTCTCTCTTTCTCTGTCACTCACGCTCTGTCTCTCTCTCACAGGTTCTCTGTTATAGTTTCTTATAGATTGATTTTTTAATATTTTCAGGTTTTAGAGAAGACAAGAAACAAGAACAATGACAATTGATGTAAGTTTTGTTTGTTTTCTCTTTTTTTTTATTGTGGATTCTTCTGTGATTTTATATTGTTTAGCTTGTAGTTTTGAATATTGTTGTGCGTCTAACGGAAATTATTTTTTAGAATTGGACCGATGAAGAATGTCGTTATTTTTTTAATTTATATGCGGAAGAGAAAAAGAAAGGAAACAAAACGAAAACTGGGATGAATCAAACTGGAAAAAATTTCATCATCAACAAGTTTGAAGAGAGATTTGGGAAAAGATACCCTTGGGATAAATTCAAGAACAAGTATGATATTAGTAGAAGAACATACATGAAGTTTAAGAGGTTAACTCATAATACTGGTATTGGCTATGATTCTATGGGAAGAATCGAAATGTCTGACGATTGGTGGGAAGACCGGATTGCAGTAAGTAACATTTTTTTTTTCTTTATTCATATTTTAAGACAATTTTACCATTTAAACCATTTTGATGGAATTGTTTATTTGTGTTTATAGGAATGGCCTGGAGCTAGAAAATATAAGAACAAGCTGAGTCCAAACACAGATTTATTTGAGGAGGAGTTTGGGGCTATCACTGTAACTGGAGCAGAAGGGTGGAGTGCTCAACAAGGAGAAGCTAGTTTAGATTCTAGAGCTGATCTAGAAAATGAGGATGAATCAGAATCTGTCGACATGGATGTTTTTGTGCCAATGGTAGAAACATCAAACAGAACTGGTAGCTCAAAACCCAAAAAAAGGCGTAAAGAGGTGGATCCGATTACCGAGACTTGTGTTGCACGTAATGCAATTCTCGCAGAAAAGAATACACTAGTGAAACAGATGTTCGAGCGTGATTACAATCATAGTGTAGAGCATGTGCTTGAGATCCTTAATGGCTTGCCTGGCGTGAGGAAGTGGTCACCATTTCATCGTGCATCTGTCGATCATCTTATAGCTGATAAAGCAAACCGAGAGGGTTTCATAGCATTTTCTAGCGTGGAGGATAAGATTAGCTACTTGGAACATAGGACTGGAATAAAACTTGATGATTGATTAATGTTGTTTGCGTTTTTTATATGTGATTTCGGTTTAGTGATATAGTTTAAGTATTTGTTTAAAAATGTTGGATTATGACTTTCTATTAATATTTTGGATTTTGACTTTATCTTAACATTTTGGTGTGTAATATGTTTTAACTTTTGGTTTATAATGCTTTAATTTTAGTTTATATTATTAAAAAAAATTATAATGTTTATTAATATCATATTCCAATTTTTATTTTACTATGGTTTTGCAGTTGATTAGTTGGATGATGGAGGATGATGATGATGATGATAATGACGAACTTGATTTGTTTGCTACTAAGCGAGTGATTCATAGAACTGATCGAGGTGCAGGATGGCGTCATGTTCAGCAACTTATGCATGGATCAGATCAGCAATGTTATGATATTCTACGGATGAACCAAAGAACATTTGGAGAATTATGTCAGATGTTAACTACGAGATATGGGTTAGAAGACACCAATAATGTCTATGTTGAAGAAGGTGTTGCAATGTTTCTTGAGGTGGTTGGTCAAGATAAAACAATCCGAGTTATTGCTGAAAGATATCAACGGTCATTGGATACAGTGAAAAGGAAACTTGATGAAGTTTTAAGTGTTCTCCTAAGATTTGCAGCTGATACACTGAAACCAGAAGAAGGTGAATTCACTAAAGTAAGTCCATTTCTGAGGAATGATGATCGGTATTATCCATATTTTAGAGATTGTATTGGAGCACTTGATGGCACTCATGTCCCAGTTCGTCCTCCTAGTGGAAATGCTGAAACATATAGAGGTAGAAAGATGGAGCCTACCATGAATGTCTTAGCAATATGTAATTTCGATATGAAATTCATATATGCATATGTCGGTGTACCTGGTCGAGCACATGATACAAAGGTATTGACTCACTGTGCTAAGAATGAATCTTTTTTCCCACATCCACCAAATGGGAAATATTATCTAGTAGATTCTGGGTATCCCACTAGGATAGGATATCTTGGACCACATCGTAGGATTCGATATCATCTTGATCAGTTTCACAAAGGAGGACCACCAACAAATGCGCGAGAGGTTTTTAATCAGAAACATGCAAGTTTGAGAACAGTGATTGAGCGGACATTTGGATTATGGAAAGCAAAGTGGCGAATTCTAGACCGTAAACATCCAAAGTACGGTTTGACTAAGTGGATAAAACTTGTAACAGCGACGATGGCACTACATAACTTCATACGTGATTCACATCAAGAAGATTATGATTTTGTACAATGGCGCAGATTAGAAGAATATCAAACTCACGGTGATGATGAAGAAGAAGAAGAAGAAGAAGATGATAGTGGTGATGATGATGATCATGGTGGATACTCCATACGAGCCGACTAGTGATAGAGCCATGAAACATTTTCGTGACATGATTACACATGAAATTAGTAGAGGACGTCGTCTACCTTATTAGTAATTTTGGATGTTGATTTTAATTTATGTTTTTTTTTTTTTTTTGTGTAGCACTTTTGTCATATGTTTTATATATGATTCTAGTTTATGATTTTCTCGTAATTATCATTTTAACTATAGTTAATATTTATGCATTTTAAAAATATAGAAATTATGAATTTGTTTTTTTGAAGTGTTCATTTCTATTATATTTATGTAATTTAGAAAATTATAATACTAAATAATATATATATATATATATATAATTATTTTTATGTAAAAATCTATGAATTAATAATAGCAATATTTAATCGCAGCGACATGTAAACGAACAATTCTGCGACCAATTACGGCGATCAGTCGCTGCGACAAGAAAACGAACAACAATCTGCGATACTTAATCGCAGTCGCAGTCGCAAGTCGCAAGTTGCAAGTTGCCGCGACCTGTAAAAGAACAGGGCCATAATAGAAGGGTTCACTTTACAACTTCATAACATTTTACCCAAAGCTGTAAGTTCATACAAGTCCTCTTATTACTTGGAAACGACGGCCCTGCTCTTTTACATAGCGACTTACGATTTGTTACTGTGACTGCAAGTGCGATTAAGTGTTGCAGGTTGTTGTTCGTTGTGTTATCGCAGCGACTAGCCGTAGAGTTTTTAAATGAGTTGCTAAAAATTTTAGCGACCAGTCACAGGTGGTTGCGACTAATCGCAAGTCACTACGACATATAAACAAACAAAAAACCAATCGTAAATTTTAATCGCAAGTCGCTGTGACATGTAAACGAATAGGACTGACCACTAATCATCTACTAGGCCCGCACTCTGTTCACGGAGTTAACTTGAGCTACAATCCAGCTGACCAAACTAAAGGGAAGTCCAATCTTGTTACCCCAGCTTAGGTCATTTCCTCGTCCCTTTAAATCTTTTCTTAGTATTCTAGAACAGTCACATGATCCTTCGTTCTATCTTGATGATGACTTAGTCCACGCTGATTTCTAACCAAGCCTCCGAAGATTTTACCTCCTTTCATGACTTACCCATTTCATTCTTCTAAATCAATCAATATCCGTTGATCATGTGTAAGGCTAACGAGCATCCGAGTCTCCATTGATCTAAGATTCAGTTTAATTTAATTAATCTAAATCACAGCCCTCTATCCAGTTTAGTCTGATCACTCAACGGTCCATCCATAGTTCAACTTCATGAAATTCACTCCAAAGCTCAACTATACCCACCCCTATAGAATAATATTAAGGAATTTTCCAACCTTGCACAACGTAGTAGTATCTTATATGCTTGGGGATTACTAAACCATCTTTGGGTCAGGTAATCTATACAAGAGTTAATTATTTTGCGTACCAAAAAAAAAAAAAAGAGTTAATTATTTTTTTAGTCACATTTTTTTTAATTTCTAGAGATCTGAATTTACCGGACTTAAATGTAAATATTATATAAAATTGAATTTGTTTAGGTTCGTTTATATAAAAAAATTAAAAGAAGAATTTTTAAGGATCAGTCTATTTAGACATGTTTATTTAATCGGATTTGGATTATATAAATGGATAATCCATTTAGACTCCTTTAACTTAAAAAAAAAAAAATAATTGACAACTATATTTTAATATGATACAATTATAAATTGATATAGTTTATCATAAAAGGTGTTTTTAATATTAAAAGGTGTAGAAGAGAAATATTAATTAATAAAAAATTAATATTAAGAATTAATATGAATTCTGTCAAATTTTGTTCAGTTAAACAAAAAAAAAAAAAGATTTTTACAGAGGCGCCCCAGGTCTTAAACGGATAAACAGGCCAAAATATGAATGTAAACGGGAATGGGCTGGGCCCACCCGTTTTAACATTCCTAATTTTCTATTCATTCCTTAGATCATAAAACTTGCATCATTGGAAATGCTCAAAACTCAAAAGACATGAACACAATTATAACTAGAATATTTTATTATCACAGATTAAGGCACGAAAAAGTAGAACAACTTTTTTTATTGTCTGGTTCAAAACACACGAATGTAGCCTCCTCTTACTTATAACACTTTACAAAACACAACGATGAGTCAAATCCAGCTCATTCTTCTAAGAGAGGCCAAATTCAAATCCAGATATCGGAGGTGCAGTCTCCGCCTGGATATCTCATCTCATGGGCAAGCGCAGGACCATCAGGTTCATCACCAAAGTCCACAAAGAAATCAGGATTTATAGAGAGACCACCTTTCTCTGTATCAACATCAATCTGGATTATGTGTGATCCTTTGTCCATGAGTTCCGGGTAAAACTGACGGTCCCATGCACTAAACAGCGAGTTTGTTGCATACAGTCGTTTACCATCAAGGCTCAGCTGGATCATCTGAGGTCCTGCTCGTAGAGACTTCCCCTACAATTACACCCGAGATATTAAAGAACAGCTAAAATGTTCCAAGAAAATGCTAAAATGCAGTATGTAAAACTTAGTTTAAACCCCAAAATGTTACATTTTCAGTACAAACCTTGATCTGAGGAACATCAAACTGGTAAGTGGTGCCGTCTTCTCTAACAGCCTTAACAGGACTTCCCTTTTGTAATAGTCCCCCCACCCAAATTTGTCCGGTTAAGACAGGGTTCTTAGGGTCTTCGATGTTGTACTGACGAATGTCTCCATGAAGCCAGTTCACAAAGTAGAAAAAACGATCATCGAGGGAGATCAAGAAGTCGGTGATAAGCCCTGGCATCTCTGGAAGAATCCAGTTCTCTACTTTCAGAGGCTTAACTGATATAACCACCTACAAAAAAAAAAAAAATTCAAATTAAAAGAACAAAAAAAAAGAGGTAATGAAGATGATTCAGAAACTACACTTGCCTCATGACCCCATGTGTCATCACTGTTCCTGAAAAATCTTATCATATTACTGGACAAGGCACTCCCAACATACCCAATATCTTTCGAGGGATCATGCAAGAATCTAATCTCAAGAGGTAAGAGACCAGTATTACCAAGGTCAATAATCTGTTTCATTTCACCTTCTGGCCATTTATAAATATGTAAATGACTTCCATACAAGCCATCAGCAACATGCTGGAGATTGAAACCTTTGGAGAAAGCTTTAGGTGCTCCCCAAGAAGTGCTGATCATCGTCTTGAACCGAGGTTGGTACCAGAAGTCATACCCAAACTTTGGACCATGTCCTGGTTTGTCCCACCTGCTCTTGACATTGAAATCAGAGTCAAGAAGGAGAAACCCATTCCCTTTGGCGTTTCCTTCTTTGTCACCAAGGCAAGAGACCAACATATCGCCAGAGGCAAGGCAATGAGACGTGTGTGGAAACGCCAGTCCTGTCTTATCAGAAATATCTTTAGGCTCCACAACTTTGTACAAAGACGGAGCCTTTGGGTCGGTCTTTGTGTCGATGGCATAGATGCGACCAGATCTTCATCAAAGCAAGAGAAAAAGCATTCTATTAGTTCATCATGTAGAGATGTGAAGGTAAGAGGGAAAGAAGGCTCAAACAAGGAACTTACATTAAGCCTGGCAATACAAGAAAACGTCTATCAGCAGAAGCATCACCATGGCAAGAGCTGCATGAGTTCCAACCAGTGTGGTGAAGCTCATCTCCTATATAAGGCATCTTCAACCTGTGAATGACGCTTGAGAATGTTGGTGAGTTTGGATCCACATCTACCGTCGCCAAGTAGTCCGGTTGCTCTCGTCCCGTTCCTTAGAAACACAATTCAAAAAAAAAAAAAAAAAAAAAATTAAATACAGAGGAACCAAATATTTTTCCAACATTTTTCTTCAGTTTAACCCACAATTTAAAAACATTAGACTATTTTAATATTAAAAATCTCACATGAAAAAGAGTAATATATAAACAACATGGAAAAATCTGATTATTTCAGAGTTTCTATTAACGTTAAAATCAAGATTCAGTCAGAAAATACTGAAGTAAACTTTGAATAAAAATTGGTATATAGAAGAAGGGGGGAAACAAAATGTGTACCGGAGTAGAGAGCGGTGACGTATATGAGCTTTTCGCGTGGACCGGACATGGCAGCGAGAGGGCTTGCGTAACCCGGACCGGACTTGCAACAAGCTTTTCCTCCGCCATTGCTCACCGCCGACGCCAATACAGTCTCTGTCGCCATCTTTCTATATGTAAATACGTGGAAGTCCTGAAGCTAGACGTCTCTGAGTAAGACGTAAACACAAGCACACATGTGATATTTATTAGTGTGAAGCTTTTGGCTGTATGCGAGTAAGGACAATGGTCATTTGGGTCGTTGTTACTATCTTTTGTATCTATATATAGAGCGTGTGGCACCACACAAGATTCTTTTTATAAAGACATAGAGATGTAAAACTGTTTAATTCTACTTTTGCTAAGATGGTTTAATTGCATATTTAGAGTTTGAACAGATATCTGCATTTTTTTTTTCTTCTGGAAGACAAATTCTCCATGCAAAGTGAATTGGAAGAAAAAAAAATTTCTGGTATATTATTATTCCATTATTTTTTCATGTCATCAGAGTAGACAAATTTCTTTCGAGAAGTGCACCTGTTACTATATATTCGTGAGTTAATTAGTACGTGAGTGAGTTGTTTCGTTCTGAGATAATATATACAACACTTCACATTGCCAATAATCATGTGTGTTCACGAACAAATTGAGATCGACTGCTATACAGTCGGAAAGAAATGTTGAAGATAGCTATGGTCTAAATCTACTTCATGTTCGAATATAATTACAAGTCACGGATGTACTAACAAAGCCTTATGTCCAGGACAATTTCATATTCTTACTGGTAAGATGGAGTTTCACCTATCTTCACTCCATCTTTTGGGAAACATCAATGTGTAATAGTTAGTTAAAAGTTAGTTAGTTCGATAGTTAATTAACTGTTAATCTCGATTACTTGATTTAAACATCATTTAAGTTTGGGTAAAAAAAACTCGAATTCGAAATACCAAATTGAATCAGAACCGAAAAAGAGAAACCAAACCCAAACCTGAATTCATAAATACCCGAACGGGTCATAAATTTCTATACTCGCAAAACCAAAACCGAACTGAAAATTGAATGGATATCCGAAATAACTGAAATACAATTACATATCTAAAATATTAATTATATTTAAACTTGATATAACCTATTTATCCAAAGT
The DNA here is from genome assembly GCA_900108845.1 of Iljinskaea planisiliqua. Classification (NCBI taxonomy): domain Eukaryota; kingdom Viridiplantae; phylum Streptophyta; class Magnoliopsida; order Brassicales; family Brassicaceae; genus Iljinskaea; species Iljinskaea planisiliqua. Next base: position 3,802,708 of record FNXX01000006.1, on the reverse strand, counting down.
TATAATTATAAATCTAAATATATGAATTATTTTTAGACTAAAATAACTAATATATTTAAAATAAGTAAAATATACAAAAATATTTAGTTATATTTTTTAAATTTAAATAATTTTTCTTTTATTTTTATAAATTTTTGGTTACCCAAAGTGAAATTCTAAACTACCCCAATGAAGTTTTATATCTATAAATTCGAAAACCCAAAAAAAAACCCAAATGCCTATTTTTTTTTTTTCCAACAAACTAAATATTGTCATTTCCTTAATTACGCCCGTGAGTATATAAATCTATTTTGATTAGTGCACATTGTTATTGTCATTTCATTAATTACTACATCCATAAGTTGGTGAACGAAGTTTGAATGAATAAATCCACGTTACTATATCCGTGAGTTGGTGAGTGAGTGCGATAGAACAGCGACTCTTTTGTTGTCATCTTTATTTTCTTTACACATTTGTTCTTATCCAATAATATCCGTGAAGTGTGAACTCTCCATTTTTTCGTAAATATTTGGAAATACATTCGATTTTCCGTGACCCTCGTTACTATACCCAATTCCAAAAAAAATAAAAAAATCTCAGCAATTTTCAGAACACAAATGTTACAAACATAGAAACAGAACTTACCAGAAGTCATTGCAGGAACATTTTCCTCCTTTAAAATGATGATATCTAGTAGCATCTCGGACTATAATCTCTCTTTCTGTAATCTCACTTATATGTTTCAGAACAACATGACAATCTCCACAAACCCTTAGATTTTTCACAATCCGTATCGGAGTCTCTGGAACGCCCTTAAGCAATCCATATGCAACAGCAGATCGTTCGCTATGCCAAAACAAAAGCTTTTCTTTCTCTTGCTCATCCATGTCGTGTAAGATCCAGCTCGTATCAGGAACATAACCATTTCTTCTTCTCATCTCTTCCTCTAACTTCTTGAGAAACCCAAAGATATCTTCTTTTAGAGGATGAGATGCTTCTCCTGCGTAAAACACTTCGGTTTCTTTCCGAACCTCCACGCTACTGTACCCTGGATCTTTTCTAACTTCCATGTCTCCTAGTTTCCTTCTTGCCTCTGATACTCTCCCCCACAAAGAAGCACTTGCGTAGACGTTTGATAAAAGTATATAAGTCGATGGATCTTTCGGTTTAAAGCTGCTTAAGAGATGATCAGCGATTCTTACACCCATCTGAACTTTCCCCTGGCGCTTACAAGCACTTAGCAAAGCAGCCCAAGTTGGTTCATCCGGAGGGAACGGCATTGTATTAATTAAGTTCTCAGCTTCATCAAGCAATCCAGACCGACCAAGAAGATCCAACAAACATGTGTAATGCTGCAAGGACGGGCGGATTCCATAGTCCTTAGTCATTGATTGAAATAGCTCACGGCCTTTATCCACAAAACCGACATGGCTACACGCATATATCAACCCAACAAACGTGACCTCGTTAGGCTTTACACCGTGAGAAACCATATCATCATACAAGGTCAATGCACTCTCAGCCTGACCATGCTGAGCCATTCCAACAATAAGCGACGTCCACGAAACTACATCTCTGTGACGCATCCTACTGAAAATATCCTTTGCGGCTATAACATCGCTGCATTTAGCGTACATATCGATAAGGGCGTTACTAATGAAAAGACAAGAGTCAAATCCTAGAGACATAACCAAACCATGAACCTGTCTCCCTGCTATCGAAGCTGCCATATTAGCACAAGCACCAACAATGCTCGAAAGGACTAAAGGATCCAAAATATCAACACTTTCTCTCCTCATTTCAGTAAACACAGAAAAAGCTTCAAACCCTTTCCCACTCTGTACAAAACCAGAGATCAACGCAGTCCAAGAATACAAATTCTTGACTGGTATGTTCCTAAAAAGCTCCAAAGCTTCTTCCTTTCTTCCGCTTTTGGCATATCCAGATACCATTGCAGTCCAAGAAATGGTGTTTTTCACTCTTATAGAATCGAAAACTGCTTTAGCACTCTCGAGCAACTCACATTTAGCGTACATATCAACCATTGAAGACTTCACAACATCATCATGAGAATACTTAGAGACTACAAAATGGCAATGAACTTGCTTCCCGTGCTTAACAGATCCTAAGTTAGCACATGCCTTAACAAGAGCCGAGAACACGAAATCATCCGGACGCAACCCACCACTACAAGAAAACACAGAGAGTGTCTTACCAGAGAGATTAGCTTGATTAAGAGCTGTGAGAACAGAGGCCCAAGCAATGTGGTCTCTATGAGGCATTTCGTCGAACAACTGGTGTGCATGAGAAGCAGCGCCACATTTTCCGTACACATTGACGAGGGTATTGGCCAAAGGAAGACACTGAATGATCCCAAGCTTGAAGATTTGAGCATGGAGGGCTTTTGCATTGGTTAGTGTTCGATTCCTCGCACAGAGCTTGAGCTGATGAAGATACTGAGGGATAAGCATTCATCACCTGTTGTAGCTTTCTTGGTTCACCCACAAAATCTAAAATTACAAAAATGACCGCTTATTTTGAATTCTTTATTGATTGGTTCTTAAATATAGAAATGATTAGAATTATACACAAAATGTTTAATTATTAATTTATTTGCATATTCTTAAAAGAGTATCATTTTATTGTTTAATTTACATTAACAATAGAAACAAGATTTAATCAAAATGTCTGTTGTTAATTGTAAAGTTGATTAATCTCGTCTTTGTACTTAGCCACGACCTTGTCCCGTCTAATCTTCATCGTTGGTGTCATTAAGCCATTGTCTATCTGCAATGTTGTGTCATAAACCAAATTTCTAATGAGGTTTACGATCTTTTAATTTTAAATAAGAACGGTTTATATATTTATAATTACCGTGAAGGGCTCGTCCACGATCAAGACTGGTCCGACTTGGAACGAGCATTCTGATGTCCTGCAACATTGTTCAAACAGAGTAAAAATATAAATACTTTTACCTTAAGTTAAAAAGTATGTTTTTCTTTTTTTTTTACCATTTCCTCAGTTCTTCGTAAACTAAGCTCTTTAGCTTATCTTTGCCAAGTTTGGATATTTCAGGATCTATTTTTTCTGCTTCCTCTTTGTTTGGGATGATGATAGCTCCAAGGCGTCGTTGATCCTGTGAATGAGATTCTTGTTACAAAAACGAAATAGTCAAATATTAAAGATTTTTGTATTTGTCTAAAAGAGAGTTCAAGCACCTGTCCAATAACAACGATTTGATCAATCAATCTGCTTCTCATGGCGGCTTCTTCAATCTCCAATGGTTCCACGTTTTCACCTACAGTGACGATAATGTTATCAATATACTGCGTTTGAACATGTTTTGTGACTTTGGATTATACCTGTGGAGAGTACAATTGTGTCCTTTGCACGGCCTTCAAGAACGATGAGACCTCCACAGCGGCGACTTCTTCCTGTTGAGTGATGAGGAGCGATCCAGCCAGTGTCTCCTGTGTTGAACCATCCACTCTCATTTAAAACTTGCTTTGTGGTTGATGGATTCTGAAGCACACACCAACAGATATTTTTGTTAAGAGCCGGTTTAATCATCAAGGCAACACCATCCCTTACGCAATGACATACAATCAGAAGCATGTTATTAATACAATACTACCTTATAATAACCTTTCATAATTTGTGGTCCTCTGACTTTGACAATGCCCTTTGAACCAGGAGGGAGAACGTTATTAGTCTCAGGATCTACAATTTTGAATTCTGTACCATGCATTGGATGCCCAGCTGAGCCAATAACCTTCATTACATAACAATTAAAGACAGAGAAATACAGTAATTAAGTCGATGAAAAACACAAATGATGGATCAAAAGACTTAACAGTTAAGATTTAAGAGGTTGTAATGTCATATAAGGGAGAAAAACAAAGCTCAGTGGGAAGAGATATATTAGATTTTGCACAAAATTCAGCAGAGGTGATAGATATTCTTTAGCAAAAACTCAAAAAAAAAAAGCTTCGAATCGTTTGGAATTCAAAATCCATTAGGAAACAGAAGCAGGGAGTGACTTACATTACAGCTAAGAGTTCGCGCACAGACAACCGGCGAGGTCTCTGTCAAACCATAACCATTTTGTAGAATCACACCAATGGCCTGCACAGTTTTGAAACGAAGTCTTTTACATGTCGAAACTTGTTCAAAGGTAACAAAAGAAATTGATTTAAGTTTTCTAAGAGACATCATAAACGGCTAACCTCAAAAAACTTGTCAATGTGAATCGGTAAGCTACCACCTCCACTAATACCAGCCTGTGGAAACCAAAGATCATATCAGTCTTAACTAGAAATATTTTGGTGAGAGACAAATCTTTAAAAAAAAATGAACAAAATAGAAAATAAAATTTGTGTTTACTACCTTTGATATACCAATAGACGCATGAATTTTCTTGTAGATTAGGATCTTGGCCAACATATGTAATGGCCACAATAAAGCAGCAACTACTCTCGCTCGCAACCAATCAACCAAAGTGACAATATACATTGGAGTTTTCTGCTCTTTTGTCAGACACATACCCTGTAAACCAGACCAAATGCCATATCAGAACTTCAGGCACCACAAAAAGGGATAATTAGAAAAGCTTTCAAAGCAAACTATAAGGTAAGACAAAATGTTAAAGAGATATGTGTCATGAAACCTCATAAATCCTTTTCATCTCCATATATGCCAGACTGATTTTGATCAGTGTAAGTGCTAGAAATTTACGGGCAGCAGAACTTGAGGAAATTTGCTTTTGAATCCCACTGCAGTGCTCAAAGAGGAAACAAAGAAAAGAAAGAAAGAAATGATGTTTAACAACCAACTCGTGTTTGACAATGCTTAGTAGTTAATGATTCAAATCATGGATTAAGATTTTATAAACACGGAACGATTGAGTGGAAACACTCATTAGGAGTGTACTTTCACAAGGCTTGTCCAGCAACGAGACTAAATCGAAGTCCTCAATATGGATTTTAGACATTAAAACAAATGGATATCGAGCTTCTGTATTTATACAATGCATCATTAAGATAATATGAGTACTGCGCAAACTTTTAACTTGAAAAGTGACAAACCTGTAAAGTGTCTCGTATACCAAAGGAACGGATATAAGATAGTGTGGTTGATACCGCTTTAGATCATCCTATACAATAAGGAAACAACATAAAAACGAATTAAACACAAAAGGAGCTCACTGGATGATATACTTCAATCATCCTTCCGTTAAAGTTTCACATTTTCGCATGTTTAAGGGTAAGATGCGTGTTTCAAAAAGCACAATGATATGAATATTCATTATATTTTCCTCCTATTGTCAAAATAAAAACAAAGATGATTGATCTCAGGAAGTGACGGAAGTATCACACAAACAGGGGGACCAACACAACTCGATATAAGAAGTACAATGATTGCAAAAAATACAGACGAGAAATACCTTTAAAAATCTTATAGACGTATACATTTGCTCAACTCCACATGTGAATATGAAGTATTCACAAGCACGTTCATAGGCATGCCATGACGGCAGCATGCTTAGAAATCTATCACCAGCTTGAGCAGGTACATATGCGGATAAATGTTTTATCTGGAAAGTGTTTAAGAAAACAATTTAGAAGCTCAAACCTGTTCTTAATAAGAAAAGAAACAGAATCACCAAATAAACGCTTGCAAAGAAGTACTGTGCATATTGGCTTGAACCTGGTGTAAGAGATTCCGATGTGTAAGCATAACGCCTTTCGGATTTCCCGTGGTACCACTGGTATACATAATCGCGGCTGTAGCATCTGAATTGATAGAACTATATTCAGAGTGCCCTGCAGTCATTCATTTGTCAGCATCAGAATATTCTTTTAGGGCCTTGGAGAAAAAAACATAGATCTTCAACGTACTGGTAGCATGTTTTGCACGCCTCTCCTGTCCTAGGTTTTTAATTTCTGTGTAGCTGTAAACTGGAATCTGCATCTCCTGCGTAACCAATGATGACTTCTCACCCCAGAGAAGTATTAAAAACTTCAGAGATGCCTTGGTAGTAAATGTGTCAGCGATGCGGTTGAAAAACTCGGGATTATCCACAACAAGGGCTACACTGCAAAATACAGATCACTTGAAATTCTTGATCTCTGTATTGCAAACAAATCTGGCGCCGATAACTGAAGAGAGACAGTATCATCAAAGGTCTTATAGGAGCTCAGATGGAATAAGATAAATGAGAAAACAAGAAGATGTTTGACTAGAGCTACGCCTAATCTGAAAATTAATTCCTAAACAGGAACCAAAACTTGTCAATCATTAAGAAACCTTAAAACTCAGCAACATCATTAGATACATCTGAAGATATAGAACTAAAAACTGTTTCATGCAAACAAAATAAGAAGACGACGATGATACAAACTGTACACAAATCAGATTAGTATATTATGATAGCATACCTTTCAGAATGACGGTATATCTGCAGTAACTCTTCAACAGAGGACCTAGATCCTCTGACAACATTGACTGCTCCTGTGGACATTATACCTAGCATAAAGTGATAACTAGTACGTTACCAACAACTCCAAGGAGAGAAGAAGAAATGAATGAACAGTGTTTGCACCAAGAAGTGGAGTTAAAATAGCACTGTAAGCTTATCACAAACTGAGAGGGTACCACGTAAAATTTCTACACGACTTCCGTCTTTGGACAAGCAATTTGTATTAAAGGAAAGTACTTTTCAGTTGAAGCTCTTCAGTCAGGGAAAAGAATATACAGAAACCATAACTTTGTCCGTTTAACACATCTATATAACAAAAAGGAAGATACTAACAAGGTGCTTGGATGTGTGAAGAACTAAAAATCTATAGAGAAGAAAGGAAACGAGCAGAATCATCTTATACGTATCTCGAAAGATTGTTGTTTGATGGTAAATGTGTGCAAGCGCAGCTAGGCGATGCAATTATTTATGAAATCAATCTCCCTAATGAGTCATGCTCTTCCTATATATTAACGAGTAACAGACTAATATTCACACTATATTCTACTGTGTTCCATATCAACAAACCGCGTACCTTGATCTGAAACAAGCCATCTGCAGGAGTTATCAGCAAAAAGTGCAATCTTCTCATCTGCTTTCACTCCAACAGCTCGTAATCCCTCAGCAAAGTCCAAAATCTCTTGTTCCAACTGAAAAATTTCAGTAAAATAAGGTGAATGACTTCGTTGCTCACCAAAGAACTAACATCTACAACGACAATAGACACACCTGCTTGTAGGTCAATTTCAAAGGTGGATCATGATAAGGATCTACCAATGCAACTTTATGACCATACTTTTCTGCAGATGATCTCCAAATATCCGGAACAGCTTTCCATTCATTAGAGCGTAAAGCAGCATCTCCTGACAATGACGACGAGCTTTCAATGATTGGCGCCACGTCCTTTTCCTGAATCATACATACAATACCCGAAACTGATGTTACCAGATGAGAGATATGAACCTTCGTGCAGATAGATAAACTATGATGACAAATACATCAGAGATGACAGTTTGAAATCCAAAGAATCAAGAAAAGCTACACACTTTATGCATCAAACCCAACAAAAAGGATACATTTTGAAAAGATTTCTTAATCACTAAACACAAAGAAATGGACTTTTTCCTCAAATTGGACAACTTTCGAAACTAAAGTGAAAGAGAAATTAGTTTATTAAGACAACGCAAAGAAGAAATTTGAACTCACCTTGGATTCGCAGTGAATCCGAAATCGCCGGAACGAAGGGACTCGAACTCGGGGACCAAATCCGTCGTGACGCGAAATCAATCTGAACCGGAGATCAGGAGATTCACGAGAAGAAGAGCCGTGCGAAAGAAGCGTGGAAGGTCCTAAGGAAGTCGACGTCATCGCTGACGTGCGAAGCAACGAGGAGGAAGCGATGAAGAAGGAGCAATCAGGTTTCAGAAGAAGTGGCATCTGCAAAAAAAAGACAAGAGAAAGAAGATGGGGGGACCTCAGACTCTCAGAGAAGAAACAGAACAGAGAGATATCTCTCGAAGCAGCTAACGCAAATCATGTCCTTGTCGTTATTACATACAATCTTCTTCAGTGGTGAAGAATCATGGCTGCTCTCACTGGAGGAGATTTTCGATTCAACTTTCTTCCGAAATTGAGTTTTAAATATACTTTTTGTGTGTTTTATTTCGTTGAACTCTTATTTTTTCGTTTGTTTGCTTCCGTCAAACTTTTTGTATTATTAAATGCATTCACATGACACGACATTATTTTAATTCTGAACATATGTTTGATCAGAATTTTATGACCCAACCATGTTATAATCAACATTGTGTTTGTTTATATATGGTAGTTTATTTGGCTGAAAAACAAAGGGAACATGATCTATATTTTTTTCGCTAAAAAAATATATTATTTAGTAATTATTTGATTTTGTTTTTCTCAACATTACGAAACAAGAAATAAGAGACAGAAAATGTATAATGAAAAACAATATTGGATAAATACGAATAATGCAGCCTCCTTATATCATCTTCAAGCTTTGTTTTTCTCACAGAGTAACGCTTGGAAACTTGCAGCGATCATTTCCTTTACACAAAAAAAAAAAAAAAAAAAAAAAAGATATTTGTCAGTTACAGGATAATTCCATAATTACCCTTAATCGGTCACATGAAGCTTAGCTTTGTCCAATTTAAAAAAAAAAAACACGAAAACAAGAATGGCTCACCAGGGTTGGTCGTGGTCTCATGAGCCAGTCCATCGAAGTAACATCTAACGTTTTCGGTACGGAACTCAGCCCAGTACGAGCTAATCGCATAGCTTGCGTGCCAATATATAGAGACCGGCTCGTAACATTCTCTTCCCGGAGCCAAAGCCGCGCACGTCGTGTTGCTTCGACCGCAAGCAGTCCTCAAAGCTTCTTCAAGCTGAGCCTCGTTGGCTCCTTCCACCGGCACGCACCACACTTGACCCTTGTAAGGAACATTGTTCGTCGGTTCAGGCAAAGGGTTGAAACCGGTTAAGGGCTTTTGACCAGTGAAGTCAATGTCGTAGATCGGTGTGCCGTCTGGATGCAAGATTCCCCAGTGTCTCTGTGTTCCCGAACCGGATTTCTGGTTTTCGTTGAACAATGAGAAGACAAACGTCGGTATAGGTAAACCGGGTCTAGCTGGTGTACCGATTGGTGGAATTGCGGTCATCTTCTTGATCAAATTCCGGTTATATATCGCTGCGTTGAGTACATTGGCGCCGGTTTCGTCGATGTCGCCGGAATTAGGCCATCCGGTTTCGGAGATTGCGAGGCGGATGTGTGGGTAACCGAGTTTGGTCATGGCGAAGATAACCGAATCTAACATTTGGTCTAGAAGGTTACGGTAAACCAAACGGGTTTGTGGATCGGTATAAGTTGTATTTCCTTGGAACAGAGCGAAGTCCAAAGTGGTGTTCATAGGGTTTCTTGACCAACGGAAGTAAGGTTGAAGATTGACGAAGAAGTAAGAGTTTGTTCCGTTGAGAAACTTCAGCAACGGCAATATCAACGGTCCGGCGATATCTTCCCGGAACGTTGAGTTCGACGGTGGAAACGTCGACCGGAGAGAATCCATAGCTAAAGGTGTCCCGACTTTGATGTTGTGGATACCGTGTGCTCTAAGCGAATTCACAATCTTGCGCATGGCCGGTATGAGATTGGCTGTTATGTTCCTGTCTTCGACAGAGAGGACTTCGTTTCCGACGAGGACAAATCGGATTTGTGTTTGAGGGTAGTAAGGGATGATGTTGGTTCTGACCCAATCTTCAGCTGTGGTTTGGTTGGTGCTGAGGGAAATGATCTGGTGGTTAGGGACTGTTATGGTGACGTAGAGATTGGTTTGAGAGAGGAGTGTGAGAGACTCTGGATCAGCGTCGTAGAGCTTGACATGACCGGCTTTGATGGATTTGATGAAATTGATTGATTGGTAAGGAGATGGAAGGTTGTTTCCTTGTCTACCGTAGTTGATACCAATCTTGGTGGCTAAATCTAGCATTACTTTCCTCTGTATGTACCTGTGCTGATGCTGGAACCGAGTCGCGGAGCAACATGAACCTGTAAAACCAAGGAAAATTACGTTCAATATGGAAGGAAAAAAGAATGTAAACATATGATTTTATTGATGGAGAAGATGATATACTTGAAAAGACAAGGAGGGTGAAGAGGAAGAAAGCAAGAAGAGACATGGCTTTGTGTTTGGTTTGCAATGTGTTAGTGGTGTTCAGATTGTGATTTGAGTTGGAATGGTGTGGAATTGGAGATGATGCATCTAGGTATTTAAGTAGGAGTATGGTGTAAGTTTAGTGTGAAGATTATAGATTTGTATTGAGTCATGCAAGAAAAGCTTCTTTTTATTTTATTTTTTTTGGCTTCGGGTTTCTTTTGAAACTATACCATAGTTCTTTTGTGCTATGATTTTAAAAAGATTGTTGGTTGGATGGTTCAAATTGAACCAAGACACTCTCTTCCCAAATTTCTCAATTAACATCATCATTCACAACATCTATAATTAACTAGTAATATTCTGAATGTTCTGAATTTAACTAGTAACTAAACATCTATAATGCAAATCGGTGGAGCTCACAAGTCAAAAATACTCGGAGAAGACGTGTTTGATTGTCTGATGATTCACATATATCAGTATGGAGCATATCACAACATCATATAACTTCACTCACCATCAATAATATTAAACAACTCTAATTTAGAATGAAAGTTGTAGACAAGACCAAATGCAGTCAAGACACTAACCCCACGTGTCAACTCCAATCTTCTAACGGTACTAGAAAGAGACAACATGAAAAACAAAAGCCTAAAAGAGCAAATGGGTTTGAACGATTAACCCACACCACACAGCAGGAGAATCGCGTTTGCGGCTTTGAAAAATCAGAGGAATCTTGCGGAGTGCTTCAATGATTAACCCACACCACACGGCTTAGAAATTGCGTTTGGTTTATTGAATAATCAAAGTAATCTTCAGGCTGCATAGCGTTTCAGCGATTAACCCACACCACACGGCTGACAAAATTGCATTTTGTTGCTTTCGATAATTCGTTAGATCAAACCACTCTTGAATTTTCAAATTTCTTAGGCTTTGTGGACCATTCTCATCAACTAGTCTTCATAGGAGACTTCTAAAGTCAAGCTTTAGTTCTCTCCACAAATATGAGAGACAATCCAATGATCCAAAGCCATTCACTCGTTTCACAGAAATCAAAGAAAAAAAAGATATGATGCATTCTTTTAGTGAGAGGATGATGATGATAATATGGAGCTCGTGTTTAGTCTTCTCCCTTTTTAACTTGATGTTTGTTTTTGCTTCTCCTGCTAGGCACTTGTGTCGTCCAGACCAGAGAGATGTTCTTTGGGAGCTTAAGAGTGAACTCTATGTGGAAGAGGTCAATTCCAATGAGAAGTGGAGGAACAACACTGATTGCTGTTCTTGGGATGGTGTTTATTGTGATCCTAAAACGGGTGAAGTCATTGAGTTAGACCTCAGGGGCTTTTATCTCAGTGGCACTTTGAGATCTAATAGTAGCCTGTTTAGACTACAACATCTTCAGAGTCTATTTATCGGCTCCTTCAATAATATTTCTGGTATTCTACCAGATTCTATCGACAACCTCGAATATCTGAGTGTTTTGAGTTTTGAAAATTGTGGTTTCTTTGGAAAGATTCCTTCTTCGCTTGGAAATCTTTCTTATCTCACTCATCTTGATCTTTTTGGTAATGGTTTCACTGGTGAACTACCAGATTCGATCGGCAATTTAAAATGGCTAACAAAATTGCGGCTTGATGGTAACAAGCTCAGTGGGAACTTTCCTCCAAAGCTACTCAATTTGAGCGAGCTCACCTATATCGGCCTTGGTTATAACCAGTTCAAAGGTATGCTCCCATCTAATATGAGTAGTCTCTCGAAACTGGTGTATTTTGATATAAGCGGAAATTCATTTTTTGGATCTGTTCCATCGTCTCTTTTTATGATCTCTTCGTTGATCCATCTTAACCTTGGAAGAAACAACTTCAGTGGTTCTCTTAAGATTGGGAACATCTCTTCACCATCAAAATTGCAATATTTATCCCTTAAAGAAAACAACTTCAATGGGCAAATCCCAGGATTTATATCGAAACTAGTCGGGCTCTCGCATCTTGACCTCTCTTATTGGAATACAGGGAGAGGCATGGTTGATTTCAGCATCTTCTCCCATCTCAAGTCACTTGAAATATTACATCTCTGGTATATGAATACAAGAAGCATGGTTGACTTGAATCTTTTCTCACATCTCATGTCACTTGGAGGGCTGGGTCTTTCAGGAAATAATTTGAAGATCAATTCAACTCTCCATCTTCCCTCATCCATATCTTTCTTGTTTATAAAATCTTGCAATCTTTCTAAATTTCCTGAGTTTCTACAAGCTCAAACCAGATTGGAGAATCTAGACATTTCAGCAAATCATATTGAAGGCCAAGTACCAGAGTGGTTATGGAGGTTGCCAAGGTTGCAACATGTAATCATTTCTCATAATTCATTGAGCGCTTTTGAAGGACCACCAGATGTTATTCGAAGAAGTGAAAATATAGTTCTGTTTGATATAAGTTCAAACAATTTTGAGGGCTCATTTCCTTTATTACCAATCTCTACAAATTTCATTTTAGGCTCCAATAATCGGTTTTCGGGAGAGATTCCTAAGGCAATATGTGAATTGGTCAGTCTTAATACACTTGATTTATCCAACAACAACTTCAGCGGATCTCTTCCTCAGTGTTTCAATACTTCTCTCAATGTCTTGAATCTTCAGAATAACAGTCTCTCTGGCATTTTTCCAGAGGAATCTATCGGTGTTGGCTTGACATATCTTGATGTTGGTCACAACCGGTTTTCAGGAGATCTTCCCAAGTCTCTGTTCATCTGCACTAGTCTCCAGTTTCTGAACGTTGAAGATAACATGTTCAATGATACATTTCCAATCTCATTGAGATTGTTTCCCAATCTCCTGGTTCTTGTCCTCCGTTCTAATGAGTTACATGGGCCAATACCTTCTTCTGGAGATTCATTGAGCTTCCGTAAACTACGAATCTTTGATATTTCAAATAATCGCTTTACTGGAGTTTTGCCATCAGATTACTTTGTTGGTTGGAGTGCAATGTCATCGGGCGCAGACATGGTAGCAGATAAGCCATATGGTTATATAGACTCGGTGGATGTGACAAACAAAGGATCAAATATAGAGCTGGTTGGGAGTGTTTTCAGAATGTACAAAACCATCGATGTCTCCGGAAACAAATTGGAAGGAAATATTCCTAAATCCATCAGATTACTCAAGGAACTGATTGTGCTTAATATGTCAAACAATGCTTTCACAGGCCACATTCCTCTATTTATTGTGAACTTGACAAATCTTGAATCACTGGATCTATCTCAAAACGGGCTATCCGGAAAAATCCCACCAGAGCTCGGGAAACTCACGTTTCTAGCATGGATGAACTTCTCTTACAACAAGCTTGAAGGTCCAATACCACAAGGCACGCAGATTCAAAGCCAGAGTACTTCTTCATTTGCAGAGAATCCTGGCCTATGCGGTGTTCCTCTCCAAAAACCCTGCAGTGAAGGGGAAGAGAAGGCAACGAAGCAAGATCAAGATGAAGAGAAGGAAGAAAAAGATCAAATATTGAACTGGACTGCAGCTTCTATAGGCTATGTACCTGGTGTTGTGGGTGGACTCACCATTGGTCATATTCTAGCTTCATATAAGCATGAATGGTTCATGAGGATCTTTCGCTCTTGTACTTGAATATATAAGCATTATTTCTTAGTACTATGGTGCCTCCTTACAATCTATCTTTTATGTATTAGGCTTCTATGGTTTGGACATAGCAGCATCGTTTGTATTTGGGATTGAATAATCTGAAGATCTTATCTTCTTCTCTTCCTTTATTCTGTAAATTTGTGTTGAAGATCCTATCTTCTTCTCTTCCTTTATTCTGTAAATTTGTGTAAGACCTAACAATAACCTGGCCTATATAACATATGTCATGGTCAATCATCATGCCACTATAAAAAAACTCAGGTCAAGCAGGAGGCCCTTGAAAATTGATGGAGAGTGTCAGGTAGGAAAAACACTTTTATAAGGTCGCAGCTCCGCTTTGGAGCTTAGAGCTGAGTTTGACGATGGAGAAGAATCCAATTATTATCAATGGATGCCTGTGAAGATTTTTGATTCTTCTAATCTTTTATTGGTTTTGGCATAAATTGATTTGAGAAAAGTTGAAAAGAGTTGAGATTTTTATTTGCTTGTCGTATTCCAATTTGATTTATGGGGTTGGTAGTTTGGTACATAAAAAAATAGCTAAAGTTAAAATATTGAAAGTGGTGTGAAGTTTGTAAAATGAGTATAATGAAAATAGGTAACTGGGTATACAATAAGAAATCAGACAAATTAGTTTTTTGACAAATCCAATTCTGAGACCAAACAATGTAAATATTTTACTCCGATTGAACCTGAATATACCCTTACACGCTCTCTATTCCTTTTCATTCCATGCACAGTGCTACATCGTTAAATGCATACATTCTCTATCATCCTCTTCACTTAATATAATCACACCACTCTCTCTTTCTCTCTCTTCCCTCACATATCTCTTTATACTTTGTTATTGTTTTCTTCATGATATCGGAAGATGAAGGGAATGACGACGGAGAAGATTTTTTACCTTTGACTCTCCAGCTTTCTCCACTAACTTCACTTCTCCGGTGGCTCCACCGACACGGAAGACGAGGATAGTCATGACGAAAAGAATTTCTTCGATGGGCTGACTCGCCGACTCACTCTCTCAACTCAGCTGGCAGAAGAGTTCGACTCTCTAGCTTTCTCTCCTAACTTCATAATGGATCCCTCGGTAGGATTGTTCTCTTTGTGGGTAGGTTTGGATATGAATGAGTCCGCAGCTACTAGCATACACGGATCAAACTGGTGGATCGATTGAGACCGTCAAGAGCTGCGGAAGACTCTTGGTATTCTCCACTCCAAAGATTCAAGGAAGTAACCCTTAACAATGAATCCAAGGAGGTTTGTTGATTTGGGAAGTAACCCTTGCCAAAACCAACGGAATGTTCAAGAAGAACAGTGAGATTTCCTCTCAAGAAAAAGATGATAAAAACTTCGATTAATCTTCTGCAATCATGTTCTTACAAACTTAAAGTGTTTCGTAGCTAAGGGATAGAGTAATACGAGGAGTTTTTGAAGTTTCCTAGAATTTAAAATAAATGAAAATAGAATAGATTCTGGTCAGGTCAAAGTCGCCTCCAGTCCACGCGGATTGGTGAGAATGACTCTTGAACTTCCGACAAAGATGACCCTTGATCTTCTGGTGACATTCAGCTTGGTGTTTCTCGGGCACGGATGGAGCAAAGGAGACCTTCTTGGGGCAAGTCAGGTTTGGCTCGTGCTAACTGGAAACTCCCACGTTCGATCATCCCCTTAAGTCCCATAATGTGCTGCCTCCAACTTCGGTCGATGGAAAAATCCATAAAGTCTGGAAAACTTCTTTCTTTCTCTGCGGGGTCGATATCCGGACGTCTGGTTTGGGCTAGAACTTGAGTGTCACGTCCGGTCTCTGAATTGGCTCGGGCCATTTGAATTCTGACTCGTTCGTTGTCTTCTTCATGACTTTTGGGACAAGATTGAGATCGAGTTCGTCGAGTGATTCGGTCTTTAGGTCGGCCGTCCCTTCGCAGCTTGCTCCCGTGTCCGGCCGGGTCTATACGGAATACGGCCGTAGCGTCCGGATGTCCTGCTCCTTGTCCTGAGCTGATTTCCTGTGGTTGAACCTCGATTTCCTCACGAGAAAGTTGTTCCTCAGCATGATTGCCCGGTCGGTCCAGTTCTGGCTCTTCATCCTCCGATCGGTCCATAGACGTCTGGCCTGGTTCGGTACCTCGGTATCTATCACTTCACCTCTCTCGGTGACTCCACCGACACGGAAGATGCGGGCAGGGATGACGAAGATGATTTCTTGGGCTGACTCGCCGACTTGCTCCCTCAACTCTGCCGGAACATTTGTGGTATGCAGTCGATTATTATATGTGTTTTCATATACGTCTAACAAATTAATTAGTAAACTACAAGTATATTTTCATGTTTATTTCTTTATGTTCATACTGCTTAGCAATACTACTTATTTAATTTTCATGCTACGTGTTTTTTTACACGTGTAACAAGTTAATTAATAAACTACGAGTATATTTATTTTTCATGTTGTGTATTTTCTTACACGTTTAACAAATTAATTAATGAACTACCAATATAAGTCTATTTACCGTGTAATTAATATATACATAGCAGCATATTCATTTATACAGATAGGTCTTATAAAATGCTTCCATTGTAATCTATGCTAGTAGAACGATAAAACATTATATATATATAAACACATATTATAACCCGAGTTTGATTTGGTAGTACACAAATGACTTTTATATTAGTCGTGCCTATAAATGAAATTGAGTAGACGTGCATATTAGAAAATACCCATGAATAGCCTAAAGTAGATCTCATTATATTTTATGTTGGACAATATTTAGACTTTAATAAGAAGATGTGATATATCTTTTTTCTTTTCAGAAAATGGATATCCCTTAATTGTTTTTGTGTATGTTTGAGACTTTATTGATGTTGGAGAACATTGCTGCAAGCAATTTGAATAGAAATCAATAATAATGTGATCTTGGAGAACATTGCTACAAACAATTTGATCATGAACTTTGCAGCCACATTCTTTTGGAAGTGGACAATGCACGCTTCTAGGTTAGATTTCAGGTAAACTTGATTATTATAGGGTAGTTCTTATTAAGCAGCTTCAAACTATTCTAAGTTTCATATGTGATAATGTACAAATATAAATATATAAATGTAAATTTTTTATGTTGCAATGTACATTTACACATAGCACACCACATCCAATAATACCTGCGTTAAACATCTAATTACATGCAATAAATATATTAACGTAAATATTTCAATGTGTAATCTACATATACACGTAACATACCACATAGAATAATACATGCATTAAACATCAAATTACATGTACCGTCATTTTGTATCACATTATTTAAAAACATATGTACGTAAGCCGAATGTATATGGACGACATTTGAAATAATGTCAATCTATGTTCTTAAATTACACAATCCACTTACGAACCTCTACATCCATTAATATTTACTTTTTTCTCCTTTCCATACACTCATTATTAATGTTTTTTTTGTCTTTAACCCATCAAAACCTGCATTTATTATTCAATCAGACGGCGAACAATAAAATTACCGAGTTTTCATTAACTCCACTTATGATTCTTTCCCACTCGCAGTCGTCCGACAATCTCACTCACACTCTGTGTTCAAAAATACAGCCGCCTAAACGTTAAGCGGCCCAGAACCACGGCGATTAAGGGCAAATCGGTCGATTATGCGGTGGGGTGATTAATTTCCGCGTTAGACCGTATAGAAGCATCGTTGGCCGCATAGAAACTGCGTTGGACCGCCTAATTTCCGAATAGACCCCAATTTTTTTTTTTTTTAAATTGTTTCAGCCAAAATAAAATTCAATCCAACCAAAGTCCAATTTTATTTTGTTTAGGTTTTTTTAGTTTAGGGATTGGATTATGATCATCCTTATTTTAAATATTTCATATTTGATCTTATATGATTTATTTATAAATTTTATATAAAAATATTATGTAACATTAAATTTGTTTTTTATATAGAAATATATTAAATATGTTATAAGTACATTAAATTTCATTAAAAAAACTAGTCATAGAGTACTTCCCGATTAATACCCAATTTTTCACTAACTCGCTAGACCCGAATCGACCATCCGACTAGCGCTTAGCGTATTTCCGAACACAACTCACGTTCATTGGCATCTCACTTTACTTAGTACCCTTATAATGTTTAATAAAATAATTTTTTTATCTCTACTGAAAAACTAATTTAATTTCTAAATCTTATTTTTATTTTTCAGCAAAATTTTCAATTTATGAGCGATGTAATGTTGATTTGATGGAAGAGTTATATTTAGAGTTACTTTTAGAGGTTCTATCTGGCCAGTCCCTCCCTATTTTGAAAATTTAGTATATATATATATATATATATTTTTTACTAAAATTTAATCAATTCAAAAAACCAATATACGCTAAAACAAACACTTACACAAATGGACACTAAATCATAGGGTAGTTTAACAACTATAGAATCCATCCCCCTAAATGCCCTCAAACATCAAACGCGTCGAGAAATCCAAATGGCTAACAGACGACCACCGATTCTAATCCTCATCTTCCTCGTCTCAATCGCCGGCGCGCAAATCGCCACCGCGGATGAGCCGGTCCCTGCGCCATGGCCACACCAATTCCACTCGCTACTGTTCATGAACTACTCCGGCGACCTCTCGATGATTGACCTTTGGTACGACTGGACCAACGGTCGTAACTTCAATATCATCCAGGAACAGCTCGGTGGCATCACCTACGACCTCGAGTGGAACAATGGAACCTCTTTCTTCTACACGCTCGACAGTCCAAAATCGTGCCGCTCCGCTCAGCTCGAGGTCGGTATCTTCTCTGTCACAGATCTGAGAATAAGAAAACCAGAGTTTGCTCCAATTTATTGCAACAAGTAGCTTGAGATGATGGAATTGACCAAGTTATAGTGATTGAGTTTCTCGTTAGGCCCAAACGAAACTATAGAGTTCTTGCTTTGTCATGTTTGATTTCGACAATAGTTATAAGTTCACTTAGAATGGTCCTGTCTGAACCTGTAATAGCTAAATAGGCTTTTGGACTTTTATGTGACAAAAGGTTGGGATCCTGCGACCAAACTGGCTAGATGGAGCCAAGTATCTAGGCCAACAACATGTGAGTGGGTTTCACTGCAATGTATGGGAGAAAGTGGACTTTATATGGTACTATGAGGATGTTGAAACCAAGAGACCCGTGCAATGGATCTTCTATACAGGTGTGTGAACGATACCATTCTGTCTAGTTATGGTTTGTTTTTGTTCTAGCAAATTTCATCTCAAGCTGTTGCAGGGAGGGAGGCTCATGTGATGACATTGGAGGTTGGGGCGGTCCTAGAGGATGAGAAATGGCAAGCTCCGGTTTATTGCTTCAACGAAGAGAAGAAGGGTTTAGCTACAGATGGTGGAGCTTTAGGAGAATTTAGAGGATACAAAGAAAAGGCTGCTTTGTAATGTTAATTTAACAAAGAGCTTTTTTTTTTCCTAGGATCAAGAGGAAAAGGGCGAATAAATGGGATTATGTTAAGGGGTTGATTGGTTTACCCGCTACCACCCGCAAACGCAGCTTTTGCGGGTGGTAGCGGTTGTTAGCGTTTTATAACAATCACAGAAAACGCATTCTACCGTTCCGTATCGTTCTAAATCGCTCTAAATCGCTCTAAATCGCTCAAAATCAAAAGCTGCTTTCCTCTAGCGTTTGCGGGTGGGTAGTAAAAAAAATAATTTATTTTAAAAATATAAAAAAATCATTTAAAATAAGAATATATATATATAATTAATTTAGTTAATCACAAAAATGTGATAAATTAAAATTTTAAAATTTGGATACTAAAATTATGAAAGATATGAATAAATTTGATATTATATATATATATATATAATGTAAATATATAAAATTAAATTAAATAAAATTTTTATTATAGAAATGATAAAAATCATTTAAAATAAAAATATTCATAAAAATAAATTAGTTAACCACAAAAGTATAATAAATTATTTTTTTAAAAATTGAATATTATAATTATGAAATATATGAATGAATTTGACATTATATATATGATGTATATATAAATATAATAAAGTAAGTTATATATATTATATATATATATATATGATAAATTAAAATTTTCAAAGTCTAACATTATTTTTCATAAAATAAATATTTTTTTCACTAAAATCATAACTTCATCCAAATTATAAAAATATACATAAATTTTTATTAATTTTTATATAAATTAATGATTTTATATTTTATTATAATAATATTTTATGTTTTATATAAATATATAATGTATTATACTGTTAATTTAGTTTTTAACTGCTACTGCATCCGCTAATCAACCAGTCATAAGTATCCCGCAAACGCGCCTGTTTTCAACCGCTGCGCCAGTCGTATAAATCGCTTAATAACGCTTGAAATCGTAACCGCACGCTTCCGCAAACTCCCACAACCGCAATCGCTACATTAAAACCAGTCAGACCCTAACTTATTAACCGTGTAATCATCTTTTGTAGTCCCGTGTTTTTATCTGAAAAATAAAATAATTATGAAAGATTTATCAAACAAAACAAAAAAAGAAAAAGGAGAAGGAAACCAAAAAGGAGTTCTTGTTGCAAATAGAACTCAAGAACACACTTATGTTTATAAAGAATAAACTCTCTAGGAAATAACTCAAACCTAAACATACACAAACTTGTGTTCACTCTATGTACTATTTGGCACATCTCAACAAGCGTGTATATATATAGTACTAACAAAAACTAGATAATACTTATCTCTTAATGATTTGATAACTCCAAATCAATACATAAGATTAGATCCTATCTTATCTCTTAATCTAAACTAAGATCTTTGAGATATCTTGGGATCCAAACTTATTCTAACAAAGCTTATCCAATAGTTCTCTCATAAAACCAAATCCTCGTTGAATTTGATTTTGATTTTTCCATTATTAATTAATGCCTGAATTTTTTAATTTTTTTGTTTAACATTTTCCTTATTAAAATGCAGATAAGTAAAGTAAAGAATCCCTACAAAAAAGGAAATATATCTTCTGCGCGTTGAAACAAAATCTGATCACTCACAAAAAAAAGGGAAACAACCTAAAGAGTTCATCTTCTTGTCTCTATTTAAACAGAAACAAAGCGTAAGAGAAATTGATCAAACTCTTTTTGCGTTACCTTCGATTTTATTTTCTCTCTCTCACAGAAACCATGAAGACAGAACCATGGAGTGATGACGAAAAGAAGCTGATCTCATCATTCAGCGAGATCACTATTGGTCACTCCATCGAAACTGCTGTAAAGTTCTTAGAGGCTACGAATTGGAACCTTGAAGACGCCATTAATCTCTTTCTCATCCACAGACAAAATCAAAACTATTGGAGTGAGTATCAAGCAGAAGAAGAACAACCACAACAACAGTCCCATTCGACAATCTTTTCTTCTTCGTCTCGTCCGGGCCTAAATATGGTTTTCGAAGGTTCGTTCGAAGATGCTAAATCAATTTCTTCTAGAGAGAATCTATGGTTGCTAGTGAATCTTGGATCCACGACCGAGTTTGGTTCTCAGAACCTTGATTTATGGTCAAACGATGCCTTTTCTCTAGCCATCGAGTCTCGCTTCATCTTATTGCAAGCCTATGATGATACAACCGAAGGACGAAAAATCTCAACTTTCTACAAGGTCGAGTCTGCTCCTCCTGTGGTGCTCTTGATAGATCCCATCACTGGTCAGATGATGCGTTCTTGGAGCAGCGAAATTGAAGCTCAGAGTTTTGTGGAGGATTTGATGAAATACATCGATTTTGGTCCTCATGAACATGTTGCTTCTCTGACAAGCAACAAACGCATAAAAACAGAGAAGATTTGTTTTGAAAGCAGCCACACGAATGATGATGCAGACATGTCTACTTTCTGGGATTACGATTTTGAAGAAGAGATTTTGCTTTTCCCCGAACAGATGGAGGAGGATGGTTCCTCAAAAAACCATATTGTGGCTCCTTGTTTAGGTGAAGAATGTGAAGAGGATGAGACTTGTTTAGGGTTTCCAGTTTTGACAGAAGAGCCAAAAGAAGACTGCGACCGAAGCCTTGTGTGCACTGTCTGCATTCGGTTTCCAGATGGGAGAAGAAGGCAGAGGAAGTTTCTCAAGACCGAACCAGTTCAGCTTCTCTGGTCTTTCTGTTATTCTCACATGGAGGCCTCCGAGAGAAAGGCGTTTAAGCTGGTACAAGCGATTCCTGGTGCTTCCAAGACTCTGGACTATGGAGCTAACGCCACTTTTGACCAATCTGGGATCGCTAATTCGATCATCTCCGTTACTTAAGAGATTGTCTTTTCTTTTTCCGATTCCATTACCGTATTGTATGTGTATTTTTCTCTGATTCCATTACCGTATTGTAAGCCATTGGTGTGTTTTTTTTTCTAAATAACTAATGTGACATGTCTACTGTACTAAATTTCATTAACCATATGTCCTAGTTCGAAGGTTCTGGCCGATTTCAAAGTGGGATCCGAAGACATGAAAGGGAACTCATAATTTGTATGCTAACTAACGACTAGTTAATAGTTATTATATATATATCAAATGGTAACTAAAGGACTGAGAATTTGTTTAACCTATGTAGCTATAATAATCTCCATGGCCTCGTTAACTAGTAGCTAACGAATAACGATTAGTTATTATCAAATGTTAACTAAAAAAACAATGGATTTTGTTTAACCTATGTAGCTATAATAATCTCCTTGCCCTCGTTAACTAGTAGCTAACGAATAACGACTAGTTATTATCAAATGTTAACTTAACAACTGTGGATTTTGTTTAACCTGTGTAGCTACAAGAATCTTTGTGGTGATGGTCACCATTGGCACTAATTGGGAGGAGAATTAAATGGCCAACTCCTTCGACAAGATTGAAATATTTAATTACCATTAAGATTTTATGCAGTGTTGGAAGAGTATCTCCAACATTCAGATACTCTCATTAGTCTCTTATAAATATAATATAATATTATTATTTTAGTATAATTTAGTTGATTTAATAAATTTAGATTATAAATAAAAATAAAGCATTTCTATAAGAATATGTGGCAGTTGAATTTCTCATGGGGTTCTTAAAATTTTTCAAATAAGAACGGTTCTAATTCTCTCTCATACTTTTTTTAAGACTTTTTTTTTAACTTTTTAATCTAAGAAATTCATTATATTTTTTTTTCTTCTCGATTTTCTACCGAATCACTCTCTAGAATTTAGGCTAATATACATGTTATAGCCTAACTTTTATATCTATCTAATTAATATATATTATATATACAGTAGAAAATCTCTATAAATTAATATTTAATAAATTAATAATTTTATTTATTTATTTATTTATTTGGTCCATTTATATTTTTGATCCAATTAAGATTTTTATAAATTAATAACTATTTAAATTAATTAATAGAGTTCTACAAAAAAAATTTTCATTTGAAAACCATAAAAATTCCATGAGATATTCTTCAAATTTATTTTAAATGGTTCTTTTTATATAAAAAATTTAATTATATAAAAAATTATTTTAAAGTTATATTAGAATATTTATATTAAATTGTTGAGAAATTCTTTTGAGTATTTTCACGGATGAAAATGCTCTTACCAAATTATTATTTAACATTTTTCTTTTAAAATATTGCAATTTGCAGTATGTCTGAGCATTTTGGAATACATGATAGGAATTTATATGTATGGATGGGAATGGGTATTTGAGAATTGAAAAAACAATTCACTAAGAAAATTCGATAATAATTCAGAAGAGGAGTTTGGATAACGAGAATGGCTATGGAAATTCTCTTATCTAAAATATTTTCTCAAACTATTTATCATTTTAGGTAATACTTTAATTATGGGAAACTATTTCTGCTAGTTTTGGAAAATTAGGAAAAATTCGAGAAATTTTTTTGAAATTATATATACTTCTAATTTTTTGCACTTAAACAAGTATTTCAAATACTATATCTCATATATGTTCCTTTCCTATACTCTTTCTATTCTTTTGAATTAAAACAAAAAAAAACTGATTAAAAATAGAAAAACTTCTTCATTCGCAGAGAATCCTGGCTTATGCGGTGTTCCTCTCCAAAAACCCTGCAGTGAAGGGGAAGAAGAGGCAACAAAGCAAGTTCAAGATGAAGAGAAGGAAGAAAAAGATCAAGTATTGAACTGGACTGCAGCTTCTATAGGCTATGTACCTGGTGTTGTTTGTGGACTCACCATTGGTCATATTCTAGCTTCATATAAGCACGACTGGTTCATGAGGATCTTTCGCTCTTGTATGTGAATATATAAGCATCATTTCTTAGTACTATGGTGCCTCCTTACAATCTATCTTTTATGTATTAGGCTTCTATGGTTTGGACACAGCAGCATCGTTTGTATTTGGGATTGAATAATCTGAAGATCCGATCTTCTTCTCTTCCTTTATTCTGTAAATTTGTGTAAGGCCTAACACCTATATAACATATGTCATGGTCAATCGTCATGCCACTATAACAAAACCCAGGTCAAGCAGGAGGCCCTTGAAAATTGATATAGAGTGTCAAGTAGGAAAAAATTTTTAATAAGGTTGCAGCTACGCTTTGGAGCTTAGAGCTGATTTTGACGATGGAGAAGAAGCCAATTGTTATCAATGGCTGCCTGTGAAGATTTGTGATTCTTCTAATTTTTTATTAGTTTTGGCATAAATTGATTTGGGGAAAGTTGAAAAGAGTTGGGGTTTTTTAGCTTGAAATCGCATTTGCTTGTCGTATTCCAATTTGATTTATGGGGTTGGTAGTCTGGTACATAAAAAAATAGATAAAGTTAAAATATGAAAATGGTGTGAAGTTTGTAAAATGAGTATAATGAAAATAGGTAATTGGGTAGAAAATAAGAAATCAGACAAATTAGTTTTTTGACAAATCTAATTCTGAGCCCAGACAATGTAAATATTTTACTCCGATTGAACCTGAATATACCCTTACACGCTCTATATTCCTTTTCATTCCATGCACAGTGCTACATCAATCTATGTTCTTAAATTACACAATCCACTTACGAACCTCTACATCCACTAATATTTACTTGTTTTCTCCTTTCCATACACTCATTAAATTCTTTTTTGTCGTCAACCCATCAAAACCTGCATTTATTATTCAATCAGACGGCTAACAATAAAATTACCGAGTTTTCATTAACTCCACTTACGATTCTTTGCCACTCGCAGTCGTCCGACAATCTCACCCACGCTCTGTGTTCAAAAATGCAGCCGCTTAGGAGCTAGGCGGCTCAGAACCGTAGCGATTAAGGGTGAGTTGGTCGATTATGTAGTGGGGTGATTAATTTTCGCGTTGGACTGCCTAGAAGCCTTTTTGGCCGCCTAGAAACCACGTTGGACCGTCTAATTTCCAAATAGACCCCAATTTTTTTATATAAAAAAAAACGTTTCAGCCAAAATAAAATTCAATCTAACCAAAGTTCAATTTGATTTTGTTTAGGTTTTTAGGTTTTTTAATTTAGAGATTGGATTATGATCATCCTTATTTTAAATATTTAATATTTGCTCGTATATGATTTGTTTATAAATCATATTGCAACTTTATTCTTATGAGAGTCTAATATAATTCTTCCCTTTACATCTTGTGTTTGACTTTCATCAATTTTTCACATTGGAACATTATTCTTATGAGAGTCTAATATAATTTTTCCCTTTACACCTTGTGTATTCAAATATTCAATAGATTAATAAAAACATGAAATTAATTAGCCAGTATTGAAACCCTAAATATTTTTTTTTTCAGAAAAAGCGTTTGTAACATTCATACTCTTTTTATTGAGCAGTCTCTAACTCTTTTTTTGTTTGTCTCATTTTTTGGAATGTGTGTTTGACTCTCATCAATTTTTCATAGGGATTGAATAAACCTAATTTCCTAAACTAATATAAAATAATATATATTAGAGATAATAGTGAATATCGTATTCTTATATATTCTTCTAGATTCTTCCAAATCCTTCAGATTCTTCTGGATATTTCTAGATATAGTCGATCTTCTTTCGATCTCCCAACCCGTACACCGTATCTAGGTCTCTGTATATAAACCCAAGCAAAAAACATAAGTTTCTGTAAGGAACAAAAACATCTCTCGAGGCTTGTCATAGTTTCTTTTTCAAAAAGCCCTAAAAAGATGAAGATCCTCTGCAGGGATTTTGTATTTTCATCGACGCATGTTTCAGGAGAACAATTGGCAAAGCATACTGGAATTGCAACTCTTCTTAGGTTACCTTTACCTGATCTTGATGATATTCAGATGTAATAACATATTGTCTGTATTAGCAAAAAGCAATAAGTTTCATATTTAATTTTTTTTTATCTTTAACAACAATGAAAAAATCATTTAAAAAATGTCCCTAACCAAACTATTAATTTAATTTTAAGAAATAATAAAAAAAACTATTAATTAATGCCTGAATTTTTTATTTTTTTTGTTTAACGTCATCCTTATCAAAATGCAGATAAGTAAAGTAAAGAATCCCGAAAAAAAAGGAAATATTTCTTCTGCGCATTGAAATAAAATCTGATCACTCACAAAAAAAAGGAAACACAACCTAAAGAGTTCATCTTCTTGTCTCTATTTAAACAGAAGCAAAGCGTAAGAGAAATTGATCAAACTCTTTTTGCGTTACCTTCGATTTTATTTTCTCTCTCTCACAGAAACCATGAAGACAGAACCATGGAGTGATGACGAAAAGAAGCTGATCTCATCATTCAGCGAGATCACTATTGGTCACTCCATCGAAACTGCTGTAAAGTTCTTAGAGGCTACGAATTGGAACCTTGAAGACGCCATTAATCTCTTTCTCATCCACAGACAAAATCAAAACTATTGGAGTGAGTATCAAGCAGAAGAAGAACAACCACAACAACAGTCCCATTCGACAATCTTTTCTTCTTCGTCTCGTCCGGGCCTAAATATGGTTTTCGAAGGTTCGTTCGAAGATGCTAAATCAATTTCTTCTAGAGAGAATCTATGGTTGCTAGTGAATCTTGGATCCACGACCGAGTTTGGTTCTCAGAACCTTGATTTATGGTCAAACGATGCCTTTTCTCTAGCCATCGAGTCTCGCTTCATCTTATTGCAAGCCTATGATGATACAACCGAAGGACGAAAAATCTCAACTTTCTACAAGGTCGAGTCTGCTCCTCCTGTGGTGCTCTTGATAGATCCCATCACTGGTCAGATGATGCGTTCTTGGAGCAGCGAAATTGAAGCTCAGAGTTTTGTGGAGGATTTGATGAAATACATCGATTTTGGTCCTCATGAACATGTTGCTTCTCTGACAAGCAACAAACGCATAAAAACAGAGAAGATTTGTTTTGAAAGCAGCCACACGAATGATGATGCAGACATGTCTACTTTCTGGGATTACGATTTTGAAGAAGAGATTTTGCTTTTCCCCGAACAGATGGAGGAGGATGGTTCCTCAAAAAACCATATTGTGGCTCCTTGTTTAGGTGAAGAATGTGAAGAGGATGAGACTTGTTTAGGGTTTCCAGTTTTGACAGAAGAGCCAAAAGAAGACTGCGACCGAAGCCTTGTGTGCACTGTCTGCATTCGGTTTCCAGATGGGAGAAGAAGGCAGAGGAAGTTTCTCAAGACCGAACCAGTTCAGCTTCTCTGGTCTTTCTGTTATTCTCACATGGAGGCCTCCGAGAGAAAGGCGTTTAAGCTGGTACAAGCGATTCCTGGTGCTTCCAAGACTCTGGACTATGGAGCTAACGCCACTTTTGACCAATCTGGGATCGCTAATTCGATCATCTCCGTTACTTAAGAGATTGTCTTTTCTTTTTCCGATTCCATTACCGTATTGTATGTGTATTTTTCTCTGATTCCATTACCGTATTGTAAGCCATTGGTGTGTTTTTTTTTCTAAATAACTAATGTGACATGTCTACTGTACTAAATTTCATTAACCATATGTCCTAGTTCGAAGGTTCTGGCCGATTTCAAAGTGGGATCCGAAGACATGAAAGGGAACTCATAATTTGTATGCTAACTAACGACTAGTTAATAGTTATTATATATATATCAAATGGTAACTAAAGGACTGAGAATTTGTTTAACCTATGTAGCTATAATAATCTCCATGGCCTCGTTAACTAGTAGCTAACGAATAACGATTAGTTATTATCAAATGTTAACTAAAAAAACAATGGATTTTGTTTAACCTATGTAGCTATAATAATCTCCTTGCCCTCGTTAACTAGTAGCTAACGAATAACGACTAGTTATTATCAAATGTTAACTTAACAACTGTGGATTTTGTTTAACCTGTGTAGCTACAAGAATCTTTGTGGTGATGGTCACCATTGGCACTAATTGGGAGGAGAATTAAATGGCCAACTCCTTCGACAAGATTGAAATATTTAATTACCATTAAGATTTTATGCAGTGTTGGAAGAGTATCTCCAACATTCAGATACTCTCATTAGTCTCTTATAAATATAATATAATATTATTATTTTAGTATAATTTAGTTGATTTAATAAATTTAGATTATAAATAAAAATAAAGCATTTCTATAAGAATATGTGGCAGTTGAATTTCTCATGGGGTTCTTAAAATTTTTCAAATAAGAACGGTTCTAATTCTCTCTCATACTTTTTTTAAGACTTTTTTTTTTAACTTTTTAATCTAAGAAATTCATTATATTTTTTTTTCTTCTCGATTTTCTACCGAATCACTCTCTAGAATTTAGGCTAATATACATGTTATAGCCTAACTTTTATATCTATCTAATTAATATATATTATATATACAGTAGAAAATCTCTATAAATTAATATTTAATAAATTAATAATTTTATTTATTTATTTATTTATTTGGTCCATTTATATTTTTGATCCAATTAAGATTTTTATAAATTAATAACTATTTAAATTAATTAATAGAGTTCTACAAAAAAAATTTTCATTTGAAAACCATAAAAATTCCATGAGATATTCTTCAAATTTATTTTAAATGGTTCTTTTTATATAAAAAATTTAATTATATAAAAAATTATTTTAAAGTTATATTAGAATATTTATATTAAATTGTTGAGAAATTCTTTTGAGTATTTTCACGGATGAAAATGCTCTTACCAAATTATTATTTAACATTTTTCTTTTAAAATATTGCAATTTGCAGTATGTCTGAGCATTTTGGAATACATGATAGGAATTTATATGTATGGATGGGAATGGGTATTTGAGAATTGAAAAAACAATTCACTAAGAAAATTCGATAATAATTCAGAAGAGGAGTTTGGATAACGAGAATGGCTATGGAAATTCTCTTATCTAAAATATTTTCTCAAACTATTTATCATTTTAGGTAATACTTTAATTATGGGAAACTATTTCTGCTAGTTTTGGAAAATTAGGAAAAATTCGAGAAATTTTTTTGAAATTATATATACTTCTAATTTTTTGCACTTAAACAAGTATTTCAAATACTATATCTCATATATGTTCCTTTCCTATACTCTTTCTATTCTTTTGAATTAAAACAAAAAAAAACTGATTAAAAATAGAAAAACTTCTTCATTCGCAGAGAATCCTGGCTTATGCGGTGTTCCTCTCCAAAAACCCTGCAGTGAAGGGGAAGAAGAGGCAACAAAGCAAGTTCAAGATGAAGAGAAGGAAGAAAAAGATCAAGTATTGAACTGGACTGCAGCTTCTATAGGCTATGTACCTGGTGTTGTTTGTGGACTCACCATTGGTCATATTCTAGCTTCATATAAGCACGACTGGTTCATGAGGATCTTTCGCTCTTGTATGTGAATATATAAGCATCATTTCTTAGTACTATGGTGCCTCCTTACAATCTATCTTTTATGTATTAGGCTTCTATGGTTTGGACACAGCAGCATCGTTTGTATTTGGGATTGAATAATCTGAAGATCCGATCTTCTTCTCTTCCTTTATTCTGTAAATTTGTGTAAGGCCTAACACCTATATAACATATGTCATGGTCAATCGTCATGCCACTATAACAAAACCCAGGTCAAGCAGGAGGCCCTTGAAAATTGATATAGAGTGTCAAGTAGGAAAAAATTTTTAATAAGGTTGCAGCTACGCTTTGGAGCTTAGAGCTGATTTTGACGATGGAGAAGAAGCCAATTGTTATCAATGGCTGCCTGTGAAGATTTGTGATTCTTCTAATTTTTTATTAGTTTTGGCATAAATTGATTTGGGGAAAGTTGAAAAGAGTTGGGGTTTTTTAGCTTGAAATCGCATTTGCTTGTCGTATTCCAATTTGATTTATGGGGTTGGTAGTCTGGTACATAAAAAAATAGATAAAGTTAAAATATGAAAATGGTGTGAAGTTTGTAAAATGAGTATAATGAAAATAGGTAATTGGGTAGAAAATAAGAAATCAGACAAATTAGTTTTTTGACAAATCTAATTCTGAGCCCAGACAATGTAAATATTTTACTCCGATTGAACCTGAATATACCCTTACACGCTCTATATTCCTTTTCATTCCATGCACAGTGCTACATCAATCTATGTTCTTAAATTACACAATCCACTTACGAACCTCTACATCCACTAATATTTACTTGTTTTCTCCTTTCCATACACTCATTAAATTCTTTTTTGTCGTCAACCCATCAAAACCTGCATTTATTATTCAATCAGACGGCTAACAATAAAATTACCGAGTTTTCATTAACTCCACTTACGATTCTTTGCCACTCGCAGTCGTCCGACAATCTCACCCACGCTCTGTGTTCAAAAATGCAGCCGCTTAGGAGCTAGGCGGCTCAGAACCGTAGCGATTAAGGGTGAGTTGGTCGATTATGTAGTGGGGTGATTAATTTTCGCGTTGGACTGCCTAGAAGCCTTTTTGGCCGCCTAGAAACCACGTTGGACCGTCTAATTTCCAAATAGACCCCAATTTTTTTATATAAAAAAAAAACGTTTCAGCCAAAATAAAATTCAATCTAACCAAAGTTCAATTTGATTTTGTTTAGGTTTTTAGGTTTTTTAATTTAGAGATTGGATTATGATCATCCTTATTTTAAATATTTAATATTTGCTCGTATATGATTTGTTTATAAATCATATTGCAACTTTATTCTTATGAGAGTCTAATATAATTCTTCCCTTTACATCTTGTGTTTGACTTTCATCAATTTTTCACATTGGAACATTATTCTTATGAGAGTCTAATATAATTTTTCCCTTTACACCTTGTGTATTCAAATATTCAATAGATTAATAAAAACATGAAATTAATTAGCCAGTATTGAAACCCTAAATATTTTTTTTTTCAGAAAAAGCGTTTGTAACATTCATACTCTTTTTATTGAGCAGTCTCTAACTCTTTTTTTGTTTGTCTCATTTTTCGGAATGTGTGTTTGACTCTCATCAATTTTTCATAGGGATTGAATAAACCTAATTTCCTAAACTAATATAAAATAATATATATTAGAGATAATAGTGAATATCGTATTCTTATATATTCTTCTAGATTCTTCCAAATCCTTCAGATTCTTCTGGATATTTCTAGATATAGTCGATCTTCTTTCGATCTCCCAACCCGTACACCGTATCTAGGTCTCTGTATATAAACCCAAGCAAAAAACATAAGTTTCTGTAAGGAACAAAAACATCTCTCGAGGCTTGTCATAGTTTCTTTTTCAAAAAGCCCTAAAAAGATGAAGATCCTCTGCAGGGATTTTGTATTTTCATCGACGCATGTTTCAGGAGAACAATTGGCAAAGCATACTGGAATTGCAACTCTTCTTAGGTTACCTTTACCTGATCTTGATGATATTCAGATGTAATAACATATTGTCTGTATTAGCAAAAAGCAATAAGTTTCATATTTAATTTTTTTTTATCTTTAACAACAATGAAAAAATCATTTAAAAAATGTCCCTAACCAAACTATTAATTTAATTTTAAGAAATAATAAAAAAAACTATTAATTAATGCCTGAATTTTTTATTTTTTTTGTTTAACGTCATCCTTATCAAAATGCAGATAAGTAAAGTAAAGAATCCCGAAAAAAAAGGAAATATTTCTTCTGCGCATTGAAATAAAATCTGATCACTCACAAAAAAAAGGAAACACAACCTAAAGAGTTCATCTTCTTGTCTCTATTTAAACAGAAGCAAAGCGTAAGAGAAATTGATCAAACTCTTTTTGCGTTACCTTCGATTTTATTTTCTCTCTCTCACAGAAACCATGAAGACAGAACCATGGAGTGATGACGAAAAGAAGCTGATCTCATCATTCAGCGAGATCACTATTGGTCACTCCATCGAAACTGCTGTAAAGTTCTTAGAGGCTACGAATTGGAACCTTGAAGACGCCATTAATCTCTTTCTCATCCACAGACAAAATCAAAACTATTGGAGTGAGTATCAAGCAGAAGAAGAACAACCACAACAACAGTCCCATTCGACAATCTTTTCTTCTTCGTCTCGTCCGGGCCTAAATATGGTTTTCGAAGGTTCGTTCGAAGATGCTAAATCAATTTCTTCTAGAGAGAATCTATGGTTGCTAGTGAATCTTGGATCCACGACCGAGTTTGGTTCTCAGAACCTTGATTTATGGTCAAACGATGCCTTTTCTCTAGCCATCGAGTCTCGCTTCATCTTATTGCAAGCCTATGATGATACAACCGAAGGACGAAAAATCTCAACTTTCTACAAGGTCGAGTCTGCTCCTCCTGTGGTGCTCTTGATAGATCCCATCACTGGTCAGATGATGCGTTCTTGGAGCAGCGAAATTGAAGCTCAGAGTTTTGTGGAGGATTTGATGAAATACATCGATTTTGGTCCTCATGAACATGTTGCTTCTCTGACAAGCAACAAACGCATAAAAACAGAGAAGATTTGTTTTGAAAGCAGCCACACGAATGATGATGCAGACATGTCTACTTTCTGGGATTACGATTTTGAAGAAGAGATTTTGCTTTTCCCCGAACAGATGGAGGAGGATGGTTCCTCAAAAAACCATATTGTGGCTCCTTGTTTAGGTGAAGAATGTGAAGAGGATGAGACTTGTTTAGGGTTTCCAGTTTTGACAGAAGAGCCAAAAGAAGACTGCGACCGAAGCCTTGTGTGCACTGTCTGCATTCGGTTTCCAGATGGGAGAAGAAGGCAGAGGAAGTTTCTCAAGACCGAACCAGTTCAGCTTCTCTGGTCTTTCTGTTATTCTCACATGGAGGCCTCCGAGAGAAAGGCGTTTAAGCTGGTACAAGCGATTCCTGGTGCTTCCAAGACTCTGGACTATGGAGCTAACGCCACTTTTGACCAATCTGGGATCGCTAATTCGATCATCTCCGTTACTTAAGAGATTGTCTTTTCTTTTTCCGATTCCATTACCGTATTGTATGTGTATTTTTCTCTGATTCCATTACCGTATTGTAAGCCATTGGTGTGTTTTTTTTTCTAAATAACTAATGTGACATGTCTACTGTACTAAATTTCATTAACCATATGTCCTAGTTCGAAGGTTCTGGCCGATTTCAAAGTGGGATCCGAAGACATGAAAGGGAACTCATAATTTGTATGCTAACTAACGACTAGTTAATAGTTATTATATATATATCAAATGGTAACTAAAGGACTGAGAATTTGTTTAACCTATGTAGCTATAATAATCTCCATGGCCTCGTTAACTAGTAGCTAACGAATAACGATTAGTTATTATCAAATGTTAACTAAAAAAACAATGGATTTTGTTTAACCTATGTAGCTATAATAATCTCCTTGCCCTCGTTAACTAGTAGCTAACGAATAACGACTAGTTATTATCAAATGTTAACTACAAAACGAATGGATTTTGTTTAACCTGTGTAGCTACAAGAATCTCTGTGTGATGGTCACCATTGGCACTAATTGGGATGAGAATTAATTGGCCAATTCCTCCTTCAACAAGATTAAAATATTTAATTACCATTATGATTTTATGCAGTGTTGTAAGAATATCTCCAACATTTAGATATTCTCATTACTCTTATGATATAATATTATATTAAAAAATTATCAGTTTTAATATAATTTAGTTGAGCTAATAAAATTTAAATTATAAATAAAAAATAAAGCATTTATATGAGAATATGTGGCAGTAGAGTGTCTCATAGGATTTTTAAAATTTCTCAAATGAGAAATGTTCTAATTCTCTCTCATAATTTTCTTAATTTTTTATTCTTTTAATATGAGAAATTCATTAAGTTTTTTTGTTATCTTTGATTTTCTACCAAATCACTCTCTAGCATTTAGGCTAATATACATGTTATAATCTAAATTTTACATCTATCTAAATATTATATATTATATATACAGTAAAAAAACTCTATAAATTAATAATTTAATTTATTTATTTATTTGGTCCAATTATATTTTTGATCTCATTAAGCTTTTTATACATTAGTAACTATTTAAATTAATTAATAGAACTTCTTCAAAAAGGTTCTCATTTGAAAACCATAAAATTTCCTTGATATATTCTTCAAATTTATTTTAAATGGTTCTTTTTATAAAAATAAAAAGTAAGTTTATAATTTAATTATATAATAAAATTATATTAGAATATTTATATTAAATTCTTGAAAAATTCTTGTGAATATTTTCACGGATAAAAATGCTCTTACCAAATTATTATGTAGCATTTTATTTTAAAATATTGCAATTCACAGTATGTCTAAGCATTTTGGAATATAGGACACGAATTCATAAATATGGGATGGGAATGGGTATTTGAGAATTGAAAAAAAAACAATTCACTCAGAAAATTCTGAGGAGTTTGCATATTGAAATTGGCTATGAAAATTCTCTTATCTAAAATCTTTTCTCAAACTATATATCATTTTAGGTAAGACTTTAACTATAGTAAATTATTTCTGGTAGTTTTGGAAAATTACGAAAAATTCCAGATTTTTTTTAAAAATTATATATAATTCTAAATTTTTTTAGTTTAAACAGGTAATTCAAATCATATATCTCATATATGTTCTTTTTATTTTCTTTTGAATTAAAAGAAAAAACTGATTACAAATAGAAAATTATATTGTGAGTGAGAGAGAAATTTTGGGATGAAAAATTTAAGTCGAGAAAGGGAAAGAACTGAAAATTCTTCCCAAAATGCCTAGGACTAATTTGCAGTATTGGGAGAAGAAAGGTTGGAGAAGAATGAAATAGAACCATTGTACCTCACTCTTCATTTTTTTTTTTTTTTTTTTGTCGACACCTCACACTTCATTTTTAAATAGATAGATAATTTAATAAAGAGACCCCTTTATTAACTAACTTTTAAAAACTTATTAAAAAAACCAATCACTCTTGCACAAATCCCTTAAGATTCAAATCCGACGGTCCACCTTCCGCCGCCGCATCAACGATAAGCATCTTCCACCTCGCCGCATTCCGCCTCATCTCCTCCGCGTCTTCTCCGTCTCCCATCACCTTCTCCAAACACCGTCTCATATCATCTCCATCCACGTGTCCTTCCTCCCCTTCCTTCACCCTCACTCCAATCCGCCACGTATCCTCCGCAAGCTTCGCCGTCGTGCACTGATCTGCGAACTGCGGAAACGCCACCACCGGAACGCCACTCTCTAAGCTCTCCAGAGTCGAATTCCAACCGCAATGAGTCACAAAACACCCCACCGACGGATGGGCCAGCACCGCCGTCTGAGAACACCATCCCACCACCAACCCTCGATCATCTCCTCTGATCAAATCAAGAAACCGACTCTTCTTCTCTTCTTGCTTTTTCTCCTTCACCACCCACAAGAACGGTCTTTCCGTGGCCAACACGCCACTAGTGAGCGACTCCATGTGCTTCTCCCACAAACCGTCGGCGTGTGAGCCTAAGGATACGTAAATCACGGACTTCTCTGGCTTCGAGTCTAACCATTTGATGTAACCATCGTCTGAAGATTGGAAAAGATCGGCTTTACCGGTTGAAGAGTCGTCGGAGGAAGTAACCAACGGTCCGACCGGAATCATTCTGAGTTTCTCGACGGAGGTTAACGCGTCTGGCTCCAACTCGGAGAAAGTGTTCACCAAGACTTTAGGGTTCGATTCTGATTCAAGAGCTTCGATGTGTTCTTTAAGAGTTACGAGAGCTGACGGTAAAGCCTTCGACGGTTGAAGAAACGACGGGAGGTCTCCGGTGGAGAACGGTGGCAGATTCGGTAACTTAATCGGGTCCTTGTCGAAGAGATGTTTGTGAGAGGCGTTGAAGTAGTAGTAGTAGATGTCGAGTACAGTGGCGGGCTCAATCCAGAGAAGCGTAGTGGGGAGGTTAAACTCACGCGCCACCGTAGAAACCCAAGGGACGAGTACTGAGTAGATAACGCCGGTGAACATAGGCTCTGTGGCGGCGGCGTCGCCTTCAAGATTGGCTCTGATGATGTCGCGCAGGGCGTTTGAACCACAACGTTTGGACTCAGACATGTAGTTTTTCTGGTCCTCGAAGGACTTGAGACCGTCGTCGAATCCATCGGAGAACCAGGCGTAGGATAAACCTTCTGCGGAAGGTGGCTCGCCCATGCGACGGTGAGCTGAGATGGCGGTGGCGTATGTGACGGTTGCGCCGTGGTGGATGAGGCGGTTGGCTAGATTTAGCGCCGGGTTTATGTGACCTTGCGCCGGAAAAGTTACAAGTAAGTAGTGAGGACGACGGCAACCATTAACGGAGTTGGCCATTTTAATGTTGAAGTTTAAAAGGAACACAGTAAAGCTTTTTATAGATAGCTAAAAAATCAGAGAAGTGATTTGTTGTTAATCACGATTAAGGATAAAAACGGTGACTAACTAATTAACCATCTTCACACTGTTCTGTCTCGTACAAGACCGGTGGGTGAGAAAAGTCTTTTGTGACGACCGATGAGTAAAAGGAGCGAACCCACGCGACAAGTAAAAACAAGCTAAAGAACATCTCAACCTCCACACCCACCAACCAGACCGTTGTGTCATAAAGAACAAACCTAATTATTCAAACGGAAGTATAGTTTAATTACAAACTTATATTAGTGCTAGTGTTAAGCTAAACCATGTTGTAAATCACAACTTGTGAAATCTCCAAAAACTGCGTCGTTTGGAAACAAATTTTGTTTGGTTTTTAATTCACAGGCAATTAATAAATACTTGAAGTTTGGTCTTGGTTTATTTTGATTTGCCTTGCCTCAAGTATATCTCTATTATCTAACAATTATTTTTCGTATTACTCAGACTATTTTTTAATTAATAAACTATAATCGCATCTAGTAATATTAAAAAAAAAAAAGGTGGAATGACAGAGAGATTAGAGGAACGTGAAATCGTGTAACACAGAGGAATTAAACAAGTTAGCATTCGCCGATAGAGAGATCAAACGGGATTGGCCGAAAGCAAATGGTGATCGGAATTTATACTATTAAAACAGAAAACATTATAAAAAAAATATTTTGTACCGTGTTGTATTACGACTTTTGTCATTGATCATATTGATATTGAAAAATACAAGTGATATTAAAAAAATCAATAAACTTAATTTTGAAAAATCAAAAATATATTATTAAATTTAATTTTTCGAATCTAATTGTCAACCATATATAGGATCAAAATCTTTTAATAAAGATCTTCTTTTGATTTCAAATCTTAAGATATATAATAAATCTAAAAATCTTAACAAAAATAGTAACTACAAAATACATTTAAACACGTCTTAAATAATTATAAAAAAAATATCATGATATATTTGATTATGTATTTTTTTTAAAAAAAAATTGTAATTAACATTAATTAACAAAATTATCAATTAATATTAATATATTGTAATAAATTAATGATTTAATTTGGATCTTCTAAATTTATAAATTATTAAAAGATTATAAAATATATAATAACAAATCACGTCCTTAGGACGGGTCAGAATCTAGTTCAATTATTAAAAGATAGTAGAGAATATCTTAATTTTAGAGTTTACCTTTATTTATAAATGTATTACTTCCATTTATATTTATCTTGTTTAGGAAACTTAGTTCTTCTTTTTTTTAACCATCTTTGTTTTTTACTCTCAGAGATAAACCCACACGAAAAAAAAAAGAAGAAGAGAAAAATCTTCATCGAATGTCAGAATCAACATCGTCGTTTCCCGGCGATCTAGCCTCCGAAATACTCTTAAGGCTACCTCCAGAATCTATTGCGAAATCTCGTTGCGTGTCGAAGCTCTGGTCATCAATCACCACCGATCCATATTTCACCAACTCGTTCGACACTCGCTCCTTAGCACGGCCAAATCTTCTAATGTTCTTCCAGAAAAAAAAACAAGCTGTTTGTTTTCTCGTTTCCGCAGCACAATCAAAATCCAAACGAGCCTGAATCATCATCATCATCATCTTCTCACCATGTGGATAGTTATCATATGAACTCCCCACAAAACTGTTTCTTCAGCTTCAAGGAATCCGTCCACGGCTTGATCTGCTTTGAAACAATGACAAGACCCATAATTTGGAACCCTAGCATGAAAAAGTTTGTAACCTTACCCAAACCCTACAAGAGATGTCCCAACAAGAGGTGGAAAATTGTAACAGCCTTTTTAGGATACGATCCAATCGAAGGTAAACACAAAGTAGTGTGCATGCCGGGTGGTAGAACTTCTGGAGTCTGTCGGGTTCTAACATTGGGATCAGCTCAAGAATCATGGAGAACGATCAAAACAAACCTTGAGCATTGCCCTTAGTACAATCGTTGCCAGCGATGCATCAAGGGTGTTATATATTATCGAGGCACAATTGATGATCATTCGAATGGTGGTGCTATTCTTATGAGTTTTGATGTGAGAACTGAAAAGTTTGATATGATAAATTTACCATCGGATGATTTCTCTGGTTTGTTGATACTTTATAAGGGAAAGCTAGCTTGTGTTAATTATACCTTGGCCAATGATTGTATTACAATGTGGGTTTTGGAGGATGCAGAGAAACATAGTTGATCGCGTAAACACTTTCTTACAATTTTTGCTCGGAGTTTGGGTAAAATTTACAGAATTGATGGTGCCACTGATGCTGGTGAGTTGATTTGTGTTCCACTCACGTTTCTTAGATCCTTCTTTATATTATATTTTGATCCTGAGAGAAACAGCTTGAGAAGAGTCGAGTTTAAAGGTATCGCAGATTACGAATTTCGGTTTGGTAATGGACTTGGAGACAAACGTCTGTCGTGGCTCCATACTTTCTCCAATCACATCGACACTCTCATGTATTTGTAGCACTTTTACTTGTAATCAGTGTGCTTTCTCACTGTTTTATATATCATTCCAACTTTTTTTTATTTTATCTCATTATCAAAGTTTTTGTTGTTGTTGTTCTAAGCAATTGCAATAAATGAATGCACAAGGGAGCACTATGCATATATACCTTACTTGAAGCTTAATAGATCAGAATATCATCAGATGTATGAATAGTAGCTTTCATTGACTCAAACGGATCATATGAACAAAGAAGACAATTTTTTGTTACAAGTGAAAAACTTATTATATGTACAGTGTAATGCTATTCAAACATTATACGGGTAGAAATGTTCCGGACATTCCTGAAGGAACTGTTGTGGAGGAAGCTTCATGTAGATTCAACTTCAGTTCCTGTTAACCCACAAGTCCCAGGATCGAAACCTCACTTTGATACCATGTTAGTGTTGCAAGTCAAACCAAGGAGAGGAAGTAGTAAGAAACTTTTCTTATTGAATTAATCCAAATGATTTACACTGTAGCTCTTATATAGGATGAGCTAAACACTGGTTTAATGTACGGTACAATACTAAATGTAAACTAAACCAATCACTCTAAAAGTTCCTTCTTAACTCCAACAAATGATTCCAAGCTCTGGGGGTTGATTAGGTCCAACTTGCAAGAATGTCAATGCATAAACAAATATGTTACTCAGAACTATTTGAGCATCAACGCATAAAAATGTTATTCAGAGTGATTTGAGCATCAACGCATAAAAATATGTTATTCATAGACCCAGAGCCGACCCTTGGGCCAAGCTAAAGAAGCATGGACTTCTGGCCCATAAATAAATAATAAGTAATATTTTGACCACAAAATTTTAAAAAATTTCTTTTAGTTTAATGATAAATTGTCACATTTAATGTGAAAAAACACTCGAATCCCCTAAACTGCATTTTAGTTTTGGGAGATGCTCATCTACCAACATCCCCTTTATCAAGCAAATCCAAAACCGTCTTGTAAAAAGGCTTTCTTTTTTTTTTTTTTTCAATAATAATTTCACATTTATAAAAATACAAAAATAAATATAGAATAAAAAATAATATAATGTTTCATTATGTTTAGAGTCAGAACTCAGAAGGAAGCAAATGTGAAATAAACCGCAAAACCCTAAACAGCCGTCAAAGCCAGCGGCAGTTTCTTCCTTTGGGAGATCAGATCAATAATACATATATGTTATACCTTCCAGAGGATTTGTTAGAGGAGATACTCTCTCGCGTCCCGGCCACATCTTTGAGCCGGCTTCGAGCTACTTGCAAACGATGGAACCGTTTATTCTGCGATAAAGGATTCAGAGCAAAGCACTTCGACACTGCCGCAAAACAGTCACTGGTCCTCGCCATGCTGACAAAGAAACTAAGTATCTGTTCCATGAGCGTCAATCTCAATGGAAGTTCGTCTGTACAGGTCATAAGTGAGCTTAAGCTAAACAACTCTCGTTTTGGTTTCGATCATTTCGAGATGTCCACCATCTTTCACTGCGACGGCTTATTGTTATGCACTAACCAAGGAAACACTAGACTCGTGGTTTGGAACCCTTGTACTGGTCAAACCAGGTGGATCCAACCTAGTAAGCATCACGACAGTTTCGACCGCTATACTCTTGGATCGTACCACGACAAGGAATCCGGCAATAACAGCTACAAAATATTGAGATACCGTCGTTATGGTGGCCACCGAGCACTTGATATCTATGAGTTTAACTCTAATTCATGGAGGATTTTTGACATCATTCTTGACTGCACGTTAATATCTGATTGCAGCGTGTCTTTGAAGGGAAAGAGTTATTGGTTTGCTTTGAAGAATAAAGAGTATCAGCGTGACATGTTCTTAGTCAGTTTTGATTATACAACAGAGAGATTTTCACGTATGAGTCTTCCCTACTCTAGTGAGTATGACACTGTTTCTCTATCAGTTGTTAGAGAAGATGAACTGCTGGTGCTATTACAACGCAAAAATACACGGGGGAGAGAGGTATGGGTAGCGAATAAGAATGATGAGTGGAGCAAAGTCTTAACAGTGGATTACCCTCAATGTGATAGGTGGGTTACCTTAAGTTTTGTGTTCAACGAGGAGAAGAAATTAGCCTTGTGTTGTGAGAAACGTGCATATAAAGTCTTCATGGCGGAAGACACCAAAGATATGGTATACATTCTTGGGGAGGATAATAAAATCACACAAGTGGATTTTGGAGAAGCTACATTGGGGTCATGTGGTCCAGTTATTCTTAACTATGTTCCAAGTTTGGTTCAAATTCAGTGAAGTTGAGGAAAAGGAGAAAGAGGTGCCCACATGCAGACATTTTTGTTTTTGTTTTTGTGTTTTTCTTAGTATGACTTGGCCATGTCGTTTGATCAATCGTTTTGAAAAATAAATGAATTTATATTTGATTCAGATGTGGTATTATCAGATGTTTCAACTAACCCATTTCCTTGTTGCTTTAACAAAGTTTTCTGTTAAACTTTTATTTAAGAACATTTTGAGGGGTTAAGAACCCCATTTTAAGAAGCTCATATCATATTATATTATTATTTATTATTTTAATATATTTTTAGAAACTTTTTGGAATTTTAAAAAATCCATGGTTGGAGATGGTCTAAAGTATATAAGAGATGAAATCGGCGTTTGCTAATTGGCCAAACTTTACAAGACTGGTGGATAAGAGTCTTTGTGACTTGACCGATGAGTAGAAAGGTGAGCCCACGCGACAGACAGAAAGAAGCTAAAGAAACGTTGTCAGTCTCACCCTCCACACCAAACCAAACCACAATGTTACTGTAGTTATTACAGATCTGGTTGAGGCATTGGTTGGAGAGATACTGTTAACATAAATACAAAACTAAGATCTCACGAGATTAACAAGACAAGCAGCTATTCAGTCTCAGATTCTCAATATGCAGATCAAAGCTCAAAAATAGAGAAGAGGAATCAACAGTCGCTTTACATGTTTATATAGTACACAGCTACATAAGCCTTCAACAAGCTTAGTTCAATAAAACAATTTAACACCAGCTAATGATATTTAACACAGAAACAGAACAATTACTTGAGAATGCAGCAACAATATATTTAGCTTCTTGACTCCAATCATAATTCTGAATAGCTTCATACACATCTGTCAAGTCATGACATGTGTTTACAGCTACAACAACTTCAGTGTTGCTCTCCTTCACACTTGTAGATATTGTTTTCCAGAGGAAATGTGTGCACTATCACTGCAGTATTTTCATTCCAGATTTAGCCAAACAAGCAAAACAAAATATCAAAAATAATTTGAAAACAGTCATATCCTAGACAAAAATGGTAGAACCATATACCACACTTGCTATTAAGACAAAAAAATAATACATTGAAGAGATGATAAAAATCTTTGATGAGTTTTCTTGATATCCGGACTAAAGATCAGTAAAGAAAAATCTACATTATATCTAGCAGGGTCTCAGATCGCAACGGCAATGCTATGGCGTCAAGATTTATGTTCAGCCTCCAATTTGCTATATGCTTACTAAGAGAAGACAGTGTCATACTAGACA
This sequence comes from Iljinskaea planisiliqua, assembly GCA_900108845.1. Taxonomy (NCBI): domain Eukaryota; kingdom Viridiplantae; phylum Streptophyta; class Magnoliopsida; order Brassicales; family Brassicaceae; genus Iljinskaea; species Iljinskaea planisiliqua. The sequence goes on along the minus strand of FNXX01000006.1, from coordinate 3,760,084 downwards.
CCTCTCTTGGAAATAACTCGAACATGAATAAGCTCATGGATTGCATGTTACTAGGGTTGTTGTGATGGGTAAAAAAACCCAGCCCGACCCGAACCCGAAACAAACCCGCCCAAAAATAACTCTAAATTATAAAACCCGATATTATTAGGGTAACCCGAAAAAAACCCGCGAAGTTTAGGATTACCCATGGATACCCGATTTTTTTTAATTTAAAATCATTTATAATTAAACTTACAAAATTTGTGATAAAACTTGTAAAATTTAAAATTAGACTCAAAATCTTCTTAAAAATAAATCAGACATTGTTATTTTTCAACTAGAAATTAATTTATCATTGTAATTAATATAATTAAGCTAAAAAAGAAATTTAATACACAAAAACTATATAAAATGAAAGAAAATGTGAACAAAATAAAACTTTTTAAAAATAATGTCACACACCAATTGTCTAAAACTAAACCCAACAACAAAATAAAGTTATGATTATTTACATAATAACCAAACCCAACAAAATCAAATTTAAAAATTTGAACTCAATTGGATATGCATAATAACCAAATCCAACATACTTTTAATCTCATATATGTGATTAATAATATTATTGTATATAATCTTTTAAAATTTTATAAAGTCCATTTCAAACTTTAAAAATATGTGTTAGTTTTAAAATATTTTATATATTTGGAATATTAAATCAAATGTTCTCTATATGTAAATATAAAAAAAAATTAGGTGTAAACTAAAAGTAACAAAAAATCCGTCGGGTACACAAAACCCGTTAGGGTAACCCGAGTTGAACCCGAATATAAATAAAACTCATCCATCTAAAACCGAGAGTTTCTTTTATTAAATCGGCGGGTTTTAAGTTTAAAATTGTATCCCGGGTTTCGGGTACCCTATGGGTAATTACCTAACATTAACATCCCTACTCGTATGTCCTTCTTTGCCTTCTTAAGCCCCATATACGCCAATGTGGATAACTTTCAGTTTATGTTTGGTGCTTGAATCTTAACTTGTGACTTCAGGTACTTTAATGGTCTACTATCTCCATGGAAAGGGATTCTTCTTTTTGGTCCACCTGGTACTGGAAAGGTGCGACGATTCTATCTCGAATGTGTTTATTCATCCCAGGTTCTAGTTCTTGATGAACATATCAAAAACGACCTATGCATAACAGTCTTGTTCGTCTTCTGCAGACTATGCTTGCAAAGGCTGTTGCTACAGAGTGTAATACAACATTCTTCAATATCTCAGCCTCATCTGTTGTTAGCAAATGGAGAGGTGAAATCTTCTTACACCTTCATCTATTCTGAAACACACAAAAACTTGCAGTTTCCTTCTGTGTAATAAAAATATGGGCATTTGGATCTCGTGTTTTGGATGTATCTCAGGTGATTCTGAGAAGTTGATAAGAGTGCTGTTCGATCTAGCTAGACATCATGCACCTTCGACGATATTTCTTGATGAAATCGACGCAATCATAAGCCAGCGTGGTGGTGAAGGCCGTAGTGAACATGAAGCAAGCAGGCGTCTCAAAACCGAACTGCTCATTCAGGCAAAAATGCTCAAGAATCTTATTTGTTTGTCTCACAAAGATCATCATCTTGTCAACCCATTAGAAAAGAAAAAAAAAACTGGTGCTTTTTGGTTTCAAAACTTGCAGATGGATGGGTTACAGAAAACGAATGAGCTCGTATTTGTTCTAGCAGCAACAAATCTCCCCTGGGAACTAGATGCAGCTATGCTCAGGCGTCTAGAGAAAAGAGTATCCTTTTTTGTTTATTTTTTGCTTCATGAAACGAAAATGTTTCTTTTATGATTCTTCCTTTGTTCTGGACTTAAGCTAGTGAACTCTTTAGATTCTTGTCCCTTTACCGGATCCAGAAGCAAGAAGAGGAATGTTTGAGATGCTCTTGCCGTCACAACCGGGTGATGAGCCATTGCCTCATGATGTGCTTGTCGAGAAGTCCGAGGGATACTCTGGTTCAGACATTCGGATACTTTGTAAGGAAGCTGCGATGCAACCACTGAGACGCACATTGGCTGTATTGGAAGACACAGAAGAAATTGTGCCTGAAGACGGTAAAATCTCTTTTGAAAAGATCATGTCATTGTCATAGTTAAATAAGAAATCGCTGACATGACCAGTTTTGTCCTTTTTCCATTTTTGGGGTTGCAGAGTTGCCAAAAGTGGGACCTATCCTACCAGAAGACATTGACCGAGCTCTGAGTAACACTCGACCATCGGCTCATCTGCACGCCCATCTCTACGACAAGTTCAACGATGATTATGGTAGCCAAATCCTTAAGTAAATTCGATGAAACATATATATATATATACATATATGCCATCTAGAACTTCATCATTATTTGTAATGGAATCATCCAAATTTCAGTGACTTTGTTGGTTTTAAATTAAGAATAAAAAGTCCTAGTTGCTTTGCACTCTTTTTCAGAGAAAAAAGGATCTTATTATTTCATTTATGCCATATTTTCGGGCCAATTTATTTCTATAAGTAACTTTTGAACGTTTTAGCTGACTTGACATATGAATGATGGATGATAAATATCCTCGTCTTCTCTAGTTGCTGATCGTCTTGGATGTCGATAGAGCGTGCAGTATGTGGAAGATTAACGATTAAAGAAGAGGCGGTGAAATTAAGGAAGTTGAATCTGATGAAAGAATTACAAAAAAAAACAAAAAAACAACACCAAATTCTTGGTGAGTGTTTTGGTATATGTTAAGATTCTGTGACGCACTAGAAACAACAGTTTTCATTCGGTTCTCTCCGAACCAGACTTTCCTTTTTTGGACCGCTTTCTTGGTCTCTTTTTCGTACCGCTTTCACCTACTTTCTTTTCCTGGAACCCCCAAAACAAAAGAAAAATCGAAATCTTAAACATTGGAACAACTTAGTGACACTTGAGTAAAAGCTGCCAAAACTCTTATCTAACCTCTTGTCCACCAGATTTCGATTGAGGTCTCTTGGTGTCGCTCGCCTTCTTTTTCTTCAGGCATGAAAGTGGGTTTGGGCCCTGCAGAGTTTTGAGACAACAATGTTAGCTTATCAAAAGACGACCAATATTGTGAAAGTGGAAGTTTTACATATACCTTAGCTCTATTTCGCTTGAATTGAGGTCTATCCTTGACACCGAGACCATTTCTTGTATTGAACAGTCGAGAATGTTCCTTACACCATACAGAAGAGGAACGATAGACTCCTGAAAGAAATTTACAAAATAGTTCATATTAGCAACAAAAAAAAAAAAAAAAAAAAAAACTCCCTAACACACTCACAGAAAATCCATCATCTTAAACAAAAAGCTGAGGCTCATCAAACTAACCTCCTGAAGCTTTTTCCTAAAGTCGGCGTCCTGAGTACCGAGAAAGAAATGCTCGGAATTTTTGATTCCGAGTACCTCTGACAAACACTCGTCTGCTGGTTTTGCCTCCTCGTGCTCACATCTAACAACTCATATCAAAGCAAATCAATTTTTTCATATAACATTATACAACATCCAGGTCTGGCACATCAAGAAAAGAAAAGTAAGAAAAACCTCACTTTCATGCCAGCAACTAAAAAGAGAACTTCACTTTCTATACATTATTAAGCAAATCAATTTTCATATACAATATACAAAATCCATTCTTGAAAATCAAAATAAAATTCTCACTTTATATACATTAAGCTCATCATCATAGATGTTATACAAAAACTCAATTCCGTGCCTAAAGAATCCCATCCAAATTCTCAAAATTTTCTCTATTAATATCACAGCAAATCCTACAAGACCAACAAATTCATACAAATATCCAGTTCGAGACCTCTCTTAAGTAATCTTAGAGACTGTAAAAGACAGATAAATCAATGTAAGATAACGGAGTATAAGGGAAGCTTACGTCGCTGTGCTAAGCATCTGAGCAGCCTCGAGAGACTCTGAATAATCTTTACCCAGTTTCTGCAACTCCGCAACCACACATCTACGGAACAGCTCCAACGAAAGCATCATCATAAGAGTGAATTGGGGTAAATAGATTTGAAGTGGTGAGAGAAACGCGTAAGAGAGAGAGAGAGAGAGCGAACCTGGTGGTGAAGAGCTTGACGGGACCTCCGAGGAGCTCGGAGATAACAGTGTCGGCGGGAGTGATCTCTTTAGAAACGAGGTGGTGGACGAAGGTGCCGTCGCAAAGGACTTTGAAGGGCTGTCGGAACCCGAAACAGACCGTGAAGAATCTCACCCTTCTCCTGTTCTTCTTCTGTCTCTTCACTCTCATCTTCTCTTCTCTCTGGACGGAATCTACACTGATTTCTACATACACTAATATTTTTTATCAAATATAAAACTGTGTTAAACACAAATTATTAAGAAAATATCTAAACTAAAACACTTGGTTACTCGTTAATTCTTCAAAAAACAAGAAAATTTCTATTTCCTTGTTTGGGGAAATTTGTCAAATAACCAAAAAAAAAACTTAAAAGTTTAATCAAACGGGAAAAGAAAGATAAGAGAAAAAGAGGGAAATTGTTAGATTTAATTTTTTTTGTTTATTTATGGTTTTTCCACTTAATTTACCATCAAAATTTTCTTTTTAAAACTTTGTTGGTAGAAAAAAAATCATCTAAATTAAAAAAGTATCTTGTGTAAATTTATGACTGGATCATTTGTTTTAGAATTATCTGACCGACAATTTTTCTATATAATAATAGATGAAAAATCATAGATAATGAATGAAAATCACAGATGATGTAAAAAGTTGTTTGGTTAATTTTTCAAAAAGCAAGAAAATATTTATTTCCTTATTTGAGGGAATTTGTCAGATAATCAAAAAAAAAATTAAAAATTTAACCAAACGGGAAAAGAAAGATAGGAGAAAATGGAGGGATTTGGTTAGATTTAATTTTTTTTTTCTGGTTATTCCACCTAATTTCAGTATCATCAAAATTTTTTTAAAAAATCTTTATTGTTAGAAAAAAATAATCTAAATTAAAAAGTATCATGTGTAAATTTATAACTGATCATTTGTAGGATTCTCTGGTTGGCAATTTTGTTTGTAAATTTTCCATATAATAATAGATGAAAAATCATAGATGATATATGAAAGTCAGAGATGATGTATGAAAACCACAGATAATGTAAAAAGTTATTGGTTAATTAATTCTTCAAAAGCAAGAAAATCTCCATTTCTTTGTTTGGGAGAATTTGTCAAATAACAAAATAATAAAAAATTAAAATTTAATCAAACGGAAAAACAAAGATATGAGAAAAAGGAGGGAATTGGTTAGATTTAAATTTTTGTTTTTTATAGTTATTCCACTTAATTCTGGTACCATCAAAATTTTCTTTTTAAAACTTTGTTGTTAGAAAAAAGTCATCTAAATTAAAAAAAGTATCATGAGTAAATTTATGATTGGATCATTTGTTTTAGGATTCTCTGGATGACAATTTGTTTGTAAATTTTCTATATAATAATAGATGAAAAATCACAGATAATGTATGAAAAACCATGCAAATTTATCTAGAGTAGTAGACCATATCCTCACATGACAAATACTATGAAATGAATCATGACAGGTTTCTAATTTTCTTTGGTTTTTTCCTCGACTACTAATGAAACTAATTAAATCCATATTATTGTTTCACAAATAAATCACTCGTAATTATTTGACGTTTATATATTGACTATTGCAGGTGATGACTAACGGAAGATTTAAGAATGTGAAACACAGAGTGCTCACAAATACAAAGAGGTCAAGATTATCGATGATCTACTTCGCAGCTCCTCCACTGACGGAGAAGATTGCACCATTGTTATGCCTTGTTCCAAAGCAAGAGGACCAGTGTCTGAGTTATTTTAAAATCTCTTAATGTTTTATTTTATTTTGATAATTACTTTTAGATTTTAAGTTTGAATAAAATAAAATAGAAAGTAAAAAAGTTTCTCCAACTATTTTTGTGTTTTAGTCTGTTTAGTTTCCTTTCTTATTTTTCTTTAGTTTCCTCTTCTTCTTGTATAAGTTTCATCATGTACGGTCACTGAAAAGTTAAAAGAGTGATTATTGTTTTCTAATTCACCTTTTTCGAATGGTCGTCTTTGATCATTTTGTTAGATGGCGTTACATGATTTTTCTTTGTCATCGTATCAAGTATTATATAAACACATCTTAAAAGTTTTTCTTTGTTTCTTCCGTTGAAGCCCATATATACAGGCCTAATTAGAAATCTTTTTTGGGCTATTAAAATGGTGGGTTGAAAAGCATTCTCAAATCCTTTATCGAAGACGAACACGTCTGTTTTCAGGACATTGAGATAATATAATATCTGGACCGTACGTTGCTGATTTCACATCCGTATTAGTATGTTTTTTTTTTTTTTTTTTTTTTTTTTTTTTTTTTTTTTTTTTTTTTTTGTTAATGGCATCGAATACAAAAGAGAAAGAGGCAACTAGCAAGCATGTCTTAAGTGTGCCCAAGTTCTAAAGCTGGTTAAATTCTTCAAAAAACTTCTATTTTCTTGTTTATCTGGGAGAATTTGTCAAATAATAAAAAAAAAACTTAAAATTTTAAGCAAATAGAAAAAAATAATAGGAGAAAAAGGAGGGAAAATGTTAGATTTAATTATTATTATTTTTTTTTTATGGTTATTTCACCTAATTTCAGTACCATCAAAATTTTTTTTTTCAAACTTTGTTGTTAGAAAAAAGTCATCTAAATTAAAAAAGTATCATATGTAAATTTATGACTGGATCATTTATTTTAGGATTTTTTGGCTGACAATTTGTTTGTAAATTTTCTATATAATAATAGATTAAAAATTAAAGATGATGTATGAAAATCACAGATGATGTAAAGTTATTGGTTAATTATTCAAAAAGCAAGAAAATCTCTATTTCTTTGTTTTGGGGAATTTATCAAATAACAAATTTTTTTAACCAAACGGGAAAAGAAAGATAGAAGAAAAAGGAGGGAATTGGTTAGATTTAAAATTTTTATTTTTTTAGGGTTATTCTTCCTAATTCAAGTACCATCAAAATTTTCTTTTTAAAACTTTATTGTTAGAAAAAAAGTCATATAAATTAAAAAAGTATCATATGTAAATTTATAACTGGATCATTTGTTTTAGGATTCTCTGGCTGACAATTTTGTTTGTAAATTTTCTATATAATAATAATTAAAAAAAACAGATGATGTATGAAAATCACAGATGATGTAAAGTTACTGGTTAATTCTTCAAAAAACAAGAAAATCTCAATTTTCTTATTAGGGGGAATTTGTCAAATAACCAACAAAAAAAAATTAAAATTTAACCTAACGGAAAAAGAAAGATAGGAGAAAAAGAAGGGAATTGTTTAGATTTAAATTTTTTGTTTGTTTATGGTTATTCCACCTAATTCTCGTACCATCAAAATTTTCTTTTTAAAACTTTGTTGTTAAAAAAAAATCATATAAATTAAAAAAGTATCATGTATAAATTTATAACTGGATCATTTGTTTTAGGATTTCTAGCTGACAATTTTGTTTGTAAATTTTCTATATAATAATTAATGAAAAATCACATGAAAAACCATGCAAATCTATCTAGAGTAGTAGACCATACCCTCACGTGACAAATACTATGAAAGGAATCATTACGGGTTTCTAATTTTCTTTGGTATTCTCTTCGACAGCTAATGAAACTAATTACAACCATATTATTGTTTCACAAATAAACCACTCATATTTATTTGGCGGTTATACATTCACTACAAAAAACAAATTATTCCAGACAGCCAAATTTGTGGGGAATTCGTCGAGAAAGGTTGTTTCCGAAGAATTTATGACGCATTTTAGCCGTCAGGACTAGATCGTCGGAAATTTAAATTCGTCGAGAATTCGTCGGTTATTCCCAATAGATTTCCGACGCTAACTAAAATACCCGACAAATTTCCGATGAATTATTTACCATCGGACAAGTCAATAGGAAATCGTCGGGTACGTTCATACTGACGACATCCTAACAAAATTTCAAATACCAGATTCCCAACCGATTGCCGACGGATTTAATTCCAACGGATTAATTTCCAACGGATTAATTTCCAACGCATTTCTGACAGATTAATTTCCAACGCATTTCCGACGGATTAATTTACAACGCATTTCCGACGGATTAATTTCCAACTACTTTCCGATGAATTCATTTCCAACCAATTTCCAATGAATGTTTTTTTTAAAAAATATAATAATATAATTTTTATTTATTAATATTAAATTGAAATTAGAAATGAAAATTGCAATAATTAAATTTCAAAAATTAAAATTATATTTAACAAATTATAGAATTTTTTTTTTAAATCTAAAAATTATCATGAAAAAAACATTAAATCAAAAAGATGGACAATCGTCTTGAGGGTTGCATTTGTAGTGGTTAGCTCATTTTGTGTCATTGCGAACCACTCTTCTGTTTCTGCTTTTGCTGCCTCCAATGCATTCACATGATGAATTTATTTGGCGGTTATATATATTGACTATTGCAGGTGATGACTAACAGAAGATTCAAGAGTGCGAAACACAGAGTGGTCACAAATACAAAGAGATCAAGATTGTGGATGATCTACTTCGCAGCTCTCAATGGAGATGATTGCACCATTGTCATGCCTTGTCCCAAATCAAGAGGATCAACTTTACGAGAGCTTACTTGGTCTCATTATAAGTCATCCGCTTACAAAACTAAGCTTGGTGACTATAGACTTGCTCTCTTTGAGAAACAACTTCTATTTTTTTATCCGATGTCTGAGCTATTTTTCAATTTCCTAGTGTTTTATTTTGTTTTGATAATTCAATAGTTGTCTTTAAGTCTTTAAGTCTGAATAAGAAAAGCAAGATAGAAAGTAAAAGAGTTTCTTCGACTATTTTTGTGTTTTAGTCTCTTTAGTTACCTTTCTTATTTTTTTTAGGTTTAATTCATAAAGTAATAAATAGTCACCTCTTCTTCTTGTATAAGTTTCATCATATAAACACAGCTTAAAAGTTTTTCTGTGATTCTTCTGTTGAAGCCCATATATACAGACCTAATTAGAAATCTTTTTTGGGCTATTAAAATGGTGGGTTGAAAAGCATTCTCAAATCCTTTATCGAAGACGAACACGTCTGTTTTTTGTTAATGGCATCAAATACAAAAGAGAAAGAGGCAACTAGCAAGCACGTCTTAAGTGTGCCCAAGTTCTAAAGCTCGTATTATTAAAAGTAAAACCAATCATGTAAGAAACTTTGTTTTTATCATTAAGGAAAAATTTAATAGCTCTTTTTTTGTGAATTTTGTGATTTGTGTTTTTTCTTCTTCATTTAGCAATTTATGGAAAAAAGGTTAAAAACTACAATGAAAAACAAAAAAAAAGTTTAAAAACAAGAATCTACTACATTGACGTAATTCGGAAATATACTTCTTCCTTCCCTTTATAAATAATAATTACAGAATATTTTTGTTCAATATAATAACAAGTGTCCAACTGTGACTCACGTGCTCGTTTCTTTCCGAGAGCTGTGGTTCAACTCTCGCAATCGATTCGGACAGGAGATAGAGAGAGAGAGAGGGAGACAGATATTTTTCTTGTTTTCTTCTCTTCTCCCTCTGTTTGCTTCTTATTTTTTCTCCTTTAGAGCTTAGAGATCCATCAACGATGGCGACCGATGAGCCCTCTGCCACTCGCTGGAGCCTGGAGCTTTCTGGTAAACCCGACTCTGTTTTCTCACTTTCTCTCTCACCTAACTCGTCGCCTTACTATTGAAAAAAACCATTTTATAGGAGAATGCAGCCATAAAAGATAAATGGTTTTTTTTTTTTTTTTGAATATTGAGGTAAATCGAAGTCAACTCTTCAATGTCGCTTAGACTGTAGAAAAGAAGAATTTTTTTTTTTTGAATCACCGGAGAAACCGAGGAGTTCGTTTCAACTTTTCAAATTTTCGAAATTTTAGATTTAGCTGAAATGGTTTACTTTCTATAGCTTAGAGAGTGAACAACGATCCCGTTTCGATTTCTCTACAATCAAAGCCACGAGCTTGGAGAATTGATCGATTTGTTCAAGAAAATCTATGTATTTATTAGGAGTTTAAAACGTTTTATGATGCCAAGTTTGGGAGGAAGAAGCTGCCTGAAGAACCGCAAGACTCAAAACCAGAAGATGGATCATCTAGCACCAAGGAAGAACCTTCCCAAGTCGTCACCAATCCAGTTCAGGTGACTTTCTTTTTTGCCTTTCTGTGAAATGCGTAGAGCAGTAATGTGTATTGTGTTCTTTGTCCTCAGATGACTCAAAGTTTTGGGCTTTGTGATCATTGCAGGAGGGTAACACTGGCTTGGCCAATGGGATCCGCGAGAAGCCGTAAGATCTATAGTTTCCTTTTCCTTTTCTGCTTATTTCCTTGCGCCGTAGTCATGTTTTTGTTTATAGTGTTGGCTCTGAGGAATAGTTAGCATAAGCACTAACTGTCTCTTTAATATTTCTTCTGCAGGAAAAAGTCGATGTTTCCACCTTTTGAATCTGTAGAAACTCGTAATCTCGCTGAGAGTTTGAGTAGGTAAGTCATTGTGTCCACTAATTACGTTTTTGCTCTTCACATCATGTTTTTGTGGGTTTTTCTGAATTGTTGTGTGCTTACTAGTTTGTGGGAGTCCTTGTTTTCAGGGATATCATCCGTGGGAATCCAAATGTCAAGTGGGAAAGCATCAAGGGTTTAGAGAACGTCAAAAGGTTGCTCAAAGAAGCTGTGGTGATGCCTATAAAATACCCCTCGTATGATGTTACCTATCTTTTACGGGTGGACTTACAACTCTTTAAAGTATGTAATTGCGAGCTTATGGATATCAGCTTTTAGATTCCCAATGGATATAATGGAGGTTGAGAGACTTTCTGCAGCATTTATATGGTGAAGACTGAGGACTTGAACTGAATACACACACCAAAATTATAGAAGCATCGGAAGCATGGAGTGATCCAATCACTAAAGGACACAAACAAAGTCAGCTGCTTGAAACTGATATGTGGAGGATAGTGTCTGCGCAACCGTCCCTATGGGTGGCATGGACAAAAAACTCACTAATCCGGCAAAGAATGTTTTGGTCAGTAAAAGAGACATCAAGCGAGGGATCGTGGATAGGTAGAAAATTGCTAAAATATAGAGACAATACGAAATCATTCCACAAGGTCTCTACCTCATTTTGGTTCAATGAGTGGTCTCCTCTATCTATCTAGGTAGACTATATATAATGACATAATGGGTTCTCGTGGATACACTGACATGGTAACACCATTGTATGTTGTTGCCTCAGTTATGGGATCACATCACCGTAGAAATTCTAAATAGCATAGCAGATGAGATCGAAAACAGAGTATTGCGTGCAAGGCAAGAAGTAGAAGACATTAAGTTATGGCGTCATTCAGGTGACAAGTTGAAAAGGAAATTCACAACAGAGGAGACTTGGGATTTGAGTATAAAGGTTTATAAATGGTTATGGTTCACTCACGCAACACCTAAACACTCTTGCAATAAAGAACTGATTATCCACAGGGGATCGAATTGGGCGACAAAGAATTAATTGTGTTTTATGTGGGATATGCAGAGGAAACAAGAAACTATCTCTTCAATTGTGTTTTAAAGTCTTCCACTGCGACGGCTTATTGTTATGCACCAACCAAAAAAACACTCGACTTGTGGTTTGTAACCCTTGTACACGTCAAACCAGGTGGATCCAACCCAGTAAACATGATCACAAGATAAGCGACACATATACTCTTGGATCCTACCATGACATCAAATCCAACAACATTAGCTACAAAATATTGAGATGCAATGATTATGAGGACAAGGCAAGATTCGAAATCTATGAGTTTGGATCTAATTCATGGAGGATTCTAGATGTCACTCATGACTACAAGTTAACTACTTATTCGAGCGCCGTGTATTTGAGGGGAAAGTTTCTTGGGATCAAAAGGAGAGTAGCATGTTGTTAGTCAGTTTTGATTATACAGAAGAGAGATTTGGACGTATGCGTCTTCCCTATAGTAATGGCTATTGGACTATTTCTCTATCAGTTGTTGGAGAAGAGAAACTTTCGGTGCTATTACAACGCTCACATACAATGCAGAAAGAGATATGGGTAACAAATAAGATTGATGAGTGGAACAAGGTCTTAACAATGGATAACCCTCAACGTCACTGGTTGGTTACCGCAAGTTTTTTGTTCGACCAGGAGAAGAAAGTCTTCATGTGTTGTGAGAGACTATTTACTACAGACCTGACAGGCTTCTTATACGCTGTTGGGGAGGATCAGAAAGTCAAACAAGTGAATTTTGGAGAAGCTATACAAGTTATATATAATTATGTTCCAAGTTTGGTTCAAATTCTGAAGTTGAGTCAAAAGAGAAAGAGGGGTGACTAAATAAGGTACATGCACACACTTTTATGGTTTTTTTTAATGGTTTTCTTATGTTTTTCTCAATTTGAATTGGCCATGTCCTTTGATCAATCGTTTTTAATACGAGATAATTTGAAAAATACCATACTTAGGATGTAAATTTTGAAATGTATACTTCTTTATATATATATAGAAAACTAAAGTTTCTTATATGTTCTAAGACATTTTTATCCTGATTTTAATTTAAAATTATTCTTTTTAATAACTAAATTCTAAAAAAATCTTAAATAAAAATATAATAATTATCAAAATTATGATTATTATTATTATTATCCGGCTAAACATACATTCCATTATATCGAAATTAAAAAATTAAGGTCATACAAAAATACAAAACATAAATTATTACACAAGCAACTATGTGTGGTATATTCTGAAACTGTTGTTAAAAAAAGATTCACGATGCGTTCTGTTCTAAAACGCCTTACTTGCTAACAAATCAACATAGTTGTAGTATTTCTTTGACTCTTTTACTCCAGTAAGATTAGTTTTCCTTTCTTTATCTTGAGGGTGTCTCTTAATCGTATTAGTAAAACATATTACTAATAATAGTCTTGAGAGTGTGACTATCTGATACCAATTAGTCCACAACAGTGTCTTTGTAAATATAGTAGACCCTACCCTAACTCCAATATAAACCGTGAAGATTACATTCAATAAACTTTCAACATTGCAACTACTCCTTCCAGACATGCCAATAAAGATGTGACTAATTCTTCTCCATGGGAGTACGTCTTCTTTCATCTTGGCAGTGCGTCTTCTTTCATCTTGGCAGTGCATCTCTCTTTCATTTCAACGAACATATTCGACTCAGGGAACACAAGACACCATTCACTGAATGTATGCAGATTCGAATCTTCAACAGCGGAGGAAAAACTCGTGGTTGTCAAAGGTTGATGAAGACACCAAAAGAAACACAAAAAAGCATTGCAATTTGATGAATTCCAAGGCGGTTTAAATATTCTTAAACTATTCATACAACCTCCAGAGGATTCACTCAACTGACTAACACCGACACAATTAATCCAGCAGAGTCGAAGAATTGATGTCAGACAAATGCTCTTCCGAAAGAAGAGAAAACAACTTCGTATTTGGTTATACCGAAATAACATGAATACAAAAGAACCAAGCCCAAAGAAATCGTTCCTAGAGGTGTCACCATTAACAATCTGCAAGTTATGATATGATTTGCGCCACGGGTTTACCAACATTGTCAATGTGATCTCGATCAAAAACACCATCTTCATAATAAAGGTAGGAGCAAATCGGAACAGGAAGCACCATGGAATCATCACCACACCAGTCACATTCACTTGCTTTAGCAACAATGGTGGAGAAAGAGAAAGATACATCGGAAAGGATGAAGGAACCGCCACAAATTTTTTGTGACCTTTCTTTCATATCGATGGAATATTGCCATATTTATAGAAGCAACACAAAATAAGAAAAATAAAAACAGAGAAGCAGTACGGCCGATGTCGGAATAGATGTCGGCCAGATGACTTTCACCGAGAAAGAAGAAGTTAAGAGAGCACTGTAAATCGCCTTTGTTTTCTCCAAATCACTTAAAGTGGTTAATCTGTTTCTCCGTTTCAAAAATTATTATTATTTCAGTTTGAGATTACTATATGATTAAGATAAATACATGTTAATATTTTGAAATATATAATTAATAATTTTAAAATAGTTTAAAGTTTATCTTTATAAAATTCTAGTTTTATAAATTCTATATAAAGCAAGTTTCCACAAATATATGGTTAAACAAATTTTTTTTCTCATACATATGAATTTACTAGGTCAATATTTCATAATTTATTATAGGCCATTACAACAGAGAAATCAACTGGCGATTTATTATAGGTTATGTTTTATTTGCTGAACAACACATAAAAAGGGTAGCAAGAACTTTGAAAACAGAGATATCACTCGCCAAGTACTTGATTATGCAGAGACTGCTGCTGATTCGGTGTCACTCCATGGATTGAAGTTGATGCACATTACTGATATATGTTGTCCAATATCAGTATATTCGTCACCATACAAAGTTACAGTAACATTATGATACCTCTTCACAGATTAAAAAGAAAAAAAGAAAGAGTTAATTTAGTTTTTTTTTTTTATATCATAATATTTCTCTATGAAAAAAAAGTGTACGAAGACTTACTACGATTTTGGTTTCGAAAGGAACTTCAGTAAGAGTTAAAACAAAGCTGGTGGCAGGTTCAATAGGTAATGCATCCACCACCTGAGGGAGGGAGTAATAGTATCCATCCATGGGATGACCTCGCTCCATTCGAAGGTTCACGACTACAGCTCCTCCATTGAGACCTTTGGCTGCACGCATATAAGATTATATAAATATATAAACTAAAAACTGGAAAAATAAATTAATTGAGAGTTTGAACTTTTTGTTTTTTTTGCTTAACAGGGTTGAAACTTGCGAAGAAAATGATGATTAGAAAAATATCACGTACTTGCGTTAACGGATACGTATATCGTATTGGTTGTGTCATCGTCCTTCGACGGGGTGGTCGCCACACCAGTCACTTTACCGAAGTCATATCCGGCATTATCTACAACAGTAACAGAGATTAAGTTATGGCGGGAAAATGAGAAAGAATTTATTTATAGGGGGAAATTCGTATCCGAATTTTTACAATAGGTATTTTTCAACTCGGATTTTTCTTAAATTTAAATTTTATACCTAAATTAAAATAAGTTTGTGAAATCTAACATTGACTCTGATGATGTTAGTCAAATGTCAAATTTTGATGAATGTACAGTCGATATAACATGAATTAAGAGATTTGATAAATGAAACAATACCATATTTCGAACCCGCAATATCAAACTTAAATAATGAATTTTTAACTATTTAACTTTAATATCGCGGGCTCAAAACCTTATATTATTTCATTATTTAGTTTTGTTCCATTAAAATGGCATGTCATCTATCAATTCGTACCATATCGACTATAAGTTTATCAAAAATTGACGTTTGACTAATATCATCAGAGTCAATGTTGGATTTCACAAACTTGTTTTAATTTAGGTATGAAATTTGAATTGAAGGAAAGTTTAGATTGAAAAATATATATTGTAAAAGTTTGGGTATGAAAATTCTCGTAGAAAAAAATTCGGGTTGATTTCCTATTTTTCCCAAATCATGGCAGGTCAACTTGATGAGTAGGCGCTTTGTTTATAGAGAGCAAACTATAATCTACTGATTGATCAAATAATAAGAAAATCTGTTTTATGTTATGTTATCCTATTATTAACACACCGACTGTGTGATGTGCGAAGACATAAATTTCATAAGAAACTTAAGATAAACAAGTCCATACTATTGCAGTATTCAAACTTGAGTGCGTACAGAGCAGGTAAGAAGAAGAGTGATGCGAGGAGAAGAAGCAGAGGCTGAACATGAGATATCGCCATGGATCTTTAGGAAGCTCGTTGATTTCCAAAGTAGAAAATATACTTTTGGTTTATTTCGCAAAAAAAATGGTAAGCGATACATGTTATGCTTATATACAGACTATAATAACTCCCTATATAGCTGGATCTGGTCATAATTGATCTTATTTATTAATCTTCCAACGTTATAAGCGAGAATCTTTAAATATTAGCTTAGATGTCATTGGCATATTATGAATTATATTATACTTGCTTATTCACCTCCGCCATGCTTTCTATACAAACATTTTCTATAGTTTATAGATTATGATAACTTTCTTAATTAGTGGATTGCAACACAATTAATATCCTGCCTATATATTATTAATCTTCCAAAAAAAAAAAATATATATATTATTAATCTTCCACGATAAGCGATAATCTTCCTTACATATTAGCGTAAATGTTAATGTTACAGTTATATATATAATGTCCGTTGGGCTTTAATATTTACCTTCATTTTGTTAGGCTTTCATCTTTCCCATAAGATCATCTCTATCACAAAGATGAGAAAGGGTATCTAATAAATAAATAAATTAGAAAAAATTAAAAAGTAAGAGAGACTCAAGAATCATTTCTCTGTGGAGAACTTTGGAGAACCTTGCAGATATCCCTTTCGTATTGTGTTTACATATGAGTGGTTTACTTAAAAAAAAATTTAATTATCTCACTAAATTACAATAAATATATTAATATTAATGTTTTAGATACTTATTTTTGGTATCTAAACAATGAGGTTGCTCTTACGGATATACACCAAGCAAATAACATATCTTTTGGATCCGAGCCAAAAGAATCTGATGGTAAAAACATATAAGAACTTGCAACTTTAGCTTGATTTACATTTTTTAAGGGAAAAAAACTGCATGTGTCATTGTCTTTAAGAACGATAATTTTCTTCTTCTTTATTTTTAATTTTTTTTAATAATACGTATTTGCTAATTTAAAAATTTAATATATGCTAATAATTTTACTTTCTTATAAATATTTTTAATATTTTTAATATGTTTTGAGAGTGGATAATATTGTTTAATTGATTTTTGTTTTTCTATTTTTGACTTTATATAAAAGATTTATCTTTAAAAGTTATAATTTGAGATGTGGTGATAGTTTTATATTAAAGTATATGATAAAATTATATAATCTGTTCTATTAGTTTTTTTTTAATATCTTTATAACTAAATTTATAATTTTATAATTCTAATTACAATTTTATGAAAATTAAATATGATAATTTATCTGTTAAATTTGTCTGTTACTAGTTATTTTAATATTTTTTCTATAATTGAAATGTGTTAGTTAATTTTTTAATCTATTTTGCAATTGTCTATTGGAACAAGTTGTTAACAATGAATAATCCTCAACGTGATTGGTTGGTTACCGTAAGTTTTTTGTTCGACGAGGAGAAGAAAACCTTCATGTGTTGTGAGAGATTACCTACTACAGACCTGACAAGCTTCTTATAAGTTGTTGGGGAGGATAAGAAAGTCAAACAAGTGAACTTTGGAGAAGCTATATAAGTTATTTATAATTATGTTCCAAGTTTGGTTCAAATTCTGAAGTTGAGTCAGAAGAGAAAGAGGGGTGACTAAACAAAAGTATTGTCGGATGTGTTTTAACTTTCAACAAATGTAACTGTTATTATTATTAAATATCTGATTTTCTCATATACGATTGTGCATTTGAAGATTTATCTATAATTAGCATGCGGAAGACCAATCTAATACCAAAAATCAGCTTATCATATCAGTAGTAAGGGTCGAGACAATAAACATGATGTCAATTACAACTTCCGGTAAACAAATTTTGTTTGGTCTTCTAGTTTTTCACTATCTGAAACCCCTTTTGATACGAGAATGGTCTTAGTTTCTAGTGTTCAAGGTGGAACACATACTCCGTCAAGCGCTGAAGCTTCGATGAATCCACCTTTTGCTCTCTTTTAACCGCTTGCTTCTTCACAGTCACCATTTGAGATGCTGCATCCACTGTCCATCCATTCTCCACAACATCTGTGTATATCCAATATTAAGAAGAAGAAAAAAAAAATACAATTATAGATTCGTTCATTCTGATTCCTCAACATACATGATTGACATTAGAGACACTAAGCTAAAACATTGCCTACAAAAGTAGAGAGACAGTAGTATTGTCCCAAAAGATAACTTTTTGTGACTAGTTTCGGTATAAGAATGAATTGAGTAGGAATCTAAGAACTGATGTGGCAGGAGCAGGAGGCAAATTAATCTTTGAAAGCAAAAGAAACTGCAGAAAGAAAGCTTACAAGTTGTGGCATCATCCTCTGTCATCCCAAGGAAAAGAGCTAAATCACGGATGGTGATTGTGGAGTAGGCAGACAACAAAAGCTGAAACATCCTTTTTGTGTAAACATCTTCAACAAAACCAACACAGAAATTATAGAATGAATATTAAAGTTTAACCAATGGGGCAATTTAAGGGAACACTTGATGTTTTATAAATGCTATGCTTATAAAATAGGATGAGGAAAAAGGTACAAGTTCACACAATTCCGATCAATGTTGAGGCACTTGGTTGGAGAAAGTATGTTAATACAAATCCTAAAGTAAGGTCTCACAAGATTAACACTACGAGACAGCTATGCAATCTCAGATTCTCAATATGCAGATCAAAGCTCAAAGATAGAGAGGATAAGCAATCACTTTACATGTTCATATAGTAAACTGCTACATAAGCCCAGCAAGCTTTAGCTAATGGTATAATGTAACACACCTGAGAATGCAGTAACCATATCTTTAGCTTCTTGACTCCAATCAAAACCCCGAATAGCTTCATACACACCTGCATAATCCCTTCCCCACAGCTTCTGACCAATCCTCCAAGCTGCAACAACTTCAGGCTTGCTCTCCTTCACACTTGTAGGTATTGTTTTCCAGAGGAAACGTGCGCTATCACTGCAGTATTTTCATTCCAGATTTAGCCAAACAACACACATCAATAGCAACTTTAAAAAAAAAAAAAATGTTACAAAGTCAAGAACAGCAAAATCATAACTCTCTAGTTTCAATATACTAAAAACACAAAAGAAAAACTGTTAAAAAGGGTTTCAACAACATCTAACTAGTATCAAGTTCTAATTTGTCTTCTCAGTAGTCACAAAACAAGTCAATGTGATAAGCAGAGCTATAGAAAGATCCCCCCAGACTGCAAATCAAAACCCTTTTTCTGTAATCTCAATTCGAAGCAGAAAGCCACAAGCTTTCAAAGAATAAAGCTCAAGAACCATCTCTAATCTTACGGCGCAAAGACTACAATCAAAGAAGAAACTTTAACTCACCAATCGTCAATGTGGAAGTAACCAAGAAGATGGATTGCGTAAGGCCAGTCATCATGGAAAGAGATTCCTTCGGAAGCAACCTATCAGTTAAAGATCGATAAAATCGAACGATTATTCTCACAAAATCCACTTAAAGAAAAAAAAAAAAAACCCTAGCGAACACCAGAAACAATGATAGCGAGAGAAATTTGGGACCTGAAGCATGAGATTATCGCAGATATCGGCGATTTTATCGAAGGATTTGGCGGCTAAAGCTTCTGTAACAGGAGAGAGATCCATGGCTTGTTTCGTTATACTACTCTTGGAGGTTTGCGAAGGTGACGATCGTTTTTCTCAAAGCAACTGTTAAGAAAAAAAAAAAAAAATTCAATAATTCTTTTTTTTCATTTTTATTTAAAACTTTTTTAGTACGGTTTAGTTTAACCGGTACTAACCCAGTTTAAACCGTGCCAAAAGAGTTCAACCAAAATACACGATCGGTTTAGTGGAAGCAACGTCGGCTATTTGAGGATATATGGGCCGAGCCTACAAATCTTTGTAGATCCACTAAGCTTTAATACTTTTCTCTGTTCCCGCCAATAATTATAAATAAAAAATCTCTCTTGGGTGCAGCTTTATGAACCAGATTATACGTTGAGGAAGAAGATGCGTTTTCTTCTTTTTCCCCTTGTTTTTAGTGCAGAGTTTGTTTTCTCAGTTTAGCTGTTAGTGTTATTTAGCTACACAGTTTAGTAACAAACTCTTGTATACAAGTTTGTAAGCGTATTTGACTTATGCACACACATAGAGAGCTTGTTCATCTAGGCACTTGTAGGTCATATGAACTTAAAAATTGATGGCCGAAGTACAAACATTAGAGATAAACTAAGACCCTAAGCATTTAACATGTTGAGTGTTATATGTTTCCACATTTTTCTGGTTGTACTTTTTTTGTTAAGTAGTGAATGACATTATATAGTCTCTTTTGTTTGGTTCTTTTTGAAGCATATATTTAGGGCTTGACTAGTTTCAATGCAGCGATTGCGGTTGCGGTTGCGGGAGTTTGCGGAAGCGTGCGGTTACGATTTCAAGCGATATTAAGCGATTTATACGACTGGCGCAGCGGTTGAAAACGGGTGCGTTTGCGGGATACTTATGACTGGTTGATTAGCGGATGCAGTAGCGGTTAAAAACAAAATTAACAGTATAATATATTATATATTTATATAAAACAAAAAAAATATTATTATAATAAAATATAAAATCATCAATTTATATAATTATTAATAAAAATTTGTGTATATTTTTATAATTTGAATGAAGTTATGATTTTAGTGAAAACATTATTCATTTTATGAAAAATAATGTTAGACTTTGAAAATTTTATTTTATCATATATATATATAAAAAATATATATATAACTTACTTTATTATATTTATATATACATCATATATATAATGTCAAATTCATTCATATATTTCATAATTATAATATCCAAATTTTTTAAAAATAATTTATTATACTTTTGTGGTTAACTAATTTATTTTTATGTATATTTTTATTTTAAATGATTTTTATCATTTCTATAATAAATTTTTTATTTAATTTAATTTAATTAATTTTATATATTTACATTATATATATATATAGTATCAAATTTATTCATATCTTTCATAATTTTAGTATCCAAATTTTAAAATTTTAATTTATCACATTTTTGTGATTAACTAAATTAGTTTTATATATATATTCTTATTTTAAATGAATTTTTTATATTTTTAAAATAAATTATTGTTTTTACTACCCACCCGCAAACGCCCGCAACCGCAAACGCTAAAGGAAAGCAGCTTTTGATTTTGAGCGATTTAGAGCGATACGGAGCGGTAGATTACGTTTTTTATGATTGTTATAAGACGCTAACAACCGCTACCACCCGCAAAAGCTGCGTTTGGAAAGAAAGTAACACACAAATTAGGGTTTTGGCCAAAGATAGACCAACAAGAAAAGAAGAAGAAGAGAAACAATCAACATAAAAAGAAGAAATAGACAATCTTCATCGATATCAAAAATCAACTTTTTTATTTATTTATTAGTCCCATTTAATACTAGCTAGGCCATATATATTTCCGAAAGCATTAAATGGCAAACTTTTGGTCATCGACGAGAATATAGAAATAGATTTAATTATATTCGTGATATGCGATTAAATTTTAGATTCCTTAATTATACAAAGAAAATCAAATTTAGATGCATATCACAAAAGAAGTTGTCAATTTTGTGCTGAACTGTTTACTGCAGGAGCTTTCCATGGTCTAAACTTATGCATTTCATATGTTTTGAGCTGTATTGCGAGTGTGGTTTGTTAAGTCCCCTTACAACTATCTCTCACCTCTCTCTCTTTCTCTTCCTTTTGCAATTGTTTTAGCATCTTTAGTTCCAGAAACACAACAAAGAACCCTAATTTTCACATTTACCTTATCAAAAGGAATACTATTATTACATTTAATGCTCGTATTCTTGCTTCCACAATCTTGATTTTGTTTTGGTGTACCAAAATGGAAGAGATGAAAAAGGTTAGATAGGATTTGAATAATCTATTATTCTAGATGTTTTTCCTTTTGGCCTTATCATCGTTTCTTCAGCCACTTTAATTTTTCTACAAAAAAAGTGTTGTTATAATGATTGAAATCGCGTATCCTTTTAACAATTTTGCTTTTGTGTTTTAGTGGCGAGCATTGTATATTGAAACGTAGAGATTTATGACTGTCATTCTTCTTTGTACATAACCCGTTTTAAAATTGCTTTTGATGTGTGTTGTGCTTGTTTGTCTAAAATCTGGAACGAAATATTGTAGTGAATAAGGAGAACAATCCTGAAGTTGTAGCATCTTGGAGGATATTTCATCAGAAGCTGTGGACACATGACTATGCGCAGGTGTATTCGAGGTCATGATTTGGAGTCAAATAGCTAAATATCTATAGTTGCTGCATTCTAAGGTAATTAATTTTGTTTTGTGTTTAAGACTTTTCATCTAGTATGAAATGGTTTCTTGAACTAAGCTTGCCAATAGCTTTACGTAGCTTTGTACTATATATATAACCATAAAATGTTAATTTTACTTATTTTTTGTTTTCTGAGTCTACAAATAAACACAAGTGATGGTGAAAATTACAAAGTTTGTGACCTCTCGTCCAATTTTCGTCTTCTTCGTCTTGGTCATATTTTCTTACTTCTAAATTATTTTATACAAAGAAGATCGGTTACTAAACTTAATATGGTTTTGTGTTCATACGTTTAGGCATTTCTGGTGATTGTTTTCGGGAGCATACCGATCACGATTTGGCGCAGGACAACTAAGAACGTAACCAACGACATATCTTTATTGACTGAAGATCTTCGGTTGAGTCTAGTTTCTGAGATAGAAAACATCGGAAAACTTATCTATCAGAAGACAAATCTATCTACAGCCGGTTTAGCCAGAGTTATAGATTCTTATCTCATCAACAACGATACTCATTTCACAGAGATTCACACACTGGTTTGTTTAAATTACTTACGTCAATCCATGATTATTTGATAGTTATTACAAAACCATAATTTTCTTTTTGTTGTTGTTGTCTTTCAGATCGCACCAGTGTTATTTCAAGCTTATTTAACGATCCCTCAAGTCTCACAAGTTTCGTATGTTAGTACGGACGGTCTCTTGTTTTCTTACATAAGAAAGTTAAAAACAAGTGTCGCTGTTTTTACCAATTCTTCGTCGTCGAATTCAAGTGGTGGTCAAGACTACACTTGGTACACTCAAACCGTCGATCAGATAACCGGTCGTTTCATTGGGAACGCAACGAAATCTCAGCCGTTAGATGCTACGCATAAAGACTGGCTCCAAGCAGCTCAGATAAACCACACTACCGCTTTTGTGGGAACTTCTTTGGGAGGAGAAGATAACGAGACTTTGTTTCAGAGTGTGGTTAGCTTGTACAGCAAGAAAGGAGTAGTTTCGTTAGGGTTTCCGATTAAGACGTTAGTCGATACTTTGAACCGTTTGGATCTACAGGGCGGAGAGCTTTACTTGTGGACAAAGGAAAGGACGTTGATTGCTCGTGAAAGTTCACTAAATGCTTCTTTCTTCATCTCCAATGGCTCCATTTGCTTCGGTAGAGAATCGTTGAAACCATTCTCATCTCACTGCATCCCCGGAAACTGCAGTTCTCGTGGCTACCCACTGGAGATCGGAAGATCGAAATTCCAAGCTTTTTACTCTGTTCTTAAAGTTTCCGGTGTGCCTCTGGTAAATGTTATACTATCTTCTGAGACAGTTCTTTCACTTGAGATTCGTCACTTTGTTTCTCAGCTTCTTCCAATGGTCTTTTCTTACCAGAGATACACACTCTTGTTTCCCAACAAAGAAAGAGGACCAAGCATCGGGAGCGCATCGCTATACCTGCTTGTTGTGACCATGTTTTTGGGCTTGTGCTGGCCTCTAGGGTTTGTGGCGTTTATGATGCACGCAACAGGAAGAGCAATGCATATGCGTGCAACGTTGATTAACCAAATGGAAGCAACACAACAAGCTGAGAGGAAGAGCATGAACAAGAGTCAAGCCTTTGCAAGAGCTAGCCACGACATTAGAGGTTCCCTTGCGGGGATTACCGGTCTGATTGATCTATGCCGTGACC
Source organism: Iljinskaea planisiliqua (assembly GCA_900108845.1). Classification (NCBI taxonomy): domain Eukaryota; kingdom Viridiplantae; phylum Streptophyta; class Magnoliopsida; order Brassicales; family Brassicaceae; genus Iljinskaea; species Iljinskaea planisiliqua. Next base: position 3,736,203 of record FNXX01000006.1, on the reverse strand, counting down.
GTGAAGAAGTTAGACCTGGTTCCGAGCTAGACACTCAACTTAAGCAAGTAAATGGATGCACCAAGGATCTAGTTGGTAAGAAGACTCTGGTTCTTGAGCTCTCTCTTTTATGCTGTTTGTAACTTTGTCCCTAACAGAAAGTCTTGTCCATGTTGTTTAATTAAAACAGCTCTGCTTAACTCGGTTTTGGACATGAGCAAAATCGAAAGCGGGAAGATGCAGTTAAAGGAAGAAGAGTTCAACCTAGCAAAGCTTGTTGAAGACGTCATCGATTTTTTCCATCCCGTGGCGATGAAGAAAGATGTTGATGTGGTTTTGGATATACACGACGGCTCGGTTTTCAAATGCTCGAACGTGCGGGGAGATAGTGGAAAACTGAAGCAAATCCTGAACAATCTTGTCAGCAATGCGGTCAAGTTCACGGTCGAGGGACACATTTCGATCCGAGCTTGGGCCCAGAGGACTGGTTCCAAGAGCTATGTGGCCCTTGCATCGGACACTAAAGGAGATTTATCGAAGTTCTCAAAGTGTATCTTCTGCAAGCAGAATAAAGACCAGTCGTCAATGTCGAATTCCATAAGAAACAATGAGAACATGATGGAGTTTGTGTTTGAAGTGGATGACACAGGTAAGGGGATACCTATGGAGATGCGTAAATCGGTGTTTGAAAACTATGTTCAGGTAAGAGAAACAGATCAAGGACAACAAGGAACTGGATTAGGACTAGGGATTGTGCAGTCTCTGGTAAGCAACTACAAGCCTTGATTCTTTAACACAAGGGAATGCATCTAAAGTGCTTTTCATTTCTGTTTTCTAGGTAAGGTTAATGGGAGGGGAGATAAGAATCATTGACAAGGCAATGGGAGAGAAAGGAACATGTTTCCAATTCAACGTTTTAGTGACAACCTCAGAGAGTCCAGTGAGTGACATGAAAGTGATACAGGACGTCGAAGCAGGAGGAGATCACATATCCTCGGCTATAAAAACTTCATTGGGAGGTAGCATGAGCATACGGAACATGAGCCCTAGGTTAAACAACTGGCTCAGCTCGAGTCCAAAGCAAGAAAGGTCTCGAGTGGTTCTTCTGCTGAAAGATGGAGAACGTAGAAGAGTCACAGAGAAGTACATAAGGAGTCTTGGAATAAAAGTCACAGTGGTGAAGAAATGGGAGCATTTGAATCATGCCTTGGAAAGGCTTCTTGGGATTTCACGTCAGAGTTCTATGGGAAGAGTAGAGTGTAGTTCGAGAAACGAATCATTAAGCTCGAGCTCAAGGGAGTTACCTTTGATTGGTATGGATGGAATTGATTCAAGAAGCCAGATTCCTAAAAGAAGAAGCAACAGTTTCTCTCCAGCTTTCCTTCTGGTGATTGATGCAAGAACCGGACCACTTCTTGAACTGCACGACATTGTCGAACAGTTTCGCAGAGGCTTGCACCATGATCTATCCTGTAGAGTTGTTTGGCTCAACGAACCGAGTGGCCGCGGAAGTGAGAGAGGGGACGTTAGCTGTTCGAAACCCTTGCACGGATCGCGTCTCAACCGAGTGCTGAAGATGTTGCCTGAATTTGGAGGAACCGAGCCAAAAGAAGCACCTGTTGCACTGCAAAGGGAAACAATCCTGAGACACTCTCTTGCTGCAGAGACATCACCAACACCTTCAATGCGTACTAAGCCTAATGGGAATCAAGAGGACGAGCAAGTAGCTTCCAAGCCGAGTGACGACGAATTCTTAAGTGGGAAGAGGGTTCTAGTGGTGGATGATAATCGTATAACATCTTCAGTTGCAACAAGAAAGCTAAAGAACATGGGAGTGTCTGAAGTCAAACAATGCGACAGTGGAAAAGAAGCTGTGAGATTAGTCAGTGAATGGCTTACACAAAGAGAGCAAGGTTCAACAGAAATGCTTCTTCCCTTTGACTACATATTCATGGACTGCCAGGTAAACTTATTTGATAAGCCTTCCATAACGCAATAGCTAAATGGTTCACTACTAGTACATAATCTTTATGAACAGATGCCAGAAATGGATGGATATGAAGCAACTAGAGAGATTAGAAAAATGGAGAAAACATATGGTTTACATATACCAATTATAGCTGTATCCGGTTATGATCATGGTTCAACGGAAGCAATAGAAACCATACAAGCTGGAATGGACGCCTTCTTGGAGAAAAACCTGAATCATGACCAACTTGTAAAGGTGATAAGAGAAATCAAAAGCAAGGTATGGCTCTACATGCAACTCTAAAGTAGTATTGTAAGTTGCTGATATCATTAGGCTTTTCTCTTCTCATCTCCATCCAACTCTAGATTCTTACGAAATAAGCCTCTGGAACATAAAATGTCTCTTACATTATCTATCACAGGTTCAGAATCCATAAATCATGGAAGAGGGAACTATGGATGCAAACCCATCTCCACAACCTCATCAGGCTCTAGTTTTAATTTCAGTCGTCCAACTTTCTTTGGAAGAGTCTCATCAGCTTCAGTGGAAGTATCTATATCAGTGTCTTTAACTGACCAGGCAAGAGTTCAATTCTAGACAGATCTTCATCACTGCAAGAAGATACGAGGAATTAGATACTGTGGAAGTTTATAATATACGATCACAATGTTTGTCTTGGTAAGACGAACTGATTATTAGTCTTTTGCATCTGCAGATTTTGACCAGGTTTATCTGAAGTTGCTCCAAATCAGCCTGATTCATTACATCTCTCTTGCTTTCTGCACAATCTTTTCTTATGTTTTGTCATTTGAAAGAGATTCCAGCATCTGAAATGAATCATTATCATCATCATCTTCACACGACGAGCTTCCAGAAACTTTAGAAAGCAAGGATCAAGCAATTTAGGCCACTTCTCTTTTTCAGTCGTGATGCCTTTACATCAGAATAGTTTCTTTTTGAGGCCTTCTCGCCAATTCTTCGGTTCTTGATTTTCTTATTTCCAAACTCCGAGCTATCATTCTTATTTGAAACCCTCTTATCACTCACGCCTTCAAGATGAAGTAGCGACCTCAGCCTGAGAAAACAAGAGTACTAGTCAATAGATTACCAACAAACAAAATCACATGAGCTGAACAAAATTTACTCTTAAGATGTTTTGTTCTTTTTCTTCGATGATGATGATAGCCACTTTCATGAGTCTTTTCAACGTCACGTTCTTCGGAACCAAACCCAAGTTCATATGAAGAGTCGCGGAACATGGTATGAAACTTCAGCAGTGGACTCACTTTGAATCATTGTCATTTACTCAGAACTTCATGTTCGGTGATGTCACTTAAAAAGAATGCAAGCCATATGAAACCAGCCTGATCAAGAACAAATTCAAATGATATTTCCAAATTCCCACTAAGCTTGCTTTTGATAATATATAAAGAATTAGAATGATATTGTTTAAGATAAACAAAATGTTATTTGATACAAACAAAACAACAGTGCTGGAGTGGTGGTGTAATTGAAAAGATTGCATTTTCAAAAGCAGTGGACATCATCAGAAGCGTCTTGTTGCTCCAAAACAATAGTAGCAAGTGCGAGTCTATAAGCACAAGATCTTAGGTTTCTAACCAAAACATAAATCTCCTTCTTCCTCCGTTTCACATCTTTCCCTCTCCATTGCTCTTCTCTTAGTCTCCCTAACAACACTACATCACAAAGAGCTTCCGCTGTTGGCTTTTTACTGCACATTAAGACAAGTTTTCAAGTGCTCAGAAACCAAATCAGCCATTGGTTAATTTCAATCAAGATCTTTGTGGGTTTTTGTTTTTGTTTTTTACCTCCCACGGACAAACCCTGTCGTCACAAACCCGATCGGCCATCTGTGGGATTGCTTTGTAATATCGTTTTCAGGGACATGTAGTTCCCAGGTTCCAGAAGGTTGTTCTTGGAAGTAAGAACTTACAGAAGATTGAGGGATTGTAACACGCCCTTCTTCTCCTTCACTGCAGCTGTGAAACAGAATGCAATAAACCAGAAATGTCATCCCAAAGTGAAATATTTTCAATTGATTCACAATGTGTTCAACATGATTTCTTGGAGACGTTACCCGGATTTTAGTAATGATACGTCTGCGAGAGATGGTGCACATACAACCGCACCTTCCTCAAAAGAACCTTCCTTGAAAGCATGTAGAAGAACTCTGACAAGGCACAGTTTATTATCACTGCTCTGATGGATCTCAGCTCTTGCTTTCGCTTCATCTTCTTGAAGCGTATCCACAAGGTTTGTGTTTGGTTTCGAAATGTTGTAAGGAGATAAAAGCAAGTTGCCACTTGTGAAAGTTTGGAGAGAAGTAGTCAGCGAAACTGATGTTCTTGCAACGATACCATCGAATAGATTACCACCGTAACTGATAGTCTCCACTCCAGTCGTCCCATCGCTTGTAAGCTTTTGATCGGAACTCTCTCCGACACAACGCGTGACATGGATACTATTCCATGGAGGTGGAATGGGAATTCTGAAAGGTCTTACGGCAGGAGGTCGCCTTTGTGCCTTCTCCTCCACGTCTGCAGCTTCGTTCATTGTTAAAGATGAATATGCTTTGCAGTCAGGAAAATCTGATGGGAAAAATGGCAAACCAGCCTGCAAAAAAAACAAGTTTTTTCAGACGTTTCTCAAATCTACGGTTTAATCTTAACACTAATGGATCGAAAGTATCAGAGAGCAGAAACATACATCACAAGAAATCCAGCGTTTCTCCCTCTGACCTATTGCCTGAGCTCCTTTCGAGACAAAGGCATTCCAGAAGACTTTGATCCAACTAAGGGGAAGTATAAGAGACCATCTGAAAGAGAGTAATAGTGATTAAATTATGGATCATCAAGGACCTTGATTCCAAAGAACAACACAGGAACGATTCAACTAAAGTGCAGATTACCCGGTAGCTGCATCCCCAAGTTTTTTATGTTTGAGAAGCAGTAAAGGACAAGACCTCGAACTCCTTGGCCTGCTAGATATCTTCGGAAACTCAGCAGCTGGGTCATCGATGCAAAAAGACTTCACACGACTTTGATGCTTTTCCCAGCACAACATGCTCTCTTCTTCTGGAGGGGCCAGTTCACTATTTTCGTCCCACAAGCACTTGAAAACTTCAGGACAACTTGCAGCCTCTGTGTTGGCTGTTATTTCAAGCAACTCAGCAGGCTCATTTTTTGTCATTTCAACTGATACTGTACTATCATCACATGAATTATTCGGGATTAACCGCGGATCCATGACAAATCGTGGTAATATAGCGCAAGATGATATGCTCTCCTCTTTGTAAGGATCAGCAATGTTCTTAACTTCAGCTTTTTCCATTGAACATTTTCTTAAAAAAGAGGGAGGATTCTCTGAGCTACTGCAGAGACAGAGAAAAAATTGATATAAGAAAATCTTCCTATGTTCATTTGCGTTCTTACAAAACCATTATATATTCACTCAGATGGCTCACCTTGTAAAAGGATGTAGGGTCTTTTGAAGAAGATGAGATGCTTTCGTACCAAAAATCTCAAGTTTTGCAAGCTGACCCTCGAGTGACAAGCAATCAACTAAGACACCTGTCTCATTCATCTGAATTAAGGAACTTCAGTTGTCAATATCTCCACAAGAATACGTACAGCATGTGGCAAACTACTAGATACATCTAAAAATGACCCCAAAGGAAAAACAGATAATATAACTACCTGTTTTTGACAAGCTAGTTTAAGAGAAGCATATCCCTCACTGAAGGAAGAAGCATGGATCCACACCCAAAGTTTTCGGATGTCTACACGATCTCCATTTGAGACTGGATCATCATTTCCTACGTAGTCACCCACTTTCTCCTCATCTCTTCTCTTAGGTAGCTGAGAAGGTCTCCACATATAAATTACAGGAGCAATCACCTGAGAATCTGGTGGTTCAACATGATAAAGCTGAAAAAAAAAAAAAAAAAACAGCACCAATTACATCCTGCTGAAGTTGTCGCTTTCTGTTTTATTCAAAACTGAAATTCATAGATTCACTATATCTACCATGGCGTTTCCATAACTAAGGCCTGTGAGAATAGAGTCGAAAACTTCCTTGGAATGTGATGATGGAGAAGGCTCCAGTAGCATGTTTAGTATCGACAAGAGTGACCCCTGAGAAATTTCAAAACCAAATAAGATCAAGCAGAAAGATTATATTACAAACAAAGTTAAAACAAAAATTTCAAGAAAAATCTCAAGAATTAAGGTAAATGCCTGCCTCTGGACCCTCCAATTGCACAGCAATGTGATAACTTGCATCATGCACAAGAACACCTTGCCTAGACTTCTTCAAGATATCCCTAGATCCCCTTCCTCTAAAACAAAGACAAAACAACCTTAATACTTTCAAAAAAACTCCCAACTTTTTTTGTACTAATGAGAAGCAACTACACTGCAAAAACTGAAATCACCTTCCATGTAAACCAAGAGGAAGGTGGAAACCCCAAAGCTTAGTCATAGAGAATCGTTTAGCATGCCAAACATGTGTTCTCAGCCTCTTTGTTCCATCACCTGAGCTACAAAAACCCGATTCAGGGTTCCCTTTAAGTTCCATTCTCCTCTTGACTCGTCTTGGGATCTTTGTCTCATTGTCTCCTCCTGATGATGATGCTTGACCAGTAAATAATAATGACTCTGATCTTTGCCTCTTTATATTACGTTTCTTTGAAGGTTGGTTAGTGTAAGCATTGGTCCTTCTCCTCTGGTTCCTCTTTGACCGGAAGTCCTTGTTCAAACGAGCAGACACAACAGAGTGAAGAGACTCGAGCTCTGCTGCTCGAGCCTCGGAGAATTTCTGGACGCTGATTTCTCGAGGGGCAAGCGACGATAAACCACCACCTCCTCTTTTCTTATTGTTGTTACCATTAGCAGCCATTCTTGGGATAGAACCAACAACTCTGAGTTGATTCGAGTGAAACCCTAGTGCCCAGAATCCCAAAAAATTCAACTTTTCCACTAGGAATGAGTTGATAAAATAAATAAAAACCAAAGTAGAGTTTGGTTCAGACAATTTGTCGAACAGAAGGCGCGCAGGAACAAGTTACTGCGCCGGCAATAAGACGACGACCAGAGAGAGACAAAAGTGGGTTTAACTAAAACCGATGATGGTTTAACCGTAATTTACTTTGACGAACAAGGGATATATAAATTTTTAATGGGCCTGGATATAAGTGAACTTGGGCCCATTTGTTTTGCAAGAGGAAAATTGCTATCTGAGAAGAAGACAAAATAATGGCGGCGGCGAAAGCTTGCGGTGGTTTTGCCACGGCCGGTGACCAAAGACGCCACGAAGCTCGAAGAGTTCAAAGCTATCATCGACAATCCCATTCATTTCAAGAGTTTCAACTTTCAAGTTGTTTTCTTACTCTTTAGACTTTAGCTAGTAGACTTCTTGATCTTATAATCTTTCTGGTAAAGTGATCATCTTTTAGCAAGTTGCATATAACAAAGAGAGGGTTGTTAAATGTTACTACACATGTTTGTTTGTGATCTTTGTGTCTTTAATTTAAATGGCTTGAATAAGTTGTTTATATTTTTAAAAGCAAGGAAGGAGCTTTATTGAACTTGAGAATGTACAATGGAAGAATAACAGAGAAGAAAAGAAATCTTGAAAGTTAGAGAGATGAAGTGCAAGAAGCAGAGAATCATATGGGATGTTGAATGTTTCTTATCAGACTCTTGACCTTTTGCACTCAGGAGGGAATCCTCGAGGGAAACGTTTGAGATCAGAGCAGTAATTATAGATCATGAAGTATCTCTGCACCCATCTGAGTCTCCTCCTGCCATAGGCATTGAGCTCATTTGCTGTCTGCAACTCACTATCACTAAAAGAAGTCTTGAATTTGGGGTCACAGCCTGAAGAGACGGTGCAAGCCGCAGCTTTGAATCCTCTGTAGTAAGCTGTGAAAGGAGCCTTGGACCAGTCAGTCTTCACCAGACCACCTCTCGTGGCCCAGTCGTCTGCATTCCAAAGACTCGAGTAGATCTTCATGGGTTGGTTCTTTGGGAAAGGAACACCAAGCTTCTCTGCATTGTTGAACACTCTAATAGGCAAATTGTCAACCAAGAATCTGCAGAGAGAGAGAGTGAAGAATAAGAAAGTCAAGATCTTCATTACATTTGGAAACAAAACAAGTGTCAAAGTGATATCGATGGAATCTTTACATGATGTGTTGAGGTCTCCAGACAACTGAGTAAGTGTGGAAGTTCTTGGTTGGGTCGAACCAGAGGTAAAACTGTTGTTCTCTGTTGCCTTTACCTTGAGCAAAGACATTGGTGTGTAGAACATAAGGCTTACCTGTCTCGTTCCCTAGAAACTCGAAATCTATCTCATCATGTGTTGCTCCTTGTGATGACAACTGCAAATTTGTAGACAAAGTTTAGAAAGGACTCTCTTTAAGTTCTAGTAACAGTGTCTCTTGAGTGAGTGTGAGTTTTGAGAACGTACGTAGTAAGCAGTGACGGTGCCGGCTGAGTTTCCAGCGACTAGTTTGAGCTGCATATCGATCCGTCCGAACAAATACTCTTTCTTGGATTTAAAACCCGACCCGGAAACCCGGTCCAGAGACAGAGACAACATGTTTCCTCCGTTGAAGATTTTGCCCCTGTGGTCACCCCACGTGAGGTCGAACTCTTCGAAGAAGTTGCCTGAGTAGGCTGAACCGAACATCATTACCAGCAGAACAACCGCCATGACGGTGGTGAGGCTCGAGGCTCGACCCATTTGGGTTTAGATGGTAGAAATGAAAGTTGAGGGGTGTCTTTAGTAGAGATTTGAAAGTAAAGAAGATGATGAGAGCTTTGTGTTTTGGTGTGAGATGGGTTTTAGAAGGGGATATGTATATATATATATATATATATAGCTGGAGAAGCCTTGGGAACCTTACTTAACTACATATGTTTTGGAAATTTTTGTTTACTTACATTTACTATTTGGTTGCTCTTTTGCAATAGTACATATGTTATGAATTGATGTTTCATCTCATATTCTGAAAACTTATAGGTCTCTTTTTTTTTTACATGGACATCATAATGCACTAATCTACCTTAAGGTGTTGGTTTTGGTGTTGTTTTTGGGAATTTTCCTGAAATGTTTATTGCATTATTAGGAAATCGATCCATCATTAGTATTTCCTTTACTCCTCGTGAATAAATAACAGTGGGATTTAAAAATGAAAGAGACAAAAAAAGTAATGAAAGCTGTCCGAAAGAAAGACAACAAAAAGAGTGTATGTGGGAGACTGAGAGTACAAAGCTGTTGCCAGCTCTTCTGCTTCACCCATCCAACCTCGAGACTCCTTTGTTTTTTTGTTTGTTTTAGTTCGTTTTCAATTTTTGTTTTATCTACATTGAAATGAAAATATTATCCGAGTAAGGATAGAAACTTGATAATCCATCATTCAATATTTCCATCATTCCATGTCTAGTGATTAAACAAAAAAAATGGGATTGACTGCTTCAGATTCCCTTTATAATAATGCTTCCGCACAATTCCCCCTATACTGTCTAACTTTTTCTATTCCCCCATAAATTATCAATTTAATCAAAAAATTCCTCTAAACTTATTTTCTCTACCTAATTCCACTTACGAAATCAAAAAAAAAAAAAAAAAATTGATTTGTGTTTTAGGAAATAGCGATTGTCCACCCGACTCGAGTATCACCAAAACTATGTTGTTCTGATTTTCTTTTTTTAAAAAACATCATATTATAAAACTGAGATTTGAACTCTTGACCTCTTTTATAAACAAGCATATACACAACCACTCTTCCAATGTGTTTTCTTTTGTATATACTACTAACATATATATATTTATGTATATACATAAAATAAATAATCTGACTCACATACTATTGTACATATGTCTTATCTTCTCCATCCCTCTATTCTATATTTTTTTATTTAAAAGTATAAATCTTATATAGAGATTGAAATTTTTTAAAAAATTTTAACTTCATCACTTTTTTCTTAATTTTTTTAAGAAATTCTATAAATTAATGAAATAGTTTATACTATTTTTTTTATTAAGACACACATATAAATATCTTTTTTACTTTTAGAAAATTTAAAATTTATTTTTTACTAAATTTATGTAATTTTAAATAAAATCAAATTCAAAATTTGTAAAACCAAATATATAAAAAATGGTAATATGATTTTCTTTTTAAGAAACGTTATGAAGGTGAAATCTAAAAAAAGTTTGTCAAAATCTGAATAAGATTTCTACTATTAAATAAAAAAAAATACGGAATAGGAAGATAGAGGAGTGAGACATATGTACTATAGTATGTGAATCATATTATTTATTTATATATAGACATAAATATATATATGTTAGTGGTATATACAAAAGAAAATGTCTTGGGAGAGAGGTTGTGTATATGCTTATTTAGAAAAGAGGTTAAGGGTTCTAATCTCACTTTTGTAATATGATGTTTTAAAAAAAAAAAAAATTCAAAACGACGTAGTTTTGGTAATCAGGTCGGGTGGGCAATCGCTATTTTCTAAAACGCAATTCAAATTTTTTTTTTATTTCGTAAGTGGAATCAGGCAGAGAAAATAAGTTTGGGGGAATTTTCTTGATTAAATTGATAATTTATGGGGGAATAGAAAGAACTTGATAGTATAGGGAGAAATGTGCGGAAACAGCATTATAGAGGGGGTCTGAGACAGTCAACCCAAAAAAATGAGTACAAGAGCTCAATCTTATGAAATAGTGTACTTTTATCAGATAATAATGATTGATTGTTATCACTGAACCATGATTTATGCGATTTTGCAGTTTTTTTTAGTTAATCTATTAAGAGATCGAGAGAAGATCGACTATATCTAGAAAGATCCAAAAGAATCATAAGGATTTGTAAGGATTTAGAAGAATATATATAAGAATAAGATATTCATCATTATCTCTACTATATATTATTCCATATCAGTTTAGGAAATTAGGTTAACTCAATATCTATATAAGTTTATGCATATTGTATCTTTATTCTTATAAAAATTTAATATAATTCTTCTTTTTATACATTCATGTGCTCCACTCTCATAAATTTATCATAATCACTTTTCACTTCTTTCATTTTTGTAAAACAAATTACCACATAGTTCTTAGAAATGAGAAAGTGGACAAGGTAAGAATGGGACTGAGTGACAAGCTGGCATGGAAATGGCCACTCTTTGTACTTACGGGTTATCTCCTGTCTGAGTTTTGCCACGTGTCACTACCCTCGTACCTCCTTCACGTGTGTGTGACGGTGACCTAACGCTCTCTTCGATCTCTATCTAGTCAAGCCTGCATGGCCATGCGGCCATGCCCATGAAGTAGAACTTGTCTTTTTTTTTTTGGGAAGACGGTAAAAGTTCTGAAATAACATTCTGTATCAGGAAAAAATTAAAGTAAAACAACAAATCTCTTTACACTACCACTAAATTATAGCCATTATGTACTCTTTTAACACTGCTTTATTATTTTATTATAAATTATTACAGACTCTTACAATATATATAACTATTACACTTTTAATATATAAAAGTTATCACAAAGTGTAGTAAAATTAATAGTATATATTCTAAAGATGGGTAAAATAACGGAACCAATAAATTTAAATATAAATTTAAGTAACAAGAATTTTTGGATGACGAATATTTAAATTTAAGATAATATATTATTATATAATAATTTAAATATAAAATAAATTTAATTATAATAAATTTTGAAAATTTGAAAATTTGAAAATCCTATAATAATTTAACATAAAAACATATATTGTTGATATCTATTTTTAAAAAATTCTAATATTAAATTTACAAACGTTTTCTTCCAAAATTATAAGTAAACAATGCAATCTCATTTAATTTTTAATTCCCATAAAAATTATAAATTAATAGAATTTTGCATTATCTTACCATTCAATCTTTTTCAAAGGTATATATATATATATATAATTTTATTTTTAAAATTTTTATTCGGATGGAACCAATATATTCCATAAAATATATAAAATTTAATATGAATTAGATATCAAAATTTTTTAGATTTGAAACTGAATAGCAAAATTACAGATCTGAATACCATAAAATTTTTGGATACTTAGTTCCTACCTTATCCTAATAAATTCATTGTCTTTCTAAACAAATGTCTCAAAAAATAATTAAAAAAAAATCTTATGTAGCATATATATATAGCGTTAATCAACATTTTAAAAAAAAAATTATTTTAACAATCTATTATTATCACATTGTCATATGTAGAATTTCTATAAATTTTATTTGATATAAAGTATACATATAATATTTTCTCTCTATTTCAAAATAGATTTTTGAAAAAATATGTAAGATGTTTTCATACTTTTAGATAAAATCTAACTTTATTAAAATTTATGTGTCTAATTGCATTTTGCCGTTTTTTATAAATAAATATATTATTTCTAATTCTTAACATTTGAAAAAGAAAATAATTTTTTAGTTTTAATGTTTTTAACTAAAATATTATATATTTTAAAATAGATAAAGTAATAGAATAATACTACACCAATTAAGACGAAATCCTATGCTTTCGAGTTGTGAGGCTATTGGTTAAGTTGTAGGTTGATTTGTTTTTTCCTGTGAAATTGTAAGAAAGTTGAATTTCAGAGTAGATAATAAGAGCATGTTAAATTCCATGCATGACCGCTGGATTTTGTTTGAATGCGGGCATTTATAGAGGCAACACAATTTGGTTATTCAAAACTATTTAAAGAAATTTATTAAGTAGAACGGTTCCTGACAAAGAAGTCATGAATCGATAGGTGGCAAATAAAAGCAATGGATAAGGCGGTGGTCCAACCAAATCGCAACTCATATAATACATCCAATTATTAAATTTAAACTAGTTCATTGTTCTGTCTTACAAAACTCGAAATGCATGTACATTCATGGAATTCGTAATCCATACGACATCCGTGTATGTGTGTATATATAGAGATTCATGATTACATAAAATAACAAATTATTTTTCTCTTGGATGGACCATAAAATACTTGAAGAATTTTTATTTTTTTCTTTGTATCATCCGAATAATTTATTGGTTTTGAGTCGGAAAAAAAGAGGGTCTATGTATGATAATTACCGTTTAAATTCACCGAAGGAAATAGATTGAATATAGTACAGTAAAATTGATTCACCTAGACTGTCACAGTACACACATCTAAAGGAAGAGAAGCATAGTTCATCTTCATCCCCCATATTTAGGTTTTGGATCCCTTTACATAAATTATCTGCCATTTGTAATATAGTTAAAGAGAAATGAAATCTTTATAAAATTGAAAATGCGATGGGAAACTTGTGAAGATTAACGAACCCATTGTCTTCGTGGTCACTTTGCAGCAGCTAATCACCATAATCTCATCGTAATAGACCGGACAATACCAAAGTAAAACCGGTAAAAAATTCCTCCACTCTAGCATCACATCCAGAAACCGGTAAAATAGATGTCGAATCACCAGAGAAAAAAGATGCACAAATCAGAAGTTTTGTATACAATAATATGTGTTTATATTCGATATTGTTCTGTTAAAAAATTTCAATAACTAATTTTTTTGGATATGGTATTTGCGCATATTAGTTTCACTTTTTTAGTTTATAAAGAGTTTTGTTTGATTTATCAAAAACAAACAATCAGAGATGTATTTGTTTGATTAAGTTAAAAAGAATGAAAATAAAGATGGTGATCTAAATCTTTGGTGAAATTCATAATCATTATCTTTAGCTGAGATTTTTGAAAGTTTATGTTGGTTTGTGTTGAATACTAATAGAAATAATCTGTTGATATAGGATTGAAGACAGACCAATTTGAAGCTGAAGGCAATGTTTTTATGGTTTGAACAGTGGAGGCAAAAAAAAAAATAAAACTGAAGTTGAAAAAGATTCAACAAAACGAGATAAAAGAGCCATATGAGATTTTATAGGAGGGAAGAGGTTTATTAGCAAATTTAGAAAATAGCATACGGTGCATCTTGTTGGAAACTCACTATCGCAAAATTGGTGTTTTAATAACTAATCTATCATTTCAATGATGCCCTTTGTTTAGTTATTTCACGAGTTGAAAATTCATTTTTTTTTTTATAATTGAAAACTCAATTTTCTCCTATCCCAGATTATTTCTTTGAAAAAAGTGATTAGGTAAATAAAAATATAGTATGCTATATAGATTAATTAAGAGCATGTTATTTATTTATTTTAGATTCCATTCAACATTTCATTTACAAAATCACATTACTAAATACAAATTACATATTATTTATACTATGGTATATCAATTGACATACATAACATGGTATTTATTTAGTTATGTTAAACAAAATAAAAACTATTTACAAAATAAATAAATAAATATATTTATGATATATTTCGTATGAGGTTTTTTCTTAACTTTGCTCTTTTTTGAAAAAATCGATGGAGATTTTGTGTTGTTGCTCCAGCGATCTATGGTTTTGCTAGTGTTGTGAGTTAAAACAATCCAATTCCATAAACTGTTTATTAAAAAAGAAAACAAAAAAATAGTAAAAGGAAAAATCACTTATTATTGAGATATACCTCTTTTTACATTTTTTCTGCAAAATCATTTATTAAACTTATATAGTCGAGTCTTTCAATTAGTTGATCATTCTTCATTATTTTCTTCTTTCTATTTTTTACATAAAAATAATTTAAAATAATAAATCACATATCTTATCACTAAAATGATAAAAAAATAATAATAAACACAATGAAAGAAGAGAACTAAAGTAAAAGGAATTGAATTCTGTAACTAAGAACTCAAAAAGGTGAAAGAAGAGTTTTGAGCAATTAAGCAAGAGGAGATCTTGAAATAGGATTTAACCATTATTGAAAATTCTAACACCAATTATTCTAACTAAAAAGAACCTAACTAATATTATTCTAGTTTAAAAAAATATACAAACTTCATGTTCCATTATTGTAAAAAAAGTTTTTTTATTAAGTTTGTTCAATTAATTCAATTTTTTTTATTATTACTTGCACACTTAGGAAAGTTTTCCTAGATAGATATTACCATATGTTCTCTCATGTTCCATGATTTGCATGTGTCGCATAAACATACATCAATGACATGCCTAATTGTATTGTTATAGTTAGTACACAATTTATATGTCCTTTTTTATTTATAAGTGGGTGAATGAATAACACCCTTACAAAAAATATATTTTTATTAATAAAAAAGTTATATCATCTTTACTTTGTTGGTATTTTAGATTGCATACATTAATTATTATTTATTATGACCAAATGTTTTTTCCATAAATTTGTAAATGATTTGAATGTCATATTTATTGTTATTTTAGAAAATCTTACTAGCTAAAACATTAAGAAAATATCTATTTATAAAATTATTTAAAAGTGATTTCTGTAATTTAAAAAAACTTTCAAAAACTGTTTTGTCAACATTTTTTGTTGAGTTATGTGCAGACATGTGAGATTTCTTAAGCTTTCTCGCTTGAAACGCAAATTGGAAGATAAGTCATCCCAAACAACAATAACAACTCAAACTATAACTTTTAAGTATGTAGAAATAATTAGTGACAAACAGTTCGATCGCTGCAGAAAATCTTCCATGAGGCCTCTTATAAAAGAGGTTGAGACGATTCTCTCGAAAAATAATACATTTCGTTTTTACAAAACAGCTTGTGACGATTATAAAAAATCAACTTTGGTTTCATTTTACTGTGCATCCTATCAAATTCTTCATTCAAAAATTTTATATGGTGAAAGGACATAAATGTGATGGAGAAGAGTCATTGATGACTATTAAAAAAATGCTTAAAATTTAAAGAAAGTATAACGAATGGTCCTCTATCCACTCCCTGAATTGGAAGATAAACCGCATCGTATAAGTACAAAAATAGATAAGAGATTGGCACTAGTGATGCATCTTCTAATTGAAGGAATCTTGCTTCATTGATATGGCTAGTACAAGATTATCAGTGTCCAATGTCGAGAAAACACAAGATTTAAAGTTTTTCATGAATTATCCTTGGGGTAAAATCGCTTACGACATAGATCAATTTAAAAAATTGGTGGACTCATTTTGACAAATGGAAAATATAACGTTCATGGTTTACCAATAGCTATGCACATATGGATATTGGCATATGCACCACTTCTTTACTTTTTGTTTAGTCAAGTAGATGAGCTTGCACATAGGAACTCATACATATGTCAATACATGTTCGTATTTTTCAACTCTTGATTTACCAGATTAATTAGATTATCAAGTTTCGACATGAACAAATCTTTTCTATAGTCAACTCTTCATTGCATTCATCTTCAAGTAAAACTGGTATCCTGGATCTAATACTAGTGGTAAAATACAAATTCATTTAACCTACAACTCACATATTACTTACGCAATGAGTGTTTAATTAACTAAATTATTATATGTCATAATAGAAGAACAAGCCGAAAACATGCTTTAATATTCAGAATATTAAAGCATATTAATAGAAGTATGGTGATGCTTTAATATTCAAAATATTAATAGAAATATGCAACTTTGAATGAAAGAAACTCTGACATATGTACAAGTTCCTAAGTGCAAGCTCATCTACTCACGAATACTGAAAAATTGGCACTAATGCCAACATACATAGATGAATTGCCATTGAAAATTCATGAACGATATACTTTTCATGTGTCAAACCTGAGTTCAAAATCTTTTGAACTGATCTAAATAGAAAATCATTTGAGACTCTACCCCATAGATAGTTCAGAAAGAACTTTAAATAATGTGATTTCTCAACATTGGACACTGAGAATTTGTATTAATTGTAGAAAATTCTTTCTGTTAGGAGATCATCACCAGTGTAAATTTTTCATTCATTTTCTTTTTTACTTATAGGACGCAATTTATCTTCCAACTCATTAAGGGGGTGGTAGTGGAAATTGGATTTTTATTGATTGTTAAAATTTTCAGATTCCATTGTTATTGGTTTATAAATTTTGACATTCTTACTAAAATCTATCGTTTTTGATTTGATGATTCTTTAATTCCATACAAAATCCATTGTTATTAAAAAATTAGTTTTTAAAGATTTTTATAATTTCATTAAGTCAGGTGTTATTGGAACTTGGATTTAAAATCATTTAACTCATTAAAAATAAACTTTGAGTATATCATCTATATGTCTTTAATTCTTAAAATCATTATTGTAAAAATATTTCTAAAGATTTTCTAAAGATACAAAACTCTATAATTTTTTTTATAAATTTAATAAATGGAGAATCTCTTAGAGTGCACAGCAAAATGACACCAGACTTTATTATTTTTATTTTCTAATCATCACAAGTTGTCCGGTAAAAATACAGCGCACTTCTCGAAAAATTGCAAATATGTCTCAACCACTTTAATAAAAGACCCCATAAAAGATTTTTTACAGTAATCAAACTGTTTATCACCAAATATTTTATAAACTTTTTCTATATATCTGAAAATTAGAGTTGAGAGTGTTAACTGTATGACTCATCTATATATTTGTACTTCAAATGAGAAAATTTTACTATCTAAAAAAAAAGAATCTTCCATGTTTACACCTAAATCAACATAAAATGTTGATGATATAATTTTTGAAAAATTTCCTTTAATTATAACAATCATTTCAAAACCATCTTAAAAAAAGAGATTTCTTAATGTTTTAGTAAAATTTTCCAAAAATACCAACAAGTAAGGTGTTCAAATCATTAATACTTATACAGAGAACATTTAGTCATAGCCAATAAATATATGTGATCCAAAATAACAACAAAGTAAAGATAATATAATTATTCTATAACAAAATTGTAGTTTATTGAATGTGTTATTCGTTCACTTATTTAAAAGAACACACAAACTTTAGACCAACTATGACAATACAAATGAACATATCATGATTATGCATCCATACCACACATACAAATTAATTACTAAATTATAGAAAAAACATGTAGTCATGTTTGAGAATGCTTTCCTCAATACTTTTTTAAGTGCGCAAACAACAATAAACAAATACAGATTAAAATATGCAAAACAAAGTATGAAGAACTATATAAACAAACTCAATTAGAATACTTACCAAAGTTGTTTGCATGACATTTGATGTTAAAAGTTTCAGGTCTCTTTTATACATAAAATCTACAATCGAAAGTAGACAAACAACAATCAACTCTTCAAATTAAAGACCATTTATCAAAAGTTGAAGAAACAATTAATGAAACATTTCCTAAATACATCTTAAGTGCAAACTCATATGTGTTTTCCAAGATTCAAACTAATAGATTATGAAGAAAAAAAACTCAAACACAAACGATCGAAAGTAAAAAAACAATAATCAAATTTTTGAAATTAAAGACTATTTATGAAACCATTCAAACACCAATCAACTCAAAAATCTTTTAATTCAAAATCAATTTCACCACAAAATCACGCAATCCCCAAAAGTCGACAAAATAATGTACTTGAAATCTATAAAAACAAAAAAACCAAAATTGAAGATATCTTGGCCATAGCTTACAACGAATTTTTTCTTTAACAAATAAAAAAATCTCCAAATTACAAAAAACCCTAATTTGAGATTTGTCCCAAAATGAAATGATTGAAAAAATATAATTTTCAGTCTAAAAACTTACCGTTTTGCGATGATAAGCTTCTGGCCAAAATAATCTCGGTTCCGGTGGTCTAGAAACTTTTTGTCGGTGATTTTTAGTTTTCTTAGACTAGGTGCAATGGAAGTTTTTTCAACAGCTGATAGATGTTAACAACATATGATATATTTGTAATGATTTGTTAAAAAAAAATGACATGGCAAGTTTAGTGTTAAAACTTATCAACAACGTGAAAAACAAAACATTGGCTCCTAATGCATAACGTGACAGTTTTTAATTGGAACAAAATAATAATGTTTATCTGTCAGATTTTTTTTAGAAGAAAATATATAGATGATGACAGATGTGGCAAATAGATTGGATGTTCAGATTTTTGACCCTCTTTTTTTCATCTCAATTATTTCATGATTATAATTCTATATCAAAATTCATCAGTTTTCATATTCTATAAATAGAGACTTGTTTCATTTTATTTGGACACAGAAAATAAATCCGCCTTCTTATTATATTTTTGTTATTAACCCCCAATAAACTTTTGTTTTAGCTTTAAACATTGTTTTAGTGAAAAAGATCCCAATAATAATCCTTTTAACACCCAGAATTCTTTTAATTATTATTTTACTAATGATTATCTGCATAATAAAATTAATTTATGAAATAGAAACGAAAATTATTTTATAAACTTATTTAGTTCTTTTTATTATTTTAATTTAAGTTCAAACAGTAATTCTTATTAGTAATATGTAATCACAAATACAAAAACATAAAAAAAAAATTAAAAAATATGAATAAAATTAATATGATAGAGTATTATAATTTTAACCATTGTAGATATGGAAAATTGAGTGAGTGTTGAATTACAATGTGAAAAAAAAAAAATGACGTGAAATGTTAAAAAAAAAATAAAAAAAAAGTATTGTAATCATGTAACCAATGTACATAAATCTTAAAAAATATAAAAAAATGTGTTTGTTAAAAAAATGTGTTTGTTAGATTTAAATCTAATTAAAAAAGAGGGTAGTATCTTTTCACCTTTTCATGAAACCTCTTTTGATCCATTTTTCTCTTAATTGCTATTTTTGTCACACAAAATAGTTTTAGTGCCAAATTAGAGAATTGCCCTGAAAAATACATAAATTTGATCTACTTGCGTGAAACAAGAATCAGAGAACTAATAGTTATTTAGACTTTGTAAATCAACAAAAGTTATTATCAACTGTTGGATTTAAAAAACCCTCTCTGTTCATGGTTTAGGAAGGTCAAAACTTACATGGAATTCTACTATGGGCGTTTCTGTGAAGAGTTATTCAAAAAGCTAAAACTGAAACACATCTAAGAAAAAGAGAATTGTGATACATGAATGGTTCTTAAAAGACTTCACTTAATTCGACTTGCCTTCGTTTAGCTTTGGAATTTTCTTGTACTCGTACTTGTTTATGTCCACTTTCTCTTGCATAGCCTGCACGGTAAACAAAACACGATCAAGATTTTAGTGTTTCATCATAGCTTTTAAGCAAAGTCTAATCGTTAAATCATGCAAACCTTGAGCTCGTCTTCGATGGATGTGTTTTTAGGTTTATAAGCATCGACAGGTCCTGTTCTGGAAAGAGCCTTTCTTGTCTCTATAATCTCCCATTCCTGGTCATCTTTCACCTTTGCGATATCCTTACTGAACTAACCAAACAAAGCACATATGGTGAAGTTGAGAATTCTAATTCAGAGCTTAGCTTAGCCGAGAAGAAAAACAAAAAACTGACCTGCCTTGAAGGAGTTGGCTAAGTCCGAGGGCTCCAAAGACTGTGAGAGAGATCATGGGAAGTCCATATCTTACAAATGGGTTTCTCCTTCCCCACCTTTTAAACGATGATGATGGCTGCTTGAGAGTTGCAGAACTGGAAGGAGACGGCTTTTGAGTCTTTTGTCCGGTTTCGATTGTTGTCATCTTCGTATAGTCGCAAGGGATACTCAACAGTTAAAAACCTAAACACAACAGAAGCTAAAATAAAGTAGTTGCCTTTACAAAGACAAAAGACATCAAACCCAGATATCAAAATTGGCGTTGACTTTACAAACAAACAAAATATTACAAAATAAAATAAAATTGTAAAATCAGATCGAAATGATATATAGCAGAGGTAGATGAAGAAGAAATTGGCGAAACGCACAGGACAAGCCAGAAATAGATCTTTACCTCCGCAAGGTTAATCGATGTGGAGGAGGAGGAGAAGCGGAGGTTAATAGAGAAGCTTCAGGAAGAGGCGGTGGCTGAGAGAAAGCCCCGGCTACGAACGGAGAAGGAGAAGTCCGAACCCGAGGATCGAGACCCGAACTTATAGACCCGGATCCAGAGAATCTGATTTGGCAAATCGATTTCGCGATTAGGTTAAGATAGAAAGAGGATAAAACGACAACGTTTGATTACGAGAGAAAAAAAATGGTTATGATCTGAATCTCTATTGGGCCTAAATTACAAGGCACGATGATCGCCTTATATATACATGGATCAAGTTGACAAGTCAATTTTTACATTTCATTCGAAAAAGTTGTAAAAGTTGTTACACTCTTCTTCCTTTTCTCTGGGTTTCGTGTGTAGCTCTTGCTCGTCGTGAATCCTTCTTCAACCGAGATTCTTGCCGACCTGGGTAGTCATTCGTTGTTTTATGAACATCGGAACCTGTATTGGAAGTTATATTGAAGTATATTTTCTTTCTTAATTAATCAGTTATGGGAAAAGTTGGAATGTATTGCGGTTAATCGATCGGATCCGTGGTTAATGGTTGTGGACTTTAATGAAATTAGAAGCAATGCGGAAACTAGAGGAGGACATACTCGTGAACAATAGACCTTTAGAGATTTCATCAACATGATGACCTCTTGTAACATATCTGATGTTCTGTATGTGGGTGATAATTGTAAGAATATTTTATATTCTTATATGTGACCTATGTGTTTTTAGGTTTAATATAAAGATCAAGTTCATATTAAAGTTAAGAATTCTAATATAAAAGACGATACCAGTGATGGATTGGTTTCGATTAATGTCATTAGAATTTGGGTGTATTGATAACCCTCTTCCCTTACTTTATATATTATATTTTTCTCTATTATTTGTATATATAGCAAATGTAATTATATTGAATTATAATTACATGTAATGATGCTATATTAATTAAATGACAGAACAGTTACTTAATGAAAAGATGTGATGATCACTTGCCATTAAGGAAAGGGTATGTTCTATTAATATATATAAACATAACAACAGTTGTGTTTAGAATAACAAGAAAAGATAAAAAGGATATACAGAAAATAAACTGTTCTGGAGTGATTTTAATTGAGAGAGAAGAAGGACTTTGATTCCTTGTCCATCAAAGGAATCATAAGGAGAAGAAGACAAAGGGAAGAAGAAGATCAATTGAATACAGATTCATGACAAATCATCAAAGCATGGATCAAGGTTAGTGTTACTTTCTTCTTCTCTAAAAAATCTGTTTAGGATTGAATTAAATTCAAATCTAGATCCTTAAGATTAGTTTACATGTGGTATCAGAGCCTGGTTTAGATTTGTTTAATTCATCCTTAAGATAGATTTGTTTAAGCGGAATTGTGATGTTGACGAGTTTACGTAAACATGGTTTATTACGTAACTTACGTAACATGAACGAATCGGTTTGTCGTTACCAATTTGTTGGAGTGTTATGGGTTTTAGAAAACTGTTTTGTTTGATTTTTTGATATTGAATGACTCGTTGCTAGACAATAAGGAATAAGTCTGGGTTAATTGAACTGGTTATTTGATGTCGGGAGATCTGTAGAAACATGTGTCACAATTCTGTTTAGTACTGGAATTAAAAAAAAATTTTTGTTGTTGATTTCTTTGATTGGGTCAAACATAAGGCACCCACTAATTGTAGTGGCACCCATTAGTTGAAATCATAGTCAAACATAGTAAATTAATAGATAATTAGATTCATGAAAGAATGGAATCAATTATTTAAAACATAAGCGAGATATGTTGAATGGTTCAACCGCTGGATTGTTTGATTGTGGTTAATTATATCTCGTTTATGTTTTAAGACATTATATATATATATATATTAAAAAAAAAAAATTAAAATACTTCCGCTGCATTTTAATAAATAAATAATTTATGTTATGAAATATTAACATAATAAAACATTATTTATTAAATTTTTGTATTTATATTGTTTATAATATGTTAGTCACTAAAGTGACCTTATTATATACATATAAATATTAAAATTATATATATATATATATATATATGTATATATATAACAATTGATCATAATTAAAGAGGTGCTATAAATGACACTACATTTAAAATGATCAATTGTTTTTGCTATCTATATACTAGGAAAACACCCAAAGGTGGATCATTGTATATAGTTAGTAATACAGAAAAGATTAGTTATGTCTTACTATAATCAATAGTATGTATATCCAAAGATATCATGCATATTTGATTTGTGTATGATTTAACTAATCATAAAATAGCTTTAATATATAGCATCGCTGAAAGTGTTTGTGTTTAAGTATTGCCCAAAGGTTACTTAAATGCATGCAATAAAGTTCTTAAATACTACTATTTGTGAATCTGAATTAAAATTTCAAATCACTAATGGGTAGCATGTATTGATGCTTGCAGCTTCATCAAATTTGTTTGCATCTGCTAACTCTGTTGTAAAGTTCAATGGGCTGAATTATGGAGAGTGGTCCGAACAGATCCGGTTTACACTGGGTGTAATGGCATTGGACTCTGCAATTCTAACTGATGAGGAACC
The DNA here is from genome assembly GCA_900108845.1 of Iljinskaea planisiliqua. Classification (NCBI taxonomy): domain Eukaryota; kingdom Viridiplantae; phylum Streptophyta; class Magnoliopsida; order Brassicales; family Brassicaceae; genus Iljinskaea; species Iljinskaea planisiliqua. The sequence goes on along the minus strand of FNXX01000006.1, from coordinate 3,712,778 downwards.
TTCAGCCATTACAGAAGATAGCTCTGAATCTGAAAAGTCTCAATATGAGAGATGGGAGCGATCTAATAGGCTGAGCTTGAACCTCATGAGAATGACGATGGCAGAAAGTATTAAGCCATCTATGCCTGTGACAGAGAAGGCTAGGGAATTCCTACAGAAAATTAAGGAGTGTTCACAATCAGATTTGGCTGACAAGTCAATTGTAGGAAGCTTAATGAATGAGCTAACTACAAGAAAATTTGACTGGTCTCAGCCAATCCATGATCATGTGACACACATGTCTAACTTGGCAGCAAAGTTAACAACCTTGGGAATGGAAGTTCATGAGCAATTCTTGGTCCAGTTCATCATGAACTCTTTACCTTTTGAGTTTAGCCAGTTCCAGGTGAATTACAACACCATTAAAGACAAATGGAACTTTAAGGAATTAAAGGCTATGTTGGTTCAAGAGGAAGGGAGATTAAAGAAGATGAAGGACCATGTTGCTAACTTCGTAGGTCTTGGAAATGCCAGCACCAATAAAGGCAAACCAAGTAAGAAGGACAAAAGGAAGGACAAAACTTTCATGAAGAGACCTGAAAGTAAAATCCAGAAAGAGAAGAAGTGTTTCTTTTGCAAGCAAATGAGACACTTCAAGAAAGACTGTCCTAAAAGAAAGGCATGGTTCGACAAGAAAGGTAAACATTCCAGTTTTGTTTGCTCTGAATTGAATCTTGTAGAAGTGCCTAATAATACTTGGTGGTTAGATTCTGGTGCAACTACTCATGTGTCTCATATTAAGCAGGGATTCAGTTCGATCCAGCCTATAAGAGGAGGACCTGAACAGTACTTGTTCATGGGAAACAGGATGAAGGCACGAATAGAAGGCATTGGGACGTATAGATTGATCATGGGCACTGGTTGCCATTTGGATCTTGAGGGATGTCTCTATGTACCTGAATGTGCTAGGAATCTTGTTTCTGTAAGTAGGTTGGACAATTTAGGTTTTGATTTTAAGATTGGACATGGTGTATTCTCATTGTACCGAAATGATTACTTTTATGGTAGTGGTACTTTATTTGATTCACTTTATCGGTTCAATCTTGATGCAAAGTTCTCTGAATCCTTATTTAATATTGAAAGCCGAGGCATAAAACGTAGTGCATGTGATGAAAGTTCTGCTTTCTTGTGGCATCGTAGATTAGGTCACATTTCCAAGGAAAGAATTATGAGGTTAGTAAAGAATGAAATTCTTCCTCAATTAGATTTAAGTGACCTAAATGTGTGTATAGATTGCATTAAAGGAAAACAGACTAAACACATAGTAAAGAAATCAGCCACAAGAAGCACTCAGCTTCTTGAGTTAATACATACTGATATATGTGGTCCTTTCGATGCTTCTTCTTGGAGTGGTGAAAAGTATTTTATCACTTTTATTGATGATTATTCACGTTATGGATATACATATCTACTGCATGAAAAGTCCAAATCAGTGAATGTCCTAGAGGTGTTCATTGATGAGGTGGAAAGGCAATTAGATAGAAAAGTAAAAGTTGTGAGATCTGATAGAGGTGGTGAATTTTATGGAAAATTCGATGAAAATGGACAATGTCCAGGTCCATTTGCAAAGTTACTTGAAAGTAAAGGCATTTGTGCACAATATACAATGCATGGTACTCCTCAGCAGAATGGTGTTGCTGAGAGGCGGAATCGTACTCTAATAGATATGGTTAGGAGCATGTTGAGTAATTCTACTTTACCCCTTTCGTTGTGGATATATGCATTAAAGACTGCAACGTATGTGCTAAACCGGGTTCCTAGTAAGGCAGTTCCTAAGACCCCTTATGAACTGTGGACAGGAAGGAAACCTAGCTTAAGGCATCTACGTGTTTGGGGCTGTCCAGCAGAAGTAAGGTTATATAACCCACATGAAAAGAAACTTGACTCAAGGACTGTCAGTGGATTTTTCATTGGCTATCCTGAAAAGTCAAAGGGGTATACTTTTTACTGTCCTAAACATAGTACGAGAATAGTTGAGACAGGTAATGCTAGGTTCATTGAGAATGGTGAAACTAGTGGGAGTGGTGAACCACGAAAAGTGGACATTCAAGAAATCCAAGTTGAAGTCCCTTCACCTATTGTTGCACCTAAAATAGTTGTTCCTATTGATGCATCACAATGTAATGGGTCAATAGAACAATATAATGATGTGCAAATCCCATTAGTTGAAGATCCACTTGATGAACCTGTTACAATTCAAGAAGAGAATAGTGTACCACAAGAACCATTGAGGCGATCTGTAAGGGAAAGAAGATCTGCCATTTCAAATGATTACATGGTTTACGCTATTGAAAGTGAATGTGACCTAAGCATTGATGAAGACCCGAGCTCATTCCAGAAAGCCATGAAAAGTGACAATTCTGATAAGTGGTTTGATGCCTTAAAAGAGGAAATAAAGTCTATGGATGATAACAAAGTATATGACTTAGTAGAGTTGCCTGATGGTTTCAAGACCGTTGGTTCTAAATGGGTCTTTAAGACTAAACGCGACTCGAAAGGTAATATTGAAAGGTACAAGGCCCGCCTTGTTGCTAAAGGATTCACCCAAAAGGACGGCATTGACTACAAAGAGACCTTCTCTCCAGTTTCAAAGAAGGATTGTTTTGAGTTTGGTAGCTCAATATGATCTTGAGCTTCACCAAATGGATGTGAAAACCGCCTTTCTGAATGGAGAACTTGAGGAAGAAGTATATATGGACCAACCTGAAGGGTTTGTGGCCGCAGGAAAAGAACATCTGGTATGTAAGCTGAGAAAATCAATATATGGACTGAAACAAGCTTCCAGACAATGATATTTAAAATTTAATGATACCATCACGTCATATGGTTTTGTAGAGATCATTGTTGATCGATGTATCTACATGAAAGTTAGTGGGAGCAAATTTGTGATTTTGGTCTTATATGTTGATGATATTTTACTTGCTGCAAATGACTTAGGCATGTTACATGATATAAAGAGGTATCTCTCTAAGAACTTTGAAATGAAGGATATGGGTGAGGCATCTTATGTGATTGGTATAGAAATATACCGTGATAAATCACAAGGATTGTTAAGTTTGTCTCAGAAAGGATATATCAATAAGATTTTAGAGAGATATAACATGGAAAAATGCTCTGCAGGGATAGCTCCAATTCAGAAGGGGGATAAGTTTAGTGAAAAGCAATGTCCTAAAAATGAATTGGAGCGTAAAGAAATGGAAAGAATTCCATATGCATCAGTGGTTGGGAGTTTGAACTATGTTCAGACATGTACTCGACCAGATATCAGCTTTGCTGTTGGTATGTTGGGTCGATATCAAAGTAATCCTGGAATGGACCACTGGAAAGCTGCAAAGAAGATTCTCAGGTACTTGCAAGGCACCAAAGAGCACATGCTTACGTACAGGAGATCTGACCATATTGAGGTCATTGGATATTCAGATTCAGACTATGGTGGATGCGTCGATAGCAGAAAATCGACGTTTGGATATTTGTTCATATTAGCTGGGGGAGCAGTATCATGGAAAAGTGGAAAGCAGTCTGTCATTGCTACTTCCACTATGGAGGCAGAATTTGTGGCATGCTATGAGGCCACAATTCATGCATTGTGGCTGCGGAATTTTATCTCAGGACTTCAGATTGTCGACTCTATAGAGAAGCCGCTGAGAATTTATTGTGATAATGCCGCAGCTGTCTTTTTTTTCAAAGAATGACAAGTACTCGAGGGGTGCTAAGCACATGGAGATGAAGTTCTTGTCTGTCAAAGAAGAAGTTAAGAAACATAGAGTGTCTTTTGAGCATATAAGGACGGATATGATGGTAGCGGATCCGTTAACTAAAGGACTACCACCCAAGGCGTTCATTGGCCATGTAGAGCGTATGGGTATTATAGATAAAGCCTTGCTGTTTTGATTATAGAATGCTCATTATGTATTTATGACACTATGAATTCACTTAAAGTTATGTTTCTATTTTATTAAGTATGTTATCATTAAAGTATATGTGTACACTTATGGTTCGTAGATAACATATGGTTAGTTTGAATATTAAAGTATTTCTCAATATAAGAAAGTTTTATAAATTGGAATTGGTTTGTGATACATGGAAGGGATCATGTCGTTTGATGATGTGTGACCGCCATGATTCAACTAATTCTGGTTTAGTTAAACGTTTGATGATCTTGATATTAAAGCGCGTATTATAGTTATTAAACCCTCAAGTCAACACAAATGTCAAGTGGGAGAATGTAAGAATATTTTATATTCTTATATGTGACCTATGTGTTTTTAGGTTTAATATAAAGATCAAGTTCATATTAAAGTTAAGAATTCTAATATTAAAGACGATACCAGTGATGGATTGGTTTCGATTAATGTCATTAGAATTTGGGTGTATTGATAACCCTCTTCCCTTACTTTATATATTATTTCTTTCTCTATTATTTGTATATATAGCAAATGTAATTATATTGAATTATAATTACATGTAATGATGCTATATTAATTAAATGACAGAACAGTTACTTAATGAAAAGATGTGATGATCACTTGCCATTAAGGAAAGGGTATGTTCTATTAATATATATAAACATAACAACAGTTGTGTTTAGAATAACAAGAAAAGATAAAAAGGATATACAGAAAATAAACTGTTCTGGAGTGATTTTAATTGAGAGAGAAGAAGGATTTTGATTCCTTGTCCATCAAAGGAATCATAAGGAGAAGAAGACAAAGGGAAGAAGAAGATCAATTGAATACAGATTCATGACAAATCATCAAAGCATGGATCAAGGTTAGTGTTACTTTCTTCTTCTCTAAGAAATCTGTTTAGGATTGAATTAAATTCAAATCTAGATCCTTAAGATTAGTTTACAATAATATGACCTGGCCAGGGAAGCGCCATAAGATGCTGGTCGAATGTTGGTTAGATAAGGTACTAGAGAATGATAGTTGGAGGGAAATTTACTCTAAAACTTATTTCTTAGAGAAAATGGGTTCTGATCATCGCATTGTTGTGGTTTAGATCCAAGCGGACATTAATCGTCGCTCTAATACCTTCCGGATGGGCAAACAGCTTTTCTCCCACCCAGATTTCAGATCAAGTTACACTCATTCATTGTTGGAATCGCTACTCGAGCCAGTTTACTTATTTTGATTCTCGTCAACGAGCAACACGATGATATATGACCTGGTGGAAATGAGAGCACTTTCAAAGCTATGACATTCGTATTAATCAGCTCCTCCTAAAAGTAGGCTTGAAAATATTATCCGGGATCCGGATCCAGATCCGGATAATATGTTTTTTGAACCCTGGATATCCGGATCCATGTATATATAAGGGATTAAACAAAATTTATTTTATAAGTAAGCCAATTCATTTTAATTCCATAGTTTTTTTACTGTTTTTTATTTATTATATAAACCTTTTTATTATTTGCTATTTTGAGATATCAAATTATTAAAAAAAAATTATATTTAATTTGTCTACTATTATTAAAATTTAAATATAGTTTTTTTTCGGATCCGGATATCCGCGGATAACCCAAATTTTAGACGGATATCCGGATCCCGGATATCCATAAGGCCCGGATACGGATCCGGATAATGATAATACATATCCGAGCTGATCCGGATCCGGATACCTTAAATTATCCGGATATCCGGATCCGTCCCAGGCCTAGCTGAAAGCTATTGAAGATGCAAAGGTACATATTACTAGCACACCAGACCGTCTCACAGAACTGAAAAAATGATCTCTGGCAGACCTACATTGATAAAAAAAAATTCCGCAAAATAAAAGTTGAAATGAATGGCTTAATCAAGGGGACCATAATACATGGGTTTTCATGCTTGTGCTAAGAATAGAATGGCTAGGAATCAAGTTGTCTCCATTATTTTTTTCCAATGGAGGTTTTATCTATGGAAATAAAAATATTGCTCGAGAGGCTGAGCGTTACTTCACAGCTCTATTCTTCTCTTCCAACTCAGATTTATCCACGGCGGACTGTTTTGATTCCCTACCCGTGTAACCGATGAGGATAATAATCTTTTGACAGAAGAGGTCTCAATTGCGGAAATTAAAACCGCTTTATTCTCCATTGGGGCTGACAAAGCACCTGGTCCAGATGGTTTTATTGTTTTGTTTTTATCAAAGCTATATTCTCTATTGGGGCTGATAAAGCACCTGGTCCATATGGTTTTAGCTCTGCCTACGAATGGAGAAGGAGAAGGCCGAACCCGAGGATTGAGACCCAAACTTATAGACCCGGATCTAGAGAATCTGATTTGGCCAATCGATTTCGCGATTAGGTTAACTTAGAAAGAGGATAAAACGATAATGTTTAGGCACGAGAGAGAAAAAAAAAAAAAAAGTTATGGTCTGAATCTCTATTGGGCCTAAATTAACGGGCTCCACGACACGATGATCGCTTCACCTTTTAATTGTTGCTATCTGGACCCAAAATATCAAACCGAATTTGAACCAAAAAAGAGAAACCGAATCCGAACTCGAATTGATAAAATATCCGAACAAATTCTAACCGCAATTGAACCCCAAACCGAACCGAAAATCGAATGGGTACATGAAATAAATACAATTATATACCTAAAATATTAATTATAATTAGATTTGATATAACTTGTTTATCTAAAATTATAATTATAAATCTAAATATATGAATTACTTTAAACCAAAATAACTAAAATACCCAAAAACATGTATATATATATATATACAAAAAAATTTAGGTATATTTATCATATTTAACCAATTATTATTATATTTTTATAAATTTTTAGGTATTCAAACCCAAACCGAACCCGAATAGAACTAAAACGAAGCCGAATTGAAATTCGAAAATATCCGAATGGTTTTATATCTCTAAATCCGAATATTCAAAAATAAAATAAAAAATCTAAACCGAACCCGAATTGGTACCCGAACTCCTAAAACTAGTTTTTTAAAGTTAAAACTTAAAATTTACAAAATACACGTCAGTAACAACATTTTTAATATCAGATTAGTAATGCCTACGAAAGCTTTTTTTAATTACTAGTTTAGTTAGCTTCAGCCTTCATTTTTTTATCTACATTATCCTAGTGTAGGAGTAAGACCCCTAGGTTCACACAAGTCTCTGCCACATCAGCTTCAATGACTCCGATAGGCATTTGACTCTTTGTTTTTCACCTGAGATCCATAAATGACAACAATCTCAGACATGAGTCAAAAAAGACAGAGCTCATCATATATAATACTTGTGTTTTTCTTTAATTACCAGGGAGCCGACAACATTGTCTCAAAATCAAACTCCACATGTTCAAGCTCCACATTAAGATCTCTTGCACATGAATCCATCTGCCATACATTTTTGTAGGCTTCATCTTTCTGTTCTTTCGCCGCCTCATTCTTCTCTTTCAGAGCCGCTTCTTGCCTCTGCAGCTCGAGAATCTTCTGTTTCACCTCAAGCATCTTGCGCTCCGTCTCACTAAACTCTAGTTCAGCCTTGCGCCTTTTGCTAGATTCATCCATCCTCTCTTTGTCCACACCTTTTCGTTTCTCTAATATATTCACTTGTCTATCCTTGAGAGCCAATAGCTTCTTGATCCGTGATAAAGGCCTTGTAACATCGAATCCATACTTGTCTATAGCTTGGTAAAAGAGTCTTTGAGGCTATCTAGTTGGCTTACGGTAACGTCCGTTTCCAGATCTTTTAGTTTCTCTAATAACCCCCAAAAACTCGCCATCAGACCTAACACAGACCCTTCATGGAAATCTTCACTAGTCGACTTAATCAATGGGCTGAAATGAGGACTCTGTGGTACTTTTCTGAAGACTTCCATTGATTCATATATTTTCCAAAACGGTGACTTCTTTGCAAAGGGCAAAACTATTTGTGTATTCTTTGATTGAGTGTCCTCAACATTAGCAGCAGACTTCTTCTTCACCACAGTGAAGGTTCGATCCGAGGATAGCAATGGACTCAAAACAATGAAGAAGTAAAGACATTTCTTTAGCATATCTACCAGTAAATGTAATTACTTGTTTCAATGAGCGTTATACATACATACCAGCACTATTGAGGTTTGAATTGTGATCTACTTCTCCTCTTCTCCTCTTACGTCTGTAACATATGACATCTGAAGGAATTTCTTTTTTGGATTTTGTCTGAAAAAACTGAGAAGAACACTACACTTCAGTGCCATCAATCCCAAAGATTTTGCATTAAATAAACCAAACTGACACTGTGTCATAAATCAATTCACCTTTGGTCTTTTATGCCATATCCCATCTTCCCACACCATTGGAGGTCTAAGATCTGAGTAATTGAACTGCGCAGAAGCCACTTTCGTTTCCCCAAAACTTACCATGTATCGTCCCTCATATACAATCCCTCTCACCACAGCATCAGACCATACTGAACCATCAAACACCTCTACATAATCCAACAATTCATACTCTCCAACGGAGAAAAAAGGCTGCTTAGGCCTGACCATTCGTGAATCAACGACTGTGATTTCTGATTTCCCGTAGCAGAGCTTGACAATGAAACTCTTTCCATTCTCCACTTCCTTAATGATCATTGCCGGACGCCAGACAAAAAGCCGTCTCAATTCAACCATGGTCCCCGAACTAAAAACAGACTTGCTCAATTCCTTCATGGAACATCATCAACAAATGTAAGAGGGGATCAGCTTAACACAAACCCCACAAAGTTCAAAACTTTGACATGCAAAGAAAAGACCAAAGCCTCGTACCTTGTTCTCTGGTCGCACCCATCTCCAACCGGTCCAGTCAAGATGAGCCCTTAATTGCTTTCTCTCAAACTCAATGATGTTTGGTGGTGACTCGAAGTAAACCAGATATCTATCATCCTCCTTCCTTTTCACAACCAGACCAGTCCACCAACTATATATGCAATCAGCGTTGACAACCGAGCCTTCCTCAAACACTTCGCCGTCGTTCATATCCTTAGGTGGGACAGGTCGGATTAAGCTCTGATCCACGGTTTCAGTCAGAGGAGGCGGACCGTCTTCTTCTTTCAGCGACGTCGTATAACAGACTCGGAGCAATTTACTTTTTGATTTCTTTGGGGTTTCTTCAAGAATCGCTTTGTACCAAACGCCTTTGAATCCATTCTTTTCGTAAGAGACTTCTACTTCACAGTCTTTTGTAATGGGTAGCATTTTGCTCTTCCTTCTCCGGATTTTAGCAAAATGCTTTACTCTGTCTGGAAACAATAAAAATGTAAACAGAAAGACTTCGCCTTTTTTTCCTCTCTAAGAGATGAAAGATAAAGGAGAAACTTACTTGCTTCTCTTTGAAAATCTATTACAAGAAGCTTAGCTGCTTTGTAATTGTCGTTCTCTGTAATCACTTTATCACTGAGAAAATGATACTCAGTTTAATTAATTATGTCCAAAAAGGTTTTTACTTTAGCCCTTTACTAATTAGCCAGCTTCATTTCTTACTAAATAAGACGCATTTGACTCTCATCTTGATCTACGTTATGCGATTTTCCTCTTCTTGTTTGATTTTGCTGTGCCATTTAATTACTAACCAAAATTTCCATAATTTGTGATAGTTTTTCACTTCTAGGAATAAGGATTTTTTCTAAGTGTCATTCCTTTGTGGTAAAAAATAACAATTTGTTGGTCCTTTTGTGGTAATAAAACAATTTTTTTTTCTGCGATTGTACGTTAGAACATCTACGATCAACAGCCCATATTTTACAAGTATCCTATTACATACACTACAATTAGGAAGTCGATGGTTCGGCTGTGTATGAAGAACAGAGGAAGTAGCAAAAAAGAACAGAATGTCTAGCAAGGAAAAAAAGAAAAAACTTATTATATATATTTGTAGATGAAGTTAACCAAATAATGAGTGCTTGATACAATGAGAACGAGGGCTTACATTATGATACCTCAATTGCTTTACATGAACTGTTTTAGAAACTCTGTAGCAACGAGTCTTCCTCTGGTGTTCACTGATAACTTCAACTCGGTTATTTCTTTCTCTATATCCTGCACTTTCCATACTACAAATAGTCACATTTCCAGTTTTAATCCAATTAAGAGGAGATTAACATGTTGGAGGACATCAATAGAGTAAACTAATCTCCTTTTGACTCTTGTAGAAACATTTTTAATGTAAAGGCGGATACCTTGACAATGGCTAGGCCCATTGTTGTTACCGTGAAAATAACATAATGGTGTAACTTGTAGGGCTACTCAAGACATATTTTCATTGTTCAGGACGCTACTATTGCATGCAATCAAGGTCGGAGAAAGAAAAAAAAAACACATTAGGTTTGGAGAAAGACTTGCCTCCATAAACTGAATAATGAAATCGATTAGCTTCTGTTTCTGCATCTCTTCGCAGTGGTAGTTCGTTATGAGAAAGCTTATGTCATAGCCCTGTTCAAAAGACCAACAAAGAAACCAAGTGAATGAGATCAGGGAATAAATCATTCACATAATGCAGGGAATAAACAATAATTTTCTAAGTAAAGGCATTTCCACAGAGTGAGATGATTCATGATTCATAGAATGAAGTTCTTAATCCTGTGTGCGTTATCTATAGACCAATTAGTGATGAGTTTACCATAACTGATAGAACTTCTACAGAAGAGGGAATGCATTAGAGCTGGCAGATAAAACATAGTAGCACTCACAAGTAGCTACGTTTGAATCAAGAAGAAGTTCTACCTGCACTGGCTTCCTCCTCAGTACTTGAAAAGCTTCTGCCCTCATGGACAAGAATCTAAGGAACTTTTTGGTTAGAATGTTCTCAAGTTCATCCGCTTGTTTGACCTGCAAATTAAAGATACCAAATATTTGTAACAGCAGGACAAGACAGACATTTAAGGCATGACACATGAAGACGTAATCTCAAGAGAGTTAAAGAAAGGAAACGGTGAAAATGATACAGGAAAGGAAAACAATATAAAGCTAAGGCAAGATCAACAATTACCTTGAGGCTTATTCTGAGTGAATTAATAGATGTTTCTATCAAACACTTTTCAGCCTCATTAAGGCATATCAAAACCTGCAAGTCGAAACAAAAGTACCAGTCAGTTACAGAACCTATGTAAGATGACAATGACAAATCAGTGCTAAACTGAGAGGGAAACAAATAAACTACTTACAGGATTTAGCAAAAGTTCCGGGCTCGTCCTACAAAAATTAACAAAAACATGTTGATAATAAGAATCCACTACTTGAAATTACAATGGTACAAGCATTCCATTCTCACATGCATCTTCTTGAAACAAGCTTACATACTTTAGTTCAACCTCTGGTTTATTATGCCTTTCAACTTCTTGACAAGGAAAGTTCTGCAAGTAGAGAAATATAGACGCTTTCAGGAGTATATACCATGTAAATCTGAATCTTACAAGGACTTAAGATAGCCCCTTTCACCAACTTGTACTGTTGTACATGAACAAAAATGCATACTTTTAAACATTCAACACCAAAAATTGCGAGACAAAAATGCCAAGAGTAAAAGCGAATGATGGTACATTATCCCTAATCGACAAGTACACGACTAACAGTGAAAGTAACAAACACACTAGAGAGGGTGGAGAAGGGAAACAAAAGTCTTATATTATTGCCTTAGACATAATTAACCATACAGATACTTAGAGACCTATGCAATGATTATTTTGAATGAAAATCGTTTGTACCTGTAAGCACATAGCTGCCTCCAGTGTATTCTTTATGCATGCTAGATACAGCCTCAATGGGTTTGCCTGGAACATCAAAGACCCAACAGAAGAAAAAATTTAAACAATCTCTGCAGTAACTCAGTACGCAATAGACGTTTTTCAAAAGTATTGTTCCTAAACAGGACATGTGGAGGATTAGAATAGTTCAAAGTTCCTTATTATTAATAATGTAAGTAAGTAGGTAGAGAGAGAATCACATTCAAAGTTCTTACCATGTTAAGGTACCTCTTAGAAACGATGTTCTTCTACTCAAAAGACTTGCACCGAAATTAGGGTTTTAGATGAGTCGTTAAGCGCTGAAAAAGTAATCCAAACATAAACAAGAAAGCATCTTTAGGATCAAATGTGTACAAGAAGGCAAAAATGTTTATCCTGATAAGGAAACTCAGCAAAGCCAATTAAGCAGTCAAAATTGAGAAACCCAAACGTAAATCGGAGGGGAAATCACGGGCTAGAGATCGGAGAAAGCATCTATTGGATTGAATTAAGAGCCATTGCATACCTTGGACGACTTGGAGACTCACTCGCGAGAGAAGATAGATCGAAATGGGAAATCAGATCTCGAGACCGAAGCTATAGGCTCAGAAAATTGAGTCGCGATCACACACAGATGCAAGCCGACCGTGTAAGGATTTGTATTGTTTCCACTTTCCAGTGTTCGGAGTCTTCGGGTCAATCGCTAAAAAGCCAACAAGAGATCTGGTATGATATTGTTTTAATAATTAATTATATTTATATGGACACATTATTATTTCTTTTGACATTATTTTAATTTAATGAAAAAATATTTTTTTTTTGTTTAATTTGTTTTTTTTATATTGAATAATTTTCAAAAAAAAAAACTTATTTATAAATGTAAAATTTTAGAATATATTTATAATTTTAATTTTGATTAATAATTAATGCGCGAAAGCAAGAAGTGATATTTTTTTTTTTTAATTTTATATTTTAGTGTTGGTAGGTTCTCTTCAAAAGAAAACTTCAATTCTAAATCAATTAAAAAAATCACTTCCAACACAATTCACTAAAATGAATATAAATTTTACAAATGAAAGTAAAGATATTAATTTTTTTGTGAATAAAATGGAATGATAAATGAATTCTCAAAATAGAAAAGAAACAGAAGAAAAAATATCAAAACTTTAAGCTTTTTTTGTATTTGTAATTTTAATGATCGGTTTCAGGAGATGTAAGAATTTTTCGAATTTGAAAAGAAAAAAAAATCTGGATCGGGCTTTTTTTAACACTTTATTTTAATAAATCTCATTTGAAACATATTAGATCATAAAAGAAATCTAACAGTAAAATATAATGAAAAACTATGTGTCGGGTTTTGATAGCTCAGATTTTAACACTAAATAAGATATTACAAGTGCACCCGGCAAATCACAATAGCATAGAAGAAGTGGTTGAATCCATATAAAGCAAGGTTACACATGAAATCAACAAGAGTAGTGTATAGCGAAGACAAGATATAGGTTATTTGGTTTTTTCTAATGCTAAGCAAATAATGTAAACGTACATGAAAATTCAATGTATAAGAAAAGATTTACACATACATAATTAGATAAATCGTAAGGAAAGTCATTAAGCAATGTTCTTGAACTCAAAGCATTGATAAGTAATTGATCCACTATCTTGGCATCAACTATTATGTTTAATAATTCTAAAATTTTATGGTTTGAATTTAGAGATCTAAACATGTATTAATGTTCAAGTTTGATATGTTCATGAATCGCAATAGTATTAGCTTTTGTTGACAAAAAAAAAAACAATTTTCTCACTTATATTCTTTTAGACATTTAATCAAACACTTTTGGTGTATCGAATAACCTAGGATCACAAACTAGGTCGTTAGTCAAATTCCAACACTAAGATCAATAGTAGATAAAGAAAACAATTGATAAATCCCTAAATCAATCGAATCTTGACATCCTTTGAAAACTCTAAACACAATTAAAAAAACTATTCACATATAAAAAATATCAAAGAAAAAGATGAAATAAAGAAATACATAATTAAATTAATAAAAGTATTAAAAAGTTTAAATATGTTCTCCAAATTTGTGAGAAGAGGTTAAGATCTTGTTCCCAGAAAAAAAAAACAAATACAAAAGTCTGTAGAAATAGCATATTTATGTTTGGTTTAAGAGAATATAAAATTCTAAATGTAATTTGCAATTGTAAAAAAAAAAATCGAATTTCAAAATTGATATAATTTGGATCTTGAACTTCAATCTCGTGGAAAATAAGAATGGAAACTTAAAATGGTGTACGGTTAGACAAAAAAATAGTTTTGAGAGAGTTGTAGAATATTGACCCAGAAAAAAAAATCGATATCTTGAATGAACTTACATGTGTATCTGAGGTTTCCTCTGTTTTGTCTTCAAAATGAAGGTTTTCACAAATATCAGTTTGTGTTTAGTCTTTTTTTTTTTTATAGGGTGAACCATGTATCTGGATTTTTTGAACGGTCACCAACAAATCTAGAGGCTTGTTGGTTGATCAGTTGTATTTGGATTTTGAGGGACTAATCGGAACAGACAGCCGACTAATCTTAGAGCCCAGGGACCATGTTAAATCTGTGGTGGCCAACACGAATCAAATCCGAGTGGCAGAGTTTAATCTTATTTACCACTAAATCAATGCGCGTTTAAACTTAAAAAATATCAAAAACACGCTCACATGAGAGGTGTTTAGTCTTCTTCTTTTTAATATATCTATACTATTAAAATATAAAACATTATAGAAAAAATCTTACTACTGTGTTATATTACGATTTATGTCATTACAATTTAAAATTTCATTAAGGGTAATGTGTCAAATCAATTTCTAACTAATTAATTCATAATATCTTTCAATATCTTATTTCATTTAAATATAAATGTATGTTTCTTTTTTAATTATAATAAAATCTTATACAAATTTTTTTAACTTATTTTACTTTTTTGAACTATTAATAATTACTTATTTATTATTAAAATGTATTTTAATTAAATTTTTATCTATAAAACAAAATAAATAAAAATCTTATGATATATATATATATATATATATATTCCATAATAGTAAATATAATTAAATCAATTAATAAATCAATTATTTTTTATAAATTATAAAAAATTTAAATATTTATATACATAAATTAATATATATATATATATATATATATATATATATATATATATATATATATATATATATATATATATATATATATATATATATTATGATTTAAGTTAAAAAATATATATATTATGATCTCGTTTTTAAGACGGGCCAATGTATAGTTTATATTAATATGTTATTATTAATGCTGGCAAATAATACATCCGTAGGATACAAAATCTATAAAATATTTCAAATCAAAATTTCATTTCAGTGCTAAAAGTCTAAAAGAGATCATCTTATTCAAGATCTAAAACCTTCCACAGTCAACTTTCAATTATTGACTAATGAGCGTGGAGAAACGACAAACCAAGCGCCAATTTTTAAATTTACATGTTTGGTTGAGGTCTTAACCTCTTAATTACTATAATCATTTGGAAGCAAGTAGTAACAGTTTATTAATGTCTCTCTCTAATCATTACAAAGGGATCTGTGAGCTGCTTGCTCAATGCTCATCAACTTTCACCACCTACGATTCTTTTCAACTGTAAATTTACTCTCTTTTGTCAGTTTCTCAAACCCTCATTCATCGCTAAGTGTCATTGTCTCCTCTTTGATTGCTCCGCGATTGCTCATTTTCAATTCTTGGCCCTCTTTCTTTTTCTGGGTCTCCTCTCCTCTCATTTCCTCATCAAAATTGTCTTGTCTCAATCCCATATCTGAAAATATCTTTCTTCAGTAAGTGGGCAAAGTGGAAAAAGGTAACACCTTTTCTTCTTTGTGGGGATTTCTACATTTGTTCTTCGTCTGGGTTTTGATCAACTTTTGGAAAATTGGTCTCTTTCTGGGTTTAGCTGTTAAAGAAAAAGACTCTCTCTTTCTTATTTCCTGGGCACGCTTAGTTTTGATTCTGTAGAAAGTTTCCTCATTTTCGTCTGCAACTGTTGTCTTTAGATTGATTATGGGCAAGGATACAGAAGAAACCCAAAACTGCTTATTACCCTTTGGAAATGGGAACGACGCAATGATCATCAGTGACTTAATCGGAAGGTTTTACGACACGCAAGAGATATCACCATTGTCACTCCACTTACTCTCCGAGAATTTCCCAGTTCAATGCCCGTATCCAGCACAGTTCGGACCCAACCAGGTTCTGGAATCGCAAGCAACGACACAGGAGAGAAACAAGAGCTTGTTATTGGATTCGGTTTCTGGAACAGCTAAGGCTAGACCCACCTCGAGGAAGAGAAAATCGATTTCCACTGGAAGTGATAAGGAGTCTCCAGCCTCATCATCCCTCACAGCTTCCAATTGCAAGGTTTTTGAGTCTAAACTCTGGACACTTGTGTGTAAATGTGCTTTAGGTGTGTTCTTGAATTCAAAAGTTTGTAAATTCTGATGGACTATTTGGGATGTTTCTGAGTTGTATTCAGATTTCAGAAGAGAAAAGTGTAACTGTGGGTGGCAAGAGAAGCAAGCAAAAGGAGAGCAAGAGCAAAAACAAGGACGATGAGAAACCTCCAGAGCCACACAAGGATTATATACATGTTAGAGCAAGAAGAGGTCAAGCAACTGATAGCCACAGTATCGCTGAAAGGGTAACTAAAAAAACTTATTTTTCATCTCTTCGGACTCAGAATTAAAGTTTCATATGTAATATTGGACTTTGGAATAGGCGAGAAGAGAAAAGATTAGTGAGAGAATGAAGTTGCTTCAAGATTTGGTTCCTGGTTGCAACCGGATTACTGGAAAAGCTGTCATGCTTGATGAGATTATAAATTATGTGCAGTCATTGCAGAGACAAGTCGAGGTATAATAATAATCCGCTTTATATAACATGGAGCTGCGTGTTTCTTTATCACTGAAACTCTTTTTACTTTTCCAGTTCTTATCTATGAAGTTAGCAACTATAAATCCAAGAACGGAGTTCAATGCTAATGCTATTTTATCTGCAGAGGTACTTGTGCTTTAACAAATCTGTTTTATGTTATCTACTTGTATTCATCCATTCATAGTCTCAGCGAAGACTAGTTCTGCCTCTTGTAGAATGTTCTTTATCTGATGAGTAGAATATGTATATGTCTAGATGTTGCAGCTGGGAGAGTCATTATCACAGTCGATATCTTGTTCAGAGGCAAGATTTCCTTCAGAGTATTTTGCTATTGGCAAAAGCATTCCTAGTGAAGAATTTGTTCAAGCTGAGGTACTTTAATGTTGAAGATACTTTTGGGTTATATTGTAAAATTTATCACTGTATTGCTTCTTCTGAAATTTTATTTTGTGTGTTTATGTTAGGCGCCGGCTTTCTGGGAGAACGATCTACAGAGTATTGTTCAGATGGGTTTCAGAGATGGTCAGCAACAGAGCATCATCAACTGTAAGCAAAACCCAAAAAGAAACACACAAAATTTACATAAATCAAAATGGGAGGTCTCTGCAACATTGTCATTTGGTTGTATGTGTCAGGTTCTGAACCAACTATACAGATGAAACTTGAGCCAGAGAGATGAGTACATTCAGAAAACAGATGGTGGTGAAGGAACCAACGGTACTGAGTTATTAAATAGTCTCTAGAGTTGAAAAGGAACGTGTGTAAAAAGAATATTATTTATTACAGAATAAGCAGATTAAGCTGTGTAATGGATTGATCAGATTCAGACCCGTCCCTACTTGGATAACCTCCAACCAAAGATGAGTGCGAAACACGTGACCTTATAAAAGGAAATCACGTTTAAGAATAGGAAAAATAATATTAAGTAGCTATCTCCTTTTACCATGATAATAAAGTTTTAGCTATTTATTATATTTATGCCATATGAAAGGACAAATCACACAGATTGACAATTTTTGTTTATTGTTCTCTTAAGTGGCTCCTCTCTTTTCCACGACTTCTCTTCGTGAAAACTTCATTAGGGAGGGTGTTGATTGTTTGGATAATTTTTAATTTTTTGGTTTTTAAATTTTAGTTTTATAAATTCCGGTTAGCTCAATTGGTTAGAAATTACTCCATTATCTAAATATGATTTGGCATGAGCTTGCAAGAGCAAGTGCAATATCACAGAATCAGACACCCAATTTACACACACAAAAAAAAAGTAGTGGCAAATTAGAATTATATGTTGCACCTGTCGTAACCCGAGAACCAAGAGGGTTCAGCAAGCTTTAAAAACTCAGATTCTTTCTCGTACAGCGGCTCAAACTCATCTCTCCATTGCTGCTCACTTACCTTCGCCGATGGTTCCACCACTTGATCACATTTTGTTAAACATTCTTTGTTGTGTATACGAGTGTTGATTTCGTTTTCATGTTTCCTCTTCAGCTTATCAATCTGTTTATACGCGTCTGCAGCTTCATACTCTGCATCCATCGCTCGTTTCTGTTGTACCCACACACATGCATCATTATTATTATTATTCATTTGTAAACCATAAATGCATATGAGTCTATTCAGAAAACGTTTACCTGTGCAACTGTTAACCCTTCTTCAGCTTCTTTAAGCCGAACAAGTAACTCTCCAGCTGCTTGTACGGCTTCAGCTGTATCTCTAAGCTGCGTCTGGAGACTTTTGTTCTCATCTCTCAAGTATTGTCTCTCTTTCTCCTTTTCTACTTTTAAAGCTGATATCTCTGCCGCGAGTGCATTTATGAATCTGGACTCTGCTCCTCTGACTCCGGCTCTCGCAGCTTCCTTTTTAACATCGTCGATTCCTTCTTGAATCCTTCTGTGCCTTGCAAGCAATTGCATATGCTTCTCTTCAAGGTCTGCATATTGTTCGAGCATACGCGCATGCCCTTGCATTGCCATTTGCATTGCTTGTTTCAACTCTTCCGCACATCTTTTCTCAATCTCAAGCTCATGTCTCTGCTTATTCATCACCACCTTGCTCGCTTCAAGCTCGGTTCTTAGTTCCTCCGCGAGAGAAATCCATTTGGTCTCTGCCTCGGTCCAACCAAGTCTTTCCTGTTCTAACGCCTTCTCAAGAAGACTCTCGTTCGCTGATTCAGGAATAGCTTTAACCGGGGGAGCTTGGTATGAGAGCTTGAGCAGGGAACACGTTTTCCGAGCTGATGTAAGAGACGGGTCTATGTAACATTGTAGCTGCATTTTGAGATCCTGAATCTCTTCCAACAACACCTCCCTTTCTCCCATGTCGCCATAAAAGTTCCTGAAACTCTCGACCTCTTCTTGCGCTCTTTCCAACTCAATCTTCGTCTGCAGCACTTCAGGGTGATTCTGATACATCTCCTTCAGAAGCTGCAACATTATATGTCAGAGAAAGATTTCGAAGTGGAGTCAAATTGCCTTCCGTAAAACGAGAAACACACAATTTACCTTATGTTCGTGCAGGAGAGAAGCAAACTCTTCATCCAGAAAATCCTCCTTGGGTAAAACGCCGTCCATAAGGCTTTCAAGGCGAACGATTTTGTCCTCCCTTGTTTGTCCTAAGATGGCATTGCACTCTCTCTCATGTTTGTATTGTTGTACCTGTTACACGATTTGGACCAATTTATGTTCTAGGATACAGTAATAAAGCTTCTCTTGGTATGTTGAGCATAGGGAAACTAGCAAACAGAAAAGAAGCAAGTATCATACCAGTCTATTAAGTTGGGTTATCTCAGAGGCTTGTTTAGCGCAGAACTCTTCAAGAGCCATTTCCCTCCTGATAGATCCTGCTAAAACCCTTTCCACTGCCTGTGAAGTGTAAAACTCGTTTCATTTGGAGGCACTTTATATGAATATAGAAGCAAGAAAAAACCTCGAATATATAAGTCTATTTCAGATAAAAAGGCACTGCTCTTACTTTGGGAACTTGGTTCTTGGGCTTTTCGGTCACTTCCGAGCTGTCAACAGGTACTAACTGAAGATTTGGCATGTCAATCATTTGATGGGCATCAAATTCTTCTCTGCATTTGCATTTACTGCACATAAATTCTTTTGTATTCTCCTCTGATATTGCATCAGCCTCGGGAAAGGTTTGCACACCTACATCAGCCTTACTTATAAAGGTTGAAGGCTTGCTATCTGGAGCTTTCAAGGAAAACCTGAATGTCGATCTTCTTTGAGCTGTACTCTGGCAATACGACTCAAGAAGTTTAATTCCTTTGTGAAGACTAGCTGCCAAACGCTCGGTCCGTACAGGAACAACTTTGCTATTCTGTGTAGACAAGGCATTAGAAAAGTTATGCATCATTTTGGATGTAGCCGGAGATGGGTCCGCAGCTTCGAGAACTGACTTGTCTCCCTCAGTATCATTCTGAGATGCTGTCGCCATTTCCGATGTCCGCAAGCTTTTCCTGCTATCCCTTATAGTAGGAGAGACGCTCTGTGAGGGAGATTTTAATACAGGCGAAGGACCAAGTGGATCTAATCCATCAGCTATCAATACATTTGCAGAAGTAACATCTTCCAGAACTAAGTCAGGAAATGATGGCACATCCTCTGTCTCCTTCAGAGAAGAACAAATAGCATCCTTTACTGAAGTAGGCTGCAAATTGGAGTCGTGATCCAAAGTATGCAAGGGTGTCTCTGCTGCGATGCCGGTTTCTATCTCAGTTCTCACATCATCCACTGTTTCTGGTACAGGGTTCTCCGATTGGAAACAAGCGTCCTCCATGGCAACATCTGTGTCCAGAGGGCACCGCTTCTCTATGGATTGGTCATCAGATGATTTAGGATGCGATTTGTTGTATGTTTCGTACTTAAGGGTTTGTTGGGATGAACGTATACTCTCTACTATGTTCATATCTTGATTGATCCCCTTGGAAGCTGGAGATGACTGCAAACCCACTTGAACGCAAAGCCTTTCAACAGCAGCCTCATCAATTTCCATCTCAATATCTCCGTCATCATCTTCATGAGGTAAGGACATTGGATGACCCAGACCAAAGCTTCGTAATACATTCATACTTCTACGTACATTCCGTGCAGAGGAAAAAGCTACATTTGGATCGATTCGATTATTACCATCCTTCATCCTTTGCAGTTCATCCTGTTCAATTTATCAATTAAAAGTCATATTCACATTTATATTTTTATCTTATGAAATATGTAACAGAATGCGTACCCTCAGCTGGCTTATCACTTCACGCAAGACTTTGACATCATCTTGCATCACTTCATTGACAACAGCCTTGTTCTGTATTGACTTTGCACGCTGAGCAAATCTCAAGGTGCTTAAAGTTTCGCTCTTGCAACTGCAATTTTAAGTACATACTTTATATTGCAGAAGATTGAGGATAAAATAATTGCTGAAGTAGAAACAGAGGGTCCTGCTTTACCTTTGTGACGGAGAAATTGCACAAACCATTGCTAACTTTGCATTCCCACCAAGAGATTCTTGCAATAAAAATGTTAACCTGGAATCCCTATAAGGAATATGCCTCTGCTTCCCTGTTTGAGAAATCTCTGCGAGGATGTTTATCAAGTTCCTGCACGTAACAGTTCGTATAGTAAACATGTAGTCGAAAATTTCAGCTTTTGCAAACGCCCTGTATTTGACAGGACTGGCTAATCCACCAAGCAAAAACTATAGGTTTTAAAGACTCCATGCTACCATCAATTTTCAAAATCAATCCTAAGTGTCAGTTCCTTATCATAAAAAACTAGACTTCTAGTGCCTGCTGCAGTATCAAAAACAAGAAGACACTAGAACAGCAGAAGCTACACTACTACCATCAGTTTTCACATTAGGTTCCGTTATCTCAAAGTGTCAGTTTTTTCCAGTGCATTCTACAGTTTCCCGAAAAGGAATCTTTCATGCTTAATTAACCAGAAAGGTAACACACAAACACACACACATATATAAGCACACACATACATATACACAAGTTATTCTTTGAATCGTACCCAAGCTGTGAGAGCGATCGATTGATATTCCCAGCTTCCTTCAGACGTTCGCCTGCGGCACCAGTTAATTTTTGTCGTTCTGAACCAGCCAGATCAACAAGATTTATTCTGCTCGTCTTAAAGCTGCTTACCCCATCCGCAACATTCTGTTGAAAGTACATTCAAACAAAGTCAGACGTCTCTTCCATCATAATAATCTATAAAAAAATTACTTTTTAAATAAGGTAGCATCTCAGCTTTACAGCTTTACAGCCTCATGAAACGAATAGCCTACCTTGCATCGGGATTCAACAACGCAAGTAAATACACAATGTGACCTTGAACTCTCTGCATTCACACTGGTTGCACCACTCCTTCTATTTCCCAAACCCTGCACCAGTTTCATACACAAGTATAGCTATCAAAGATTTCTCAGGGCATAAATGTATTTTGCCAAATAAAGAATAGTAACTTCTCTTAACTATCTTTTGTAAAGGTATGCCTTTCGTGATATTCGATTTACACAACATCACTAACAGAACATAAACGTTAAAACCCAATAGAAGCGTTCCATATGATCTGTGGCCATCTCTTCTTTCTAACAAAAACAAGGTTTCACGTAGATTCTTTAATATTTAAGAGACGTACAAAGATATGACACCTGGAAACTGGTTTCTTGTTTACTTTTAATGCAAAAATCTTTATCAAGTACTACAGAAATATTGCAAATCAAACAGGAATTATGTGCAGAGAGAAGCCCAAAAGTATAACAAACCTTAACCAGAAGCTGTGATACATCTGTCAAGTTCTTCACGTATACCCGAGTCAGATTTTCAACATGAACACCTGACTTGGCATCTTCTCGAATCTGGTGAGACATTAATGTAAAACGATGAACCCCATTTCTTCCTTAAGAATATAAGTCAAGTTAAAGTTGAAAGTTCTTTTTACCATCAGAGTTTTCTGACTCGGATCCAGTAGATCTGTTATCTGCTCGTTGTAAATCTGCAACAGAAAAAGGAAATGACATAATATATCAAACTCTGTGGAATGAAACCTTCAAACACAGTCCAAATTTAAGGTATGAACCTCGAGTAAAGAACAGCGGCACTGGTAATTGAGTTGCCTTTCTGCATGCTTGACTTGTTCCTGCAACCCAAAAAGAAACAAAAAGAATCTACTTCTGAATGTGGTAATCGTTGCAATAGCTTAAAACCGTACTGAACAAAACCATGCATCACCTCTTTGATTCGGGCAAACAGAAGTTCAAAGACGCGTGGGGTCAAACCTCTTTGGTCACCACTGAGGTGCTCTTCCAACAATCCATTTGCAGGACCCCACATGGTATATGTCTTCCCGCTACCAGTCTGATGGAAATAATTTCATAATCAGATAAATTTAGAATTTACAATCACAATTACAGTCTCAAAAATGGAACTCTGCCTCAAAGGAAGACTTTGGGTAAACGAAAGCTACCTGTCCATAGGCAAACACAGAACTGTTAAATCCTGATAGACAATTTTCGACAAGAGGGGCTCCCACAAGCTGAAACATATGTTCCTAAAAAGGAGAAACAACAGAAGAAAGAATTAGAGATTTAGAAATCATACAATGACATAGTTTAATAGCACCAAGAATCATGTAAACAGATATCTTGCCTGTGTCGACTCTTGATCAGCAACTGAGTCGAATGTGAAAGTTTGGCCACTAATTGTGAGAGAATCTCTGGAGATCTTTTGTACAATCATATCGTCTTCCTCACCTTTGTTTGGAGGCTTCATTCTGACTATAACCTGAAAATATTGGCTCCATATATCATAAAAATTCACTCAATTAGCCAAGTTTCGTTCGCCTCTCCTATTAGTATGCAATTCTTCAATTAGGTCAAATCAAATGGTATATTTCCCTCGACATTACCTAATTAGAGATTCGCCTCGACATTGCCTAATTTCTAAGAAAGGGAAGAAAAGCTTCAAAGGATAGGTCAAATTACCTTGACACCAGAGTCAGAAACCCCAGATATGACGTTTTCAGCCGCAGCCTCCGGATAAAGCTTCCGTTTGAGAGGATTAGACGGCGGCGGGCGCGGGGGCAACGAACTCTTCATTTTCGCCGCTGCCGTCGCCGACCTATGGTCGGGAGTCAAGGAGTTCTGATCCGGAGGTGGAGCGTTTTCTTTAGCGGATCTAATTTTGCGTGGGGGCTTCGATTTCGACGTACTAGGCCTCGGCGAGTGCGGCGGCTCTCCGCCATCGCGAAAGATGCCGTTTCTTGGCAACTTAAAGTTCTTCATCTCGCCGTGAAATATACGGTTAGAGGGTAGAAAAAGGGAGAAGAAGCGAATCTGCTCCTCCTTCAAAGAGCGTCGGAGAAACCCTAGTGTTCGGGCAAAGAGCGTGGAAGAAGGGAGAGAGAGAGAGAGAGAGAGAGAGAGAGAGAGAGAGAGAGAGAGAGAGAGCCGTTAAGAGCGAGAATTTGAATTCTCCAGATCTTGTGAGTGATGACGCTTCACATGTATCATTAATTAATTTAATAAATTAATTAAATTTTATGATCGTGACTTTAGGGCCGCAAGCTTAATCCAATGGAGGGAAAGCGAAAATACAGATCCGGCAATATATCTTATTACTTATTTTTGTTGTACTTATTACCGAGCGCACTTGAGAAAGTTTTTTTTGGAAAATTAGGCTCAGTAACTATAATATAGGTAAAATTAAGAAAATAATCATAAAATAAATTGGCTATGATATTCTATATATATTATACAATATATATTTTTCTATCTTTACTATCTTTTTTTTTCCTCTGTCTCATTTTCTCTTATGAGCCAAATTTTCTCTCTTATTTCATTATATCTAATTGATTCAAAAAAAAATTGATTGAGTTGATTTTTTAGTGTTTAACTGTTTGTCTTTAAAATTGTAATTAATGGTTGTTATATTATTTTGATTGATGAACTTATTATGAAAGAGAATGATAGGTTTATGTTGTTGCAATTAAAATTAAGTACAGACACATGTAATTTGTTTTCAATTTTTAAATCTATACTATTACACATCTATTAATCTTCCTACTATTTTGTCAAACTCTTAATATTTCTTATGTATTCATATTTTTATTACATATATATAGTATAGTATGAACTATATTATTCATATGAAGAGTATGTTCTATATTATTTGTAAAAAGTATATTATATCAATTTATATAAATTGACTGGTTCTTTTTTTTCATGCTATTCTATTCTATGTGTATAGATTCACATTCTTTTATTATTGATATTTTCTATCTATATAAGAAATTTATATTTGTTTCAAAAAATTTAAACTATAGTAAATGTAAAACAAAATTTATGTTTTTTTCATAATATTGAATGATTTAATCCATTAATGTTGTGTAATTAAGAAAGCAAACAAGATCTAATGGGGTGAAAGTATTTTATTTTAAATACAAACACTCAAACATCTATTTCTCTCTCTTATTCACTTCGTGCAATACACCACTACTCGCTTCTGAAGTTAAAGTCGTCTGTTTTTGTATTAATTGTTACTTTCTTCATCTAATTAATTGCATGGTTAGTTTTTATAATATTTCCTCCAATATGATCATTTCAAAAATTCTTCCAAGTTATTAAGAAAAGGGAAACATGAAAGCAAAAAAAAAAAAAAAATCTTTCAAGAAACCAAAAATAGATCAACTTTTATCTAAAGAATAATATAAAATAAACATTTATCTATTAAAAACATCTTTTAAACCTTCCGTTATATTTCGTAATAGAAATTTATATTATATTTTTGTTATCTAACATTTTTAGTGATTGATAACTATTATGTTTTTTTTACAACTCTAGTTTTATGTTATGTACCAATCAGATCTATAATGTTTTTTTTTTGATGGCCCAATTTTTATTTACTTGTATCATAGACATAGAGAAAACAAACAGTATAAACTATGATCAGGGTAGTGCCTACCATATTACCAAAATATTTTTTCCTCTAATATTTAGATATTTTAGGGTCCTTAATAATAAATATCTAGTTTAAAAAAATAATTTAAAAAAATAAGTTTTAACTTATAAAACTCATGTCTCATGTTCTATTTTTTTGGCTTAATCTTCTTTTTTCTTTTTTTTTGAGTTAATTTTTTTCTTTTTAAAAAAAAATCAAATTAGATTTTGTAGATTTATAAGTTGAGTTAGGTTTACAAAAAACAAAAAATCAGAAGAATTTGCATTGATAAATCTTTTGGTTTTTCTTTTATAATTTATTATACGCCCCCTGTCGACTTAAGCACGATATTGGTTATGATCCTCTAATCAATTCTTATATATGATTCGAGTCAGCAAGAAAATAGTAGTATATGATAGATGACATAATCCCTAGCATTGACCTACCTCTTATATCACTCTAAGACTATGTACAATGGTAGAAAGATTCAACATCTTCTTTTTTTAACACTATACATCATCTTCTCTCTTCCACTTAATAATTCAACACTCATTCAATTTTTATATTTTATAATGATTTTGTTTATTTAAATTTCATATTTTTAAATTATGATTTTTTTGTATATAAATCAAATAAAACAAGTTTTCATTTATAGAGTATCAAAATGATGAATTTTTCGTATAAAATTTATAATTAAAAAAATTATTATGAAATAATTGATCTCAAATAATTGAGATGTAAGAAAAAATCAAAATCACAGCAACCAATAGAAATGACTTTCTTCTTTCAACATGTTGAAAAGATTAACTCAGTTGAATTTACGTCATCTTTTTCATTTTTCTCAACATCTTCATTGTATGGATTCAAGTGTTGAATAAATTATTCAACACCTCCATGCAGCGAGATATTTGGATATCTTCTAAATATATTTTATTATTAAGATATATACATTGGAGTTGTTGAATAATTTATTCAACAGTTAAATCGATACAATGAAGATGTTGAAAAATGAGAAAAGATGATGTGGATTAAATTGAGTTAAATATTTTCAACATGTTGAAAGAAGAAAAGTGAGACCCACCAAAGTTAAATGTTGTATTTCTATTGGTTGCTGTCATTTTGATTCTTTTGTTTTTTTACATCTCAATTACTTGAGATCAATTATTTCATAATAAATTATTTTTTAATTATAAATTTTATACCAAAATTCATCATTTTTATACTCTATAAATGAATACTTGTTTTATTTGATTTGGATACCAAAACAAATCATAATTTTAAAATCTTAAATTTTAATAAACAAAACCATTGTAAAAGATAAAAATTCAAAAGGTGTTGAATTATGAAGTGAAAGAGAGAGATAATGATGTGAAATGTTAAAAAGAAAAAAAGAGGATGTTGAATCCTTTCACCAATGTACATAGTCTTATACTCTTATATGATTAATATGTATTATTTATATTTAATTACTTTAGATAATTATTATGTTATTTTAGAGTTTATCTAGTATTTTTGAGGTTTCTTATAATTAGTCTTTCAGACTTAATGTATTGAAGGGTAGTTGATTTTTAATAAAATAGTTTGGCTTTGATTTGATTAATATTCTCTATCCCTTGCATTGATTTGATTAAAATCATTGATTCAAGAAGTAGGTCCCAAGCGATGATTCCGGAGAATCCCTTGGTTGAGTTAGCAGGTCTCAATCAATTCCTTTGAGTCAATTGGTTGAGTTGTTTATAGTTGTTTTCGCTACATCAATTGCACATAGTCTAAGGGTAGTTGAAATTGTTTAATAGTTCCAATGGATCTGTTGAAAAAAAGATAAATTTGACATGGATTCAAACAGGTTGAAAAAAATTGGGTCCGCCACCAACCACGTGTCAGCATTTGAGAAATACACGCTCAGATAATGTTTAACGCGCGCGCAGCGTGCATAAAGTGCAAAATATATTAATATTTTTTACGGCAAAAAAAAAAAGAAATTTGTATTAAAGATGACATATGTTTGATTTCTATTGGTGATTGAGATTTTGAGGATTTTTATCTCATACTATATATTTAAGATCAACTATTATGTCAAAAATAATTTTTTTTTGATGTTTTTATATCAAAATTCATCATTTTAAAATTCTATAAATAGAGATTTGGTTCATTTCATTTAGATATAGAAAAAAACCGCAATTTCTACTATAATTTTTCTAATTATTCTCCAATAAATTATTGTTTATATCTTTAAACATATTTTCCCAAAATTGATCTAAACAATAATTCTACACAAAGTTTTTGTGTGTGATTTAAAAGCTTTATTGTTTTTCAGTTGAGTCTATTGTACTAATTAAGTTATGGATGTTTTATTAGTTGTGTTATGTGTTTTTATCGTATTGCACTTGTAGTTTTTT
Source organism: Iljinskaea planisiliqua (assembly GCA_900108845.1). Taxonomy (NCBI): domain Eukaryota; kingdom Viridiplantae; phylum Streptophyta; class Magnoliopsida; order Brassicales; family Brassicaceae; genus Iljinskaea; species Iljinskaea planisiliqua. The sequence continues at coordinate 3,684,754 of FNXX01000006.1, read as the reverse complement.
ATAATTTTATATATTTTAATAATTTTATAAAAAAATAGTTAAGAATATAAAATGAAAATTAGTTTTTTTAAATTATGTAATATTTATTATTTTAATTTAGATTCAATCGATAATTATTATGAATATGTAGTTACAAAATTATGATATAAAATAAGAATATGTAATAAAAATGGTGGAATATGGTGTCTAATTTTATTAAATAAAAGTATTGTAAGAGTTAAAATTAAATTGATGTTGAATTATTACTGATGTAAAGTGTTAAAAAAAAAAATAGTATGTTGAATATTTAAATCGAATGTACAGCGTCTAACACACTAACAACACTCGAACACTCTAATTTTGTCATACATGGCTCTGGTATCGATTTTTGGGCCTTGTAAATGTATATGAACTTCGTCAATATATTAATCTAATATTGTTTGTTTTGAGATAAATAACCAATCTCAAATATATATTTAATTTTGGATTTTGTGCCAAAATAACTCATAATTGACTTATTTATGATCTAATCTCATATGTGAAACTTAAATCGATATCAGACACTTCTTTATTGATGAGATTTTTAAGGTCTCAATTATCATGCAACATATGAATTTATCAAATTGCACTGAAGTTTTTTTCAACACCTCGAAAATAGCTTCTCAAACAAACTAAGCAAATATATGTAACATAATTCATCAGAATTTGTGCATCCCTCTTATGGTTTAAGATCCAAAGATGGGATCTCTTTATTGGCTAAGGCAAATGTGTATGGTGATATCAATTCTTTCATACCAATAAGGATGTTCTTTCAAGCACCTTTAATATGTGTATAGATATTGCTAAGAAAACATACGTAGAAAAAAGTGATGATAAAAATTATGGAAAAGATAAAATACATTGTATTTTAATAAGGGTAACTTATACACTAAAATACATGTAAAAATGCATAGTTTATATATATGATAAAATATTATTACAATATTACCAAAGGTCTTTTATTTTTTTTTGTATATTATTTTTTTTTTAAATTTTTTATTAGAGTATTCTTGATGTTTATCAAAACACAATGCAATAGATGGATATACTGATCTAGTGATCATGTGTGTTCACAAATTTAATACATAATGAATTATTTTTTACCACATTTTTACTGTGCCATGTTGATAAACTTGTCATGAGATCTACAAATACAACTATCCATATCGAATCTTTAGTATGTTGTATCTTTGTTAACACGATCATATCCATTATGACAACATCCCAAGTTATATTTGTATAGATGTACACTAATCACTAATATTTGTGCTTTCATGTAATTCGCCATAAAAATCGTTTTATTATTAGTGCTGGTAGAGTTTTTTAGATTTGAAAATAGAGTAAGTCATGGAAACAGTACATTAAAACTATCTAATTACATTCAATATTTAGATTTCATTGTGTAATTTTTATTTTTTTATATAACTTTATTTATGGGTAGGTTTATTAGGCTATTTTGATTTCAAAATTTTTAAGTTTAAGAAAATAGATCTCTTCATGATCAAATTTTATATTTATTTAGTTAGATTTAGATGAAGCAAACAAATTTTAATAAAAGTTACTTAATTAGTTTTGATTAATACTGCAGATTTTTAATATACTTAATTTTTTATATATCTAATTAAAATATTAATTTATGAGGAATTTTGTTAATGTAGTTTAATTTTATAAAAGAAAATTGATTCGGTTTGAGTATTTAATTCCTTTTAAAGTTACTTTACAATATGTTTAGGTTTTGGTTTCGAACATTTTTGTTCGGTTCGGAAATTTTACTAGCCCTGTTGGTTAAGATCACGTATGTAACACGTTTATGAACGAAAAAGGAAAAAAAAAAAAAAACTTTGACCCAAACCCGAACATTGAACATAACATGAGATCCATCAGCTATCCAATCGAAATGACTCACGGGTTTGTGACCATTCCAGTGATAGTCGTGACTCGTAACCCCTAATCTCTCACGACCCTCCTCCTCCTCCTCCGAGTCTCTTCCACAATTCGATTCCCGATCTGATCCGATTTCAATGGCGGAGATGGCGAACATGGATCCGGAAGGCATGGACGGAGTTCGCATGACTTGGAACGTCTGGCCTCGCACTAAGGTCGAAGCTAGCAAGTGCGTGATCCCTCTCGCCGCCTCAATCTCCCCGATCCGTCGTCACTCCGACATCCCTTCTCTCCCTTACGCTCCGCTCAAATGCCGAACCTGCGTCGCTCTTCTCAACGCCTTCGCTCGCGTCGATTTCGCCGCCAAGATCTGGATCTGCCCTTTCTGCTTCCAGAGGAATCCCTTCCCGCCTCACTACCATATGATCTCCGAGACCAATCTCCCTGGCGAGCTTTACCCTCAGTACACCACTGTCGAGTACACGCTCCCTCCCACCGCCGGTCAATTCGATCCCAGAACCGGCGCTGCTCCGCCTCAGACGCCTCCCCCTGTTTTCGTGTATGTTCTCGACACGTGTATGATCGAGGAGGAATTGGGGTTCGCTAAATCTGCTCTCAAGCAGGCGATCGGGCTGCTTCCGGAGAATGCTTTGGTGGGGTTTGTGTCTTTTGGTACACAGGCTCATGTTCATGAATTGGGATTCTCCGAGATGTCTAAAGTTTTTGTCTTTAAAGGCAACAAAGAAGTCTCCAAGGATCAGATTTTGGATCAGTTGGGGCTTTCCTCGAGGAGAGCTCCAACTTCTGGGTTTCAAAAAGGAGCGCAAAATGGATTCCAGAGTTCTGCTGGTGTGAACAGATTCCTGCTGCCTGCGTCGGAATGCGAATACACACTCGACTTGGTAAGTAATGGTGGTCAATAGATTAGTGCTATGCCCATTTTCATTTCACTCGTGTTGGTTAGATAGATGAATTTATCTTGTAAAAACGTGAATTTTTAACATTCTTGTGGTTGATGTTTGGTATGCAGCTTTTGGATGAGCTGCAAACAGACCAGTGGCCAGTTCAGCCAGGTCATCGTCCCCAACGATGCACGGGGGTGGCATTGAGTGTAGCTGCAGGATTGCTTGGAGCTTGCTTGCCTGGAACTGGGGCTAGAATTGTAGCTTTGGTTGGAGGTCCATGTACAGAGGGCCCTGGAACGGTTAGAGCTTGTTGATTACTCCGTTGATAGCACTGTCAATTTTCATCGCACCATATATGTAAACGTTGTTTGTTATTGCCTGTATCAAAATTTTCCTTCTTTTTTGTCTTTTCAGATTATCTCAAAGGATCTATCAGATCCTGTGCGCTCCCACAAAGATCTAGATAAAGATGCTGCCCCCTATTATAAAAAAGCTGTCAAGTTTTATGATAGTATTGCAAAGCAGCTGGTCGCTCAGGGTCATGTGTTAGACCTTTTCGCTTCTGCACTTGATCAGGTATTAGTGTGTCGTGATTTTATTTTGTTTGATGCTCACTTTGATTTTGTTCTTCATGTTTTAATATGTAGTCTTTTGCAACGCCTGCTTTCTCAACTTTGTCTGTGCCGCTGTTTTGTATGTTTTTCCTACACCGAATGCCGTGCTATCTCTCATAAACTCCCTGAAACTGTGGTTTTATGTGTCATTATCTTAATTTGATTTCACAGTTAGTGGTTGTGCACGGGCGCCCATTTGTATATATAACCTGTACATATCTTTTGAAATCTTTAGTGGCAATCTATGGTATTGATTGATAACACCCCTTTCGTCTAGAAATTTTTCTTTAAAATCTCTAGATAATTTTGCCATTCTTGCCCATGCCATACCTGCCTGAAACCCTTGTTTTCCTGTTCATTTTGATGTCCTTTGCTTTTTGAAAGACTTGAGTATATATTTTCAATACCATGGTTTCGTCTTAGCCTCAGTGTTGATAAGGCTTTGTTTGTTCTTTCTGTCAAATCATTCCATTTTATTGTCATTTTTCATCACATAATTCGATACCTAACTATAACTGTCTCTGCTGTTGCATTTTGGTATAGTTAGGTTGGGGTTGCTGAAATGAAGGTTGCAGTTGAAAGTACCGGTGGCCTTGTTGTTCTATCTGAAAGTTTTGGCCATTCCGTATTCAAAGATTCCTTCAAGCGGGTGTTTGAAGATGGCGAGCAGTCTCTTGGCCTCTGCTTTAAGTTAGTTTCTTCTCTACTTCTGTTCCAATACTTTGCTATAATTTCTTCTGTTAGATGGTGTCGCAAGATGAGGAGTATTTTGGCAATTCAAGATCCTATCTTGTGGAACATTATGCATAATATTGTCTGTATGCTACGATAATATATACCTGTGCATCCTTTAGTCCGAACTGACTACGAATCTCTCAATTTCAGTGGCATGCTTGAGATCAATTGTTCAAAAGACATCAAAATTCAAGGGGTTATTGGGCCTTGCTCATCATTAGAAAAGGTTATACCTTGAGTGCTTGGAATCCATTATTTTTCAAGATGTTTCGTTTGTGCGTTGTAATTGAATAATGCTATCTGATATCAATTGATTTAAATTGATTTTCTTTTGGAGCCTTGCAGAAAGGTCCTAGTGTTGCCGACACAGTCATTGGAGAGGGGAATACCAATGCTTGGAAGTTATGTGGCCTCGACAAGAGTACTTGCTTGACTGTATTCTTTGATCTATCGTCAACCGGGTCAAATGCTCCTGGAGCTGTAAATCCACAGTTTTATTTGCAGTTTGTTACAAGGTATTCTAACAGCTTTTGTTTGTCTCTTGGTTTTCCTTCATTTTCGTTCTTCTTAAACCTTTTGTCTTTCTGCACTATGTTATTACTTTAAGCATTGGATTTACTGTTGTTGACTGTACTGCAGTTACCAAAACCCTGAAGGTCAAACATTGCTCCGGGTTACAACAATAACCAGACAGTGGGTAGATACTGCTGTGAGCACAGAGGTTCGTCGTTTTCTTGCTTTCTGCATAATTCACGAATTTATACTCTTTTCTGATAGCATTGTTTCTTATTTTCTTGGTAGCATTGTTCGTGTTAGGATTAGAACATGTTTTTAGTCTCAGTCTTTCTTGCTATGCTAGACCTACAAATGTGCTATCAGTTTTATTCCACGCTGTGCAAATACGCTTAACATTAGTATTGTTACACACTTTTTAATTGTAATATTCTTGGTTCTTATTTTAGTCAACCAGCAAATAATTCCCATTTGCTAATCTGGTGTAACTAATAAAAGCTAACATATAGTGAATTCTAATTGAAAAGCTCGTGTCTTTTGGCATTCAGTGGATTTTCACATTGAAAAAGTTAGTTGGTTAAGGTTAACTTGGATTCCTTAAATACTGTTACCGTATAAAGTACTCTGATTTCTAATGCTTTAGTTTACATGATTCCTAACTATGAACCTCCCATGTTTAACCTTTCTCCCCTGCTTCGGTGCAATTTCATATTATGTGAATCTCAGAATAATTGTGTCTGTTGCATGATTTAGACATTTTATTCGAGTGTTGATGCAAGTACCAGCTTGATAACCATTTTTTTCTTACATTTTGTTCTTATCACGAAATTCATGATAATTGTGCTAGGTTTATGTGCCTTTTATGTAAATGTAGTGTTGTCTTTTAATTGCCAAAAGCTTACTGGCAAGCTAATATTTTGTTACAACGGTTTCCGTATACATTCTCAGGAACTTGTGCAAGGCTTTGATCAAGAAACTGCTGCTGTGGTCATGGCAAGATTAGCTTCCCTAAAAATGGAAACAGAGGTACCTTGCATCATCTTTTTATTGCTTACTATATGTGGGTTGACTTATTTTTTGTTGCAAGGGGTTAAGCGCATTGTGCTTTTGATGACTTTTAATTTTTCGTCTCCTGGCCAAATTCATTTACTAGGAGTCCAGGAACTTTGTTTAAATGTTCATCTATATGTTCAAAGGAAGTCGAATTTTATCTTTTTACACAACTGAAACTCTTCTTCCCTGTAGCATCTTCATTGATGACGTATGTGGGCTGTATTGTATTCAGCTTTCGTCTCTTTATAACAATAATTTGTAATATTTGTGAGGCTCATAGTGAAACTACTAAGTAATAGTTGCTACGAAATTCTGTCTTATTGCAGCATTTCATTTAGTTTGTCTACTTGTATTTTCTTAATAGTGTTGCTCACATATACAATTTATCATGTATTACCTCAGGAGGGATTTGATGCTACTCGATGGCTAGATCGGACTCTCATTCGTCTGTGTTCAAAATTCGGTGATTATAGAAAGGATGACCCAACCTCGTTTACGCTGAATCCATATTTTTCATTGTTCCCTCAATTCATGTTTAACCTGCGGAGGTCACAGTTTGTTCAGGTAGACTACTGATGTTAGATTCATGATTCTCTGTCTTGCTATAATTGGCCTTTATAGCTGAATCGTGTTTTCTTCTGTGGTATTGGAACGCTGGCAGGTCTTCAACAATAGTCCAGATGAAACCGCATACTTCCGCATGTTGTTAAACCGGGAGAATATTTCAAATGCAACTGTCATGATCCAACCGTCGCTGACATCATATACATTCAGTTCACCGCCTCAGCCAGCTTTGCTGGATGTGGCTTCCATTGCAGCCGACAGAATTCTTCTATTAGATGCATATTTTAGTGTTGTTGTCTTCCATGGAATGACTATAGCACAATGGCGAAACATGGGTTATCATCATCAGCCCGAACATGAGGTAACACACGCTTTGAGCTTGTAATTGTCTGTTTAGTTGCTTAAGCAATCATCATATCTTTTCACACTTGCGTAGCTATAAATGATATGTTCCTTATGGAATCCAATGTTATAATGACATCAGCTTGAGGGTAGAGATATAAACTGAGACATCTAGTCTAGGACAAGCTGTTTCTTTCTAAATGCAGTTGAAATAAATTATGTCTAATAAGCTCAATATTCTCTACCATGGTCACCTTGAATGATGATGCAATGATATCCTAAATCTCTTGTGTCTTTGTTGTATCAGGCCTTTGCTCAGCTATTGCAAGCTCCTCAAGAGGATTCCCAGATGATAGTTCGGGAGCGTTTCCCAGTCCCGAGATTAGTTGTGTGTGATCAACATGGATCACAGGTCAGTAGCATTCCACATTTGGTTTATCTTTGGTCAGCTCGACTCTGATTGATCTGATGGTTTCATATGTTTTTAATCCATTAACACCACACCCTTTCACATCCAATAACTGCAGGCAAGGTTTTTATTGGCAAAGCTGAATCCATCAGCAACTTATAACAACGCAAACGAGATGTCAGCTGGGTCTGATATAATCTTCACTGATGACGTGAGCCTGCAAGTCTTTTTTGAGCATCTTCAGAAACTGGCCGTGCAATCCTAAGGGAAGTAGTCACAGTCAGCCCTGGGGAGGTTTTCTTTTTTTTTTCGCTTAAATTATCCGTCTTCCGTTTGTACCAATTTAGAGCTCTTTTGTTTTTATCTTTTCTTATATCAACTCGTTTGCTTTTCTGTCTTCTTGTCATCTTGGTCTTACATATAAGACATCTTGGAACACAGTTATTTGCATCGGATTTGTCTGGAGTAAAAATACTGTTTATTGTTTTCCTTTTTTGGGGTTGAAATCTTGTATGATCAGGATCCATCATATGATTTTGGGTCAATGGCTTAGTACTTTTGGACATCTTTTCTGCTTCCATTATGTTGTTTTTTCGTTTAACTTTTTTTTTTTGCTGAGCTCTGAAGCCAAATATTACTGCTCAAGAGTTGGGTAATAAAGGCAGTGCCAAGCTAAATCCTAATTAAGTTAAATCAGGAAATACAAATTTTGTTTACATTTTGTGGTGAAAACGCAGCGAAGCTGGCACTGCCTCAGGAATTCGAGTTACTGTAACTCTGAAACAGCTTCTAATTAATCTTTGGATCAAGTTTATAAGTTACTTTATCTTTAGACGTTTGAAGTGGCCAGGAGCGATGAATTTTACAGTTTGAATTCAAACCACTCAATAGCTCTTAACCATTGGCTAAACAAAACCTATGCCAAAGGATAATTGTGTTTGTTGTAAGGTATTTAAGTTCTGTATGCACTTGGAAATATTGGGTTCAACCTTTCTTTGCTTTGGTGTAGCTAGGAGGGACACAGTCAAGAGTGGTTGGCCTGTAAAACGAGATTAACTTCGCTTCTTACTAACAAAGGCAAAGTCAACTAACATAACGACTTCGGGTTCAAGAGTTGTTGGGGCAGAAATTTTTGAACAGACAAGACTTAATATTGTTGTGTTCTTCGTTTTTAAGGTAAGGTTTTTCAGAAAGCAAAAGACTCTCACAACGTTTAGAACATTTCTATCATATAAAATCAAATTGCAAAGTTCTTACATATTAATACATGAAGGTATCCAATTCATAATGGAAAGGAACTTGTGCAAGTAAGAATGAATATCTTGGTTTCAAAGATTTTATTTCATAATGGTTGTTAACGATCTATCTTTACTCCACTGGCTAGAAATCTTGTCCATTGTTTAACTACCTAAACTTAAAACTAGCGCTGAAACGGGCTAGGCAATTAAAAGAGCAGATGTATGTATCTAAGGTTCCAAGCATCTTCAAGATGATAGGGTACATACAATGAAACTTACACCACCTGCAAAACGGGTGAGACACACTATTATTAAGAACAACCTCATATGATCTGTCCAAAACCTCTATTGTGCTTCTAGGCATGAGCTCTGTAAAGTCTCCGAGCACATATTTTGTATGCAGACTAGCTTGCTGGTCTTTACATGTGTACAACCATGTCTCTGGATTGGTTTCTTTCTCACAGATATCACACCAGTATTTACCAATGGCTCTCTCGCCATAGCATAGTGAGAGAAGATGATCATCAACTCTATGCTTTACCACTGATGGTAAAGTGGCACATTCGAATCCCAAGACAAATCCACAGACATCTTCAATGCATGTGAGCACAGGAGATACCAACTTGTTGCGACCAATTCAGAGTCTTTTTTTCCTTTGGTGACATGCAATATAAGGGATGATGAAGATGACTTGGATGTACAAATGGCTCAGAAATTGAACCACACCGAACATCTAGTTTTGTATCCCAATGCTCGTACATGAAACCATTGGACATTCGACGACAAGCATTACACCCAAAGAAATTAGCCAGGCTTGTAACTAAAGTAAGTTGTTCATTGTGTAGCACATGCCATTTCTTTGTAGGAGATTCAGAACAATTCTTGTGAAGAAAGAAACCACATTTGGTACAGTTATAAAAGGATTGGAGACATATCGAATGGGTGCATGCGTTGCACCGCTTGACCTCCTCACATATACTACCATTAACGTTGAGTCTTAGGTAATGTTCATGGCTGAAATGATGGATTGTGTTAGTCATCTATTATCATGTATGGCCAAAACATTCTTTATGGATCATGAAATCACAATGAAAACATACGTAAGGGCTTCGATCTCCCTTCAGCCCACATGCATTACATGTGAAAGAAAGGAGTCTTGAGATAAAGGTGAGTTGGTGATCATGACTCATGAGTTGTCAAATCCAAAAGGGTTTGTGGTGGTGGGTGTAAAACACAACACATGTCCAAGCTAAAGTTACAGGAAGAACAATGATAAAACAGTATGTCATCAATCTTTTTGCCACAAAGACGACATTTTCCATCAGAATAGTCCGGTGGTTGTCCCATGAAGAGCTTAAGAGAGTGTAAAGAATGGTAAGAGTGGTTTACCTCTAACGAGTGTTTTACTTTCGGTGGGTGCTACACACAATCCAAATGGTAGGTTGAATCACATTCATGACATTTGTAAGGAAACCCATAACTCATCTTCCCACATTTAGCATCACAATCAAACTCAATCAACTCTTTGAGAAGGGTGAGCCAATGGCAATGCGTCTCAGGAAGGTCAATAACCTCTGGTGGTGGATACTTGGCACATTAAAGATCCATGTCAAAGTTACATGTCTCATAACGATAGCCTAGATTCATGATGTTCCTTCCACAGAAATCACTTAAGTGTTGTAGACCACGTTGAAGCTGATGCTGAATAGAAGAGTGTGAACGCATTGAGATGGATGTTCAATATATTCGGAAGACTGGCTACATTTTTTATGGATGAAAAGATCACAGCTTTTGCAGTAGTAGCCATCACTAGTAGCTTCAAAGCCTCCACAACAATCGCCTTTCCTCAGATCATTCCAAGACATCATAAGATGCTCATGGATCAAGGGTAACAAAACTCCCTCAGAGTACATATGTAGTCGTATTCTAGGACGAAGAAGAAGAAAAGTTGGATCTGTAATGTACTAATTGTTAAAGCTACGCTCCTTTCAAGTCTCAAAGACGCTCTTGTAGATATATTTTAATATCAGAGTTTCAAAGATGCTTAGGTAGATATATTTAAATATCGGATTTTTAATGGTCATTTAATGACACAAAGATTGCTTGATTATAGTTAAAGACTAAGTACAGAGAATGACAATATAACCAACTAGAGACTGAACAGACACTCAAAAGTAGCCACGCGTAGAGAATTATTCAGCAAAAAGCAAAGAAATTTTCTTGGATTCAACAATGATTACCCCAAGCAAAAGAGTTGAAATTAAGCTTAGACTGCATCAAGCTAAGACTCAAGAACAAGACGGTGTGGCTGAGAACTGTTTTTGATGAGCCTTGCATTTCCAGCAGTGAGATTGTCATTTTGTTTCGAGACCTTATGCAGGCTCAGCTACTGAACTCCGAGCAAGTAGCCAAATTGAATCGTGTATTCCAGGTTAGTAACACAAATATAGTAATCAAGATAGGTTAGGATTCATCAAATCGATTTCTTAAGAACCTCATTGACAATACTGCAGGCCAAGCAGATAACAAATGCAGAGAAATGGACATTTAGATGAAACCGTTGAAGAACAAGTGCAACGGACACTCAATCCATGATCATGGTGAAGTCTGCATCTAATTCGTTTGGACACATTACTGGAAGCAAAACATACACCCAGAAGAAGAAACAGGTTCTCGATGAAATGGAACATTTCCCTAAGCTACTATCAACAAGAGGTAAAGCAGTTACTGATACAAATGCAAATGGTGACAGAGAACCAAGACAGATGCAAATTCTCAGGTTGATAATGTGGCGGCTACTCTCTACATACATGGTAGTGTTTGTATAGGCTGAAATTTAAATACTAAGTTACTGTGTTCTGATTCTTCACCACAAGTTTCATTAGATACTCCATGACTTTGATTCTTCATTTCTCATACTAAGAGACGGGTTATTCACTTCCTCACACCTCTTAAGAAACTGCCCTTTCCCAAAAGCAGCATGAAGCAAAGGGTCAGTCTTCATTTCCATAGGCTTATCAAGAAACCCATTTTTTTCCATGTGATAAAATTCCAACACCATCGAACTTAGCTCAGAGAGTATCAATTCAATGCTCTTGAAATAGCAAGATAAGATTCTTAAAATAAAGATCCAATCTCAACACAATTCCTCAAAGAACAAAAAATGGGCAATGAAACAATTTTTCATGTACTACTCTAAGTCATTGAGTTTGACTTGGAACTGCTCACCTGAAGACAAAACCTTCACACTCACCGAACCATCTTCCCACTCTGTCTTTCCAACCAGAATCAGCCTTCTTGCATTTATCCGAGCCGCCCTCTTGAACACCCATTTCATTGGTTTATTCTCCAATACCAAATCAACGGTTTGGCCTTTGCTTCTGAGAGCGGTTGCAACAGTGGCTGCAGCACCTTGGAGATCTTTGTCCAAAGCACACACAATGTTCTCTACCTCTTGTCCCAATTCTGGCAACAAATCCTTCTCCTTAAGCAACTACATGGGAGCAGGAATTAAGGAGTCAGAGATTCTCAGGCTAAAACTGAACTTTTGCCAGCAAATCCGGGTAATGGAAGCTTAAATAGTAACCAGAGACTTTAACTTACTTCAACAATTACAGCATCGCCGAAACCAAAACCACAAGCAGGAATGTCATCACCTCCATATGTGGGGAGTAACCGGTCGTATCTCCCACCACCACATATAGCTCGCAGCTTCCCTTTTCGATCAAATCCCTGTCGCAAAACATTTTTATTATCAGTTGCAGTCACAAAAACAATAGACCAGTATTCATGTATGAGAAGGATCATGTCATAAAATCTAACCTCGAAGACAATACCAGTGTAATACGACAGACCACGCACAATGGATGCATCAAACTGTATCCACTCTGAATAACCAAACTTTTCAGCAAGTGAGAAGAGTTGTTTCAAATCTGCAATGGCTTCTCCAGCTCCACCAAGTACATCTGCTCAACATAAATTAGAGGTTTTTATTATTTGCAGCGATTTTTGTAGAAAGGGATTCACTAAGAATAATGGTAGGAAATTGCCTTCCAAATCATCCAAGGAATTCAGAGAAAGCACTTGCAATAGCTGTTCAATAGCATCTTCCGATATTCCCGTGAACCCAAGTTCCTTTTTTATCTCATCAATTGGCTTCTTTTCTATCTAGTTATCAGGCAGCATATAGGGATTAGGGTGACAAAATCAACAATAGCAAAAAAAATTCATAAAAGGCTGGAGTATTTATTGATTTTAGAAGATGAAGTAGCCATTTCCAAGCAGAAAAATATTGATCTTTAAACAACTAACCTTGTCTATAATGATACAAACTCTTCCAAACAAGTTCTCAGGTACACCATACTTCTTTAGCAATTCTTGTAAAACCTGTACAAGGAAGAAGTTATGGCAGATTAATGCTGTAATGGAGCAAGATACTGCAGAATAATCTAAGCATCATGTTTGTCATTGCAAGTAATCAAATTTCCTTGGTTATACAAAAGTGTAAAGCAAGAAACAAGATGTTCAAATAATCCACATCGAAAGAAGAAATCAGCAAAAATACCTTGCGGCTTGAAACCTTAAAACCAACATCTGATGCAGTGATCCCAATTCGCTTGAAGAAGGTGACTATAGATGAAATTAGTTCTGCTTCAGCCTAAAACAAATGGTTTAAGAAACTATAAAGTTTATAAAGCAAGAAACTAGAAGTCCTATATAAGTGACTGCAAGGAGTGAGAGAAACATACTGTGACTTCAGGCACACCAATAATATCCATATTCCACTGGTAATGCTCTCGTCGCCTTCCTCTTGTCATTCTCTCATAGCGCCAACACTGCCCAATAGCAAACCACTTCAACGGAAGGGAAACGGATTTTCTGGACCAAAAAGAATATGTGAATCAACCTCCTCACAGCCATACCTTTGAAGATAAATAAATCTGTCCTTTTGAAGGTTTCATGGACTACTCTGAAGACTTGAGAAAGAAAAAACAAAATTCTTAGGGCTTCTTGCGTTATTACCCTTTCTGTATCACAAGCCTCGCTAAAGAAGGCGTAAGCTCAGGCCTCAATGCTACACGCCGATTACCTCTATCTTCAAAGCAGTAAAGCTACACAACAAGAGTTCAAGCTAAGGATCTAAAACCAAAAGAGTTTTTCACTGTTAACATCCATCAAAATTAAGCTAAAAATCTAATCTTTTTCCATGGGTTTTAACTAAAAATTGCAACTTTTAAGGCTATTGAATCTCGAAGTGTAGAGAACACTAACTTGGTCTATAATCTCGTCCCCAGCTTTTCTGGTGAACAATGCCTCCGTCTCCAATACTGGAAAGTCGACTTCTTCATACCCAAATAGCCGCGAGACCTTCAAAGCAAAGCAAAAAAAATGAAGAAAAAAGAAAAAATTCAATCTTTATAAAAAATTGAGTAGCGCGAGACTGACCTCTTTGAAATGGTTGAAGAGCCAGTTGCGTAGTCGCATATCCTCAGGAGGGAAATCACGAGTTCCTTTAGGAGGATTCACATCGATTTTCTGAAATTCTCCTTCAGTCACCAATGGAGCCGCCACAATCGAACCAGACCTGCCTCCTCCTCCTCCATTCGATTTCGTCGCGGCGGCAGAAGTAAAGCGCATAGGGAGAGAGAAGAGGCGAGGTGAAGAAGGAACCAAGTCAAATCGAATTGGTCTCAAGCACGAGCTCAATCGCGTTGTCACGAATTGAATTGCTCGCATCTTTTTTCTTATTTGTTTTTGCTTCAGCTGTGTGAGTCAGAAGATACTAGGCGGGTTTTGGAGACGACGACGGTGATAAAGAAAGAGATATAAACAAAACAAGACAAAACAAAAAAAAAAACAACAGGCACCAATCGGTTCTACAAACCGGTAACAACATCGTGTGATTCAATGTAATTGAACCTGTTTAAAGGTCTCTTTTTTTTTTTTTCAATTCGTCTCATAAATCAATTTCAACATCTCTTCTTCTTTGTCCCTTTTTATGAAGGTGATGTTCCGGCCATATTTCAAAAATTGTTTATACAAATTTGTGCCGATTGCATTTCGTTAGAGTTTTCCGTACGGTTCACATCGATTCACTCATTAATCGTTCGATTCCTTTTACCATCATATCCAACTCAGATCCGCTTCAAATTACTCGAGATCTGGAGTTAAATCTCACAATTGGATATGGAATCCGAGAATTCCTTGGTTCAGTATATTTAATGGATTAAGTGATCATCTAACAGATCGTAACAACAAGGTCAAGGATTATAAAAGGTTTCAAAGCCGTTTTTTTCAAAAACAAAAATAGAGAATAAAATTTCTAGGCAATCAACGAATTTGGGTATGAAAAATTGTCACAAGAGAGGAGAATATCATCATCAATAATCAGAGGAAATGTCAACTATTAAATTCGATGAGGACAAAGTCAAAGCCAAACTCTCATAAAAGGTCTTGGATATGAAATCAGTGGTATCTAATTGTCGAAACATGATTTCATTCAACATAAGCAATGGGTTTTATTATGTCGTGTGTAATTACAAAAGGTTGCTACAAATTGCAAACCAAACACACAATTTGCATCAAAATAAGATCGTACATGGAGAAAGAAAATAATAGAGTAAAATTTCTATTAACGGATAAGTCTTCACTTCGGAAAACATCGTCAAATTCACTTTTTATGTTTTATCGATCTCATTATATGGTGCATATATCTGCTTATGCAATAGTTTGTTTTTGGAAGTTTTATCAATTGACTTTGTATTCATCGTATTCTGATTTGTAACAACTTTGTAATTGTTTATAATATTAATAAAATGACGTTTAAAAAAAAAAATTCTTTTTTGATCTGGTTTGTAATTGGATAATCAGTAAATCTGCGCCGATTAAACTCTATAGATGATTTTTTTTAATGCGGGAAAGAAAAAGTAACCCGGCGCTATAAATCTGGTTTAACAAAACCGAAACCGGTGTATGATGTTGGGTTACATGGCCGACATTTCGAAATCAGATTTTCCTTTTCTGAAGAGCAGAGTCCAAACCATGACTATACCATGACTATAAATAGAGGGAGAGAGCAGAGTCCATCGATCACTTTCTTTCTCTCCACACGCAACAAAAAAAAAAGGAAAATCACGAAAACAACAAAAACCCTAATTCTCCATCTTTGTTTTGTTGCCTATTACTTTCGAGAGACGAATGGTGAAACACGACGGAACTAAGCGGAAGATTAAGATCGAGAAGATCAATGATAAAGGATCTGCCTTTACGACTTTCTCAAAACGAAGTTCTGGTCTCTATAGAAAAGTCTCTGAGCTTTGTCTTCTCACCGACACACAGGTCGCCGTGTTGGCCACGCCTCTTTCTTCCAACTCCAACACGAAGTTCTTCTCCTTCTGCCATACTTCGGTCGACTCCATCATTGCCACTTTCTCAAGGGAGAGCATCCTGTTCGGGAGGAGGCCACGAAGAGGGAGGATGACGACTTTGGGATTTGTTTTGCTCGGCACCAATTAGGGTTACCTCTCTGGTGGGATGACGATCGTCTTGTCAGGTCGAATAATCTCCAAGAACTAACCGATGCGATCGACTCTATTTCGAGGATGCTGATCAATATCAAGGAGTTGCGTTTTGGAGATGCTCTTAATCATCAAACTTTCCTTAATAATGAAGACGAGCCTCTCATGAACAACAACGAGACGACGGATCAAACCCTAGATACGAGTGACAAAACCATAATTTTCCAATCCGATACTCAGCTTCCTTGCATCCCGAACGATCAAATGCCCTTGAATTATGTTCACGATTACAACACAAAAGTCATGACAGAAGAAGAGCTTTTGAGCCAACAAAAACAGGGTGAAAACAGAGAAATCTAGGTATGTGATGTTACATTTAAGAAAAATGCACAAGTGATCTATCAAAAGCTATTTATCAAATATCAACATCTCAATCAACATACCTATGTAGTAAAAAAATCAACACCTCATAACATCTTCTTCTTGAACTACGACCGTCTTTCCTATCAATGGGTCCCATAGAATCTATTTACATAATCTGTCGAGTACTATTTACTAAACATCAACATCTCAATCATCATCTCAAACATCAACAATGTCCCTTCAGTGTCAACTCTCCGGATTTTCTTTTTCTTGTAGGAACAACCTGAATTTTCCAAGGGTTTGTAGATTCTTCCACTTGGGGATCATCCCATGACACCTAATAACCATGGAAAAATAAATATTTATTAATGGTTAGTCAGGAAAAACATACGTCGTCCACATGTTAAATGAAAAACGTTTTTACCTATATTTGTTTTCAAGAGGATTTCGACCATCTCAACGAGTTTTTAGTCTAACTTTTGATGATACCTTTATGCCAAACTCTACTCAAACTGTTTTTCTCAAAACCAGACTTCCTTACTCTAATACCCACATCCTACTCTAAGTTCTTAGATTCTTCAAATATTTTTTGAATCCTCGACGAAATGCGACCCGCTAACAGTGGGGTGATAGACCACTTCAAACTCAAGATCTCGGAGAGCTTTGCACAAAGCTTCTCCTAGAGCCTCCACATAACACAAGCTCTTCCCAGTTCGTTGGATCATGTCGTCAATTTTGTAGATAAATTTTTCAAAAGTACCAGCTACTGAATGCGCTCTCCTGATTCTGAGTATAAACAAACCATCAATGATGCTGATCTTCAAGTTTTGAATAGGTATGGGACGTACAAGATTGCTTGACAAAGAGAGTATTATCGCGGGGAGATTGCACAAAACAGCACGGAAACATTTGTTAGCGCTCTGATACCATATTAAAGAAGATGATGACGAAGAATATTTCTCATTAATTCTGTAAAGAAAGTCTAACATTGTTTATATATACATGTGGTTTAATTTAAAGGAAACTAAACAAACTGAGTAAACCAAGATTAAGCTAAGGTAAACTTAACCAAGATTTAACCATACAAATAATTCTATATGTACTCTAATAATGAGTTTTTGAGTCGATGGTGGGAAAATTAGTTAGTTATGGTGATAGTGTTTATTCTCTGAAAAAAAAACGGCGGATTTTAACGGAATAAACAAATAAAAAAAATTACAGCGAGTGTGCACTACTTGTTTTGATAATTGGAAGTTATTTTGGTTTTCCGTTAAATAGTTTCGTACCAATCAGTTTAGACACGGTTTGATATGCGTTTTTAATTCTTCTGTTTCGTGTTGTTTTTTTATGATCTATCTTTCTTTAATTAATAAGCATAAAAATGAGAAATATAAATTATATGTTCTGGCATTTTACTAAACATAATTATTTAACCTTAATAACTAATTAAATATGTTAATAATCGAATTAACCAATCAAATTACATTATGATCTAACAAAATCTTCCTTTCCTTGAAACTTTTCAAAATTAATAAAACTTACAATTTTCAGTTGCCAACATATATCAATATTACATTATTATGTTATATATTCTGACATAATGTTATTTATTTATTTTTATTTTTTGAAAGAATGTTAAATGTTTATTCAGTCAAAAAGTCTTTTTTACACAAAGTGATGTCTTTGCCGAGAATAATCAAATGAAAAAATCAATCTAAATTAAAGAATTCCTACTTAGAATCCATTGCTAGTTGATCTTGTGCTGAACCAAAATGCCAACCCATCTTCATATCTCATATCTCCCATTGTTTTGATGGAGAGCAGTCTATTTCGCAAAGCTTTATAAGCATCTTTGTCAGTCGCAGTGGCAGTGATTGAGGTTTTCTATGGTGGTGTGAGTTTCTTTCTATCCAGATTGCATACACAGTCGTTTAGAGTATGTATTTGAGAACAAAACCTTAGATTCTGTCCTGATTTGCAACACAGATGAGTTCCACAATAGTAACCCAATCTACTATAAATCTGTCTCTGAGAACCCCTTTTACAATTCTTTTCCATATGGATTTATAAAAATCTCATTCGAAAAACAGGTGGTGTTGAGTCTCCAAATGTTGCTTGCAAAGCTCCAGTTTCGGATTCGGTCCCCAGTCTGCAATCGATCCTTCATTACCATCCACATAATGAATGAATATTTTGGAGTTGCGTAGGGAAACCACACCATGTTGCTCTATGTACAGGTCGTTGTTGGGGTTCTAATTAACTTCCAAGTTTCCATGGTCGAGAACATCGGTTTGAAATTTTTGCCCGAACGTTTCCATAAAGCTCTATCCAGAACTTGTGACTCCATTGCTCTTATTTTTCAATCTCTGCTTCGACTTCATTCAAGGTGTCTATTCGGTGGTACCTTCTTCTACGTTTAGTTACAGCCTCTTCAACCATGGCATTCGCTTGAATCCTCATATCAATATAGCCTCTCACCCCCAGTCTGTCACGTAGGCAACCCAGAGGCGACCAGTTGTCATGCCAGAAAGACGTAATGTCACCTCTTCCCACTTTTACACAATGAAACTCCTTTGCGAGATGTATGTGCTTTAGGATCTTGCTCCACATCCAAGGGCCTGTTTTTGTGTTGTCCTTCACCGACCATATATAGATCCCTTCCGAATCAAGTATACTTTTATCCAATTTACCCAGAGAGATGAGTCCATTGAAAATATTTTTCAGACCAGCTTCAAGCAGCTCACTTTATTTATTTCCTTAAGTGATGTGAGGCCACTGAATGCCTTGGAAAAATTAATGCCGGGACAAAAGAAATGGTGGACTTAATTTTCATGCAATGAAATATTTTAATATGGTTTTGTTGGCTAAACATTTTATAGCGGTTAATTGATACTCTAAACTCTTTTTTTCAAAATTGTTTAGTCGGTATTTTTATAATACAGACTCTTTAGATCCAATTAGATCTTATTTACCATCCTATGTCATTAGGAGTACCATTATCAAAAGCAATGAAGGAAGAGCAAAAAAGTGATCTTATCTCAAGTATAAATCTGATGAATCCTGAGATGCTTTTAAAAAAGGTGTGGCCGTCTTGGACCTCACTGAAATTCTCTTTGTTTTGGAGTCGATAAATATTTAAGCTAGTGAAACACTACCATAACAAGAGAACCATGAAGAAGGTATATATGTTTTGACTAGCATTTTTTTTTTGTTTTCAACCATTCGTCGGAGAGAGCGCTTGTGGAAGCTTTTTACAAGTATTGTGTTGAATTCTTACTTGGCATCAACAATCAACACTGTCGTTGAGGTAGCTTGCTCAAAAGGGTCTAGCCATTGACTCAATATCAGGATGAATCTGACATAGGGGAGGCTCTAGCATTCACCTTGCCTCTCTGTTCTTTCTCATTAAAAAGGTAGCTTTTGAAATTTGTTCACAATTTCTGATTTCCTTTGGTTTTTATTAGCTTGTTAGATTGTTATAGCATGAGAATGTTTAATGCATTATCGAAGACCGCAAATCAAATTAATAACGTTTTGTTGTCTTTTGGAGTTTCTAACTTCGTTATTATCAGAACAGATTGACAATAGAAAAGAGCAACTAGGGTGTTAATCGAGTTACTTGAAATCAATGAAGGTTATAATGAGAGTGAAGAGATTCTCTCAATTGGGAAGAAACTGCGCCATTTTAACCTGCACGTTTTACTTTTGAGTTCGATTTAAACACTTACAAACGTGTTTAAAGATTTTCATTTTTGACAACAACGTGTCTTTCTGTGTACTACAGCTGCCTCTGAATCTTCCTCAGCAACTAGATATATTCACCAAGATATATTCACCAACTCTGAAATATCTTCTTTCCTCTTCTTGGAGATACTCATATTTTTCATAAATGGTAATTCACATATTTTTCCTTGTGCTCCACGCCATCTTGTCCACGTCATGCTCTGCTTAAATCCAGCTTGATCTTTATCTTTCCTTGTTTATTGTTCGCAAAATCTCAAGCTTACAGTGATTAGCCATGATCAGTGACTGCCAAAACTTTCCAATCTCTATCCCGACGTCAGAGTCTTCTTTGTTGCTTATTTTTGTTAGGTTTATCTTTTGAATAAAACTGGAGCCATGAATTTGATCTCTTCGTTTAGATTTATGGTTTTCTTTCTCTCTCTCCAGGAGAGCCTTCTTCCGACCAAATTCCGGCAAGGGTCTTCGAAAGTTTGTGTCGGCTTTTCTCCGCTGAAAAATTCTTTAGGCGGTCTCCATTGTTTCAAATTTGAGAGTTTTCGATCTCAAAATCATGGTTCTGTTTTGGACCTCTTCCAATTGAGAATTGGTTTTCATGTTTGGATTTGGGATCCAGGAGAAACTAATATTGAAATTATGAACCATGCGATGGAACTGTGGTCAGGCCTTAGGAACAACACGAAAAAATAAATGATGCTTCTGCTTCGTCTCACTGGCCATGGAAGAAGTACATCTCGGTTTTCTCTTTTGGCCATATATAATTTTGGAGAGAAAAGTTTTCTCAAGGGATGTGGAGAGATGTAGGAGATTTTCGGTTTTTATGACCTGATTAAGAAAGTTGGTTCCTATGAAGTTGTCTTCGGTCTTTGGAGTTGAGGAAACATACACAATGAACCCTGAAATATGGAACTTGATAAAGTGGAGAAAGCATTTTGGAAATGCTATACTTGTTCTGTTTGGTAATGGTTCTTATTGAAAGCACGACTCTTGTGTGGAGATTGCACCACATGGAGAAAGAAGTAGTCATATTGTAACACCCGTGATCGGCATTTTAGGCTGGGCCGGTCAAGGGTGAAGGTCGAGATGAGCAGTTTAAGCTCGAAAGTTAGCTCAATCCAGCCGAATCGAGCTGTTTAGCTCAGTCCGCGATTTTCGGTCAAACTGACGGTTACTTAGACCGAGCAGGTTCCGCGGGACGGCTGGCCAGGTTCGGATTGGGTTGGTCGGAAGTCGGACAAGTCGGTGGGCTGGTCCATGCACCTTGACTCGCGGACCGATGAGCTTAGTGTGGACTGAGGCGGTTTTTGGTTGAACAGGCCCGCATGTTCAATTTTGGGTGGGAACGGTTACCAGGTCGCGTGTGACAAAAGTCGCGCTAGGTCGTCGTCCGAGCACGGGGAAGTTGAGGACGCGCGCAGGACGGTTTCTGGACGGTTTTTACGACCGCAAACTACCCCAACCGTCACATAAAATGGATTTCGCGACCGTTTGACGAGTTTTCGTGACCGAAAAGCGCAGAGAACTCTAGGAAGAACATTGAGAGAAAAACCATCGATTTACTTTGAAGAGAAAGGCAAAACGGGTTGTGACTTTCGTTAATATGCTTATTCGACCGTACGTGAGTGGACCGTGATCGTGTGGCCGTGAACGCGACAGTTCCGTGGGAAGAATTCTGCGGCAAGAGGTGTCAGAAAGATCAAGGATCGACAAGCTAAGGTGAGTGTGTGTTCCCCGGTTAGGAGTATGATCGTAATTGCATTCTTTCCTTAGTCTAATTGTTCATATTGTTTGCTTATCCGTTAGTTAAATTATCTGCTTGTATGATCGGTTGATCATGCATCCTTAACGCGGTAGTTCGGATCAGCAACGTGTTTGGGTCGCGACGATCAAGCAGACTGGCTGGATCGCGGATATGGCCGGTTAAGATGATGATTGACCAATCAGTCTGTAGGATTTGCATATTAGACTGTCGGATTATTGTTTTGTACGATTATGTTGCTTGACTCAGTGGGACGGATTAACCGCTCTCACTAAGCATTATCATGCTTACACCTTTTTGGATGCAGGAAAAGGTGTGGACGATGGACCACATAACTAAGGCAGGATGGATCGGATGGTGGATTTGGGTAGATACGATTAAGGCAATATAATAGCTTATAGCGAACTTGTAGTTTATGGCAAACTGGTCATTGTACATGTAACTTCGATTATCTATCTAAGTTCGTTTTATGCTTAATGTTGGTTTAAAAATACTCAAAGAAATACGGAAAACAATACTAAGGAATAAAATTTTTAAATGACCCAAGTCGGGTCGAGGAAGTCGCCCAGACACTACCCGCGTAGGAAAAATTAGGTCGGGGCGTTTCACATTTCCCGTGTGAACCTATTGGGTCCTATTAAGTTGGGTGAGGGAAATGCAGATAATCAGTATCATGCAATGATATTCAGATCACCGATATGAACTAGGGCTATGTCCCTTTGCTGGACAGGTTCATGTCTGTTCAAGAGACAACTTTCGTCAATTTTGATCAATGTGTTTTTGCAAACCCCGAGTTCTTAAGTTGTGGTAGTTTCAGCAAGGCTTCTTCCCTTGTCATAAATATCAAGGACAACAGCTTCACCGGTTTCTATGAAAGGATTCTACGACACAGCTTCTTCTCGGATTTGTCAAGTATTTTGATATTACCAAGAATACAGAGTACATTTTCATTAGCAAAAACATTCTTATTAATTTTTTCAGTCAATATAATATAGTGCTATGTGTAGTTTGGAGTTTCATCAGCAAGATGATAGCCAATAAAAAGTGTATGAAGGGAATACATAACAGATTTTCTGTTAGCTGATAAAACTTCCGAGAGGAAAACATGGTTACTCTCCACTCTTTCATCGGAATTGGTTCAGTTCTCTCTATTTATGTTAATTGTTGCCTTTAGAATATGACTATGTACTTTGTAAACACTTCTTGATATCAATATATTTATTTTGTAGAACAAAAAATAAAGGTTTTCTCTTTTGATCCAGTTTGCAATTGGATAATCAGTAAATCCACGCCGTTTTAAACTCTATAGATGTTTTTTTAACATAACCAGTGCTATATCTGGTTTAACTAAACCGAAACTTTAGAATTTGTTGGGTTACATCGCCGACATTTCGTCAGGTGATTTCCTTTTCGAAAGAGCAGAGTCAAAATTAGATTTTTCCTTTTTTTCAGAAAAGGTTGAGTCCAACCCATCACTAGTCGCCAGCCTATAAATAGAGAAGGTAGAACCCATCGATCACTTTCTTTCTCTCCACGAAAACAACAAAAACCCTAATTGTTTTGTTTTGTTTCCTATTACTACTTTCTTCGTTCTCATCTCTGTGTTGAAATCGAGAGACGAATGGTGAAACGCGGCGGAACTAAGCGGAAGATTAACATCGGGAAGATCACCAATAGAGCATCTGCTTTTACGACTTTCTCAAAGCGAAGTTCTGGTCTCTACAGCAAAGTCTCTGTGCTTTGTCTTCTCACCGACGCACAGGTCGCGGTTTTGGCCACGCCTCTTTCTTCCAACTCCAACGCGAAGTTCTTCTCCTTCGGCCATACTTCGGTCGACTCCATCGTTGCCGCTTTTCTCAAGGGAGAGCCTCCTGTTCAGGAGGAGGCGGCGAAGAGGGAGGATGAAGATATTGGGATTTGTTTTGCTCGGCACCAATTAGGGTTACCTCTGTGGTGGGATGACGATCGTCTCGTCAGGTCCAATAATCTCCAAGAACTAACCGATGCAGTCGACTCTATTTCGAGGATGTTGATCAATATCAAAGACTTGCGTTCTAGAGACGCTCTTAATCATCAAGCTTTCCTTCATGATGACGATGAGCCTCTCATGAACAACAACGAGACAACAGATCAAACCCTAGATACGACTGACGAAACCCTAAATTTCCAATCTGATACTCAGATTCCTTGCAACCCGGATGATTACAACAACAATTTCATGATAGAAGAAGAGCAGGACAAAACCCTAAATGTCCAGTACGATTCTCAAGTTGGTTGCATCCCGCATGGTCCAATGCTCTTGAATTATGTTGATGATTACAACAACAACGTTATGACAGAAGACCAGGATCAGATCATGCCGACCTGTGATAGTGTTTGCGTTCCGCAGAACCACGACAACAACAGCTTTTGTGTTCAAGAGAACCGCGAGAACAACATATTTTGTGTTTCAGAGAACCCCGACAACAACAGCTTTTGTGTTCCAGAGAACCACGACAACAACGCCTTCTTCTATTGCTTGGATCACGAGATTGATTTCCATATGACTTTTGATATTTCAGAATTATGGGATGCGACTTTGGACACTACTCCTTGTAAGAACGATGGTACTACTCAGGAGCAGCTTCTGGAAACTGTAGCTTTTGATGATTCGTTTTTGGAGACGACTACTACTAGTCATGAGCAGCTTCAGGAAACTACTACTTCTGCAATGAACTCTGTAGCATGTGATGATGCCTTCTCGGTGAGCGCTTTGGATGAAGATAACATCAAGTTCTCTGATTATCTCACACAATTGCTTCAGGTTTAAAGTTAACAACAAGTTTATTAGTAACTTCTCTGTTTACTTACTCTTTTATGTTTAGGGATCGCTTACGTTAATTCTGTGTAAAGATATATCTTGTCTTATCCATGTAACCATGAAGGGTCTGGTTTGATCTCGTTCAATTTTCCATATCAGGGAAATTGATCAAACTCAAACCGGTTCAGCTTCGGTTTCTATTAATGGTAAAACAATGTAGTGGTAAAATTTGAGTTCCGTACTTTTATGTGTTATGTTTTGCAGTGCATTAGAATATACTCGAATACGCTTAGTAGCCTTAAAATATGAATTAAAAACTTGGTACACATAATCAAAATATAATCTAAACGCAACCAAAAGAAAGAAAAATCAGTCATATGATAAAAGTCGAACTCCTAAGTGGTCTACATATAAAGTAACAAAAGCTCCTACAATAACCAAACTACTAGCTTCGACTACCAAGTAGTCCTTAAAAGTATTATCATCCTAGAATTATACAATGGAGCCTTCACTTAACAGAGGAACAACAAACAAACGGCACCCAAAAGGGTCTTCCTTTCACTTTCCTCTCCTCTCTCTTCAAGTCCACTGGATACTTTGCTGGCGAATTCCACTCCTCGCTCACTTCTCTTCTCTCTGGCCAGCGACCGTCTTCAGGGGAAGTCTCTTGGTCCAATATCGAACTCACTCTCGGTACGTTACTCTCATCATTCTTCTTTGCCTCTGCTACTAGCCTTGGTGACCTTGCTTCACTCAGAAGGTTCTTCAGCGGGACGTGCTGCTCCTTTGCTGTGCTCCAGCTTGTCGTCTTCTCCATAGTGATCTCTTGGTTCTTCGAGAGAGCAACAGCAAGTGATGATGATTGAGATGCGTTTTCCGGTTTGTTAACTCCCTCACTAAGTCCTGTTCCATCAAAAACCGACTTGGCTGTTAGAAAATATACACAAAGTACTCCATTTCAATGAGCATTAGTCAGTAAAGGTGAAATAGCTCAACTACCTGAAGTCGATCTCAAGTTGGACTCAAACGTATTAGATGTGTTATTTCTAGTGACTAGCGGACTCGAAACCAGTGATCTAACGTGTGCTTCTGAAAGATTCTGTAGTCTCCCAAAATCTCGATGGTCATTTGATTCGATTGTCACAGGGACCTCAGCATAAAAGTTGTGTGCTTTGACATTACCATCAATCTCATTTGCTTGAATAACCCCTAAGCCACCAACAACTCTATGGAATTCAGTCCTTCCGCTTTCTAGCAACTTCTCATTAGCTGTTTTAGCAGAATCATCAGGCGTAGTGCTTTCCTCCATAAACTCCCCTTTGCCACTCTCTCTGCAATCTTCGTCACTACTTTCACAGGCTTCAGCACCAATTTGGAGGATGGAGTCTTTAGATGTTTCTGTTAAACTTTTATCCTGATCGCTTGGATTGTCTCCCTCCAGTACAGAAGACTCAGGAGAAACATAGTGTTCAACAGCACACGAGGATTCAGAACTGAGCTTGCTAATTGTGCTGTTCTCCTCAGCTACAACATTTGCTTGAATAAGTTCACTCTCATGACCAGTGAGATCTGAATGGCTCACATCAGCATTCGAGTCAGTAACTATAGGATCTACAGCAGGTAGGGCCGCTCTCAAGATTTCTGATTCAACAGTTTCTTGGGAAGCACCAAAAGATGATTCACCCTCTCCAGCTTTCATTTTGATATCTTCAGGGTCAATCTTAGATATTACAATGTTGTCTGCGCTGGGAAATTCCTTGACCGCAACCAAAGAAGTCTGGTCTTGAGGTTCAGTTTTGTCTTCCAAGGGAAGCTTGTCTGATGAAGGAACTTCCCTGCCAATACTTAAACCTTCAGGCTGAATGTCCAGATTCTCTGTGTGACTAAGAGTATCAGTTTCACATTCCTCTGCCTTAGATGTCTCGGGAAAACAGGGGTTCACAGAATGATTCGATTCAAATTCTTCAAGGCCTTTGGTTCCATGCAGAGAGACGTCAGCATTTTCTGCGAAAGGTCCATCAGGAACAGATGAACTACTGCTAATGACTTGAGCTGCATTGGCTTTTACATAAGAAGTATCGACCAGAACATTCTCACTCACTATACAGTCAGCTTCACCAGGATGAATCATACTCATTTCTTCAAAAGCAAATCCATGGGGACCCTCCACGTCCGAGTAAATCACGTCATCGTTCCATGATGAATCAAAAGTATCCTTTCTCTTTCCTAAAGCAGATGCTAACTTAGATTCAGATTCATCAGGTATATTTCCTTTGCATTCCGTCTCTAAGTCTAACCCAACCTTTGATATGGTATCACCACCGTTAATGACCTGAGCTTCCCGTGATGAATCATCCAGAGATACAAATGCCATCGAGTGACCTTCAGTAGAAGGTTCTCCACCTTGTCGATTACCTGAGACTGATTCAACTGAACTTGGGAAGTTCTCAAGGACTTCCACAGGTGGAAGTGGAACTTCACAGCTCTCTTGAACCACTTCAGGGCTTTTGTTGCACTCCTGAGTTTCACCTGATACGTGCCATAATCATCAGCTATAAAGTCGAAATAAAGCAGCCACATTACACAAAACATGAAAGCCAAATGGGAATAAAACCAAGAAATGTAATAAACAGATGATTCAGTGAACTGAATCGTATTCCCTCTAAGTCGGAAAATAAGATACTCTACAGGTTTGATATCTCGTAAGAACATAAAGGAAAAAACTCAACCAAGACTAAATATCTTGATGAACAGAACCTACCAAACACATTAAAGCATTGATAATACCATGTCTCATTAGCATCAAAAGTAACATCATCTCTGAATTGTTTATCAAAGGGAGTAAACTCACCAGGATTCTTAGCAGTCTTTGCCATACATTTTGTTGCTATCTCTTCTTTTCCCTTGAAAGAATCAGATAAAACGCCGCTAGAAAATTCACAAACAGCATCTGCAAACACATCTTCTTCACTTACATCCCCAATTCTCTCATCAGCTTTCTCCACAACTCCTGGACCTGACATCATCAAGCACTAGCATCAAGGAAGAAACAACAATGACACATACTAAAAATGTATATTCACATTTTCATCTCTTTCATCCACATCACAAATGTTCTTACTTGGGAGTTTTTGTTCATCATCCAAGCAATGATCTTCCTGCAAATCAGGATTCTGTTTCGCCTTATCCGAATCAAGGATCTCAAATCCTTTGATGGTTCCACATATTTTCTTGTGTGCACGCCGGTTCTTGGCACTAGGATGTGGATTTGGATAACTCCAACCACATTTCGTGCAGACATGAGCCCCATGGCTCTTACCTCCTGTAAGTTAGATTTTTACAAAAATCTTCAGTGTCCATAAACTTAGAATTGAAATATTCAACAAAGAATTAATTAAGAAAAGGAGAAAACTTTAAATAATTAAAAAGAACAAAAAAAAAAACAGAAAGCGAAACCCGTTTAATCAAATAGACATTAAAAGACAAAAGGAAGAAACCATTATTGCAAAAGCCAAGTCTTGCTAGAACGTTACAAAAAGAAAGAGGAAAAATCTAAGAAAAAAGGAATAATTTTTATGCACATTGATTAAAAAAAAAAAACATGAACAGACTGAGATTGACACACAGTAAAAAAAAGTGAGAAACTAAAATCAAAATCTGAGAAGCAGAAATGACAAGAGACAACAATGTAAGAGACAATCAACTAAAACCAGAGAATGCTACAACATTGAAAGATCTAAAACTGGGACTTGAGGAACAAAACCCTAAAAGAGACATTATTGTTAAATGATAAAGAAGAAACCTGGAGAGTGTTGTGTGTTGGTGTGGTCCTGAGAGTCCATGATGTGGGTTTCTTTTGGTTTTTGGTTTCAGCGAAGAAAGTTTTAGGTTTTAAGACAAGAAGGAGAAGGAGAGAAGTTACAAAGTTTTGGAGAAGAGAAAGAGTTACAAAAAGCAAAGTTGTTGTTGTGAGAGTTTTGGAAAACGAAGAAGCGAAGCAAAAGCCCACTCAGAAAAACCAAACGCCGATCGGTTAATGGGGCCCATATTTTTACATACTACTTATTACTTAACATTATCGTATAATTGTACGGAGTTTTTTTCAGTAAAGTGAGAAGTATTATCATTGGTTCATTGCTAATTCCCACAACCAACGTACTCCTTAATCATTATCAATTTGGTGACTTTTGTTACTCACCAAACGATCGTTACCATCTTCACTTGACAAAATACAAAATTAAATTAATTTTAAAAGCAAATTAATAAGGTTTTGTTAAGATCCAGCTACTGGACTCGATCGATCATCTCAATTATATTTATACATGTTCGGATATTGGTGAGTGGATGCCAATTATATTTTTTTTACTGGTATGTGCTAATTGCTTTTATTATCTATTAGATATGTTAATCATTTAGATTTTTCTACAAGTTTATTCGAGTATTATTTTTATACAAGAATAAATTTTATCTATATCTAATAAAAAAATTAAAGTATTAATTATCGATTCAATAATTTTTATTGTAAATATATAAATTAGTATATCAGTATACTGATATTATCACAAAATTTTAAAATAAATGAATTCTTATTGAGCTAATTGAAGAATTTATATCAGAATTCATAATTTTTTTTTAAAAATCAAAAGTAAATGATATTTTCATTGCTCAAAATAATAATATTTTACACATTTCTACACATATAAATCTTCTAATACAACTCTAAATGATTTGAAACCCCTTCTATTGAAAAACTACCTCAATTTTGTATATCTTGTTAGAAGATAAGCATTATAGATGATCGTTAAAGCCTTCATACGAGTTGATATTTCAGACATAGCTTTTGGATTTTGCATATCATCATTTATATTGATTAGCCCATTCGGTCTATCGATTCATATAAACTCCCTCAGTTTCTTTTTCATCTTATTTTGATTCATTTTCTTTTGTATCTCTTCTATTTCAAGTCCCCACATGACTAATCAATATAGCAATTCGATCTGGGTCAGAAAAAAAAATTAACTATTTAAATTGATTCATTTTTTTTATAAAGTGATAAATAATATAAGAGAAAACATGACTACACAATACAATAGATACATCTTTTGTCAAAGAAATTAAATGGCATAAATTGATTCTTTAAAAAAATTAAATATAAAATGAAAATCGATTTGCTTACACTATAAAATGAATACCATGTTTGAAAAATAAGATGAATATTACAAATTCTAGGTTTGAAAATTATGGGTAGGATGTCCTGACCCTTTCTATTGCCGGTCCTAATTACCTATATTGGATAAGGGTAATAAAAGTTACTCGTTTGGATTAAGATAACATTTTTTAATTAATAAAGGTTGGGTAAAGATAATTATCTAGAGATTCGAGTTACTTGTTTGGATAACTATTATTATTAAAGACATGATTTTTTTTATAAATTCTTAAGACTAATCAAAATTATTTTATAATTTATGAAATTATTTAACAATGTCTAAAATTATCCAAAATTTTCTATAAATTATTTGTAACTATTTATTTAAATAGTAAATTTAATCATGTAAATTATCCATTTAGATAATAATTATAACTATTTGATCCGATCTTTATCCGTTATTATTTAATCCTTATTTTTAACTGCCCATTTGGATAGTAATAGTATTAGATACCCTAAATATTCTTATCTAATAGATGAACAAATCTAAAACCACAATAGAGAAAAAGTTATACTAGAAAAGCCAAAAAAAAAAAAAAGTAATTAAAAAAAAATTAACCCACAACTAAAAGATCGCATCAACAACACAAAGCTTCAGAGCTACCGGAGCTCCTTCCACATAATACTTACCAGAAGATGCATAGAGCCAACAACAATTACACTATAAAGAAATCTTTTGTACCATACACTATGTCCTTTTTTTAGTTAAAGGGGATTAAAAAACCAAACCCATGATGGAGATAAAAGCTTTATTAAGGCCAGACTTAGATTCAAAAGGCCAGACTTTTCACTCTTTGAAAGGATTTGATTTTGGCTAATTCTTAATTGTGTAGTTAAGTTGTTGTCTTTGTTTGTTCAGATGCTAATCATATATAATTGGGAAACCTTAAAGACAAATTGTTTTTTTTTTTTTTTAAATCAAACTGTTACACATTTGTATATACATGGTGCAAGAGTAACTTTGGTGTCTTGTACTTTTATGACCTGCTGTCTTCATTACCCAAAGCCAAAAGCAATTCAAGTTCGCTGCTCACGTGACTTTCAAGAAACTTTTTCCACCCTACGAGCCTAGTCTTATAAAAAATTTAAAATCAAAGGAAGAAATACTTAGTGGTTGGAAATTTTCATCTCTTTATTTTCTTTTCTTCTTATTCTTTAGAACATAAATATTTTCTTTTTGCCAGGGATCAATCAAAAGATCCACCTTATGCAATTTGTACCGAGACAATAAAAAACAAAAAAGGTTACAGAAGAAAAGACATAATGATAATTCACTTTGATTACAAAAGGTCGACAGTAATTACTTTTTCAAGATGACAGAAAAGGAGACATGTCAAATCTGAGAGATTCATTTACTATAGAGAGTAGCGTCAATTTTGGCTTTGCTGCAATGAGTCTTTATACACTAAAATTACAAAAAATTGCTTACAAGCAAAGTGATCTTTAAGCTTCATATTCCCCAACTCGTAAACCAGAAAAATCAGTAATCCAAATTGAAAAATTCGGAGTAAGGCAGTATAGCTCGTGTCAACAGACCGGTTCTTGGCAAAAACCGGATTATTTACCAATGCAAGGTCACTACTTAACAAATTTATGATTTTGAATTAGCAAGCTAACCAATGGAGTTGTTTCAATATTGATTTCGAAGTCTAATATTATGTCTTGGAAGAGCTAACTATCATTTATCAACAATGGACACAACATGATTGTTAAACTTTTAATTTGATAATCACACGTTCACTAGACACTCTAATTTGATTCTAAACTCTATAATATCTTAAGCGCTTACAACTAAATTACCAGTTAAATTCTTTGTCATCTCTAAGAACAATCTCATAGTACTGTTCTAACACCTCGTGAATCAGTTGATGTTTCCTAATCACACTGTCGTAATCCAATGAGAGTATATGGTGAAACAGCAAATGGTTCTGACTGAAATCTTTTCTTTTCTTTAGTTTTTATTACCAGATACCTACGTCTTCAAACGAAAACTGCTTCATTCTCTTGAAATCATTATTCTCTCTTACTCTCTAATCTCTATAATTTCTTCGAGATTATTTCATAACTTTCTAAATAAAATAGTCAAATACAATGGTCGTACCATACTTTGGCAACATTCTTGCAAGTCAAAGAGACATCACTGAAGCTTTTAGATATACCTTTTTATGTCTGGATTAGCAGCATGATCAGAGTGGCAAGAACCTTTCACAAAAAATTTTAAACCCTTATTGTAGCAAAGCTTCATCTTCAAAGTTTCCTTGATGTACCTTAGAACCCATTCTAACTCCCAGCCAATGCACTTTAACGGATTTACTCAAAAACTGACCTTTCCATAACTCTCAATCATTATCCTTGAGTGCCTCTTAATAATTTGCATGTTCACATTTTCCCCCATCGACTGTAGTGATGAGAGCTTTCATAGAGAAGTACTCATCCTCTTCATCAAAGTCCTCGCTCAAGTAACCCTCTATGTAAAATGTCTCGGAGCTTTGACTGGTCTCCTCTTTTTGCCTCAAGCTAAATGATAGCTCTTAGGTAACTCGTCCATAATGCCATCAAAAGTGTCTTCTTCATCTTCATGATCGGTTTGATGGTAATTATGTATTGAAGATTGATCACTTATAGATCTTGTTTCTTTAGAGAGATCCCCACCCGAAATTGTATCATTTGTGTTTCTGATGATTCATCTTGGTTGGCTACTGATTCTTTATTTATCTACATCATATCCTTGTAAATTGTGTTTTCCTCAAGTAGAATGTTTCTGCTTATAACACACTTTTTGTCTTCAATCAGCCACACTTTGTATCCTTTCACTCCTGCAAAATAACCAAAAAGCACCATTTCCTTTGCTCTAGACATGAGCTTTCCTTCATTTGAATGTACAAAAGCCAAACACCAAATCTTTATAAGTAGTTGTAGATTCGTATTCTCAAAGGATTTGTAGCATACAATGGATCCAACCCTCGTAAATGTGCTCAGGTACGTTCGTGGCACGATGACATGATGGTCTTTACTTTCTGTTTGCGTTTCCATGGATGAGTGCACAATTAACTATTCTATTTTGAAGTTTAATATACAACAAATATATAAATTCCATTGCTATCTATATCTATTATATCAATACATTAAATAAAATACGAATACATCTTTAATAATCATTTTGCAAAATAAAATACCTATATTTTAATTTTTTTACAACATATACTGTTTTCTTTTGCCAAATCTTTAACTGTCTTGAAATGAGGTTTGTACACAAAAGTTACGAGATAGTGCTTACAGGCAAATGTCAATGATCTTTAATCTTCCTCTTTTCATGTTGATACAGTGGCCTCCGACAACTTTCCCGGTCCAGACGCAGCCAATAGCTCGTAATCCTGAAGAATCAGTAACCAAACTTAAAACCATTCGGACTAAGCAATATCTCTATGTAACCGGAACAGTTTAATGGTGGGATAAGACCGTGTCAACAGACCGGTAATTGGCAAAAACCGGATCATTTACTAATACAGGGTCACTGGTTATAGGTCTATATGCTTTTGAATGGCAAGTTATTGTGTTGTTTTACCTGCACAATAGACTGTGAGCAGAATTTGCCAGAGAGAACGGCGCCTTCCATGGAAGCTAAGTACTTCTGTTTAGTGTAATCTCCAGCTAAGTAGAATCCTTGAATAGGAGATCTCTGTAGAGGACGACATGGTTCACAGTTTGGGATAGTCTTGTACACAGACCTGAGAGAGAGAGAGAGAGCGGCATATTGTATCCATCATCATAAAGCCGAGTCTCATCTGAAGCTTTAAATAAATGGGAATTTCCAAGATTTGAGTTTTGGTATAACTTATCTAACCTTGGAGTCTTTACGACATGGTACTTCAGAATTTTAGCTTTGCTTTGGTCAGCTGAGATTTCATCAGGGAAGAGTCTCTCGAGTTCTTTCATTGTTGCATCAATGATGTCAGAGTCTGTCCGTGATATCCATTCCTCTGCAGGTGCAAACACTAGCTCCAGCATCGACCGGTTAGGATCGTAATATTCCTACAGCGTCAAGAAAAGAGAAATATTTTTAAAGTGAAAAGTAAGAGAAAGACAACTAACTCGACAAGACCAGCTTTCTTTACCTTACAAGTTAACGACATGTCGGCATATACACTAAGAAGGTTACTTCTGCAAAAGAAAAGGTGGAAAAAGACAAGACAAGATTGTTGAAAACATGGTAAAATTTAACCAAGAGCAAGCCTTCACTGTTGCTAATTCATTTTATTGGTAGTTGAAGACTAATTGTATCATTGTTTTGCTTGATGAAGCGTAAAAGCATTAATGGATGACTTGAACTAAGTAATACGAATAGAATTGCCTTTCAACTGCTCAGATAAGAAATCCACCTGCTAAAGAGTAGGTGATCATATGTGTTCTTCAGTTTTCGATCAAACCTGCGATATATTAGTTCACATCACTTGAGACCCACAATGTGATCTCATCTCACATCAAAATGGCAGAAGAAGAAAAGAAAGAGACTCACTAACCATATATGAACGTTAATGACTGGCACACCAACTAACTTCTCCAATTTCTTGAAGTACGGTATTTCTTTCCAGGGATCAGGCAAAAGGAGCTTCAGGATATCGACTACATGTCAAAATAAAACGTAAACATCATATGAAGTCGGAGCCCTAAAGACTAGATGGAAGGTAATCCACAAAGACAACATAGAAGTTAACCTGGAGCAGCAAACACATAAGCGTCTCCTTCGATAGTGGTTCCATCAGTGAGTAAGAAATTCTTAACCGTACCATCATTCTCGAGCTCGATCTTCCTTATCCTTGAATTAAGTCGTACTTCTCCACCTAGTGATCGAATATGTTCCACAATCGGCATACATAGCCTCTCCGGAGGATTACCATCCAAGAATGCCATCTTGGAACCATGTTTCTCCTGTCAATGCAGATTCTATGATTTTACATATGCAAATTCTCGAAAAAATCTAACCAGTTATTGTAGCTTTGCACCATAAGTTTCAAGCTAGACATAAGACTTGAAGGGCATGAATGCCAAACCTGAAGAAACCGATTCAAAGCTATCAAAATGCATTGCATCGACAGTTCATCGGGGTTGATAAAGTTTAGTGCCTTTGACATGGCAATAAACACCTCATCAGTCACACGATCAGGTACTCCCTGGAGAGAAAATATAGCCAGAGGAAAGAAAATGAACACTTCATCACAATCCATTTTTACCTCATGAGCAACAAAGAACCAGAAGAACTTGAAAAATCAGCAATCGAAGTAGACAGCTAACCATAACAAAGCATGCAAATAAAACTCTACAAAATCTCAGAGGAAACGTGAACTTAAATCAAATAGCCTACTTAACCTGCTTTCTCATCCATTCTTCAACTGATAAACCATCTTGGGCCTCGACATAAGCCTGACCACCGACCATAGCCGGAAGAAGTCCAATAGCAAACTTTATTTTCTCTGGCCATGTTAGCATTTCGTTGTTCCGCAAAATAGCCCAGATACCTACAAAGTAAATAAATATCCACAAATTACTTCCACCAGAGGAATTCAGCACTATGCTACAACGAAGTTCATTTATCTATAGTTTGATTTCCCCCTCTACATAAGTATATTTGTTTACGTATGTTTAGTGAGAGCTTAAAACTAGATTCCTTGCTTCGAAAAGAAAAATGAACATGTTCTTCTCAGCGTCTAAACTAGATGTATATTAATCTAACGTTCATGATATATGAATAATTTTAGATGTCAGAATCTAAAATCAAAGTGAATTGACCAATACAAATAAATATATGCAAAATGATTACTAACCTAGCTTTCAACTCAATTACATCATAGTATTCAACATTACTCAACATGTGTTTCACATTGATTCAACCTTTACGAACCAAACCCATGATGCCATTATCTAAAAATTCAAGCACTGTTTTCATCATATATGTTATGTTTGAAAATTCAAACAACTTGAAGCAGTAATATATATTAGCTGGTTAGAAGATAAGAATATTCTATAAGTTTATCCTCTCACCGTTTAAGGGTGCTGGTAGAACATCAGGGAAATCAAATCTACTAAATTCTCCAGGTTTACTTGGCATGGCGAAAATCATGGAATGTTCCTTCCATTGCAACCGATCATTGATCCCAAGTTCTCCAAATAAGTTCTGAACATTCGGATAGGCACCGACTTCCAGCAAGAATATGAAAAGAAACAAGGAAAAAAAGTCAAGAACTTCACTTGGGAAAAGAATTAACAAACTTTTGTTAACCATAAGCTTTGTTTTACATCTTTCTTAAAATTACTGGTAGAGCGGCTAAAAAGAGATGGATCTTCTTGTTGATCTCAACGAGCACATTTTAAAAGGTGAGCAAGATAATGAAGGTTAAAGAATCCTTGTGACTATCATATTGAACTCTAATTGCATATGCTCTTATTGACATCACTTATTTTTCTGTTGCTTCACTTTGCAAACAGAGATATCTTATTCAGCTATAGACTATCAAAGCCTATGGCACAGATTGGTAAATTACATGTAAATTCAAATCCAAGTTGTCAATGGTCTCGTGAACAACTTATAATACATACATTGGAGGAGCAACGGAGAGATTATAAATCTGAACTTACAAAATATATGTAAACCGGTTTCATACCAATCTCCATCTTCATCCTTCCATGCAGCTATCTAGAGGAACAAATTTGGCATCGTTAATAAATGCTATCAAATAAGAAAGGTAGACTTGCTGAAAACGGAAAAAACAAGAACCTAACTCAAGAGCCAAGACAGATACGTGTACGCAATTTTTGTACCTAAGAGCTGTAACACTCTAAACATTAATTATATCTTGTAGTCTCACAAACTCAATTGGTAAGGACTTCAGAAACTAGCAAAGAATGATGAATGTAAACAACCGTAAGTTGTTTGATTACCAATTATAAAGTAAACCGAGAGTGAGACCAATCTAAGTACCTTTCCACCGAGAACATCTCTTGCTTCAAGCAACAGAGGTTTATGGCCTGCATCAGCCAGGTACTTTGCAGTTGACAATCCAGCCAATCCTGATATTATTTGAGAGGCAAAGAGCTTCATCACATGAAATTGTATAACATAATGAACAAAGATTAATCAGATTAGCAATTGAGTTTGAGACATACCAGCACCAGCAATTACAACTTTTAAAGGCTTTGCAGGACGAGGAGCACTACGGAAAGATGCAGATAAACTTGCAGCTTCTAAGAAATTCACAGTGTTCTCTAGCTCTGGCCTTGGTATATCCATACAAACTACCTAAGCACATGACAAAAAAACACTTACAATTAGATAAAATTTCAAGAATTCAAGTAAAAAAAAACAGACAAAGAGAGAGAGAGAGACCTGCAAAGGACCAGAACTCCTCCTCCTTGTTCTTGTCTTAAGTACATGTGAAGAAATCGGAATTCTGAAGCTGCTGTGTCCCATTAATTCACAACCTCGAGATGTAAGTGCCTCAAAAAACCCATTTTGGTAAGGCAAATTCGCTGCAGAAACATTCCCAAACACAACCATGTTTTTTTTTCCCACCAAACTGCTTCAAGGAATCTGGAAAGCCATAAAAGAAGAGAATTTACAAAAACCCATTGTAGGTGAAAAGCGATAGCATTCAATTAAGACAAAAGTTGGTGTCTGAAACACATAATTGAGATCAAGAAGAACAAAAAGCGAACTTGATTTAAGAGGGTTACAGTCTCCAAGTATCTCACCCTGCGCGTGAAAATTCTGAAGAAGAAGCAGTAGACGGGGAGGAAGAAGGAGAAGAGAGGAAGCTAGTGGAAGTAGCCGATAACCAAAAGGAGGCTTCGAGTGCCCATATGGTCTTGGCTGGTTGGTATTAAGACCACGCTCCTTTGGTTACGAAAGAGAGATTACCACCACATATTTAAGTTACAAATGTATATTTGGGTTTTGTTTAAGCATAATGACCATTAACTAAAATTATGCCAACGATAAGGTGAAATAAGCAAACAGCTCTTAGTAGGGGATGTGTTCCTCTGCCTCATAAAGTCTTTGAATATATTAAACTAGTCTCTCATTATAGATAATAAAAATGCTTGAGTTGTGGTATAATTTTTTATTATTATTTATTATAAAATAATTAAATTTAAATAATTTTGAAAAAGATAAAAATAATCAAAAATATTAATAACTAATAAGAATGCATCAAATTTTTTTATACAAAAGTTGATACCTTGTGTGTGTTTGTATTTCAGGCACTTATCATCACATCTTCTCACACTTCACCATTTGCCAGTGCATGTCTCATTTTTTTTTTCATTCAACGGATTGAATGTTTTTAACTCTATTTAATCTACATCTATTCTCAAAAAATTCAACAGTCTCATTATGATATTAGACTAATTTTGATCTTTCGGTAGTAAAATTTCAATTGTAAGACTTTCGAGAGTGGACTTTAGGTGACCAATATCCGAAAATAAGCGAATATAATATATGTTTATCGGAACAAAGACGAAGAAAACTTAAAGAATTTTTTAAATAGAAATTTACAAAAATATTTAAAGATATCTCATTTTATAACTTTATCAGCTTACTAATGTTTCTATTAAGTCTTGTTTTATCCAACGCCAAAAAAACTGTAACATTTTTGACTATATATATATAGATGTTTTAAATTTTGCATAAATTTATAGATGTTATGTATATATTTGCAAGTTTTAGTAGAACAGGTTTTTTGAGGTATAGGATCGGTTTATACATCAAGTTTTAATGCAACAATTGTAGTTTTAAATCCTGCACGAGAGAGATATAAAAAACGTGGGAAAATAAATAAAGAGACAAGGCAGCAAGTCAAAGAAGTTTTTATTTTGGTATGTTGAACTTTCAAGTTGCTTGTTTCTTTAGATAAAATATAGAACTCGAGATAGAGTTAATCATGTCTAAAGTGGATGGATAATTATTTTGGGACTCGATGTTGTGTGTACGCCTCTAAGGAGTATTGAAAATAGGGACAACTGTAATTTTCTTTTATAAACATGTATGTATTATGAGATGTGGTGTAACTAATTGAAAATCAGTTTCTCCTATGTACTTCATTTTAATCTTTCTATATCTCCAATAATGTTTTCTGCTTTATCTCAATAAGAACACAAAAAGAGAGAGGATGAAGCAAGCCTAATTTTCTCCAACTTCCAGCACTTATGAAAATGCAGGTTTTTGGGATAGTAATGGTACCTACTTTTGTTTCTTTGATTGATTTTCTCAAAATCATAATGACAGACTCTATTGTAGGTAAACGTGGGTAAATGTAGGTAGATGGTCTTGGCCGAGGCCATCTCTATTGCAAAGTTCTCAATGGATATTTCATTCATAAAAAATAAAAATAAAAATAAAAAAAGGAAAAAGAAAGATGGTTCCAATTTCTTTTATACAATGAGATATGTTATCAATATGCTCTTAGATACGATAGGTAGTGCTGAGTAGATAACATTCAAATAATCTGTTTTACTGTCTTTAGACTCACGAAAAAACCTCTCTTTTCATCCCACCTAGAGTCACCAAACAATCTCCCAGTGGCCCGATCCCATATACTGCATTCCTGATCTATCTCCATGTCAACATCATAATCGCAGCTCCTTTCCATCTGATCAACACTTAACACGTTTTTAACAATCCCTGGAACAAAAAGTACATTCTTGATCGTGAGTTTCAACCCTTCCCTTGTCAAGATCATGACATCTCCTGTTCCTTGTGCCATAAGGTTAGTTCCGTCGTTGAATTTAACTCTAGCTCTCCGTGTTCTGTCCAAAGTGGTGAAAAACTTCTCGTGCGAAGTCATATGGTTCGTGGTGGTCTTGGTGTGTATTATCCACACATCGTCATCACAAGTCCAATCATCAAAACATGTGGCTAATGATACATGTTCAGGCACTTGTCCCATCATATCCCAAAGATCCATGGCCGAAGTAGCCGAGAGAGTCTTCCTAAAAACCGAATCTGGGAGACTAGACTGTAATATCTGGAGCGCCTTCATGTCTTTTCTCACAAGCTCTCTCCACCTGCAAATCACTTCTACTTGAAGAGTTTCTACCAAATCAGGATTCTTCGATGGATCCGATGGGATTCCATACTTGACAACATCCCAAAGTTCTTGATCCTTTAGAATGCTTTTCATCAACGCCGACCAGACTTTAAAGTTAAGGTCATCGTCTATAACTTCCTGTAGAGTCGGTGTTCTTGCTGCAGCCATAGGTGGGTACCCTATCGTTATCGTCCCTACGTACATCATCTTGGAGGAGACGGCGGAAGTTAAAAAGAGAACTAAGGTTTTGGCTTATTAGGTTTGACAAAGATAAGGACAAACTCATGTTCTTTAATCAATGACATGTCGAGAATATAAATAAATTGGAGTTTGTGAAAAAAAAACACGTGTATTTTTTTTCTTACTATTTTAACTTGTAGTGAATTGGGTAACCCAGCAAGCCCAAAGCCCAATAGTGGCCAAGTTATTGTAACAAACTTACAAAAAAAAACTGAGAAGGAAAAGGTAAAAGTGGAACAGTCGAATCGAAGTTTTATCCTCCTCCATGCAATTTCTTTTGACTTTTCCTCATTATTCTTTGCTTTGACTTGTCAGTCTTCTTTTTCTTTTTGATCCAAAGCTTCTTCTTCTTCCTCCTCCTCCTCTTGATCTCAATCCAAACCTTCTTCTTGTTCATCATCCTCTTCGCCCATCGCCCATGTCTAATTTCACTTATACTTGTGCTTTCAACTTATCAGAGTCTTCCGCCATTGGTTCTTCTTCGTCTCCCTCTAAGTTCGTAGCCTCCGATGATGATGATGATACCGACGACGCTTGCAGCATCTGTCTCGAGCCTTTCACTTTCCAGGACCCTGCCACTGTGAGATTCCATATCCTCTCTCTCTTTTCTCTTCATGGGTTTCACGATCTCCTTCTCGCTTTGCCTTAAATCTGGGATATGGTTTGTGGCATGCGATTTCTCCTTAAAGTTTCGTACTTTATTCTTGATCATTCGTTCTTGAACCATCGTCATTACAAGGGATGATTGTTTGTTACTTTACCCATGTTCCACTATCTAATCTCCCCCATGGATGCTTCACTTTCAGGTTACAAGTTGCAAGCATGAATATCACCTTCAGTGCATCATTGAATGGTACTTATATGTTCACTTATTTTATCTCTGTTTAGAGTTTGAATCTTCTTCTTCTGACTGATTTGTAACTGGGTTTTACACAGGTCACAGAGAAGCAAAGAGTGTCCTATTTGCTGGCAATTCTTTGTTTTGAAAGATCCTGTTAGGTACTGATCCCTGTGGTTAGAAAGATTTGGTTTTTATCATGTTAAGTACTACACAAAGGAAGCTACTGTAACTCCGCTATTAATAGCACTTGTTCTTTTTTTTTTTTTGTAGCCAAGAGCTTTTGTCTGCTGTGGAAAAGGAAAGGCTGATGAAAACGAGGAACACATCTCCAATAACTATTCATCAGTCCAATGAGAATTTTCACTCTGAGGAGGTTCCTGAAGTTTCCATTGTGCTTTTTATTAACTTGGAAGAGTTTTGTTCTAGTAGTTGCATAGTTCATGATATGTTTTTGCAGGAGGATTCACAGTTTAGCAGCTTTGATGAACAATTCTTGAGGCATCTCACTGAAGCTGCCCATAGACGTTGTTTGCTTCGCAGAAGGGAGGGTCCAATATCATCGAGTTTTGCTCCTTCCAATGATCCCACTACGGTTCATCCTACTGAGATAGGCAATCTTGATCACATCTCTGCTATTATTTCCCATTCTGAACATCAGAACACAAACCCTTGTCCGACCCCTGGCTCAACGACCTCGTCTCCTGCCTCTGGTCACTCTTCTCTTCCTGCAGATAGCAACAACGGATCCAGGTATTATTGACATACACAAATTCAAGTAAAAATTGAAGCTTTTGCTGCCTGCTTTATCTATAACCAGTTTTACATGATTTATTTGGTTTTAGATTTGCGTAGCTTGTCTTAAAAATAATACGTGTATATGGGTCAAGGCTGCACAATGGAGATGTTCTTATCTCTCTTATTTCACTTAGTTACTGGTTTGGCGGATCTCTATCCACTGATAATTAGTTTATACGTGGTGATGGAATTCGAGATAATGTCTGTTCGTTATGCACAGCTACTTCTTGGAGATTGTTGAAGCCTTTAACTTGTTTAGAACTTACCTAAAACCGATGTAACTTATCTTCATCTTTTCTTGTACCTGTAATCAGAATCCCCCCTGGACGCTCTCCATCTAGTTCATCTCAAAGTCCAGATCCATCTGAAGCATCATCTCTTCCGGAAGCCATCAAATCCAAATTAGCTGCTGCTTCCGCAAGGTATGCCAAATCTCAATCTCTCTTCGTTTGTTCAGAAGTTGGTAATGAAAACTGATCGAGACATGCCTCCAGGTACAAAGACTCAATTTCTAAAAGTAAACAAGGTCTTAAAGAGAAGCTACTTGCTCGCAATAGCTCAGTGAAAGAACTGAGCAAAGGAGTACAACGTGAGATGAACGCTGGAATAGCTGGGGTTGCACGGATGATCGAACGCTTGGATATTGCTTCAAAACGTTTTGGAGGGTCTGCTCATGTATCAACCTCCACAACTTCTGCTTCTGGATTCAACTTCTCATTCAAAGGGAAGCGTGTAGAGGCCAATGCCAAGTCGACCAACAACGGGGACAAAACCGAATCCCATAAGCTGCAGGTTTCAGACTTGTCCGCATCTCCCTGATTCTTATCTTCTTGGTTTGTTTCCTATTGATGTGTTTTGCTAATGAGAACCATCATTGGACTCATCTCAGGGAGGAGAATCGTGCTAAATAAATCAGACGAATGGATAGACCTATAATGCTAGCGATGTACGTTCTCATTGAATCAACTTACCTGTTGGTCTTCGCATCCTGCATTGTTCAGAGCTCATGGTCTCTTCTCTCTCTCTCTTGTGTCTCTACTTTTGCGATTGGTACTTAGAAGGCTAAAATAAGTAAAATCCTTCTCTGAGTAATTTTTTTTATTACTCTGATTTTCATTCCTAGTTGGAGGCAAAACTTTGTACTAGTTAATAATTGCAGAAGGGATTATGTTATATGTTTTATCTTAGAATTGGATAATTACACTATGGTTTTATTTTGAGACAATCCGACAAAGGTAAACATAAAAAGCTTTTGAAAAAACCTAATTTGATTAGGACATATAACACCTAAAACCTTGCAGGAGAATTGACTCTTTTTTAAGAGCTCTATATAAACTCGAGACATTCAAACTGTGGAGAGAGCTAAAACAAGAAGAAAGCAAAGGACAGAAACATCAAAATATTGCAAACATAAGATTCAACATAAGATTATTAGATTGTGAGAGACAAAACAAACAAGAAGGCAAAGACAGAGAGGCATGCAAACTTTCATAAGATTCAACAGAAGAATATATTGTAAGAGACAAAACAAACAAGACAGAGAGAGACAAACAACGTTTCAGTTGCAGTTGCAATTGCAGATATAAGATTAAGTAAAGACAATATGACAGGAGAACCTTCTCTATACATTAAAGGATGTGGCTTCTTCAGCACGCCAGAGACCAAGAACCTCTGTTCTAAGTGCTACAATGAGTTTTTAAAGGATGAGTTTGCCAGAGACCACACGTAAACCGCACCAGAGGCGGCTGAGAAGGCAACAATGTTGGAAGAAGCTGAAGAGGCGACGGGTGAGGAGGCTGTTTTGACAAAGAAGAAAGAGAAAGAGAATAGTAGATGCAATGCGTGCTAGAAGAAGGTGGGATTCTAGGATTTCATTGTAAATGTGGCCACGTGTACTGCATGTCTCACTGTTACCCGGAGGTGCATTCTTGTTTATGGGATTACAAATCTACCGCCATTAACGATTTGATTATCCAAAATCCGATCATTAAGCGTGATAAACTGTTTAGAATATAGTCAACGTTTATCGATTTTTTTTTTGTTTATAATTTTTCAGTTTTTTTTTTCATTTTGTTTAAATTTATATTATTTGTGATTAATAAAATATATGGTATTCATAAATTATGATTTTTATTCATATTTCTATCATATATTTTTTTTTACTATTGTGCATAACACATTTACCAAGTTGTACCAATGTGGTTAACAACTAAAATTTTAATATTTTCAAACGAACTATCCTACTAACTATTTACTGATGATTAAAAAAGAGGACTGAAACTCAATCCACAATAGAGTAAAAAAGTCAAATTCAGATATTAATGACTTCATTCATAAATTAATACATAGCATCATGAAAGTTATCCAAACAATATAACTCAAGGAATGTTCTATACCCTTCAGGATTTTCATGTCAAGAATGATCTTTGCTTTATATGGTTCATAGAACACCATGTGTTCTTGGTGTATAATCTAAAATAGATTTTGTTTCCATAACAAGACTCACACCACTTGCAAGTTGGTAGTGAAAGCTAAATGTTGGGAATAATCTTAACATCAATACCATAAAATGGATTCCCAAGTGAGAGAAATTAACTCACAATCTCTGTCAGTTACAAAATCGCATAAAAGACATACTTATGTACGTGGATGAATATCAAAAGAGCATTTCTGGTGAAAAAAGTGAAAGGATAGTTATGCCTTTTTAGGTTGGTCTATAACAAAAGAAACTGGTTCAAAGACAACCTATATGCTAATCTTGGAGAGAGGGCAATGATATATCATTTTGCCTGTATATGTTCCGCCATAGAAATACTTCAAGAAATTAAAGTAGTTCATATATTCATAGCAAAGTTGGAGAAGATGTTTGGAATGGTATGGGTGTTCGCTCCACACACATTGTATATAATGTAGGTTCTGAGTCTTAAAAAATTAGAAGCATCAGTTCTGAGTTTTAAAAGACTAGAAGCAAAAGAAAAAAATGACTGTTTTATATATCTTCAGTTAAAAAAAAATTTAAACATACAAAAAAAAAATGATGATTTCTACATTTATTTAGTCAATCGAATTTAATTGGTGGAGAATTCAAAACACCTTGGATAATATTTGGTAGACAAACAAACCGGAATAGATGATGGCTGAATTTTTTTGAATTAAAACTTGGAGCAAGTGATAGGTAAGAGAATGATGAGTTTGATTTAGTAAGCTAAAGATGAGGCAAAAATTTCTTTTTGATTAATATCAATTGAAAACAGTTAGGACTGCATATATGAATAAGAGAAAAAAGATGATAACTATACGGTGGTTAGTTTGCTGAAAGAAAAACTGCAATACTCTAGTTTTAAAATAC
Source organism: Iljinskaea planisiliqua (assembly GCA_900108845.1). Taxonomy (NCBI): domain Eukaryota; kingdom Viridiplantae; phylum Streptophyta; class Magnoliopsida; order Brassicales; family Brassicaceae; genus Iljinskaea; species Iljinskaea planisiliqua. The sequence continues at coordinate 3,639,789 of FNXX01000006.1, read as the reverse complement.
GAAACTGTTGTAAAAAAAAAAAAATGCACTATAATAGTTCGAACTTGCGATGATGTTTGAACCACTATACAATACACTTCTCTGAAAATAGGGCCGGCACTGATTGCATGTTCTTCGTTTTGATTCCAAGTCTCATTCTCCGACTTTTTGTTGAAAAATTTCATCTTTTTTTATCATTACTCTAAATTTGTTGTAAACTAATCACTATTGCTTTCAAGGCCTTCAAACTAAAAGTTTTACTTTAAAATTCATAAAACACATTACCAAGCTAATATCGACCAACACGTACGATTATATCATAGGTCCTATTGTTTGTCACCACCTTAATTATGTAATACTGGGTTTAATAATGTAATTAAAAGGGAGATGAGAAAGAAAGAAAAAAAAGAATATACAAATGAATAGATTCCGGGTAAAAGCCCAAGTTCAATTTGTTTGTAGACTATATGTGTATTATACCTACACGTATGTGCTCAAGAATTGATCTAAGTTTAAAACCTTATTTATTACTCACATCTCAAGCAAAAAACCAGAAGACCTGAACACCTGAAATCATCAATTGTTCCTCTGAAGAGGACCGGTCGTAGTTCAGACCGGTTTATCCTGTGTTGGGAGAGTAGAAGATGCCTTTGGCGTTTTTGCTCCCCCCTGCAAAAACACAAACCGGTTCTTATCTCTACACAGATCCTTCCACTTAACCATTTGTTTTGGACATGAGTGTTAACTTACGATTCCCTTTTGAGCAAGTAACCTCCGGCCTGAAGGAGCTCTCGCTAATGATGAAATGGCCACTGCCGCTACAGTCGCCACCCGAATCCTTTTATGTACGTCTACATACTCATCTGTTTCGTCCACAATCTCCTCCTGCAAAAGCTCTTCAAACACATCTTCCAATGTGATGATACCAATTACTTCTCCATCCTCGATCTCCTCTGAAGTATGTGAGAACCCGTGTCTTCCCGTCTCAGTGCTACCAATCTTGTCAATATCAAGAATGACATTTTCGTGGTCTCCTTCTCGCTTTAGTAACAGAGGTGCAGTCAACTTGGAGTCATTACTTGAGTTATTGCTTTCATAAATGTTTTCTTCACGTAAAGTTGAGAGAGAAGCTTTGCTTTTCCCATTAACCTTCACAACTGCAGCCATGTGACTGCTTCCTTTTTGAAACTCATTCAGTATATCATACAACGGCATATCAGCCGGAACCCTGTTTTAACCGTTTATCACAGTCAGAATCTCGTTGTACAGAGAGGAGATGCTCAGGGAAAGAAAATGGAAAAGACAGCAGCTAAAATAATATTGGCAAGACCTTGGGATTCGGCGTATACCAACCGCACTGACAATTGTATCTGATTCAGGGCGAACTGTAAGGAGACTCTTCACCTAACAAACATAAGAATTTGTTGATTATAGTTTGCAAAAAACAGGATAAGCGACCATTGAAACATGCAAATCTAAAACAGGGGTGAAGAACACCTACCAAGATAAGTCCGATAACATTTCTTGGATTCTCGGAGTAGACAGGAATACGACTGTGGCCTCGTGTTTGAATCTTATCCATAGCTTCCCTAGTTGTCACAACCAAAACATTGTATGATACAGTCTCAAATATGTTCTATAGAGATAGTTACATAACTGAATGCCATGCTCAAGTTTCAGAATCAAGAATACATTTAACAGCTGAGAAGAATGAGATAGTTCAAACTTTCTTTTTCATAATACCATCACAGTTGAGAACCAAACTCACCAGTCCAGCTTTGACTTCACATCCAAGGAAAAGATTGATTCAATAGGTGTCATGGCTTCACGAGCAGTCTTCTCAGTCAAATCAAGTGCTCCACTTATGATGGTGGTCTCATCATGCGTAAGCTCACCTCCTTTACCAGCCGCTTCGCCGTGAATGGAAACAAGAGCTTTTAACTGAGCCCGCCTAAACAAAGGGTCATCGTGTCCCAACACAAAATCCAACATCTTTGCAACAGGAAACGATATTGGATAGGAGAGAACCATTAAGATGCGGACAAGCCAGATCAAATTAGCTCCTACTGCCAGTCCATACCTTGAGCATATAGCTTGAGGAATAACCTGAAAACACAGTGTTCAAGTCATTTCAAGCCTTAGTAAACCTTAAAGCTAGAATATCAAAACCTTGTTAAAGAACATACCTCTCCAACAAATAGAACGAAAGTGACCGAGAGAATAATAGCAACATACTCATTAAAAATCTTGTCTAAGTATATAGGAAGGCCCTGCAAATTTCAACAAGCGAAGGTCTCTCAATCATCAAAAAGAACATAACTTTCTTTTTCTGGGGAATGAATGAGATTACCTCCATTGCAAGAGCATTGAACAAGAGCAGTGTCACTAAAAGCTGATGCTGTTTCTGAACAACCGGAAAAATCGCAGCTGAGAAGAATCATTCGCAACAGTAAATTCAAAGACTTTTGAGCAAAAATCAGAATCAGAAGCAATTCACACAAAGAGAAGGATGAATGAAGAAGGACCTGATTGTTTCTTCTCCTTTGGACTGCCACTGCGTTGGAGGATCTCGAGATCGACGAGACCGAGAGACATGAGGCCCAAAGTGAGACCGGACATGATTCCGGCGAAGAGGACGAGGAAACAAGAGACGCCGGCGTAGATACTCCACCACAACGACCCGAACGGAACGGTCTCGTTCTGTAAGCTGTAAGGGTTTCTGACGGAGAACAGCATCCTCGCCGCGACCATCGCATTAATCGGATGCATCGTTCTCAGGCTTTGAAGATCTTCTTCTTCGTCTCTGCCTTTATCTGTCTGCTCTTCCTAAGCTTTCTATATTTTGATTTGGCTTTTAGATATTTTTTCGCCTCATTTTCTTGTTTTTATCTGGTCGACCTAAACGGGTTCGGTTTTGTACAATTTTGAATTTCTATGGCAATTAGGAAACTTTTTTATTTATTTTGGTCCCCTTTCGGGTATATAATCGGGTTCGGTTCGGTTCTTTCGTGTTAGTTTACTGTCGGTTAGCGCCTATGATCTGGCAGCATACCGAACCGGTATCTATGGAAAGTCATAACTTTTCATACCAACGTTTGTGTCTTTCAGTTTGTGTCTCTTTGTTTGTGTCTCTCTGTTTGTGTCTCTACGAAAAGACACTAGTCTCTCTATAAATAGAGAACATTGCAGAGAAACAAAACAACAGACAAAACACTAAGAAACAATACACAAAGAGAGAAATCTAGAGAAAGAGAAAAACTTGGAGAAATCAACCGGAAGGGCACTTGAACGGTGGTTAGTGGTTGATTTCCGTCTGTGATCTCAATCCCGACTCCTGCGTCCATTTCCAGATCATACCGAGTCATCTTCGTCACTAAACCGGGCTAAGGTATTTGTTCGGTTCTAAACGCTTCCGCATAAGAACTCTTACATTGGTATCAGAGCATTAGGATTTGGTTATGGTATATTTTTAAAGTTTTAAGAAATCATAAATTAAATCATCTATGAATCTAAATCATTGCATAAATGTTCTTCATATTGGTTTAAGTGATTCTGGATTGCATGACATTAAATACTGCAATGGGTAGCATTGATTTTGGTTAAGTTGTTAGAAAAACCGAAAATATTGTTTCGTTCATATCTATCTGTAGAAACATCGGAATTGCATAATTTTGGTGTCTGTGCGTAGATATTGAAATTATATTTCTATTGGTATATAGATCGACTTATTTGGTTACGTATTTAGAAAGATATAGGGGTCGAAAGTTTTTGGCCGAATTACTGTTTTTGAGTATGAAGATGATGAACAGTAACCGTCACATAAAATATATATATATATATATTTTTTTTTATGTTGATATGGTAAAATGAAGTGATCTTTGTATAATAAAACATGTTTTATTTGTTAATTCATGTTAGAAATACATTGATCAAGTGGGAGTTTTAATTTGTTTAAAACTTAAAATTTTGCATGAAACAAATTAGTGTATGGTAATAAGATTTTAATATGGGAGATGATTGGGAACATAGTGAACTCTCGATCTCATTTTATAATCAAATTACTATGATTAATTTGTGTTCATATCAAGATTGTGTTATGTGTTAGAAGTATGCAAATAGATTAATGTCTCTTGATGTTGAAGCAGGTATGGTATCTGCTTGTAAAAACATCATTGCTGAGCTTAACCGAGGAGACAAATTGGATGGTGACAATTATGATATTTGGTATCGTAAAGTCCAATATGTCCTCGAAGAGCAAGAAGTAAAAAAGACTCTTTTTCATCTCATGGAAGAGCCTGAGCAGGGTACTACAACTCAATTGTTGAGAGAGATCATGAGGCATATAATGCCTGGAAAAGAAAGAATAGCATTGCTCGCATCACTTTGCTGAGTTGTATGCAAGATGATCTTATGTGTGAATTTGAAGAGTATGAAACTGCAAAAGACATGTGGGAGGCCTTGAAAGAAAGGTTTGGTGCTACATCAGCAACCAAACTAAGGAGACTTAATCAAAGGTTCAATGATTATAAGAAGCGCCCAAATATATCAATGAGGCAGCATCTTAGAGTCATGAAAAACATGATTAGAGAGCTCAAGAATGCTGGTCAGACTATGTCTAATGAACAGCAAGTTCAAGCGGTTTTCCGCTCGTTGCCTGAAAGTTGGGACCATATGAGGATGCAGATGACGCACAATGTCAATATGAAAACATTTGAGGATATATCACGTCATCTTAAGTTAGAGGATGAGCGCTTAGAGGCTGCTAAACCCTTTAACGAGGCCAACTATGCAAGTTCAAAATCTGGTTTGAAACGCAAGAAAGGTTACAACGGAAATAAGGCTCCCGATCAAAATGATCTTAAACGGCAAAAGAAGTATGTCAAGCGTGGGAAATGTGGAGATAAGAAAGATAAGACCAAAATAAGATGCTACAACTGTAGCTCAATGGGTCACTTTGCTCGTGAATGCACTGAAGCAAAGAATGTATTATCTTTGGACTCTACTTACAAGTATGCTTATGTCTCTAGTTGTGTAATGCTTACAGAATCTCATCCTTTGTGGATTGTAGATTCAGGAGCAACAGACCATGTAGTTAGAAGCCGAGAAGCATTTGTGGAGTACCGACGGGTGCCTAAAGGTACAAGATGGTTGTATGTGGGAAACAACTCCAAAGTTGCGGTACAAGGTATCAGCACTTGTCAGCTACACTTGAGTGGCGGGAAAACCCTCATATTATATGATGTCTTGTATGCTCCTGAAATCCGTCGGGACTTGGTCTCTGTTTTGGCATTACTTAAGTTAGGATTTGGTTTGAACTTCCATGATATGTGCTTACACATTTCTCTAGGGTCTGTATACTTTGGTTCCGGCTATGTTTGTGATGGTTTTATTGTATTAGATTGTAATACAGATGTTACTAGTAGTAATATTAATCAAAGTTTTTCATATGTCACAAGTTCTACTAGTATAGAATCAAATGTGTGGCATTCTAGACTTGGTCACATTGGAGTCGATCGAATGAAAAGATTGGCTAGAGAAGGCCTTCTAGGCTCACTCGCCCAAGTTGATCTTGACACATGTGAATCATGTCTAGCTGGAAAAATGATAAGAAAACCATTTGGAAAAGCAACTAGAGCTGAATTTCCATTGCATCTAGTACATTCAGACATATGTGGTCCAATGAATGTGAGGGCGAGGCATGGAGACTCATATTTCATCACTTTTATAGATGATTTCACTCGATTTGGGTACATATACCTAATTTCTCATAAGTTAGAAGCACTAGAGTGTTTTCGACAATATGTTACCTTGGTCGAAAATCAATTGGATAGGACGATCAAGTGTTTAAGAACAGATCAAATCGGTGAATATCTATCTGAACAGTTCAAAAGACTGTGTGATGAAAAGGGTATTGTTAGACAATTGACAACACCCTATACACCACAACAAAATGGTGTATCAAAAAGAAGAAACCGAACACTTCTTGAAATGGTTAGGTCTATGATGGCGCAAGCTAACCTTCCAATTTCATATTGGGGGGATGCATTGCTGACTGCAGCCTACATACTTAACCTTGTGCCCTCCAAATCTGTTACTACAACTCCCTACGAGTTATGGACGGGTAGAAAACCCAACCTAATTCATCTAAGAGCTTGGGGATCTGCTGCGTTTGTTCGTGATACTTCACATCCTCATGGAAAATTGGGTCCTAGAGGAAAGAAGTGTATCTTTATAAGATATTCTGAGCAATCTAAAGGTTATGTGTTCATCGGCGAACAATCAGATGGAAGTGTAACAGAAGTTGAATCACGAGATGTTATATTCTTGGAAAATGATTTTCCTAGAAAGGGAGAGATTGATAAGGAACTCCATCTTGAAGAGATGGTTGACTCCACTAGTGTTCCTTCCACTGACCAATCTATGGAAGTTGATGAAAGTTCACATGAACTATCACAACTTAGTGGGAGAGAAACATTGGTTGAATCACAAAAGTCAGAGTTGCGTAGAAGTAACCGTGGAAACATTCCTCGACGTCGTTTCGAGATTGAAGGGGAAACTTTCATGGTTGCCCTACATGATGACTTAGAGCCTAGATCAGTTCAAGAAGCTCTCTCTTGCCCAAAATCAACTGAATGGAATGATGCAGTAAGAGAAGAACTAGAACCTATGAAAGAAAACCATGTTTGGGACTTGGTTGATCTTCCGCCAGAACGTCGAGCGATCGGAAACAAATGGATTTTCAAGATCAAACGTAAGGCGGATGGATCGATAGATAGGTACAAGGCTCGCTTGGTAGCCAAAGGTTATACTCAACAAGAGGGTATAGACTATGAGGAAACATTTTCACCTGTGGTGAGGTTTGCCTCAATTCGCCTTATTCTAGCAATTGTTGCCGGACTGGATTTAGAATTACATCAAATGGATGTTAAGACTGCATTCCTTAACGGGGAACTAGAAGAAGAAATTTATATGCAACAACCGGTTGAGTTTGTTGTAAAAGGCCAAGAGCAAAAAGTTTGTAAGCTTCGACGCTCAATATATGGTATAAAGCAATCTTCTAGGCAGTGGTATCTTCGTTTTCATCAAGCTATAACATCTTATGAGTTTACGATGATTAGTGAAAATCATTGTGTCTATGTCAAGAACATAGGACAGTCCTTTGTAATTCTATCTCTATATGTTGACGACATCTTGTTGGTTGGAAATGATATGGAGTTTCTTATAACCATTAAGCAATGGTTATCATCTCATTTTGAGATGAAAGATATGGGAGAAGCTGAATATATACTTGGTGTTAAGATACACCGAGACCGATCAAGGAAACTACTAGCTCTTTCTCAAGAGTCTTACATCCGTACCATCCTTGAAAGGTTTAATATGTTTAATTGTAACCCCATTGAAACTCCTATCGCAAAAGGTGAAGGCCTAAGCCTAAACATGTGCCCTAAGACCGATGATGAGAAAAGAGAAATGAAAGGAGTTCCATACTCATGTGCTATAGGCAGTTTGATGTATGCTATGATGTGCACTCGACCAGATATTTGTTATGCGGTTGGCTTTGTAAGTCGTTACCAATCAAATCCCGGGAAGAAACATTGGATGGCAGTGAAGAGGATCCTTAGATACTTAAAGGGAACAATGGACTATTCTTTGTGTTATCAAGGAAATGATTTACGCTTGACGGGTTATACAGATGCCGACTGGGCTGGTGATCTGGATGAGCGTAGATCAACTTCAGGATATGCTTTCTTACTAAGTGATGGTGCCATTACTTGGAGTAGCAAGAAGCAATCTTGTACAGCTTTATCCACTATGGAAGCTGAGTTCATTGCATGTTCAGCATCAGTTCAAGAGGTTGTATGGTTGAGGAGATTTCTACAAAGCTTACAAGTCACAAGTGAGACTTCGTGTCCTGTGACTATTCATTGTGATAGTCAAGCTTGTATTGCTTATATGAAGGATCCAAAGTATCATGGGAGGACAAAGCACATTGAAATTAAAGGAAATTTCGTGAGAGATATTGTGGCAAAGAAAGAAGTGGTCCTTAAGTACATATCTACGCATAGAATGGTTGCTGATCCATTTACTAAACCAATCCCTAGGGATGTGTTTCTTGCTCATGTTCGAGCTTTAGGTTTGCGTAGAATTTGATGAATGTACTTATAAATTTGCTATTTGACATTATACTTATAACGTTTGATGTTCATGAATATTTCAGACATTATGTATGATGGTCAATATTATTTTGCACACACTTACACATATATATTGAGAAATGTCACCAAGTAGGAGATTGGTTCACTTACATGAACAATCGCCTCAGATTTCTTAGTGAAAAGCTGAGATGAGACGTGATAAGCTTGGCGCTAGTGGGAGCTTGCCTCGTAATGCTTATCAATGTCGCCTTCTTAAAGAGTTAAGATGAGATATGCCTTTACGATATCGATCATGATTGCCCCAGAATCATGAATACTTGGGTGAGTTGGATAAGTACATAATCAGGCGCTAGAGAGCGAGCTGATAGTAACTTGATCTACATAGTGGTGTTTGGTTTATCCAATCGACATATACTCTTGAGAGAAAAGTAAACCACTATGACATGTGAGTCATACCACATGTGCTATTACGACAATATAGGAAGCAAGTGATCATATTATTATAATCCCTATCAATTGTAATGTGAGATCCTATAAACCTACTTAAGGTTACAAGTTTACCCTTGAACCTTCGGTTATGTTCTTGAAGGGAAGATCTAATGTTTGCTACTTTAGTTTGTTTTTCCAACGGCGATGAAATAATTTGCCTTATGGGACATGCTAGGAAAGCAGTTAGCTCAGAACCGATAGACATGAGAATGGAAGGGAAAAAAATTTTGTTTTTATATTGACATATGTGTTTGCTGGCCAACCACTATATTACTCGATTGGAGTTTGGATATAGTGAACACATGATGTATGAAAAGTCTAACATATGCTTTAGGGATAAGGTATGTTAAGACCGATATAAAAGACAAATGAGTTTGGGGAACAGTGAGACATGCTGAAATGAAGATAATTTTTTTGGGTTGTAGCAGTTATGTATCCCTAACAGGTGTTTAATTTAGCTCCCAAGTGCAGGTGTTCTCGCAGAGTCGCACGGTTCATCTGCCGTATGATTTTCGTGTTATAATTCTCAAGCTTAATATCTATAACTTCTCTAATAGTTATGCTCCCAATCATATGCGAGTGTGAGATGTTAGTTTACTGTCGGTTAGCGCCTATGATCTGGCAGCATACCGAACCGGTATCTATGGAAAGTCATAATTTTTCATACCAACGTTTGTGTCTCTCAGTTTGTGTCTCTCTGTTTGTGTCTCTACCAAAAGGCACTAGTCTCTCTATAAATAGAGAACATCGCAGAGAGACAAAACAACAGACAAAACACTAAGAAACAATACACAAAGAGAGAAATCTAGAGAAAGAGAAAAATGTTATAGTGAGAGAAAACTTGGAGAAATCAACCGGAAGGGCACTTGAACGGTGGTTAGTGGTTGATTTCCGTCTGTGATCTCAATCCCGACTCCTGCATCCATCTCCAGATCATACCGAGTCATCTTCGTCACTAAACCGGGCTAAGGTATGTGTTCGGTTCTAAACGCTTCCGCATAAGAACTCTTACATTTCGGATATCTAATCGGGTTTGGATCGGTTCTTTCGGGATGGAGAAAGTACAAACATATTGTTGAAACTGAACTTACATTGTTGACAACAACTTCCATTCCAAAGAAATACTGGCCATATGCTTTTACTACTTTAGTGTATTTGATAAATGGTATGCTCACTCCTACACTAGAAATGGACTCTCCGTTTCAGCAATTATTTGGCCAGTCCCAAAACTATGATGAACTCCGAATCTTCAAATGTTTATGTTTTCTCTGGTTGCGACCATATACGAATAACAAACTTGATGACAGATCTATCTGATGTATGTTTCTTGGATACTCAAACACTCAAAGCGCTTATTATTGTCTTCATCTTCCCACAGGACGCCTCCACACATCTCGACATGACTGATTTGAAGAATCACTTTTTCCATTTTGTGATCTGTCATCAACATCTTTGATAAGTGAATACAAAGGATCAACAAGCGTCTTCGTCTTCAGCACTCATCACTGCACCACTTCACCTAGACATTCCGACAACACCACAGGGACTCCCGAACTCGGACCTTCATTCTGAGCAGTCTCCGACACTGTCATCTCTTCACTCCGATAATCCTCAGGTATCGTCTTCTTCTTCTACTACTTTTTTTTCTTCCTCTCCCGACTTATCTGAGCCTACTACTCGACTCTCTAATGAGCCGCAACCCACGGCCCAGTCAAGCCCACCAATCATAGAGCCCACTGCTTTAACTCCGAATCAGTTGCAACCTACAACTGAGAATCAGTCACCCCTAAATAACCAGAATCCACACCAAACCAGTCAATCTAACCAAAATATAATCCAACAAACCCAAATCAATCCCCCACCCGAATTACCTCATCAACTACAAAACCAAAATGTCCATAATATGCAAACCAGGATAAAAAGTAAAATCTACAAACCGAACCAGAAGTTTTCTCTTATGATTGCAGGTCCCTCCAAACTTATGACTGAACCATCGACAATCTCTCAAGCCATGAAATTACAAAATATAGAGACGTACTTGTTACACTAAATTTGATGTCCATACAATCAACCACACATGGGATCTTGTACCGCCTCAAACACATCAGAATCTGGTCGGCTGCCGTTGGATTTTTCCAACAAAATATCTTCCAAATGGTGAGATTGGACGACGAAAATCTCGGTTCGTTGCCAAAGGCTACACACAACAATACAAATTGGATTATGTAGAGACTTTCAGCTCGGTTATCAAACCCATAACGATCCGACTGGTTCTTCACGTTGTAACAACCAAAGCATGGCCCATGAAACAACTTGATGTGAATAATGTCTTTCTCCAAGGAGAGTTACCAGGATTTGTTGACCAAGATCTCCAATCTTTTGTTTGCTGATTTAGGAAACCGATCTACGGCCTCAAACAGTCTCCTCTCTCCTGGTACATTTCTCTCAAACATCATCTCATTGACAATCACTTCACTCTGTCTCTTGCTGATGTGTCACTCTTTATCCATCAAGCTGGCAATTCCATTATATATATGTGTGTGTATGTGGACGATATAATAGTCACGGGCAACAATGATTTTCAAGTATCTCAGGTTCTACAAAGTTTTGGTGATCGTTTCTCCATCAAAGATCCCACAGATCTTCATTACTTCCTTGGTGTTGAGGTCATTCGCTCTGCCTCTCGGTTACATTTTATGCAAAGAAAATATGTAGCGGATCTTCTGAACAAATACAACATGACCGATGCAAAGTCAGTCCGTACTCCTCTCCCAGCGTCACCAAAACTCTCGATCAATGATGGCACACCACTTAAGGATCTTGCTCCATATCGGTCAGTTGTCGAAAGTTTTCAGTACTTGGCATTTATCAGACCAGATCTCCCCTATGTAGTAAACAAGTTATCTCAATTCATGCATAACCCAACTACTGACCATTGGGGAGCCGCAAAGAGGATTCTACGCTATCTAGCAGGAACTCAAACACATGGAATTACATTTCACAAGAATGCTCCGACGGTCCTACACGCATTTTCAGATACAGACTGGGGAGGGGACACTGATAATTTCGTCTCCACCAATGACTACATACTCTATCTTGGACAAAATTCAATCTTCTGGTCATCTAAAAAGCAAAATGTTGTTGCTCGTTTATCTACGGAAGCAGAGTATAGAGCTGTAGCAAACACGACAGTTGAGGTCAGATGGGATTGCTCATTACTTACTGAGCTCATGATTGATCTACCATTACTACTCGTAGTTTATTGTGACAATGTTGGTGCCACATACTTATGTGCATATGTAGTGTTTCATTCACGCATGAAAAATATCGCCCCTATCTCTCATTTTGTGCGGAATCAAGTACAAGTTGGGATGATTCGTGTCTCACATGTCTCCACAAAAGATCATCTTGCAGATACACTCACAAAGCCACTACCCTGCTCCCGTTTTCACCATGCTTGCTTCAAGGTTAGAGTTTCCAAAAAGCCTCTATCTGAGGGGACATATTAGCTAAATATATATAGTATATATTTAGACTTTATGGTGATTTATGCTTTAACTTATTTAAGCTACTCTCTCTTGTATATAAAGCTGTGTATGACTCTTAATAAGAAATATCCTTAATTCTCTATAGATCGTACGGTTCAGTTTCAGGTTTTGAACACTTAATTTAAAGTTAACCGCACCACGAGACGATGATTTATTTGTGCTACAATATAATGCAAAAAAAAAAAAAAAGGTTAAGATCTCATCATCAAGAAAAAGTAGCTTGGAAAGAAGACAGTGAATGACTCGACCACTGTAAAGGAATACAGACAGTCTTACAGAACAAACCAAGCAATTCAAACATCCAGGAGAATAAGGTAAAGAAAAACAACTGAACTTAGCTTCAGAAAATACAAACTTTTCCAACATGATGGAGAAAGCCGACCAGTCTTCAAATGAATTTATTTGGAGCTTGACTTTAGCGAAGATAAACACATTATTGTGAATGAGATGACAAGTAAGATAGTCGATGAAAGATGACTAAGATTTAGTCAGAACCGTCACCCCCATCAGAATCATCGCCATCTTCCTCCACCTTCTCTGCGGCCTCGTCGGCGATGTCCTCCGTCATGGCGTCATATCCCTCCGATAACGCTATCCCGCCAAGAACCCCGGCCACAGCTCCAATAGCCAACCCAGTTCCCATCCCACCAAACTTGCTCTCCTTCTCCTTCTCTTTCTCCTCCTTGTGCTCGTAACCTGAGTATCCTCCCGCAGGCAAGCCGCCGTACTGGTATTGCGGTGGGGCTGGGGCATACTGGGCACCGTAATCAGGTTGTGGCGGTGCATGATGGACACCGTAAAGCTCAGATTGGTACGATCTTGGTGCGGGGTTGTAACGAGGTTCTAGAACGGTAACAGTGACATCCAGTTTCCCATGAGGCCGGCCAGAAGGACGCTTGAGCTTGAGGGTTTTCTCGAAGGGTACACCGAAGCCGACCTCCTTGACGACATCGCGGAGGTTGATTTTGGCAGAACCAATGAGGGGCTTGGTGTCCTCTTCTTGTCCTGCGTGTACGATGTCGATGAAGAGCTTGTCTTCCTCATCGTCGTTGTCCGGGGGAAGGGGGATGACGAGTTTCTCGTTCCAGGTTGGAGACGTGTCACCGTTTTCGTCCACTCTAGTGGAGCACTTGTTCCTCGGATCGACCCATACAACAGCATATGGCTTGTTTGGACCGTTGCGCCAATTCACGTTCTTGATATTTTTAGCCGACGATATTGTCAAATCCAATTCTCTTCCACGAGACGACATCTTTGTGAGGGTAAAAATTGATTTTTTTTAATGTTTGTGTGTCCCAAACTAAGGAATGGATATAACCAGTAGTGTGAAGGAGCAATTTATAATTGATGAGACTTGATCAAGAACTCACTTAACGTGCCTCTGACACTTAATATGTACTTTTTCTACTATTATTTTACTGTTATATATATTAATTAATACTTGCTTCACCAAGACAAAAGTATTATTAGTTATCACGGGGATTCCTAGGTTTGCAAATAATAAACCTTAACACGGAGCTCACACGGTCTCTATTTTACTCTTAGGTCAAGAGAATTTACACGTTTTCTCTAATTGGCAATGTTCTTTACACAAGACCAGTCATATACCTGAATTTAATTATAAACCCAAGTATCTAAAATGAAGTCTTGATTTTACATATGTCATGTTAAGTAACCCAAAAGATAATTACCCCGGTAGGACTTGATTTTAGCTTTGACAAAACAAAAATAGCCCTATACGATATATCATCATTATTTGTTTAATTAATTTTATAATGATTTGGTATTAATGTGTGTGTAATACCCCGGAAAACATAATACTGTAAACAAGGCATGAAGTCTGGAAAACATGTAAATTTCTTTAGGAATTGTGAAAGTAACTATAACTCCTACAGATGTTAAAATGGATAAATCCATCCTATTTATACTGTTTCATTTAGAACCAGTCCCATTTAAATCATACACCTATTTAAACTCATTTAAATTTAAAGTTTATTAGAATTATTTATTTAGATTCGTATACTTCTTTAGATCCGCAAAAAAATCCAAACTCATTTATATCGGTGGAATAAGTTTAAATTCAAAGTTTATTAGAGTTACCTACTAACTAATGAACATTAAATTTATTAACACAGTCAACAAATAAAAAACACACCACATAATAATCTATAATAAAAATACATAATAAAACAAAACACAACAATATACGAGATAAAAATAGTTATAAATATTTAAAACATAATTTAAAATGTTAAAAAAAGAACATAATATACATGTAAAATTCAAAAATAATTAGATACTTTTTAAAGCTTAGCGCCAGTAATCATCTAATTTAAATAATATTAATTAACATGGTACCTTTTCTAATGTACTATTTAATTGCTTTAAACTAATTAACAAATTTTGCTTTCACATGGGAGACTTCCTAACCACGGAACTCACACGGTCTTTGTTTATTTTCTATTTAAAAAAAAATTAAGAAATGTGATTAGTTTATGCATTTAGAAATAGTCATAAGGATTTGGAATTAATAAAGATTTTAGTTTTATTCAATAACTTTTTCTTAAACTATGTTAAAGTTTGATGTTATTAGTTTATTGATTTGTAACAAATATTTTAAAATCCTTATAACTTTAGAGTTATTGAATTTATTATTTTATAAAATCAATGAAAATACTGGGTTATTCAAAACAATGAAAATAACTCATTTTATCATTATTTTAAATTTGTTGTTATTAATTTATTGAGTTTTTGTTTTTTCCCGTAAAATCTACCTATCAAAGTTATTGTAAGCCTATAAAATATTTTTAAAGTTTTGCTAAAATAAAATAAAATTATGATTGAAAAATAATTAATTAATCTTCCCTTCTCAAGTATTCAAAATTGCATTATGCCAGATCACCTTGCTGGTTTATACTTGCCCCAATTATTAAACAGAAAATTGTATTATTCTTTCGTTTCCCTACAACCTGAATCCATATTCCTCGTCTCAATTGATTCAAGATTTTAGATAATTGGGTACACTCTATAAATGCAAAATCCTAGAGCAAATTCAACCGCCGATTTGAGTTGTATGTTTAGAGGTTGTAGCAAGCACATAAGTCAACAAAAAAGGTAGTCAACAATAACAAACACAAAAATATATAACCTAATACTTGACGATAAACTTTACTTTATAATTATCTTCAGTTAAAAATCTATAATCATCTATCAGAAGGAACATTATCTTATAAGGAAATTATCTATAAATATCTATTAAAAAAAAAAATCAACTTAATATTAGATTAAAATTTTGTTTTTAAATTTTTGATAATTATCTCAATTATATAATTAATCATATATAACTTAGAATAAATATTGGTTATCCAGATCACATATAATAATAAAAATATTTAGGTATATGATCGTTTTTCAGTTTTTTTTTTCAACTATTTCTTAGTTAAGAGAATGGTTTCAAATAAATCTTGTACTAATAAAATTAATGTTATATACCTTTAAAATTGTTTATATTAGCTTTTAAATGAGACCAATTTAAACATTTCAAATCATCATATTAAATTAATTATATTTATTGTATATATTTTTTTTAGTTATTAGATTTTCTTTTTTAAATTCTTAAGCAATATTGTAATAGTGAAAAAGGATAAAAATAAGAAAATTAATTAATTTATATGAGATTAATTTTGAAAAAGAAAGTCTTTATTTAAAAAACATAAATATTTTTTTATTTCTAAAGCTTTAATTGATTTTAGTTTTTTTATAATTTAAATTTAAATATAATATATTTCTAATTTTTTTTTAATATAAATGTAATAGACATGAGATTATATTAAAATATATATTTCACTTTAGTTCTATTGTTTGAATAGATTAATATATAGTAGATTAAACAATATTGTAATCTTTTCACTTCCTTGATTAGATATATGACCTAAGTCTTGTGTATATACTGTGTATCTTTTTCATTGAACATAATACAATAAACATATTCACAAAAATAATGTACCAAATTTCATCCAAATTTTTGCTAGTACGTTATGCTATTTTCTAATAACAACTTTTGAAATTGTCATTTACCTGATTATATGTTTCTACACTGATATTTTGCCTCTCAAAATTAAATCAATGGAGTGGGAAAACATACGGAAAATAGAGTGTACAGAGGAAACATCAGATCATCTAACACAACAGACCAAAGAGTTTGAAGAACGTGGACTCAAACAAAGCAAAGAAACTACAAGTCTAGCTCTAAGCGATGAAAAATCCTTTAGAAAATATGTAAATGTAAATGCTGGCCACTCCAATAGAATTGTGTCATCTTCACTAGTTCCATAGATTTGTTAGGTTAGAAGTGGAAATTTTGTTTAGCCCCTTAACTTTTTTATTAAAAAAAAAATAATTTAAAAATTATTAATAATAAATGACATTTACAAAAAATTAATATATTATTTCTAAAATATAACTTTTCTTATATTTCTACTTGTAAATTTTTTTTATCAAATTTGTATAGTCAAGTTCATTAATCATAGCCGTTTTAATTGACAACGTTGGATTTTATTGACATTATTTAAAGTTAAAACGTAGAAGACAAATTATGTGTTTTTTTTAATCCTTTTTTGTTTTTATAACTAATATGTATTGTTATGTTTTTTATTTTTCTATTATTAGATTTAATAAAAACTAGAAAATTTGTTATGTCCATTGTTTAAAAAAAATTTCTTTATTATAACTTTATTAGTTTTTACTAAACAATTTTTTTTTTTATTATAACTTCATTCCTCATTTTTCTAAACAATTTTTTTTTTTTAATATTGTTCTAATTAGAAAAAATCTGTAATTTAAATTTGGATGATGAACTCATGTACATAGATTATATGTTAATTTAATCCATCTAAACTAAATAAAATATTTATACTTTTGTTACTTAAACTCTTTTAAAATTTATTGGTTACAAACTCATACTTAATGAGTTTGTACTAAGCGTGACCCTGGTTCCATTTGATGAGTTGTAAGGATTGACATAACACAAACCAGAGCCTCCAACTCAGAATAAAGAGGGGAGAGGCTTCTCCCAATTGATCTTTAACATTAACCAAATATTTTATGTTAAGTTTTTTAGTTTTCTAATTCAATAGTAAATTGACTGTGTTATAGACTATTGATGTTCTTTATATACTATTCTAGGTTCTAACAAAAACAATTATGTAGAACTAGGTGAATACTTGCGTTTCGGGTGAATAGTTTTCATTTTTCCAACTTGTAAAAGTTGAAAATTTTCTTTAGTTTTCTACCATATAAATTTTTTAAAAATTGACATGTTTCTATAGTTTAAAAAAAAAACAGAAAAAAATATTTGAATTTCTCTTATTTGTTTTTCTAATTTTCCTATATATAAAATTTTCAAAATCTGAAAATATTAGTTTTAAACTTTATTTTAAGAGATTACATTTATATATTTTCTATAATTTAAAATTTTAGTTACTAAAAATGTAATTAAATGAAATTAATATTTACAGTTCTGTTAGATTTGTATATATTGTTTATTTCTTTTTGCATAAAATATATATATTTTTGTTTATATTTAGTATAATAGAAGTTTTTAAATGTTATAATTCAATTTATACTGAAAGCTGATGAAGAAATAACTGATATTTAATTACATGTGAAGGCTAACCGATAAGATTTATGCATAATTAAATCGAGAATGTTGGAAGGAGAAGCGGTGATGGAAGGTACAACGGGAGGAAAATTGACAATGTCACTGAAAGTATGGTTCTATATATGTAAATTTTTTTTTTTTTGTTAAAGTGACACGTGTACATATCTCCAATGCTAATGTGACAACATAGAAGAGAAATATTCAACTTTCATATAGTAGATTCTTAACATGTTTTTTCCAGATGATAGTTCTTTTAGACCAATTTGAACAGAATACTACAGATCGGGAAACATGCCCTACTTAAGCCACGACATGTCCTATATGAGCCAGATGATTTAAGCGGTGGATTTGGAGGAAACTTCTCAAGAAAAAGGCCATCCGAAAATTACTTGTCGACACATCAGCGATGCGCTAACCAAATCATCACCACCACAAGAAAAGAAGAAGAAGAAGAAAAGTTTACACATAGAAGACTTGTCCAACGTTCAAAAGGGACTCATGAGGAACATTGAAAATGACGTTATTCCCCCTACAAATCTTCTTAAGAAACGCATAGAGATAATTAATGGTAATCTTCTTGGGAAGCGATGAACCTTTTCGAGCTTTTACGACAGTGTTTCCTAGAATATGAACAACCCCTAAGCCTCTACAATTCTTTAGAAACTCTAGCTCGTCTGTCTCCTCTTCATCCACGGTGATCTCCTCGCTGAAGTTCACCGCGTTGTTCGATGAATCAAGGGGAATGATTGTGTCCAATGTTGATACCGTGTAGTCCACGATAGAAGAGAACATGTCCATGTCGTTATTGTTGATCAATACTTCTCTGGACTGATGCGTGTGGCTGCAGTTATATGCATTGCTACTGTTGCTTGAGTTCGGAACTGGCTCCATCATTCTTCCGATTTGGATGAAAGAGAAAAGGTTGTTAAACAGCT
Source organism: Iljinskaea planisiliqua (assembly GCA_900108845.1). NCBI lineage: Eukaryota > Viridiplantae > Streptophyta > Magnoliopsida > Brassicales > Brassicaceae > Iljinskaea > Iljinskaea planisiliqua. Next base: position 3,621,023 of record FNXX01000006.1, on the reverse strand, counting down.
TGTTCTCGAAATCGTCGTCTTTCTTGTGTAGATCTTTGTAACCGTACCTGTTCAATAGTTGAGAAAGACTTACGTGCATTGCAAGCCACATAGGTTTTGGAGAAACAAGAGTAAGAAGCCATGTAAGTACCTTGCGACGCAACGGAACATTCGGAATGTCTTGGATCCGATTCTCTTCACGAGAAACCTCTCTTCTTCGGGGACAGTATATACAGGGAGGTACTTGACGCAGACAAAGACTACAACTGAATGAATCGCTGGGAGGTTAGTAATGAAATGAGAGAAGATGTGAGGAACACCACTCGCTAGTTCTGAGTAGACTATCCCGATCCCTGGGACTCGGACAAGCCCTAGGCTAGGACCGAGGCCAAGGATCCAGCTCATGGACACTTTGCTGTGCACTTGGAACTCGTATCTCTTGATTTTTACATAGTTCCAGACCATCATTACAAGAAGCAATACCGCAGCTATGACGAGCGGAAGCCATCCTCCTTGGTTGATCTTCAAAAGCACGGCCGAGAAGTACGCGCCTTCCACCACGAGGGAGAGCACGGTGAACATGAGGATGAGGATCCAATGGCACCGCCACACGAGTACCATAAGAAGCACCATGAGTAACGTGGTCACAAGCATCACAACAGCGACTGCAGTCCCTATTTCACCACGATACCAAGACATTAAGCCAGCGGTTTCATCAAAAAAGGGTTGAAGATGATGAACACTATATATACCGTATGCGTTTCCTATTTGGTTCTGATTCTTGAATCTAGCAGTGACGGCAATGCAACCGACCATGAGTATCCAGTTAATATCAGGGCTATAGATCTGGCCGAGGAACTTCTTTGAGGTATGAACGACTTTGACTTGAGGAAAACACCCATGAGCCACGGCCTGCTTGATTATCGAATATGTCCCTGATATTGTAGCTTGGCTTCCAACAACTGCAGCTCCTGTCGCCACTATAAACATAGGCCAATATATACTATCTGTGGTGTCAAAGCAAAAGAGAGTTCAGTTTTGTGACAGCAATATGACTTTTAGATCAGTAAATAGGCTTACAAAAAGGTTCATGACAAACCCGGGATAGATTCGTAGAACGCATTTGCATAGTTATCCTTGTTTTTAACAAGGTATGCAGCTTGACCACAATATGCTAAAAGAAGACAAGGGAACACGAAAAACGTAAAGGCAAGCTGTATAGCTAATAATGGGAAATAAGTAATGTCGTCGTATAGTGCCTCAGTCCCTGTATTTTTGTTTTAGAAAAAGAAAAGAGAAGAAACATTTAGAGATAGCTTCGTCGATGTCTTTGTTGAGTATAGAAAGAGAAGAGTGTAACCTGTTATGCTGAGCAAAATTCCCCCGAGGGAAACCCAACCATCTCTCCCTCTCCTTCTGAAGTACGTGTACACATATGTGGGCGAGAAGGCTTTTAGAACGCTTGTATCATACATGCAGACGTTGTATAACCCGGTGCCTCCGATAAAGAGAAGCCAAATGAACACAATGGGTGCAAAGAGCCATGCAACTTTGTCCGTACCATACTGCTGCATACTGAAGAGACCTACCAAAATGAGTACAGCCACGAGGACAACGGTGTCTGAAACAAAACGAACTGGGAGTTAAGCAACGATAGAATGAGAGGGATCAAGAACCAATACAAACCCAAAAGAGTATACCGCTGCTCATCTCTGGATTGTTGACTTTGATCCCACCAGTAGCTGAAAGAACTGATGAAGCAGGACGATGCTGTTAACAAACACTCAGTAATCTTGTAAACGGAAAGCAAAGAGACCTACGTGCGTACCCGAGATGGCCGGGGTAAAGATGCCATCACCAACCGTCATACAAGTCCCCACAAGAACGATTATCAGTAGTGCTCTCTTCCTAGAATCTTTCTTCTCCAACCACTTCATGGTTTTTGCAGCCAAAGACCCCTCAGGCAAGAAAGTACGGCTATAGGTCGTGAGCTCCTCATCGCTGCGTTGCTGGTCAGGGATTAGCTTCAGTTTACCATTTCTGCAGAGTAAGGAGTAAATAGCTAGAGTCCCACCTGCACACATTGATGGATTTAGGACCAGCTTCTCATTTGAACATATCTACGAGAGAGATATTACCTTGACCGTTGTCGTTAGCTTTGCAGACAATGAAGACATACTTGATGAGAGGGATGAGCAAGAGAGAGTAAATGATTAAAGAAAGTGCTCCGATCACATCCTCGGTGTCATTTATTCCATCAGGGAACGTATTGTTAAACACGTACAAGGGAGAAGTCCCTAAGTCACCATAAACTATCCCTAGACTCTGGAAGGCCAGCCTCAGAAGCATCAACGTTGACAAACCCTAGGGAGAACACACACAAGAAGATCAAGACTGGACTTTATGATTGAATCAACTTCTGAACTTATGTCTCTGAGAGATGCATCTTACTCAAAGGTGTTTATTCAATCATGAATTTTCATAAATTCATACACAATCTATTCTATTGTGTTATATGATCTTAGTCATGCATTTAAAACTGGTGTTACTATATTTGTACCTCATGTCATTTTTTTGTTTTGTTACAAGTTTGTGTTATTTCAATCAAGATTTTAAGAATTTCATTTAAATATCCAATGTTATTCAAATGATTTTTTATATAGGTACTAGTCGTTGTACATAAACATTAATTGAGTTTCATGAATAAAATATTGGAAAAAAATGAAGATATAAAACAAATAGTTCACATACATTATTTTATAACCTATTATCAAAATTGTAAAATGTGAAGATTATATATGACATTAAAACTAAAATCAACTCTAAATCCATGATTGAATAACACTCCTGGAACATTAAATTAGCTTATTCTCATTCCATAGTTAAATAAGAACTAGCCCAAAAGAAGACATTATGTTGATTTCTCCTCTCTCTTTGCGATGATTGAATATAAGTAGATAACACTCAAAACTCTAAACATCGATTTATTTTGTTTTAATCTAATACTCATCTGTATAAGACCAGAGAAGAGATACCAGAAAAAAAACTTACACGACTGAAAGGTGATAATTAAGTTAAATAAAGTATGTACCTTTTCTTTGTACACGTTCTTGAGCTTATATGCTTCTTCATCCATTGACTGATCAAGTTTTTGCTCTAAACCCCACATAGATCCTATGTTTCTCCCTTCAGTCGTTTCCTCTCTTTCTCCTATTTCAGCCATATTGGTTTATATCCAGAAACAGAAAAATTAAAATTCCCCAAAATTTTCAGAGAGCTAAACCCCTATGGATAAATTTTGCCTTCGATGAGAAATCAAATGAAGGTTCTTATAAGTACAAGAAATGTCTTAAGCTTTTCCGTTTTTTTAATTATTTAGTTAGTGGAGGTAAAAGAAGTGACTTGGATTTATGAAAGAGCAACTATAGAGTATGAACTATATATATGTGAGAAAATTGGATAAGGAGCTAAAGAAAAAGACATAACATTTAAAACGAAAAAGTCTATATAACAGATAGATATATAAATTGATAAATATGAAAAAAATAACTAAGATCTAGTCAATCAAATAATAGTCAGATTACGCGACAAAAACACGGACTGGGGAATCATTTTTGTTTTGTCAACCATGTTCTATTCTTCCTTGTTTCAAATATTAAAAGAACATCGACTTAACTGAAAGCTAGAGAGAGAGAGAGAGAGACAAGCAGTTAAGATTTCTGTCTTTCTCTTTATTTTGTTTTTTTCTTAATAATTTGACTCGTTTATTCATGACCAAACTTTACTATTAATTACCACGACTCGTAATATGCACTAGTTTATCGAGTTTATCAACTATGTGGCCACAACACACTAGTGGTTATTGGTAGCTAAGTGGCCACTATATGTTTTTTTGTGACCATTTGTGGCTTTTCTGGTTATATATGTATGAAGTTATGGTGGCCACTATAATTTTTCGTGATTGTTTACCAATTGTTTCGTAGTAGACAAATTGAACGAGTAACTCAAATCAATGAAGTAAACGAGTAGTGTGAAGGCGCAATTTATAATTGTTATTTCATTATATCACCACTAACGTGGCTACTAGGCATAAAAATAACATGAATGTGGCCACGCCCTTGCGCATCATATGTACATTTTCTAGTATTGTTTCTATTTTAAACTAATTCGTACTTGTTACAAGACAAAAAATAGTCCGAGGTATCATGGGGAGAATAATAGACCTTAACACTGAGCCCACACGGTCTCTTTTTCTTTTTAGGTTCATGAGATACTTCACACGTTATCTTTAGCTATCGATGGCAAAATGTTCCTTAAACTTAATGATGTGAATTGAAGTCTTCGATTAATAATCAGAATTTGTAACTGTTATGTTAACTTCTCAATCGGAATGATAAAACATTTACCACAGAATTGATCTTAGCTTTAACCCCAAAAAAAAGAAAAAAATGGCTTGAGTTATACTATCATCATTTGGTTTGTACTAGTCCTTTTATCTTAAATTTTCTTGGGGAGTTAAGTGGTTTGCAAATCCATGGTTTTGGTGGCAATATTCGGTATTAGCTAAACATAATTATATAATTTAGTTTTTTTTTAGAACATATTATTATATTAGCTAAACATCATGACTTAGTTTTGTCCAACATATTACTGTTCCGCTAATTATAAACAGATTCATAGTCATCATGAAGTCTAGGGATGTCAGGGTGGATAAACTAATCTAAACCAAAACATGTGGAAACGAGTTAGTGTTATATAGGTTATGGATTTAATTTATTGGGTTAAATTTTTCCAACGAATTAACCAATAGATAATATTTTTGTTGTTTATCGGCTATGAATGAAACATATGTAGAATGCTTTTAGTATTGAATCAAGACCACTTTAATTTTATCTTCTTGTTTGAATGCTTTTGGTATTGAATCAAGACCACTTGAATGTTTGAAAATGAGCTCATTATCCCGATTTCTGAACATTTTATATGTTCTTTGTCTTTCTTAATGCTAATGGAACCAAAAATATCAGGAAAAAACCAAACATATGTCATTAAACTTAGCAAACTAAAGTTATTACAAAGCATAAAGACACAAAACAAATGACACAAAACACAAAGACACAAACCACTAAAACTCAAGACTCTATGAAACAAAGCACAATAAACCATAACCCACAAACACATCAAACCACGATCACCATCAAACCATTAACCTACTAGCCTCATGCACACGACAATGATCAAACATCCAATTCCCATAATAACCATCTTCTTCTTCTTCATACTCCATTGTACTTCCGACAACACAACTTCAACCTTCTCCAATAACTCACTCTCAAGCTTCATTTGGACATTCTGAAACAACTTATTCTCAAACTCCACACACTCTGATTTTAGAACTTTCAACTCTTCGTCAAGTCTTCTAATCTCCTCTAACATTGCCTCATCAACCCATTTGAAGAAATGGTTATCATTCTTACTCTACACACTGAAATAAAGACAACAATAAGAAACACATATCACAATCAAAGATTGTCCCTAAATCATTAAAATTACCTTGTTTGACACAGCATAAGCCCAACGATAGTATCTCCGGTAAGGATTGTGGTCAGATTTGGATATCAAACCCAGAATTTGCGCACCACACCAACAACTCTGAACCACACCCACAACTCTTCCACTTCCTGGCCGTGAACTTGCTGCTCCAGTCGAACCTCCTGATACATTACTCGCAGCTCCAGACATTGCCAAAATTCAACCTGTATAAGTAGATTCAAAACATAAAGCTAAATTCTCATGTAAACTGAGCTTTTAGAGTATGAAACAGAAAAATTAGGGTCCGAAATTCGAAACCTAGCTACGAACTTACACTAGATGTCAGATATTCGTGAGTAGAGAAGTCGATTTTGCGAAATTGATTTTAGGGTTCTTAGGATTTCAAAAATGTCGAATTGGGGGTTTTGGGTGTTTTAGCGGGTCGATGGATCTGGTTTACTGATGACTCGGTTCTAATATTTGGTTTAGTTTCGGTTATATATGTTTGGTTTCGGGTTTAAAAGAGAAAACTATTAAAACCGAGTTCTATGGGGTTTTAGGTTTCGAACTTTTGGTTCGGGGAGAAAAAGATATTAAACTTTTTCGGAGGGATATCTGAGACTATGAGATACTTTCGGAGACATTTGGTGTGATATCATAGTTCTCGTGGGGAAATAGATCGTTTTCCTATTTTATTTTGTAATTTGATGCATAATTGCATCATGTACAAACTTAAATTTAGGATTCAACTTGCGGTTTTATTCATTTGATTGTGAGCTAAAGCTCAGAAAAAAAAAAGCATCAACTGCTAGTTTTGTAATGCCCTCTTCTGTAAACTTTCTATGACTAGTTATGTACAGTATCAGCCATATGGATGATGTATGATTGAGGATAAATGCTAACAATCTATTATATAACGAGAGAATTTTTCTTCACCCTTCGACTTCCATCTAGCACACAATTTATAAACATATGTCATTTTTTATATTTTTTCAAAAAACAATAAATAAACATATAAAAATATAAAAACTCATTTATATTTGTTTACAAAGTATCTAAATATAATTAAATTACATTTAAATAATGCTACCAATTAATTAGTTAGAAATTAATTAATTAAAAGTAGATAAAACAACAAATAAATAATTTATTTAATAAACAAATAAACAGATCATATTATATAAACAGTAAAATAAAAATAGTAGATGAAAATTATACAAACAAGGTTAATGATACAATTACAAACCATAAAAAAAATGAGAGGAAACACTTAAAATAATTATAACAAAAATATAAATGTAATAATTGATGATGTATGATTGAGGATAAATGCTAACAATCTATTATATAACGAGAGAATTTTTTTTCACCCTTAGACTTCCATCTAGCACACAATTTATAAACATATGCCATTTTTTACATTTTTTCAAAAAACAATAAATAAACATATAAAAAAATAAAAACTCATTTATATTTATTTACAAAGTATCTAAATATAATTAAACTACATTTAAATAATGCAACCAATTAATTAGTTAGAAATAGATAAAACAACAAAAAAAAAATTATTTAATAAACAAATAAACAGATCATATTATATAAAAAGTAAAATAAAAAATAGTAGATGAAAATTATACAAACAAGGTTAATGATACAATTACAAACCATTAAAAATATGAGAGGAAACAATTAAAATAATTATAACAAAAATATAAATGTAATAATTGATGATAGAAAAGTCACATATAATATATTATATTCTTATATAAATTTAAAACTAAAAATATTATTATAAAAAATAATTCCTACTTAAAAAAAAACATAAAGCAGAAAAAACTCACAGAAAAAATTAATAAATGATTACTAAAATATATTTGATTAAAAAAACATGCTTCCGAAAAAAAAAAAAAAAATTCACCTGAAACATTCACAAGTAATTCTCAAAAATTAAAAAATGATATAATACCCAGTACATGATGCATGGATATGGAATCAAAAAAAAAAATACCAAAAATTTATTTAAAATTCATAAATTTATATGTTAATAAATAAAAGTGAAGTTAACGGATCCACAAAACCTCCAATGATATTGAAGGAAGCTAAAAAAAAACAGTTAACTACAATAAAATATAAAGATTCACAAATCTTTACTAATATTCACATTGATAGATATTGAAATATGCAAAGCAAGATCATTCAGTGGTAAATAAAGTGAGAGGGCGTTTCATTACGTAACGCACAATAAAAATTACTATATAATTAGTTTTTTTAATTTAAAATATAAAATCAAAGAAAATGCAAATACACGAGCACGGGAGGACTCCGTGAAAAATGCCTAGTTTTATAAAAGTCACAAAGCTATTGCTCTTACAAAATAGCGCCCATAAAGACTATATCAACAGTGACAACTTCATTCTGTGACACACTGACACGTATAAAAGAATAAGTTGGGGAGTAAATTACAACCTGTACGCATTTGTAGAACAAAAATATAATCCTTAAGAGACAACATCTTCCAAAACTGGGACGAACCATTGGTTATGCTGACTTATATATGATGGATTTTCCAATGCAAACAGAACGTGTGCAAGACTTGGCTCTTTACTTTATTCTTTGTTCCTTTCTTATACCGCAACAGGAGTTTTAGCTCTTCAAGCAACTACACAACATCGATTATATCGGTTGCTTCCCCTCAACAGGTTCGGTAATAGTCCCAAACGTTTTATCCTGTTCTTGAGTAGAACCTTTTATCGTCTGTCCTTGCCTATTTTGTCCTCCTCCCTGCAAATCAAAGTTAGAGAAATCATCACTAAGAGATCTTTAACTTTTTCCAGCATATGAACAAATCAGCTTTTGTTTGCAAGAGACTAATAACTCACAGCTCCCTTTTGTGCAATTAACCTCCTGCTTGAGGGAGCTCTCGCTATTGATGAGGCAGCTGCTGCTGCTGCTACTCGAATCCTGCAAAGAAGGGAGATTTGTCAGTGTCCCAAACATCGTTACACATGTGTTATTATGACGTCAAGAGTATTCACCGAACCTTTTATGTACGTCAACATATTCATCAGTCTCATCCACAATCTCTTCCTGCAAAAGCTCTTCAAACACATCTTCCAAAGTGATGATACCGATAACTTCGCCATCCTCAATATCCTCGGAAGTATGCGAGAAACCATGTGGTACAGTCTCGTTGTTTTGAAATAACGATTGTCTATTAGCCTTGTCGATGTGGACAATGACATTGTCGTGGTTCCCTTCTCTTTTCAGTAACAGAGGTGCAGTCAGATCCGAGTCATTGCTTTCGAAAGTGTTTTCTTCAAGCAGAGTCGAAGGAGGAACTTTGTTTTTGCCCTTAACTTTCACAACTGCAGCCATGTGACTGCTTCCTTTTTGAAACTCATTTAGTATATCATACAGAGGCATATCAGCTGGAACCCTATTAAAGCATCATAACATCAACCACAATACTAAGTTTCATTATACACAGACAAAACGGAAAGGAGTGAAGATCAAAATAGTAATGGCGAAACCTTGGCATTCGACGTATACAAACCGCACTGACAAGTGTCTCTGTTTCAGGTCGAACTGTAAGTAGACTCTTCACCTAACAAAGACAAGGCTTTCTTGATCACAGTTTGCAAAAACATGATAAGCCACTATTGAAACATGCAAGTAAAAGAGTACGCAACGCTTACCAAGAGAAGTCCGATAACGTTTTTCGGATTCCCAGAGTAGACAGGGACTCGGCTATGACCTCGTGCCAGAATCTTACCCATAGCTTCCCTGTAAGATTATATACACACAAAGCAGTATAAGACACAAGAGTCGAAAATAGTTGCAGAAACAATCGCCATGCTTAGCATGACAGTAGGGAACCAAACTCACCAATCCAACTTTGAGTTTACATCCAAGGAGAAGGTCGATTCGATTGGTGTCATGGCTTCTTGTGCAGTCTATCAAACCAAACACCACTTTTGCATGAATTAAATTTTTCACTATCTATCTACACAGATGACATCCATGATTCAAGAATTCTAGAAAGTTTCATCTCACAAATACCTTCTCGGTCAAATCAAGTGCTCCACTAATGATAGTCGTCTCATCATGCGTAAGTTCACCTCCCTTGCCAGCCTAAAACCATAGAGTCATAGCAACAAGGTAGAATAAATTAGTAAACCCGAAACTCCAAAGCAATCAAGCAGCTCCCACGTTTTTTAATACCTCTTGGCTGTGAATGGATACAAGAGCTTTCAACTGAGCACGTCTAAACAAAGCGTCATTGTGTCCCAGTACCAAATCCAAGATCTATCCAAAAACACAAAATGAGGTTAAACCCCAAACAAAAACAAAAAAGTGACAAGAGAAGACCCCAAAATATGAAACTCACTGTCTACACAACGACATATTCAGCAATCAATAACATCTCCAGACCAAGAAAGAACAATCTTGACTTACCTTGCCGATGGGAAAGGCAATAGGGTAGCAGAGAATCATTAAGATGCGGACAAGCCAGACGAAATTCGCTCCAACGGCGAGTCCATACCTGGTGCAGATCGCTTGTGGAATAACCTTAGAAGACGAATGTTCAAGTCAGTCCAAGCCCTTGATAAAACCATAAACATTTAGACTTGCAAAAGTAAAGACACACATACACATACCTCACCGAAAGCAAGAACGAAAGTGACAGAAAGAATAATGGCAACGTACTCATTGAATAGCTTATCCAAGTATATAGGAAGTCCCTGCCATGTAAGTAAAGATCTCACTTTGAGTCTATATAACTCCATCATCATCAAGTTGTGGAATCAAAAAGCAAGAAACTTTGAATAGGAGATTGTACCTCCATTGCAACAGCATTGCACAGAAGCAGTGTCACTAAAAGCTGATGCTGTTTCTGAACAACCGGGAAAATCGCAGCTGAAGAAAGAAACCATTCGCAGTTCAAAGAGAATCACAATCAGATCAAAAATCAAGAATTGATTGGGATACAAGAAACAAGAACAGAGACGAAGAAAGTTACAGGCTTGTTTCTTCTCGTTAGGAGTGCCACTGCGTTGGAGAATCTCGAGCTCGACGAGACCGAGAGACATGAGGCCCAAAGTGAGGCCAGACATAATTCCGGCGAAGAGAACGAGGAAACAAGAGACGCCGGCGTAGACGAACCACCACGGCGATCCAAAAGGAATCGCCTCGCCACCGTTGGCGCCGTTAGATTGTCCGAATCCGGACAACATCCTCGCCGCCGCCACAGCATTGATCAGATGCATTTTTCGTCTTCAGATCCTCGAGAAGAGAGATACAAAAAGCAAAAAGGTGCTTATGATTGATTAATTTACGACCTGAAACGATGAATCTCTGTATCTGTGATCCTGTACAAGACACGCTCTTTTTTCTTTTTTTCCTTTTTTTGATAAATTTTATAATTCGTTGGATCTCTCACTCTCACCAACTTATCGGATTCAGTTCAGTACGACTTGTATGACAAAACGGAAAAAATGTTAAGAAAAAATTGAATTTAGATCCTTAAGGTTTTATCTTTATTTCAAAGTGATCCCTTTACTTTCTCAGACTTCATCAAGCTCCCTACTGCTACATACGTAAGATTGTAATCGTAGTGTGGCGTGTTCATAGAGAACTTGTACAGAAGGAGTAGGATATGATCTCATAAAACAATCTTCTGGAGCAATATGTTTGTAGTACGACTAAGTGACGTTTTCATCGTACATCTAATCACAATTATTCAAAAAGGATCAGTTCTATTAATATCCAACAAAAAGATGGTATATATCGAGAAAGATTCTTGTTTTGGTTGTCAATCGTACTTGTAAGATTACTTGGATCTTTCTCGTGAAGTCTCGTTGTTCACTGTAGAATGTGATTAATGATATACTTCATGCGTTTCTCTGTCTCGGCAGAGATCTTTGTCAATTTTCAGTTCGTTAAAATATAAATTTGACTGTTTTTAATTTTATAAATAAAAATAAATAAAAGATTTTACCCAAAAAAAAAATTAAAGACCGAAGTCGTTTGTAAACAGATGAAAAAAAACGAATAACCTTTTCGAAAAATATTAAAAAGTTTAGACCAAATAAAAAAAATAAATCGAAACAAGATGGAACATAAGAAATAAAAAATTGTTTAAGGTTACTACGTAATTATTTTATAAGAATCAAAATAAAATTAGAAGACAAATCTAGTAGAGAAATGGATATAATGTGTAAAGAATATTATGTCTTTGTTTTCTATTCTTTATTTTGTTTTATAACTAAAAATCATATTTAACATTTTCATTTATTCCACTTGACTTAATATTTGACATTTATTTTAGTAGATTTAGCTATCTATACTATTAAAACAGAAAACATTATAGAAAAAATTTTTTGTACCATGTTATATTACGATTTTTGCCATTGATCCTATTTGATGAGTATCATTAAAGGTAAAATTGTAATTTGCAAATATAAACAAATATGCAAGATATTGAAAAATACAAGTGATTTTTTTAAAAAAAAAAATTTATCAATAAAGCTACCTAATTTCAAAAACCAAATATCTATACTATTAAAACAGGAAACATTATAGAAAAACATTTGTATCGTGTTATATAACGATTTTTGCCACTGATCTTATTTGATTTTGTAAAAGTCTCATTAAGAGTAAAATTGTCATTTGCAAATGTGAAAAAATATGCAAGATATTAAAAATTATTCTCTTAATTTCAAATCTTAAGATATATAATAAATCTGAAAATCTTAACAAAAAATAGTAACTACAATTAATACATTTATTAAAATATATATATATATCATGATATTTTCGATTATGCATTTTTTTTATAAAAAATTGTAATTAACATTAATTAATAAAATTATCAAATTAATATTAATATATTATAATAAATTAATGATTTAATTTTGATCTTCTAAATTTACAAATATAAATTATTAAAAGATTATAAAATATATAATAACAAATCCCGTCTTTAGGACGAACCAGAATCTAGTTACTTAGTTAAATCGCTTTATTATTCTTTTGATTAAATCATTGACTCGAGATTGACAACTAGTTTTTTTTTTGGTCAACATTTGCAATAACAAGTAAAGAAACGATTCTGCTAACCAAACGGGAGGTATAGCATCTACATAGACCATCTCTAAAGGAAAATTCTGAGCATTTCTAGCCAATTTGTCCGCCTTTGAAATCTTTTCTCGAGAGACTTTCACAATATAGAAAGAATCCAAAAGTTGCTTCCATCTCTGAAATTCCTCCAGATGAATTGAGAAAGCAGATCATTCCGAGGAGGTGGATACTATCTTGATTAGCTCAGAACAATCAGTTGCAAAAGTCACAGGACTATATTGTAATGTATACATACACTCCATAGCCCAAATAAGTGCTTCATATTGTGCATGTAACAGGAAAAGACTTCGACGAATATTCCGAGTCCCTAACATCGAACCTGCTATTCCCTCGTTATTACAAAACCATCCATGGCCTGTATAAATATCTGACTCTTTCCAGGCTACATCAAAATAACACCACCAACCCTTAAACCTATCCCTATGGATTTGTGAATTAGCTTGTACCATAGGTAATCTTTCATCTACCCGTTGTGCTTTCTCTCATAATCTCCCTTCAGTTTCCGCTAAAAGAAGAATCTCTTGAGAAGTCTTATTCCTATTGTCGAAAACTTTTTCATTTCGACTTTTCAAAAGATACCAAATTATCCACGGATAGTAACTATCTGTAATGTCCTTCGGAATTCTCCAGAATAAATAATCCATATTCGTATATGTCCAACTAGTTTGATTGTGTGGGTTCTTGACAGAGTCATTTATTTTGAACCAATCTAAGTTTGCGGTCTGACTTTGCCTCGTGCACTTTACTCTGTTTATGTCCCTTAGAATTATAGCTTATTAAAACTAAATAATGTGTCAAGATATACATCCTCTTATCGGGATGTTTTGGAGAGTTTATATGGGCTCATAGATTTAGAAAAGGCCCCTTTAACTTATATCATTGGTGTATGACTTCATGAGAACATAGGTGAAGGATGAGAAATATATATTCTTTTTGTTTAATAATTGGATAAAAAAATTGGTCGCCTTATGGATATAATAGGGGACTCTGGAGCAAGACCTCTCGGTATTCATCGTTCAGCTACTAATTCAGAAGATGTAAATGGTCAGAACTAGAGCATTAGACGATGCATATGTCTACATATAGGAGACATGTTGCAGGCAAATTCAAGCGAGATATCCTCCTCTGAATTCAGTTGGTCTCTAGACATTCGACAATGGAAACAGGACCACGATAAATACAAAAACAGGTTCGTGTCTAAAAAACTTGGGAACTCCTCTGTAAATCCAAACCAGTGGATTCATGGCATCACGTGTTTGCACAATATATACCACGTCATTTATTCATATCTTGACTAGAAATCTGCAAAAACGTTCTACAAGGATCACACTAGCTATAAAATGGGGAATGATGCAAGCATCTTATGTGGAGAGTTAAATAAGACAAATGATCATCTGTTTTTTTGCATGTACTTACTCTTATATAGTTTGGACCATTTTATTATGTAAAATATTGCTCGGCTCTAGAAACAAAAATAAATATAGGGATTGGAACATAATGCCACAGTTCATCATTCGGAATCACTTAAACAAGTTGGACTTGGTGCTTGGTCATTTAACCTTCCAAACTTTGGTTTATGGTCTGTGGAAAGAAAAGAATGGACGAGGTCATCAATAACCTTCCCATTCACCTCTTAATCTTAGCATCTACTATCAATAATGAGAATAGAAATCGTCTCACCTCAATCCAAGCTCTGCAAAGTGATGAGAGAAATGATTTGTTGCAAAAAAAAAAAAAAATCATGTTTAGAGACATTATATTTTTTCCTTATTTCTGATACATAATTACTTTTTCTGTCAGAAAAAAAAGTCATTTGTGGAGGAGGGCAGAAGAAAGAGTTTGAAACCTCAATTTGCCATCAAAGGGAGAGAAGCAAATGTGTGGCCAACACCATTGCTAGAAAAAGTTCTTCACTTAATTTTGATTACGCAACTCTAGATTTTCTCATTGGCTTGTTCCAGTATTTGAGAAGGATAAACCTAGTTTATGTTCTTGGTCTAATTAGTTTGGTTGTTTGTTGGAAATAAAAACAGAGTAATCTCGATAAATGTATACATTTTGGTTGAAAATTTTATAATACAAAAAAAAAGACCTATAGCTTTTACACAACTGCCTTATGAATGTATATATTGAGGGAGTGTAATTGCCGTATAATTAAAAAATGCTTATATCAACCATACATCACAAAACCAGTACAATACTTCATGGCGGTCTGAATCTTAGAACATGGTTCAAAAGGGAAAATTTTCAGTTCAATGGAGATTTCAAGGACCAGAAATTTCTTAATTCATCAAGCCAGTTAAGTGATTTGGAAGAATCTGTGTTGAACAGATCGTAAGTTTGAACATGAAATCCAAATTGACGCTTAACAAAAAAAAAATAAAAAATTGGAATCTTACTAGAAAGGTTATTGTTTACTACAATGAATTAAGAACAGTCAAACAACAGCAACACGCCCGAATCAAACTCACAATCCTTTTTGTCTTCTTAGTATAAAGTTGGTTAAACTAAAACTCGAAAACTTCACTCCCAAGTAACCGAGATCATCGAATTAGCAAGTCCAGATTCGTCAAAAGTGGCATTTACTCCATAATCAAGAGTCTTGGAAGCACCAGGAACCGCTTGTACCAGCTTAAACGCCTTCCTCTCAAATCCTTCCATGTGAGAATAACAGAAAGACCAAAGAAGCTGGATTGGTTCGGTCTTGAGAAATCTCCTCTGCTTTCTTCTCCCATCTGGAAACCGAACACAGACACTGCACACAACGCTTCGATCACATTCTCCGTTTGGCTCTTCTGTCAAATCCGGGAACTCTAACCTAGTCTCCTCCTCTTTCACTTCTTCAAACTCTTCAACTTCGCAGTCTCCGTTTGGCTCTTCTGTCATATCCAGGAACTCTAACAAATTCTCCTCCTCCTTTACTTCCGCAGAATCTTCGAATTCGTGCCCCCAAGAAGGAGCCACTATCTGATCCTTATTGTTGCTTGAAGACCAAGTCTCCTCCTTTTCAAACTCTTCACCCCAAGAAGGAGCTACGTTGTTGTTGCTTGACGACCAAGTATCCTCCTTTTCAAACTCTTCACCCCAAGAAGGAGCCACGATGTTGTTGCTTGACGACCAAGTATCCTCCGTTTCAAACTCTTCACCCCAAGAAGGAGCCGGGACTTGATCAGTGTTATCCCTTGCCGAACCAATGTGTTCCTCCTTCGTTTCAGGGTATCTCTTCCTTATAAGAGAAGCAATGTGTTCATGAGGATCAGCCTCCAAAAACCGCGACAAATCCTCCACAAAACTCTGAGCTTCAATCACGCCGCTCCACATACGCATCTTCTGACCAGTGACGGGATCGATCACAAGAACCACAGGAGGAGCAGCGTCGATTTTGTAGAAGGTCGAGATTTTCTGTCCTTCGACTGTATGATCATAGACCTGCCATAAGACGAAGCTAGACATGACGGCTTCTGACACGGTGTCGTTTGACCACAAATCTCGATTAATCGTGTGACAAGCAAACTCTGTTCTTGATTGGAGATTCACCAGTAACCATAGATTCTGTGTACAAGAAGTTGATTTCGCTTCTTCAAACGAACGACCCTCGAAAAGCAAGTCTACAGGAGGACGATACATGGAAGAAAATATCGAATCTGATTCTTCATCATAGGTCGTTGAGTGGTCCGAGGTCTCATCGTCACTTTGCGCCGCGACATGATCTTCGTTATACATGGAAAGATTATTGTTGTTGTCGAGGAGAAAGAGATTGATGGATTCGTCTATGTTCCAATTCGTTGTCTCTAAGAACCCTTTTGCTGTTTCAACAGTCTGACCAACAGCGATTTCGAGGAAAGACGAGATTAGTTGATCATGTTCTTGTTCTATAGGATTCGTGGACAGTGCTTGAGGTGTTTCGTTGTTGAGCATGAGATTGATTTCTTCGTCAAGCTGCGCCCTTGTTGTTATCACTCTGTTCTGTCGGTTAGTCCTCGAAAAAATTGCCTTCATTGTTGCTGTTCTGAAAGAAATCAACAAGTTGTAGGCAAAGATTAAAAGATTAAAGAGCGAATCAAAGAGAAGAAGTTGCGAGAGTTTTTTTTTTATCAAGTGGAATAATTAGGGTTTGATTCTGTTTATATAGATCTAGAGAGAGAAAATCTCTTTAGGGTTTGTTTCCTTTTTCCTGCTCCGACTGGTATAGTAAAAAAGATATTTTGTTGTTTTCAGTTTAAATTGTGTATGATATTTTCCTTTTTTTTTTTATTTTAGATACACCGCCTTTTAGCAGAATTTTGATTAATTTAGGTGGGATTTTTTTAATAAAAAAAGGTATTGTCAATTATCTGATATTTAGGTGGGGTTCTGTGTTTATGTGAACTAAAATTAATTATTTTTCTGTTCTATTTAAATGGGATTTTGTAACATCAAATTATATAGCAATCTATCACATTTTTATTTAGTTTTTAACTGTAATTAATTATTGCAACTTTTTTTTATATAAAGATCCATGTGGGATCTCACAATGAACAATTTTATTTATAAAAGATTTCTTTTAATCTTATCTTGCAGAAATCTGATATCGTGGAAATCTAATTTTATATCTTCTAATATAGAAATATTAATTAACCATTTAAATAATCACTGGACTAAAAAAAATTTACATTATTTTTACAAATTAGATAAATAATTTATTTTATCATTTAAATTATTATTATTCAATTGTAAATTACGGAAACAATTACCAAAATAATTTTCGAATAAATATAAAAAATTAGGTAGAATAACTAAAAAACTTATATTTAAAAAATTAACCATTTTTTTACTTTTTTCTTTTTTAACTCTTTTTATTTCTATGGTTATTTTATTAATTTTGGTTATCCACTAAATTCACTCTAATTTTATCCTCTTCACAAAGATCCATAACAAAAGGAACTTATCTGCATCACATACATACAACTATAACCTTTATCATGCAAAACCAAAAGAACAGTCTACTACCATACTAGACTAATAGAGTTTCCACTAGCAAATAGATGAACAATTAGATTACTTTTTTTGGGAAAGAAAACAAATAGTAGAAAAACTCATTCAAGCCCGCTTTCTAAATATGAAAACCTAGTCTTCACCCTTTGCTTTTTCGGTGGCTTGAGCTGTTACCACTGCTGTGCCTCCCGAGCTGATTTTGGAGATAAAATCATCCTTTGTAACTAGAAGATTTATTACAAATAATATCTTTATTGTCCATGAATTTTTTTACACTCCAAACAAATTTTATAAGTTCAAATTTGTTACAATCAAGACATATAAGTAAAAAAATTGAATGGAGCTTTTTAGAATTTTTAATGCTGAGGTTGGGTTTCAATGCGAGGTGGGTGTGAGGATTTTGACTTGGCTACTAAAACCAATGGATCTAAAGCAAAAATTAGTAAGAAGACAAGTAAATTGTTTACCCAATTCCCATCTTCTAACTGGTATTTTTGGGGAATGATTTCTTATCCCTCAACTTCCACTATAATCTTAGAATTACAAGTTTTTATCTCTTTAGGTTACAAGAAATTTAGAGAAATAATTATGTGTTTGTGTGGCTTAGTTACAAAGTGTTTTAAGTTAAAGTTATTTATACTAAACATCATCTCTTCACCTTGCATGAATTTGAGCTTCTTGTATGCAAACCCATAATCCTCTCTTTTTTATTCATGTAACTGCGAAGCCCAATGATTTGGCACAAACAAAATAAATTTGGGTTGGTCAACTCCCACAGTGGGTGACATATGTAAAATGGTGTGCTTCATTGGTCTCTTATCAAGTTTTACCTATGTTCAAAAAATCGTTAGGCGTTAGTTAGATAGTCATAAAAGATCTAGCGCCTCAGTCATTTATCGGGGATTTGTTTTAGAGAATTTTTAATATTATATATAATTACTATTAATTTTACAACAATTTAGTGGTTATATATTTAATTTGCTAAATATTTTTGAAAATCGAAATAGCTCAATTAGTAAAAAAAAAAAAACATGTTTGAAAGAGGCTATGTCATTGATTTGATGCCCCAAAAGTCTGTTATTTACATTTTTTCATTAATTCTATTAATGAGGGCACAAACTAGTTATTTCAAAGTTATATTTTTCAAATGATTTCAATAAACCCAATAAACCTGCAACTTTAATATATTGCAGCCAACCACTTTTTAACTTATTTGTCATTGATTTTACCTCTGATTCAACTGGTTTTGACAAATAAATGATAGATCCAACATATAGCATCCTATTTAATTTTGAGTTAAAAAGAAATAAAAATCAAGTTTTTTTAGTTTTCTCAATTTTAATTATGATTTGGGTAAAATCCCGGCGGATCTCGGCCGCCCAACATTTAACTGGCGCTTAAACAGCCTTCCCGGCCACGTTTTTGAAAGGAGTTTTACTGAATGGAGAACCAGATGGACGTATTTAACTATCAAGGACCCACTATCTCTGTTCTCGTTCATTGTTTTAACAGTTTGGTTTGATGTGTCTAGATATCTCACATTACGACTTTCGAAAACTCCATGACAACAAATATTAGAACCCTATAGACAGAAGAAAACAATCAAACAACATGTAAAGAATCACCAAAACTAGAGAAATAAGATCCACTATTAACACATGAAGATTCGTAGAGTCGCTTTATTTCTGAAACATAAAACTAACACAAACTGAAACAACAGCGTTTCAGATTAAAGACCTTTTTATGTTTGAATAGAATTAAACTATTTACCTCTTGCATGAACTTGATAGATCTTGATCATGTTGTAACGTCAAAAATGCTTCAGTTCCATGAGATTTTTTTTTTTCAAAATTAGCGCGTAATTATTCCACAAGGGATTCTTCTAATCTTTACCCCTCTGCTTATCAATTAGATATGCGGATATTTGCAAGATTACTAACATGATTAGCTAATTTAACGATCTTTAAACACCACAGTAGTCGATCTATGTTTAATTTTGAACGTTATTCAAGACCCTCCAATTTCTCACAGTTGGATCATAGTGTTGTGATCGGCTTTCTAAAACAGATATTAGATCGATATATCTCATTGAGATGACAAATGACATTGATCAAAATAGCAAAATAGACAACTGGAACTTGAAAGAAACAAACTATTAAAACCAAGATGTAAGAAAAAAACAACAAGTCCGGGTCTAAACCCCAAATCTTCATTCCCAAGTAACCGAAACCATCGAATTAGCGAGTCCAGATTGTTCGAACGTGGCGTTAGCTTCATAATCAAGAGTCTTTGAAGCACCAGGAATCGCTTGTACCAACTTAAACTTCTTTCTCTCGGATTCCTCCATCTGAGAATAACAGAAAGACCAGAGACGCTGAACTGATTCGGTCTTGAGAAATCTTCTCTGCTTTCTTCTCCCATCTGGAAACCGAACGCAGAGACTACACATAATGCTTCGATCGCAACTCTAGAAACTCTAAACAAGTCTCCTCCTCATGTTCGGCTAAAGTCATCGTCTTCATTAATTCGATGAGATCATCGTAGTTGGTTGTCGAACAAGTCTCCTCCTCATGTTCGGCTAAAGTAATCGTCTCCATTAGTTCGATGAGATCATCGTAGTTGGTTGTCGAACAAGTCTCCTCCTCATGTTCGGCTAAAGTCATCGTCTCCATTAGTTCGATGAGATCATCGTAGTTGCTTGAAGAACAAGTCTCCTCCTCATGTTCGGCTAAAGTCATCGTCTCCATTAATTCGATGAGATCATCGTAGTTGCTTGAAGAACAAGTCTCCTCCTCCTTTACTTGTGCACACTCTTCAAATTCGGGCCCCCAAGAAGGAGCCACGATTTGATCACTACTCTGGTTGTTTTCAGGAAAAATCTTCTCTGTTCTTATGCCTTCTTTTCTTGTCAGAGAAGCAACGTTTTCGTGAGGACGAGCATCCATATAGTTCTTCAAATCCTCGAGAAAACTCTGAGCTTCAATCTCCCCGCTCCACGAACGCATCTTCATACCAGTGATGGGATCGATGAGGAGCACAACAGGAGGAGCAGATTCGATCTTGTAAAGAGTAGAGATTTTCTTTCCTTCGCTTGTAACATCGTACACTTGCCATAAGATGAAACTGGACTCGAAGGCTTTCGAAACGGCATCGTTTGCCCATAACTCTCGGTTAAGTGTATGAGAAGCAAACTCGGTCTTGGACTGGAGATTCACTATCAACCATAGATTCTTTTGGGAAGATGTTGATATCGCGCCACTAAACGAACCTTTGAAACGAAGTTTCCGATGAGGACGGTACAATGAAGACAATATCGAGGAATCTGATCCAAAAAGAGGGAGGGATGGTCTTGCTTGAGGAGGTACTTGGATGGGAGTTTGAGAGATGTAAAAAGAACTATGGATAAAAAAGAGGTTAATGGCTTCTTCAAGGTTCCAGTTTGTTGCCTTTAGGAACTGTATGGCCGTTTCCATGGTTTGACCAACAGCGATCTCGATGAATGATGAGATACAATCATTCGTTGCAGCCTCCATTGTTTCTTGCACAAAGAGAGAAAAAAGAATTCAAGGGATCTCTAAGAAGAACGATTGACGAAGATAGAGAGTTTTTGAGAACTTGTATAAGAGTTCTCTAACCTAATCGTGAACTCGTCTTGTTTCTTGGTCAATCTAAAAAGAAATTATCTTTTCACTTTTTTGGATTTATCTTTGCAATTATCCAGTGTTTTTATTTAATTTTTAAATCAAAACAATACAAACCTGCAATTTCAGTTTGGATTTCCCTTCAGATTTGTTTGATTCAGGAAAAAATACAAAATTGAATAAAAAGATTTTTTAAAATTTAATTAGATACATATATATACATTTATTTTTAGTATAATTATTGATATATCTACCCTATTAAAAAAAAAATATATTATTGAAAAACTTTATCTACCGTGTTATATTATGATTTACGTCATTACAATTCAAATAAAAGTTTAAAATTTCATTAAGTGTAATAGTATCAAATCAATTTCAAACTAATTAATTCATAATATCTTTTAATATCTTTCAACATCTTATTTTTTCAAAATATAAATGTTTGCTTCCTATTTAATTATAACAAAATCTTATACAACTCTTTTACATATATTTTAATTTTTTAACTCTTAACTATCTTTTTATTATAAATTATTATTAAATTAAAATTTTGATTTATAAAACAAAATAAATAAAAATCTTCTGATATATACACATATATATATATATATATATATATATATATATATATATATATATATATTTCCTAATGGTAAATATGATTAAATGAATTAATACACCAATTATTTTATAAGTTATAAAAAAACTTAAATATATACACATAAATTAATATAAGTACTAGATTCTGGCCGACGAGATTTGTTATTATATATTTTATAATATTTTACTAATTTATATTTGTAAATTTAGAAGATCAAAATTAAATCATTAATTTATTACAATACATTAATATTAATTGATAATTTTGTTAATTAAATTTAATTACAATTTTTTTTAAAAATGCATAATCGAAAATACCATGAAAATATATTTTTTTATTAAACTTTTTATAATTATTTAAGACGTGTTTAAATGTATTAATTGTAGTTACAATTTTTTTGTTAAGATTTCTAGATTTATTATATATTTTAAAATTTGAAATCAAGAAAATATCTTTATTGAAAGATTAAATTTAAAAATATATTTTTGGTTTTTGAAATTAAGTACTTTTAGTGATAGATTTATTTTAGAATGTCACTTGTATTTTTCAATATCTTGCATATTTGTTCACATTTGCAAATTACAATTTTGCCCTTAATGAGACTCTTAAAATATTAAATAAGATCAATGACAAAAATCGTAATATAACACGGTATAAAAGGTTTTTTCTATAATATTTCCTGTTTTAATAGTATAGATGTATAGTATGTATATTATAAATTAATTTTAATTAAATTTTGACATGTAAAACAAAATAAATAAAAATATTATGATATATATATATATATATTCCCTAATGGAATTAAATGAATTAATACACCAATTTTTATAAGTTACAAAAAATTGAAGTAATTATACATATCAATTAATATAAATATGTATATTATAATTTAATTTTTATTAAAATAATTATATATTATGATTCCATCCTTAAAACGAGCCAAAATCTAGTATATAATTAAATATAACTTACCTAGAAATTCTCTTAATTTAGTGATAGTGATTGACAAAAAAAAAAAAAAATTAATGAAGATAAATGTAGAGAAAATTTATAGGATAATACAAGTAAAATTGTTCGATGTGATTTACATAAATTTCCACTATCACGGAGTATAGTGGAGCATGGTAGAATGTAGTAGGTAGAGTAATTCCTTAAATAATGGTTTGTATAGTTTGTTCTCAAAAAATTTGTAGCAAAAAGTATTTTGGAAATTATTTTCTTAACAATTATAGTTTTTTTCGATTACAATGAAATCAATTCTGGTTCGGTTTCAATTTTTGTTTCTTTTTTAAATTGGATTATAAAACAGCAAAGCCAATAAACAAACTTTGGTTTTTTTTTTTTTCCGATAACCTTTCTGAAGCTGCTTGTTTATTTTTTCCAGAAACTATAGTTTTGTGTTTAAACCATTTATATTTCCAACATGATTAGCTAATTTGTAATCTTTAAACACCACAGTACGTCATTGATCTATGTTTTGAACATTGATTCAATTTCTCTCTGTTGAATCATATTGTTGTCGGATTTCTAGAACATATTTCGTTGAGGAGGTGAGGTCTCATTGAGGTCATTTTGGATCAAATTGAACTTTCCTTTATGAGCATTAGAGCATCAAACTGGACTTAGATAAGAAAGATGATATAGGGGATGAGATTCTCAGAATTGGTAAACCATAAAGTATTGAGAACCAAAATCTTGAGGGGGTGTTATTCATTTATGTATTTTAACTGATTTAGAAATCTGTATAAAATTTATAAATCTAAGTAAAATATTCCGATTTTCAAATATAATATGTGAATTTTAATAAGTATTTACAAATCCGAGGGTTTTTCTTCGGATTCTAATCTTTGTATTTTTAACAAAAGAATTTACTCAAATCCACCAAAATTCATTATAAAAAAATCAAATCTATTAATGAATCCGTATGATTGAATAACATCTGATTTGAATTGTGATTTATAAATCATAAAACCAATAACAGTTGATTTCAACATGGATTTTAAAATCATAAAATCAATAACACTGAATTTTGTTAAAATTTATAAATCTATTAAAATACATAAACCAATAATCCCACTTAGTAAATCATACTCTAAAATTTACTAATTTTTGTTGCCATTGAAAACAAAAATACAAAACTTTGACGTCGAAGATGAATCTCTAAATTCAACGACCTTCCTGAGACTCCAAAATCATCTACTACCATCCCGTATACATCTCGCAGCTAAACTAATGGAGCTTCCACTATATTTGTTCGTTCCAACGTACTAAAAATAGTAGTCTTGCAAAAAAGAACAGTCATTACCAATGAACTTAAAAGTTCTCAGGACTGAACTGATAGAGCATTTTAAAACAACTAAAACAAAGTTACACCATCCTCAACATATAATCTCAACTCTTCCATGTTCTTAGCTTCTTGTAAACACTAACACTTGCCTTCAACTCCATAATTCCTTAAAACCATATAACTGCAGTGAGTGAATTTTATCTTTGTTTTTGTTATTTGATCTCCTCAAGTCTTTTTTTAAAATAGCACATTGGTTAGCTCAAAGCTGCGTGGAGTAATAAGGTAGAATGTGTATTGAGAAGCTGCAGGACTTTAATGGACAAAACAAAAATTTATTAATAGTAAAACGTAAGAGTGCTCTGTTTTGTGAAAATTGCAAGTTTCAACTCAATATTCACATTTGACAAACGAAGCAAAAGTCTGGAATTACAAGAAGGAAAAGATTTCTTCATAATTACTTCAACAACAACAGGTCAAAATCTTCACTCCCAAGTAACCGAGATCATCGAGTTTCCGAGGCCAGATTGGTCGAAACTTGCATTAGCTCCATACTCCAGAGTCTTGGAAGCACCAGGAATCGCTTGTACTAGCTTAAAAGCCTTTCTCTCTGATTCCTCCATGTGAGAATAACAGAAAGACCAAAGAAGCTGAATAGGTTCGGTCTTGAGAAACCTCCTCTGCCTTCTTCTCCCATCTGGAAACCGAACGCATATACTGCACACAAGGCCTTTTTCACAGTCTCCCTTTGGCTCTTCTGTCAAATCTGGAAAATCTAAACAAGTCTCCTCTTCCTTTACTTGTGCAGACTTTTCCAATCCGGGACCCAAAGAAGGAGCCACGATGTGACCAATGTGGTTGCTTGAAGAACAAGTCTCCTCCTCCTCCTTTACTTGTGCAGACTTTTCAAATTCGGATCCCCAAGAAGAAGCCATGACGTGACCAATGTGGCTGCTTGAAGAACAAGTCTCCTCCTCCTCCTTTACTTGTGCAGACTTTTCAAATTCGGATCCCCAAGAAGGAGCCATGACGTGACCAATGTGGTTGCTTGAAGAACAAGTCTTCTCCTGTTGTACTTCTGCAGACTTTTCAAATTCAAACCCCCAAGAAGGAGCCACGATGCGACGAATAGTCTGGTTACTTTCAAAGCAAATCTTCTCTGTTTTCATACGTTTGCGGCTTGTTAGAGAAGCCATGTAACCGTGAGGACCCTGATCCATGTACTTGATCAAATCCTCCATAAAACCATGAGCTTCAATAGCGCCCCTCCAAATTTCCATTTTCTGACCAGTGATGGGATCGATGAGGAGCACCAAAGGAGGAGCAGATTCGATCTTGTAATAAGTAGAGAATTTCTTTCCTTGGGTGGTATCATCATAGACTTGCCATAAGATGAAGCTGGACTCGACGGCTTCTGAAACGGCATTGTTTGACCACAAGTCTCGGTTAAGTATATGAGAAGCAAACTCGGTCGTGGACTGGAGATTCACTAGCAACCATAGATCCTTCCTAGAAGAAGTTGATTTCGCCTCATCAAACGAACCTTTGAATAGAAGTTTCCGAGGAGTTCGGTACAAAGAAGACAAACTAGTCGATTCAACAGCACACTCCAAATCTAAAACTTGTGATCCAACAACAGAGTCGGAATCTGGATGTTCTGGTTTCGACTTCCAGATCTCTTCAGGACATACTTCCACCGGAGTTTGATACATGGAAGAAGAATCATAGAGAGTGTCAGTAATCGAAGGTAAAAGAGGAGGGATTTGTTCTTCTTCTTGATAATCACTCCAATACTGCTCTGATGAGTTTTGTTTACACAGAGGTTGATTTCGTCTGTGGATCAAGAAGATGTTAATAGCTTCTTCAAGGTTCCAGCTTGAAGCCTCTAGGAATTTTATTGCGGTTTTCTTGGTTTGACCAACAGCAATCTCGATGAATGATGAGATTAGTTTATTTCCGTTGTCACTTGTTGCAGTCACCATTGTTTCTTAGTGTGAGAGAGAAACAAGAACTCGAGAGAAATCAAAAAAATAAAACGATTTAACAGACTTCTCTCACCTTTGCTTTTCTGCTTATATAGTGTCAGGTACGCAGCGGAATTACTTAAGCTTTAACTCTAGTTTGTCCTCTCTTGTCTCACAAGCTTTCTCATTTGTTTGTTAGCAAAACAAGAAAGATAAATGACACCAGAGTTTAACGAGTTCCCCGAATGATTACGGGTACGTCGTGAGGGAACTTCCTCCCTCAAACTCCACTAGAAAACCAAAGCTTACACACGTATTTGTTGTCTCTTTTACAGGAAACAAAACGAGAAGTTTAGAAGAAGCTCTAATGACCAACCTTATCCTAAACTGCACAATTAAGCTCCCTTAAATAGCAATCATCTGTGCCGTTTGGTTATTGCAGCAGCTTCCACAATTTGGGCTTTAGTGTATAAAGGCCCATCAATTGCCCAAGAGACATATGTCAAAAGTCAATCTTCACAAATCTCCACATTTGACTTGACATACTCTCTTTGCTTCTTTGGTTTTTCCGACAGAAAAAACACGATCCTTCTTCTGATCAAGTGGCTTTTCAAAATCTCAGACAATCTATGTTATCTTCTCCGATGTTTCCTCACGGCATCTTTGCGGCTCCGATCTCCAAGCTCAGGTAACTCCTTAAGCTCAAGCTATTGTCTTCCTCATAGCTATCCTTCGGATTTCAAATTGCATGTAAGATTTAGAAGGCACTAACCTCATTTCTGTTTCTTTCACACTTCCAATGAGATCGAAGCTGAAGCTCCAGCTGCTTCAAAATAAAAAAAAAAAACCAGGTAACTCTCTGAAAACTCATGCTTGATTTCTCCTTGAAGCGAAAGCCATCAACTTCTTCTTTTCTTCTGCGAAAACAGAGACCTTGAAATTGTTTCTGATTATTCCATCTACAGATGAACCTGAGAAAATAAGCTCCACCAGTCTTAGAGATCGCAGGTAACAGCTTTTACTCTGCACCTAATTTATTATTTGAAACAGAATCTTCAATTCCAGTAAATCTGAAAAGTAACACATCAAATAGATCTTGTCTATTTTCTTTGCACTTTGGCAATACACCATTGAAGATTTCTGTGATCTTTCTTCAATCTCCTTCTGATTTTTAACTTGCAGCTCAACAACAAAACTCTGAATAACCCATTTTGATGTCTAAACCACTGCCACAACTGCTCAGGTAACTAACAGTTACAAATTCCTGCAACTTTAGTTTATCAATTCCTCACGTCAGCATTAAATTTGAGAACTTACACTTCTCTTTTGCTTGTCTGAGGTACCCATTGATCCTGAGCTTCTTTCACAGCTTCAGAGGACTCTGAGCTGCACCAGACCTTCTTCAAACCGTTTTCCAGGTAATGATTTTGTAAGTAGGTCTGCTGGATTGATAGATGTATGAATCTTCTCAACTAGGATATCTCCTTGCTCAACATGGTCTCGAATGAAAAGGTATTTGACAGCTATATATTTGGTCCTTTCATGAAAAACTCCATTTTTAGCCAAACGTATAGCACTTTGTGAATCACAAAACACCTTGAGTTCTGATTCTGAATTAACAAACCCCAACTCAGAACAAATTCCTTTCAACCAAATAGCTTCTTTAGTTGCTTCTGTGAGTGATATATATTCTGATTCTGTGGTAGAGAGTGAGACAACTTGTTGTAACCCTGATCTCCAACTTACTGTATTTCCTCCAACCTGAAATAGATAGCCAGTAATAGATCTTCTCTTGTCTAAATCTGCATCACAGAATCCTTGAATCTTGAACTCTGAACTTTTAGTAAATGTCAAATTTAGGTCCAATGTTCCTTTTAGATATCTCATGATCCATTTCACTGCTTGCCAATGAAGTCTTCCTGGATTTCCCATAAATCTACTAACCAAACCCACTGCATATCCCAAATCAGGCCTGGATCCCACCATTGCATACATTAAGCTACCAACTGCACTTGCATAGGGTATATCCTCCATGAGTTCAGCTTCTGCAATTGCTTCCTTTTCATTTAAGCTCTTGAGTTTGAATTGAGATCCTATGGGAGTGACCACCGGCTTTGCCTCAAACATATTGAATGTTTTCAGCACTTGACCTAGGTATCTGCTTTGTGATAGTTTAAGAATCCCCTTCTCTCTATATCTGAAAATTTCCATTCCCAAAATTCTGTTAGCAGATCCTAAGTCTTTCATTTCAAACTCTTCCCCCAAACTCTTTTTCAGCTTTTGAATTTCTGTCATATCTTTTGAAGCAATCAACATGTCATCTACATACAACAGCAAGTAGACTTGATTCAACACCTCTGATCCTCTAACATAGACACACGGATCATACTCACTTCTGTGGAAATTTTGGTCTTTCATGAACCCATCAAATTTCTTGTTCCATTGCCTTGGGCTTTGCTTGAGACCATAGAGTGACTTAACCAAGCGACACACTCTATTTTCCTTTCCTTTAACCTCAAACCCTTCTGGCTGGCGCATGTAAATTTCTTCTTCCAACACACCATGTAAGAAGGCTGTTTTAACATCTAGTTTCTCTAACTCCATGTCATGATTAACTACAGCTGATAGTAGTAACCTAATAGAAACATGTTTGACCACAGGTGCAAAGACTTCATTGTAGTCTATGCCTTCCACTTGTGAAAATCCCTGAGCAACTAGTCTTGCTTTATATCTTGGCTCCTCAACTCCAGGAATTCCAGGTTTCCTTTTGAATATCCATTTGCAGCCAATAACCCTCTTATTTTCTGGTTTCTTAACCAAATTCCAAGTGTGTGCCTTCTTGTGAGAATCCATTTCCTCATCCATTGCACCATCCCACAACTTCCATTCTTTGCTTTTCTTAGCATCTGAGTATGATGCTGGTTCATCTAGATCAACAACTTCTGCTCCAGATAATGCATATGCTACAAAATCTGTGTCTGCAAACCTTGAAGGTAGTTTGCTTTGTCTCCTTCCTCTGTCCCTGGCTAGGAGATAGCTGTCTAAGTTCCCTTGATCTTCTATAGATTCAGAACTCTCATCACTGTCTGTTTCTGAAGAATCTGATTCTGAAATTTCAGTTTCTAAGGTAGCTCCACCTTGAACTGAACTTTCTGTCCCTGAAGTAGCTCCACCTTGAGTTGAACTTTCTTCTTGCACACTGTCATTTGAAGGTCCCTGGATGAGATCAGTGCTGAAAGTTACTCTTTTATTCTTCTTCATTATATTTTCTTTTGGCTTCAGTACATCTTTGTAGACTTCTTCTTCATGAAACACAACATCTCTACTGACTGTGCACTTTAAATCCTCTGGAATCCACACTCTATAACCCTTCACACCTTGAGGATAACCCATAAAGACACCTTTAACAGCTCTAGGTTCTGTCTTAGCTTGAATGGTGTGAACATAAGCAGTGCATCCAAAACGTCTGAGATGAGACAGGTCTGGTTTCGTTTCTGACCAGACTTCTTCAGGCAGCTTGAAGTCTATGGAAGAATTTGGAGATCTATTAATTAGATAGACTGCAGTAGAAGCAGCTTCAGCCCAAAACTTTTGTTCCAACCCAGTTTCAGCAAGCATGCATCTAACTTTATCCATGATAGACCTGTTCATACGCTCAGAAACCCCATTTTGTTGAGGAGTGTATGTGCAGGTTCTATGGCTCTTGATACCAGACTCCTTGCATAACTCATCCATCTGGTTATTGCAGAATTCCAAACCATTATCAGTTCTTAGACACTTGATTCTTTTCCCTGTCTGATTCTCAACAGCAGCCTTCCATTCTTTGAATCTAGAGAACACCTCATTCTTTGTTCTCAGAAAATAGATCCAAACCTTCCTTGAATAATCATCAATGAAAGTAACAAAGTACTGACATTCTCCCAGGCTCATGGGTGTTGAAGGGGAACCCCATAAATCTGAGTGTATGTAGTCTAAAATCCCTTTAGAAGTATGTTTGCCTTTTGCAAAACTCTGCTTGTGTGACTTTCCTAGCACACAGCTTTCACAAAAGCTTAAATCCTTAACTTCTTTATCAGTGATGTATCCATCTTTCACCAACAGCTTCATGCTCTTTAGACTCATATGCCCCAACCTTGAATGCCACCTTGCAGTCATATCAATCTCTGACTTAGCCACTGCAATTTCATCCTTTGTAACTAGAGATGTCAGACGGGCTGGACCGCGTCCAAATGGCCCGACCCGCTGCGGTCGTTTTTTTCAAATGGGTGGTGCGGTCCGGCCCGTCACGGGCTGCGGTTCAAAAAGACATGTCCAATCCCGCTCCGCTATAAATTTGCGGTTAAGCGGTCCGGCCCGCGGGCTCAAACATAGCAAAAAATGTGGCATCGAAGTTATAACCTTTTGTCTCCCATTAAAAAATTGAAACACCAATTGAATTAAAATTCCATCCAGACGAGAGAGAAGCACAAAAGAAAAATCAGCCACCATCACAAGACAAACTTGGTTCTATATTTTAGAATAATTTATACAATATGAACATAGACTCACCAGCTCTCCATCAAAGTCATCAGAGATAAACACAGGCTTGACATGAAGACGAAAGTTCTTTGTTTTCCAATTAGTAACGTCTTCGTTGTTAACTGGTTCATTCCCAAGTTCGGCTCACTAGATGCATCGTCTTTACCCGGAAAACCAATTTAAAAACAAAGCTAGACATTTTAAACAAGTTACCTTAAAAAAAAAACTGTTTCGAAAGTTTTGAAGTTTCACAAAATTAAAAACAATCAAACACTCGAAGAACAAAACCTGTGAATTTAGAATGCAATATTTGCTCAAGTACCTGATATAGCCTCTTCCACCATTGCCTCTCCTTTGTCGTCAAGATTATCACCACCAAGACAATAGCTGCCGCAAAATCTGAGAAGTTATAATTTGAAGAAGAACCAATTGATGAAACAAATAAATTGGTTCAAAATAAAAATAAAAAATTTATTCAAAAAATGTATGATTACCTATTTACCTTCATGAATTAGTTTGGTTGAACACAAAGACGTTCCCGAGGAGAAATCCTCTAGTTCGATCAAACCAGGAACAACGATCCCATGAACAAGACAAACTCGATACGGAGAAAATCATTGACGTTAGAGACAAGCTGGGTTACAAAATACACAAGATCCTTATAGCAGATGATCTTTCTGATACGATTGATCTCTTCGGAATTGCAATCACAGAAAACAAATTGGATCAATTGGTCAAAACTAGAGAAATCGATAAAATTGCATGTGTTTAAGCGGTCGGCCCGGAAACCCGCTGACCCATAGCGGGTTGCCCCGCGAAGACCAGAAACCGCACGGGTTGGACCCGCGATGCCCGCTATTATATGGGCCTCAATTTTCTTGTCCAAACCCGCACCGCCGCGGCTTTACTTGGGCCTGGCCCGCGGGCCGCGGTCCAATTTGCCATCTCTATTTGTAACAGTCCCTTCAAGATAATACAACCCATCAATGTACTTTCCTGAGATCACCTTTCTATTTCCTTTATAAAACTGAATTCTGCCATTTCTTCCTTCATATCTGCACCCGGCCTTGTCTAGAAGTCCATAAGATATGAGGTTTCTACCCACAGTTGGCATATATCGAACCTCAGTTAGAATCACGTAAGTGCCATCAGGATTTACAATCCTTATCTTCCCCATTCCTTTAACATCACTATGGGTGTTATTTGCCATTAACACCTTTCCTCCTTCAAACTCTTTAAGATCAAATAGTAGATCTTTATTTGGAGTGATGTGGAATGTGCAGCCTGAATCCAGGACCCATTCATCCTTAGGATCCTGCACACTAGCTGTGAGTATAAGAGGCTCAACATAGCTACTAGATGCCACGTTTGCTGACTGTGTTGAGCTTTTGTGAGAGTCTTTGTTCTTCCTCTCAGGACAATCTCTTTTCTAGTGCCCATCTTTTCCACATACCCAACAACCTTTGCTGTTCTTTGGTCTTGACTGTGATCTTGGTCTACTCTTAGACCTCCCTGTTTGTAGCTTGTTGCTTCTCTGATTTGGCCTGCCTCTAGAACTAACAAGAAGTCCTTCAGAAGTTGATCTAGGTTTGTTGAGTAACCCTTTTTCCTTCAACTCCACTTCTTTAGCATAAGCAGAGGTAACAACTTCATTTACAGTCAATGTTTCCTTTCCACTTCCATACTTGAGAGTGTGGACCAGCTGTTCATACTTTGGAGGGAGACTGGTAAGAATCTGAATAGCTTGGTCTTCATCAGAAATGTTTATCTTCAAGCTTTCTAGATCATCTACCAACTTGAGAAACTCATTCAAGTTTTCTTCAATGCTCTTCTGTTCCTCCATCCTAAAGCTTGCAAACTTTTGCTTTAGATAAATTCTGTTGGGAAGTGTTTTGGTTTGGTAGTCTCTCTCTAGAGCTTTGCATACAGCCAGAGCTGTAGGTTCTTTCATGATCTTTCTGAGTATAAGATCTGTCACACTCATGCATATAAGATTCTTGCATCTTTTCTCCTTATCCTTGGCTATAGGATCCAGCTCACTTTCCTCCCCTTCTTTGCCTTTTCCTTTGTTGTTAGTTGATGTCTCCTCTTCAGTTATGCATTTATCTAAACCTTAAATTTCCAACTGTGTACTTCCACAGCCCAAAATCACCTTTTCCATCAAACTTTTCAACATCAAATTTTTCTGAAGTTGGTTCCATGACTTATTGATAATATGGCTTCTTTGTTTTCTTGCAAGTATCCAGAAAACAATTTTATACAAACAACAACAGCCCCACCACAATCACACGACCAGTAGATTGAAGCAGCTCAGCAGACAATATCCAAGATGACCAGAGAACCAGAAAAAACCAGAGAACCAGAAAACCAGATAACCAGATAACCAAGGCTGATAAATCCAAGAAAGACCCCTTCAACAGATCGAGTCGCAAATACCAGGTACGTTTATAAGAAACCCTACCTCACGACTGTTTATGCTTCTGTTATGTTTGGTCTCCTTTTGCTTCTTCTTCTAACACCAGGACGCACTAAACCGTACGCTCTGATACCACTTGTCAGGTACGCAGCGGAATTACTTAAGCTTTAACTCTAGTTTGTACTCTCTTGTCTCACAAGCTCTCTCATTTGTTTGTTAGCAAAACAAGAAAGATAAATGACACCAGAGTTTAACGAGTTCCCCAAATGATTACGGGTACGTCTCGTGAGGGAACTTCCTCCCTCAAACTCCACTAGAAAACCAAAGCTTACACACGTATTTGTTGTCTCTTTTACAGGAAACAAAACGAGAGGTTTAGAAGAAGCTCTAATGACTAACCTTATCCTAAACTGCACAATTAAGCTCCCTTAAATAGCAATCATCTGTGCCGTTTGGTTATTGCAGCAGCTTCCACAATTTGGGCTTTAGTGTATAAATGTCCATCAATTGCCCAAGAGACATATGTCAAAAGTCAATCTTCACATATAGAGAGACAACTCTTTGAGAGGTTTCGTTTCTTTGTTATTCATGTTCAGAGCAGAAAAGGAATATACACACACGTACAGCAAACAAAAAAAGGAAAGTTTCTAAAAAGGGACAAATTAATATTTCCTGATCAATTTTGGGAAAAGAGGATTAATATTTCCTCTAACAAGTACAAAATTATTTATTTCGAATTTTTTTTTTTAAATATAGATATTAGAGTTTCTTAAAAAACTTATTCTTCTACAAACACAACAGTTTTTCATCGACATCGAAATGGTGTACTCCGGCGAATGAAAATTAAGTCGGTGATTTGTTTACGATTTTTTTAATTTGTGGGCAATATTAAGTATATATGTAAAGGGTTTAAGAGTCATTAGT
Source organism: Iljinskaea planisiliqua (assembly GCA_900108845.1). Lineage (NCBI taxonomy): Eukaryota > Viridiplantae > Streptophyta > Magnoliopsida > Brassicales > Brassicaceae > Iljinskaea > Iljinskaea planisiliqua. Next base: position 3,587,053 of record FNXX01000006.1, on the reverse strand, counting down.
TACACCTTAGTCTCTCTCGTGTATTTACAGTTCATTATAAGCAAATCAATATATATATTCAGTACTTATGTATTGGCCTATGTCCCTTATATACTAGTTAAGATCTCTTCCAACTTTTGATGTGGGATAATATTCCTTAATACGCTTCCTCGAGATAATGGCTCATTGACCATTAATCTCAATATGTTTGGGTATGGATCGACGGCACCGGTTATGGGCATGGGTTGTCGATAATTGGACCAACTTTGGGTCAGATTGGGTTGGATAGCGTGGATCGGGCTCTGATACCATGTTAAGTTAGATGGGCTTCCAACTTCCGAAGTGGGATAATATTCCTTAATAGGCAATGTAATGGTCTTTTCCTTAGAATTTGAGATATATTTTTAAATTCACCTAACTAGGAGGAAGTTTCTCAATGAAGTAAATAACTGTGAAAATATCATAGATTGAGCTTTTCTCAGCCGCAAAATCATGCACTAGCAATCTCAACTTGTTCCACTATAGGTTTAGAGTCCATTATTTTAAAGTCAATACATTTCGATCAATATGGTAAACTTTTAACACCCGTGTCCTCAGGCTTGTACATATTCTCAAAGACAATCCGTAGTTCCTTGGATGTTTTGCTTTTAATTTACAGTCAGGGTCTACCAGATGGCCCTTTTTACCTAATTATTGCACAGAAGTCTCCACACATCGAGGATTGAACACCCGCAAGAACGTAAGCATCAATATTACGGTTATTACCAGGAGTTAGCAGCTACATCAATGATCTGAATTTCCTTGTTCAGACCTTTATTGTTAGTGTTAGTGTTGTTTCAGGCTTTGGAGATGTTATACACTAAAGCACAAATTATTACTTGGCCAATCAAATGTGTCTACTTGTTCCTTACAAAAAAAGAAAAAAAAAACAATATGGATAAAAATGACCAGGCTCTATTAGGGATGAAGTTTTTCCATGAGTTTCTTTACATTACTCAATAATTCTCGTCCATTAATGTTTACTAATTTTCTATTCGCGCTTTAAAAACAATTTGTATCAATAAAAAAAAAAATCATATTCTACATTATAAGAGCAAAACATCTCTATTATTAAAATATTTAGACAAAGTTTCTCATCAATAAAATATTATTATCTCAATATTAATTTATCAAATTATTAAATTTTTTTTTTTTTTGCTTTTTTAAAAGGTAAGATATCTTGTGAGATACTTTCAGTAAAATTGATCTACATAACACAAATAATGTGTATCCAAAGATAAAATTATATATACTAGTCAAAGTTAATTAATTATAATTGTTGAAATAGTCAACATATAGAAAATCATATCTTGCAATATATAGAGTAAAAATTAATTGGTGGCAAAAAAAAGTAAAGATTAATTAAATATTAAAGAAAAAAATACAAAGTAAATCCAAATTTTGCATATTTTGCCAACACCGAAAATCTAAATCTTTAGGAAATTACATAAGACTACATCTATTGACCAAAAAAATCTAAAGAATAGATATATACATACACTCAACTGTATTGAATTATTCAAATAAATTTCATTCACAAAATAAATAAAAAACCAAAGAAAACTAATTACAAAATGGCTTCATCAGGCAAATGTTTTCTTTTTGTGTTCTTGTGTCTAACTGTTCTCTTGATCCCAAGTATGCAACAAAAAAAAATCATTTTTTCTCAATTTAAAGCTAGAAAATATAGGGTTAAAGCTATCATTTATTCTCAATCCATATGTTATATTCTTTATGTCTTTTAGAATAATTGAATTCAAGTTTTGTAACATATCTCAGGTACTACGGATGCTGATGATTCACAAAGACATGGACTTTTGGTGATAGGTCTTTGCTCAAAAATTCAAGACTGCAATGCAAAATGCAAAGAATTACACTATTCCGGCGGAGAATGCTTTAAAAAGTCCAGCGGCGCCACCGAATTATCATGTGGTTGTAATGTATAATAATGTTACTGCTGAGATGTTAATTGCATTGTGGAAGTGTTAGTCCTTATATAATAAAAATATATACTACAATTATTTGTTTTTGGTTAAAATCTTAGATAAATTTGTAATGTAATCCAAGCATGCAAATTACAAAACAAATCTAGATTTTAAAAGCGGTGTTAGTCCCTAAACTCACTAGCCTAAAGGCGAGTGATTACGTTTGATGTTTACTACAGGGACTATTAATCTTGGACATTAACAATCTAACTAGATTTTGTCCCGTTCTAAGGATAAGATTTGTTATTATATACTCACTCCGTTTCTTAAAGATTGATTTTTTAGAGTTATATTTTGTTTCACAAAGATTGATGTTTAACATCTAATTAATGCATTTCACTTATATCAAAATCTTTACTTCAATGCAATTTACTTTACAAGATTAACTATTGGTTAGTATTTAGTGCAAAAAATATAAAAAGTCATTTATTATTACTTTATGAATAAATTAAACAAAAAATTAGTATAAAAAATTAAAGTAATAAATTTTTCTTAATTTGTGTGTAAAAGTTAAAACATCAATTTTAAAGGAACAGAGGGAGTATTTATAATTTTTTTTATTTGTAAATTTAGAAGATCAAAATTAAATCATTAATTTATTATAATATATTAATATTACTTGATAATTCTGTTAATTAATGTTAATTATAATTTTTTAAAAAAAAATGCATAATCAAAAATATCATGAATTTTTTTTTTTGTATAATTACTTAAGATGTGTTTAAATGTATTAATTGTAGTTACAATTTTTTTGTTAATTTTTTTAGATTTATTATATATCTTAAGATTTGAAATCAAGAGAATATCTTTATTAAAATATTTTGATCGTATATATGGTTAATATTTAGATTCCTTTATTGATAGATTTTTTTTTAATATCACTTGTATTTTTCAATATAATGCATATTTTTCACATTTGCAAATAACAATTTTATCCTTAATGAGACTCTTAAAAAATCAAATAGATACAATGACAAAAATCGTAAAGTACAAAAGGTTTTTTCTATCATGTTTTCTATTTTAATAGTATAGATTAAATCATCAAATAATCAATTGGTTAAATTAAATCAAACCGTATTTGGTTAGCGTTAAACTAAATCGAATGAACCGCGAAGTAACCTGAACCGGATAAAATTAACTTAAATCCAAATCAATTACAAATATTGTAATCTTTACTCTATTGGGCTTTGGCCTATGTTCTAGAAATGTCTTACTTAGTACAAAAAAATATATATATATCTTTCGTTTATCCAAAAACCAAAAAAAAAAAAAAAAAAAACAAACCTTATCCAGTAACCAACGAGCGTACATCCAATTATTATTCGTATCAACACCGTCGGATCACCCTCTTAACATTGATAACCGTCCGATCTCCGTCCTCCCCTTCACACGTGCCGGTAACTCTGACCGGTTTACTGACTACTCGATTTCTCTTCTTTAAAAACGTGCCCAAGCTTCTGTATTATGCAAAAGAGTGTGTTTCTCCAGTGACTCGGAAAGTGTGACTCGCTCTAAAGACTCTGTTTGACTCGTGAATCAGCGGCGGCGAGAGGTATATATATATATACATATAAAAACTCTGGTTTCTATTTTCATTACTTCGCCGTCGACTCTGATTTCTGCATTTTGAACTTTGTAGTAGTACTAGTAGTGTGATCGGAGGTGGAAGAATGTCGACGATGGTAGATCGGAGTGTATCGACGCTGAATCCAAACGCGCCGGTGTTCGATCCGGTGGGATTCCGCGAGGTTGAGGATTTCTCACCCAAGTGGTGGGAGCTGGTGACGACTTCCAAGTGGTTCCGTGACTTTTGGCTCAGTGCCAACTCGGAGTACGAGTCCGGTGAGTTCTCAGATATGGAGGAAGAGTTCGAGGAGCTAATCATGTCTTCGTCCAGTGAGGCTGAGATCGGTGGATCTACAGTGAGCGGTAACGAAACTACACTTAAACTCAGGGATATGTTGTCTAGTGTTACTTTTGCACAAATTAAGTATTTTTCTGTGGCAGAATCAGATGTTGCTAAGTACTTGAAGGTGCTTTTGAGCATGGCGGAGTCTACGGACAGGAAGCTTTACAGATCGAATGTGTCTTGTTCTCCAAAGTATAACCAGAAGAAGACGAGCAAGTACATGAATCCAAACTTCATTTGTCGCCGGAACCATCACATCTATCAGCCTCGGTGAAGAAGAGCTTGTGTAGAAGCTTCTTCTAGAGAAAAGCAAAAAAGCTCGTCTTCTAGAGATAACCAAGAATCGTTTGTGTTTGATTTGCTTCTTGTAACGTACTACTCTTTCTTGTGAATATTCGTAAAACATCCGTTATGAGCTTTGTGTTATCAAAAATATTTTGCATAGACCACTTGTCATATGAGTGATAAACAAAATTTGGAAGTTTCCTATAAGTTATATAAACCAAATTTGGAAATTTGGAAACGACATCCAACCAAAGTGAATCAGTTCTTGTTCAATTTGGGTTTCAATGCGTTTTACGTATGGTTATGAAGTTACTAGAGATCTATCAAGCTGTGGATTCAAAAAGTATTCAAGATCATTCACCAGAAAATGTGTCTACTTAATTGCTTTGCTTCGTCTTTTTTTGTGTTGATTTTTTTATATAGGAATCAAAGAGTCTTTGAAACGAATCTTTTTGGCCAAGGTTCGGCGTAAACTTCGGAAAACTTGTCTTAAAGCTAGCAAACATTTTACCCAAGTAATGTCTCCTGTGCACAAGTGAGTGTCTCTTGCACCAGCTTGGTTCCCTTCATAACCACAAATAACTAAGTACTCTGACCTGATCAGTTACAAAATCAAGACAAGATACATCACACCGTTAATCTCAAACAGAGACTTGAGATTTGTCATGGACAAATTGAAACCAACATAAAGGTAGAACGAGGCAGAGCAGGAAACACTTCCACGCGATGATTAGGCTCCATCGTAACATCCCTAGTTATAAACAATAAACCAAACCACACCACCAGTTAATGTAAGTAAACACTTACCAAGATGGTTGTTAATGTTTATCAACTCTAGTCCCACCTTTATAAACAAAATCCAACAAATTCAACAATCCAGTTTCTTTCTTAATGCAAAGAATCAATATGCAACACTTGAGACTGTGACTACAAGTCTCATGCGCTCAACTTAAAAAGTTTCCTATCAAAAGTAATTATAATTCCATACATGTTTCATGAAGTTATTGAATCCTCACGTAAGTTAAATACTCCTAACTAACAAGTAACAACACATCTCTGAAAGGAACTACGATACCCCTGCAAATGCTAAGTAATGCTGACTCTTACCATCCAGACATCGACACACAGACAGAGGAAGATAGATCTGGGCACAAGAACAAGTAATTGAAAAAGCAGAGAAGAAATTTTGAGTAAATGAGAGCTGAAGACAGATTAAACACACTGGTCAACGGCAAATAATAGTTTTATGTAATAAAAAAAACAACTCCGAGACAAATATAGTCCTAAAAAAGAGCAGCAACTATTATCAGTAACGTAAACAAAATTTTATATGGCCTTTGTGAAAGGCAATCGCACGATTTAGGAGCTTCCAGCACTGAATCACTACACATTCCACAACAGCATAGCAAGGGTTAGTTAAGATGTGAGTCCCAAACTTCCAAGAATGTAAGTAATCAGGGTACAAGATCTCCAAGAAACATCACACCTGAAGACAATAACAATTGCAACAAAACAAAGATTCGTGTTAACAATTGTTTCGATAACAGAGACAAACTTTTGGAATCTATTCTGCAACTGCAAGTCTACAAAATGATGTTGAGAAAAATGTACGAAAAATCTTGGAAAAACAAACAGAAACATCAAATGAGGAATCTTACCTCTCCAGTAAGGAGGTACTCCTCAGAACACACATGCTACATCAGCTCAGCCATGAACTTCTCATACTTAGAATCTCCAACAGCGGTTGAATATTCTGCAGGTGGCTGTACTGGAGGCTTGGAAGCCCAGGGTGCGTTTCCCATGCTTTGTGAATAGCCAACAGTGGGCGGCATTGGAGGATTAGGTGCCCAGTGTGCATTACCTAGACTTTGTGAGTAATCATATGTTAACACAGGAGAACTATTGGTCCATGTCATGTTACCCATGCTATGGGAATGATTAGTAGACGAGGCCGGTACTGAAGGTGGAACAGCACTGTAAAAAGATGGATAACTTATATATGGAAGCTGTCCAGTCAAACCTGTAACTGAGCTAATATAGTCATTTGGTGAATCAGATGAAGCAGGAGCAGCATTGTCTGCTTTTACCCCTGGTGGGAAGCTTTCACTAGAAGATGGGCTTTGAGAAGCATTGCGAGGTGAAAGAGCTTGTGGCACATGAGGAGAAGGAGGTGGTGGTGGGTAGTGCATTCCATACAAAGACATATGTTGACCAGGCATAGGATGGTAAGAACCAGGAGGAGGAGATGATGGATATGGAGAGTACGAAGGAACAGGACCCCAATAGCCTACAGGAGGAGGATAAGCTTGAGTTGGTGGTTGAGGTTCAGTAGAGGATGGTTCTTGACCTGCAATCCTAACAGCAAGTGTTTTACCTTCTAACCTATACCCATTCATTACCTCTACAGCAGAATTAGCCATCTGGACATCAGCGTACTTCACAAAACCATAGCATTTGCTCATACCAGACACATGGTCCTTGATTAACTTTGCCGTCACAATTTCACCAAAAGGTGAAAAGAGATTAAATAAACCATCGTCGTCAAGCCTCGGAGGTAAGAACCCAACGTACAGATTTGTTTCGTCATATTCCTTGGAAGGTTTGGTCGGACTTGACCTTAAACCATCTTTGTTATCCCATGTAGTAGTAGTACTCTGTTCGAGAGAAGATTCAGGGACATTTCCTCCTAACTCTGCCAAAAAGTTCTGATATTCATCTTCCATCTTCTTCCCAGTAGTACCCTTCATGGGACAATCAATAGTAGGGTGTCCACCATCACCACAAATCTTGCAAAGAACATCACTTTTAAAAATATTAATACTAGAAGGACACGCGTACTGTCTATGTCCCGGCTCACCACACTTTCTACAAAACTCTTCATCCCTTATTGTTCCATTCAAAGTAGCAAGTTCCCTAAGCTGTTGCCTCTTGTGTTCATTCAACACCTCATCAACAGGTTTCAGAAGCTTCTCAACCATACCAACAGCAGCGTCAAGAGATTCTTGTGTCTGAGCCTCGACTAAAACATGCAAGTCCTCATCTTCAGAAGGATCATATTTCTTCTGCTGATGATGCCTACCTTCTTTCGCAGAGCCTTCACCACGAATCACAATCTTAGCACCTGTTTCCTTCTGCATTCTCTTCTGCGTATTTCCCCTTGGTCCAATAATAAGACCGATGAAACTATAACCTGGAAACTCGTTTCTTGGGATGTAAAGCTTCTTCTGTAGCTTAGGAGGTCTATAATCAGCAGGTGGTTTAAAGGAAGGATTCTTGTTTATAATCTTGGAGATGATCTCTTGTCTTTCTTGATTCAGCTTCTCTTTTGCTCTGTACTCTCTAGTGTTTATCCTAACTCCATTGTTATCATAGATAGGCTCTGGTGAAGGTGATCTTTGTCCTTCTTGTCTATCATCTAAAGGCGAACCAGAATGTAGCATCCTTGTGATCTCAAGTAACCTAACATTCAAACTTTGAATGTCGGCATCAAACTCTTCATCTTCCCATCTCGATTTACGCTTCGACGGAGGAGAATCCCAACGGCTTAGACGCTTCCTCCCTCGGACTCTGGTCTCCTCCTCCTCTCCGCCGGATTGTTTCTTGTCGGTTCCACTCAACGTCTTCTCCAATAGCAAAGTCTTCAAGAACTCAGAAGCCGCAAGCTTAGGGTTTAGGTAATACGAAGCGGTGGAGTAAACTAGGGTTTCAGAGGAAGGAGGAGGTTGATAACAAGGGTTTGAACGGTTCTTCAAATCCATAGCGAACGATCAAACAAACTCGGTTTCTTGGGATGAAGGAGAAGCGAAGAGGAGATTGATTATATATAAAGAGGCGACTTAGCTCTGATGGGCCGATATTAAACCTAGGCCCATTATGAACTCATGAGCCCATTTATATTATTTATCTTCATAAAACGTGATCCGTAAGCAAACACGTATGGCGCGAGACAACTTCTCTCTACATCGAAGACTTTATGCCGACTGCTCAATGGATAGACCAAGCCCTAACTCGTTATGGTTTCGCAAAGTGAAGGATCTGTCTGTTGCTTCCTCTATAAAGCAACTCAGCGTAGAGTTGAGAAATCAAGATATGGATCCCATATGCCAAGTGTATTGAAAGAAACTAACAGAAAAATCTGAGTGAACCATCATAAGTGAGTTTGTGTAAACCTAATTCCTTCTCTAATGGCTTAACCTTATTCGAAGCTTCCATAGCCATCTTTTATTTATAATCTTTCATTCCTTCCTCTTGAAGAAACTTCATAACTGTTTCCTAATGAACAGGCAGGTTCTTGGAATGCTTCCGGGTCTGCTCCTTGTGTTCCACCGTATTTATGAGTTTAGCGTGGAGATTCTCCAAAACTCTGACTTGACGTTTCCATTCAAAGGCTCGTGTGGTTTGCCCGGAAGGATATTTTGTTGTTCAAGGTTAATCCAGCTAATATTCATCATACAATAAGCTCAAGCTTCTTCAAGTACACCAAAGGTCCAGACTTCAAACAAGTGTGATGGTGATGATTCATAGATATGGAAGAATAAGAAGAAAACTTCTCAGGTAATGCTCAACCATCAAGGTTTTTAAAGATTGTTAATGAGTGTGATAGTTGTTACAGGTGATGTGAGGTAATCGCTGCGTGAACGGAGGGTGACGTTGGTTGTGAGTATGGATGGTGATGACTGATGAGACCAAAGGTTCGGTCATGTTAAATGAGGATGATCCCGAGAGGTCTTGCGACGTTGGCTGAGGAGCAGATGCCGCCGGCTGCGGAGATTGCAGGTGGTGGTGGTAGGTTAGCTATGTTCAAGAGGAAGTTAGGGTTACTTGCAAGTAACAAGTCTGTGGCTTCCACATTCAGGAGATGGTCTCATAGTGAGGCTCCTAGTTCTACTTGATTGCCTCTTTTATAAAGAGGTTTTGCATATCAAGATTTACTTAAATATCTATATATGGACCGATAACTCTTAAATATTTGTGTGGAAACCATAATGTGCAATCTAATATAAATTCAGAAATCAGGGCCGGTCCATTCTTTATAATGTTAAATATATTTGATTCTGTCTCAGCTGAGAATATATTGAAAGGTGGCCCCTAGATAGAGAACTTGAAGAAATAAGAGATTTGAGAGTGTCATTATTAGTGTGAGCTTAGAGGCTTGTGCCACAGGGATGGAGTCTCGCACACGAAAGCAGAAGATTGTTTATTGTTATTCAGAAAAGGAGGCAGAGGATAAAGATCACCCGGACTCTCACTGCGGAGAAGCGTTTTCACACAAAACTCCCTAGTCTTATTCAATATGCACAGTAACGTGTATATACACTTGTTAGAAACAATGGTATGAGATCTCTCGATTACAGCTAGAATATATTCTTGGTATTACACTGATTTGAGAATATTTGATTGATATTTAATGAATATTCTTTCGATATCTGGTAAGGAAGATAGAAAAAAGTGGTATATTTATAATGAGAAGAATAATACATTTTGAGTGAATGTGTACCTGTACCAATCAACTACAAGAACATGTTTGGTTAATTTGCATTAGCATTGAATCTTTTGCGTTTGAGAATAAATGCATAAAATCTACCCAAAATTATGAGTGGGAGACCTATAACACTTTTTAAGGCAACAAAATTTTGAGGAGACCAATTTTTTTGGAAACAAATATAATTTCGTTGAACAATAAAAGTTTCTAAAATTGCATTCAAACGAACCTTAACTATAATTTTAACTATAAATATGAAACACTTCTTTTGTTTTGTTCTTATTCTAAGAAAAATACTTTAACAATTCGGTAGTGTTTTAATTTAACTAAAAAAGGAGAAAGATGTTAAGAAGAAAGGCTGTTTATTTAGTTCTATTTGTGGCTCTTGTGCTATGTATTGGTATATTTTATTTTACTGTTTATTACTTAACATTATAATAAGCCGTTAATTATCTAAAGTTTTGAAGTCGGAAACTAACAGTCATATTGTTTATTAAATGTAGGCTCCAACAAGATAGAGGGAAAACAAAACATCGTACCATGGGTATATACTATAAAGTCGATATGTTGTAGAGAACATCCAGAACTTGGACGATGTCTTCCAACCATCGATGATAATCCTGATAAGGATGGAAAATGCTGGAAATTTTGCGTTGAAGGGTGCGAAAAAGGAGGGTTTTGCAAACTATTTGGTGCCAAGCATGTATGTCATTGCTATTGTTAATTTTTTTTTTTTTTATAGAAGTCCTAAATATAAGACATGAAAAAGAAAAAAAATTATATAAGACTATTTTGTTGTTACGAAATATAAAAAACAGCTTGCAAAAACGAAATAATAATAATAATAAATCACATATTTATCATCTTAATAAACAAAATTTGTCAAAATTTCATACAGATGTATTGATAAAATAATTATTATAAAATTATATGATAAGTTTAATCTTTTATATATTGCTCTAAAATATTTAATTTAATATGAAATAATGGATGCTCATGTATTGAATAATCCATATCTGTTTTAACGTTTTCAGTATCAAATTTACAATTATATTTTATATAAGTATTAGAACAGATTCATAAAAAGATATTCCATTCATTTGACTCTTTTTCAGCGTTTGGAGTTCATTTTTAAAGTTCTATAATCAAAATGAGATAATTAATCTCTTAAACCCTTCTTACAATGATCAAAATATTTTGCATATTTTGACCAAACAACTCGTAGAAAATCACAAATCACAGAGTATCAATTCTAACATAGCCATCGTTTAATCGAATAATATTATTATTGACTAATATTCAATATTTTAACTTTTCATCAAATTAAATTATTTATATTAATATTTATATCAAACTAACTATGAAATTTCTCCAAATTTTAATTAAATTAATATAAAAATTAAACTTTGGTAATCATTTAAGTTATACTTTATGCTCTTACTTTTCATCATATATATATTTATTTTAAGAAATTTGAATCATAACATCTCTATATAAAAGTTTTTTTTATCATCTACATGATGTGTTTATAAAATAAAATGATAAGATGAGAAACAAAATATAATATATAATTGGTATAATTTAAAAATATTTTTGGTAAGTAATATTCAAATGATCATATGTGATCAAATGTATAGTAATCATATTTTTAATTATATGTTTAGTCTAAACTATTGTTAATAAAATTCTAACATTCTCATTAAATTTTAATGATATTTTAATAATATAATACATGACTACAAATTATTTTTAAATAATAATCATAAATTAATAATATAGATTTATGCTTGTGCCTATGTAATCCATTGTATTTTTAATAATTTGACCCTAAAAATATAAATTAAATTTGATAAGTTCTTAATATTAAAATTTAGGAATGTGCTCCAATTATGAAACATGTGCAAAGCTTCAAGCTATTCAGGTATATGCAGGAAAAAAAAATATTTTCTAAAAAATACAGATCAAACAAGATGAGATAAGGTGAACAAAAGTTAAAGGAAAAAAAGAAAATAAATAAAAAATGGTATGATTTGTTAGATAATAGTACATTGGTATATATTGTATATTATACACACAATATCACATGCCTTTTTATTTTTGGTTAAATAGTAAATTATAATTTTTTAATGGTTATTTGTTGTAATTTCTCTATTTAGTATACATCATACAATAAACTTACAAATTAAATTAGTAGCGGAGACTAAAAAACAATCCTTGGACAATGGAGAAGGAGCAGAATAAGCTGTTTCAGTACACTTCCGTTAAAGAAGACAGTAACTCATTCAAAAAGTGACAATTCCAAGAATTAATAAATACCAAATGTAAGCAAAAGCCTTTCACTTAAGGTTTCCTTAGTAGAAGAGAGTCTGCGATACAAAAATTACTTGTAATAACGTGATTGGCATAACCGTACCTTTTCCCAAGAGAAAGCACTCAGAAACATTGACCTTTTACCTGCAACAAATGCACATCAAAGACCTATACAGTTTTCATTTAAGTGATATGTAGAATAAATAAATAAATTGTTAAAAAGTTATTGAGAATAGGAATCTCTTCATTTGAACTATTGCCAAATTCACCATCGTTCAAAACTAAGAAGTTGGCATATCTACAGATCGTGAGTTAGAAAGGAAGAATAAAATAAGAAAAGATGATTACTTCTTATAATTGGAAGGAACAGCCTGATTCGACCTCCAGATTGGATAACGTAAGCATCATTGGTCATTGAAATCTCAAACCGCAAGGTTGGTTCTGTTCACCACATTAACCTTAATCAATTCAACAACAAGTTTTAAATTACAACTAGATTTCTGTCCGCGCTTTTTAAGTACATAATTATTTTTAATTGTTTTTTTAATATTTGAAAAATACTTATTTAAAAATGTGAAAATTTAAGATGTGTTTGTATATATTATATATCTTACTAATTTTTAACTCGTTGTGGATGTGGATAACATTATTTTAATTTTTTAATTTTTTATTTTGTAAAAGTCATAATTTAAGATATGTTAAGGAATTATTTTAATTTATATTATTAATTGTGTATTTATAGTATTATTGCATAATATGATTATAGATTTAATATGTATTTATATATTTATGGTTTTTAATATATTATATAAGATGCATCTATGCTTTTACTAGTTTTTACATGTTCGTTACGGTGATAGTTACATAAATTGAAAACATACTGATACACCTCTATCAAGGAGGTGAAAAAAACGTGAAAAAAACTTTCTAACTCTCATTTCTCCACATTGAATGCACCTCTTTGACTGAATTAAATAACCTTTGCTTTCTACTCATAGTAGATAACAAAGTGAATTTGTTAAAGCCGATAACAGTATAAAAGACTAAGGGTTATGTGTAAGTTTTTGTGAGTCTTGTGGAGGTAGCGAAATCGTGTATAATCGGATATGTTCTTATTCAATAACTTGCAGTACAATATTTATACATCATGAGTTCCCTTACGTGATGCAATCGTATTTACAGAATATGACTAACATATATTCACTCAATATATTCTCAATATACTCTCCCAATAGGTAGTGGTCATATTAGTGCTTTTTGCAAAGAGGTTCCTTCAATGTGGAGAAATGAGAAAGAGTAAGATTGTAGAAAAAAATGTGTATGTGTATCTTGTCTTTAACATATCTGGTAAGGTAGAAAAAGTGGTATATATATTTATGAGAAGAATAATACAGTGAATGTGTACTAATCAAGTACAAGAACATGTTTGATGAATCTGCATTAACTTTGAATCATTTGCATTTGATCTTTCTATATATCTCACTTTTCAGTAAGTCTAGAGAAAAAACAAATGTTCTTACAAAGGTGATAACAAAAGGCTTGAATCTATATTTTGGGAGGAAAACAAGCAGAAATTAATGCCAAAGGTAAGAAACTTTTAAGTCGAAGTTTCTCATGAGATTCAACAAGAATCTAAAAGACCAGTGAACTTGGAACATAAGTGGAAACATGCGGGAAACCCTCTTGTAATCTCTCCTAAATCCACTTCTTTAAAACCACTTTTTGCAAAGATGTAAGCAATGTGGCGAGTGGAGGGACTTATATTCCTTTTTTGGTATAATATTCACTTTTTTTTTTTTAGAAACTTTCATTTTTTCTCTTCAAGAAACTTCATATATAATCGTTTCCTAAGGAACATGCTGGTTCTTCGGATGCTTCCGGTCCGGGTCTGCTCTTTGTGTTCCATCGTATATATGAGTTTAGCATGGAGATTCTCCAAAACTCTGACTTGGCGTTTCTATTCAAAAGCTCGTGTGGTTCACTGGATCGGATATTTTTGTTGTCCCAACTAATATTCATCATACAATGTGCTCGAGCTTCTTTAATAACAACAAAGGTCCAGACTTCATACAATTAAAATGGTGATGACTTAGAGCTATAAAGAATCTGAAGAAAACTTCTCAGGTAATGCTCAATCACCAAAAGCTTCTCAGGTAATGTTCAACCATCAAGGGTTTCAATGATTGTCAATGAGTATGATAAAAACTTATCCCATACAAGGCTCATAATTAACCCCCAATAAATGCATAGAATCTACCCAAAATTATGAGTGGGAGACCAATAACACTTTTTAAGGCAACAAATTTTTGAGGAGACCAATTTTTTTGGAAACAAATTTAATTTCGTTGAACAATAAAAGTTTCTGAAGTTGCATTCAAACGAACCTTAACTATAATTATAACTATAAATATGACACACTTCTTTTGTTTTGTTCTTATTCTAAGAAAAATACATTAACAATTCGGTAGTGTTTTGATTTAACTAAAAAAAGAGAAAATGTTAAGAACAAAGGCTGTTTATTTGGTTCTATTCGTGGCTGTTGTGCTATGTATTGGTATATTTTCTTTTACTGTTTATTACTTAACATTATAATAAGCCGTTAATTATCTAAAGTTTTGAAGTCGGAAACTAACATTCATATTGTTTATTAAATGTAGGCTCCAACAAGATAGAGGGAAAACAAAACATCGCACCATGGGTATATACTATAAAGTCGATATGTTGTAGAGAACATCCAGAACTTGGACGATGTCTTCCAACCATCGATGACAATCCTGATAAGGACGGAAAATGCTGGAAGTTTTGCGTTGAAGGGTGCGAAAAAGGAGGGTTTTGCAAACTATTTGGTGCCAAGCATGTATGTCATTGCTATTGTTAATTTTTTTTTTATATAGAGGACCTAAATATAAGGGATGAAAAAGAAACAATTATATAAGACTATTTTGTTGTTATGAAATATAAATAACAGCTTGCAAAAACGAAAAAAAAAAATCACATATTTATCATCTAAATAAACAAAAAATTTCAAAATTTAATACAGATGTATTAATGAAATAATTATTATAAAATTATATGACAAGATTAATCTCTTACATATTGATCTAAAATATTTTAAAAAAATTATGAAATAACATATGCTCATATATTGAGTAATCCATTTTTGTTTAATGTTTTTAATATCAAATTTACAATTATTTTTTTATATAAATATTATTATTGATTGATAAAAGCCAGAAAAGATATTCCATTCATTTGACTTTTTCAGGTGTTCATTTTTAATGTTTTCATAATCAAAATGGAATAATCGGGTTTTTAACATTTTTTACAATGGTTAAAATATTTGGGATATTTTGACCGAACAATCCGTAGAAAATCACATTATAGAGTATCAATTTTAACCTATCATATTTTAATTGAATTATATTATTGACTAATTTTCAATATTTCAATTTTTCATCAAATTAAATTATTTATTTTTATATTTATATCAAACTAACTATGAAATTTAGCTACAAAATTTGATTAAATTAATAAAAAATTAAACTTTGGTCATCATTTAAGTCATACTTTCTGTTCTTATTTTTCATCATATATATTTATTTTAAGGAATTTGAATCATACATCTATAGAAATTTTTGTTTTTTGTTTTATTATCTACATGATGTGTTTATTAAATAAAATGATAAGATGAGAAACAAAATATAATATATAATTGGTATAATATAAAAATATTTTTGGTAAGTAATATTCAAATGATCATATGTGATCAAATATATAATATTTATATTTTAATTATATATTTAGTTTAAATTATTCTTAATACAACTCTAATATTTTCATTAAATTTAATGATATTTTTAATAATATAATACATGATTAAAATTTATTTTTAAATAATACTTGTGCATATGTAAAGTATCCATCGTATTTTTGATAATTTGACTCAAAAAATATAAATTAAATTTAATAAGTTATATTAAATTTTAGGAATTTGTTCCAATTATGAAAAATGTACAAACCTTCAAACTATTTGAGATAGTGTAATCATATAACTGTTCCAGCATGTAACAAGTTAACTCCGAAATCTATATTGTTTATACAGTTGCTAAATAATTTTTAAGTTTTCCTCAACTTCATCACTATGATACTGCATAATCAAAGTTTTGTTTGATTAGTTGCACGTAATCATTAATTGGTTGATTGACTAAAATTTTCTTTTGATGTCAGAACATGCGAGTCATGTATTTGCAGATTGCAATCGACTTGCATCACAATGTTTGTAATTTCAGCCCAAACAAAATAAGACGATTTGATCTTTGCATCAAAAACTTCAAAAATTATTATTTTTTGTTTAAATTTATTAATAGTAACTTATTTTAGAAAAGAAAATGAATATGCTGACATGATTAATGACCCTGGAATTTGGAATATCCAGCTCAGCCATCATAAGATTCACAATGATTCGATCGATACTAAAACGTTCACTGCTTTTTGTCAACAAAACTTTCAATGATTATTTGGTATACATCATACAATAAAATTACAAATTTAATTAGTAAAGGAGACTAAAAAATGTTATACATATTAATAAACGAGATTAAGAAATGTTATTATATAGCTGATAACGAATGGTGCGTCCAAGGTTGTTGTTCAGACGCATTGTCTTCCAAAAGTCAATGCATTAAACTCAAAGACGTGCATGGAAAAAGTCCCCGACTTAAACAAAGCACTGAGAAAAACCAATTTCATAACTTTTTCTTTTAGATATAAAATCAAATTATCTGCGTAAAAACCAAAACTAGGAGACTTCTTTCTCTGTTTTGGCTCAAATGGTTGATCAAACTACGGATGTGGTCGTACAAGTCGGTTCTTCATTTGTACAAGTCGGTTCTTCTGGAGGAACTATTTTCCAACCAGACGACACTTTGACCCCAGAACCTAGGAGACAGACACACTTGTCAGTTCCTGCGCCGGAGAAAAAACTTACTCTTTTTGCCTTACGACTCGCTGTTCTTGAGAAGGTTTCTTAAGATTCTTCTTTCTTCTTTTTTAATCTAGGAGTCTTCTTTTTAATAGTTTTGAATGTGTTCTTAATCAACTTGTAACAACAGATTGCTTCACGGTTGGGATCTTTAGGATTCGTGTGGGCCACGGTTGTTCTTCTTGGTGGATTCGCTTCAAGTTTAGAGACATCAGATTTCTGGTTTGTTACTGTGATTCTTGTTGTCGAAGGAGCTCGGATTTTCAGCAGAAGCCATGAGCTTGAACTGCAGCATCAGTCTAAGTACACAATCTCTGGAATCAACAGCTTCCGGTTACTTGCCAGCAAAGTTATCCGAATATTCCACCAGGCGGCTCAGGTTGCTGGGAACAACGATAGATCATCGGTTCAGCAAACGAGAAGAGAAGAGACGACTTCAGGGCAGATCGTGCGGACAAGAACAAGGACATGGACAAGTTCAGATGTTCCTATGTTGCCTTATACAGGATGGGTTTTTGTTTCAAGAAACGTCAGTAGAGTCTTCTATTGGTTACAGATTGCTTCTGCTTTCGCTAGCATTGTTATCTCCATGATCAAGCTCATCAGGCAAGACTATGGAGGCAACGAATTGAAAGCCAAAAGCACAAATCTTCACTCTGCTTTAACTCTCTTCTACTCTCTAGCCCTCGCTGAGGCTCTTCTGTTCCTTGTTGAGAAAGCTTACTGGGAATGGATGATCAGCGTTTTCAAGATTCTTGAGAAAGTGAACAAAGAATGTGGTCTCGAGAAATTTGGAACGGATTCGGTGAGAAGATTCTTCTACAATGCTTACTCGAGATGTCTCAATGGGAGCATCTTCGATGGATTGAAGATGGATATGGTGGTTTTCGCCATGGAGCTTTTGGTGTCAAATTCTCCTGATGAGCAGCTCACTGGAGCAGAGATTCTCTATAGATTCTCAACAAACGAGGACTATTCGGTTGATACTCTGCAGAAGATTGGGACTAATCTGGAGATCATAGAGAGGTTAGTTGAGATGTTGAATTGGAGAAACAAGAGTCAAGAAGTTATGAGAATGTCATCTGCAGAGATACTCTCAAGGTTAGCTAGTAGGAAGCAGAACTCTCTTAGAGTTGCAGGGATCCCTGGAGCGATGGAGTCGATAGCTTCTATTTTAGAAAGCATGAGAGACTCAGGTCAAGCCACGGATGAGATTGGAGAGAACAGTATCAACCAAACAGATTTATGGACGTTCAACAATCTTGGATTGTTGATTTTGAAAAGGCTAGCTCGAGATCATGATAACTGTGGGAAGATAGGGAAAACAAAAGGGTTGCTCTCAAAGATCATTGACTTCACATATGCTGAGAAGAGGTTGTTGAAGGATCCAAATCTTGCGGCTGTGGAGTCTCATAAGATCTTGGCTGTGAAACGGTCTTTGAAGCTGTTAAGGAAGCTGGTGAAAACGACGGGTGCAACAGGGAGAAACTTGAGGAGAGATATCTCTGGGAATGTCTTTACAGTGAGCAACATTAGGGAAACATTACGCCATGGGAGGAAGCAACCTGATTTGCAGAAGCTTGGTGCAGAGATCTTGACTTTCCTTGCGCTTGACGAAGGTGCAACCGAGAAGATTGGGGGCACGGGAGGGGTTTTAAAGGGACTTCTCTGCATATTTTTGAACGATGAGATACTAGAGAATCAAACTAGTGGTGTGAGAGTCTCTGCTGGTGAGTCTATAGCTATGCTAGCTCAAGGAAGTCAAAGCAATTGCGAACGGATCTTGAGATCAGATGTTCTTCAGGGACTCGTTGCAGCCTTGAACAATTCATTGATTCGGTTGAATGCAGCGAGAATCTTGCGGAATCTCTGTGCATATACAGATCCTGATCAATTCAGGGAACAGCTGAAAGAAGTTAAATCTGCAGGAGCAACAGTAAGTCTTCATGTTCTTGATCCACAAATTGATGCATCATCATTACTAAATGATATCTTGTCATTACAGGTTCTTCAGGCAATAAAGTCTGAACAGAGCAAACCTCAAGAAGTTCTGGTGGGATTAGCACCGCATATTCTCAGGTTAATGAGTCCTGAAGAATCAAGAACAATGTTCGAGGGAGCGGGAGTAAGCGAGGACGAACTGGCCGATGCATTAGTCAATATTCTCAAGAGATATGTACAGCCAGTGCCAAAAGTTCCAAGAATCAGGAGGTTTGCAATAGAGCTAGCCATTCAGATGATGAGAACTAATCCTAGGACGGTCAATACTTTCCAAGAACTTGGGATGAAGGATGAATTAGAGACAGTCTTTGAGACCGCGGCTGAGGTTGAGAACTTTGATATATTCTCGGGCACTGTTGGCTTGTCACGGCATGGCTTAACGATCAATGAACTCACTGAAGAAGCAATGCGGTTATTGATTTAAACTCAGAACTCACAGGGAGCCAAAAATTTAAGGCATTTGACTTTTGTCGCACGCCCGAACTGTCTTGAACTCGTTGTCTTTGCTCATCATAGACTGTCTTTATCAAATGGTCCATATTCTTATGTTCTTCCCCTACAGCATTTGCTCTGTTTCCTGGAAATGCGAGGAGATAACATGTAATTGCATCGTATACGTTCACAAAAAAAAAAGGATTAGTGATCAAAATACACGTAAGATGATGATGATCTCGTTACATGTTCATAACAAGAGGATAAAAGACCTTTTGGTCAAAGCCAACAAGAGATGATTTCTACTCTTGACAGAGATTTTTTTTGCCAAATGAATAAATTCATATAAACCATGACCACAAGATAACTTGTCGTGACAAACCTTTAAAACACTTTAAGCTTTCCCTTTCTAATTTACCCAAATCAAAACACATAACTTAGTAATGAAATTATCTACTTTTGAAGAAATTAAGATCCCATCGACGTAATAACCCGTCTAAGACGTTTCCTGATGTGCTACTACGTCCAACCACAGTCACTGTTGCCTTTGTACGTGCTGACAAGTCAATGGCGTCATTTGTGTCCTGACTCATTTTGGGTGAAGCACCAGGAACAAAACCATTTACAGGTCTTGGCAGAGAATCAGATGTTTTACATGTAGCATTGGCTTCAGAAGCTGATGGTGCATCATGGTTACTCAATGTTGGACAGGAAGCAGAATCTGTCTCAGGATGTGCTGATTCTGGTTCTGTAGTAGAACCAGCAGCTTTACCTTCTTTTTCTTCACTGTTCTCTGTATCAGTCTTGGAAGGTTCTTTCTTCTGATGAATTTCGACCTCCACGTCCTTCAGAGATTTCATCACCGCTTCCATCAGCATCTGAGACCATTAAGATATGTGAACAAATGACTATCGAACAAAGTCATAAGGAGCAGGAAGCAAAGGTGCAAAAATCCATTTTTTTTTTATATTCTCACCCTCTCTTCTTCCTCTGCATTAGATGGAAAATCTGCCAACTCCTCTACTTGAAACTCCACATATTGATCATCATCTAAAGCTACCGCCAGATGAGGAGGATACGGATCCCCATTAGACAAATCAAAACTGATCATATCAGAAGATGAACTACTGGAGACTTCGTGGTTCTCTTTCTCCTGAAATAAAACATATCATGCAACATCAGGAATCTTCTTCATTTCTGTTTCTTTTCTAGTTTCAATTCCACGAACAATAATTTATCTGTACAGAAGTTGGTCACCCTAGCACTAGTCAAATTGATTAGTCGAAGGAATCATATGGAAAGAACAGTAAATACGAACAGATAGAGAAAAAAGAAGAGAAACTGATCTTATACCTTGGTTTCTGACGATGATTGATTAGTTGGGACATTCGCAGGAACCTGAGAGAAGTAATAAAGGACCATCAACACGGAGAAAGCATATATTATACCACATACACTTGTGGGGTAGTTTCTTTGAAGAACAAAGTGAGGCAAACTCTTCCACTTCTATCCCTCTTTCCTTAAAAGAAGCAAGTGAAGCAAATTCTTTCGGTTTGGTAGCTATGCAAGAACAGCTACATGGTTTAATCATTCCAAATTTGGAATTAATCAGATGTGATTTTCTAATTTTTTAAGCTATACGCACTTCAAATTTAAAAGATGCAAACATTAGGGAATCAGCAAAGAGGAAACCATATTTCAAACATGCAGTAACATTTAAAACTTGCAGAATGTAGTCACGAACTACCAACCTCTGTGCGACTCATAGGTCTTTTCATGCGGACTTCATTGATTGCATCAGAGGTACTGCCCGCAGCTAAACCTGAAATCAATGAGAAAAGATGTTACCTAAAGGGTAAAACAAAACCTGGAATAAACATAGAGAAACTCCAGATGACTTACTTTTCTGTGCTGAGGATGGTGGAGAACTTAGTTCTTGCATGGGGTTCCAACTGCCCTGAACATAAAACAGTTAACATCATTGACCTTTCTCACTAAAGAGACAAGAACACTCCAAAAGAAACTAAACAGTCTGATGCATCTCTGTAAGATTCATTACCTTAGTAAAATAATCATCCACCGGGTCAAAAAATCTTGGCCCAACCACCTCTGGAGGTTGAAGAACGTTATGGAAGAAAATGTTTATTGAATCAAAGTAGAATTGTGGCCGTGGTGAATTGTGGTCTCCCTCGAATTTGATGATATTTTTGTCTCCCTGGCATCATCAAAAGCCAGATGTTTAAAGGCTACGTAGTCAAGGGTTTGTCGAGAATTTCTGAAGCTAGAGGAAGGAAAAAGTATAATATGAAGAAAGTCTACGAGGTATGGAAAAACTTACCTCGTATGCTTCAAATATGCGCTCTGAGTGATGAGGGCGAATAAAGTCATCGTCTATGGCATGTCCAAATAAAACTGGAACAAAACATGACTTCGCTACCTGCAGCATGGATGATAAACTTTGAAGCAACAAAACATTACATACCAAAAAAAAAACACAGAGCTAGAAGAAAACCCCTACTAACATTTGTATTTCATACATTTACCCATAAAATCTTTTATACCAACAAATGTGAGTAAATACGCAAATGCTCACCCAAAAGTGATATTGTTACATACTAGTGAATAACTTAGTTAATCATCTAAGTAATCAAGTATACAAAAAGGACAAACTACCTTAATGGTGTTGAGATCCGTTATGTCAAACTTGGCTTTCTTCTGAACAGCTCTCCGCATATATTGTATTGCGAATTTTATCTGAATAAAAAATTGAAAGAGCATAAATAAAACAATGTGGAAACCTTGTAGTAGGCAGAACAAATTCCACAAGAAACAGAAGCTACAAATTTACTTTTACTTACAGTAAACTTCGGTAACCGGAACTTATATGTGTCTACAAGTTCCATCATCAAATCGACCAAATCAGAGAATGGGCTGTCTAGAACCATCGCTGCGATAGAGGGATCCTCGGCTCCATACATCAAGCTAGACAAAAAATGTAGCAACACAAAAGATTCTTAGTCTAGCAGACAGGGAGAGTGACTGTAGCAACCATATCTTTAAGTTACAGTGGTTGACGTGTGACGTGTTATAGCTATTGCCAATCATTTAGATTATCATGTTTTCTAAGCAATAGACTAAAAACCCCGCTTAAAGAATACTTCAAATCTGTCTTAAGAACTATTCTCCTCTCCACTTATAAAGAAAAAGGGGTTCACAAAATAAGAAATCTTCAGTTGCAGTAAGCATTTAGTTACATACAGTTACTATACAGTTACTTGAAACTTCATGCAAGACTTGAAATGAAAACGATCTTATTAAGTAAATTGACAAATGAAAGACTCAAAAGGAACCTTGTGACAGCACCCATTGAACGACCCCACAAGCCAATCAGGGAGACATTTCCATCTGTGCGCAAATACTCAACCACCGCTTTCAGATCATCTTTCTGCAAGCACTCACGTCACGTTTATCAATAATCAAAGAAGTGACTACTCTCTCTCATACTTCAGGATAATGGCTAGTGAATCCAGTGACTGAGGGGAATAATTAATCATCGACAATCCCATGTGATCTTCCCACTTGTCACTCTAACATGAACTAGACCATCAAACCCTCTAAATAGTATGGAACTTTTCTTCAGAAAGATAACAGTAAGGGACCTCTACAGACCAAATCAAGTAGCATAGGCGTTTTTGTTCTAATGGGATAAAAAAAACTAAAAAAAGAAGAGAAACCACGAGAGGAATATAACCTAACAAAGATCAATCGACAAGCAGATATATCAATTTTGAACAACTTGTTTCCTCCAAACAGCCAAGATTTTATGCAAGAAAATATCAGAGGAGAACATACTTCGTTCCAACCCAATGTCACATACTCCCCGCCAGAGAGACCAGATCCCGAAAAGTCAAGCGTAAAAATTGTGATGTTTGAAGGAAGTAATACGATGGCAGCTTCACTGGCATCAGCTCTACATCCACTGAATAATCATAGGGCCATTAATGAATAGAACGCTAAAAGAACAATAATAACCAAGGAGAAGGGGAGGTAAGGTGGTGAATCTGTGGACACTGAACAGTCAAACAGACCAATTATGACATTTGAAAACTCTAGTACGAATGTTCTTTCATTGCAAGGCATGGCTTTCATAGTGTCCTAACAGCTATTGCATCCGACGTAGGATGAGTTATTTCTCGAATCAAATTCCTATAAATTAAAGGTTAAGATACCTGTTTCCATGGCAGTATATTACACAAGGTAGAGGCCTATCTTCAGGACGCTCAACTGGCATGTAATGACTACACTTAAGGAGATCTCCCCTGCTGTTTTTCACCTGTCAGATACAAGATCCCCCCTATAACTCTTAGGCGACGAAAAAGACAAACTAAACATTGAGATCCTAAAGACATTAAAAATAACAAATCTACTTACTGGGATTTTCATTACAACAACAAAAATCTTACTAAAGTTTTCTTTTGGTATTCATGCTTGTTGTTCATAAGACATAGGTTCAAAAACTAAAGCCTCACATGCTTAAGCTATTTAGCAGATCGATGGAGCAATGTTAACATAAGAAGAAGGTAAAACCGCCATTTAGCAAACTCCTTTTTGAGTCTGAAGGTTCAGAAACTAGAGCCTCAAAAACAACAAGAAAGAGTCTAAAGGTTCAAAAAACTAAAGCCTCAAAATGATTTACCTCTAGATCTTTCCTCTGGTACCATCTCCCTTTCAGCATGAACTCCTGTTCCAAGAGATCATGTTCCGGATTGTATTCAGCTCTGCATCACACCAGTAAGTATATTCAAATGTAGATGGATCAAGAGTAGTAACAAAATGAAAAAAAAAACACAAATCTTGTAATGGATTTTGGAAGAGGAACAGGACTCTCTCGAGTGATTTAACCTAATCCAAGTGACTTACTCCAGTATGCTTCGTCTAAAAAGAAGACTCTAATCACCAAAATCAAGTCTTGACCAAGAACAAAAAATTCAAATCTGAAACTCTAATGTTGATGCATATCCCAATTCTAAACGCTTTATATGGAGAAATGCAACAACATAGCAAGGGAAACTAAAAAAACCCAACTTTCCAGAATAACTAAAAAAAAAAAAAAATCAATTTTTTGTGAAATTGAAGAGCTTCTTCACCTTGGAGGTCGAATGATGAAGTTAACAAGCTGCTCCATCATAAATCAAACAAAAATATCAACACTTTCTTCTCATTCTTCCATCTTTCTCATGATTGGTCAAATCGATTAAAACC
This sequence comes from Iljinskaea planisiliqua, assembly GCA_900108845.1. Taxonomy (NCBI): domain Eukaryota; kingdom Viridiplantae; phylum Streptophyta; class Magnoliopsida; order Brassicales; family Brassicaceae; genus Iljinskaea; species Iljinskaea planisiliqua. Next base: position 3,562,388 of record FNXX01000006.1, on the reverse strand, counting down.
ACAAGAGAAGGAAAAAAAATGATGCAGACAGAACAAGAACTGTTGCTATAAAACCCTCAAGAGAAAAGAACGAAGATCGAGCTGTTCCAGAGGAGAGACTCAGTGAGATCGAAGGGACGAGGAAGAAGGGGACACAGAGAAAGAGAAATAAAGAAGCAATAGAAACGGCTTTTTTGCGTTGTTGAAGCTGAACTGTTTATTTTTGATTTTTTTTTTATATATAAAACCTTGTAAACTAGTCCCCACATTTTTGCCGCTTTTCACATTAACGTCTTAACATTTATTTTTTCTTGTTTTGAATTACCATATTCAAAAGTAATTACGGAATTTATTTATTAATTGGTCATATAATCATTAACCATTATTGTTATTCAAAAGGTTTTCAGTGAAAGCTGACAAAGCGACCATTCAAATCAAAGCCTCTTTTAATTTTTTATTTTATTTTTTTTCCGCGGAAAAATCTTAAAACTAAAATTAAGGTTTTTACTCGAGATCGTGCACGTATTGTCGTTATAGGTAGGCCCTTAGGACTGTCTAATTTTGTTTTCTTTAAAATGAATATATACGAGGTCAATTTATAGACTTAATAAACATATGAGGCTAATTATTACAAGTACTAAAAGCTGTAGGGTGGCTTGGAATTTGCGACACCTAAGTGCACATCTGGCACAGAGATTATCACAGCCCTGAAAGATTTTGTTGTTCTTGTCTATACCAATTTTATTTTGATTTTTCCTTTTTTATATGTAACGAATATGCTTTATTTATTTATTTTTTTATTTTTTTTTTTTTACGAATATGCTTTATTGAATAGCATTATGCTCTAAACTCACTAAAAACTGATATTTATAAAGTTTATAAACTAATTAATGGCTACATTTATTTTGAAAAATTAGTCGGATAATTAAAAAAAATTCGAAAGCATTCTCTTACAAGAACTGTAAGAGCATAATCGCGAAACCAATATTGGTCTTGATGGCCCACTTTTACAATATATTGGGCCTGACTAAGCCCACAACTTAGTAGATTTATTACAACGGAAAACAGATCTGAACCGTCCAAATACTGAACTGGATCTGAACCGTTCATCAACCTATCTGCAGACAGACAGATTCGTCCCTTTGCGAACATCGATACCAAAACCAATAGAAATATTCGTTCGGTGTCTTCATTCTTAGTCTTCCTCTCAAATCGGCCACAGCCATTACTCTCTCTCTTTCTCGGCCACTTTGATTCTTTTTCCAAAAAGGTATAACCTTTTCGTAAATTTCTAGAAGCTCTGAAGTGGGTTTTCGTGATTTCTCGTGGGGGATTTTTGATTCTGGGTGAGAAGAGAAGTGGGTATACTGATGGATTCAGATCAAGGAAAGCTTTTTGTCGGTGGTATTTCATGGGAAACTGACGAAGACAAGCTAAGAGAACATTTCAGCAGCTATGGAGATGTTTCGCAGGCTATTGTGATGAGAGACAAGCTCACAGGTCGACCTAGGGGTTTTGGATTCGTTATCTTCTCGGATCCTTCAGTTCTCGAAAAGGTTCTTCAAGACAAGCATCACATTGATACCAGAGAGGTTCTTACTGCTCTCTTATGGCTCCATTTCTATACTTTTGTTTGTTTGTTTCCTTGTTTATCTTTTGCATTTTTGCCTTTGGATGTGTCGAATTCGTAGGGATTCTTAGGCAATGAGAACGAGATTAAAAAATTGAAACTTTGTTGCATTCTAGACTAATTTCTCCTAGTGTTTCTTGGATTCCCGGATTGATTTAACTTGGAAATGAGGCTTTTTTAGGGAAATTGATATTAGTATTGTCTTGTGGATCATACTATCAATGAAGTGTTTGAGTATAGAATCAGTAAAGAGAGTTTGGTTTGGTCTATACTCTATAGGGAACAGTAAACATAGATGTATATACTTGCTTGAGGTAAAGTTAATTTAAGAAGGTTTTTGGAGATTTATCTTGAGTTTTATTAATTTTGGTTGATGTTTAGGTTGATGTGAAGAAAGCCATGTCAAGAGAGGAACAGCAAGTCTCTGGAAGATCTGGGAGCTTTAATGCATCTAGAAGTTCTGGAGGTGATGCTTACACTAAAACCAAGAAGATCTTTGTCGGAGGCTTGCCGCCTACTTTGACAGATGAGGAGTTTCGCCAGTACTTTGAAGTTTATGGCCCTGTGGCTGATGTTGTAATCATGCATGACCAGACTACCAGCCGTCCTCGTGGGTTTGGATTTGTTTCCTTTGACTCTGAAGATGCGGTAGACCGTGTGCTGCACAAGAACTTCCATGATTTGAACGGTAAGCAAGTTGAAGTAAAGCGTGCTCTTCCTAAAGATGCCAACCCTGGAGGTGCTGGACGAGCCATGGGTGGTGGTGGATCTGGAGGTTACCAAGGCTTTGGTGGCAATGAAAGCAGTTTTGAGGGACGTGTGGATTACAATAGGTATATGCAGCCTCAAAATGTAGGAAATGGTTTACCGTCTTATGGTTCTTCTGGTTATGGCGCTGGGTATGGAAATGGTAGTAATGGTGCTGGGTTTGGTGGATACGGAGGTTACACTGGTTCTGCTTATGGTGCTGCTGCTGGTGCTGGTGCTGCATATGGAGCAACGAGCATGCCAGGTGCTGGTTACGGAAGTAGTACTGGAGTTGCTCCGAGAAACTCATGGGACACTCCAGCTCCTAGTGGTTATGGAAACCCAGGCTATGGGAATGGTGCTGCTCATAGTGGATATGGAGTTCCCGGTGCAGCTCCTGCCGCTCAGTCACAGTACGGATATGGAGGGTACAGTGGAAGTGATTCTGGTTATGGAAATCAAGCTGCATACGGTGCGGTTGGAGGACGCCCTAGTGGTGGCGGTTTGAACAATCCTGCTAGTGGTGGTGGCTACATGGGAGGCCCTTACGGTGATGGATCGTGGCGATCTGACCCGTCACAAGGTTATGGTGGTGGGTACAATGATGGTCTTGGACGGCAAGGCCAATAGTCACTGTTTAAAGTGATTATCACCACCCTGGTCTTTTGGAGCCTTGTCAAGAAGACTTTAGCTCAAATCAAAGGTTCCTCAACTTCATAAAGGGTTGGACTGCTTGAATCTTTTATAAGCATGTGCTATTTATTACAATAAGTCTCACTTCTTCTATTAAGTTATTTTCCGGTTGACTGTACTTTTGAGTTTCAGAAGACTTATAACTACAGGCTTTGCTGCTTTCATTATTATGCTTGTTAGTCCTAGTGTTCATGCCGGAATGGTTGTTTTTGATTGTCTTATTTTGGTTTGGTCCTGATGGATATAGCTTAAGCAGGGAGTAATGCTTCATGGTACTCGATTAAGAAAGCAGATGGCGAGGAGAAGTAGATGGAGGTGAGAGAGAAGTTACTAAATGTATGGTTTGAGTAGAAAGTAGAAGTAGTTGTTTCAGATTTAGTGGTAGCATGGAAAGGAAGCTTTAGAAAGTAGTGAAAGTGTGGCTTCGAGAAGGGCGTAATCATTTTGCGTCGTGTGTTTGTACAGGACCATCAACAAGGTGCTTGAGTTCTTAGCTGGATCAACAACTCGTCGAGGTAGATCCGAGGTCTGCTTCTGCTCGGAGCTGAGGTAGTCGCTTGAAGAAAGAAGGGTCAAGACTCAAGTTGTTATCAAGTGCTTGCTTATAAGTCATACGTGGTGGTTTGGTTTCAGTATTAGGTTCTTTTGGGAGGGATGAGATTCGTCATGAGAATGAAACAAACATAGATAGGCAAGATACTGTGTGTGCACAAAGGCAGCCACATTGTTAAAAGCTCATATAAAAACTTATAGATAGTAGACAAATACGTGAAAGCCAACTTATTTTATTCCGAACTAGCTCATGCAGTGCACTTCTAAGTTTCTTCTTATTTAGCTCAGTGGTGTCCAAACTTGCCAACGCCAAGGCCTTTGCCTATTCCTCCACCGAAGCCACCGCCAAAACCACCACCTTTGCCAAAGCCACCGCCAAAACCACCACCTTTGCCTATTCCGCCACCGATTCCACCTCCTTTACCAAAACCACCACCAATGCCTCCACCGCCTCCACCACCAAAACCGCCTCCAAAGCCCTTTCCTCCTAAGAAGGTCTTCTCCTCTTCATCTTTGGCAAAGCTCACACCATCTCTCGCAGCCACATAACTCACCACAAAAACATGGAACCATAACAAAACCAAGAGACCAGCTCCATTTACGAGACGCCCCATATCTCTTGTTAGTTTTGTTTTTTGCAGTTCGATGAGCATGACATATCGACATTACAAACGTTTATATAGTGTGTGAGTAGCCAATTACACTTAACTTTAAAAAAAAAAAAAAAACAAATTACTTTAACAAAACTTTTGCATTAAGTTGCTTCAACTACTAACAACTGACTGATTGTTGAACTTAAATACGCAAATGATATTACGTTTTCATATATTCCCCATCACTCGATTCACATCTTTGCTCTATTTATGTCTCCATAGACGCATTTTCTAGTCTACGAGACTACAACTCCATACGTGCTTTAAGTTTTGCACCGTCCACGTTGCTATTGGATAATAAATTTCTCGAAACCATTTTTGGTATGTTCTTCTTTTTCTAAAATCGTCCTTACGTTGTATGTTCTATGAAAGTGAAAGATTTGGGATACTAAACTATAGTCTTATATGTCAATGGAACACGCTAAGTGGTTGTTTGTTTGGTGGACGCTTAAGCACACTGAATATAACTAATTAATTTTCCACAATATGGGGTTACATTGTCTATAAAGTAAGAAACATTAGGCTCACAGAGCATATATCGTAGCTACTTCTTGAAAAAAAGAAAATGTTAAATGAAAGTTATACTTAAATTCGTTAAGTGTGTTCCTCAAATCTACTAAACGTTTGGTAAGAATAAATAACTACTCCAATATGAGTAAGTGAATTAAAAGCAGTCTGATAGTTTATTTTCTATATACATACGTATAATTAGTTCTTAAATTATATAGGTGGAAAGCCGGCGTCACAACAAAGAAAAAATGTAGGTGGAAAGCCAAGTAGGTCAGGTTTGTTAGATTGTGTTATCATAAATAAATTGTTGATTGTTGATGACTAAATCACAAAAAAAAAAAAAAAAAAAAAAAAATCTAAATAAATGGTTTTCAATTTCATGCCATTTGAAAAGAAAAGGAAGGAGCAGCACTTTATAGTATAATTGAATAAATGACTTAATATCAACAAAAAATGAGACCATAATCTATAAAAATGAAAACCAGTGTTAATCTTGTCAAGTAGAAGAAAAAGTATCCTTCATGTAAACCTTGTTTCCAACCTTTTCTCTGGCTGCCCTCGGCTTGAAGATCTGTTCGTGAATCGAAAAAGCAACGTTGATGTGGAGACTTTCACTGTTGATGTACAGAGGCTGACCATAGTAGATATTTACGGAGGTGATAATGATGGACGCTATGTGATAAATGCACCATCTTTGAAATACTTGAAGATCAAAGGGTTCGAGGGGATTGAGTCTTGTCTGATTAATACTCCAGAGGTCGTGGAGGCCAAAATTGTCGACGTTTCTTTTATAGAGAATGAGAACATTTTGGCATCTCTAGTTTCAGTCAAACGTCTTTCCCTACACTTATCACCCCTTGAGGAGGTAAAACATAAAGATTTTAAGATCTTCACTATTAACATTGTTTGTGTACTAATGCTTGCCTCCTCGTGCACAGATCAAGTTTCCTACTGGTATTATCTACCACCAGCTGGTATCTTTGGAGCTATATACACTAAAAGGGTGGAATCTTCTTCCCCTCATGCTCGAGAGCTGTCCTAAATTGAAAATCCTCAAGCTCACCGACGTAAGCAATCTCATTCTACTTGTTTTTGATGATCTAATTTCTTTCATATCTTCATCTGTTTCGATGTATCTTAATATTGCATTGTTCTCAGCCATCTTTCTTTGGCGAAAAAGAGTGTCGGGTTGGGTGGGAGTGGAGTCAACCAAAGCGTGTGCCTGAATGTTTGTTGTCCCAACTTGAGACATTCGTATGGACAAGATACGAATGGCAAGAAGAAGAGGAGAAAGAAGTGGCCTTGTACATCCTAAAGAACGCAAGACGCTTGAAGAAAGCATTCATCTCCACAAAATACATTAAACCTGCAGAGCTCCAGAAGTTGGAAAAGAGACGAGAGGAGTCTCTCAACCTGTTGGAAAAGAGACGTGAGGCTCTCGAGAAGTTGGCTAGTGAGGTCAAGGTTTATAATTCATCATGTCACCTCGTCCTCGAATGTGAGAAGTATCCGTTTATTGACTAATTTACATCATATTTTGGTGATTATTTTCTCTGACATTTCATCAACGAAGACATAAATTTTTTATTATTTTACTTGCACAATTCTCTCCACAAGCACACTACAAAGCATCTGTAAAATTAATCCCACGTAAAAGAAAGAACGTGAGCACGTGTTCGGCGAGTTTGACTCATTCTCTAACAATGCCAATTTATTAAGATACAATTTTTGGAGCTTTTGTGCATTTTCGAAAAAAGAAGTGCTTCAGGCTTGTGTTCATCCAGATTTCTTTCTCTAGGCGTTCTTGATCACTGCCGATCGTGCTTTCAGGTTCAAGAAAATGCTCCTGAATGTATATCCGGAGAATATAATGTTACAAGAACAACCTTTTGCATGAGAAGTTTCATAGCAAAACAGTGAAAGATAAGATTAAAGCTTTTTTTACCAGCAGGAGGCGATGAAGCTGCCGAACAAGACGCGGAATTGGAGAGGGACATACTGATAATTAATCCATCCCACAATAGGCCAGAACTAGATCACATACACAGTTTCAGGATTCAGAACGATCAAACAGAACAATGTCAAAAGTGTGACATAATGACTTTTGGTTTTTGGTTTTGTAATTGAGATGCAAGTGACTCTTCTTTTACCTTCCATGCTGTTAACTGGATTGTACGGTAATCATTCCCAACTTTTTTCTTTACTAGCTTCCATGGCCTCCCTGTGAAGACATTGCAGGACATTATATGATCTTACTCTTAAGTCATAAAGAGCTAAAGAGAGAACAAAAAGGGATTGAATGCAACTATACCTTCAACTACTACACCATAGTAAGACATGAAAAGAAAATTGTTCCAAGGAGAGGATGTAAGTTGTTCCAACAAAACCTGCTTCAACACAGTTCTTGTTAGTTAAAAAGGTGCTTGGTCCTTAAGATAATTAGAAACTATACACTCAGGAGATGCAAATGGTACTACTACTATACAAGTAAACTCTAGCTAAAAGAGCCGAACTTTGGAGAATAAGCACATTCAATTTCAAATTGCAACAAGAAAAATCCTCAGAAAATCCACATATACTTTCAACATCAATGAACCAAAGAAGAAAAGTCAGTGGTGCCCATAGGATTCGATTATGGGTATATTACAATCTACTTAGACCCCACGCCATTTATTAATGAAAAGAAAGGAAAAAAGCATTGAAGAAGAAGCTTGTTTGGTACAGAAGAAGAACAAAACGTTTGAAAGCGAAAGGCAAAACCTTTTTGGCGACAGTTGTATTGTCCTTCTTCCCTTTGAAAATAGCATCCATCAACTTGTGGAAGTAGTGACCAAATGGCCCACCATAACATAACCCATACAACTACAAAGAGAGATTCATCCAAAAAATCACATTTTCAGAATCTCAGAAACAAGAAAAAGGTATGATCAAACTCACAGCAAAACATGAGAAGAGACCAACGAACCATAAGGAGAAGCAATCTCCGGAACTGAATCTTTTTAACTCCAGAGATCTTCTGAGCTATGGAATCACTGCAACCTGACAAAACCCCAGCAGTGATCGCCTGACAAAATACAATTCACACAAACAAACAAACAAAAGAAAAAAAAAAAAAAACAAAAAAAGAGCTTAAAAAACAAAACTTTATACGAAAAAAAACCCATAACGATATGATGAACATCGAACAAAAACGGAAGATTGAGAGAAAATATGTGATTGAAAGTAAGGACCTTGGTTCGTAAAGGGTGAGCTTGGAGCTGAATCAGATATTTTCGCCATGCGTCTTTGGCAAAATCCGACATGGCCCAAGATATTGTCTGATTCTTTAATGTCAAACGAAGAAAGGAAGAAGAAAGAGGTAGCAGAGAGCTAAGAGCAGAGGAACAAGAAGACTAAGAGATCCAGATTTGATTAAGAGATACTAATCATGTTTTTGTTTTTGATTTTGAACAAAACAAATAGATAATTAAGGATTTGATGGACACGATGGATTCACTTTGGATAAAAAGATAAAACAAAATAAACAAAGACCTAATTACCTAAATTAGGAAATATTTTTGTCTGTGCCTGTAGAAGTTGCAGCGCCTAACATTAACAGCTCTAATAGTTCTGTTTCTTCACAAGTTGTCACTGATTTATTAATCTGATTGGCTGTTTATTTTTTCTTTCTAAAACAGAAATATTCTTCGTCTTATCGCAAAACAGGCGTCATGTCTATTTGCAAAATTGTGTAACAAGAAACCTGTGACATTGATCAAAACACCAGATGTATGTACAAACTGAACTCAAATAAGCAGAAAGCAAACAACAAGAGTATTCAGACGAACATAGTTGTTTGTCTTAAACCGGAGAGCAAAAGTATCAACACAGCACCAGAGAAGCAGCACAAGCTGTGCTATATGTAGACTCCTTTTAAACATGAGAAGAATCAAAACGATCGTGGGAACACCATCTTTGCATGATTTCTTAAATCTGACAAAATATCCTGATAATCAAAATTCAACTAATATCAATATCTGACACACAACTGTGATATACAAATGGATTCAAAAGTTTATTGATTTACCTATAAGATGTGCCTCCATAAAGCCGGACGATCTCTTGAGATGAGGAGGACACGAGAACTTGCGTAATCGAATGAAGGGCAATACATATCGTTTGGACCAATGATCTCTCTCACGGTTTGGAGGCTTCCATGGTCACCTGTCAACGGCTGTTGCAAGGTCTCTTCTTTCGCAGTATCAAACACGAACAGTCCCATACCAGAAGTAGCCATGACAAAGTTTGAATTTCCCCAGACTTGGGTTATCGCAGAGTGGTGCGAGTGAGTGTTTGAGTCAGGTAGATTGTAAGTGCCCACGAGACGCTGCTTCCTTAAGGAGAATTGCTGCACTTGAGAAGAAGAAGGCAGATGTTGTTTCTTCACAGATGATGATTTCAGATTGGTACATCCGAGAAATACTGAATCTCCTCTAGATGATACACATTGAGCATTAACGCCGAGCTTGGGGATTTTAGCACCAATGCCAGATGGGTTACGGAAGTCCATGATGTTAATTGAATCACTAGTGCAGAAAATACCGTCGTTGCCTTCAGCGTCCATGGAACTTACTCTGCATTTCAGGTGAAGAGAAACTATTAAGTCAAATGAAAGAAGTATCTACTAGCTTCCTCATGTTCGGATATGATCAATTTTTGAGACAAAGCGAGGATATTAAAAAAAGGCTAAGATGGTGAAATGAAGTTATTAACCTTTGACGAACACCTCCCCCAACTTCAGCATCTGTGTTATTGATATGAAAAGCCGAGATTTTTCTCCCTGAAGAGGAAATGGTGAGCTGTGCTTCAGGGTGAAGGGAATTGACATCCCAAACAGATATTGCTTCTGTTTCTGCTATGACAAGTTTTCCTCGGTTCCTCCATTGTAAAGGGCTCGAATAATCTAAAGCTGACACAGGATTCTGCAACTCCCATCTCATGATTTGTTCCCCATCTCGTATGTCGAAAACCTTAACTACGCTTTGGAAACTAGCGGTTGAAGCTATAAGAGGACCGCATGGTCTGTACCACCATTGTTGGGCTTCTGGTAACAAAGAACATGTCAAAGTGTTCCTACCATGGGATGTGTTGTTGGATAAAGGAGCAAGAGCAGTCCTTGAAACTCTTGAAGATCCGTCTTCGATGTGGAGTGCCTTTATGTCTTTGGTGTAGAAATCCCATGAACAAAATCCAGACTCTAGTGTATTTCCAGCAGAAGCAGCTATTACATATCTGCCTGAGCAGCCATCTGCACCCGGTGCACGAACCACCCAGCAATCTCTCCAAGTGTTTGGTGAAATGCCATCTGGAGGATTGTACACAGATTTTACCTGAAAAAAGATTTTTCAGGTCTTTGATGTAAAAGATAACAATGTATGTACAGTGCACGAAATTCAGTCAGTCCATACTAAGCCACCCACAATGATAGAGCTAGAGTATTGCATACAACATATATGTGAAAATACAGCTTTAATGATGAAGTATTTCTGCAAGTTTAAGATATAGTCAAGAAACACAATGTTAAACATCATCAACGTGGTAACTTGAGAAATGTATATGATGTAGTCAGTGTGAGAATTTAATATCAATGTTCCACACCAGCATTGTTCAATTTAGATCAAGCATGATACTAGAAATTTTTCAGGCAGGACAGATGTTCCATAAACAAAGTTCATACGTGGAGAAAAATGAAAGCATAGTACCTCGCAATTAGCAACGTCGTAATACGAACATGATCCATCATCATGAGCGAGTATAACTGCCTCGCCCTCTGATACAAACCATCCTCCAGTAGAAGTTTTGGATCCAATGTCATTGAGTCGATACATGCATTCCTCTTCTATCTCTTCCAGCTCCATTTCGTCCCTTTTCTCTTCCTCATCAATCTCCTCGAGGTCTTCGTCCGCTCTGAGAATTTCAGCTAAGTTGGAAGTCGGATTGACGTCTTTTGAAGAATTGTTTTCCTTTGATGGTTCCTCCGTATCCATCTCTTGCACTTCCAGATTTTCCAGCACATTCTGATCACTCCCTAATGTGACTTTTTCATTGTCAAGTGACGCCAAGAACTCTAGAGCTATTGGATTCTCCTCAACGGGACCCGAGGGCTTCACTTCAACATCTATTGCCTTGCTAGACTCAACAGAACCATGAGCTTTTGAGACTTGTGGCGCTGTTTTGGACTGAGTTCTGCTCCTTAGCAACCTCTGGTGAGGAAAGAGTCTGTTTTCAAGCTCTTCCTTATTTAACCCTTTAACCGAAGTTCTTGCTTTCGCCACTCGAGTAGTTTTGTTCTTCTCCGATTCTTTCTTCTCTTCATCTGAACCTCCAACAACATGACTCATAGACTTTTCAATCCCTGTGATCTTCTGATGTATATGAGAGATGATAACCTGGGACGAGTCCTGATTATTCAAATCCAACATGTCCTTTGTCTTCTTGATATCCGATGCGATTTTCTTAACCTTCCCTTCAAGAAAAGCAAGCTTCTGGTGCAGCTTGCTTTGATATTTACTAGTATTGATACTACTGCTTCCTTCATTCCCTCTCACCTCCTTTGAAGCCTCCATTGCCTTCCCAGCATTATCCAAAGACTTTCTTCTTAAAGCCACACCACTTCCTTTCCCTATCTTCTCAACTTTACCATCAGATTTCGAAGCAACAGCAGATTTTTCCCCAAAACCAAGTAAATCATTTGCCTTTGGATCAGAAATCGAGTTTCTCGCCATGATAGATCCCTCGAGGTTGCTTGATTCCACTGGAACAGAGTTTAAATCTATCTTAATTTTACTTTCTTCATCTGTTTCCTCGCAAACCTTATCGCCGACGTTATTTCCACTCTCACTCTGTTTGAAACCAGATTTATTATCCTGATCCGACTCACCCTTTTCCCCAACAACCCTAGATTCATTTCTCTTTCTCAAATCGGAGAAAACCCTGATTAGATCAGATGGGCTAGAGCTTCTACCTCGTGACCCAGAAGACGTGGACCGCGTAACCCGACCTTCGCCATCGCCGACACCTCTCACGGCGGACTTATCGATCCGCGGTACTTGCCGGAGCAATGGCTTCTGCGTCGATCCAAGTGACCTGTGACTAGGTTTCGGATTCTCTTTGCTCGATAATGATTTCTGGAGAGTGGGAATCGAGTTTTTGGTGGAGATCGGAAGTGGAGTTACAGACCTCAACGGTTTTTTCCCAGAAGCGGGATTCTCTCCGGCGCCGGAGTTTATATCTTTCAGCCGGCGGCGAGTCGATGAAGCTGACATCGGCAAAAATCTTAGGGCGAAACAATTTACGATTTTGAAAAGAGATAAAAAAAATAAAGATTTGGGGAAGAAAATGTCTTTTGATTGTGGAAGAAAAAGCACAAAACGATAAATGGAGGATATTGTATAAGTGTGTCACCACAAGAAGACAAAAAATAGGTTTTCAAAATGTCTTCGCTTTTGTGATTTGGGCGGGATAACGAAAAAATTCAAAATTATTTGAGATTTCGAATTCCACATCGATTACGATGCAAAACGCAGCGTTTTCAAGTGAGCACGTGCCGCTATCAAACAACAAACGAAAAACCCTGCGTTTTCAAGTGCACACGTGCCGCCAATAAACAACAAACGAAAAACCCTGCGTTTTCAAGTGCACACGTGCCGCCAATAAACAACAAACGAAAAAACGCTGCGTTTTTGAGGTTAGCGCTTGTTACTTATTAACGTACAAAGGCTTTGTTCTCATGCAAATGATACACGAAACGTTGTGTCTGATACACGGGCAAACGACACAACTGTTGATAGATGTCTGAATATCTTTATAAAACATCCAAAAACTTACGAAATCTTACAGAATAAACCTTGTAACAGAACAAAAACAAAAGGAAAGAAGACAAAATGGCGAATGAATATGGAATTGGAGTGAGTTCGATTTTGGCGATTGTGGTCGTTGCGATAGTGTTACTCTTCGTTCCATTGATGATGGGACCAGTGGCTCCACCGTCTCCTCCACTCATCTTGGTGTTTCCGGTCGTCTTGCTCTTTGTATTTCTTTATCTCCATTTCACTTCCAAGTGAAATATATCTCTTTCTATGATTACCATATGTGAGATGTACGTACTATGTACTAATCAGACAAAAACTGATATGTTTCTGACTCTACATTTATAAAACTAATAGTGTTTACGATTTGCAAATTGTTGATTAGTTAATACATGCGTTGTTTTGATCGCCCATGAACGCGAAATAATATATTTTAATTTTTTTTCTTTCTGTTTTGCTCTTATCTTTTCTCCACTTGTTTTTCCAATATTTGTCGATACTCCGACTTATATTGCATGTATAACACTAGCACAAGTAGACAAAAATTGAGTTTCGCAACTTTTTTTGTTTCTCTAATATCTCCATTTTACTTCCAAGTTAAGTAATATTATCTACGGTTATTCTATGTAAAATCAAGTACGTATTCATCAGATACTATTATTCTATGTTTTTGTATTTACATTTATCGACCAGAAGCGAAACCGTTCTATTGTATGATACATATATTTTATTGTTGTTTTTTACACATGTGTCTCTTGGCTCCGAAATGAATTGAAGTATATTTATTGGCTCGGTCATCTTTTCTCCCATTTTTCTTATATTACCTCAATTTAGTATATGATGTCAGCGACCGTAATAGATGCGTAATACCGACAGTGCGAAACAAATACACACAACACAATAAAACGACACAATTGCTCAATTTGCACGAACAAATTATAATTATTTATTTTATTAAAAAGAGAGGAAATAATTTTAAACAGAAAGAAATAGAAAGTGAAAATCGGCAACTTAAACAATCATACATATATAACAGTATGAAAATGTACATTAAAAATGAAAACTCAATAAGAAATTATGAAATATATATGCTACCTTTACACTGATCAATATTATTTTTTTTTAAATAAATATATAATTAAATAATATTAAAAAGATGGATACAAATGGGTATTTTTATTACTGCAGATACTGTAAGAGCACCTCTCTAGTGGAGGTTGTTAGATGAGTATATGAAAAAATTAAAAATTTAAATACAAATAAAAAAATAAGAAAAATGTGAAGTTTCAAGAAACTTAAAAAAAAAAATCCTCGAGATATCGACCTGCAATTGTGTAGTTGTGTAATTGGTTAATATTTTTATTTAATTATATAATTTAATTTTAATAAAAATATTAATAATTTATTCTTCAGATATCTAAAAAAGCTTTTCCAGTGTTGGAGTTATTTTAAGAGCATTTTTGTTAAGAAATTCTCGTAAAGAGTATATCACAATAAAAAAAATAAAAAATTATAATAAAATAATATAGTAATCTCAAATAAGAATTTTTGATAAATTGATTTTTTTATTAAATTATTAATTATATTTAGATCTGAATTACTTTTTATATATTTTAAAAGTATTTAAAGAAAGAAGATGATCTAATTAACAGAATCCAAATAAATATATATATAAAAGAGTCATCGTCTATTCTCGATGAAGTGCTTAATTACCTATTTTTTTCTTACGAGGGGAGAAGTTGGTGAAGCCACCATCCCAAGCATTCTGACAGTAGTAGTGCTTGTCTCTAATAACATTCACAACAATAGTATATGCAGCTTGATTGTTTAGAGAAAATGTATTCCTATAAATAGCTCCAAAATTTAGAAGAGTTAAGTAGGTGAAGATGTTCTCAATGAATAGTTGAACTAGAAAACGAAGCTGTGGATGGACAGCCTGTCTTGTTTAGGAGAACTATGATTCAAGGCATCGTGGCTCAGTGGTAAAGGTTATACTAGTAGCCTCCTACCAATCTGGGTTTGAGTACCCTTGGCCACCAAAAATTTAATATGGTCTCTAGGCTCCATGATTAGTCGAATGTCCGTTTGGATTGGTCCATGACCGGTTTCTCGGTATTTGGAAATTTGATATAATAAAAAAAAAACTCCTTATAGTGCATATTTCAAAGAGATTTTCTAAAAACTCATCAGCTCTGTTTCCGATATTGATCTTAAATTCATATGTAACCCTCGATTATAAAATAAAAAATCACTCAGTTATGGTCACATATTAGCCAAATTGTTTAAATAATTTTCTAATTTGATTGTAAATTATTAATTACAAAACATGAGTTGAAGAACAAGTACTAAAAATTAACCACAATTGTTGGCATGGCAGAAGAAACAATAATTTTGCAAGATAAAGCATCAATTTTTCAAGAGGTAAAAGAGAAGAATTCAATTATGCCTCAACAAAACTAACATCAAAAATTTCAGGTGTCAAAAGGTAGAATAGACAATAAATGTGATATCCGTGAAAACGGCTCCGTTTCTTCCCAATTGAGAATCCCTTGACTCTTTACAAAGTCAATATTGCCGTATTATATCCTTCTCTCCGCCGCTCGACGCTCGTTGCAGTTGTTTCTCGATGGTTTTAGGGAACACGTGACGCAGCCCATCCCTCTTCTCTATATTCATGGAACTTGAGAACCACATGAAACATACGTTGGGTAGTGTGGATATTTATTGAATCGGAACATCCAATCTAGGAATTGGTTAAATTTTAAAGCACTGTAAGGTGTAGCATGATTTGCTAAGTTTGTACATGATTCTATCTATATCATTTGTGGCAGAACAAGGGAGTGTATGTGACTCCAAAAGATCCCGTAACTATTTCATGAACAAGTGTGCGTGAAATGGTTTTATTTAGTTTTTTTTTTTTGTAATGTGATCCTGTCTTCTCTTTTACCTTTTGGGTGGATAGGGATTGTAAAATTATTTCTTCTTCCTTAAGAACATGGTTGTCCTATATTCAAAGATTCATCCAACAGTTATAATATATCAGTTTTTCCTTCCTGTTGTGTTACCAATGGTTTCATGTTATGTGTCATTTAGTTGCAGTCAATAAATTCTTAAACAGGGTGTGAATGGAAGTGCAGACCAAACACAGAATAAATGCAGATTATTTTAAATACACTCCATCTGCATTTTTCATCCAATCATCTTTTTATGAAGAAATAAAAAAATACATAACAAATACCTATCAATCTGCATGTAGATTTAAATTTTCTGAAAATACACAGTTCTGCAAAAATTAGCTCTTTATAAAAGACCTATACATGTGCAGATCAAACAGATTTTTTTTTTTTTAATTTTTTTATTATCTATTTTTCCTCTATAAATCCAAAATTTCTTACCATGCATTTTCACACAAAACTTCTACAACTCCTCTAAAAAATCCTCTCAAACTTTTAAGGTATGATCTAAATTTTTTTTTAAGTGTAACAATTTTAATTTTCTTATTTGGTGAGCTATTTAACACATATTTTGTATTGTTTTTAAATATTTGCATTAGTTATAATAATGACTCTAAAAGTAATGATGCAAATAATTTACATCAGTTTATAAGAAATTGTTACAAATATTTAAAATATTTGTATCATTTACTCTAATTAATGTTAATAGATGTCATTTGCAAATATTGACGATGATATTTGCAACATTTAATATAAATGATGTTATTATTTGCTTCATTTATTATAATTGATGTTAAATATTTATACTAGTTATAATTAAATGATGTTAAATTAATATTAATTTTAATAATTGATTTAACTTTATTCTGAAAATTTTGATTAATAACAGATTTATTTTTAAAAATTCTGTAATTATTTTTATAAAAATAATTATTTTAATATTAATTAAGATCTTGATAACAGAATTAAGATTTTAATTATTTTTATGCAAATTTTACTTTTTAACAATTAGGGCCTTGATTGTTTGTAGTTTTTAGATCAGTTTTTGGTTTTTGATTTTTCAAAAACCATTTCATTTACCAATCAAGAATTTTTTGAAAATAAATTCCCTAAAATATAGGAAAACTAGATTTTTTAAATAACTACTTATTTCTAAGCAAAAACCAAAATCTATATTTTTCTTTCAAAAAATATTGCTATATTTATGCATTAATATAATAAAAAACAAATAAAAAGAAATTAAACTGATAAAATAATAACTAATCTTAATCATTAAGGTTTCATAAAAATAATTTGTTGTAAATCTAAAATATTATATAAAATCATGAAAATAATATTAAAATTAGTGAAAGTTAACTATTTTTTTAAATTGTGAAATAACTTATATATATATATATATTCAGAATTTTTATTATTTATAAATTTTTCTAAGTTCTTATTTTCTATACTAATACTACTTTGAAATTTTTTTTTAGAAAACTTATTTTTAATAATTTTTATGCATATAAAACAAAACTTAAAAACTAAAAATCATAAAAACATCTTTATTATATCAAAAACCATAAACTAAACAAATTACCATTTAAGTTTTCTAAAAAAATTAAAATCTTCAACAAAATCAAAGACTAAAAATTGAAAAACCAAAATCCAAAAATCAAAAACCAAAAACTAAAAACCAAAAACGAAAATCTAATATATAAATTTTGATATCATTGTTATTTTTACTTTTTAAATGTATGTTAAATATTTTTTTAATCATTCATTTAAATATGATATCAATTTTTAAAAAATTGTTTGATCTGTATTTGTTTATGATGATCTGCATAATCTGTATGTATATTTTATTTGATCTGTATTTTTTTATCTACAACCCATTCAAACCCTATTATTTAGAGATCTGCAAAAAAAATAGATGACTGGAAAACAAATGCAGATCAATCTGCATTTTTAATGATCTGTGTTTTTCTTGCATTTGATCTGTGCATCTATTCAAACCCATGTATCAAAATGAAAGATTTGGGCTCGAATGAGAAACCTCGAGAGCCTCCCTACCTACGGTAGATCCAATAGTTGCTCATGTGAGCCATGCAGCTAACAAAACTGGTCTAGTTGATCTCATTGTTCATGAGAGTGGACTTATTCAAGCAAATGTTGTAGCTGAGGAGAACACCACAATCAGCAAGCTCAGTTCTGAATCCTCTTGTGCTGTTGACCACTATGTTTTACTGGTGTCTGTTGTATTCGAGGGAGACGATCCAAGCTATCAGGATAAAAGTTTAACGTCTAAAGACTCCATCCTCCAAATTGGAGCTGAAGCCTGTGAAAGTAATGATGAAGCTTGCAGAGAGAGTAGTAAAGGGGAGCTTTTGGAGGAAAGCACTACACATGATGATTCTACTAAAATGACCATCGAGATATTGCTGGAAAGCGGAAGGAGACAGAATTTAATAGAGTTGTTGGTGGCTTGGGGGTTATTCAAGCAAACGAGATTGACGGTAGTGTTAAAGCACACAACTTTTATGCTGAGGTCCCTGTGACAAATCGAATCAAATGACCATCGAGATATTGGGAGACTGCAGACTCTTTCAGAAGCACACATTAGCTCTCTGGTACCGTGTCCCCTAGTCACTAAAGTCATCATTACTTGCTGTTGCCTGTCGAAGATGACAAGCTGGAGCACAGAAAAGGAGCAGCACATCTCGTTGAAGAACCTTCTGAGTGAAGCAAGATCACCAAGGCTAGTAGCAGAGGCAAAGAAGAATGATGAGAGTAACGTACCGAGAGTGAGTTCGATATTGGACCAAGAGACTTCCCCTGAAGACGGTCGCTGGCCAGAGAGAAGAGAAGTGAGCGAGGAGTGGAATTCGCCAGCAAAGTATCCAGTGGACTTGAAGAGAGAGGAGAGGAAGGTGAAAGGAAGACCCTTCTGGGTGCCGTTTGTTTGTTGTTCCTCTGTTAAGTAAAGGCTCCATTGTATAATTCTAGGATGATAATACTTTTAAGGACTACTTGGCAGTCGAAGCTAGTAGTTGTTTGGTTATTTTAGGAGCTTTTGTTACTTTATATGCAGACCACTTAATGAGTTCGACTTTTATCATATGACTGATTTTCTTTCTTTTGGTTGCGTTTAGATTAAATATGAATTACAATTCATATTTTAAGGCTACTAAGCGTATTCGAGTATAATCTATGCACTGCAAAACATAACACATAAAAGTACGGAACTCAAATTTTGCCATTAAATTGTTTTACCATTAAAAGAAACCGAAGCTGAACCGGTTTGAGTTTGATCAATGTCCCTGATATGGAAATTGATCGAGATCAAACCAGACCCTTCATTGTTAGATGGATAAGACAAGATATATCTCTAAACATAATTAAGGTAACGGATCCCTAAACATAAAAGAGTTAGTAAACAGAGAGAAGGTACTAATAACCCTTGTTATTTTGTTATTTTTCTAAAAACATTTAGTGCATTCATTTTTTATATCTTTTAGAACTCCACTAAAAGTAAACTACCACACTTGCAACTTTAGTAATAGACAAACGAAAATGAGATATAATATGAGTGGGTAACACACTTGCTACGGATTTAAGTAAAACTTCTAACTTCTTTTTGATAAAAAAAATTTGATGTCAAACATTAACTCGTTTATTAGTTATTTCTTGAAAGAGCTAAACATCTTTATTATTACCCCTCCTAAATTCTCTAAAATTCCTATGTAGGTACTAGGTACTCAATCGTGGAAACATCCAACATTAGTTTTAGTTCTTCTTGTATGCTTCGTTCACCTTATGTCCAAATTTTAAAGACGATGTAGAGAATTTAATCTGTTGGATACCAACTTGGAGGTTTTAAGGATTTTCGGATAATTAGACCTTCATCTTTATTGGCTTTATCAAAAAAAAAAAAAAAAAAAAAAAAAAAAATTATCATCTACAAAGAGAAGGTGCAAATTAAAGGACTCACCTTTCCAACCCTTACACATGATAATAATTCTTTTCATTCTGGTTTTTGCATATTTACGAGTAAAACTTTCGTACAAAGAATAAAGAAACAAAATGATGAAAAGTCCCGTTAATAAAGTCCTCTTTTTAAGATAATAACCTTTTGTTCTGGCTTTTGCATATTTAAGGTTAGCACTTCCATACAAAGAATAAAATCTGATTCCGTTAATAAAATCTTCTCTTTAAAATAATACTAGATTTTGGTCCGTCATAAAGATGAGATTTGTTATTATATATTTTATAATCTTTTAATAATTTATTTTTGTAAATTTAGAAGATTAAAATTAAATCATTAATTTATTACAATATATTAATATTAATTGATAATTTTGTTAATTAATGTTAATTACAATTTTTTTAAAAAAAAATTATAATCAAAAATATCATGAAAAAGATATATTTTTATTTTTTATTATTATTTAAGATGTATTTAAATGTATTAATTGTAGTTACTATTATTTGTTAAGATTTTTAGATTTATTATATATCTTAAGATTTTAAATCAAGAAAATATCTTTATTGAAAGATTTTGAGTCGTATATATGGTTAGTATTTAGATTTCGAAAATTAAATTTAAGAATATAATTTTGGTTTTTGAAATTAGATACTTTTATTGATAGATTTTTTTTTAATATCACTTGTATTTTTCATTATATTGCATATTTGTTCACATTTGTAAATGACAATTTTGTCTTTAATGAGACTCTTAAAAAATCAAATAAGATCAATGGCAAAATTCGTAATATAACACGGTACAAAAAATTTTTTCTATAATGTTTTCTACTTTAATAGTATAGATGCCCACACAATTGACCATTCAAAAAATACTTTATATTAGACTAATATAAAGCATTTGAGCATTCATTTAGCCTAATGCTATGTATTTCATCTGATTCTGTTTTTCACTGATGTATTTGGTGTGTTCACCATGCAGCAGCATCACCACTCCTTAGTAATAATATGTTTACCAAAAGAGAATACTTTTTTTTTTTCCTTAAAAGTCCCACGTTTGGTTTTGAACGATACTGAAAGATAGTTCACTACACACATACATCTTATTTATTAGCTGGGTTACATGACACACACATATATACTTTCATCAAACAAAATATAAACTTTGATGTACAAAATAACCAAAACACAAACATATTATCTCTTTCAAAATGCTAAAACTTATACAAAATAGCAAATATACACACAAATAATTATACGAAGATGTTCAACAAACACGGTTATCTCCGTGTCATATATCACATTGTGGCATATATAGCACAGAATGTACATATGCTACTCAATCTTGCTTTCTCATCCTCGTCAACACAAACGCTTTTGTTTCAAATACATCCAAAATCGAACATCTTCTATTTCTTTGAAACAAAGTAATTAACACCTCTAATGATGAAGATAAAGATTAAATGTCCACTATACAAATCCATGATGAACAACACCAAATCCAAGAAACAGCTAATCTACAATCTCAATATTGAGGATTCGTTCAAGCAGATGAAAATAACTCTTTTGATCTTCAGTGATTAACAATAAACCAGCAATGTAAAATTTAAAGTGTTGCTGAATCGAATCAGGTTTCTAAAGTGAGTCGAGACTCAAAAGAATAAAGGAGAAGAACACGGCAAGGGTTTTCGACTAATTTAACACATCCACCAAACACAACGTTGTTTACTTATTGTTGTTAAATGGACAAATGAGTTTATATCCGTTAAGTTTTTCACAGTATATGGAGTTTTTAAAGAGGCTAAAATAATAAAATAGACCCGTTTAGATCCATTAAATCTAAGCTCAATTAGTATTCCTACTTGCAACCGATAGGTTTATTATTATTATTTTTTTTAATCGATAGGTTTTTACTACACAATAATATTTCTTAGAAACTAAAGTTTGTGCATTCAATCCATGCACGTGCATGGGACAATCAACGTAACTGATAAGCATGACTTTTATTTAACACAATTAAGTTCACCAAACAAGAATACTTTTTTGTTAAAAGTCCCCATGTTTGGTTTTGGTACGTTACTGAAAGATGTTCATTACACATATACATCTTATTTATTAGTTGGGATACATTTTATTTATTAGCTGGTATTTGGGTGCAGTCCGAGTCCCTTGCATCCCTATTTCTTGTTGTCACATGTGATGCTGGTGTCCCGTGAGTACTCTGAATACTTCTTCACCCCTGCACGGCCATTGCCACTAGTCTTCCTTCCTTGCTAAATTATCATTAGCCAAATTACCAAGGGTGAGAACCATACAAAACTGATAAATTTTTTATTTTTAATAGATGGACAATAGGTGTATTTGCACATGACTTATCATATCATATCAGATTCCATAGTAACGGTTATTAGATAATAATCTTCTATTTATGTAACAAAATCTTAGACCATGATTAAAAGGGGTTTTTAACGGGTTTTTAGGTAGGTTTCTTAGCTTTTTTAAAATTAAAATAAATTAAAATTACTTAATAAACTAAGAAACGGTTCTTAAATGGGGTTCTTAGCCAAGTGTCACTGTCTAATTCACCGACTTTTTTTTTTTTTTTTTAACTTTTTCTTAACTTTAACTTTAAAAAAAAATTCTTAATTTTGTTTTTTTCTAACTTATTAACTTTAACTTTTAAAAACAAATTATTAACTTAAAAATGCAATATATTTTTATGTTTTATTTAAGAAAATAAAATTTTCTTAAAATAAAATAATTTTCATATGACTGATGCAACATATAATTTCGTTTCCACAACATTGTGTTTTTCTATAATGTGTAACATATTCCACAATGTGTTATTTAATATAATATATTTTGTGTTTCATTTTAAAAAATAAACTTTACTAAAACAATTTTAATTTTTTTTAAGAACCTGTACTAGAGTTCTGCTAGATTTTATTAAGGGGTTTTTAATAGAAAATTTATAATAAAAAATTGCTAAAAACCTTTTCTAAGAACCCACCCTTAAACATGCTCTGTGCATCAATGTGCCCGACTTCTATAGATTTTAAGACACCAACAAAGAAATGTAATCTAACGTTTAATAAAAAAAAAAGGATTAATAAGAGCACCTTGGGTTTGGGAGGAGAGAAGAGTATGCCGAAAGGGTTCACCACCATCTTTGTTGCTATCTCAAATGGTTGCGTAACCTTCTCTGCCACATCACCAATGAACCTCGAAACCTATGTAGTTCTTTAGGTTAAAAACGGTAACTGGTACAAAGAAAAAGAAAAAAGAACACCTTGGAAGCATATATATGTATATTTTACAAATCATAACATGATTAGTAAGGTCGTGACACCAGAAGAGATAGCTAACCTTGTGCTCAGCCTGAGGCTCGCAATCTGAGTCTGAGTCATCAGAGCCGTAGCGGCTGCTTCTGCGATCCTTGTGGCTGTGCCCGTGCATTTTTTTTATATATACTTGTCTTAGTGTTTTTTGATATGGATATGTGATTAAAGCCGTTCTGGTATTTCTATTTATATACAAATCTTAGTGTGGTGTTGTGTTCAATTAAGATGGTGTTTGATATGGTTCCTTTTGGTAATCATACTAGGTCGTAATTATCTGAATCTTATTCTCTTTTCTACCACCACCAAAAATTTGAGTAGATATAATTGTTCTTATTCCGTTTATCCTTTTTATTGAGAAGTCCATTTCACGTGGGAAATTCTTATTCCGAGTAGACTGAGTACTACGTTTTATTATTCGTCTTTTTAATTAATAAGTTCAATGGAAGTATAATAATAAGAAAAATAATTTGAATCTAACTCCTCAAATTCAATTTCATCTGGTTGTTTTTGGAGGATTATCTTCTAGACGTGAAATTATAGGGACATGAACTTCCGGATAAGTGGACCGATAGGTCCGTTCCTCTGAAGGAGTAGTGTCACTACTGGCGATGAACACGGTTGTTTCGTTGTCTCTGTTGAACAACACGATATATGATCTGTTCTTCACGTGGTGGAATCTGAAACCGAGGCAAGAAACGTAAATCATGAGAGAAGAAGAAGAATGGTGTCGTATGTGTGTGTTCAAAGAGGAGGAGAAGGCGAGTGAGTTAATGTCTTGCAAGCTCTTTTGCACACAGCTTGTCTGAACAATTTTTTTTTGTCGTAATAAGTTTTGTTGATCCTTTCAGTTAGTTCCCCTGTAATTCTTTCTTATTTTATTCTTTGTAATAAGTTGCTTACAACAAATTATCTAAAAGACGAATTGTTATGAATATTTAACATTTATTAGACAAAAAAAAAGAAAAAGAAATTAACGACAGTCACTGTTATATGCTTTCAATAATTGAATAAAATGCCATACCTAATGCCACTCATGAGTAAGTCTCGGCAGATATTGAGGTATTCGGATCGGTTTCGATAAAAAAAAATTTGGTTTTGGTTTTTTTGGGTTAAATTACTTAGATCCATATATGTGTTTATAGAATTTTGGTTCGATCTTAGTTTGGTTTTTGATGTAATCCTAACAGTGTTACCAATCAAGGAACAAAGAACCCACAAATTTTATAATTAAATAAGTTTTTTTTTTCTCTTACAAACGTAAAACTTTTGTGTCTTGATCAGATGAGTCTTTAGGTGAGATTCCTTTATATTTATTTGTTTATTATTTATTATTTTAATTGTGTGTGATTTCTACTAAGATACAAGTGTGGATTTATGACTTTATCATAAGGAATTCCAGTCCTTTGTGGTGATTCTCCTTCCACCATGTATATATCAGTTTGACCATCCAAACAACATACTCAAAGAACGATATTAGTCTAGTTGAGCTGGCTCCATCTAACCACTTCTCCCATCTTTCATTCGACTGGATAAAAGAGAGTAACTTTAGTCCAGCTTTCAAGTACCACCGTACACCCAAACAAACCTCTGGTCCGAGAATTGTATCATATGGTATCAGAACTAAAGTCTTCTGCCATCTATCATTTATTTTGTTTTCTATTTTTCTTTCATTATATTAACAAATGTTTTGTTTTGCAAGTTAATTGTTTTGATATTTTCATATAAAAAACACAAAAAATTTATTTTCAGAATATTATAGATATTTCTATATTATTAAAAACAATTTTCATTTTTTAATTTAAAAAACAAAAAGGTCATGTCATAATTTTAGTTTCCTTTCTATAAAATATAAAAATATTGTTTTGAGTTACTTTCTTAAAGTTTTTGTTTTGTTTCATTCAAGAAAAGGAAAAAAAAGAAAAAAAAGAAAAGATTTATATTTTTTGTATATTAATCCATTATATGTAAAAAAATCGTTTTGTTTTCTTTTTTTTTAAAAAAAAACTTAAGGTAAAAAAGTTTTGTTCTCAAAACTTTTACAAGTGGAGAGAATGATGTAATCATCATATATTGTGGCCAACTAAAGAGCAAAGAACCAATAAAATTTGGAAATAAATAAAAGTTTTTTTCTCTTACAAAAGTTTTACTTTTATTCTTAATCAAATGAGCCTTTAAATAGATTCCTTTAGATTTATGTGTTCATTACTTATTATTTTATTCCTTCTAAAATACAATTGCGAATTATAGTCTAATGTGTGGATTTACATAGGCTTAATTCATGTTCTTATCAAAGAGAAATATGCAGTCCTTTGTGGCTATCTTTCTTCCACCATCTATCCATTTGACCATCTGACCAGTCTACTCAAATAGCGCGACTTTAGTCCAGTTGAGCCAGCTCCATTTAACCACTTCATCTATCTTCCATTCAACCGGCTGAAACAGAGTGACTTTAGTATTTATTTCATCTTCCAACTACCACCTTTCACTCAAACAAACCTGCGGTCCACAGATAGTATAAGTTCCAAATCGGTTCGATTTTATTTTTTTAAACCAGTAAATATACGATAATATATTTTGGTATAATTCGGTTCAAATATTTATTATCTGAAATACTCAAAATTATATTAAAAAGAACTGAAAATATATTCGAAAACCCCAAAATATATACGATCCAAATAAGGTAGAAATAATCTGAAGTACCAAAAATATACCTGAATACGCGAAAAACTAGAAAATATACCAAAATACCAAAAATATATCCATAATACCCGAAATAATAATACATTCAACAATTTTGAATCATTCAAACACCCGATCAGATATCAGATAATACCCGAAACCAAACCAATAGCCATGGATAACAATATGTAGGAACCATCCGGTTATTTGGCTATATTCAAAATTAAAACTCGAATCGGTTATTTTGGATCTGTTCCTGTTTAAATTTTTAGTTCTTATAGTTTTTTCCAATCCTAATTTTGTAATTTATCAGACTTCATGCAAAATTAAATATTTTTAAAAAAATCATTAAAATACACTTAAAAAGTATATTTTAGTGATTAATATTATAAAGTTCATAATAAATCTCAATTCTTAAAGAAAATTTTAAAATTATACAATGATATTATACCAATTTTAATAGTTAAGAAAATCTTCTTTTGTTCATATTTATTTTTAATATAATAATAAATTTTAATAATAAAATTCAGCTATTATTTTGTTTTTAATAAGGCTCTCTTATGTTTAGAAAGCCTGATGCAACTGCAGTAATATAGATGTGATAGAATCTGTAAGGACTGTGCCAGGTCACACTTCCAATATATACGATCCAGATAAGGTAGAACAATTCATAGAAAAGGTGTGGTTGCCAATCGTAACTATTACATTATATTCCTAATCCACGTTCACGAGATTGATATTTTTGTAAATTAAATTTTGTAATGTATTTAATTTAAATTTATTTTCAAATGAAATATAATATTTTGATTATTTCAAAATTTATATCAAACGACAAATAAGATGTTAATTCTTCCATTTAATTTGTCTTTGTATTAGTCATTTTAAATGTTCATATTATCAAAATAAATTAATTAGTTTTTTTAATCTGTTTTATAGTTGTCTAAATATTTTTGCATATTTTGATGAAACAAAATGTAAAAATCTTTAATTGTAAAAATATCAACATCAATCTTTCCTACAATATAAATAAATTATATATATAGAAGAATTTTTAATATTTTAATTTTATTAAGTAAAAAATATATCGACTTAATTTTTTTAATATTCATTTTTATAAATTTGAGTAGAAATAATTGTTCTGATTCTTTTCGTCTTGTTAATAAGTTCAATTCATGTGGGAAATTCGAATTCAGAATAGACTAAATACTATTTTATTATTATTCGACTGATAAGTTCAATTGAATAATATGAAAATTCAAATTTCAGATAGACTGAATACTATGCTATTATTATTGGTCATTTAATTGATAAATCCAGAAGAAGTATAAAAATAAAAAAAAAAAGAATTTGAATAATTTTCTGCTAAACCTTTTGATTAATTTTTTTGTTAACTTAAAAATCAAACTCAAATAATAATTTTGATATAATTACGATGGAGAATAAGATTTAAATAGGTCTAGAAAGTATCTAACTATCTATCTATATATATAAAATTAAAGTTTTTCTTTTTTCATGCTGCCACCTCATAAAAAAAAAAACAACGCACATTCCAATTGTCACTTATTAAAACATCACATTCAACAACAATAAACAACAACATGTTTCAAATCAAAACACAATAACTATACACAGTTCTTCTTGCGACACCTTATAAAAAAAAACATAATACATTTTGATTGCCACATATTAAAACAATATATCGTTCAACAACAATAAACAAAAAAATGTTTAATATTAAGTTTACTCTTCACTTGTATTTTGTTTTTCTTTAGTTTCTTCTTCCATTTTATTGTTTATTTTTCCGATTGTCGGTGAAAATTGGCAAATCATGGTGTAAAAACAAGTGATTCAGTTGTCAATTACAAACATAATCACATTGAAAAATCACAAACACGACTATATCGAAAAATTAAGAAACAAAAAATTCAATCTCACGACAAATTCACAATAGATGGTATACTGTAAAATCACCAACATACAAACTTTTGACTTTGACATTCATATTAAAAATCATCGAAACATGGACGAATATAAATAAACAAAAAAATATGGGGGAAAAAACATAAATCAATATCGACAACATTGATTGAAGGGTAATAAAATTAAAAGTCAAAAAGACGAAAATATGACATGTGCCGAAAAAGTAAAGAAACTCACATTTAGAGAAATGACAGAAAAAAAAATCTAAGATTGAGAACATAAAGACGATCAATAATATTTAATAAATAATGAAAAGAGGAACACAATAAATAATCAGACGTTAAATAAGGAAAATAAACTATATAAAAAATATAAAAAGAAGAACAAAAAGAAAGCAAAGATAAAAAAAAATTATACTACAGCTAAAAAAATATATAATATTTAAAATAAATAGAAAAAATGTTAGAAAGAAAAATTTGAAGAAAAAACAATAAAAAGTGATTATAAAAGCAAAACCAAAAAGGAAAAAAAAAACTAAAGAACAACAAATTATAAATAATTCTATAACAAACAAAAAGTAATAAATTAGCTGCATCTCCGCGCGTAGCGCTGACCACCCCTAGTCTATATTATAATGAGAGAGTTTTCTCTACTCTAATGCTATCTACATCAACATTTTTAAAAAAAATGTTAATGGATTTTAATCAAAAAACCAACCTAATAAAACATAGTCAACACTTAGTATTTTGAAATATTTTAATAGTAAATGATCCAATGCATAAAATGTAAAAAGCAAAAAGACTCAATACACGACAAAAAAAAACAAAATCACAAATGTATGGATATACAACTAAAGAATAACGGTGGAATTGTAAAAAAATAAATATACGACGATATTATGATTGAATAAAAAAAGAAGAAGCAAAAATAGTCTGAATAATAAGATTTTGAAGGGAAAGAGACAACCACAATTCCAATATAAACATTTATTTTTCCATACAAATAGGTTACAACAAAAGTATTTGAAATATTTTTAAATAAATTTATAAATGTAGAAAAAATAAATAAAAATAATAATGTAAAATTACCAAAAAACTAGGCCACGAACAAATGAAGCAAAATATTATACATAGTAAAACGATTAAATATAACTAAAAAATAGATAACAACACAAGAACAGAAAACAAATAAAAACCATCTCGCGCGTATGCGCATATTCAACTCTAGTGTATTGTAACAGTATCCACTTTTTAAAAAAGGAGAATTCGTATTATCAATTAATTACCATAATTGTTTAACAAATAAAATTATATTAAAATATTCTAATGTGTAAAACCAAGTCGACTATTACCCTGACATAAATTTTACCAAGATATTCAGGCATTTTTTTCTCTATTCACCATAATTGAATTATCACACTTGTAAATTTAGTAATCATTGATTTTGGTAAATAAAAACAGAACATGATATGAATGTAGTTGCTACATACTTCAATACAACTTTTTTATCTCCTTTTGATATAAGTTTACATGCCAAGTATTAACTCAATTATCAATCATTTCTTGAAAAACCTAAAAAATTATCCTTTTACCCTTCATATATTCTCTAAGATTCTCATGTAGTGGAAACTTCCACCATTATTTTAGATCTTCTCGTATTGGTTCGTTCACTTTATGTGCAAATTGTAAAGATGATTTGGAAAAATTATATATTATTTAGATATAAACTCGTACTTTTTAAGGATTTTGAGATAATTTGATATTTATTTTTATTGGCTTTTCAAAAGAAATGATTATCATCTCAAAAAATATGTCAAATTAAAGGACTCGCATTGCAACTCTTAAACATATTAATTGTTTTTTCTATTCTAGTTTTTTATATATTTATTGTTACCACTTTTGTACAAAAAATAAAGAAATAAGGTGATGAAGAGTTTCCTTAACAAAAACCTATGATGATAAACCTACATAATTGACCATTGAAATCACTTTATGTTAGAGTGATGTAATACATTTCAGCATCCATTTAATATATGGATGTTATGCATTTCATCTGATTTTGTTTTTTTTAATGATGTGTTTTGGTGTTTCCTCCTAGTGTGAGTCTGATTTTTTCTATTTTGTTTATTTTTTCCACTTGATATCGTCTTCCATTTTTAATATTTTGATTACTCTAATTTTTAACATCTTATAGTTTGGTCTGTTTAGTGGAATACACAGTTACATATTTGAAAAATTTGAAGGTGAAATCAGTGAAATATGATTCTCTAATTTTTTATTATTATTAAAAAATAAATACTTTAAACACTTAAATTAAATGTTTTTTTTCTTTAGGCCCAATAATATTTAAGTGTAATATATCAATGTGTTAAATTCCCAATCATATATGTGGTTAATATACTTATTTATTGTTAATTTTTCGTTTGTTTGTTAGTACTCTTGTTAGCTATTTATGGTAATGTTGCTTTGTATTTCTGTTGTTTGTCGTTCTATGTGGAATTTTATTCACTTTTTGAATTAATTAGTATTAATGATATTACTGAGATGGTTTAAATATTTCTTGTGTTATTATGAAATGTTCAACTTATTTTTTTGTTTGTTACCTTCATTGTTTGTGGTTTGTTATTATTTAATACAATTATGTTATTATTACTAAAATGGATTTGTATTGCTTTAGTTTGGATTTGTTTACTTCGATGTTTAGCTTTGTTAGATGTGGAATCTTTAGCTGACACTATAAGACTTATATTATTTATTTTCTTTTGTTAGGTTATTAGTTCTTCGGGTTTTGTATAATGACAAAAGTAATTAATTAAATTGTCAGTTTCATAAACCAAAATGATATATGTGTATAAGAAAACTAAATGTGAAAAAAGGAAGTTACTTGTGTTGTTTATATAAAGTGGGGCTATTCTTAAATGTTTATTTTACTCTTTTTGGTAATGAGTTGGCATTATGTTTGTATCTTTTTCCTTTTGGTGATGTTTTCTCATTCATAATGCCCTTAATTCTGATTAAGATTGTATGTTTTCTCTAACCTTATAATATTTTTTTTCTTGGTTTTATATAGGATCAATTATTAGTTTTGGTCGAATAGTTGTATGATTTAATTATGTTTTGTTTTTGTTTTTCGAAATGCAGACAATCATATTAATTAATTGCATATTTTGATAGGGTTATCTTAACTATTTTGTTGTAATTTTTTAATAGATTTTTGATTATGTATTTTTTTTACGAAAATATTATTATTTTAATAATATTAATCATTTCTTAAAATTTTATATGTAAATCTGCTATGATAATTGTTAGCTTAACTATTTTTTGTAATTTATTTCTGAGATTTTTGAATAATTTATGATTTTTATGTAAATATTAATTTGTTCATAATAGTAGTTCTTTGATTTAAATTTAATATTCATATACTATAATAATTGTTCCTTATTATTGTCAGATAATTTTTTTTTCCTTAGTTGTAGTTAGTAGGAACTTTTTTTGTAAGTATTTTTATTCGTTTATATAATATTGTTTTCATTTTTTTCATATTGTGTTTGTAGGTTCTACATTTTGGTTTTTTTTTTTTATTATGGATCAAAATGACTAAAGATTTTTGTTTTCTTTTCATAACATTTTTTTTTGTTTTTTGAAATCGCTGAACTATATATAACATCTCTAGATTTGTTAAACTATGATTTAATTATAAATATGTTGAACTTACACTACAAGAAACAAGTATCATATCCGACAGACAAATTAATCAGGAATTTGTCGAAAACAGCTATTTTTGATTGTATCTGGTGACCGAACTGAAGTTTTGTCGGATTTTGAGTCTTCGTAGCAATCACTAGTCAGATATATATATAAAATTCTACAAAAAAAAAGAATTAAAAAAGAAAACCTAGATCTATTATTATCAATGAATGTTGGAACTCAATTTTTCAAAATTAGAATTTGTTTGAATGAGAAATGCTTGTCCAATGTTTGTTGTCTGAAAAGGCATAAAATGGATATAGCGGATATTGTGGAGATGTTTTGACAAGGTTAAAAACATTGGGAAAATTGTAGAAAGGAGAGAATTCATATTAAACAATGTGTGCGCGCCAAACCGAGACAAGATGAAATCAGGTTTTGGTACGGGTTTAAGTGCGGATTCGGGTATATATGTCTCGGTCCAATAACCAGTCTTTTTGCTTTCGATTTTGCTTTTGGTATCTGATCGATACTGAATTAAATTCTGTCAAAGCATTAAGGTGTCATAATCAATTTAGTAATTGATGACAAAAGATTTGTAACTCTTTTCTCTTTATTGCTCAATTAATTTGAGAAATAAAACTCCAAATATTTTAGACTACAAAATGATGGTCTATTTCTCTCATTCTACATACATAATGAATACAACAACCTCTTGCAATTCCTTTTTCTATTTTTCTTTTTTCATTTCCCTTTTATTTTCCATGAGAGTAGCACAAAAAATATATTCGATAGGTTCTGTTCTTCAGTGATGAAAGATAGAAACATATGTAGTTGTATCCTGTTATTTTGGAACGCCATGCAACCGTCATACTACGGGGCGTTTACAGAATTAAGGAAAGAGTGTCTCACCTCTTCAAATCCGTCTTTCCAAATTCTTGTATTGATATTTTATGTATTTTATATCGATCTATTTATGCAAAATGCTTTACAATTATTCAGTTAGTCCTATTATAGAATTTGTGTTCCTACATGAAATTGGTGGAAATGAAGGTGGTGTAAGGTGCAACAATGGCGGTGATGGTAGTGGTGGAGTGAACGGTACTGATAACGGTAATGTAAGGAGTTGCAGCGGTCGCGATGCAAGGAATTGCGGCGGTCGGGGTGCAAAGAGTTGCGGTGGTGACAGTGCAAGGAGTTGTGCCGAAAACAGTGTAAGGAGTTACAACAATGGTATTGGGGCAAGGAGCTGTGGTGGTGGTGGTGCAAGGAGTTGAGATAGTGGTGGTGGTGCAAAGTGTTGCAGCAGTGGAGGTGTAAGGAATTGCAGTGGTAGTGGTTTTTTTAAACACAAAAAAGATCTGAAATAAAAAGATCTGAAAAAGCAACAAAATCAGATCTGAAAAAAAAAACAAAACTGAAGAAAGAAACATAGGAAGGTAAGGGGAAGAAAAGAAAAAAAATATGAAAGGAATGAGGAGATTGGAAGAAAAGAACCCGAAGAAAATGAAAGGGAGGAGAAGAACGGAAGGAAGTGGGCGGAAGGAGATTGGTGTAAAAGAAAAAAAAGAAAAATTTATGTTTAGATTTAAGGTTAAATTTTAGATTTCTAACTCTTTATGAAAAATTATTAAATTTGTTAAATTTTTGTTAAAAATTCTCTAACAAAACTGTGACAAATGTTAAAATGTACATGTTGTTTTGTAATTAATTAGAAATTTATCAAAAACTTTTAATGGTAATGGTGACATGTGAACATACATGTTGTATTTTTGAGGAGTTACTGTCAACATTTGCGACCACCTATCAAGAAAATCGAGTCATCATTAAGTTGTACGACAGAGAATGAGAGCATTTAGCTATGTTTTGTGTATTTGTGTGTTTAAGAATAAAACGTTTAGTTATGACTTAAGATTTTTGTGATAAACATCTTTGAGGAATCATGTATTATTTTCTAGGGTTTCTATGATATTAATACTCATATGATGATGCTCAACAAACGCAGTTATATATGTGTCATATATCACTTTGCGACCTATATAGCCTGGAATATATGCTACTCAATCTGGCTTTCTCATCCTCATCAACATTCAATCCATCCACCTGCATGGGACACTCAACTACTTGCAATCAATAGGTTTTTACTACACAATAATATTTCTTAAAAACTAAATTTTGTGCATTCAATCCATCCACGTGCATGGGACAATCAACTTAACTGATAACACTTGCATGACTTTTATTTCACACAATTAAGTTCACCAAACAAGAATACTTTTTTTGTTAAAAGTCCCATGTTTGGTTTTCATACGTTACTGAAAGATGCTCATTACACACATCATCTTATTTATTAGCTGGGCTACATGATCATTACTTTATTTTATTTTAAAACGGCAGGGTATTTGGGTGCAGTCAAAGTCCCTTGAATCCCTATCCGACCTGAGGAGCCTTACTCCTGTCTTGGTACTGCATCTTCTTCTCACTGTGGTACTGCTTCCCGTACCCGCCATTGTATGCATCTCCATGCCGCCCCTGCTTAGTCTTCTTTCCTTGCTAAATTGTCATTAGCCAAATAACCAACCGTGAGAACCATACTGCCCGGCTCAAAGGGGTGGGCAGAAGTGCCATGGTCCAAAAATCTAAATATATATTTTTTTTTAATTACAATAGAATAGGGGCCAAAAAATCTTTAAAATTGTTTATGTTTATGACAAATTTGATAAAAAAAAAGTTTATAAAATAATCTATATTTACATAAAAATTTGATAAAAGATCTAAAAAAATTAATTTGTTCATTTACATTATGGTAAAAGGTCTAAATTTTTTTTCTGCCTTAGAGCTCATAAAAACTTTGGACCGGACCCATATAAAACTGATAAATTTTTTATTTTTAATAGGATGGACAATAGGTGCATTTGCACATGACTTATCATATCACATATATCAGATCCCATATTAACAGTTATTAGATAAGAATCATCATTTTATCTAACAAAATCTTAGCATCGATGTTCTCGACTTCTATATGTTTTAAGACACCAACAAAGAAATGTAATCTAACGGTTAATAAATGAATGGATTAACAAGAGCACCTTGGGTTTGGGAGGAGAGAAGAGTATGCCGAAAGGGTTCACCACCATCTTTGTTGCTATCTCAAATGGCTGCGTAACCTTCTCTGCCACATCACCAATGAACCTCGAAACCTATGTAGTTCTTTAGGTTAGAATATGTATATTTTTAGAAAGCATAACATGATTAGTAAGGTCGTGACACCAGAAGAGATAGCTAACCTTGTGCTCAGCCTGAGGCTCGCAATCTGAGTCTGAGTCATCAGAGCCGTAGCGGCTGCTTCTGCGATCCTTGTGGCTGTGCCCGTGCATTTTTCTTATATATACTTGTCTTAGTGTTTTTTTTATATGAATATGTGATTAATTAAAGCCGTTCTGGTATTTCTATTTATATACAAAACTTAGTGTGATGTTATGTTCAATTAAGATGGTGTTTGATATGATTCCTTTTGGTATTCATACTCGATCGTAAATTATATGAATCTTATTCTCTTTTCTACCACCACCAAATATTTGAGTAGATATAATTGTTCTTATTCCGGTTGTCTTTTTTATTGAGAAGTCCAGTTCACGTGGGAAATTCTTATTCCCAATAGACTACATTGTAGTATTCGTCTTTTTAATTGATAAGTTCAATGGAATTATGATAATAATAAATAGAAGTCCAAGCCTTTGTGTGGTTGGGTGGTTGGGGACCGTTACGTGATGCTAATACATTATTTTACTGCGCAAAACTAAGTTATATTTATTTGGATATCCATACGGATGTAAGCTTTAATTTCAGCACATTTGAAATATTTGGAGGAGGATTAGTCTGGATCTTTTCATAGACCTAAGATTTACTCCTAAATTATAAAAAGAAAATATAAAAAAAAGAATTTGAATGTAGCTGCTCTAATTCAAGTTATTACGGTTTTTTTTGTTGGAGGATAATCTTCTAGACGTCAAATTATAGGGACATGTACTTCCGGATAAGTGGATCAATAGGTCCGTTCCTCTGAAGGAGTACGTAGTGCCACTACTAGCGATGAAGACGGTTTTTCGTTCTCTGTTGAAGAACACGATATATGATCTGAAACCGAGGCAAGAAACATAAATCATGAGAGAAGAAGAAGAATGGTGTCGTATGTGTGTGTTCAAAGAGGAGGAGAAGGCGAGTGAGTTAATGTCTTGCAAGCTTTTTTGCACACAGTTTGTCTGAACAAATTTTTTTTTTTCGTAATAGGGTTTGTTGATCCTTTCAGTTAATTCCCCTGTGTAATTCTTTCTTATTTTATTCATTGTAATAAGTTGCTTACAACAAATTATGTAAAAGAAGACTTGTTATGATTATAACATTTAGACCCCAAAAAAATAAAATAAAAGTTAACGACAGTCACTGTTGATGCCTTTAATAATTGAATAAAAGGGCATATATGCCAGTCGTCAGTAAGTCTGGACATTCATGGATTTGGATTGATTTTGAGTAAACACTAATCGGTTTCAGGTAAAAAAAAATTAGATATAAATATTTATAGAGTTTTGGTTTGGTTCTAAACGGTTCGGTTTGAAGTTGGTAAATATCTGATTTTTTTTAATATAGTTTGATTCAAATATTTATTTTCCGAAATACTCAAAATTATATTCAAAAACTTGAAATTATATTTGAAAAAAAAAACTAAAATATACCTGAATACCCGTAAAAATTAAAAATCATATTGAAATATCAAAAATATATCCATAATACATGAAAATAATAACACATTCAATAATTTCGAGTCATTCGGACACCGATCGAATATCAGGTAATACCCAAAACTGAACCAATAGCCATGGATAGCAATATGTAGGTACCATCGGGTACTTTGGCTATATCCAAAGTCTAAACTTGTACAAATTAACGTTGAAAATTCTTTTTTTATTCTCTTTCTTATATAATTGTTCTTATTTCCTTTTTTTATTTTATTGATAAGTTCAATTAACATTGGAACTTGGAAATTCGAATTCTGAATGAACTGAATACTGTATTATTATTATTCCTCTTGTTTTTAAATGATAAGTCCAATAGAAGCATAATAATAAGAAAAATAATTTGCATCTTAGACCATGATCAATGGAAAAACTCTTAATGGGGGTTTTTATCAAATTTTTTATTATAAATTTTATCTAAGAACTCTATAACTTTATTAATTTTTTTTCTCTTCCAATATGGTAGTACCTCTAATGAAGTTTTTAATATATAAAAAATTATAAAAATTATTTTAAGAAGAGTTTATTTTTTTGAATAAAACATAAAATATATATTATTGAATGAAATTTAAAACATACATGACATAAAAATATTTTAAATATAGATTTACAAATTATAAACGGAAATGAACAATTAGTTGTAAACTTGCAACTTTTAATTGATGATGCATTTTATCCAGATTTTTTTAAGTTAAAATTTAAAAAAAAGTAAAAAAAACATCCGACGAAATATACATTGACACGTGAGACTAAAAACCTATCAATCATAGATAAACCGGTTTTAATAATAAAATTATTTTCCAACTTTTTTTTTTTTTTTTTTGCATTAAGAACCTCCATTGATCATGCTTTTTACCTCCTCTAATTCAATGATAAGGAGTTTTTGGTTTTTTTTTGTTTCCGTATCAATCTCGGAAATTAATTGAATTTTAGCATTGTGAACAAGATAGACGAATACATAATTGATAATTTGGTTTGAAAACCCTAAAACCTAACAAAAAAATAAACTACTCAAACCTAAGACTAAGTAAAAGAAAGAGGAAGAAAATAGTCATTATTAAACAAAGTTAAGCAAATCTTCTCCAATATTAACGGTTGTTTTTTTTTTTTTATAATATAGCTGAAATGTCATCATAGAATACATACATTATTGATTTCAGGTAATATTGTGGGAGCTAAAACCCACAACTAAGATTTTTGGTAAGAGAGATATTGGAAAGCTAACGTAAGACCAGAGCCGGTAGGTTTGTTGTTACACGTGCTCCACCTTTCTTGCTTTTGACCTCTTCTCAAGTTTACCTGAATTCGAGATACGAGGAGATCTCAACCTCCTTTGGCTCGTTCTCTTAAGAACTTGTGAGTGTTGCTAACCGTGCTTTCGGACATGATCTTTAGCTCGGTTGATGATCTTACATCACCAAAATAAATGAGCTTAATGGGCCAAATCACGAGATACTGAACCGTGTATCGAATGAGCATGTTTGGGCCCAACTTCATCGAGTCGGTAGTCGGTTAATTGACCAACAAACATGTTCTGATAACCCAGTGAACAAGTTCAAAAGACAATAAGAGGCTATGAGCTTGACTTGCGGTGTTTCAAAGTGCATTGACCTGCACAAATTGTGGCAATGGATGCAGACCACGAGCACTGTTTCCAGGTTTCCCGATGGGCTAAAGAAAGTTTGCCAATCAGCTGCTCCAGCTAGAACAATCTGCAAGCTAATAAAGGCCAAAAGGGAATCACAACGGTTACAAGCAGGATCTAGGGCTGAGACTTCGGGTTTTCGGGTCGGGTTCGGCTTGGTTTTTTGGGTTCCGGTTTTTCGGGTTTAGACAAATAGAACCCGGTCGAGTTTTTTTAATTTATTCATCGAGTTCGGGTTGGATTTCAGGTTTTATATCAAATTCGATCGGGTTTTATTTTGGGTTCGGATTCGGATATTTCGGGTTCGGGTTCGGGTATTTCGGGTTTTCTCAAAACCAAAGTACCAAATGTAATGAAAAAATCGAAAATAGGGTATTTAGGGTTCGGGTTCAGGTATTTCCGGTTCGGGTTCGATGTATTTGTGTTACGGTTTTTCGGGTTTAGACAAATAGAAACCGTTCGGGTTTTTTGATTTATTATTTGGGTTCGGGTCGGGTTCAGATCGGTTTTTTCGGGTTTCAGTTTTTCGGGTTTAGACAAATAGAAACCGATCGAGTTTTTTTTTAATTTTATTTTTGGATTCGGATTCGGGTATTTCGGGTTCGAGTTTCGGGTTAAAGCCCTAAGCCTAGTAAGATCTGAAGTTTTATCAGAAGCTACCTTTTTAATGAGGTAACGTGAATGCTAGAGCCTAAAGCCTCCTCGATGCAAGTTTCATCCTGATACGGAGTCAATATTGGACCCTTTGAGCAAGCTACATTAACCACAATGTTAATTTCTGAAACCAAGTACGAATTCATCTCAATACTTCTTGAAGCTTCCACAAGTTATTATTCCCATTTTCGCTTCCATGTTTTATTTAATGTACAAGCTTCTACTTTCTAGCTGATGAATATGTTACCAGGTTCATCAACAAAATGTAGATCCTTCTAGTGTTCTGCAGCATATGAGTCTGACTTGCAGATCGGTACAAAAGGAAACATTCTTTACTAGGTTTGTTATAAGATGTAAAGAAAATAAAACAGCAAACTCGTGAAGAAAGATAAGTTCAAAAAAATGAAAAGATATTCCATACGAAAATGTCATCTAAATTAAACACCATAACCATTTCTGGAAGATTCAAAATGTATTTTCAGTATCGAAGCAAGAGAGTAGTACCAAACAAAAAAAGAAAGTAGATAGAGGAAACAACTTAAAAGAGAGATGTTCCTTTTCCCTTCTTGTCTCCACCGATCTCAAAGTGCTTGCACCTCTGCAAAAACCACACAACTGTAAGAAGCAGATCTCAAGACTTAAAAAGTGTGTCAACAAATATAAAAAATGTCTCATTACCTTAATCGAGTGTTGAGAGAAATGCTTGCAGGTTTGGCATTGGAGCCTCAAGACAATCTTCTTGGTTGTCTTAGCCTGTTCCAAGAAATTATAAATAGTGAGCACACACGAATAAGACTAATCTTAGACATTTCACATAGTCAAATATGACAATCTCTACACTGGTTCTAAAATGTAAGAGACTATTTAGGAACCGATATAACAAACAAGCCACAATCAACCAACTCAAACTGAGATGTTACGGTTACATGTTTTGGTTACCTTCTTGTGGAAGACGGGCTTGGTCTGACCTCCATAACCGGATTGTTTACGGTCATAACGACGCTTTCCCTGGGCAGCAAGACTGTCTTTACCCTTCTTGTATTGGGTCACCTTGTGCAAGGTATGCTTCTTGCATTCCTTGTTCTTGCAGTATGTCTTCTTAGTCTTTGGAATGTTCACCTACCATTTAGCAAACCAACTTTTGAGTTTAACTTCTACAAGACATTGGTCTCAACAACAACATACAGAATTGATTGCAACCATAAGAAACCCTAACTACTCAAACGTCAAAGACAGCTAAATTCTTCCTACAAGTTATTTGTTTCCAAGTTTCACAACACAAGTGGCTTAATCATACTGAATTGATTCTCCTTCAAATTATATAGACTAAACCCTACTCAGAGACGATGTGAACTGAACAGTAACGATTCAAGAAGCAGAATCAGACACAATCCACTCAAAGAAAGAAATTAAACAACAGATCTATAAGCAATGATATCGTTTCTTCACAAGTCTTTTCTAAATCTCTCGGTAACCAAACATAGTTCTACGAAAAACCAAGGCTCCACCTAAACTATGAGAAACCTAACAGAAAACAAGAAGAGAGACAGAGACTCACCATTTTCGCTCCTCGGTGAAAGCTCGTGCCGTCGTCGTCCGCTGCCAAAAAACACAAACAACCTTACGGAACAAAGTTTATAAGTGATGTTCGAGAAAACCCTAGTGCCCATACATACTAAATTTGGGCCTCTATAAGCCCATTTACGTAAACCAACGATAAGCCCACTTCTCTTTATATGAAAAAAAAAGAGAATAAACATATTTTAGATGTCGAAAATAATATAATATTATACTTTTCGCTGGCCCGTGGACAAAAACTAGCCGTTTAGAGATACAACGGTTATGTTTGTTTTGTTCAAACTTCAAACCTCGAGAATCTCAAACCCTAACTCTCATTTCAATTTCTCTCTCTTTTTTTTTTCTCTCTCTCTCTCTCTGAATCCGAAAAATTGAAGCTTTGAATCTTGAACTAAAATGGCTCCGACGCCATCCTCGGCAAGATCGAATCAAACCCAATTCACGTTAATCAGAACCCCACAAACCAAACAACGCCTCAATTTCCACTCGAAAACCCCAAACCCAGACGCATCCAAAGACCAGATCCCACCGGAGCATCCAGTCGAAGTAATCGGCCGGATCCGAGACTACCCAGACCGGAAGGAGAAACCAGCTTCGATCTTGCAGGTTAACCCAGATAACCAAACGGTCCGGGTCAGAGCTGATGTTGGGTACAGAGACTTCACGCTCGACGGAGTCTCGTTCTCGGAGCAAGAAGGTATTGAAACGTTTTACAAGAAGTTTATAGAAGAGAGGATTAAAGGCGTGAAGCTTGGGAATAAATGCACCATCATGATGTACGGACCTACTGGTGCTGGCAAGAGCCACACCATGTTTGGATGTGGGAAGCAACCTGGGATTGTGTATCGTTCCTTGAGGGATATTTTGGGAGATTCGGATCAAGATGGTGTTACTTTTGTTCAGGTCACTGTTCTTGAGGTTTACAATGAGGAGATTTATGATCTTCTTTCGACTAATAGTAGTAACAATTTAGGGATTGGTTGGCCCAAAGGAGGAAGCACTAAGGTAACTTTTCTTCGTTTCTTCTCTAAGTAAGGACGTTAATGGCTTTCAAATTGTAGGTTACTTATTTTGTGTTTCTTTTAGTATAGTCTTATATGTAGGATTGAACTTTCTTTGTTCCTTTGTGTGAAACTGAACATGTTTACTAACTGTAGTTGTAGCTTAGCATCTCTGATTAAGGACGTTAATGGCTTCCTGATTGATGATTCCTTCACATTGTTATATCGCTTCTGGAATTTGTGGGTTTCTGGCTTGGAATTGTGGAGTCTTTGTGTTGATCAATATTAAAGTCTTGGACTTTGTTGTTTTATAGGTCAGGCTTGAAGTAATGGGGAAGAAGGCGAAAAACGCAACCTTTATTTCAGGGACTGAGGCTGGGAAAATCTCTAAAGAGATTGTGAAAGTGGAGAAGCGGAGGATTGTTAAAAGCACACTTTGCAATGAAAGAAGTTCCCGGAG
This sequence comes from Iljinskaea planisiliqua, assembly GCA_900108845.1. NCBI lineage: Eukaryota > Viridiplantae > Streptophyta > Magnoliopsida > Brassicales > Brassicaceae > Iljinskaea > Iljinskaea planisiliqua. The sequence continues at coordinate 3,521,103 of FNXX01000006.1, read as the reverse complement.
TCACTGCATGGTGTGTTACAACTTGATTGATGCATATATATATAGCTCTATAAGGTTTCTGTATGTTACAACTTATAAGTGATTGTTTCTTTTATGTAGATCATACTTGATGTGCCAACTGTTGGGGGAAGGTTGATGCTTGTTGACATGGCTGGTTCTGAGAATATAGACCAAGCTGGGCAGACTGGATTTGAAGCAAAGATGCAAGTAATGTTTGCTTTCTCTAGCCTCTCTCAATTGATTTTGATTCTATCGTAGTTCTTACTGTTATGAAAGTAACCTGACCTATATCTCTATTCAACAGACTGCTAAGATCAACCAGGGAAATATTGCACTGAAGCGAGTTGTGGAATCTATAGCAAATGGAGACTCTCACGTGCCCTTTAGAGACAGCAAGCTGACTATGCTACTCCAGGTGAAAAATCGTGTTCTGTTGTTCTATCCTCTGGAAGATGATTTCTGTGCCTGCTTGAAGGTGCTTAGTGTTGTTTCTGTTATCTTGATGCAGGACTCTTTTGAAGATGACAAGTCAAAAATTCTAATGATCCTTTGTGCGAGTCCGGATCCAAAGGAAATGCACAAGACTCTCTGCACTCTAGAGTATGGGGCTAAAGCAAAGTGCATAGTTCGTGGGTCACATACTCCGAACAAAGATAAGAACGGGGGTGATGAGTCTTCTTCTGCTGTGATTTTGGGAACAAGAATAGCAGCGATGGATGACTTTATTTCCAAACTCCAATCTGAGAAGAAGCAACAAGAAAAAGAAAGGGATGATGCACAAAAGCAGCTGAAGAAGAAGGAGGAGGAAGTTGCTGCTTTGCGATCTCTTTTAATACAGAAGGAAGCATGTGCTACCAATGAAGAGGCGATCAAAGAGAAAGTAAACGAGAGAACCCAGCTTTTGAAAACAGAACTAGAGAAGAAACTTGAGGAATGCAGAAGAATGGCTGAGGAGTTTGTTGAGATGGAGAGAAGGAGAATGGAGGAAAAGATTGTGCAGCAGCAGGAGGAAGTGGAAATGATGAGAAGACGGTTGGAGGAAATCGAGGTTGAGCTCAGGCGTCCAAGGGATGGAGGAAGCATTGATGAAACCAGTGGGTTTGCGAAGAGACTCAGGGGTCTCTATTCTGATGATGATATGGTGAAGTCAATGGATCTTGACATGGGTGATCCAGAACCTGTCAAGCAAGCCTGGGGAGCTGCTGTTTCATACCAGCCAAGCAACACAATCAGCAACAATTTGTCTAACGTTTTGCAAGCAAAGCCTTCAGAGAATATGCTTGCGCAAATGTACCCTGACCGTGTATGCCTGAGCACTGTCTTTGAAGATGAAGAGGTCGAAGAAGATGAAGAGAAAGTGATAGTTGAGGATAAAAGCATCTGCTCGATAACAACACCAATGCCTAGTTTGAACTTTGAAGGTTTGGGTGAAGAGAATTGCTTTAACATTACAGACGACAAAGAATCAGCATCGTCTAGAAAGTTGAGAATTCAAAACATATTCACCCTTTGTGGAAATCAGAGAGAGCTGTCTCAACACACTGGACAAGAGGAGGTTCTTCAAGCCAAGAATGATCAGTTGCTTCCTATGACGAATAAGGCCGAATCTCTAGCAGTAGAAGAAGCAAAGGAAAACAATATCTCAGTTGGTGAAAGTAAAAACGGGCAGATAGATATCTATGTTAAATGGGAAGCAACTACTGATAACCCTCGAAAGCAGCTCATAACAACATTGAAAGTAACAAAGGACGCAACACTAGCCGACTTGAGGAAGCTTATTGAGATCTACCTTGGATCTGATAACCAAGCTTTCACCTTTCTCAAGCTTGGGGTAATAAATCAGTAACCCAAGTACAAAAAGTGTTTCATTTGATCTATTTGTTATATTCTGATACTAAATGCAGTTTTCAATTCAATGCTTGAAGGAACCATGTGGAGCTCAAGTGGCAAAGGAGAAAGAATCAACAGTTCAAGCTACGAGCCTGCCTTTCTGCAACGGACACGCGTACCTTGCTACTCTGAGATCGGGAAAGAGCTCACAACTTCAAAGTCTTACACCAGCAAGTCCACTTCCACTTACTCCCATTGAAAACAGAATGCAATTTACGCCCATCTCAAAAGTGACACCGAACCACCAAGTTGATGAACTTTCATCACCTATCTTAGCTCATCTCAGCTCCACTCCCTTCATCACTCTCAGAAAACAGTAAGAAGCTATGTCTTTTTCTTTTCTCTGTTCAAAGGTAGCCTTCGAGCTCATCTCAGCTCCACCCTTCATCACTCTCAGAAGACCTTAAGACGCTATGTCTTCTTTTTTCCTCTGTTCAAAGGTAGCCTTAGAGATGTTGTAACCTCTATCTAGTTCTCAGTGTTGGAAAAGAACTATGTACGTCCACATCTTCATCAATATATTCTACGATATTTCGGCAGAAGCAGAGCAAATCGTCCAATCTACCATGTACAGCATTTGTCAAAATATATTCATTAGTGTTTGACAACTTCAATATGTTTTCATATTACAGTTCAAATTATTTCTGCGACGACGAGGCAGGTTTTCATATTTTCATTCTACAATGAAGTTGTAGAAAACAGAACAAAAAACTGCAGTGCTCGTCACAAGTTACACTATGAGGATATATGAACAATTTCTCTTAAACACACAATGAAATAATGGGAGAGGCAGATTAGATTATCTCTCTCATCTTTGTGCCAAGGGTAAGTAACAATGCGTTCTTCTTCTTTTCAGAGAATGAGAATCCATAAGCATGTACATGTCTCTTCATTCTCATCAACTTCTCCGTCCATATCTTCATTTCCTCTTCTTCCCAGAGCCGATGGTAAGTAGCTCGAAGTTTCTAATGGCATCTTCATGCCCAGGCCTTCCAGCTGCAGATGATGGTTTAGATTCATAACTCTGTTGAACCCGTTGAGTTGTGGCGAGACGTGATCCACTTGAAAATAACCGGCTTGAGCGATTCTCGTTTGGCTCAGCTGAGGAGCCAGGTCTGCTGCTTGACATCACACCTCTCTTTGAGGTACTTCCATTCCGGGATGAAGAACGGTGCCTATCAGACTCGTGCTGCAAGTGAAGCCAGCAAATCAAAACATACAAACTTTCTCACATTCTTTAGAATTCCTACTCAACCTGAGAGTTTCTTTGGATCACTAAGTAGGGAAATTTTCATGATAGATTTACAGGATGGACAGCGAAAGAAAGAGCAACAAAAACTAACCACTTCTTTGGCAGAAGAGGGTATATCATCTGAAGATCTGTGTCTAGAGCGGTCACCATGAGCGCCTTGGCTTGAAACATTTCGTCTTGTGAATGCCTCAATTGCACCAGAAAATCTTTCTCGTAGATCCTGTCCCACTAAGAAAGAGCAGGAAAATAAGTTCTCAGTTTTGGATCTTCCACTATATGGGAGTGTTTGTTATTTAAAATCTCTGGACAGAAACTCAAAATTATTACTATCTGAAGGTTCAGAGAGATAGTCCAAGTTATACAGCATCCAAAATCCTTAACACTTTAAACTCATAAATCTACAAGCGATAAGACTTCTTTTGATATATCTCGTTTTATTAACCCCACCATTACAAAGACAGAGGGCAAGGTACCTGTAGGTTTTTCAGATCTTTCTGCAGGTGGTCCTGGAGGGTCCAAGGCTGGTCTTGGAGTTGGCTGTGGTGAACGATAGACATAACAATAGCAGGATAAGATTTTGGATTATTGAATTGTTTTGAAATTTGGATCTCCACACGTGAAATCAATAATAGAACTAACCCTTGGTCTCGAACTAGAACCAGTCTGGGGATATTTCAAGGTTGTCCAATCAAACACGTAGTCGAGCTGGTAACCTACATGCATAGTTTATTTCATCAAAACGACCAAACAAGCTATGGATAAGTTTTTAAATGAAAAGGTCTAATAACAGAGAATAAACACAGCAAGAAGTTTATAACCTTCACGAATGAAAAGGTCTCTGAAAAGTCTTCTCAGATATGAATAATCGGGTTTGTCCTCAAATCGCAATGATCGACAGTAATGAAAATACGAAGTGAACTCTGATGGATAGGACTTGCAAAGAACCTCCAAAAAAGTAAAACCAAGCTATGTCAAAATCTAATGGATATCTGAAAACATTATCCTCATACAAAATCTTAACAATGATGTACCTCCACAGGAGTAAGCATCTTCTTTTCGCTAATCTTGTCATACTTCTGCTTCTTTGTACCAGCTTTCAAACCTTGCCACGGAAGACTGAGACAGAACGAGCATGGACTCAAGTTTAAGAATTTAATTTTGTAAGAAGTTATTAAGTTAATATAACCAAGAAAGTTTCCTACCTTCCTCGTAGAAAATACATCAACACATAACCAAGTGACTCCAGATCATCTCTTCGACTTTGCTCTGTAAGCATGCATAAGAAATGAGTCAGCAAGGAAGACAAGAGTTTTCAAATGCTTAAGATAAGAAAGCCACGGAAGTATGAGATGAAAGCAGCTCTTACCAATCCCAAGGTGCGTGTTCACACTTGCATACCGTGCAGTTCCTGTAAGATTCTTGTTTTCCCTGTAAAATTACAAGGAATTCGAATAAAGCAAGCAGGAAGAAGGTGCATAAAGGAAAGTATCAAACACACGTGCAACATTAAATCATGTTTTAAACGAATAGGGTAAGGGAGTTTGGAGATCTCACCTGTATGGTATGTGCTTTTGTGTCTGAAGATCCTTGTATTTTTTAGCAAGGCCATAATCGATGATGTAAACCTGAGGTAAACTATTAATTGGGTCAACCAGAAGGCTTTAGCACTAGTCCTATCGTAAGAACCAGACGAAATGTACTAGAAGGCTTTAGCACTAGGCTCATGACACCTTCAAGACATACACCAACTGATGCTGAAACAGTAGAATTACCTGGTTTGCTTTGCGCCCAAGACCCATCAAAAAGTTGTCTGGTTTAATATCGCGGTGAAGAAAACCCCGCGAATGCATGTACTCAACTCTGCATATCTACATTGACACAACATATTCAAAAGGAACATATTAGCATCGTTCACAAAGACCAACCTGAAGTCATGAAGCAAAGAGCTTACTCAGTACTTACCAATTGATCCGCAAGCATTAAAACAGATTTCAGCGTAAACTTTCGAGTGCAGTAATTGAATAAGTCCTCCAAGCTCGGCCCAAGAAGGTCGATAACCATGCAACTGTATTCACCCTCGACTCCGAACCATTTGAGATGGGGAACACCCGCTATTCAAAGGAAAGAAAAACATGTCAAACCACCAGAGGCAGAGAGATGGTTAGAAACTACACTTCGTATAAACTATCCTAGAAACAAAACTCACTTCCTCCTTGAAGAAACATATATATTTTCGATTCATACTGCAGTTGAGGATGCCTCGTCTTCACAGGTTCCTGGTGTGAAAAGAGAAGCAATTTTAGAAAGGCAAAAACATAAACGTAGCAAAATTCAATTCACAATAGAGGAACAACGAAACATAACCATTTACAGCAAACAAAAAAATTCTTACTAAAACTGTCAAATACAAACAAAAGACTGCAATAGACAGGATCCAGTATTCAAAAATTGAGACTTTATCAGCAAAAAGTTCATAAATTTGAATTTTACCAGCTTAACTGCGACTTCTTCTCCAGTTTGAATATTGATCCCTAAAACACACACACACATACACATAAAAGAACAAAATTAAACACCAATAACCACTAAACAAGCCCAATGCAAGAACTAAAACACAACCCAGAACATGTTAATAGATTCGTACCTAAATAAAGTTCGCCGAACGATCCACTACCGAGTTTCCTACCCAACTTAAACTTTCCGCCGATGACGTGATCCACCTTCTGATTCCGCTCCATAGTTTTTTATTCCGATGCGCAAAATCACGACTTTAGAAGAACCCACAATCCTATTAGCAACTAAATAACAATCTCATCTGTAAAACCTCAAATTTGGAAACTTTCTTATTGCCCAATCTCGCAAAGCTAAAACAGCAAATGATGAAGTGACAAGAACCCACCAAACAACAGTGATTGAAGCTGATTCTAATGGTGAAAGTTGAGGACTTTCCCAAGAAAGAGAGTGTGATAGTGTTTTCTTTAGTGCGAGGAAAAGAAAGAAAGGAAGCAAGAAAGAAGAATATAGCAAAAGAAAGAATTTGAAGGGAAAGGGAATATAGTAGGATCAATGATTCGGATCTGAGTTTTCACGGAAAGTTTTGTGGAGATTTGTGGAAGAAAAGAGAAGAAGGAATAATAAAAGAATGAGAAGTGAGGAAGAATATGGGAAAATTGACTCAAACCTATGTAAGGAAGGGAAAGAGAGGCGAAGAAAGACAAGACTTGGACGTAATATTATCTTAAATCTTTTTAAATTAATTTATACTACTTTTTTGTTTTTAGAAAACTACCAGGTGATTTTTCGTGCACGGTTTAACATAAATTCTTTCTGTTTTCCAACCACATAAAATATATTTCGTATTACCAATTGTAATATAATTCAAAGATTTTCTTTTTTGTCATTATTCACACAGCAAATTTATTGAGATGAAATAATCTAGTTTGCAGATTTTATCATATGTTTTCAAATGAAAAATTATAATTAAAAAAAATTTATAAAATTTTAATTAATGTTTTTTTTCAAAGCAAAAAAATCCCCTCACATTATATATTTTGATTATATCACTCATTTATATTCGACTATTTTTTCTTGAATTTTGTTTTTACAAAATGTTTTAACTAAATAATTAAAGTTGTTTACAAAAAGGTTAAAACTAGAATAGACCAAAAAAAATGAAAAACAACCAGTTAATGTGATGGAAATAGAGGAAGAGGATGAATGTGACACACTTAAAGAAGATTATCACAACAGTAAAATAGGAATGGACCAAGTTTTAAACACAGTAAAAATATAGCAAAGCATTTGTTCCATAACATCGAAATGATATAACTATCCACCTTCGGAGTTGAAAGAGTGAGACCATTTATATATCTGACAATTACACTCTTTTCAAAACTCAAAGAGTCGTTTGCGACCTTGCAAAATAACATTTTTGACAAACTTGTCTCCATGAGCAGATGGGAGCCATAAGATAATGTCACTCCATGTGGTTTGGTGACAATTGGAATCGTAACCGTAACATTCTCCAAAACTCTGATGAGAAAAGACATTCAAACAAAAAATGGTTTTTACTTTCCAAGATTAGTCTACATAGCAAACATGCGATCTCAGTGTCATAACCCCAAGAGGTTACACGATCTAGAGTGGAATTAGGGTTAAAGATAAATAATCATGTCACGGAATTTAGCAGATAAAGATTTAAACCGAGTAACATTTATCAACCAAACTAGATAGTCATTTTCGTTAGATATTGGCATAGCGGTAATAAAATATTGAAGGAAATATAATTTCTAAAAGAGTATGATTTTTGGAATCGAGATAATTGTGAAATTGATCAAAGTGTGACCATGGATCCCTCAAACGTTCGGTGATAAGACATGCACTTTTTATTTGTGCCCGCTGATATAGTCACATTATCATGTACGGTTGCAGTAGTCGAAGTTCGTTTAAATGTTTTTATAGTCGAATTGTGCTAATTCATTATTTTAACATGTCTTGCAGTATTATAAACATTTTGTAAGTTTGATGGAGAAAAGGTGTCGGCAGTCTAGAGCCACCGCAATTTAAATTTGTTATAAGTGTACTTTGTTTTGCATTGATCTAAAATATTTTATTTCTAATATTTTCAGAATTTCATTTTTAAACTTTATATAATTAATCCATAATTCTAATTTATATTGTAGTAGTCGATTTTTTTTTAATGTTTTATAATCGAAATGTAATTCGTCATTTTAACTTAATTTATAATGATTTAAATATTTTATATATTTGATGGAGTAAAGATGTGTGGTGATCTAAAATAAATATTTTATATAATTTGGTCGATTGCCACCACAATTTCAATCTTATCGGTCAAAAACTCGAAAGTGTTGAATAGAACTTTCTAATGTTCGTTTCGTTTGAAATTTGATATATTTATTTTAGATCTTTGGTTTTAGGATAAAAACTTGAAGAACAAAGAAAAAAATGATAAAAAAAATTGAGTGGCTGCACATTCTAGGATTGTAAAATGCCATCATGAAGAAGATGAAAAAGAAAAGATTCTACTGTTTTTCATTAAAAAAAATGTTAAAACTCTTCATAAATGGTAGAATTTAACATTTAAAAGTGAAATATAGTCCACCCCACTGCATCTAACAACTCTATTGTATTACATCCTAGGATATATATATAAATAAGATAAATTGTTAAATTATTTTAAAAATCTTAAAAATATTCCCCATTAATTTTCATATAATCTCTGATTAACTAATTTGACGATAGGTTTTATCGAAAAAACGGTTTATTCATACATCAACTTTTGGCAGATGTGTCAATAAGACAGTATATAAGTTTAATGTATTAATTTGTACCTCAACTGTCAATAAGACATTATAAATTTTAATGTGCTAATTAGTACTGAATTATACGAAACATGAGTATCTCCATATATAAACTTTATTTCAATTGGTCAAGAATAATATACATTAATACGGAATTATTAATGGATTGAAACATTTATACGAATTTATGAATGGATTGGATTTCACAATGAATTTGGATAATTTTGGGTAAATTTGGTTTGTTAAAAATACAAAGACTAAAATCTGAAAGAAAAATCTTGGATTTGTAAATATTTATTAAAATTCACATATTATATTTGAAAATTAGTATATTTTGCTTAGATTTATAAGTACCATACAATTTCTAAATCAATTAAAATATATAAACGAATTACACCCCCTAAAATGAAAAATATATCTAATTGAAGATCGTATAAATTAAATATCTAAAGAGATTTAGTAACACTAGTATTTTATTATATAAATGTTAAATTTTAATCTATGAAGCATATAGAAAGATATAAAGAAATTGATATCTTTTATCTTTAAACATATTTTAGCTATTAAAATTTTTTAGTAACAATAAGATTTGTTGTAATAATAAATCACAAACTAAAAAGCTTTCAAATTTTTTGTTTTATCGTTACGTTATAACAAAGCAATCGACATAGCAGGTGAATCATCTCCATTAATGAAATTGCTAAATTGACTAATGGAGTTCCGGTCAATGTTATTTTTAATCAAATAAAATAAAATTTATATATAAATATTTATGTTTTGTATAATTTGGGTACTAATTAGCAAATCGAAATTGTATAAAGTCTTATTGAGATATGTACCAACAGTTGATATATTAATTAGCACATCAGATTGTATAATGTCTTATTAATACTCCTACCAAAAGTTGAAGTATAAATAAGCCATTTTCCCAATTAGCTTCCATGTATCATTAGCGCAATCATAAACATAAATTTAAATCAATAATATGCAAAAACAATTTGTTTCCACTGAAAAAAAGAAATTATTTTTTTAAAAAGTTATAGGATACTCTTTACTTTCTCAATTACACACTCATCAGCGTCATTCTAATATTATTTCTCTCTCTATCTTATGACATCTTTCTTCTTCTTTGCTTCTCGATTTGATCATCTTCTTTTTTTTTTTTTTTTTTTTTTTTTCTGCATAAAGAAAATCTACAATTAGTATGGCTATTTTAAGATAACGTAGTAATTTAAAATTTCAGTTCAAATAAATTAATATGATCAATATTTTGTGAATAACTACTGTAATCAACATAGATAATTAGAGATGACTGAGAAAATATACAATTTTAATTTTAAATATTTTCTTTCATTCATATAATTGAGAATACATAAAATATTAAGAATTATTAGTAATTCGGAGGACTAGACACAGGAGAATCACCTTGAAATTTGGAACTGTAACAACAACAAATAGTTAAACCCGCGATCCCCCGATGACAAGCTCCTCTTTTATAATCCATAAATATGCATTTTGCATGGCATGTGAGTTTGCTACAAGACATGTCCACCTTACATAGTACTTTACCTTTGTGTCCCAATTTGTTCACAAACAAGATAAATACATCAGTAATTAGATATATATATATAATAGCTCAAAACACATTTTTGTGTGCTAACTTTAAGTCAACTGTTAAAAGCATCTCATTTTCTAAGAGAATAACAACAAAAACACATTTTTGTGTATGAGATCATTTAGCAATGAATAAAATAAACAGATTACCTGAAATTATGGGGAAACTGATAAAAGTAAACACCATCAACAAAGATAACAAAAGATATGAATTGTTTTTGGTTGCCATCAGTTATGTTTTGAGAAGATGCAACTCCCTTCAAAATATCCTACAATTTTAAGAGAAAAAGAAAACAAATAAAAATAAAGCTTCAAAATCAATATTAGGACTAAGAAGAGGGCGACATGTTATCTAATAGATTAGAATTTTAACATTTCTTACCAAATTTAACAGCTTTAACTTTCGCACTTTTGATATTCTGGTAGTACAAGAGAACTGATTGTATGAATTGTTCTTATGTGTATGCTTATTTATAAATGTCAGAAAATTTTATATTGAATGAGTTTTCCATAACATAAATTTAGACGGTAAATTTGGTCAAAAGGTTTTATAATTAGTTATGTAATTTATCATACTATATTATGTAATGAAATTTCCTTACCATAAATTCAGACTGCAAATTTGGTCAAAAGGTATAATTAATTAATGTTCCTATCATGGATTTTCTTTACATACTAACTGATCATGTTAATATTAAAAAAATAGAAAATTAGAAAAATGGGATTTAGGATTTCGAATAATAGTAATATAAATATGTTTCTACTGTTAAATAATCTCTAATTAAAGTGTTTTTGTTAACTTTGAAAATATTAATTAGTTTGTTGCAGGCATATCTTTCTCAAGCACAGAAGAAACATTGGCCCAAGCTTTTCCCCAATGTGGTTGAGTTCTTGGAGGTCAGTCTTTTAATCTCAACAGCAATGTTAGTTCGACATTTTGTGACACAGCTTCACTTACATATCTTTGTGACTCTTCTTCACCGTTTGGTTGCTTCAGTGGATGTGATAATGGACAAATTCAGATGTAGACCAAAAGGGTTTGCTTATGTCACGTTCTCTTCTAGAGAAGAAGCCGAGAAAGCTTTATTAGAACTAAACGGACAGGTAGAGAGAGAGAGAGAGAGCGAGAGAAGCTGTGAAATTCATCTATTTCTGACCAGCTGATTTCTTGCTTATTAATGTCGAGTTATTTCTTGAATAGAGGAGCTGGTTCCGAGTGGGAAAGGAAGTAAACCGTTTTGGGCGCATGGGATCGACGTACTGGGTTACTCGCTGAACGCATTCCGGTTCTCGAATTTGAATTTCGTGGATGCGGATGAACCGAGGTCCCAAGTAGTGAGGATGAAACTGGAAAGAGATCAGACTCTCAAACTTGTGGCTGTAAGTGTCTCTCTCTGTCTCTCTGCAAACAACTTCTATAATTGCGTTGCGTGCGTAGATTTGCTTACTATTATTGCCTATTAAGGCATATAGTATTAATATCTTTTGTCTCCATTGATGCGTATATGCAGCAGCATATCTGCATATACGCTGCATATACTTTAATTTATTTTAATATAGAATATATCTCTGAAGGGTTTCATTTTTAATATATTTTAACCATTTGCTATGAAGAAATACATGTTACATCTGTCTATGACAATCAGATATTGGTTTGAATAATGATTAGGTATGAACATTAGTCTCGCTGTGCCTTACGACAGAGGCTCATAATGACAAAGTTTGTAATAGAAAAACACATGAGAGCTTTTCTTTTAGTTGAAAATTCAATTTTGTTTAGTGTATGGAACATTGAATCACGTTGTTGCAGGGATGCAAGGCAAGAGGGATAAAGCTGTGGGCGGCAATAGCAGCCGCAGGGCTAATCTCTGCGTATACTTCAAAGAATCTACCGCAGAACCAAGGAGAGAAATACGCAGTGGTGACTCTTTCGGACTGTCGTGCCATTCTTGAACCTCCTCTTACTCCTAACGACTTTGGTAAGCCGAGTTTGCAACAAGAGTTATTCAAAGCTTTGATTGATTGTTTGCATGATAGTGTTCTTCGAAATGAAAACATAACTTTGACAACATTTTGAACAAAACTGTTTTGTTAATTCACAATCTGTTCACACTCTAGGCTTCTACCACTCGGGGATCCTTCACACACACGACATAACAGGAGAAGAGAAGCTCTGGGACTTGGCAAAGAGATGCTACGAGTCGTTCACATACGCCAAGAACTCGAACAAGCATTTCACGGACATGTCGGATCTCAATTTCTTAATGTGCAAGGCTATAGAGAACCCTAACCTCACGCCTTCGTCGTCTCTAAGAACCGCTTTCATGTCCATATTTGAAGATACCGTGACAGACGAGTTTACCGAACCGGCACTGGGTTCGGTCGGGGTAAGGGATTACATCGGCTGTGCGTCTATCCACGGGGTTGGACCATCGGTGGCGGTTTTCGACTCGCTTAGAGACGGGAAGCTGGACTGTTCGTTTGTGTATCCTTCTCCTTTGCATTCTAGAGAGCAGATGGATGAGTTTATTCAACATATGAAAGCTATTCTTTTAGAAGGATCTGTTTCTTCCTTTTGATTTGTTCCAAAACTCTATGTTACGTCCAGAGACACAGAGACGTTTGTCTCTATTAAAAAGGTTGTGAAAATAAATATACTTCTTATTCTCTTCTCATAAGTCTTTGCAAAAGCACATATGCGTTTACCATATTAGAAAAACTTGGATAAATTCTAGAGGAATGAAATAACCAAGATGTTTCTTGAATTATCTTTACCGTAATGTATTTCTTTTTATTATTATTATTATTATTTTTCTTTTGTCTCCATACTCAACCTTCTCACATTTTCAACATTTTTCTTTGATTTTAACTTATGACGATATTAATTCACTTTCCCTTAAACTTTTTCCTTCTGTATTATATATCACCACTCTTTTTTTTTTTAAATCATGATTTTATTTTTTGGATTTGGCGATTGACTATCTACAGGTTAACATTACAACTCCAGTTTCCGCTCTATCATCAATCCTTCTAAAGTCAAACAGGTTTTTTTCGAAACTCAGGTTTTATTTTCCTCTCTTTCTACGTCTATTGTCGGATTTTGATAAGTGAGATCTGAATCGAAACCCTGAAGTAATTTTTGGAAACATTGAGCTTCAACTTTGGGTATTTTCTGATGAATCCGACAAACTTTTGGTGTTTTTTTTCATCAGGGTATTTTTATATGAAGGTTTTCTGATATACCTGGAATGTGAACATCTGATCTCCCTTGTTTACCAAAACAAGAATGTATGTACCGCTAAAACCCAAATCAATATGTTTCGAGCTTAGTACATGAATGTCGGTTTAAAAAAAACTAAGAAATCGAGTTGGTAGCCTGTAGCTTGTTACTTAATATCGAACCTTTATTTCATTTAATTTAATTCTATAGCTATGACTAGTTAGTTTTCGTCCATTCGTCATCCTCATCACTTCTTTTCTGAAAAAGGAATTTGGATTAAAACAATTCAGTTAGACTAAAGTCTAAAGCAACTTATTTGCATTAACCACGTTGTTATCTTTGGTGACATTCAACATTGGTTTTATAAGTTTAGAACCAGAGTTGGTTTAGGCTAATTGGGTATGAGGATTAATTCTAGTAATAACCGGGGTTATTATTGAACTGGATTAATGCTGGCATACCGGATCGTCTTCCTCTTATGACCATATTAGGCTGAGTTTGTTGTTGAGCTGAACTATAAGTGTGATATTAGATTCGAGAGAGTTAGAGTAGGAAGAAAATTGAGAGAGGTTGTTCTTGAGTAATATTTGTTTTTCAGTTCTCTTGTATTCAATTTTGGTGTACTCTATAAAGGTTTTCTAGTGGATTGTTTGCTTGTGTCGTCAAACACCCAGACGTACAGATTCACATCGAATCTGGAACTGGGTTAACAAATACTGTGTGTTCTTCTTTCTTCTTTGATCGTATACTATCTTTCATAGCAATCATATTTCTGAAACGAAGTTTATCGAAGCGTTCATTGGTTGAAGTATTACAAAGTGGTATCAGAGCCAGACTACATGAGCAAATCGATGGTGAAGATTGAGAGTGCTTATTTCGACGGTCAAAGAGATTTTACAATGAGGAAGAAATGGATATTGACGCACCTTTCAATTCTCCGTCTCAAGGATGCTTTGACCGAATTATCTCCTGCTACAGAATCTGGAATTGTGATGAAGAAAGGCAAAGCCGAGGAAGACTTCAAAGAAAGAAATCAACAAATGGAGATCGAGAAGTCTGAAAGAGCAGAGAAGGCCATGAACATGATCATATTGAATCTTGTAGATCATGTGTTGAGGAAACTCGAGGAATGCACTACAGCCGCATCAATTTGGTCCGCCTTAGAAAGGTTATATAACTCAAAGACCATACTACATCGGATTCACTTGCAACACAAATAAATCAGGAAAGTAGAAATAAATTACTCTCATGTTAACAAAATTAAAGATATGGTTTGTTCCAAAATAGAGAAAATAGTTATATGAAAATGAAATTATCAACTGATAAAAAAATAATGAAAAGGATTTTAATTGAATGAATAAAACAGAAAAAAAAAATTGAAAAAGGAAACACACATAAGTTTTATAAGAGTTAATAATAAGATAAATAAATCTGGAAAAGTGAAATAAATTACTGTAATGTCAAAAATGGTAACAAAATCATATCTGAATCCAAAATAAATAAATAAATTGTTACGGCAGAAGAAGATAATTGAAGTGTTTGTTTAATCTGCAAAAAAAGAAAAGAAACAAAAGAAAATCCTAAAGAGATAATACTTAGGAATGAAGATAGAACGTTGTATAAAGGGGTTTACGGTATTCTTTAATTTCCACAGATTACAGATTCATCAGCATCCCTAATCCCTCTCGATCAGATATCATCTTTCTTATTCTTGGTTTCCAGAATTAGATCATCTCTCTGCTCGTGATAATCAGCTTCACGGTTCTCTGCTCGGCAACAGTCTACACAGTGGGAGATTCCGATGGATGGAGAGCGAAGGACGACACATATTATTCTTGGGCGGATCGTAAGGAGTTCCACGTAGGTGATTCTCTCATCTTTGACTACGATCGCAACTTCAACGACGTGACTCCTCTTCTCCAAAAGCCGTGTACAAGACAGGACGCGATGTCGTAACCCTTACGGAACCACGTTCCTACTACTTCATCAGCTCTAATCATTCTCAGTGTTCATCGGGACAGAAACTCGACCTTCTTGTCATCCATGACCCGTCACGTCCGATTCCTCCACCACCACCCAGCAAGATCCTACCTTCTGGGAAGGTCTACAAGGTCGGAGACTCCAAAGGATGGAGGGTTTATGATAGCCACTTCTATCACAAGTGGAGTGAGGACAAACAGTTTCATGTTGGAGACAATCTGCTTTTCCAAAACGGAAACGAAGCCAAGGATGTTTTAGAAATCAGCGGTGATCTTGAGTTCAAATTCTGCGACCCAACCTCTCCTATAGCCGTGTACAAGACAGGACACGATCTAGTCAAGCTCACCGAACCAGGAGTCCACTATTTCATAAGCTCAGAGACCGGTCACTGCGAGGCTGGCCTTAAGCTCTAAGTCGTGGTCGCACCAGCTGTTCCCAAGTTTTCACCAATCCATCGTTTCATTAGGTGCCTACGCACTTTCTGGCCTCATCTCTAAGCATCCGGATCAACTCCTTCTTTAATTTTCTCCTGGGTTGAGTTTATCTAGTTAATACTAGTCTTTCGATACTCTCTAACAAATACTAATTCTCTTGTAAACGAACTACGAATGTAGTTCGGATTAATCCCTTCTAAAGGGTACGTAGGCAGTCTTTCTGTTCAGCTATAATTAATAAAAAAAAATATATCTTTTTCAATTATCTTTTTAATAATTTAAATCGTAAAGCTTCAAACTTTATATATAATTCTCTTGAACACCTTGAAACTATTGTTATTCAAGTTTGAATAAAATGTAGATGAAAATGTGACAAAAAAAAAAAAAGAAAAGAGCGCAAGAAGAAGAGACATAACAGACTTGGGTCATAGTATTAGTAGGTGAAGATTCCATCTTGTGGTGTTGTTTGTAGTACAATCAAGTTTTGATCAACCAAATAAACCAAATGAAAAAAAAAAATACCAAATCTCTCCTTCTCTTTGTTGAAAAATTAATAAAACAAACCAATTCCAAAAAGAATATTTACTTTTTTTCTTTCTTTCTTGGTTGGCATAAATCAAACAACCCTATGTTGAAACAATTAAACAAATCCATCTTTCACTCCTTCAGGGAAAGCCTTCGCTTCCAAAGGAGACTGTACTTTTGTTGAAACCCCCATCATTTGCTACTCTTTTGGACGAAAACAAAAAAAAAAGGCTTTCAACGAAATCAAACACACGCATATGTTATATAAGAAGAGTCTCTGATTCAGGCTGTGCAAATGTGTCAGTCAAACCAAGGTTCTTCACCCGGATGAGCTGGACTTACTACCTTCTTTCTCCGGATCTTCCATCTGCGTCGGTAATAGATTCAAGAAGCTTCCTTGTTGTGTTGTTTTGCCACCGGATGAGTCATCCTCTGTTCATATTGTCGTTAGAGAGAATCAACATTGATTGTATAATACTGCTACTTGCTTTCCAACACATGATTAAAAGGGGGAAAAAGCATTTACCAAAGAGGGACTTAATCGACGGCCGCTTTGGCTTATTGCTCTTCTTCTTCAGCTCAGCTGCACATTACAATGCAGCAGACAAGCAATGTTAATCACAAGGCAATCTAGTTATGCTGGTTCTTCTTCAGACACAGGAAGGAGGTAAAGTTAAATACCTATCCCTGGTAATTGGTCATCGTTTACGATTTCAACATTCTTGTAAGTATAACCCACAAAGTTGATGTCCTTGGACGAGAGCATCTGGAGAAGCCACAAGAAAGACAACCACACGTCAAGAAAAGCCCAAGGCAACAAACTTCTCAGGATTCTTTTTGGTTTATGACACACATTCTAGTAACAGGCTCTTATTTATCTCATGTTAGTCTTAACAGATTTTGTTGCATGAAATATTTTGATCGTTGATGATAAGTATCATCACCACACACCGGAACCCACTTATAGACATAATTTTGAAGTATGATTGCTCATCTACTAGAAAACAAAGCGGCTGAATTTGATAATGCATATAAATTGTGATCCGTGAGTCAATGGATATGTCATACCTTTCTCCATGGACCTGACTTTGACGACTTCGGAAGTTGCTTGTCAGTCTGTTCCAGAAGGAGTCAAAGAATAGTATACATTATTTTCTTTATCAGGAGCATACATATCATCTGTGGCACCAATACTCCAGTATATACATCACCAGTGGGTACCAATATTTCAAATGCTGATAGTATCAGTGTGTTACCTCTTCAAATTTCTCAAAATTCTGGGTGTCCAATTCATCATTGACTTGAGGAATAAAGGCAGCCTTCATTTGATACAATTTTCCCCATTCGGTACCTCTGAACCAAGGGTGACCCTAAAAGAAACCAATCAAAGCGTTTCTTACGGTTTCTAACAAAATCATTAGGTAAGGGAACTTTGAATCTCAGAATTGAATAATCCACACAATACCTTAATTTCATCTGCTCCTTTGGTTCCAAGCCTTTGTTCAACATTGCATAAAAGCCTACAAATAAGATCCTTGGCTTCTGGTGACAGTCTAACCTCATCTGGGAATTTCAAGTAATTTCTCCAATTTACAATCTGCGTATGGGGGGAACACAATGAAAAGAGAAAAAGTATGTTTCCACATAAGAATCACTAAGGATATACAAAAAGACCAAATTTAAAAGTAAGACTTGAGATCACGAAAGCAATGGATTAATTACCTTCCTACAAGTTGTCATCGGATCATCTGAATAAAATGGCGGAAACCCCACAAGCATTTCATACATAATGGCGCCAAGGGACCACCTATAAGGATAATCTCAAGATTAATCATCCATATTAATTATCTGCACCAAAGAAACCAAATAGAATAAATCCCAAAATTAGTTGGTTGCACCTACCAATCACATTCCATTCCATATCCTTTTTTCAGCAGAACTTCTGGGGCAATATAGTCAGGTGTTCCAACGGTGGAATAAGCCTGAAACCAATACCCTTAACCTAATAAGTTATTCTATTACAGATTTTTATATCAATGGAGAGAAAATGTCTTCGTTGATCCAAACATTCTAGCAAATACGACATTTCTGAACGATAAATGATGCATGATTGAAACTTACAAGCATCCTTCTATTTCGCTGCCAGTTTAGCAGTTGCTCCTGTTGTGTGCGTCTTGTCGCCACAGGGCGACCATCACTTTGTAAAGCCCCACTAACGTTTCGTGCAACTGTGAAATCTTTTTCCTGAAGATTACTACAGTCTAATGGTTTACATAACCCAAAATCTGACAGCTTCATGTGGCCCTCTCTGTCAAGTAGCAAATTATCTGGCTTGATATCTCTGTGTCACATTGAAAGAAAAAAGATGACGTTTAGAACAAAATAACAGGAGAGGTACAAGCCTACAACTAAGTCATACATATGTCCTGCTTCACTGACCTGTGGATATAGTTGTGCTTATGAATGGACTCAATAGCCAGAACAGTTTCCCCAATATAAAACCTGGCCTCATCTTCAGTAAGGGTGTCTTTCCTCATAAGTAAAGTCATCATATCCCCACCAGGTAGATATTCCATTATGAGGTAAAGATACTCCTCGTCTTGGAAAGAACAATACAGTTTGACAATGCAATTACTGTCAACTTCTGCAAGTAAATTTCTCTCTGCTTTTACATGCTCCACCTGAAAGTCAGAGTTCCCAAACACATAAACCAACCAAACAAACATCAACAGAAAACGGCTTGGAAGAATCTAAGTACCTGGCCTCTGCGAAGCATCTCGGATTTCTTAAGCTTCTTCATTGCATAGACATTGCCTGTTCCTTTTTCCCTACAGATCCTAACCTGCAAAAAGAAAGTAATAACACAAACATAAAACGTAAAACTTAGCATGCAATTATTAGGCCACGGTCCAGAAAGCCGTAAGATTTCAAAATGCACATGCTAGGCTCAACACCTGGAGCTTTAAACTAATTGTATGATCCGTACGTAAGACAAGAAAAGGTTTTATCTTGCAGAAAATTAAAATTATGTGCTCTCGGTTGGTAAATCCTACAAGCCGCTAGATAACTAATGATAAGAAAGCAAAAAATATATATCAAATAGGTTAATCTTGTAAGAAGGCATTTCCAAGGTGTTCAGCTAAACGTTACTCATGTTCAGGAAGATGCATCCCAGAGTACTTTCAAGATATAGATGCATGACAATGAAAGACTGAGAAAAGATGAAGATTTGCTACCTCTCCGAATGCACCCTTCCCAATCATTGTCAATGGCTCGAAGTCATCAGCTCCCATTTTATGCCTCTGACGGCGCATGTATTCAGTTTCCTTCATCTCCAAATCCTTCAGCAAGTTGTTTTGCTCTTCCTCAGAGACTTCTGCAGCAGCTAATTTTTTTTCTAGCATCTTGCGTCTGCATAAAATATATAAATACCAAAAAGAAAAAAAGGAAAAGGCACCACAAGTAAAAAAACTTTCGCAGCATGACAACAAAAATTACACAGTAGACATACACGTAAGGAAACCATACCGCTCTTTTCTTTCCTGCAGACTCTGCATTTGCATTTTGTAATGATTCTCAATATACAGTTTCGCAGCAGCAGCCTTCTCCTTGGTTACATTTGAAAGCGCTTCTTCGCCTCCAGGTGTTTTCGGTCCTTCCTTCACATTGCTCGTGGTTTCCTTCTTTCTCGAAGATTTCACCTTGTCTTTAGATTTCAACTTACTCAGCCAAGCTTTGGCAGTCTCCATTTCTCTCCCCCTTTAGCTTTCTCCAGGTGTTTAGTCAAATGCTTAATGTACAAGTGAGCAGAGAGTTTGATAAGCGTGAAGAATGAGTCCCACTCCAATTATGCATCTAGTGATTAGATTTCACTTGCTTCACACCTACAACAAGATGACATATATTAGCTTACACTGAATCCAACATTAAGTAATAAGAATGGTTCTATCAAGTAAACTAAACGAACTCAAAGTTGACAACTTTCTCATCCAAAGCTTCTCGACTAACCACAACCTAGCTTCATATACTCGAATCAAAAACATATCTGAATCTAAAATTGCAAAATTCTCCATGGATAAATTAGAAAGAAATAAGTCAAATTACATGATCATTTCAAAGTAGAACACAACCTAATAGATCTGAAATGATTCGTTTTGAAACGTGGGAATCACTGGAAATACCAAATGTACGCTAAGAATTGGGGGAAAAATATGAAATCAAACCGGAAACCCTAAATTTGGGTCAGCGGTGAAATGAACCAAACCTCAATTCACACAATTCTAAAACAAAATCTCGATCTCAACAAAACAAGAATAGAGACAAGATGTAATGAAACCTCAAGAACAAGCGTTAGATTAGGAAAAAAACAAAACATGGAGACAAGACAGAGACAGAGACCCGTAATTGGTGGTGAGAGAAAGAAAAAAAAGGACCTTGCTTGATTCCTGGGGATTCGATTCCTCAATTCTTGCCTCTTGTTTCTTCAATTCTTGAGGATGGAATTCTGAAATTTGAAAGAAGTAAAAGGAGAAAGAAAAAGTTGGAAGCTTTTTTATTTATTTTATCGCTTTCGATGTTGTGTGAATTGCAAAGACTAAGCCACTACTGTTCTTCTTCTTCTGCGTTTCTCTCTCTCTCTTTCTTTCTTCTCTCAGTTGTTTTTTGTTTTCTCTCTCTCTTTTTTTCTTTCTCAGCATTATAATAAAAACTTTAATATTTCTTTAGGGGATGGATTAGGATCAAATGAAATTAAATTTCTTTAGTTACTAAAGTTGATTACCGTAAATTAAGGGTTTAATTAGTTTTAATTATAACCAAAAACAATTATTGTCAGGAAATATTGGAAACTAGTAATTGATTGTTAATACCAAAAATTGAATATATTATTGGTAAAGTGAATAAATTTTGAGCATTGAGAAGTGGATTGAGCGGCTTTATTATTCCGCGTGGACCCCTCCACGGGAAATATGTTCGATTGCAATGTCAAAAGCCAGGAATAAATGTCAAAGTTATTGACAAAAAATACAATTTATTTTCATAAATAAAATAAATATAGCTGAGACTGAGACAAGAAGTAAAATCTGAGTTTCATATATAATATACAAATTTCTTCCAAGACTGTTTGGTGGCACATGTAAATTCCCACTCCATCAAGAGGAGTATTTATGTTCTAGTTATCGTAATTCAATATATGTTTTTTGCTAAGATTTTCGTTTTAAAAGATTCATATTAGTATTAGATTGAGGAACTGTGTTTATTAGAGACGTTTTGTTTATATACTTTAGGTAGTAAATCTGACCATGCCCGGAAAAGAAAAATATGTATATGAAATTAAAAGTTTAATAAATATACTTATGTATGTTGACAAAAAAAAAATACTTAATGAATGTATCCATTATCTTAAGTGTTATGTGAGTAAAACAGTTTATTAACAAATATGACATATACAAAAGTAACATTCTTAACAGACAATATGACATTAACATTTTTAAAAATATATTTAATGTATGTATCGATGATATTATATGTTATATAAGTAAAATGGAAAATTAATATGTACAGAAATATATTTGTAATAAACTGTTTGAAATTGGTAAAAATAATGTGAATCACTTAAATGTCATACTTTCTTAATTCATTTTGACGAGATTCATAGATGTAAATAGTTTTTGTTATTCTACAAAGAACAAATTAGTATGAAATGCTTGCATATAACCATCATATATATATATATATATATATATATATATATATATATATATATTTGTTTAATGCTTATGTAGATAATGAATTACCGGTTTGGTTATTTAAGTCGTTTTAGATTTTTTATATTGTTGATAAAAAAAATAGAACGGTTTGCTACACTTTTATCAGTTAAAGATGAGGTTATTATCATTAAATATAGTGTTGAGAGAATCATCTAACATAAATCATTGTAAGTTACTATTTTTTTGTTATAAAATCGTTATTTTATTGTTCATCATATTTTTAATTGATATAAAACTAATTTGTTGTGGTTGATATGTTCATTTATAATTCTATAAATCAGATAGTAAGCCTAACTATACCGAAACAAAACTATTATATAGAAAAGTAACATTCGTAACAGACAATATGACATTAACATTTTTAAAAGTATACTTTATGTATTTATCGATGATCATACGTGTTTTGTAAGTTAAACGGCAAATATAACATATACAGAAATATATTTGTAGCAGACTGTTTGAAATTGGTAAAAATGATGTGAATCACTAAAACGGCATACTTTCTTAATTCATTTTGATGAGGTTCAGAGATGTAAGTAATTTTTGTTATTATACTTGTTTCATATACAAATAACATAAAGAAAAGAACAAATTAGTATAAAATGCTTGCATATAACCATCATATATATATATATATATATATATTTGTTTTATGTTTATATAGATAATGAATCAAAGGTTTGGTTATTTTAGTCGTTTTAGATTTTTCATATTGTTGACAAAAAAATAGAACGGTTTGTTATACTTTTATGACTTAAAGATGAGGTTTTTATCTTGAAATATAGTGTTGAAAGAATCATCTAACGTAAATCATTGTAAGTTGCGATTTTTTGTTATAAAACCGTTATTCTATTGTTTATTATATTTTTAATTGATATACAAGTTTAAATAATTTGTCGTGGTTGATATGTTCATTCATAATTCTATAAATCAGATAGTAAACCTACCTATACCTAAACAAAACTAAAACATACAAAAGTAACATTCGTAACAGATAATATGACATTAACATTTTAAAAAATATACTTAATATATTTATCGATGATCTTACGTGTATTGTAAATAAAACGGCAAATATAACATATACAAAAATATATTTGTACCAGATTATTATCACTAAAATGACATACTTTCTTAATTCATTTTGATGAGGTTCAGATATGTAAGTATTTTTTGTTATTTTACTTGTTTCATATACAAATAACATAAAGAAAATAACAAATTAATATGAAATGCTTGCATATAACCATCATATATATATATTAATACTTATATAGATAATGAAGCACCAGTTCGGTTATCTTAGTCGTTTTATATTTTTTATATTGTTGACCAAAAAATATAACGGTTTTCTATATTTTTATGAGTTAAAGATGAGGTTTTTGTCATGAAATATAGTGTTGAGAGAATCATCTAACATAAATCATCGTAAGTTGCGAGTTTTTGTTATAAAACCATTATTTTATTTTTCATCATATCTTTAATTGATATAAAACATTAAATAATTTGTTGTGGTTGATATGTTCATTCATAATTCTATAATCAGATAGTAGAGATGACTATACCGAAATAAACTAATATATATATATATATATATACGGAAATAGTATATGTATATATACTCTATCTGTTTTACAAAAAAGTATCATTTTAAGGTTTTGTTTTGTAAATAGTGTCATTTTGTATTTCCAATACAATTTTATTAATAAAAATCCAGTTTTAATCTTGTTATATTAGTATATTAATTGAAAAGAGAATTTTCTTAGTGTATTTTATGAGTATAATAGAATTTTTAGCAGTTTTTAATATGTGTGGAAAAAGTAGAATAACATTGTTTGTGAAACAGAAAAAAGTATTGGATTAAAGTTTTAATAGATATATTAAAATCGTTATATATATAAATTAATCTTATTGTGTATTGTTACATAAAAATATATGTATATATTGAGTAATCCATGTTCATTTTCATAATCAAATTTATAATTTTTATATAAATTTAATTAAGGTATGCATTTATTTGACCCATCAACTTTGTTTTTAATGTTTTTATAATTGAAATGGGGTAGCCCATCTTTTAATTATCTTTCAGTGATCGATATTCATTTTTTAATTTTTTTATAATTGAAATGGGTTTATCCATCCTTTTAATCCAATTTTAATTTGTCTCATAGTGGTTTCAAATTTGTTTTATGTTTTGGCGGAATACCCTATATGGATAACCACAAATCATTAAGTATCAATCATAACTTGTCACACATTATAGTTGAATAATATAAGTTTTGACTAACTCTAATATCATAAGTTATTTTTTATCAAATCAAATTAGTAGTTATAATATTTATATCGAATCATTATAATTATAAGATTTAGGGAAACAACTAGATTAAATTAATAAAAGTTTTAAAATTTGGTCATCAACTAATTATGTTTTCTACTTTTACGGTTTTCATCATTTATAATCGTTTAAAAAAATTTGAATCGTAATATATATATGAAAAAATTAGTTTTTTTAAATGCATAAATAATGTATCTATTTTTTATTTAAATTAAAATCAGATAAGTATTAGAAAATAAATATAATCTATTATTGTAATATATTATTTTATTGGTAATTAATGTCTACATAATCATATGTAATCAAGTGTATGATATTTACCATGGTCCATATTTTTTAATTGTATATTTAGTCTAAATTAATCTTCAATAGATTTTTACATTTTTATTAACTTTCAATGTCATTTTTAAATTATAACACATAACTAAGATTTATTCTATATAATAACTCTAAGTTAATAGATTATATCATGTAGTTATATTTTGGTATGTAATGTCTATATAATTATATGTGATCAAGTGTATGATATTTTCTATGGTCCATATTTATTGTATATTTAGTTTAAATTTATCTTAATGGGATTATAACATTTTCATTAATTTTCAATTGCTTTTTCAGTAATATAATAGATTATTAAGAAATAATTGTATATAATAAAGCTAAATTAATTACGATTATAATTATGATTAGATTTCTTTCGTCGTCACGATAGATTATCGAAATTCGGTCCAGTCATTAACCAGAATGTCTTTGTCAACCGGTTGATTTTTCTTCACCATTTTTGAATAGGTTGCAGAATTTTCCTAAAAAAGGTCGTAGTCTGATACAAATTGGTGAAGTAGTATTTTTGATTATTAACGAACTCGAAGGCAAGATCGGCGGGATCTTCATCAACGGATACAAGTTTTATTGATATCAAACCTGATTGATAATGATAATAGGATTGTGAAAGTTCTCTCAAAGCTTTATACAAAGCTCTTATAGAAAACTTGAGTTTCTTCTTTTTTTTACTTTTTTCATTGATTTAAATCAATAATGAAAGTTGAATGTACAAAGTCATGAAACCCCTTTAGCCAATAACATCAACACAAAACGATTACGAAATCAAATAATAATAATTAAAATACCATATGAAAAGTAGAAAACAAATCAAACAAAAAGTATACAAAATAGCAAAATACGAAAAGAAAAGAAAAAATTTGGAGAACACGTTTAAACATCAACTCCTAATGAAGTTTTCTTCCTAGATGATTACGTCGCATTCACTCGGTTCAATTGCTTACTCGTGAGAGAATCATGTACAAAAACAAATTCTATAAATGCTTACGCATCTTATATAATGTTGTTTATATATAAGGTTCAAAATTTTCGACGAGGTTGTAATATCTCAACTTTTGGTATGTAATATCTCAACTTTTGGTATGTACGGGTGTATATGAAAAGATTTAAGAAAATTGATTTGGTTATCTATGTCATCAAAGTGCATTTATCTTTTCCATAACACATCTAAAAAGAACTTCAAAGTTAAACGTGTTTGCATTAGAGTAGTCAAATAATGGTTGATCTATCGGAAAGTGATTCTCGATACCGCATAAATAATGATAAAACACGGAAAACGATCATATGGTGATTGTAGAATCAGTAAATAAATCTCTTAGAGTGTTTCCAAAAGAAACTTCAAAACCTCATTTCTGAAGTTTTGCTTACTCCAAAAGCAAATTTTAAACCTCAAATTTAACATTTTTTTCTTTACATTTTGGTCCTTATAATTATATAATTCATTAATTTTAACCTTCAAATAATTTTATCTCATATATATTTGATATATATATATCTTATAACTTTCATTTATATATATAAAGTAAATTAAAAGTTTAAATGAAAATACAATTATTAATATAAATAAACATTATATAACATTAATAATAAATATTATACATCAATAATATTACATTAAACACAATTAATACAAAATAAAAATAACAAAAGAAATAAAATTACATAAAAACATACATATTACAAAAATAAAAATACTCGATTTCAACAATTTTTATCTCTTAATCTTAAAATAAAATAAAAAATAAAAAGCTCATTTATCACTTTGAAATGCATTGATTGATCATATTTAAGAATATTATCAAAATATGTTAGTTGAGTAATTTAAAATTTTTAATATAAACTAAGATTGTAATTTATATGTTTTATTTTTCTGTAATTTTTGTTTCATGTTATATATTTTCAAATTTGATATTGCTTATTATATTTTAATGTGTGTTTTATAGTTATTTAAGTTTTATGATATAAATTCATTATGATTAATAAGAATGACTTTATTGTAAAATTTAAAGTTATATTTAAGGTTTGTCTTTTGAAGATAGAAAACTTTAAACCTCAAATTTAAAGTTTTCCAAACATCTTAAACCTTAAAAAATAATGCATCGACCGTTGGATAGAGTAGCTTACGAACCCGTATGAGGGGGGGGGGTGTTTTTCAATTTAATCAAAAAAAAAAAAAAAAGTAAAATCATTGTTTCGCATAAGAGCTTCATTTTGGTGGATGCGTAAGGCTTTTGCACCGGGTTGGTCATCAGCAAATACCGCTGCAACAGAGATTTCACAATCTCAAGATCAGTGGAAGCTTACGCTACATAATTCTTGGATATGTCAAATAGAATCATCAACTTTCATGAATCTGATTTATTTCACGTCCCGAATTACAAAATCATACAAACAACTTTATATCGATCTTTACTTTATACGAGTCTTTCTTTACCAATTCATACAAACAACAATAAAATAATGCTAAAAAGAAAAATAAAACAAAATAACGTTAATAAATGTTGCTACAATAATGAAATTTCATGTTTGTATGCTTCTCGTAAAAGTCTGTGTATCTCAGTGTAGCTTTCATCACTCCATATCTCTAAGGCTTTCACTAGTCAACCACAGCTTCTTTTGGACAACGAATACAACGTTGTCTGAATCTTGATCTGAATCTGAATCTGTCTTTGTCCCTACTTCCTCCCAGTGCAATGCCTTTAAATACTTCTTCACCAAATCCACCACTCTTTGTTTATCCCTTATGATTACAAACCCGCTTGGTCGCAGTATTCGATCCATCTCAAGTAACAAATCAACTTCACTACACCCTTTTTTCTTGACATCTGATGTTATGTCCCAAGCATGGAGAAGATCATAGGTTCTTGGATATGTCGAGAATGCTTCACACCTACAGTACATTGAAACCAAATGGTCAAAAACAAGAACATCTATCAACCAGCAATGTATGATTCTGATTAAGTAGAAACTGACCAGCTATGAACAGCACCCATTAAACCTCTGTCATATATCAGTTTAAGAGTGTTAGGTCCATCCTCGGGAACAACATTCATTACCCATACATCTTTTTCTTTCAGAGCAGCAGCAAATGAGCCCATGCTTGCTTTCATGTCCATTATGTTCCTCACTGTATCTGATTCGATTCTAGGACTCAAGAGATCCCAATAACTATCTACTCTCTGCCTCCAAAGTTCCTGTACAAATAAAAAACACATAATGTGATTGTACAGCTAATGTTCTTTGTTTCTCAGTTGCAACAAACATAGAATTTAATAAGTTTACTATATACCGTGTCCTTCTCAAACATGCCACTTGAGTAACCAAAATCAGCAAGCCTAGGAGGAGGAGAAGTTAACCGAGCCGGCCATGGAGCTAATCCACTTCCCTTGGTTTTGTGGTCATCTGCGACAAAACCAAACTCAATTTCAAACAAACTATGCTTTGGTATTGAAAAGTGAGGAGAAGCTAGAAAGCTTACGGTCAGAGTAAGAAGTTATGCAAGCTTCCATGTTAACTCCCCAGACAGCATCAGGATCATTATCAGAACGGCACATAGGAGGCTGAGTTCCAGGTTCTCTTTCATGATAACAATCATTTGTCAAAGGCTTCTCCCAAATAACAGTTTGGTTCCTCTTGGCAGCTATCTTCCAACACATACGTTCCACAAGAGCACTCATCTCTCTCCAGATCCTCAGATCCTCTTCGTCTTGTGCGTATGCCTCTGGAGATGAATAAGCAAAGTAACCACCAGGTCTTAGTACTCTGTCTAGCTCAAGAAGAAGGATCCCATCTCTTTGAAGCCAATCGATTCTGCAACGTGAACAGTGAGCAAGCTCAAAAGATCTGCTTGGATATGGGAGCCTCTTTGTGCCTAAAACACCAAGGGAAGCAGGAATCCCTCTCTCAAGAGCAAACTGGATTTGATTCTGATGAACATCGTTTGGAGCCAAGGACATTGCTAAGATATCTGATGACAGAAGATAACCTCCAAAGCTCGCAACACCACAACCAACATCAAAGACTGTCCTTAGCTTTCCTCCGTTATTCAAAACGTTGTCCGGAAAGTTAAGCATCTGAAATGTTTTTACAAGAATACAATCAGGAAGATGAAGAATAAACAGTTGGTACATAAAACCAAGAAACTGCCTTACGTTTGCCATGGATGCAATATACTTATCAGCTCCATAGTGAAAATGTGTGCCACCACCTGGGAAATTGATTTTGTCTCCTTTGACAACCATCCAATTTTGGTCAGACTTCTCATGTGCAAGGTGAGTATGAGGTATGTTCACTTTCCACACTCCGTCTCTGCTTTTAGGCCATTTGATTGGAACCTATAAACATATTCAGATGTCAAGACACTGATCATGTCAACAGAGATGGAGAATAAAACCGAACCTTATATCCATTAGGAGGAGGAATCAAGCAATTGAATCGTCTTTCATGAGGAGGACAATGACGTTCATAATGCTCCATCAAAGACAAATCCAGCTTAAGTCTCATTTGGTAAATGAGATTCCTGTCTAAGCAAGGAATAAGCTCTGAATGTCGATCATCACACACCTTTAGGAAAAAAGAAGAGAAAACACAATAATGTTTCACACACCAAACTTAACAATGAATGGGGAAATGAGAGAAAATGCTCTAAGACTCACAGGAAAACTTCTCGGAGTGAAGCCATCATCAAGACCAAACGAGCTGGAAGTGTCCTCCTGTTTGGTCTCATCGTCATCCACACCCAACCCTAGTTTTCTTCCATATTCAATAGCTGATGCTCTATGATCAGAGGAGCCATAGAAGAGATAAACGAAAACAAGGACTACCGCTAAAACGCAGACCAAAGCAATCACTCGTTTCTTTTGCCCTCCATCTGATCTTCCCTTCATTGCCTTTAGATGAAACAAAACGGGAGATCCGACGTTCCGACTTAAAGATAGAGACTTTCAGTAATAAAAAATGATGTTTTTCACCACTTACAGAACTTTGAATCTGTTTCATGCAAATATAAAAATGGCAATGATCAATATCTGTAAGAATATAATCGATGTAATAAGAAAAGCTTGAAACTTACAGCTAACTTAGAAACTCAGGACAAGAACATCAATGCTAACAAAGAAACTGACACTTCACTTGATTCAGAAAACAGTTAACTTTGTTAAAAAAATTAGATAAAACTATTTTGATCCGAATTTTTCTAACAGAAACACATACATATGAAGCTTTACAAAGCAGATCTGGTTGTGGTAAACAGAAGCAGAATCTATAATCGACAAGACAGAACAAATAGATATGAAACAGAACCGGATCGACCCAATAAATACATTATCCCACTGGTGATCAATCTAACCATACAAGAATGCCCCAGAAAGATAATCCTATAAACAAAGATATACACAGTGAAAAACAGCAACGCATCACACAACCAAAACCAACTCGTATAGGGAAACAAAAAAATCGAAACTTGAACACAAAAGCGAAAACCAAGAAAGATGAAAGAGAGACTCACACAAGTGTAGTTTCTAGATTTGAAAGAGACAATGACACAGATCCAGAGTGTACTGAATATAGAAAGAGAGAGAGAGAGAGAAGAAGGAGAGAAAGAGTCGGATCTAAAGAAATGATTAATAGGATTGCTTCTCTTCTCTATCTTCTAAATTTAGGAAAGAGACGAACTTTCTTCTCTTCTCTTCCACTTATTGGTGGAAATGAGAATGAAGGCAGCAAAGCGGCAGCGACACTGCAAGTGACGAGAGAGAATGAGAATCTGTGGAAGTGGCAGGTCGTTAATATTTATTATTTATAATATTTTTTTTCCCGTTTCTTTTCCTTTTATTGAATCTAGTTTTTGTCGGCGTTCTCTTTTGTAATGTACACATCTTTCATTCTTAGATTTTGCAAACTTCTATAAAAATCAATCAAAATTTTCTATAATTTATACTTATAGTAGAGTGGTTCTCTTACAAAGACATCGTGGTTCTCTTACAAAGACATCGTGAAAAGTAAAATGAATAGATAGTTACAACAATCTTATATAAAAGTAAAAAGACATGATCCCTTTTGTGTTTCTTCTTTTGTTCAAACGTGGTATAGCTTAATGACCTGATCAATGTTGGCACGACAAACAGGACATCCCAGTTTCTTGTTCTTGATCTCTTTCAAGCAAGATACGCATCCAGCGACATGTCCACACGGCACACACACTGCTTCACATGATGCATCAACACAAATCACACACACTCCAGATACTCGCCCATCTTCTTTACTCTCACAGTTTGCAGAAGAGAGTGATGGATAGTGAACAGAACCGTCTTCTGCTTCTGCCGTTACGAGTTTCAGTAGAGGAACTGATGGAGTAAGCTCATTGGATATGATCTTTTCAGTTGTTTGCAGAAACATTGGAGGATTCATTGGCTGTATAAAATTTCCAAATTAGTACCAAAAGTTTAAATGAGAGACACAAATAGCAAATGTCTTCACTTCCAAAGTTGTGTCATTATGGCAAAATATACCTGTGGGATTCCTTTACATGCCTCACAAAACCAATCCAGCTGTTGTATGTCGCCTTTGGTCTCAGTTGCAAGCTTAAGACGCATTTCTGAAAAAAAGTTGAGATTGCAACAACCACAAAAGATACTTATGTTTTTTATTCACTGAGCATATAACGCAGAAGCATCAAGTAAGAGCAGAGTAGCTTTCATGCCTTCTTCTTGTAACAGTTTATATTTTAAAAGCAAGAGTAGACAATACAAAACTATGTACACTACTTACGCCTATCGACTTGAACCCAACGCCTCGCTTGAGAAATGTATCCCCTTCTCCTTTTCTGTCTCTTGTGCCTTGTACCTATCCATGATAATCAGGTTTCAATCAACAAGGAAGAAACATATTCCATCAACTTTGAAAGTGTCAAGAAAATTACTTGTGGAGTTATCAACAATAATCACTGAAGCATCAGACTGATCTGCTTTGATCGGTTCCTCCAACTTGGATTTCCACAAGGGCATCACCGTCATTGGTTGTGCATCCTAGTTGTATAAATACATCATCATAACAGTTTCATAAGTATAGTAATCTCAAAACTCGAAAACAAATCTCAGTTTCATAAGAGAAAGGGTTAATTTTTAGTACCTGAAGAGTAGCATACACAACCAACTCCAACTTGTAAGGCTTTGTAGGGTTTCGTAAACCGGTTGGTACAACAACTACCCATCTGCAAAAGCACAAGTCCTAAAGCAGATTCATATTCATGTACTAAGAAAGGAATATAACAGAGAGATGGTGAAATTAAGTGGATACTCACACTTTTCTTGAAAGGAACTGAGGAGCAAATGATTCAAGAAAGCTTGGACCATAAAATTCATGCATCCAGCCAGAGAACAAGCAGATGTGACTCTACAGTATCAAACATTTCAAAACGTTATTAGCTCAAGATCCATTCATGTATTATACATTTATACTCGTCTATTACATACAATATGAAATATGTGTTTCAAGCATTACCTCAATTGCGCGTACAACATCGCTGTAACCTTTAGCTCTAGCAACATCCAGAGGTGTCTGAGAATGATCATTCAAAACCAATGGATTTGCTGCAAGAAGAAAAACAAACATGCTAATGTAAATGAAACCATACCTCAAATAGATTACTTATAACTTTTCAATCATCAAGTTGACTAGGATTACTTACCATCGTGAGAAAGAAGCAACTTAACCGTGTTAACGAGACCTCTGTTTGCAGCATGGTGCAGAGGACTCCCAGCTTTGCAACCTGATACCAGCAAACAACACAAACTACGGTTTGATGATAGACAAGTTGGGATTAAAGCACAAACTCTGCAAAACAAGAAAGTGAAAAAATGGGCAAGTAAGAAGATTCTTGATGGTAATAATAATTACCGGAACGATAAGCATTGACATTGGAACCCAACTCAAGCAGAGTTTTTGCAGCTTCATGTAGCTCTGCTTTCGTACAAGCTAAGATTAATGGTGTTCTTCCTTCTTCATCAACCCACTACATCCAAAACACACACTGACAATTCAGAAAACGAAATCTTACAAGTATCCTTAGAGAATGATTTTAAAGGATCTGAACAATCAAGAAAACTCAAAAGAAAAAAGCTTAAAAAGAAACAAACCTCGAGTCCTGCACCTTCATGGTAAAGGGACTTGATACCTTCGACGTTGCTGTGACTCACTTGTTGAAACAGTAGCTCATCCTTCGACAGTTGTTTCTTCATTTTCACAAAAACTGGGATGAAAATCAAAACTTGATGAACTCTGAAGAAAAAAGGAAAAATAGAGCCTTTATATAGAGAGGATGAAAATGAAAACTTGATGAACTCTGAAGAAAAAGGAAAAATAGAGACTTTATATAGAGAGGATGAAAAGTTTGATAAGACATTTGAAAATGAAAAAGGAAACGATTACGAAACAACCAAGGACTTTCTTCGATAAGACAACTTATTTACTTTGATTTTTCCTTTTTCTTTACTCCTGAGTCAACTCGTTACTTCCTCCCCGACACAGCACATTGGAAATAGGAAATGAAGAAGTGTCAGAGAAACCAACGACTTGACTCAGGACAAATTTGATAGACTTTCTAATTCACATGTAGTCACCCTTTTTTTTATATATGTTCACATATACTCACTCTTAATTCTTAAGTTGAAAGAGTTGACAGACGTTAAAATTCATCTAAACCGTTAGATTAAGTTTAGATATTTTAAATTTATGCTGATGTCAGCAATATAAAAAAAGGAGAACCCTATATTATTGTGAATTTAGCACATGTATATATTTACAAAATAATTACATTATAATTTTTTTATATCTTATTATATAAAATGTATATCTCAAAATTAATAATTAACATGATTACACAAGATATTTTAATATTTAAACATGTATCAAAGAATATAATATCTTATAAAATTTATTTACAAAATAGATTATCCATTTTTATTATATTAGCTTTTATAAATAATTATTAAAAATTATTAGTAGAAAAAAAATAGAGTGGTCTATCTTAAGTATAAACTAGATTTTGACCCGTTCTAAAGACGAGATTCTTTTTTTTATTCAATTTTTAATAATATACTAATAATACATATTTATAAATTTAGAAATTTAAGGTATTTTATCAGTTTTTTTCTTTCATAATTGTAATATATAGTTTTAATATATTATGAGAATAGACAATATTTTTAATTGATTTTTTCGTTCTATTTTGATGAAAAATATATTTGTGAAAGTCATAATTTTAGATATGTTAGTACTTTTATTTTGAAATAATTGGTAATACTATAAATTTTTTATTAATTATATAGTTATAGTATGATTATATAATATGCTTATCATGATCTTGGATACACCTATACATATTCATCCAACAGTGTTCACATTTGACACAAACCGAAACTTAGCCTTTTATATGACCAACTGCTTGAGATCAAAATCTATTAAGTTTTTAAGTGTTTCACCTGAATAGTGCAGCGTGAGACTGCATCGTTTAGATTGTAGACTTTTCTACTTGCAGGACTCCACTTTCCAAACTCCATCCTGATAGTTAGACCAAGTCCACAACACTTGGTTAAAACAATTAACCAAGAACAGTTAACATATATTAGAAAAGTTTGAGAAAACGTACCCAACAACAAAGAAAGAGTGACCGTTAAAGTGCCAGGTCTGAACAGTATTTTCCGAGTTCTCAAAAACAATCTCCACAAAAGCTTTGTGATCAACTTGCAAGACAGATGTGACAGGGAAGATTGGTATCTTAGTGGGCTGGTCAGATATGCTTCCAGGCTTATACACGCCATCGATCTTGAAGTAGTCCGCGAGTTTCAAAGGGGTGTCTGTTGGGTAAAATGATGCGCTGTTCACGGCGTATCGTTGCTTGCCTTTGATCTGTCCAGCAGAGTTATCAAGTCTAATGGTTCTAGTGACCTTTACCTTACCATAGTGGTATGAACCTTGTGGGTTTGGTCTTGGTCCGCTCGCTGTAAGGTTGGTCCTACAACACACGAAGAAAACCACTCAGAATGTAGCCAAGAATCAGACTTATTTCATAATCCAGGTAAGTTCTAAGTAACCTAAAGGATACTGAAGGAGTTTTGTTTGAAATTGGTGACAAGCAGAGAATAAAAAAAGTACCTAATAGCTTGAGCTTGACGAAGAGACCATCTCATCGAAGCTGGTGCATGGGGAATAGGTCCAGAAACAGGTCCAGCAGAGTTACTATAATGGAGAACACCTGTGGTGGTGAGGACCTTTGGGGTAAACCTACTAGAGACCACAATGTAATAATCTTTTGCAGGCTGGTTCGCCGTTATGAGAACCGAGTAAGATTGACCAACGTGAACATCAAGCGAAGAGACCACGTTCTGAAGAGTGTGTGTCCCTTCGACTTCAACCAACTTCATCACATGGTTCTGGATGCGGAAGTTGAGAGAGTTTTGTAATCCTACATTTGATATTCTCAGCCTATATGTCTTACCTGTAGAAAAATTCACATCATAACTAATCAAAACAAATGCCTTAATCATTAACATACGAGCGAGATAAAGAGTAGAGAAAAGGAAAAATTAAAGAACCTGGTTGAATATCAAGTCTAGCTCCACTACCGTGACCGTTAATGAGAATTCCATCTGGTGGAGGAAGCTTTCCGCCATTATCGAGCTGCGTTCTCAAGGCCTACACAAAAGATTCACAAACATCATTCAAAAACCAAACAAGTAGCATTGCCAACACAACTGTGTTCCAATGTCTAACTGTGAAGTAATAACAGAATCTATTCCTTTTTGTTTTTCTCTCACGACAGATAAAATAATCCATCCACATGTCTTGTCCTAACATCTATCACAACAGAGAATTCTAAAACAAGATACCTTGTGATTGGTTTTGTACCAGTCGCCGATGAGAAGAGTGTAGTCATCAGCGGGAGGAGGGAAAGGGACAGGAATAAATGGACGGCTAGAGATGCGGATAGCTCCGAATCCTCCGGCGGCTTTATGAAAGCCAAGCGACGGGAAGTAATGGAAACTTCCGATCTGATCCTTAACCTGAAGAGCGTAAGTGTAGTTCTTCCCCGGCGGAATTGGGCACGTCGTTCCATACACTCCGTCCTGGAACGAGTTCTTTCTGTTTTGAATCCCGTCCCTTGTGAATTGATCAAATTTAAATTTAAAAAACTTTATAATATATACTATAAGATGATAAGAGTAAACACGTATAGGCAAGTCTGTGAAATCACCATGCAGACGCGGGACGCAGTTAATTATATATGCATGCAATAATCGGTTCATTTATAATTGAAGGCTGAAGCATTGACAATTTTATCAGAAAAAATATATAAGACACGTTCTACTTCTATTTATCTATTCGTAGTAAAAGCTTGTTTTTTTTTTTAAAGTTCTATTCATACATGAATTATGAGATTGTGATGTACAAAAACTACAATAGACCTACAATGAAAATAAATATATGTTTATCAGATTTCATGTGATCTCACGCAATAATAACAATTTTTTTTAAAAAAAAGGATGTACATACCATGAAATCAGAAAAGGCTCATCGAGTTCGTTGAATACGTTAATGATGAGATTATCATTGGTAACAGAGTGAATTTCCGGTCCCGGAAACATCTTGTTAATCAATATACCCTAAACGGAGAGAAAATAAATAAATCTCAATCCGGTTAACAAAACCATGAATAATCGATATATAAACTCAATCAAAAATAACTTGTCTGACTTATAAAAAGTATATGTAATTGTATAAAGATTAGGTAATCACCTGTTGTTCAACGCCCATAGGAGAGATAGTACCATATGTTACATGCCATTCGTAGAATTTGTATGGACTTTCCGCTCCGACAGCAATTAGAAGCGATAAAACTATAACCAAAAGAGCTGTGTATTTGCCTTTAGCCGCCATTTTTTTCTAAGAAAAATAATGTTTCTTCAATAGAAATTGAGAAGAGTATATATATAGGTAGGGATGTTAATGTTGGGTAATTACCCATAGTTGTAACACCCGTCTCATCCTCACTCGAGAACAGCGTGCTACTAACACATCTTAAAACTCAAATACTCCACTTTATTAAATACGACTTGATTTCCGAAAATCCTTAAATAAATCCACAACTAAAATATCTCGAATAAATCATAAACCGAAGTCTAAAATAAAAATAAAAAAATAAAATACGAAAAAAACGTGAAAATCCCAAAATAAATAGCACCAGGTCCGACACACATCCACTACTCGTCCGTCTCACCTGAAAGGAAGGAAAAAGAGGGGTGAGTAACAGGGAAGTTACTCAGTGAGGTATGGGATGCTAATCACAGAAACGCAATCTGGTCATAACACTCCATACACGGAAAACAGACTAAACATGCACAAACACGGTACGTAAAGTACCCAAAGAACAGTCAATGTCCTACTACCGGATCCAGTGACCGGCGGCACCCTCCTCCCAGAAGGACAATTTATGGGATAGTGCCCAATCACACCGCCCAAAGACGCTTTATCGATCTCTAATAGTACTAGACAACAGATCGACTGAGCTGCCAGCACCACTACGCACACAACACGCGACGCAAGTACAGAAGTCACGTCTCTGTACCCCGCAATCCTATCGACTCACATAGTCGACTACTCCTAGCTCTAGCAAGTTTAAAAGACTCAATTACCAATTTAATGCACAATCAATGGGTCAAAGTCAACGGTCAGACCAGTCACAGTCAAACCGGACTCAATCGAACCAAACCGGACCAGACAGACCAAACCGGACCAAACCAGACTAAACCGGACCAAACCAGACTAAACCGGCTAAACCGGACCAGACCGATCGGTCAACTCGGTGAGTCACTGAGTCAACTCAGCGAGTCACCGGCGAGTCCAGACGGCGACGGCTTACCGGAAAAGTCACCGGCGGCGGCGGCGCGGCGGCGACGGCGGAGAGGCGGCGGTGCGTGAGGCACACACGCGAGCTTCTGACGGCGCGTGAGAGCGCGTCCGGTGGCAGATCGGGCTGATCTTCAGCTCTACGGCTTCGTCTCGTCGTGCTGAATCCGATGGTGGTCTTGGATTTGCAAAATTGCACACGGTTAAAAAGTTATGGGCATTTTACTGGTCGGCTTGAAGAATAATCAATGGAAAACGGTTTTTTGAGAATACCTTTCACTCAGATCCGATGCAGGGCTAGAAGAACTATGAGATTGCTGAGCCACAAGGGTCTTAACGCTTCTCGGAGATTTGATTTCTGCAGAGTTTCGACGCTGTTAGGTTTTCTGAAGAGAAACAAAGGAGGCACAATCCATTTATAGGGATAAATACCTAGGGTTTCTTGAAGACTTATTGGGCCTTGCTGGGCCTGAGAAAGTGGGTCGTTACAAAGGTACCCGAAACCCATGAGACAATTTTAAACCCAAAACCCGCTCATTTAATAAAAGAAACTCGCGGGTTTTAGATGGGCGGGTTTTATTTATATTCGGGTTCAACTCGGGTTACCCTAACGGGTTTTGGGTACCCGACGGGTTTTTTGTTATTCTTAGTTTAAAATTTTTTTTTTATATATTTAAATATGGAGAACATTTGATTTAATATTCAAAATATATAAAATACTTTAAAACTAACACATATTTTTAAAAGTTTAAAAATGAACTTTATAAAATTTAAAAAGATTATATACAATAATATTATTAATCACAAACATGAGATTAAAAGTATGTTGGATTTGGTTATTATGTATATCCAATTGAGTTCATATTTTTAAATTTGATTTTCATGGGTTTGATTATTATGTAAATAATCATAACTTAATTTTATTGTTGGATTTTGTTTTAGACAATTTGTGTGTGACATTATTTTTAAAAAGTTTTATTTTGTTCACATTTTCTTTCATTTTATATAGTTTTTAGTGTATTAAATTTCTTTTTAGTTTAATGATATTAATTACAATGATAAATTAATTTTTAGCTGAAAATAACAATATCTGATTTATTTTTTTTTAAATATTGTAAGTCTAATTTTAATTTTTACAAGTTTCATCACCAATTTTATAAGTTTAATTAAAAATGATTTTAGATTTAAAAAGAAATCGGGTACTCATGGATAACCCTAAATTTCGCGGGTTTTTTTTTGGGTTACCCTAATAATACTGGGTTTTTTTCGGGTTTTATAATTTAGGGTTATTTTTGGACGGGTTTGTTTCGGATTCGGGTCGGGTTGGGTTTTGTTACCCATCACAACAACCCTATATATAGGGCTTGAGCAAGGAAACATATTTGTTGAAATTAGATTCTTTAGGTTAGTATAGATAGTGTTTATCTATATCTAGTTGATATACTTGTAAAGATATGCTTTTATCTTTAGATTACGATGACTACAAATTCCTGAATAAATATACTACTCACAGGATCAATAACAAATCATCAGCATTCTTTAAAATAAGGGGTCAAAGTTTTGTTGTTGGTATATACTTATTTGGTAATACATTGAACTCTGACTCGCATCATCTAGTAACCCGAGTTAACAAAAAAAAAGAGTAATTATAGTCAAACCAACAAGATTAGTGTGCTACCTTCGGAATAGTTATAAATTACATCTATTTTAAATTATTTTTAATATTTACAAATTTACATTTTATAAATTAGATATTTATTAATATTAAGTTTGATTTTTTTATTGATTTTTTTTTTCATTTTATTATTAGTTGAAATATGTTCAAAAATATATTTACTCATGTTGTTTTATATGTATTTTTATCAAATTTGATTTTATGATTTCTAAAAATAATTAATGTACTAAATTATTTAATTATATTTATCATTTGGTTTTTTAATTTAATATATATGTTTTTGTTTTTATTTTCGTTTTTCATTAATTAGGGAAGTAAAGCCTATTATTTTTAAGATTATTTGGATACATATTTAATTATTGTATTGTTTGGAAATATGTTTAGTAGAAATAATTTTATTTTCGTAATTATTTATAGAGATTTAGTAATTGTTTAAAAAATATATTTTGCAATTTAAAAAGATATGATATGATTTGGTTTCGATTTAGTTTTTATTTAAAATTTAATCAATTGTAATATATCATTTGACTAAAATAACTTTAATGAATATTTGAAAAATCACTAAAAAACAATGATATTACATTTAATATAATACATGACTAAATATTTTTTTTTAATGTTTCTTATTTTAATAGTATAGATAATTTTTTCAACCTTATATAGCAGGAGCTTTGGGTATTATTTTCTCAAATACAATAATCACAATAATCAGATTAGCCCTAGAGATTCATGCATACCGTATAACTATAGAAACCTATGGCCTATGCAATTGAGAATAAAAATCTAAGGATCCATATTTGTAAGAGACAGAGAATAAATATGCTGTAAACATGGCGATGTTTCATATTGTTTTTCACAAATTTTTTCTACTTGCGTACAAGAATGAAGAGTGGGAATAGATGTTTTCACAAATATCATTATCAAATCTTCTAAATTTCCTTCTAATCACCTTAAGAAAATTTGGGCAAATCTCAAATCTTTTTAAAATTCTTACAAATCCTTAATCCAATAAACCTAGTATAAAATATTATCACATAAACAGAACCTTAATGAATGTAGCTCTCCTCTAACACAAACATCTATACATATCTGTAAAGTATTCATGATTTCTTTCATGACTTATCTGTACCGTAATCACAAATGTTTTTTTTAATTCTTTTTCTGGTTTAGTGGATAAAATTGGATACAAAACAATATTACTATTTACAGAGGGAAGTTTTCTCAAGTTTTGCTTAATGGAGACATCATTAGAGAGAAGAAATGAGAAGAGATCAAATAAAAGGGTATAGCAATTATTTCTAAAGCCACATTGCTTGAAGGATATGAAACCATGTAGTGTGGTAAGAACTGTCTGTTGGGCAAGTGGTGATTACTAGTGTCCCCTTCAAGAGGAGTATCCTGTAACTAGGAGGAGAGCATCATAACAGTTATATTAAATCATCAAAGCAGCAAGTCACCAAAAACATGGATCTATACTAATGACATTTAAATCTTTGTATCTATTTTGGATTACTAGGACCTACACTAATGACATTCCAACGATGCCTTGTTCTCCAATCTACACTGCCAATTACTATTATACACATGACTAGCTTTCAAGAACTTCTTTTGAATCCCCTGCTTCAACATCAGAATTTGGTTGTGTAGAGGAAGCTGGTGGTTGAACTGGAGTTGGTGTAGGAACTGAATCAGAAACCTTTGGACTTGATGATGAAACATTATGACTATATTTCTTAAGCAGCCTATCTTTTTTGCTATTCCACCATTCTTCTGCTTGATGCTCATCAAATCTCCGTTTACTGCAAACAAATCAAATGATTTTACAAAATCTAGACAGAGAAGAGAGAAGAGTTTATGCAGTTAAATACCTGAATCTAACTCTTCTAAAGATCTTTCCGCCATTTTTGTGCAATACATAAGTAACATAAACACCAGGTTCAAATTGTTCGATAAGCTCCTTGCCACCTGATTTTGATGGCGATGATGAAGCTTCTGTTGGTGGCCTTGAATCCAACGGGTGAGAAGTTTTATTTTCTGTGTTTGAATGTTCTTGAGACATCATGGCACCTCCATTAGATGATGATTGTTCTTCTATGTTTTGGTCTTGTGTGTTTGTAGAAAGGGTTGTGTCTTGAGGTAAAGATGTTTCAGATGCTTCACTCGCATTTAGATAGGCTTCGGCTTGAGAATTCATGGCTTCAAAAGCTTCACATCCAGATACTTCAGGGGGTAGTTTCTCCTTTAACTCTCTCAACTGTAAAATGGAAGAATGATCAATTAAACAATGTCTCATTTAGTTGATATATACTAATTCTTTTGAGCATTTTTATGATCCATGATAAGTAGCTTACATGTTCAGCCACAGACTTCATGACCTCTGTTGCTGCTTTATGCTTTGAAGAATGCCTTACAGCTAATTCAGAAGCTTCTCTTGCTGTTTTCCTTAGACTTTGGATCTCTATGCCTTGACTATTACATTTCTGTTTCAGATTTCTAACCTGAAGTGGACAAGATTATTCTTTTTAGTGTGTATAAGATTCACCTTATTATAAATCTGAGAATTAGAGATTATATATATACCTGGCTCTGCAATTTTGACATTTCTTGGTTTATAACACCATTTGTCTTCTTCAAACTATCAACCACGCTCCTAGAAAATCCAGAACTCCTTGGAGGGCTCGCTCTTGTTGATGTTCTTGTACTTGAGGACAGTGACATATTTGGTTTAAAAGCATTTTGAATAGCGCTAAGCGAGCTTGGGAATGCAACATCTTTAAGCTGTTGAAGAGCTGGGACTTGAGAGGCTCTGACAATAGAAGATTCAGATCTTGATGACCTAACTTCAGAGTACTTGATTGGTTCAGTTTTTGGTGACAGTAGAATCCTTGACGACCTTGTTTCTCTGTCTGGTCTTACCCCACCATCTAATGACCGCGTAGGAGTTGTGGCATTTCTATTAGTAGCATTGTTATAATCTCCAGCTTTAAGTTTTGTGTAACAAGCATCACATACACGATGTGGCTTCCCTGGAGTTGGAGCTAGTGCTGCCTTCAAAGCTTTCTTGGAACTACAAGCATGACAATGCACTAAACCGCAGTTATAACAATTGTGCCTCTTTCTTGTAAAGCCAAATGCTTGACGACAACCAGAGCAAACTGATTGATCAGCTCCTGAGACCCACTTATGGATGCATATGCTTGATGT
Organism: Iljinskaea planisiliqua; assembly: GCA_900108845.1. Taxonomy (NCBI): domain Eukaryota; kingdom Viridiplantae; phylum Streptophyta; class Magnoliopsida; order Brassicales; family Brassicaceae; genus Iljinskaea; species Iljinskaea planisiliqua. The sequence goes on along the minus strand of FNXX01000006.1, from coordinate 3,478,643 downwards.
GAAGTTAGAGCCACATGATATGCTCTTCACATGCCTCTCTTTTAGAGCTTCAACTAATGTTGGCGTTTTTCGATCTTCTGTGTCACCGTGTCCTAGTCTTCCATTAGAGCCTTTTCCCCAAGTGAAGACTTCACTTCTAGATGTTAATACAGCAACATGATGGTCTCCACTAGCGATTTCTTCTACAAATTCACCAACCAATCGATCTTGAACCAAACAAGGCAATTTACCATTGGAGTTCGAGCTACCTAGCTGACCATGTGAAGTTCCTCCCATAGTAAAAACATGCCCTGAGGTAGTGAGTGCAACTGTCAATGTATGACCACAAGCTATTTGGTGGAAGTTGTAGTCAATTAGTGAAGAGACACAAGTGGGAAGCAAGTAAGTCTCTTTGTTTCCATGTCCTAACCTGTTTTTGTCACCATCACCCCAAGTAAACAACTTTCTTGATGACGTACTCGTACCAGTCTGATTCATAACCTCAACTATAGCAACGGTATGCCACACGCCGCAAGCTACTTTCATGGCTTTAAGGCCATTCAACATTTTCACTTCTTTAGGATATGAAACACTCTCTCTATCTCCATGTCCTAGAACACCGAACGCTCCATCACCAAAAGTGAATAACTTTCCATTAGCAGTTGCTATCGCGGAATGCCACGTGCCACATGCGACAGACAAGACCTGAAGTCCTTCAACAGGACCAGAGACTCTTTTTGGTATCCAGTGACTTAGATCACTACCATGTCCCAATAGTCCAACATTGTGGATTCCATCTCCCCAGGTAAACAAATCTCCAGAGGTCGATACAGCACAAGAATGATACTCTCCACAAGAAACAAAATCAATGTTGGTCAAAGCAAGAAACTCAACAAGTTTTGGACGACTAACATCGACTTGTATACCGTGTCCAAGCCTTCCTCCAGCTTCTTCTCCCCATGTAAACACTTCACCTTGTCTTGTCACAAGAGCGATGTGCCTTACACCGCAAGCAATCTGATGAACATCAAGAACAACGTTTGATTCCAAGGGTTTTGGAATCAGCACATCTGTTCTCACGGTTTTTGAGTTCACGGTCCCATCGTACGATATCGCGTCGCTCCAAACCTCACCCCAGACATAAACATCACCTAAAGACTCTATGTCATCAGGACCAGACCCTCCACTTGAACAACTTGGTGTGCTTGAGACACTGATCCGAAAACCATCAGTACTTGGTCTTAGCATGTTTCCACGTTCTGAAGCCACATCTGAGTCTCTGAAATGGACTGGAGAGTTATTACGTTGTCCTAAATCAATGGATGTTCTTCCTCTTCGAGTATTGTTTGGTATAAAATCTATTGATGCAGTAGAAGGACGACCCGTGGAGAAAAAATCAGTGTCATGTATCTGAAAATGAATTACACTCGCATATTAGAGATATGTAGAGTCTGAAATATACAAATACAAATTCACAAACACACACATACACACACCTCAGGGATCTCACTTCTGGCTTGCTTATTACGGTTATTTCTAATTAAAGACTTGAGTCCTGCAAACCAAACCTCTGTCTCAGCTTTGTCCTTGCAAATCTGTGGAGTGTAAACATGAATTTGTGATAATAATTTTGTACGAGTATAAATCAAAGAAAATATAATATTTTTATCTTTTACTAACCAGATCAAGAGATCTATCTCCGTTGTGATATATTAGAGAAAATGACAAGTAATCTTTTTCTGGACGCAAATATCTTCGAAAAACAGCCTATATATGTATAGCAAACAAACCAAAGCTTGTGAGTTTCAAGAAAAAGATAGAAATCAATTAATTAATAGTTAGATAAATCTTGTCAACACTCACAGTTCTTTGTCCAGGGAGAATTCGTGAAACTGTAGATAACTTCAAACTTTTTTCTTCTCCATGTGAGATCCAAATCAATGTTGTTTCATCCTATCATCACCAAAAACAAAATGAAAACAAGGTTGAGCATATATAGCATATCTCTTGAAGCTAGATAACAAATCAAACTCTCCAGATCGATGAGTACAAGAATGTCTTAATGTAAGCTACACAATACACTTTTAATGAAAGAAGTAGAAGTACCCTCGAAAGCCTGAAAGAGCGAAACTTAGGCCTCCCTTTCCGGCTATACTTAAGTAATTGACAACCTTTTTTCAAAGCAATGAGTGCCTACAAGCAAAACAAAATGGTACTTAGAAGAAGAAGAAGCAAAAACAATGGTCATATGATGCTTAGGCCATAACTTTACACTTTCTTTCTTGCTATAGAAATCTGAAATCCCAATATTTGATTCTTACTATAGAAGAACATCATTCAGAAGAGGATTATAAAAAAGAAAAGAGAACAAACTTGATCGATATCACGCTCGTGATTGACATAGCTAGAAGGATCTGCCATTCCATCTGAGAAAAGCCGAGGAGAAGGATATAAGCTCAAGAAGCATCAGCTGAACTGTCTTCATAGATGCATCTGTCTTCAATGCCTTCTCCTACTTGATCCGTTAATATGCTCATTCAGTTCTTTTTTTTAGAATCTAAACACGTTATAACAAGAATAATAAGAATAAATTTTATTTCTTTCTGAAACCGACTACAAAGAAAGATTACTTGATGAAGATTAGGTTGAGTGTCAATAATGATCCTAGAAAGTAGGAGATTGGTTTAAAATAAAAGAGAGAGGACAGTTTCTAAGGAAGATCGACATTTTAGGAGTGTTTGAAGCTTTCATGCAAATAACCTCAGACTTTAGCGCACTTCTCCTTCTCTTTCCACATTTCACTCTCAGCTTAATTTCCCTTGTTATCACTTTTTTTATTTAATTAGCATTTTTGTGCATCCATTTTGGTGTTTTGTAACATGCAAATTTCTTTTAATAAAGCACATATTAATTAGATGACACCGATAAATTAATCGCCCCACCGTATAATCGACCGATTTGTCTCTATTTCTTACGGTTACTGATGGTTTAACGCCTATACGGACGGCTAAACGGTCGTGTTTTAGAACACATATATTATATAGAACACATATATTATATGGTCGCCATTGGGATCTGGAAGGATGTACAAAGTGTTGGAGAAATTAAAATAATACAAATCAAAGTTGCAAGATGATGAAAGACTGATGAGAAAGGGATACAAGCAAGAGGAAAAACCTTTGATGGCTTAAATCCATGGCAGATGACAACAGTCTCGATAGAACTGTATATTGCAATACGTCCACGAGTTTCTCACCATGACTGTTCTCAGTTACAACTCAGTGTAATCCTTTTGTTTTCTTTTCTTATCCTTAGACAATGGCAGTGGATCACTTTATAGACTCAGTGATTGAAGGCTCTACATCTCCAATACTTAAACGACACATGTCCTGTTACATTCAGTCATTCTTCTAGTACTACAAAGAGGAGCAAATCAGTTCCTTTGCTCGTACGTGACAACCTTTGAGAGCGACTCTGTCCTATATTGCTCTTGCATGTGCACTTGGTCTGCTTGGTGTCACATCCATGAGATATGACACATTTGGGCTTTACGTCATAATGATGAGTTGGGTTTTTGTCTCGTGGGTTTCTCTCATTAGGTTTAGATCCGTTTGTATGATTGTATCTGAGATGTTTGTGTTCTGTCTCAACGTTCCTCTATTTTGTTTCTATTACGCTTACATCCCCCTTCTCAAAACATATATTTGGTAAATTCATTTGATTCAAAATAACCGGAAAATTGAATAAACAAATCAGACTCAGTAAGAAATCACCATTACAAAGAAAATACATAAAAACTATCATCATTTTATAACATTCAAGCGGGAATCTGTAATACAATATTACAAATATTACCCCTAAATGTGGGTTTAGTAGCACTTTACTATTAACACAGTAGCTCGACACCTTTATAGTGTTGGCTAAGAAAAATCAAAGAGAGCACCAAGTTCAATATTTTATTTACTTATAATTCTTTTTAAGTTAATATTTACACAAATTTTTCAAACTCTGAGACACACCTCACCAAATCGTCGCGACCAATTCCTAGTCTACCAAATATTCCATTCTCAAAGAAGATAATTAAAAATACATCTAAAGACTAAAGTGTTTTTACTGAAAACATCCGAGTTTTCTGAAACATGTAAGACAGATTTTAGCAGATAATGTCAAAGACATGTCTTTTTTAAAAAAAATTGGTTGGTATGAAAGAGGAATATAAAGCTATGGTTAATTAGAAAAAAAAAGGAATGTGCAGATAATTGTATGATTGATTGATTGGTTGGTTGGTTAAATAATAATTATTAGCTCAACAGTCCCCATCCAATAATTACATTTAGTAGTCTTTATCCAATAAAATTATGGGCCTTCCCTTTGGTCGGACCTCACATGGTCTTAGCTTCATGGAGCATAACTAACATTTTCCTAATATTTTCCATATTTCTTTACAGAGCTTCAAAACATCTCATATTAGTTCAAAGAAAGAAAAAAACACAACTCAGATTAGTTGAAAAAGAAAAACAGCTCAGGTTCAGACATCTTTAAAGACACTGTGATATCTCAAAATTCTTATTATCAACCGACATATATGGAAAACATTTTTCTTCATTACTTTTATTTTTATTCTTGAAGCCAATATGTATTCAAATACAGTTATTAGTACCTTTGTTAAGGTATAAATATAATTTCAGATATATACATATTTATATTAACATCCTTCAGATGTGCAAATGAATATGAATCTGATTTTCTGCCGACAAATATAAGAAAACACTTTCCTTTATTAATTTTCTTTTATTCTTGAAAAAACTATATTCATTTCCGAAATATATAAATGTATTTTCATAATAGACATATTGATGAAAATATTAACATCATGATTCCCAAAAATGTGCAAATATGCCCTTTTTTCGCCAGAATCTAAGTTTTTTCCTCCATCGTAATCTTAATTAAGAGAACCTACTTTTTGTTGCCTACTTTTTACCCAAAAGCAATGGCGTTTTAGTAATTTAACAAAAAATGAAGGGCTCCATTAGCTAGAACCAAAATATAAACCATTTCTGTACAATAATACACATTTGGCCCAACACTTTGGCAGACCAAAAAAAAAAAAAGAAGATAGTCTCTAATGGTTTCGTTGCGGCAAAAGAAGAAGCTAAATCCAGCTAAGCGAGCATGGAAGAGCTTCACAAACATGGTCAAATCCAAATTCAGAGACATAGAGATCGCTGCAACGGTCAGAGAATCAACGGTTCGTGTCATTCGGTTCATCTCCTGTCGTCTAATCATTCCTTTCCGAACAAGGTACCTCGAAAACACTAGTTATTCAGACAAATACTACAGCCACAGCAATCAAACTTCTAGGAGGTTTCTCAACTTCTTCTCTCGATCTAACACCATAACAAAGCGTCGTCGCAATGCTTACGATGACGATTACACTCAAATATATCAGTACCAAAGCCAGTCACGCAGCGAGGGGGCGAGTGAGAGCAAAGAGAAAGTTGTGAGGCGAAAAGAAGAGAAAGTTGTTAGGAGAAAAGAGGAGAAAGAAGAAGACGAGGAGGGGATGCCGGAGATTGCTGATTCGATGGAAGATGCGTGGAGGAGAGTGGTGGCTGCGTCGCCGCATTTGAGGGTTAACGAGAGAGCCGACGAGTTTATCTACAAGTTTAGAGAAAGTATGAAGATGGAGAAGGAAAGGTCGTTTCTTGAGTTTCAAGAAAGGTTAAAACGAAGTGCTTGATTCATGTGTGTCTTCATGTTCTTCTCTTTGATTCTCTTGAAAGGGTTGATTGAATTTTCTGAGTAACTCCGTTTTCTCATTCTTTCTTCTTTGTTAAAATTTGGATAATTTTAAAAGTTAAAAACATTTTTTTTTTCTGATGTAATGTGAATACATATGGATCACCCCTCTAAAATTGGATGCATGAGGGGGTTAAAGATCATTCTTGATTAATGTTAATGTATAAACATTTTTCTTCTTCTATATATTCACTAGGTGCTTCTGTTTTGTCAAACTTTATGTAATTATTGTTGGCAAAAGAGTTTACCTTTTCTGCTTATTAAAAAAGTAATACAAAGAGGCAAAAAGGGAAAGCACAACTAAGTTGGCCCCAGAAGAGCAAATTCTATTTTAAGCTTCCATCACAAATAATGCATCATAATGATGCATGCCAACCAATTCCACTCTCACATTCCTAAAAACTGCTTTCTCTGCATCCATCAATAAAATAACAATGGACTATGGACTCTTGAGACCATATAGTTTATCTAGAAATATTCCATAAAATCTCTCATTGCAACTTCATTTTAATTGATTATACAAAACTGTCACAATAGTTCCTAGCTTTACTAAGGTTTTGCTCTGGGATGCAAGAAAAAAAACATTACAAGCTGTGTTTTTCTTACTGTTTTCAGGCACCAAAATAGAAAATGCCTTAAATGAGTGAACCAGGCACATACATACTCGTATCCGGATCATCTTCGTCGTCATAATCTGGTTCTGTAGATGGTCTGGTTCTCTTTGCATCTCTTGCCACTCCATGTCCTCTCCCTTTCTTCGGTTTTCCCCTGTGATTGTACCACATTGATCAAACCAAAATCATGTATGCCATACAGACAGGTTATGTATGAACTTAGTAAAGTAAGTAAGATTGGGAAACTAACTGTCCCGTGGACAATCCACCCTTGGACCTCCCTGGCCCCAGTTCAGCTCGTCCATCTATAACATCAAGAGATAAAAAGTGTTTAAACTGATCCATGACTAGGAAAAATTAAGTCAGCGTAGTTGAAGTTGCAGGGTTTTACCTTCCCTTCCGACACCAAGTTCTTCAGCCTAAATACATATCAGGGAAGATCAACATACACGTCTAAAATGTGCGGTTAAAGTGTAAGCATCCACTTGAAAATAAACACTTTTTACACTAATTAAAGGCAATACAATTTTGACTAAAGAATGACAAGACACATAGGCATGGCACAAAACTCGAGCCTTTCACATGAAAGGTTGTTCAGCTTTGACACTTACTTGATTCTGCTAGAGATGTTAGCCATTTGGTTATACGCCATAACTTATCCTCAACCTAAACTCTATATACTATAAAGGTAATCATTGGTTCTTTTGGTAGTGATTCTATATACCAACCAACACAAGGGGGAAAAAACAAAACGTTTTTGCATAAGTAAGAAGGTGAAAAAGATTGTATAAAACATACAGCCGGTGATGTGACAGAGGATAGTGAGAAGACTCTGTCTTCAGGCTGAAACTTCCTTGACCTCTTAGCACTACAAAATAGGTTCATATCAAAGTCAGTCAGTCACTCCACGCAATAAACATGCTAGAAATTCAAAAATTATCGAGAAAGCAATAGCAATCAAATGTGTATTGATACATAATTCATGTAGAAATGATAAATATTTAAGTGTTTGAAGGTGAAATCAGAACCTATCAATGCTAAAACCTGAGAAAGCTATAGCAACCAATTGCAATAAACAATGCTGCAGATCTTAGCAAGTGTTTGAAGCTGCAAACAGAATGTTACGTTGAAGACAAAACTAAGGGGATAAGAGAATGAGAGAGACCTAGCAGTGCTCTTCGAGGAAGACAGAAACCCTTCAAAACCCTTTAACGCATTTCCTATATGGCTCGATTCTTGAAGATAGCTTGTCTCCAATTCATAAACCTAAGAGACAAAAGAACCCTAAAGATTAGTTCGAATTTCACATTGCTTCGATGCCCAATTAAGTTAATAACTTAGCCCTGACCTGCTTCTCGATGCTCCGTAACTCTTGTCGGAGCTTCTCTCGCTTGTTCATGAGAGAAGTGAGCATCGCACCAGGATCCGCCGAACCCTTTTGCCCTAAAGACATTTTTCCGGGGAGATTTTGCCGAAAGTCCGCAGCTTTTGCCGGAATTGGAGATGGGTTTTTGCTAGAATTCGACGTTGCCTGATTCGAGTCGATTGCGAAGGAGATGTGAATTTGGGGGTTTTCAGCGGTTAACGTCGGGTGAACCCATGTTTTTTTTAATTTTTTTTTTTCATTTTTTACTTTAAATTTCATTTAAACTGAAATAAGCAAAATGCACCATGAGGTGGTTTGTCTCCGAAAGATAAACTTCACATGTAACTTTAAAAACTTTAAATTTTGCAAGAAAATTCTTACTATTAATCATAATTAATTTCTAGCACAAAACTTTTAAATAACTAAAAATAACACATTAAATATTACAAGTAATATCAAATCATAAAATATATTGCATGAAAATATTATTATTGTTGTATTTTTATTTCTGTAATATTATGTTTCTATGTAAAAAAAATTTTTTTGTTATTTTATTTTGTATTAACTGTATTTAATGTAATATTATTGATGTATAATATTTATTTTTAATGTTATATAATGTTTCTTTTATATTAATAACCGTATTTTCATTTAGACTATTTCTTTAATTTATATAAAAAAATGAAATTTATAAAATCTATATCAAATATATATGAGATAAAATTATTTGAAGATTAAAATTAAATAATTATATAACTTTAAGAACCAATATGTAAAAAAAAAGATGATACCTCAAATTTGAGGTTTTAAGGTTTTTTTTGAAGTAAGCAAAACCTCAAAATGAGGTTTTGAGGTTTCTTTTGGAGATGCTCTTAGAGAAGTTAAACTCTAACACTATTTCTAATCCTAGAATTAGCCACTACAAAAGCCATTACCAATACCAAAAAACACGAGAGTAACAATTAACTAAAGAGGCAAAACCAAGTTTGGAGATACGTCGGATCGTGTGGGGTAATAGGCTGAGCTCTCGAGAGGAGATTCAGCCTCAATTTTACTGTTTGCTTAATGTCTTGGATAATAGCCGCAGAAGGTCTGGCTTAGGAATGATGAAGTCTGTGATTCATTTCCTTCCACAAAGCATAGATGCAGGCTTCAAAGAGGAGCTTAAAGATGAGGATTATGTTCTCATCTTTGGAGTGGTCTTTCAACCATCTAATCCCTAAATCAAAGTCATGAGGAGGGGAAAGATGAGCTCGAATATAGAAGAAAGACCAAACCTCAGTGTTGTATGTGCAATCAAAGAACAAGTGTTGTCTCATTTCTACTCATGCATTACACAATAAACAAGATTCCGACACCTCAAGAACCCAACTTCTTAGCTTGTCGCGAATGTGAAGACGTGATCTGACAGTTATCCAAGTGAGAAACACATGTTTAGGAATGCGCCCTTTAAACAATACTTGATTGCACCACGGAACTGTTTGAGTTATCAGATGAAGACTGTGCCAGATAGCGGAGGAAGAGAACCTTTCTGAGGGATCCTTATTGGCCACCTTCCAAATATACAAGTCATCTGTTTCAGAGGACAGAATATCAGCCGGATTTGGTAAGCATTGTTGGATAAGGGCGATGATAGGACATTGACTTCTACTATTCGAAATCCACCACTGTCCCATTCTCAAGCCATCTGCCACCACTGCATCTAACTGAAGACCAGTAACTACCGGAACTCTTTTCCCTGCAACGTCTATTAGAGGGCCTAAACCTGTCTAATTATCGTTCCAAAAACTGGCCGTGATCCCTTTACCCACTTCACACACAATCATGGGTCTAGCAAGGGGTCGTAATTTGCAAATGCTTTTTCAAATCCAACTACTCTTGCGGGTGGAGGTTCCAAAGGTTTGACCGACCAATGAGGTTCACTCTCACCCAAGAGACCCATAAAGAACAGCATGCAGCAAAAATAAGCTAGATTAGTTTCAAGCCTAGGACTTTGGGAAACGAAATCAATCTCATGTTTCTACTTTCAATTCTATTGTTTTATCTTTATTGGGAAATCCAGTCTGTATTTTATACATTTAACTATCTTTCCTTGTGAAAAATTGGAATCTGAAGATTATAAAATATTTGTCAAAAGAGGGAACTTGCTACATAACCAAAAAAAAACTAAAATAAAAAAATTAACAAAATTTAAAAAAGGGATAAAAAAGAAAGGAGAGAAATGATTAATTTATTAGTTTTTTTTTAATGGTTATTGTACCAAATTTCTGTTTTCTAAAACACAAATTTTTTTTTTTTTCACCTAAAAAATGAGAGTAGTTTAGATACAGTACCCGAGAAAGTTTATGTGGTCGTGGCCTAATGTTTGGAAGCGAGGATATGTCCAAGTCAGTTGATTCCGGCTGCGTGGGCGATTCTTCTTTGTGCTCCATCAACTCCTTTGACCAATTTATTGGGCTTTCAGTTAACCAAGCCAATCTTCCTTTTTTGAGTTTTTCTTTAATTGTAGTTTCATAACCCACTATATAAACCTCTCATGATTCAATACAATTATAGTCATCCTCTATAAACACCATTAGCTTTGGGACTTCAAGTTCCGGTTAGAGTTCAGATTGGCTTATTTGAGTTTTTGATCTTTCGGGTCTAGGTACTAAAAATCGATCGAGTTTTTTAAATTTGTTCATCGGGGTTGGGTCGGATTTATTCGGATTCGGATTCGAGTTGATTTCAGGATTTTTCAAAACCAAATGAACTAATGTAAAAAAAAAAATAGAAAAAATTAAAATTTAAACAAAAAAAGCTAACCAAAAATTTAAAACCAAACTAAATCTGAATCTGAAACATCAGATTATGCTAACTCTGGGTAGGACTTTGAGTTCGGATCGGATTTGGATCGATTTATTCGAGTTTTCAAACTTCTGTTTCGGATCGATTTATCCGAGTTTCGGTTTTTCGAGTTTAGACATAGAAAAACCGATTGAGTTTTTTAAATTTGTTTATCGGATTGGAGTTTGGATATTTTGGGTTGGGTTTGGATTTCGAATTCGATTAAAAATCCCAAGCCTAAACACCACGCTAGTGTTTATGCACTCTAATTGGTTTTTATTGCTTGCAGCCTTGCAGAATTGATTGTGCAGAGTTTGCTTATGCTCAGATATTAGAAATCATGTGTTCTTCTATGCTTGGAAAGGAACAATACGAAAATTAGGATCAAGCATATATAACACACACATGGTCGATAAAACAACTGCCAGAAAAACGTTGTCATATATTTTGGAACATATTTTAAAATTGGTGTCAAACGCATATAAAAATACATTCGATGCAGATAAACCAATCAAATTATTTAATGATTTAAGTAAGAAATTTTATAATTATTTATACAGTTGACAAAATAGTAGTATATTGTGTTTTTTCGTCGTGCGTTCCACATGAGTCGTTTTCACGAGCAACGAGCAATATAATTTTATGTGGGGATACTTCACAAGATTTTTATTTTATGGTGGGGAATAATTTTTTTGAAGATGTGTTTGGGAACGACAAACGACGTTACATTGTTTCAAGAGGTACAAAAAATTAGGGATCCTTTATTCTTTCACTGTGACCACTGACCATAAGATGACTAGGTAGACTCTTCTTTACATCGATGTAGATGTTTATACGATTTTGATAAGGCGGTTCCATTATTCGCTGGTGTCGAACAGATATACACCATTTGTAATAACCAATTAACCATGGGAATCTAAATTGATATCCGGACCTTGTGAAATGTTATATATATTCGTCTCTAGTATTTACAAAAACTTGATTAAAATCAGAACAAAAAGACTTGAACCATCGTTTTTCAAGCACAAAGTAAATCATTCGACCATTTTTATTAGTTCTTGATATATATTGTAATTAACTTCACTATCTAAATTCATGTAAGCTCTTAATGATGTATATTCAAAAACTTATCAGAACAGTTACATTTGATTGTAAAACAAGTTTTCTTTATTGCAATATAGTTTCACATTACAATATTTTCATAAAAACATAGTTTTCTAAATCGTTAATTACTCTATAAAAATATATAGTTAAAAATGATTACAAATCAATATAATCAATTAAAATTTAGAATTAGTAAAAAAATATTGTGAAACTTATATTAACCATTATATTATTTTTTATATGAATCAGTTTAAATATCTATTTTTAAAATGTTTGGGATAAATATTGTATTTCTTATGTGAACAGTTTATATATATCGTCTATAACTTCTTACAAAATTAATATCTCTAGGTTAAAGCTAGATCATGGGTCTTATGGATCCAAGACTAAAAATAGCACTGACATTGGATCTTATGGATCCAAAATTTCAAAGTTTAGGCTACTTGACTTTAGGCTTCCGTTTTTCGGTAGTGTGGTCACGCTACTAGATACTAGCTGCTCTAAGAATTGAATGGTCAGGTGGATAAATGCCACAACTAACTAGTTTTGCACTTGTGTCACTCATCTGGAATAGTAAGACTAGGAAGAAAGTGATCCACACAAGTAAAAGAGCAGTAAGGCAGCAAGCAACCTAGCAGTAGGACAATTCGATTGATAAGCTACACTACCTCTCAATTCCTGGTGTTAAAGGAATGAGCTAGGTATGTAATTTCTTTTTGGCTGGATGAACTCTTTAAATATACAAGTATATTCCACCGATCAACAATATGAATTTATTAAAACTAATACTCATACCTCTTACACACGACTAATCAAACAATAAACTATTTATGTTCGAATGTGACATGAGAAAATGACAACTCGTTCAAACAGAGAAGGACAAAAGTATGTAAATTCACATGTCGCGCCCAATCCAATGGTTTCAGCTTGTAATCTGAGAAGGATTAAAGGCACATGTTACCTTTGTCAGCAGTAAGAGGATACAACCAAGGAAAGGAATGAAGTATGCTGATCACGACCCATTTAAATAACCCAACATTTGACCCGATATTTAGGAATCTGACCAGCTATCTAAAACCGGTAAGGTAAACTCTAAATATTACCCCGTTTGTCAACAAGAAATTAGTCTGCATATTTCTACTATTTACGTGATTATTCCTCTTGTCCTTACTCTCTATTTCTTGAATCTTACTCATTTTACCTTAAGTTATGAGACTTTGTGGTCTATCTTTCTGACTTCTCTCAGGCCAATTCTCTGGTCTTTCCTTAACCAAATTTCTCTTCCTCTTTGCTCTCTTTATCTTTCTTTCTCTCTCTTTTCCAACTTTAAACCACAAAGCTAAATTAAATTTCAATTGTGGATCTACCTCCTTCGAGCTTAATTGCACGATACAACATTTTATTCATGTAGTCTTGCTCTAAACTGTTCTCTGACTTGGGTATCAGAGTGCCCTCGAAAAACACCCTCTATGTGTGTTTTCTTAACCTTACGATTTTTGATCGGATTGCAGGAGATCTGACTCCTAAAAGACGAAAATTCCTCTAAACAATTTGGTGTTAGAAAGAGGAGGACATTTTCTCTTAAAAAATAAGAGAACAGAGCAAAGATGTGAAAGTATATTCGGAAGCATGGGGAATCAAAAGACCTAGAAATGCCTAGAGTTTCGAGCAGAATATGAATGGAGATTCCAATTGGAAGGAGACTGGCAATCACTGCCATCGCTGAGTTAATCACTGGTAAGAAAAATGGTGAATACCAAAAGAGCAAATCTAAAGATTGGTGTAGTGTACAAGATTTTTAAAACAATTTGGTCATTAATAACAAAGCATACTACGTGTAACTTCTCATAAGTTTCTAATCCAATTAACTGATAAAAGTTTATGATCTATTTTTATGCTAACTGATCAAGCAATCAACATAACATATAAAGTTAAAAATAATGTCAGACTTTTTTCAAATAAATATATTAAGAGAACAATGTTTATAACATAGATGAAAAAAAGAATCTAAAGAGGTTTGCCAACTAAGTTATTTGAAATTTCTAACAAGATTTAATGATTTACATAGAGCAACAACAATAAAGTTTGCCATGAACAATAACAAAAAGGAATGATATGTAAAATAGTCAATATACATTGATCAATAGGAGAATATACTATACAATGATACTAATAAATAAACCATAAAATTTTGACGAATTTCTAGTAGTTGATGATAGAAAATATCTATATTATTAAAATAAAAAGCATTAGAGAAAAAAAATATTTAGTCATGTGTTATATTACATGTAATGTCATTGTCTTTTAGTTATTTTTTAAATATTTATTAAGGGTATTTTAGTCAAATGATATATTCTAATTATGATTAAAATTTAAATCAAAACTAAATCGAAACCAAATCATATCATATCTTTTTAAATCGTAGAATAATTTTTTTAAACAACCATTAAATCTCTCTAAATAATTATGGAAATAACATTATCTTTACTAAACATATTTCCAAACAATACAATAATAAAAAAATGTAACCAAATAATCTAAAAAAATAGGTTTCACTTCCCTAATTAATGAAAAAATGAAAATAAAACAAAAACATATATATTAAATTAATAAAATTAAATAATAAATATGATTAAATAATTTAGTTGATTAATTATTTTTACAAATCATAAAATCGAATTTGATAAACATAGATATAAAACAACATGAGTAAATATATTTTTGAACATATTTCAACTAACAATAAAATGAAAAAAAAATCAATATAAAAAATCAAACTTAATATTAATAATTGTCTAATTTATAAAATGTAAATTTTTAAATTTGAAAAATAATTTAAAATAGGATGATATGTTTTTAACTCAATAAAATTTAAATATTCAATATATATATATAAAGAGAGTAAAACGGGGGTTAATGTTTTTACAATTATAGATTTTTATAGTTTGTTCCGTCAGAATATGTAAACTATTTAGATAATTGCAAAATGGGTTAAAAAATTAATCAACACGTTTTGATTATAAAATCATTAATATAACTAATAAAAGAAAAACTTGATAGACATATTATCATATTTTAATTTTCATAAAATTGTAATTATAACTATATTACAATATAAAATTATTTATAAAAATATTTTTAGAAAAACTAATAGAAAAGATTATATAATTTTATCATATACTTTAATATAAAACTATCAGCACATCTCAAATTATAACTTTAACAGATATATCTTTCATATAAAGTAAAAAATAAAAAATCAGTTAAACAATATCATCCACTCTCAAAACATATTAAAATATATAAAATATTTATTAAAAAGGTAAAACTGTTAGTATATATTAAATTTTAAATTTATAAATACATATTATTAAAAAAGAAACTAAAAATAAAGAAGAAGAAAATTTTCGTCCTTAAAAACGGACCGGAATATAGTTAAGATTTTAAGCAAACATCCTATGCTAGAGGTCTACTAGATTTTTCGCATGCAGTTGGCAACTACGAAATAATTATCAAATTTTGTAGCATATCTCTTACAAATCTTCATTTAAGACTACAAAACTATAAACAAACATATTTATCTTACCATAAATTTAATATAGGATTTTTTTTTGGCTTTTTTTTTTTGTAGAAAGTCATATATATTGCATTGCATTATATATACAATCATTCAGGTTCACTACTACACATCAAATTTATCTTAATCAAGTACACGACTACATCTAATGCTCTAGATTCTTTATACTTTTATCTCAATAAATAATATTATCTAACATTAGTTAAAATCATTAAATGTTTATTACTTTTTGTTATCTAACAAAAAAAGCTTTAATATCAGTTAAAGTTTATCAAATATTTACTGTAATATATCAAATTTTTATTATAATTTTGACACATATATTTTATAGGCTAAACATGTTGGGAAAACGTGTAAATATTTTGATAAATATTTATTTAATTAGATAAAATCAATTATTTATTATAATTTTATTTTAAAAAATATAATTTTAATAGACAAACACAAATAGAAAAAAGGTACGTAATATTTAAAATATAATTTCATAAAAAAGACTATGAAATTCTATTACATTTTATTAATTTAGAAGTTATTAACAAAAAATTAAACCAACTTTTTAATACAGACGAAAAAACCTAGTTTAGATAAATAAGAAAGAAAAAAATTACCCCAAAAAAAATGCAAATGCCATGAAATTCCACAATAGCGGTTGATATAGCCCCACATCTAGTCAATAAGGCACACATATCGTTTCTGATTCTGATTATTTTTGCTGTCGTTCATTCAATACTTTTAAAAGTTTTTAACCCGATTTGTGTTTCCCGAATAAGAATTTAAGTGAAAAAAAATCTACAAAAAAATAATCTTCCTTTAATTTTCCACTAATATCAAATCGTAGAATATTGTTCCCACCATTCTTATCTCCTTGGCGTCATTCGAGTTTTTTAAATCCCTTTTTTAATCTACATTTTAATTTTCTTCCGATATTGGCGTCTCTCTCGAAGCATTCCCAAATCTTCAAATCTGTTCTTTTGAGACTCAGATGTATCCTTCTCTTGATGATGAAGATTTCGTCGCTGATTTGTTCTGCTTCGATCAAAGGTTCTTCCTTTCCTCCTCCTCCTCTGTTTCTCTATCTCGTTTTGGTTCAGTTGTTTTCGATTTTGATTCCTTTTTTTGTTTTTCAATTGTAAATACCCAATCTTTTGATTTCTCTTATGTTCAATTCAATTTCTGTAAAATGATGTTTTTTCCCATTTTCAAGGAAAAAAAATCTGTTTTTTGGTGTTGATTTGACGAACCCTAATCTAAATTTATTGCTTAACAACGTTGTTGATTCGGTTTAAGCTGTTAAATTGAATTAGAGAAGTAACTATATGGATCTTCTGTTGATTAATGAATGAGAGATCTCTGTTTTTCTCAAACTGAGCAGCAATGGAGCAGAACTCGATGATTACACACAATTTGGTGTGAACTTGCAGCCTGATCAAGAAGATACTTTCCCAGATTTCGGGTCATACGGTGTAAATTTGCAGAACGAATCAGAAGAAGTTTTCAGAATTGGAGCTCAGTTGGATTTGACATCGTATAGTGGAGTTTTACCACAAGAGCCAGAGCAAGTGCGTGTCTTTGGAGGGCAAAATGATTGTGGGGTTGTGCAGGAAGAAGAAGTTGATGTTAATTCTGGATCATCTGGTGGAGCTGTGAAGCAAGAACAAGAGCATTTAGATGAGGAATGCTCGAGAAAGCGGTAAGCTTTTTAACAAAGGTCCAATCTTTGTGTAATTTTTTGGAGTTGATTGTGTTTGATGAAGAATCTTTGGTGGTGGTTTGATAGGGGAAGGACTGGATCTTGTATAAGGCCAGGAGGAACCAAAGCTTGTCGTGAAAGATTGAGGAGGGAGAAGCTAAATGAGAGGTATGTTTAGTGCTCACTCGACTTGTTTGTTTGGTTTTAATTGAGTTGTCTAAAAAGGGTTTGTGTCTTTAGGTTCATGGACTTGAGCTCGGTTTTGGAGCCTGGGAGGACGCCAAAGACAGATAAACCGGCTATACTCGATGATGCAATCCGTGTCTTGAATCAACTCAGAGATGAAGCTCATGAGCTTGAAGAAACTAATCAGAAGCTCTTAGACGAGATCAAGAGTCTCAAGGTTGGTTTCACTTTCTCCTCAAACCAAGAATCTTGGTTCTATGGAACGAGAATGGATCTTAAGTAATGTTTTTGGTTTTTACTTATAGGCGGAGAAAAACGAGCTGAGGGAGGAAAAGCTAGCGTTGAAGGCGGAGAAGGAGAAGACAGAACAGCAGTTAAAGTCTATGATGGTTCCATCTTCAGGGTTCATGCCTCAGATTCCAGCTCCATTCAATCAGAACAAGATGGCTGTTTATCCGAGCTATGGTTACATGCCAATGTGGCATTACTTGCCTCAATCTGTTCGTGATACGTCTCGTGATCAAGAACTCAGGCCTCCTGCTGCTTAAACTCTGACAATTGCTTTTTTTGTTTTTGGTACCCATTAGGGAAGTGTAGAGAGATATATCTGATCCACTTGGTTTTAGGATTCTTCCTTTTGGCAAGTGTAAAAGCTTTACTCTTGGTATTGGGTTGTATTTTTAATAAAGATATATATAAGTCCAGAAACTTGTGGTTTCTTGTGGTTTTTATGCAAATAGAGACTTTGACTTTGTGTTCTGAAAAGTAGGGTCCAAAAGACAAGTTAGTACCAACATTTTGAGGTCAGTGCAAATAAAAATGAAATGCTCTCGTTGAGAGTTGAACTCAAGACCTCCCGCTTACTAAACGGGTGCTCTAACCAACTGAGCTACGAGAGCTTCTTGTTGTTACTTTCTTCTTGTGTAAATTCATATTATAACCATTCACTGAGTAATTATCAGTCCTAAAATGGCGGTTCTGTGGATAAAAAGTGTGCTCTAAAAATTTTAGCATCGATGATTACTAATTGGCATTATATTAAGCAAGTGAAAAAGGGTTTCATAAGGTTGTGGAGCTGATGACACTTCCGCAAGCAAAAGCATCAGTCACATTATGAGACTTTGTCAGATCATGAAACAGGAAAACTAGAAGACTCCATCTATTAATATAGTTAAAATCCGAAATTGAAATGGTACCTCTCTAGAGAACAAAAAGTCTCTACAAAAAGTGCCAATAAAATAAGCAAAATGATTTGGAAAGATGACCTCATCGCATACTTCTTAAAACCCATCCTCGATTTCAAAATTAAAAGAAAAAAATTCAAAATACAGACCCGCTTATGCTACAAAGCTGAAAAGAACATCTTTTTCAGTTTGCTTTAGCTTTTGGAGCTTTCTTCCGGAGTTGCCTGTGTCTCCTCGAGTTCTTCATTCCAATGAAGAAGAGCAGTGCTCCAAGGAGTGCCAGGCTCTGAAAAACACAAGATAAGATTCAAAGGTCAGGATCAAGATTGAATATGGAACTCACATTTCAACCAAACCAACGACAAACCAATATGACATTTGCTAACCTGAGTAAACTTCGAGAATAGTTGGCTGAATTCCTTTTTGTCAACATCGTAGTTGTAGAAATCGTACAGAATCGGGGTTGCAACGGCTTGATGTAGAAGCTGAAACCAGAGTTTTTATAGACTTTTAATAGGTTTTCTTTCTTCATTCAGCTAAGAGACAATGTATTCATAAAGGAACAATTGCTACATACCAAGAGATAAGCTCCCAAGGTGCTGCCAAAGACGAACAAAAGTCCACCAATACCCTTTAAGGCTATAGCAGCAGCAACAAGAAGCTTCATCTGCAAACCAAGCAGATCGAGCAACACAAGAAGACTCAGAAACGGTTCTTGTTATTGTTGTTTCGAACGAGATACTAGATATGAAGAAGCACTTACATCAACTGGTGGCAATTGCTGGCCAGTATGAGTTGTCACGTGGCTAACAAAAGCATTGAATTTTGGCCTCAAAGATTTAGATGCTCGGCCTCCATCTTCGCCAAAATCATTGAACCTGCTCAAAAAAGTATTGTAAGAACCCATAACCAAGCAAAGAGAGAAGTGAAGTATGGAAGATCAAACCAACTATGCAATGAGAGAGGTAAAGAAGTACACATAGTACTAATTGAGACCATGACTTTACAACAACCAAACTCTACTTCAAAATCGAACAAATATGGATATTGCATCTGTATGTGTATCTCCCCAACCAAATCAGACCAATTTTGTAACTCAAAACATGAAATCGACAGAGATATTGCTTTTACATGCAGTAAAAGATATGAGTTCATTGGTTGAGTCAACGCAGTGACAATCATAAGCATTGCTCGTGTTTGTAAAGGCATTAGACTTTGGAACAGTTCCGAGACTTAGAATCACATGTCTTAAAATGATCACTTACGACAAGACCTAACTCAACTAGCAACATCATGTCATGAAATGAAGAAAGTCAAGAACTTTCGGAAACCAAAGTGCCAAGATTAGAGAAAGAGATGAATAAAAGAGCAAATCTAGCAATGTTGGAGCTAATTAAGTAAACCATTAACAAAATCCAACAAGACAATAGCTTATAATCTATCCTATCTACCAAATCCAAACCTAATAACAAGCAAGCAAGATCCATATGTTGAGCTATAATTGAGCTATGTTTCATCACGAACTAGATAGTCATAGTTTACTTCTTCTCTATGATTATGATTTTTTTAAAAAAAGAAGCAGATCGTACTAAAATGAAGATTTGAAAATAGTCAAAAGAAGAGCAGATCTAGAAGAAAATTGCATACTCTTGCCATGCGGAGAGAAGAAAGACGGAAACGAACAAAGCTCTACCAACGAAGGAAGCTACCACCATTGAAGCTCTCTCTCTTTCTCTCTTTACTTTTTTTTTTTGTTCTCCCGAATCGAACGCAGAGACAGAAAGAGAGAGAAAGAGTTTAGATTTGGGTCCGTAAATCAACAGTCAATAAAAGGAGGAGGAGAGAAGGGAGAAAACGAAGAGGCGAAATTTGAAATATTTAGAAATTTGAGGGGTCAAAAAAGTAGAGAGAGAGAAAGAGTATTCAAAGACTTTTGTTCGTTGACCTAGCCGCGCGAGTATACAATGCGATTTTTTGTATTCGCTGCTTCGTTCTGAAGAAAACGCCACGTGGATGATTTTACACGTCGATTGGCCAATGACATGCGTCCTTGTCATTAAGTATCTGTGCCGGCAACCAATAAAACGAGAGTACAATGTAGAGGAAATTTGAATTTTCCATAAGATTTAAATATTTTGAAAACACTTTTTTTTTTCTAATATTGTCGAAAAAGAAAAAGAAAAACACCTTTTATGTTTATTTTTGTAAACTAATTTCTTTTAGCATCCAAAAATTTATCAAAATATATTTATAATAAATTAATATATAAATCTGATTATATTTTTAACTAATTTTAAAAATATTTATATCATTTCATAATTATCAATTAAATTAATTAATAAAAAATATATTAAATAAAAATATAATTCATAAAAAAAAAAGTAATTTCACCGGAAACAAAAAAAGGAATTTTCATTAAAATTCATTACCTAACACTTGTGTTCACAACGATTAATCAATATGTGATGAAATTAGAGTTTTGATTTTTGATATAGAATTTTTTTTTTAATTGAAAAATAATATTTGAATTCAAATTCATCAAAAATTCTTTGATCGTTTATCATCACAATCATCTTTTATTCTTTTTGATTTTACATTATTTTTTCAAACATAAGAGATAATCTCACACCAACAATCCAATATATCAACTTACAAACATAAGATCTTTTAATTGTTCTTTCTACGTAAGAAGTAATCAATCAAATAGTGACAGGAAATCGATTTATCATCATCGAAAGACAAATCATACCCAGAAGATAGAATATGTGATCGATCATTGTGAATATACCATGGATTTGGAGGCAAACATGTTTATCATCATCAAAATTCAAGTCATGTTCGAAAGATAAAATCTGCGTTCAATCATCGAAAATATTCCATAGATTTAAAGACAAATCAATGTTTTTATGGTCAAATTATTAAAAGTTAGAGATTCCAGTTTGTCCTTTCCCTAAGAGAAGGCAACTGAGATGGTGTTACAACGTGGATTGTGGGCATTTACAGACCGCATACTAAGCCTCAAACAATGGACTCCATTAATAAACTCATTGATAATGAATTTCATTCTTTTATGTGTCTAAATCAAAAGCATACCATTCCAATTTCTGAATCACAATGTCATTGCACATATTACATGTGCAGTAAGGATGACAATGGAGATTCAGTTCAACGTATAAGCAGTGGTAAGAGTCAAAATTGTTAATATTCACATTAACTAGAATATAGACAAACCTCTTTATCTTTAGAGGAATTTTTAGTTCTTACAAGGATTCAATAACCTACAACGTTGTATCAACAACTTTTGCATGAGTCTACAAATTCAGTCAAGCTGAAGAGTATATTAATAAGACTCTACTCCAACATTGTATTAACAACTTTTTTACATATTAATAGAATAACACAATTCTTCTTAGATTAAAGCTGGCAGCCTGTTCTTGACTCTTTTTTTTTGGATCTTTGTGTGGATTCACTTAGAGCCGAGTATACTGGTGCAATATCAAAGACCTTTCCATCAACTATGTGGTGTCATTTGACTCATCAACACTTTCATCACTTGATCCAGTAAAAGAGAACGTTAAAGGCAACTTGTTAGATCACATCCCATAAGATTGTTTCATACAAGTCTTTTGTCCATCCAATCGACCACCCATCAACTATACAATAGAGAATGATAAAGCCGACTTATTGCTTCCATCCCACCACTATCCTAAGGCTTCTCTCCCAGTCTTATATCACTAGATGAGTACGAAATGAGGGGGAGTCACCCCTGAAGAGGGATTGTCTACCCTCTAACCAAAAATCACTAAAAGTCTTATAATTTTCTTAAATTTCATTGTTTTCATATAGTGTTCTTACTCTATACATTGAGAGGAGGATTTAAACTTTGTATATGGATATATAGAAGATTTTAAAGCAGTTTTTCATTTATGTAATCTCTTACTTTCATTGTTGTAAATTTTATTTCTATAATTGAGTAGGTTTTTGTTGGGTTTAAGGGTTTTCCGAAAGGGATTTCTCGTGGTTCGGTTGATAGGTTGGATTTATGAAGTGACACTTTCATTAGATCAAATTAATCATCCGTTTATTTATGTTCTTAATGCCTATTGCTAGCTTGTACACCTACATTTGATATTGGAAAGTCATTTGCATGAACATCACATGGTTAATTAGTCTGAATTAGAATAGACCGGTTATATGTTTAGAGCATTAACCTTGATTTTAAACCTTTTAGTGAACATATTGAACTTGCTTGAATCTCTGTCTTACTGATTCTACTTGCTTATGAGAATATGATAAGTCGATCTTGGACATGAGAGTAATATTATTGAAATATAATGTTTCAAGTTCTAGGATGAAAGATCGAAATACTGAATAGTCTAAACCATGAACTCCTAGTGATTTCCTAACATCCAACATTTAGCTTTCAGTGCATTACATTCCAATTAGTTTTAGGCTTTGATTGGTGATCTATTTAGAGGGAAAAAATGGGAAGAATATGGTGTTCCTCAAAATTTATACTATTTAGGAGGAAATAAATTTTAAAATTCAGACATATATTTCTTCTTCATTCCTCCAAATTCATTTATCTAAAGGATATATAAAACAAATTTTTTTCTCATCAAACTTGAAGAGGAATAAAATTAAAATTATTTTTTGATCTTTGAATAGTTTAAAATTATTTTAATAGTATTTACAATTTTTATAAAAATCATTTTCAAAAAAAAATAATTCAGTTTTATTTATTAATTTTTAAATATAGATTCATCTTATAGTCACCAATCACTTTAAAAAACTTCATTTTATAGTCACCAATCACTCTAAAAAAACTTATTCAAATATTTTTTTTTTCATTACTAAAAATTCATTTATTCATTTCAATTTTTACTTAACAACAAAAATCAATTTCTTTATTTCTGCTACCTTAATCTTTAAATCCATAGTGTATATTTGCGTCTATGTGAATTTGATTATTAAATATTACAATTTTCATGTGCACTTATAAATTAATTGTATTATTTCAGGTAAAACCAAACATTTATCACCGTGGAATATCGTTTTTATAGGATATCTCTTTAAAGTAAAAATGAAAATAAATGAAGTAGCTCCACTTGTTTCTGGTGCATCTTTCCTCTTTCCTAGACTTAGGGGTTGAAAATTCTTGTTGATCCGGACTTTTAACTTCATTCTCTACACCTAGAATATTGACTTCTTTGTGTTCATCTGGAAATGATGAAGAACCCATCTAATTCAAATAAAAAGAAACACACAGAAACAAGAGACTAATCAGTAGCTAAGATAAGAACATATATAAGCAGAAAAAATGAGAAAACATGAGATCATCAGAGGCCATACGACAAAGATGATCATATTAAAGAAATAGAAACCTTTAACAACGACCTTAAGATATTCAATCAATCTCATATTCCACTTTAATAAGATTTGTATAAAATTAAGCTAAACAGTCACGACTCACTATTTATCTTATATGTACGAGTTTTTAAAAATTATAAGCAAAGAGAAAACACATAATTTAGCAGTTATCATAATCAAGCATATAAATTATCTGTTACAATCGAATAAAATTGTTCTAAAAAAAAACAATTGAACAGATAGGTACAAGTAAAGACAGAACTTTTTTTCTCATAATTCACATAATCAATCATGCACATATTAACAGCAAATTAAGTTAGTTTAATTAACAAAGAATTAAACTCCACAATATATGAATATTGTAATCACTAATTACATAAAAAAATAAGAACGAACCTGTGAGTGTTTTGCACAGACTAATGAAGGAAGAGAAGATGGAGGGTTTAGAATTAGAGTTCCTATCATCGATAATTAAGGTTTTTATTCTTCGAATCGAAAAGTGAATTGAAGAAAACGACAAATTGTAGTTTCGCGTGTTTGTGGAGGAGAAGAAACGAATATCTCGGTTCTTTATTGGATTAAACCCTATTTAAATATAACTATTTATTAAAAATATTAATGGGTTAGTAGATATTGGATATAACCAGGACCATTGGATATAAGTTATAATCTGAATCTGAACCAAAACCCAAATTACCTTGAAGACTAAATCCAATGGAATATTTTGGTAGATCCAAACCGTATCAATACCAATTTTATCGGTTTGGACTGGTTCGGTTTGGTTTGGTTTTTATGCCCACAACTAGCCTAATATATTAATAATTATTCAGCTCTTTTTTGCCATCTGTTAATAACAATACAGTTATTCGGTTGATTTTTGACACCAACATAAGTAATAGAATCAGAAAGGGGAAATCGCAAAAAAAAACACCAGAACTTAGAGAGAGTTTGGGAAAGCATAAGAACAAATCAGAGTTGTGAGTTGAACATCATCTTTATTTGTATTCCGCGATCATAATTTTAAGTTCAACGTTGTTGTTTCCCAAAACCAAACCGTCTTTTGTTATAAAAGATAAAAAACCAAACTCGAAGAGTCTTTAGAGCTTAGGTGTTGCAAAGACTGTCGCCTCTAAACGAAGAATCTCACAAAGCTCAGGATACAAACTCTTCCTTATCGACGCATAAACCTCACCGTTCCACTTCTTCGCCGCAAGCTTCTCCGCAAGGCGCACAGTAGCCTCCACAACTCCTTCCGCACTATCATACGCCGCCGAGTCAACGATCCCCAAAGCCACCGCTTCTTCTCCTCTGACCTTCTTCCCGCTCATCAACAGCTCCCTCCTCGCCATGCTCGTCCCGATCTTAGACCTCACCATCGCCGCGAAGTAGTCCGGCATCGAAAGCCCGATGTCCACCTCGCTCATGTATAGAACCCCACGGTCTTTCCTCATGAACACGTAGTCGTGGCTCAGCGCCAGCATCAGTCCCGCCGCGGCGGCGTGGCCGTTCAAGGCGGCGATCGTCGGCATAGGGAGATCGAGGAGCGCCGCGACCACCGGTTTGAATGATTCGACCATGTGGTGAAGCCGTTCTGCTGCGACGGTTAAGGATCCGGAGGATTGGGCCCACGCGAGATCGAATCCGTTGGAGAAGAATTTTCCGTGACCGGTGGTGATGAGTACGGATCCACGTGTGGATTGGGACTTGGCTTGGCCGAGAAGGGAGAGGATGGTGGCGATTGCGTCGGGGTTGAATCTGTGCTCGTTGTCGCCGGTTAGGGTTAGGAGGAAGAGATCTCCGCGCTTCTCTAACGTGCACATGGTGAGCGAGCGTAGGATAAGGAATGGAGAAGAAGAAAGAATCAAAATTGAAATTGAACTGTGTGAAATGGTGAAGTTCGATTGGATTTATGCAGCGAGAGAGACCTTATCTCAAACAGTAGGAAATTAGCAAGTCAAGTCCTTATACTTCTGGTGATATTACGTGAAAATCTCGATTGGCAAATATTTCCATATGAAAGAACATAGTGGTTAATGATTGGTTTCTTAGAAATATGTTTTTTTCATTCACCAATCAATTCCAAATTTGTTAAAAAAAAATGATCTTATTTTTAAATAGATCAATTCTAATATAGAACTAAATTCTTTTCTAATCCTAATTTATTTTTTTTACTTAAAAAGCATATTTGGTTTCTTAGAAATATGTTTTTTCATCCACCAATCAATTCCAGATTTTTTTTAATAAAAAAATCTTATTCTAAAATAGATCAATTCTAATATAGAATTAAATTGTTTTCTAA
Source organism: Iljinskaea planisiliqua (assembly GCA_900108845.1). Classification (NCBI taxonomy): domain Eukaryota; kingdom Viridiplantae; phylum Streptophyta; class Magnoliopsida; order Brassicales; family Brassicaceae; genus Iljinskaea; species Iljinskaea planisiliqua. Next base: position 3,452,649 of record FNXX01000006.1, on the reverse strand, counting down.
TCCTGTTTTATTTTTTACTTAAAAAAAGATTTTAATTATATTTGTTTCTATTTAACTATAATTTCTAAAATAATATTTTTTTATTTTACCAAAATTGTAAATTATGCTCATATAGTTGGTTAGAGGCAGAATTAAGAATTGAGAAGAAAGAGTTCATATTGAAATTGAACTGTTTAAAATGTGGTGATGTTGAATTTTATGCAAAGAGAAATACAATTTTTGGTAGATAAGCACAGACAGATTGGATATTTAAAATTTTTAATGTATTTAGGTGTAGATCAAAGATTCATAATTTTTTTACTTAATTATAAGATATTCCATATTTAGATTAAATCCAAAATAAAATGTTAAAGTTTTTTTTCACAAAAACAAAGAAATAATAAAGTTATGCAAAGTTGTTTTCTTTTTTTATTACTAAAATTAAAAAATATTGATTTTGCATTTTTTATCTATAATTTTGAAAATTATTGGGCTTGGCCTAACCATTACACGTCTTCCACCATACATGTGATGGTGATAGTATTATTGCAGTTGGAGCAGAGATTGAGGTTGCGGTTGCGCGTAGTATATGTTCATATAGGTTTCTCCAACGTATCCAACTTTCTGTTCATTAATAACATACTAACAAATTTATTTGCTAAGTGTGGAAAATCGTAGTTTAAGCATATCCATTTTATTTAGAAATCATCAGATGTACTTGATTGAAGGTCATGTTTCGGACGACGTAGGAGGACGAGTACCTTCCATAAAATATCAAAACCGAACTAAATCAAATGTCATATTAATTTTAAGTATATTTCGATGAAAATTAGACCGGAGACAAATAGTTTATATATATACACATTACACACTCCTCTAAATGTGGTGAAGTGAAAGCTGCGAGGAAACTGAACTCTGCATTTGGTCCTCCAATACACTGCATGCCAAAAAAGAGAGACTGAAACAGATTTTGGAACAACGTAAATGGAGTCTAGTGAGACTATATCTGCAGCCGTAAGTGATGAGCAGTTTGCTGAGAAATATATGTTCATTGCTTGGAGAAATATGAAGAATGTTGACGACCTGAAAGAGTTGTTGAATGAAGAGTTTAAGATATAAGATTTTAGGAGGTGCATATAAAATATTTATGATGGAAATCTGTAGGGAAATAAGCACTAATAGATTATAGCTTATCCATAAGAGTTATATTCAGAAAATTGTAGAAATGTTTGATATGTCAAATGCAAACCCAGTTTTTATACTTTTGGTGATGCACATTAAAATTTCAATATAATAATGTACCAAAACTGATGAAAAAATCAGAGATACGGTGCAGGTTCCTTATAATAATGTGGTTGATTGTTTGATGTATTATGTTGTTTGCATGAGGTTCTAAATGCCATATTTAAAGAGATTTTTCGTTAAGGTATAAATTTTTTCTTTTTATTGACTTAAAATCCATAGATTTTTATTTTAAGGAATAAAATATTAAAAATATGAAATCTTCTAATTTCTATATATTAAAAAAAAAATATCTTAGTTTTTTTGGATGATATGAAATTTTATAATTTTTTTTTTACTTTTAAAAATCATAATTTAATTTTAGTATTAGATTTTACAATTATAGCTAAAAAGTTAAGAGTTTATAAATTATTCATTTATTCAGCTAATAATACAAGAAACTTAAACCGGACTAAGTTTTTCACATTTATTGTTATCCACCCAAATTCCCAACGTTATCATATCCATAATCATTTTGATTTATGCTTTTTTATTTGTTTAGTATATCATTTGTTGAGTTTTTTTCTTCTATATAGCTTATCTATTTAACAAAAGAGTTAGTGAGCTAATCCAACTAATGTTAAAATCCAGTGAACTAATCAACCTATCATTTGATCTCTTATATATCGAATAAAATTTGCTAAGAGTGTGACCATGAACTCATGCTTAAATAGTTCAATTCATACCTATAACCATGCGTATAAATTACCCCGTCAATTCAAAACAAGATATCTAAATAAGCACATCTACCCTCAAAGCTGATATAGTTGTTTATATCAAACTACTTATAACGGTACAATTCTAAGAACAGTTATAATTGTATTAATCATACATCAACTAATCAGAATAGATAAAAATATGGAACCCATCTCAATTTACTCCGACAATGACATAAGTTTTGTAGAAAAATCAACCAGGAGTGAGGACATGTCAACGTGTACATACATAATCCGATTTTGATTGTTATCGTGCTGTGTGTTTTTCTAGAGCTTTATGACAGAATTATCCATGAAATATTTAAATGAAGCTCCATGAAAACTTAATGTATAAACACTACCACATCCTTAATTATACTTTCACATCAGTCTATTTTAAAAAATTCTAAATTCCAACTACTACAATTTCTTTTTCAGCAAGAAAAGCTTAGACCAAGAGAGATTCACACACGTCGCTCCCGTGTGCATTTAATACAATGACAACAAAATGGTTGGGAGGTTTACCCAATTTAAGACCTTTGGTGCTACATTACCTCTCATAAATACACAGTTAGGTGTCTCTCTTCTCCATATACTTCACTATTCAACTTCACTCACCAATAACCAAATCAGGAAACACTTAACGTACGCACCATGTGCACATTAGAGAAGCGGGGAGATCTCTTTCTCCTAACTTTAACCGGCGAGGACGAGCACAGATTCCATCCCGACACCATCGCATCCATCCTGTCGCTTCTTGAACAAGCCAAAGCTCAATCCACACGTGGTTCTGTCCTCATCACCACAGCTCAAGGAAAATTCTTCTCCAACGGCTTTGACCTCGCATGGGCTCAATCCGCTGGATCCAAAACCGGCGCCGTAAACCGGATGCATCAAATGGTTGAGTCCTTTAAACCGGTGATAGCAGCACTCTTTGATCTCCCCATGCCGACGATAGCCGCCTTGAACGGCCACGCGGCCGCCTCGGGGCTGATGTTTGCGCTGAGCCACGACTATGTTTTCATGAGGAAGGACCGTGGGGTTTTATACATGAGCGAGGTGGATCTTGGCCTTCCGTTGCCGGACTACTTCGCGGCCATGTTCGCGGCCAAGATCGGGACGAGTATTGCGAGGAGGGAGCTGTTGCTGAGCGGGAAGAAGATCAAAGGAGATGAAGCTGTGGCTTTGGGGATAGTTGATTCCGCGGCGCATGATAGTGCGGAAGGTGTTGTGGAGGCTACGGTGAGCCTTGGGGAGAGTTTAGTTGCGAAGAAGTGGAACGGTGAGGTTTATGCGTCCATCAGGAAGAGTTTGTATCCTGAGCTTTGTGGGATGCTGAGTTTAACGGCCAAGATCTCTGCAACTCCTTAATCTCTTGCGCCTTCTTGATTAGGCGGCAATCTTTTTATAATGGAAACGACTAATACTTTGCAAAAATGATCAAAAAAATATGACACTTTGAGTTTTCATATATTATTATTTTTATTGCTGAAAAAAAGCCAACAAGACCACAATGCCAAGTGAATGCAATATAACACTTTCTTTAAATGTGGTTTGATAATTAATGGGATATCAATTAGTACGAAGTCATATATCTCGTTCATTTTATTTAATACTGATAATGTCAATAATTATAACTGCAGTAATTTAATAAAGCTTTATATTCGTTTTGCTGTATATATTCACGGAATTGCTTTTGTGAATACTAGGGGATGTGTCCGCGCTACGCGCGGATTGTGTAATTTTTTATTTTAATTATTTATTGTGTTTGTTTATATATATATATATATATATATATTTTTTTTTTTTTTTTTGTTCTTATTTGGTATTGGTTGAATGGGTTTTTGAAAATATTTAACTGTTTTGCTAACATTTATGATACTGATTATATAGTTGTAAGATAGAACTCTCATCTGTGTTGACAAAATCTTTTATTTAAGGAATATTTGTTTTTAAAAGATTTTTTGAAAAATATTTCACTGTTTAAAAATAAAATGACAACATATTTTTTGAAAAAAAGAAATCATCTATGTGCTTTATTGTAGTGTAGTTGTGCTGATTTTGTTGTGATATTGATGTTATTTTCTTATTTGCAGAAATTTTGTATCTATGCTTGTGAGTTTTCTTTCTCCATGAAGTTTCTTATAGCATCTATGGATTTATCAAATTAGAATTTAGTTCATGGAGTTGAGGCGAGTAGTAATTTTTCTGCAGTGTAGTTTAGAAAATGTGTTCAAAAATTATTTAAGATGGTAATAGACATTGAATTTTAAACGTATTTACCTTTATATGTTTTTGGATTGATGCTTGTCACCAGGATGATTGTGTGTTTTTGGTCTTTAATTCTCAAGAAATGTTGGAAATTAGATGTTTGTTCATCCCATAAAGATAGACGGACTATTGTGGATCTGCAAAAAAAGCAATATGTTTTTTTTGAATAATTTTTAATTATTATAAATGTAGAAATTAAGTTTCCGGTATGTACATATTTAGTTGTAAGCCTATCATAACCTCAACCATATGGGTTTAGTCAGTTTAATTAGTAGAATGATATATAACCCATATATTATACATAATAGAGATTTTGAAGGTATTCAAGTTTAGCAAGTGCTCATGGCCATTATCACTTCGTAAGTTGTTGTAAGATATACATAGTGTTGGGCATTCTAATGGTCTCACCTTATTAGGGGTAATTTTTCTCTGTGTCTAAATGTATTGTGTGTGTTTTTAACTTTAAATTTTGTTTCATGACTAAATAAAGTGGACTTAAAATTTTGCTTTTCCACCATAAATGCTATATTTTTACATTTTCTCCTGAATCCGTAAATTTTTTTTTTTTTGGTTGGACCCCAAAATTATGAATTCCTGCATAATACATACATATATGTTTTTCTGTCAGTAACTTTATATTGAGCTTCCCTGTCAAAATGTTGAGATTTCATATTTCCCTACCAAAGAACAGAAAGATCCCATTTTCTTTCTAGAAAAATATGATCAAATTTCCCGCCAATACCTCAATTATAGATCTTGGCAAAAACTGTAAGAAATGGTAAATCATATTTTCCTATTAAAATCAGGCTCAACATCTGTCCTAGAGCTATTATTATGCATGCTAAAGTCATATTCTACTCTATCCTTTGACCCATGTAATTTAGGATCAACGACTCTCCTTAAAACCCCAGAGCGTCTCGGGAGTACTCGCTCTCTTAGGTTTTTAAGCCAATATCAGATTCATCCCCCAAGCCATAATTTTCTGTTAACCTACGACCAAGAAAATCTCCTGCAGATGTAACTCCGAAGGGAAACTCACGCCAACATCTCCATCAGTTTCTTCTGCCCGACCATTCCTAAAGCTGCGATCACCAGCTGTAATTCCGAGCCTACATTCAAATTTTCTTGTGGGCTTTGCAGCCACCATTTTCCTTAGTCGTGGTCTCTCTACCTTCTTCATGCTAATCAACTTCAATAGCCTTTGAACCTATAAATAACATTTTCAAACAGGAAGTTTCAGAGACCACATTAGAAAGTAAAGCAACCTGTGTAATATTAATCAAACACGGATAAGTGGAGACAATAACCATAACGATTCACCAATGTTTAATTTTACAGAAGAAAATTAACCACACACCTGTGCCGTTGAGAGTCCAAAATTGAACTTTGTTTCCGTAAAGTAGTTATCAATAATCGCATGATGAAACTCTCTTTCACCAAGTGGCCTACAACGCCACTTCTCAGTAAACTTGACCTAACCAAATGGGATCAAGGACACACACTTGGTAAAAGTAAAAATGCTCAAGGAAGAAAAGCATGAAAGTGAGTCCAAGTACCTGAGCAGGAAACTGCTTCCCCGAAGAGCAGAAAACCCTTAGCTTGGTCTCCACTCAGGAACTTTTAGCAATTCTAGAAAGAACTATCACAAGAAATTAAGAAAATAGCTGTTGTCAATACAGAAATTGAGAGAAAAAAGTGAACTTATCTATAAGATTTTTCATTGTAACTTGTTTTTGGTTGTTGGTTTGCTCTATATTTTATTTGCTTAGAAGAAATGATGGTTGGTCCTGGAAGTTACAGGAACAGTCCCACGATTGTTCAAATATAAATGTGGATGCACCAGACCAACCTGCTCACACCATCCCAAATTTTCCTTATTTCCAGTGTAGTCCTACGGAAAGCAAAAAAACCAGACAGGAAATGTAGCAAGAGGGTATTCACAAAAGAAGCTATCGTCAGATGATAATAACTTATACACAGAGCAGAAATATATAAAAAATACCTTGAGCAACTGTTTCTTCTTTTGTTGGAAAAAATTTGATTAGATTGTCAAATTGATCAACATCTATCACCGACTCATCCAACGCAAGAACAGAACTCTGTAACCAAAGATCATTCAGGTAAACAAATATGGTTTAAACAGCTATAGCCAAAAAAAATGAGGTGATATTAAATGTTCCATCAGTCGAGCAGTGAAACCTAAGATATAAACCAAGTCAAGAACTTGTCGAGCAATATCTGCCAAAAAATATATGTGTTTACCATCAACTCAACCAAAGGTATTTTAACTTTAGAAAGTATGATCTCACAGTTGTATGCTCGTCTGAGCTCAATCTGCAAAACTAATAGACAAAGTTAGATGACGAAAATAGAGCGATTGTCAGCTATATTCTAACAGATGTATCACTGTATCTTTATTTCATTCTCTTAAACTTGGAGAAATAAAAAGTCAAGGAAATAAACAGACAATTTAATCTAATCACATAAGACCGAATTTTCAAAATGGAAAAAGATGAACAATAATTATATCGTCGAACCGAAGAAAACATAGAGACAAATTAATATAATTACTTTTAGAGAAAATAGATTTTGGATAGAGGGGAAACCTAATAACCAAAGCTAAGGAGAAGGAAAGATAAAAAGAACCCATTGGAGACTAAGAGGATCTGATATGAGAGAGGGATAGAAATTACAGTGAGAAATGACAAAGAGAGACCATCGAAAGTGAATGGGGGAGGAGTCTTATATGGTTGGGCAAGTCTATGAATGCGATTGAAGATCGGAGAACGATGTTGGCCTTGGATTTTTTTGTTTCTTCTTCTTCGCGGAGTGAGGGGATTTGTTGGGCGAATCACAGATTTAAAAAAAATAGAAACACAGATGATCGGAAAAGATTTGGTAGAATTTATGGATTAGCATAAAGAGATTTCAATTGTATGAGTTACGGTTTTCGATTTGGTAGGTTGAGAGTGGTCACTGGAGTGTTAATCTAAAACCATTAAACGGAAAAGGAATACCAGGAGAAGCAATTAATTTCCGACGCCACCTGTCAATTTCTCACTGAAGTTTTTTTGGCAACAGTTTCATATATTAACAGATTAGCGAAAGGAAAGGCGAAGGGATACCGTATACTATAAATACTGAGAATAAACCTAAGAAAATTTTGCTGATATGGCATCATTTTAGAGCTGACATGGCATTATTTTAGATCAATTTTCTCTGTTGACTTAAATTTAGCTTGAAAAGGCTGATGTGTCACCATTCTAAGAATTTTTTTCTCTGCTGAGGTGGACACTCCCAGAAGCCTCAAACAGAGACTTTTATTAGTATAGATGTATTGAAAAAGCTTTTCAATACACTGACTCTATATATTTTTTATCATATCAGAACTTTGTTCAAATTTTTGAAAACTTTCTTATGAATTTTTTTTTTAATAGATAATTTTTTTATCGGCAACAACTTGACATCAAATGGTTCGAACATGAACACGAACGCGAAGACTCTGGACATGCGACGCACCATCTCTCCTTACAATCGCACTTCTGTTGATAATTCATGAGCTGTGACTTCTCATTGTTTACTTAAAGAATCGAACTATGAATTATAATGGCTTTGCGGGATAAATACGGCTTTGTGCTCGCGCAAAAAGTTTGGTTTTTGGATGGGTCTATTGCTTGTCTAGAAAAAGGCTCCCCCGATTTGGAAGATTGGTGGACAATTCAAACTTAGCTTATGTTGTGGCTTAACATGACGATTGATTCTTCTCTTCGTTCGAATATCTCACATCGTGATGTTGTTAAAGACTTGTAGAACAACTTGAAGAAGCGATTTTTGGTGACAAATGGGCCTCCGATGGGATCATTGAGCGGTATTAACCTAGTTTTTATTTCAAAGATGAAACAAAAGTTTGTCGACTGCAAAAATCCATCTACAATTTAAGTAGACACCTCGATGCTAGTTTAAGAAGCTCACTAAGTCTTTACATGAATATAGCTGTCAGCAATCTCTTGTAGACTATTCACTATTTACATTCGACAAAAATGAGGTTTAAGTAAACATACTCATCTATGTTAACGATATGATACTCAGTGCTCATTGGAAATTTGGAGCAAGCATTGAAGGTATTCAAAGACTATATCTCTTTTTGTTTTAAAAGGAAGGATTTAGTAGCTTTGAAATTGGGGATTGAAATATCAATGAGTAAATCGTGATTCTATTTTAGTTAACAAAAATATGCTCTAGGCATTATTTCTAAAATAGGATTGTTGAGAGCAAAAGTAGCAACTTTTCGGTTGGAGTAGAACCACATATTGGCACTCTAGGACTCAAATTTTTTTGACTGATCTGGTGCCCGATCGTTTGATAGGCCGGTTCATCTATTTGGCGGCAACTAGGTCAGACTTGGCGTTCTCAGTTTATGCAGAAGTCTAGATAGGATTATTGGCAAGCAAGATTGCGAAACATCTCTTAAAAATATAAACGCAAAATATATTTTAGAAATTTTCAGTTATATATATGTGTGTTTGTAACATATATATATATATATATATATGTTTGATGAATTTTAGTTTTATTAAATACATATACAACTGTTAGAGACTAAATAAATTAATATTTTATATTATTGAAGTTTTTCGTAGCTATATAATTAAATGGTAACATTAAATTTTTGCGTGAAATATGGAAGATCACCAATTAGTTTCTAGCTAATAGATAGATATAAATTAGAGAATAAAGTCGAATCTTGGCGGTGCTATGCATTTTGGTTACACATGTCGTACCGTCACAAAAGAACATGTAAAAAATGTAATTCCCGTAAGGAACATGGACCACTCTGCTTGTCATGTACCTAAAATATTTCTGAAAACTTTTGTATAAATAGAAACAAAACTGTAGTGAACAAATCACTAAAAATAAAAGGGTCAAAACGAAACAAAGAAACGGGAAAAGGGAAGTGAGTCGACGCCAGCCAAGACAAAACAGCTAATTTTCTTCTTCAACTCTTTGACCATAAGCGTGTGTATGTAGTCATTTATGTCGTGTCCCCTTGTTTCCTATATATATATAACTACACACATAACATCACACACCACAATCATTCATTTTTCAGATTAAAGACTTTAATATCTCAACAACATTCACAAATATCTCTCCATGGCCTCGACAATGGCGAAAACAAGCAGTTCCAACACTAAACAGAGACGGCTTCCTTCTTTAAAGATAGACCTTGATGCGTCTGTTGCTACGTGGAACGTAGCCATCCCTCTCCTCTCGCCGCTCGCTTCTTCTCCCAAATTTTCCTTCAACCAATCTGAAGTTGTTCCTCCGCCACAGAACGAGACTGAGAAAGTACCGGCGGAGGAGGAGGAGAAGAAGAAGCCGGTTTTCAAGAAGTGGCAGCATCCCGCGTCGCCGTTTTGCTACGAGCAGGCGACGTTTGTCCCACCGTTCATCTCGGTTTAGAACGGTTCAAAGTTTGATAGATTTAACAATTCAACGCGCATCTGAATCTTGTTCATGTGTCAACGCGCTTCTAACTATTTTCACTTTTTTTGGGTAGAATCTAACAACTCGATATTTTGTCCTCTGTACCAAAAAAACAAATACAAAAATTTACACAAAGAATAATGAATAATATCATAATCATTTATTGTTTTGTCACGTACTGAAGATTAATTAATTTTCCAAAAACATACACCACTATATTTAACATTTATACAAAAAAAACATTGACCAGTCAAAAGATCAGTTCCACGTATGATGGATGTATTAGTTTTTGTTTTCGATAACGATTTTAAAAAAAAAAAATATTCTGAATGAGTATATTAATGGAGTCATGGACCATCGTTTTTCTCTCCTTCTATGTGGTTTAACTAATCTATGCGGAAAAACAAAAATTTTCGAATGAGTTTAGTTTTTATGAATCTAGATTATTTATTTTGGAGGTTTTTTAAAGATTTATCGAATATTTATTTTCTATCGATCATTTGTTTTTTTTTTGAAAAATAGAAATGATAATATTTTTTTAAATAATGATCAAATATGGAATGAGACTTAGGTTATAGAGGATAATGTTATATCAATAAGATATGGTGTAAAATTACTAACTTTAGTACATGAGGGAAAGTGGTTTTTTTTTTTTTTGAAGCTTGAAAAAATTTGGATGTTTTCTGAGGGTAAATAATGGTTTTGTCATAATGTAGGAGGATCTGATATAATGTTGGGATTTTGAAATATTCAGCATAGCTTTCCCTATATGCAGAGTTCCAAGCTTTGATTTAAGCAATATAGTGTATGCATATTCTGTAGGAACTTTATTTACTACAACAAGGCAACTGATTTTTGTAGAGATAATTGATGAATAAAAATATAAAATTACAATACCAAACCAAAAAAAAATGATAAGAAATTTGTAGAGGCGAGACTTCGAATCTCTTTCCTTAAATCTTTAAACGCCCCATAGTGTGACGGTTTTCGTAGCGGTAAGATTCCCAGGATACAACTGCAGTGTTTTTATCTCCCAGCACTGAAGATAAAACCTATCAAACCAAAATTTCTGTGTTGTATTCTCAAGGGGGAAAAACAGAAGAAGAAAAACAAATTGTGAGAGAATTGTTATCTGGAATCTGTCGAGAATATGAGACCATGACATGTTTTTAAAACAAGGTTTTAATGTCAATATCAAGAGGAGTAATGAAAAAATTAATTTCATTATCATAATGACACAATTGAATTTACTGTTACAAAATTAATTAACATTGATTTTGTAATTATGAAATTCAATTGAAAGAGATATTTTGTTGACTTTCTCAACAGAAAAATTTGCAAATGGATTTTGGCAAAAAGATGATCAGTCTTTTAGACCGTAGGCCCATTTGTCAAATCCCGAGACCCGAGGCTCAATGCCGATCTGGATATCTCTCTTTCCACTTTCGACATTCATTTCTCATTCAAAATAACTCCGATTTTTGACATGTGACTACACTACTACATAGTGCTCACGGTGATGATAACATCGTGCCCAAGTTCCGGTCATTTCGATAGACATCTCCATCGGAAAATCCACCGGAAAAATGGTCCACACCACTTTGTCAAAAAACGAGTTCCAACAATCCCCCACATGAATAGAAATGAATCTAGGACACATGTTGCCTTGACAATACTCAAAAAAAATTTGACAGAAGGACTTTTGAGAATACAAACGAAAAATCCACTGTATGATGAGTTGGTAGCATTTTTCAGCCTTGAACCAGTCATTGTTAATAACTATCGGATTTATTCGAACAGGAGGTGGTCATGATGTCTTGAACCCCCCGTACTTTGATGTAAACCGAGACAATAGGTATAACACAGTTTCATTCTCTCACAGAACTAGGTTCTCTGTTGTGTTCATTTTGGCGGTGAACAATACCTGGTTAATCATGAATGAACTTGGAGAATATAGCCTTTTTCATTCTCCTAGAAACGGCCCCATTTCACACTCACAAGGTGATTTGCCATTAGCTTTGTTTAAAAGGAGTATCCTGTACTACTCCACTTATATCTCAAAGCTATGGACTCAAATCATTAAAAGCAAATGTTTATCCTCTAAACCTTACAGGTAGCACTGTTCATCATCCTAGGAACTGGGTAGAGACCGAAGTCTCACAGTGCTTTGGGCAGATTCAGTTTGACTTAGTTTTCCCCTTGAACCTAAGGCAGTTAATTAGGTAGGGTTACCGCCAAACCTCCTCTTAAGTCATAGGCTATTAAAAACCCATTCCTCTTGATGATTTGACAAGTTGATCTCATGACACACCTTTAATAAATGGATCCTAGGTTGTCATCTGGATGTATATAATCTATGAAGATAACTCCATTTGAGATCAATTGTTTTATGGTTTATGTTATCTTCATAAGATATACAACTAACCATTATACACAAAACTCAATGCCTAAACGCTAGTTTAAACCATATCATGATATCTTTTACCAAGTTCTGAAACACTAAGTGTATTTGGTTTCATGATTAATCTGTTGCACATAATTAATTTGAAAGATTTCAATTGTTGCTTCACTATCAAGCGTAAAGTCAAATCCACTCATGGACTTTTAGTTTGTGGAATAAGATAACCAATTAACATAATTGTATCCATCCAAAGATATTGATTCTTCACCATAGTGCTTCCCATAATTTTTAGTATATTTCATATATCTCAATACTATAATTTTCTAGTGTTTACAACATGGATTACTTTTATATTATGACTTAGTACATGTACATAATACACCATATTGAGTCTAGTACAATTGGATAAGTACTCTAGACTTCCAATCATATATGAGCAGATCTTGAATCTCTCAAGTACCATTATTGCATATAAGCTTAAGATAGGATGATTCTTTTTGAATCTCTCAAATATGATTCTTTTTGACATGATAACATGATCAAATATTTTATGTCACTGTTTCAAAGCATTCCAAAGCCCAAACAGAGGCTACACAAGTCTAAAAACTTTGTATTTTTCAGAGGTGGTACTGCAAATTTTGCTAGGCACCCCCACATTTCTAACTATTTATATGTATGCATTTTATTTCTCTAAAGTCTATATGGTGTTTTACCAATGACTTTTATGTGGTAAGCAACGCTTCCCCCCCCCCCCCCACATTTTTGAAGTAACTTATAATCATGCATCTTTGCATTCAACATCTCATTAAGAGATCAAATTTTATTTTATTTTATTTTTTTTTATTTTTCCCATAACTCATTCTGAGTCAAATGAATAAGGAGCAAATTTTTTTTTTCTTTCATAGATAATGCAAATTTTCTCTCGGAAAACGCATTTAATCTCATCAAACTTGCCTCCTTTATCATTTATAACTATTTTCATAGTTTTCTCAAATTGGTTTTTAGTAAAACCACAATTATATTGGATATTCTCAACCATATTGACTTCATAAACTATAATATACATGCTATTTTCAGTCAATTTGATCTGAGATTTTTCATTATCTTTACATGGTCCATCTTGCTACAACATTCATAAGCAATGCTATGAAATGTGTCAGCCTAGTGACCCATCATGCCACACTTGTGACATTTTTCATTGAATTTTTTTTTTCTTTAGTCCTATGCTTTAGCACTAGGCACTAATATGGCAATCTGATAAACATCAGAATTTGACACAATCATTTGACACAATCATATGTGGTAGACCACTACCAAACTAAATTTGGTGTATCGACTCACTAGATTTGTAAACTAATAACACTTTCACCGCAATCAGTGTTAATAGAATATAAATATTCAGATAAACATCCAAATTTCATTCTATAAAGCACATAAGGTCATAGACCATTCCCAATTAGGGATGTCAACTCACTATATAGTGGTCATCCTAAACATTTATGTTTGTTAGACAATCTTTAGAAATCGAATATATATATATACATATACATTTATCGATTTAGATTGTTAACTCAATAATAGTCATACTTAAATTGAATCTGTTCAAAAGAACCAAAAATCAAATTAGTATACAAACATAAAAATTGAAAAATTCAATCTTATATATTAAGCAATTTAAACAATATGAAAAAATTGCAACATATAATTAAATATAAATTTTCAGAATTTAAACAAATTCCAAAATTAATTATTTAATTAAAGCAAAGACCATGAATATGCAATTTAAACCAGTCAAATGAACAGTTTAAAAATATACATTTAATTGCATATCTAGAAATTAACAAATCTGAAAATATTAACTTCAAAACCAACAAATCAAAAATTCAATATATTATGCAATTTATAATTAAATATGATTAACTGCAAATAGAATTTGATTTTAATTGTTACAATTATTAAATTGAGAAACGTTTTTCAATTTAATAGCAATTAAATCACACAAATCAGTTGACTAATGAAAAAGTAATAATTATGCTAATTAATTCACACTATCAAATGTGAAGACTATAGCATGAAGCAAAAAAAATTCTGATTCTCTTTGATAACTATGCCCACCATAACAAAATAAATTCTGATTTTTGCTAAATAGTTTACCAAAGCAACAACCAATCACCACAATTAATTAAGCAGGATAAATCAGAATAAACCAGGTCAATCAAAAAATTTTTTTTTTTTTCAAGCAAATCTGATTAACCCAATAAAATCAAAATCTAAAGCAAAAAATCAAATCTCTGCAAACCACAATCTAAACCAAAGCAAAACCAGATTCAAGCATAAGCAATGAAGCTATAAGCAAAATCTGTAATATATTTGAACACAACCAAGTGATGGAAAAACCTGTTGTCATCAAAAATTCAAACAAAATATCAGTATCGTTAGTGCAAAGCATAAACGATTTTAAAGATTTAAGAGTGTACGAACCTTATTTACTACAACAAGGCAACTGATTTTTGTAGAGATAATTGATGAATAAAAATATAAAATTACAATACCAAACTAAAAAAAATGATAAGAAATTTGCAGAGGCGAGACTTCGAATCTCTTTCCTTAAATCTTTAAACGCCCCGTAGTGTGACGGTTTTCGTAGCGGTAAGATTCCCAGGATACAACTGCAGTGTTTTTATCTCTCAGCACTGAAGATAAAACCTATCGAACCAAAATTTCTGTGTTGTATTCTCAAGGGGGAAAAACAGAAGAAGAAAAACAAATTGTGAGAGAATTGTTATCTGGAATCTGTCGAGAATATGAGACCATAACCTGTTTTTAAAACAAGGTTTTAATGTCAATATCAAGAGGAGTAATGAAAAAATTAATTTCATTATCATAATGACACAATTGAATTTGCTGTTACAAAATTAATTAACATTGATTTTGTAATTATGAAATTCAATTGAAAGAGATATTTTGTTGACTTTCTCAACAGAAAAATTTGCAAATGGATTTTGGCAAAAAGATGATCAGTCTTTTAGACCGTAGGCCCATTTGTCAAATCCCGAGACCCGAGACTCAATCCCGATCTGGATATCTCTCTTTCCACTTTCGACATTCATTTCTCATTCAAAATAACTCCGATTTTTGACATGTGATTACACTACTACATAGTGCTCACGGTGACGATAACATCGTGCCCAAGTTCCAGTCATTTCGATAGACGTCTCCATCGAAAAATCCACCAGAAAAATGGTCCACACCACTTTGTCAAAAAACGAGTTCCAACATACTCTCCAGTTCCATCAAGTGATTTTTTGCTATAAATTAGTCAAATGTGGTGAAGATTGTAGTTTCTCCAGTAAAATCACCTTATTTTTCGACATACTTGGAAGAATTTCATAGGTGAATGGTATTTTCTGCAATGGTTTATATTGACTATGTTTCACCAATTTAGTTAATCAAAGACTTATATTGCTTATAGTTTAATGTTGTTAAAAAATAATAATAATAATAATCTATAGATTATTTTTTTCATTTTTTTCATCTAATATTCTCATTGATAATAAATATTAAATTTTCCACTTGATTACATAATTTTGTGATTAACATTTATCATAATTGGCTAATGCATCCGCACAAACATTAGCTTCCAGCCTTCCCTAGCCACCAGTTTATATGAGAAGTTAAAAGTTTCTGAAACTTTTACAATATCCAAGTAAACTGCTAAGGCCCAGACAAAATAGAATTAACAGTATGGATCCATATGGACCAGGCTAAGCCCAATAAGCTTCCTTTCTCTCTTTCTCTGCTTCTTCTCGGAGATTTCAACAGTTCTGAGCTTTCGTGCGTTTCACAGCAAACAAACACGAATCCTACGTTTCTGGAACTGAATCAAAAATCGAGAACGCTCTGATCAAAGATCGAGAATCCTTTCGTGAGTACTCGATAAGATAGTGGAAGCGAAGACGAAACAAAAACGATGGTGCGAGACATGAACTATCGAAGGTTTGATCTAATGATTCCTTTCTCTCCATCCCCATCCAACCATTGATCTTCTCAAACCTTGTCCACTGCAATGTATCAACAACTCTCACGCGATATTGATTCTTCTCTGTTCGTTCGAATTTCATACGGATCTGTTCACATTCTTCAGATTCCTTTTCTTTCTCAAACATTAGTTTATGCATCACCGACACTCGTCACGGTGTTTCGAGTTAGAGTTTTAGAGATTTTGATTGATAAACCAATGGTTCTATTTTTGCAGGGAGAATCGTGCGGCAAGAACATCTCTCTTCGACGGTCTTGATGGACTTGAGGAAGGTCGCTTGAAGGCTTCCTCTTCGTATTCTCATGATACAAGTGAACGCGACAATGATGAAGCTCTGGAAAATTTGCAGGACAGAGTTTCATTTCTCAAGAGAGTATGTTTCTTTTCATCTCTACAACATCAAAGATTCATTACAAAAAAGCATAAACACTCTGCGATTCTTGATTGTGAATTGGCCTGTGGTGTTACATTGTGGGCACTGATCTGAATTGTAAAGAGTATATGTCTGGACCCTAATCGAATCTTGATCTATGATCTATTGCTTTCGAAAATGCCTTTTTGTTTTCATTTTTGATGTTATTCTCGTCCTACTCTTGTCAAATCTAGCTTGCAAATAAACCATTCTCTGAGATGCAAGTAAGTAATAATATCCTCAGGTGACTGGAGACATACATGAAGAAGTTGAGAGTCATAACCGCTTGCTTGACAAAATGGTAAGCTGAAGTTTGGTTTATTATGTTTCAGTTTGTAGCTATCTCTCACGTGCTTTTCTTCTAAACCATTTGTTCTTGTATGTCTAGGGGAACAAAATGGACTCGGCGAGGGGAACAATGGCAGGAGCGATCAACCGTTTCAAGTTGGTATGTGAAATAGATTGTGTCCTATCCTTAAAACGTTTTATGCATCACCCCTTTTGTTGTGTTTCACTATCAAACTTATATCTCGGTCTTAACACAACAGGTCTTTGAGAAGAAGTCTAATCGAAGAAGTTGCAAACTCATAGCGTATTTTGTGCTCTTGTTCTTGGTTATGTATTACCTTATAAGGTAAAGTGCTCTTCTTCTTACAGTTATCCGAACACTTGACTCCTTGTTCTTCGACTTGAAAAGATATGCTTATGGCACGACAATCATTTGGGTTTTGCAGGCTATTAAACTACATCAAAGGCTGAACTTGGATACAAGAAGAAAGTAGATTGTTACGTTCGGGAATCTGAAACAATAACTTCAATTTTGGGTTTCTCCTGATGAATGATTCAGACACGTTGAACTAGTCAAGGGACCCATATTAAAACACGACAAAGAAAGAGATTGTGAAGGGGACTGGTGACCCGAAAGAAAATGGTAGATAGAGACACTTTTTTTTGTCCGAAGCACAGTCATCTCATGTCATTTCATGTAATGTAATAAAATCTTCTTTATGATCTGTCAACTATTTGATCACAAACGAACAAGGTCTTGGATCGTATTAACAATTTTGTCTGCAAAAAGCCAATTTATTGATAAGCTTAATTATTAGGTATCTGTGGAAAAAGTTTAGCACTTGTAATAAAAAAAACAATGGTAGTGTGGAACCAATTCAATGTTTACAGACGCAAATGATGTCGTGCATATTGATTTATGCTGACGACATCCTTCTACGTAATTGTCGTTCAAAATGTTTAGTTTTTGAATTTGGGTAAAAACCACAAGTTGACAGAACACTACAAAAGATTTTGATTTTTTTTCCACTTTAGGTAACAAGTTGACAAACATTGACAAGTTGACATGTACATTTTCCAATGGTTCGGTTTCTGGTCAAATCATCTTCACATTTGCGTAAATTTAGGCCTGGATAGGTAAAGACAAAACAAATGGTGAGGCATAAACACAATAGCTATGGTTAGATAACTTCTTATATCATTTAACTACATTCTACATATTCCTAAAACTCCTTTTATGATTTAACATTAATTTAATAAATTTATAAGTATATCAAATTTTCTGCTGAGTAAACTAAATTTAGTTTGTGGATTTTTAAAATTTAACATTGTTTAAATACAGATTTTGAATTACATCTTATCTAAACCATAATCTTAAAGTTATAAAGCTCTAATAATTTCTTTTTTTTTTTATAGTCCAGTGATGATGGTTTCGTGGTTCTCATATGAATAGTTGTTTGGTAGGTTCCAAGTTCAACCAAAAGATCAATTCTATTTAAACATAAATTATCTAACATTTTTCATTTGTCCAGTAAAAAATAATATTTTCTTTAGATCCATTAGAATGGTGAATTTACTACTCGACGGCTACACTTACATTAAAAATTACCACAACAACAGTACGCAAGCTTTGGAGTTAGGGGAGCAAGTACATGTGACTCCGTAGGACATGAATTCGTCTTTGAAAGGTGATGAACAAAGTAGCTGGTGTTGGCTGGATTTTAGAACGTCATGATGGAATATCGGATGTCTTAGGGATGTAGGGTATTAGATCAGTACCCCTCCAGATGGAACTGCATTGTTTTCTATGGGTCTAAATTACTAAATTATATATTTTTTTAAATTATTAGTTCATCCTATTTGATTTATTAATATACAAATTATGACAGAAATGATTAATTTCTTTATATTTTAAGATATAATATTTAAAATCAAAATAAAATTTATTAAGATATTATGCTAAATAAAGTGCATATGTACTGGTCAAATACATGTATTTAAATGTTAAATTTTTACTTTGTGTAATTATATATATAGTTATTCATACATAACTACATAATTAGTGGTAGTCATATTAAAAACTGTGAGATAAATTGGTAAGTAAAAAAATCTAGATATAACTGTCTACCTAATATGTTTTAACCATATCATTTATAAAAAAAAAATCGTCAACTTCTATCTTTCCTCTTTTTTCATTTTAAGCATGATTAGAAAATTTGAAAAGTAAAAACTCAAGATATAACCATCTATTTATACTCTATTTTATAACTAAATCTCACATTTGCTTTATTTCATTTTTAGCTTACTCTATTAAAAATTTTCATTTTCCAGTTTTTTTCTAAATAATTTCATTTGTTAATTAATAGATTTCATATTTACAAAAAAATCCACATAATATGTTCATTCCTAATTGTAGCCATATTTTATTTTTATTATTTCTTATTGTTATTATAAAAATTGGTAACAGGGTATTTAACTAAAGTTAGACAAACAAAAAACTTTCTCTAAAGTTGGACGAATAACGTCATACATTATTATTATACTTAGTATAGTTTGGTTCCAAATTTAATTAATTTATTAGCAGATAAATAATTCTAATAAAATTTAAATTGACGATATATATTCAACCAATCTATCAAAATTAAGGTTTTTTCCCCTATTGTATGTAATATACCTAATTTCAATAGTCCAGATTTTTCTCTACAAAATTACAATTTTAAATATGGTTTATTAGTATGAATGCATGCAATATCATAGCAAAAAACTTGAATTTTCACAAAATTTATTTTACAGGATTTTATTATAGAATTCAATTTAAAATCAACTGATTTGAAAAAAAAAATTCAGCCAAATACCACATATTATGTTTTCTATTACAAGGTTTAAATGCAAATTTACTTATTTATAGTCTATTTTCGATACAAAATAATAAATATATTATTTGACGAAAATATTTTATTAACAGTAAAATATAACAATATAATTAGAGTTAATGATAAACAATGAAAGGAAAAGGATGTGATAAGATATGAAAATTTAATTATAATTTTGAATGGTAAAAATTGACAGTAGAAAAAAAAGAGTATTCAATCGATTTGGAAAATTTTGATTTTTAATACATTTTTAGATAGTTTTGAATGAATTATAAAAATTGTTATGATTTTTATCAACATATTCTAAAATTTCATCTAAAATTATGAGATTTATAATTTTGTATTTTGAACTAAAAAAATTCAATAAAATACTTTAAAATCATAACAAATCTTCTAAAATTTATAACTTAAAATAATACAATGATAATGCTGAAAAATATATTTTAAAATTACAATGTTAATAAAACTAGAATTTAAAATAATTTTTCAAAATTTGTTTGAATGATTAAATATTTGTTATTTTAATACAATTCACTTGAAATCCTAAGTTAAATACATCCATATAAAGTATTTAAATCACAAATAAATAGTATAAAAAAGTTTGGAATGGAAGATTCAAAGATATTTTCAAATGATTTATTTGTTTATTATTCTAAAATTTTTATTTCGTTGTTTGGATTTATGTTGTTTAAGCTGGAATTAGCTTTTTTGTAAAACGTTTTGAATTTGATCTTGGGAATAATAATGGGATATGAGACTAGCAAGTGTTTAATAAATCAATGCCCTAAACGGTTAAAAATACCGTCTTGGTTACTTGAGAGGCGGATGTCTCAAATTTCACCCTTAATTATATTACGTCTAACAAGTACAGACTTATAAAGATTAGAAGTTAGTTAATCGGATTTGATTATTCAAACGTAATCATGTCCGTCATAGCATTAATTAAGAAAAATATTTGAATATCTAAATGTAGAAATAGAGTGAGACTTGGCGAGCGCAGAGAGACGTAGGGGCAAGGGAAAATGACGTGATCCCCACCTTTCTCAATGCTCACGCGCACTATACCCCACTTAACCCTAATTGAGTAATTTCCAACGCTAATCGTTACATTTTATTTATTTATTATTTTGAAATTGAATGCTAAAATTCAATATTCCCTCCAACCTAATATGTAAGAAGTTTAAGGAGAATTATTTTCTTTAATTTTATAACATGTATTACAACTTTCTATATAAAAATTAAATATATTTGATTTGTGTGATTATTTATATTTTACAGTATTTTTTGTGATTGGTTAAACAATTTTTAATTAAATATCAATTGAGATTTCCAATGCAAAAAATATCTAAAATAAGATATAATTACTATTATTATTATTAATTTTTTTTTTTTTGCATTTTTCACTAAATTTTTTTATATATTGAGATAGAATGAGTATTATGTATTGGATATTTATGTTATGTATATTGCTAACTAATCAGCACATATCAATATTAACAATTACTTACTCTAATTGAAAGAAAAAGTGATCCTAGTTCTCCACTCCCACAAGACTCCAACATAATACTCTATCCGTTTCAGAAAGAGTAGGGATGTTAAAATGGGTAAGCCTAACCCATTTAGACTCACCCCATTTAAAACCCAACCCATTTAAAGCCCGAACTCGTTTAGACCCATTTAATTTAAGGTCTATTAGGGTTACCCATTTAGGCCCGTGTACCCATTTAGACCCGCAAAAAAATTCTCAAAACCCATTTAGACCCGTTTAGTGTCTTTTTTTAGTGCAAAAAATAAAAAAAAAATTTAAATGGGTTTCGCGGGTACCCATTTAGTAAATGGGTTTTATATGGGCTTTTTTATTTAAACCCTCTAATCTAAATGAGTCTAAATGAACATTTATTTAGATTAAATGCCCATTTAAAAAGCCCATTTTAACATCCCTAAGAAAGAGTGTCGTTTTAAGATTTTATTTTTGTTTTACAAAGAATGTCGTTTTATGTTTTCAATGCATAATTTTAAACAAAAAATCTAGTTTTAAACTTATTGTTTTAATGCATTAATTAGAGAGATAAATATATTTAGTGTGTGAATAAAAGATAAAAGAGAAATTTTAATTGTTTTATTAATATGTATGAAAATTCCTTAAATGACACTCTTTGTGAAACAGAGAGAATGTATTTTTATATTTCCATAAATTCGAAAAACGAGCAACACTTTGGTCTTGTTCAGTTGTTCCCTATGTCAATTTTATTTAATCCAAATCCTTGGCAGATTACAATATTTTTTGTTTTGTTATTTTAATACAATAGTTTAAGGCTGTAACTTGGGCTTTACAAAGCTGTATCAGAGAACCAACAATATGTTTTCTGAAATTACTTTCCCCATGTGAATTACAAACGTCACCAATCTTTCCTAAAGTATTTTTACGATGTGATTACCGATAAAAGAAAGGAAGGAATCCCAAGAATGTTTAGACAATGTAAAAAGGAGTGTATAATTAATTTTTATCTGAAAGTTCTGGTTGCAGAAACAAAAGTCGAGTTAAGTAAATACATTATGGTCTTTTTGGAGCCTAGGACTTTGGCATAATCGGTATTCAATTCCACTGTTGGTTTTAAAATAAACTAACAAATGGGTCCATCGTACACATTTTTATAAAAGAAGCTGCATATAGTAGTATTGCGTTCTTGGATTCTATATAAACCCTATATAAATAATAATACTTGGTCTAACTTGTGGAAAATTAATTATTGCCCACTTTCTCTATCTGTCTCTTCTTCGTGGGAAGAGATATTGATTCTTGGAAAGAAAAACAAAGTCTCAAATAGCTTTTCTTTCCTTTGATTCCACTTCCATTCCATAATTGCATCTAATTCTTCTTCCTAAGCCCCTTTCTTCTTTATTGTTCAACAATTCCTTAATCCACATATAGTTAGAGAAATCAAAATGATTTTTTTTTTCTTCAAGAAATAGCTACAAACACCCTTTGACCTTGTGAATTTGTAACCCTAAAACCCAAGCCTTCAAGAAAATCATCAGGTGACAATTACTTCATCTTTCTTTTAGTGAATTTTTCAAAAGTTTCGGCAATTATGTCAAACCCTTGGTGGACGAACCAAAGTGGTTTAGCCGGCATGGTGGACCACTCAACCTCCTCCGGCCATCACCACCAAAGTCTTCTTACAAAAGGCGATCTTGGTATAGCTATGAACCGGAGCCAAGAAAACGACCAAGACGACGAAGACGACCCTAGAGAAGGAGCAGTCGAAGTGGTCAACCGTAGACCAAGAGGCAGACCACCAGGATCCAAAAACAAACCCAAAGCTCCAGTCTTTGTGACAAGAGATAGCCCCAACGCACTTCGTAGCCATGTCATGGAGATCTCCGACGGCAGCGACGTTGCCGACACAATCGCTCACTTCTCAAGACGCAGGCAACGCGGCGTTTGCGTTTTAAGCGGAACAGGCTCAGTAGCTAACGTCACCCTCCGTCAAGCGGCCGCACCAGGAGGGGTCGTCTCACTCCAGGGAAGGTTTGAGATCTTATCTTTAACCGGTGCTTTCCTTCCTGGACCTGCCCCACCCGGATCAACCGGTTTAACGGTTTACTTAGCCGGGGTCCAAGGGCAGGTCGTTGGAGGTAGCGTTGTGGGCCCTCTTGTGGCCATAGGGTCGGTGATGGTTATTGCTGCCACTTTCTCTAACGCTACTTATGAGAGACTACCTATTGAAGAAGATGAGGAAGACGGTGGTGGCGGCTCAAGACAGATTCATAGAGGCGGAGACTCGCCGCCCGGAATAGGGAGTGGCCTGCCTGAACCGTCGGGGATGGCTGGACCGGGCTATAATATACCGCCGCATATGATTCCAAATGGAGCTGGTCAGTTAGGGCACGAACCGTATAGTTGGGTCCACGCACGACCACCATACTGACTCAGTGAGCCATTTCTATATTCTATATAAATAATAAATATAGAGATGAATATAAGTGATTTGAGGCAGTCTTGTGGTCTTTACTCTTTATATCCCAAACCTTGTTGTTCGAAATACAATAAATAACAAAGCTTGCTCTTAATGGAAACACAAGGAGTTTCGGAAATGAATAAGCAATGTACTGAAATTAGACTATTTGTCATTTTTTTTTTGTTGGTTCGGAGTATTTAACTAGAATATTTGTATGTGTTTGCTTTTGTGAACTTTAGATACTTTACATTTTGATTTGCACAAAATCATAAGGTTGTATATATGTAATATATAAATATAATTCTGGTTCAACGATGAAAGTGCATCGAGAGCATTGCCTAATATATCAGTGCCTTTCGATATTGAAATGTATTATATTAGTTCTGATTCGAAAGTATTTATAACTAAGGGTTGCAGTCGCACCATTAGCGATTATTATCATAGTGGTTGAGCTTTAATCGTCGGGTAATGATGCTATTGGGAGATTGTTTAATGGACTTTTGTTTAATATGACTTTACGAACCAAATAATGAGAGTGGGTATTAAGAATTTTGTTGACTAACTAAAGGATATACCCTCGACGGGTACTATTAACTAATCAGATGCGTACCAACATTAAAACCCACCAGAAGTAATTAAAAATAGAATGCCTCAAATTATAAAAAAATACTTACAATAATTATCATCATTCACGCAACAAAAAATAAATAAAGAACTAAACTAAAAAAAATCTTAGTTCTTAACTTTTTTCATGAAATTGTTATTCACATTTTTAAAGTCAAAATTTCTAACTAATTCTCGTTTGTTAGACAAAATAGTCAAATCATTTAGTATTTCATGTGGTATTATACTCAAACAAATATAAAATAGCCAAATCAA
Organism: Iljinskaea planisiliqua; assembly: GCA_900108845.1. Lineage (NCBI taxonomy): Eukaryota > Viridiplantae > Streptophyta > Magnoliopsida > Brassicales > Brassicaceae > Iljinskaea > Iljinskaea planisiliqua. The sequence continues at coordinate 3,428,082 of FNXX01000006.1, read as the reverse complement.
TCAATTTTTGTTTACGTGACATAACCAATTATTAATTTATTTTGTTCTAATTTTTGAATAATTAAAAATTATTTCTATCCTATTGTAGTTATTTAAGTCAGAAAAACATAATTTTTACTGTATGTACTCATGTTTTCTTTATTCTAACTATCACAAAGCTTTCAATTGTGTGTGCATGTCTTTTTATAATTCTACTAGGTGAAAACCGCGCTACACGCGGACAATTTTTATTATTTAAAATTATAAAATTAGTAATATTCATAAAAATATTCTTATTATATATTTAATATTTATTGTTAATTAATTTTTTTATATATATTTTATTGCTATCAGATTTTGAAAATTTTTTATATAAAAAGTTATAAAAGTCATCACTAAATTTCATATATTTGTAAAGTATTGCTAATAATTAGGCTAATTAATAGAATTAATGTAGATGAAAAGAAAGAATATAAGTAAAAATAATTGCATGAAAATAATTAATGTTTTCTGAAAAAAATAAAAAGTATTTTAAGTTTTTTTTTTTAATTATGGACACGTGTCATTTTCCTAGAATAGTGATGTGTCACAAAGATGGTGAATGTTGACGGACTATTATATAGAGAATTAGTTGACTTTAATTAGAGGAAGCTAATAAAAGTATGCCCTTAATTGTTTCAAAAAAATATGGATGCCATAATACATAAATTTTATAGTGAAATTATTTGTGTGATTAGATAAATTTTGTGAAAAGTACCAATCTATACATATACATCAAAGTAAATAATAAATAAATAATAAATGAATTTCATATATTTTAATACTATTTGACATAATATGTAAAACTTTAAAATTATTAAAAATTTGTGACACCTTAAAAATATTGTTACAAAAACTGGCCAATTCTTCATTACAATATATATATATATATATATATATATATATATATATATATATATATATATATATATTTAGCAGTTAGTTTTTATGCATGGGTAAACTTATTATGAGATGAAATGCTAAATATTCATTTGTTTGTTTAATGAGTTTTAATTTGTCTTTCTGTAACTTTTTTTTTTTGACAACTTGTATTTCTGTAACTTTAAACACAACCTTGCATTCTATGCATTTTGTTTAGTGGGCAAGTATTTGTAGAATTACATTAAAGGGTTACTTTACACTTAAGCAATCAGAATGATAAATCACTAACTTATAGTATATATTTTTGTAAAAAAACTGATATTTGTGGGTAAATTATAAAGAAAATAATTTATATTTGTGGGTAAATAAAGAATGTCCTGAATAGTGATATTAATATGGGTTTTCTAAGTGAGTTTTAAATGGACATTAAAATCTATATAAATGCCCATTTAAATTTATTTAATTTATAGAGTTTAAATAAAAAACTCAAATAAAACCCATCTATTAAATAGGGACCGGTGAAGTCCATTTATTTTTTTTAATTAAAAATAATATTAAATAGGTCTAAATAGATTGTGAAATTTTTTTCACGTGCCTAAAATGGATACTGATATTTAAATGAATAATTTTAATGGACTTTAAACTTAAATGAGTTTAAACATGTTTGAGATCTAAATGGGATGAATTTTAAATAGGGTGGATCTAAATGGAGCGGGTTTACCCATTTTAAAATCCCTAGTCCCTAATGATTCAGGTCTCATAACCCATTTTGTGAAACAAAACTACAAATCTGAACAAACCTTCGGCCCGAGGTGGACATCCTCTCTTCTCTGCTTGAACAACAATGTTGTTAAAGTCCCCAACTTACAGCCAAGCTTCATCTCTACCAGCACCTAATTCTAAAATGGCATTCGACACTGTCACTCTGTTCTAACTAGCCGATGTTTCTCACATACATCTTCTTTTCAGTTCTGTTGTTATAATACATTTTGTTTTGGGCCCTTTTCTATATGATGAATCGAAAGCAGACTAATTATTGTCAGCCCTACGACCCTACGATACTCTTCATTAACATTAATTGTCATCATGAGGTCTATTTTGACGGTACACCGTGTGATCTCCTCCATTGGAAACCATTCTTCTCCGACTTGGTGATCCATATCTTGGATAGCTTGGTCGTCTTGGGGGAATTTTTAGACATTTTCGCAGGTGAGTAACTTCTTTTCCTTTTGTGTGCTTCCCCGTTTTCCCTGTTCATATCTCTCCTAGCATTATGTCAATGTTCGTCTAATTCCAATCTAAAAAGGGAGAATTTCACTCCTTAATTTTTCTTTTTAAATGTTGATTATGACCTTAACTAGTGACTATTAAGAAAATAATATAAATGAAGAAGAGAAAAAATAAAGATGAACAAGATAATCAGATTAAAGAAAAATATTTATTACATATAATTTCTTGTGAAAAAAATTATGTGTAACCAATATTACTTGTAAATGATATAATTTTTAGAAATAAAATGAAATCCATTTTTTTTGTTTCTTTAATCACAATTTAGACTAGATGTATCTTGAGATCAGACTACTAAATTGTGGCAAATCCAAAGGACTTTGGAAGCTATAAAAGCCTTAATATCATTTTCACTATTAATCAAAAAATATATTTTTACTAAGGGTGGTCGGGGGTGTGACTAATTTTTTTTACTAATTGTTTATTTTAAAATCATTTATAATTTATTATTTTGTGGGGTTTTTTTTTCATTTTTTCTTTAATAATCACTTTTTATTGTTTTTTCTTCAGTTTTTATTTATGGTATTTTATATTTATTTTAAATATTATATTATTTTCTTTAGTTGTAGTATAATTTTTTTATTTTTCTTTTTATTTTCACTTCATTGTTTTATTTTATTTAGCGTCTGATTATTTGGTGTGTTCTTCTTTTCATTATCTGTTGATCATTATTGATTAGTTTTAAATATACAATCATGTTTTTATTTTATATTTTTTGTCTTCTATCTAAATGTGAGTTTCTTTGCTTTTAGGTCCATGTTTTTTTTTGTTTTTGGCTTTTAATTTTATTACTCGTCAATCAATGTTGTCAATATTGATTTTTATTTTTTTTTCAATATTTTTTCTTTTATTTATCTTTGCCCGTTTCGATGATTCTTATTCTAAATATCAATGTCAGAAATTAGTATGCTGGTGACTTTACAATATATCATCTATTGTGAGATTGAATTTTTTATTTTCTTATTTTTTTGATGTAGTTGTTTTTGTGATTTATTATGTGGTCATGTTTGTTATTGACAACTGATTCAGTTGTCTTTATACCGTGATTTACCAATTTTCACTGACAATCAGACAGTGAACAGTAAAATAGAAAATGAAATTAAAGAAAAAATAAAAGAGAATATGAAACTTAAAAAAAAAACTGTGTGTAGTTATTTTGTTTTGATATAAAATATTTTGTTGTTTATTATTGTTGAATGGTGTCCCGTTTTAATATGTAGTAATCAAAATATTTAAAGTTTTTTCTGATGAGGTGGTGCAACAAGAATAGAGAAAATGTTTCTTTATATATATATATATATATATATATATATATATATATATATATATATATATATATATCATTATCACTAACTCTCTATACGGTAGGCATCCACTAAACCTTATTAATGAAATCTGGACCACCTAATAAACAAACTTAACTAATACACTACTTTTGTTTTTGCACCTACTAAACCAGTTATAGAAAAATACAAAACACAGTTTTGTAGAACAGGAATAGAACTTTTAACACACTAGTTAACAAACATAGGCAGTAATAGAATTTTTTTTTAAAAAATATTTTGAGTATTAATTCACCACATTCTACATATATTAATTAAAGTAGACGGAGAAAGTAATTGCAAAAAAACTTATTTTTTTAACATTTAATTTATTTATTTATTAAATCTTGTAAGAATAATACAATATATGAATAAACCATGAAGATGGAATAGTAAATTCAGAACTAGAACAAATAAGATTCATAAGCCTTTTATATTGCAAATCTGCAGCTTGATTCTGTTTGTGGTTTAGTTGATCCAGTAACACTGCAGTAACTTTGAAATCCAACAACATATATTACAATGAACAATAACAATGTCATTGTTCGCTCTACGTTTGTTTATCAGGCTTTTTAGCTCCATTTAATCTCCCTCGAACCAAAAGCATTGACAACCTTGAACCCACATAATCTGAACGACATGTAAGAATCCAATTGCCTTTACTAGAACTGGTGAATGAGTCTTTTTTAGCGAAGCAGTACCAAACATTATATGATATCTTTCATAATCTCTTAGAATCCATCCAATCCTTATTACTTCACATTCTAGACACTAATTGCTATCAAATTTACATTTCAACTATACTTGTGGTGGAGATTCTCATTGATAACTTCTAGTTCTTTTATTCGATACTCCACTGATCAGTTCAAGTTTTATATTTGACTAGACAACAACCCAATTGGTTATACTTTGAGGTTTATTCAGTCACACCTTAAAAACCTCTATTTGCATCTTCATTAGAATGAACATTTCTTTTTGAAAAAGAAACTCATTTTGTAAACTTTCATATTATCCAAACATTCGAAAACAGACGATACTCGTAAATGCATTGAAATATTTTTATATTTGGAATATTCTTTGAATGTTAATGTTTTACTCCAAATATGACGTAACATAGTTATACATTTCCAAATGGTTTGGGCGTGATACTAATAAACAAAACGGGATTGATAGTCTCATCCTCTAAATAACATCTTTGACACAAATGATCAATGTCAACGCTTCACGAGCTTTTTAGCTATTGGTAACACACATGTGATTACTTTTTTGTCAGACTTGAAATTACGGAGCTCTGTCAAAAAAGAACTAAAATTTTATTTTTTATAATATTAAAAACTTTATCTGCAAAGAACTATATAAAATGAAGAAAAACAATCTAAACAAAATCAAAATCAAAAGATAAAAAAATAGTATACCTTTTTTAAAAAAGTCGTGTATAATCTTACATTTGATCCACTTACATGTAATATTTTAATCACTGTATACATATTTCTCAAGAAATTTTAAGTTTAACCATATGTTATGTTAAAGAACATATATTATTTTATAAATTAATATATAAAAGTAAACTTCTTGAAAAAAATAGAGCATTTAGATAAGGTGAGATCCTATTACAATGTTTTATAATAATAGGCCCAAGTCAGGTTCTGTCTCCACTCTCCATAAAAAAAATGTTCTCCACTAACCACAAACCATCATATAGTATTTTCAATTAAAACATTATTACATGCTTCGAATTTTCTATTTGCCATGCAGTTTAATCGATCTTAATTGTTTTCCTTCATCCTTGGATCAATTTATTTTATTGATTATGCAATTTAAAAAAGATGCTTAGCACTTATTCCCCAAAAAAAGATTGTTTACCACTTTAAAAAGACAGGCTCATCCTAAAGAATTTCTATTTGCCAAAATATTAAAATTAAAATACAATTGGTTGGATGTTAACATACTGATTCCAGTAACTGAACTAGACAAACAAATTTCCATCAAATCTAACATCACAGTGTCATCACCCATTTCACAATTGCATTACTTATAGGTAGTTTTTTATTGGCAAGTAATGTAGAATCTTACTTATATAGAATTTTTACAGCCATACATTTTTTTCAGAAAAAAATACCAAATCTCTTTTATTATAGTGTAAATAGACTTTTCAAAGTAACAGATAGATTTTTTTTTTTTTTTTTTTGTGCTGTAGAAAAACAAAATATCTAAAACATTAATATTTTAGCTTTGTAAAATTGATGAATAAAACATTATATTTTCTTAAATTTACAGTCAAATTTCTACATCACTGAAAGTTTGAAACCTACAACTACAAAGAAAATATAGTTTTAATTTAATAACAAATATGAGTTCATAATCACTCATGTTCAAAAGTTGAATTTTCAAATTGCTGCTCAAACAGCTGAAGTTCTAAAAAATAGAATAAATTAAAACTGAAAAATTTATGTAATGTTGTGTCATTTTTGGAGAAGAAAATTTTCAAAATTCGTGCAGTTCTTAAGAATTTATCACACTTAAAACATCTCCAACATCGAAATTTGACCTTTGGATGATCAAAGAAAAAAAGTTTTGAAGTGAAATTATAAAAATTGGTGAAAATTGATGATTAAAGAAGAGTTTGAAAAATATCCGAAAGATTTTTTATGTAACACTAAAATCAATGTCAATATCATATATATGAAACTTAAAAAAGCACATGAATATCTCAAAAATATACATAGAACTTATAATTACATTACATTTTAACCTTTTAAATTTCATTAGATATGTCTGATTTTTGGTAACTGCCAACTACATCCTTGTGAATTTCTAACTTAGTGTGTAAAGAAAAATCAAGTTATACTATAAAATGGTTGGTCTTAAGAATATCCCAATATAGATTTTAACAGAAACACCATTAAATTAATTAACTAGAACATCTAAAACTTCAAATTAGATTATTATGATAATCAGAAATTGGAAACCATTGTTCTTTTATTTCAAACTTACCAACAAGAGAAAAATTAATAATTCTTGTACCCATCTCTTAGCTAAAAAAATTATTCATTTAAAACCTTTAATATATCTATCATTCTTGTCCAAATTTTCTAATAGTTTTTGTAAACAATAATTTTTTCAAAAAATAAATAAATTTTCAGTTGGCAAAAATTAGTCTACATATAAGCTACTTTGTTTCAAGATTAAAATTATTAAAAATGCATGATGATGTGTCAAATTAGTACATAATGAAAGTAAATGTATATTTGTACTTTAACCTACTATTAGGTAATTTAATCATTTTTTCACTTTCTTTGTGTAGTAATTTTTATATTTTATTGTTCACTTTGGCTTTTGAAGAGGGAATATATATATATTTTGTTCTGAGAAAAATATTCATATAGTTGTCAACAATCAATAGGAACCTAATATTTTTACCAAATTTAAATGGAGTTGGGTAAGTGCCACTCTAAAATGAAAAGAAAAATAAGACAAATTGACATCGATTGATCCTAATGTCATGCCACTAATCCTTTTAGCATAAGGAAGACACAATAGTACTAAGTACTAACATGTTTAGAATAGTTAATCCAAAACACTTTCTTTCTCAGCACGCAAGGTCTTCATCTTTTCAGCTTCCAACTCAATCTTCAGCTTCTCCACCATCTCTAGAAGCTCTTCTTCTCTGTTCCGCTCTTCTTTCTCCCCACTCAATGCTTCGATTATAACCAACACTCTCGCTCTTTGATGCTCTAAGCTTTCCTTCAACAGTTTCAGTTTCTCTAACATCAGATCTTTATCAAACCCCACAACCTCAGGTTCATGTTCCTTAGATTCCTCGTCCCGGCTGGACAAACCTAAACCGAGTTCTGATCCGGCTAAGACGAGGTTATCACCTTCCGGTTTATCGTGGATTTGATCCTCTTCACGTGGACTGGAGTCAGAAGTGTCAGATTCAGTAGTTGGGAACACTGGACTAAGTTGAAGATCGTCTTCACGGAAGTTCCACCCACTGATTCTCCTATTCTTCACTCTCTCTTCTTCTTCGTCTTCTTCGACACTCTTCATCAAAATCTGGTTCTCGATAAACATCTGTTCCGTGTTTGACAAGCATTGCAACACGTTCTTGACCACAAAATCAACTCCTTTGCAGTTCCTAAAGAACGGATGCTTCAGCAACTTCTCTGCAGAAGGTCTTTTAGCAGGATCTTGCTCTAGGCACAAACCAACCATTTCTCTAAACGCTTTTGAGAACTTCTTGTTACTCTTCTTACCACAGCCGCTTGTATTGATCTCGTAATCAGAAAAATGAAACCTTTTGGTGATCTTCATGAGCAAACTCTTCAGCGGCGGTAAGTGAGACAAAGGAGGTCTCCCGTGGGCTAACTCCAACGCCGTTATCCCGAACGACCAAATGTCTGCCTTAAAACCATATCCTGTGTGAGAGTGAACCACTTCCGGAGCCATCCAATACGGTGTTCCCGCTATATCAGTCAACCTTAAAGAAGACGATGTTGTTCCAGAGGACGAAGTCACAGGTTCATAGATTGATGCAGATACTCCGAAGTCAGCGAGCTTCACGGACCCATCAGAATCTACCAGAATGTTACCGGCTTTGATGTCACGGTGCAAATGACCCTGATCGTGAAGATACGAGATTGCATTCAGAGTTTCCTTGAGGAACACGGAAATGCAATTTTCCGGTAACCCTTCCGGGAAAGAGGAAGAGACGATGGAGTGAAGAGAGCCACAAGACATGAAAGGCATAACCACCCAAAGGCATCGATCAACGGTGAAGGAACAATGAGCATTGAGGATATTAGGGTGAGAAAGCAGAGACATGGTCTTGGTTTCACGGCGAAGACTGTCGAAGTCAGCCCGAGACTGATCAAGATCGATTGCTTTGATGGCAACTACTGTTGAGTTCATCGGAATGCATATGGCCTTGTAGACAGAAGCACTGACACCAACGCCTATCTTGCATATGATCTCATAGGCCTCAGAATCAAGAGGGAACTCGAGCTTGTTCCGAGCCATATACAAAGGAAGAAGAGAACACTCTTGTTTGTTGAATACTTTGGTTTTTTGGTGGGATTTTTGGTATATTAGAGTGTAATAGTAACATGAGGCTATTCATATAGGGGTGAAAAAGGAAGAGTGTTTAGGAGATTTAACATGTGAACTTCAAAAAGAAAAAGAAGAGTGCATTAAATGTATAAAAAGCAAAAATCTTATCTTTTTCTTACCGACGATGAATATGTTGATGAGATAATAAGATGAAGCATGTGAAAGTGCTAACTAACTAACCTGGACTTAAATGAGAATCTTACCTTTTGTCTTTCCAGAGACCCAAAGGGCAAACAAAATCCTGACAACTTCAAACGGTAAAAGGCATGTTCGTCCATTAGCATTAGTTATATAAATCACTCCACGGTTACAAGAATACGGATTTAAATGTTAAATGTAAACACGGCGTGTAATAAAAACCACACTTCTAAGGAACTCGGATTTGCCTTTGACTACATGAGAAGCAAACATAGAATAGAGCAAAAGACTTTAGCCTTGTTGGCATTTGGTTACCTGAATAGTCAAACAACCATTCCTCAGCATGCTAAAATAAAATCACCTGAGAGATATGCTTAGATATATATATGAATGCTATCAAGTTAAATCTCCAATTTTGGGCGCTGCAGCACGGTAATTAGTGTAATGTATGCTATGAGGATTCCTGTATGAGGATTCCTGTTAGGCCTGGGAATGGATACCCGTACTTACCTACTACCCGTTAAATTATGTATCCACTTTAGAAAATCAAGTACTTGGTTTAGGTAAATCGGATAACAAGTCGATAAATTTTAATACTTGCAAATACAGGTTAAGTATCAAGTAACATTTTTATCTTCGATATTTGTCACGTTTGTACTTACTCCGTTAATCATTAATTAGTATTCAACATATCATAGCCCATTAAACAGTCTATAAGAATGATATATACAGTCCGATACATGTCCTTTTTATTCCGGTCCATTAACCGAAAAAATAGAAAATAAAAAATAACAAAAATCACGGCCCAAACAAGACAGTAAGTACTTGTTTAGTGAATTATCAAATCGCAAAGTGAGGCAGGTAACTGCGAATTAACCAATTTTTGCCAAATACTCGTAACTAAGTACATGTCTCTCACGGGTCAAGTAACGGGTCAAGTAACGAGTCAATATTTGTAGAAATTGAACAGGGTAAGACGGGTTGTAAGTTACCAATTCAATCCGGATATTTGTTCTTTCTCCAGACCTAATTCCTGTGACAAAATCAACACATGCTCGAGTTTGAGAAAAAAAACAAAAAAAATGATGGAGCTATCTACAGATTTCCTCATCTTACTTTAATTTAAAGCTATAGTGAAATATTCAGATCTCTAGAACCGCTTTCCGATTTTTTTTTCATGGACTTAAATGTCTCGGCGTGTAATAAAAACCACACTTGTAAGGAAATTGGATTTGCCTTTGACCACATGAGAACCAAGCATAGACTAGAGCAAAAGACTTTAGCCTATTGGCATTTGGTTAAATGAATGGTCAAGCAACCATTCCTCACCACGCTAAGATAAAATCACCTGAGAGCCATGACTTGTATAAAGCAAAACTGATATATGAATCTACGATGATGTTCTTGAAAGTACCTAACTATAAAATGAGCAAAAGTCCTAGACTTATGATAAACTCAAGCACCATCAATCCACTGCATACGTTGTGTTGTCGCACGCAAAACAAATGCAAAGTATATCATTCCAGTCAAAACTCTACGCAAGCCTACATCATTAAGAAAACATTTACCTGTCTCATGAAGTATTGCTATACTAGAACAGGTGTGCACTCAGTTGCACACTTTGTAACGCTTTAGCCTGAACTTTTCTCTGCTCTGCGATATACTCCTGAACCCTCTGAGTTTTACCTCGCATGGGCTCAATCACACTTTCCGTCTCGTGGTCAATCTGTTTTGGCAGATGAACCTCCAGAAAACCGAACCATTCACCTAATGTCATCTTCCCTAGATTCAAATCCACCATGTCTACACTTTTGGTCTTCACACCTTATTCAACAGGACAGCATCTTTCCTGCTCTCTAGCATCAGTATCCACACCATCTTCAAATCTCTTCAATTGCTTCTGCTCTTCTTTCTTCTTCCTCTTCCCACACATCTTTCTGGCTCGGTCTAAAACCATCTCCAACTCCAAATAAGAATCTCTAACAGTTTCATTCTTCTTGCTTCTTGTAGCCCTTGTAATCCTCTTCTCCTTTAAAGCTTCCTCCACACCTCCTCCTACTGCAATCTCGTCATTCTCTACATTTCTCTTGCTCCTTGTAAATGCAGCCTTACTGTTCTTGGCTACTTTCCCAGAATTTTTCACTGACATTTCGATTGACTTCAAACATGCAACACTCCTACTTAATCCATCAGTAATCCCTAATTTCTCAGGATTCTCGATTCTCCAAGCTTTCCTAACCCTAGAACTAGGTTTATTCTCAATTTTTAAATCGAAACCCTTTTCTTCCATTTCAGAAACCCTAGTTCGCTTCCCCGTTGGTTTCACATGAACATCAATCACAAAGTTCACCACCATAGATGTATATACTCACCGAGTTCGATGATGTCGCCGTCTCGGAGATCTACCGACGTATCTGCGTCGAGAGCATTCGAGTTAAAGAAAGTGCCGTTGGATGATCCGAGGTCCTGAAACGCCCAATTCCCAGAAGAAACGATTCGGAGGTGCTTGGTGGAGATTCCGGCGTATTTCACGGCGTATTTCACGGCGATTTCGTTACCACGAAAGATCCGACCGACTCGAATAGTGGATCCGGGATTGTACTGTTAGAGTATCGCCATCTCTTGGACCCTTGAGGAAGGCTAGTCTCAGCGACGGCGTAACCATTGTCACTCTCTTCTTCTCGAAGGTTGACTTGGAATTTGAAATTTGGGATAACCGTTTTTAGCACGTGCGAGATTTCTCTCACTTGTGGCCGTTACAAAACAAATAATCATATTTTAGTTGGGCCTTAATTATTTAATTTGGGCTATATAGGCTGAGGCTGAGCCCAATTAATTTGGGCTGTAAACATATCTCTGTGCGTTCATTTCTATGACGGAGCAAAACACTAGTCTCACTCTGTTCAGACACCAAATCTATCGTAACTCATCTTTTCCTTTCCAAGTAGTTCAACTACAATAGTTCAACTACAATAGTTCAACTACAATAGTTCAACTACAATAGTTCAACTACAATAGTTCAACTACAATAGTTCAACTACAATAGTTCAACTACAAAGCATAGAGAAACAGAAGCAACCTCCATGGAAAAGTCTCTGTTTTTCTGACTCTGCTTCATGGTTTAGGCTTTTGGGTCTTTTAATTTCCTCCTCCTCCTTCACGGGTACGCATTCTAAATTTGTTAGGGTTTCGCTTGATTCGATGAGTATTTTGTTGTTTGTTTCCTGAGAAATTCCTTTGAGATTTAGGAAGCCGGAACTTTGAATCTGAGAGATCTTCAAGTGGAAAGAGATTTGATTTGGGGTTCGGTAATGGATAAGATTAGTCATCTGTCGGATGATTTGCTCTTGAAGATTTTCTCATCACTTCCTACCAAAAATGTAGTCGCCACGATGCTTTTGTCTAAACGATGGAGGTTTGTTTGGACGATGATCCCAAGACTTGATTTTGATGATGGTTTTGAACTTGCGCATTACCAATACGAAAAATTTCGGAAGTATGTGGACAGATCATTGGTATTGAACAGAGCTCCGGTTTTAGAAGCTTTGAAGTTGGACGTTGGTCTTTGTTGCAGCTCTGAAGATATATCAACATGGATCAGAATCGGAATGGCTCGCCATGTGCGTGAACTTGAAGTTGTTCATTGTGAAGAATATTTCGAGGAACATACATCAATCAGATTACCAAAGACTCTTTATACTTATGAGAAGCTCAAGGTCTTGAAACTCGGTTACACGGTTACTTTGGATGTCCCTGTCGATGTTTGTTTTCCGTCTTTGAAAACATTACACTTAATGTGTGTAGAGTATGAAACTGAAGCATGTCACGTTAGACTTTTATCAGGCTGTCCTGTTCTTGAGGAGTTGGTTTTGGACAAAACTAAAAACAGCTACTTTTTGAGGTCTTTCTATGTTGAAATGCCTAACTTACAAAGATTGTCTATACTTGATACATGTGATTCATCAAACGACGGCGACGATGGGATCCATAAGATTGCTATCAATGTCCCGTCGTTGAAGTACTTGAACTTTGTTGATTTCTTTGGTGACTTGTGTTTGTGTGAGAATATGCCTGAGGTCGTTGAGGCAAATGTTAAAGTTGTTTACGAAAGTCCCGAGAAGCTACTGAGATCTCTTCCATCAGTCGAGCGTCTCTACTTATGTTTATCCGTTTCAATGGTAATTACAAAAACAACATAATTCTTTATTTCTTGTGATTTATTACATTTATACTGTTGTGCTTATGTTTTCTGAAATTTTCTATGCAGCATCAGCACCACATTGTATTTTGTCATCTTGTTCATTTGGAGCTATGTACAGATTCCCTAGGGTGGTGGGATCTACTTACTTGGATGCTCGAAAGTTCTCCTAAACTACAAGTTCTCAAACTCTCCGAGGTATAGATTTGACCGAACCTGGTGGCTTTACTTTTTATTCAATTGTTTCATTGTCTTAAGTTCTAGTTTTGTGGTCTAACACACAATACCATGTATTCTGTTAGTGCAACGAACGTCCTTGTATCGCAATGCCCATTAAAGGTCATTGGAGAGGACCAAGTTCAATTCCTGAATGTTTGATGTTCCATCTACATACTTTCAAGTGGAAGAATTACACCACAAAAGACGAAGAGAAGAGTATAGTGGCGTACATCCTGAATAGCGCAAGACAGTTGAAGATTGCGAGTATCTCTGCGTGGAGATACTATACTAAGGAAGAGCGATCTCAGAAACTCAATGATTTGGTTTCTCTGCCTCGAGCTTCAAGCTCGTGCCAGCTTCTGCTGGACTGAGAAATGAATGTCGTAGCATGTTCCAAGAAATCTAGAAGCATTCCTGTATGAAAATTAGATGTGTTCGAAGCTTTTATAAGCTTTTATAGCTTCTTGTGTTCTTGCTCTTACATGTTTTCAAGAAGAATATTAAAGGAAGCAGACTGTACTTGTATTCAGGATGTGGTCTCTTTCTGTATATTATAAGAGGTAGCAAACTTTACTTGTACTCAGGATGTGTGGTATCTTTCTGTATATTTTTTCTCTTTCAAATTGTCACTGCTAAAAATCTATGACATTTTTATTTATCGTATGTTGGATGTTGGTCAATTATTTTTATGTGTATGTGGTTTTGTTAAGTAGTGATGGATCTTCAGAAAAGAGAGGGAGAGGGAGAGAGAGAGAGAGAGAGACAGGCAAAGACAGGAGCTAGATAGTTGGGAGTTGCCGATCCATGATTCTTTAAGCTATAGTAATTGTGTTTTTTTTTTTTTATATATACATTTTAATATGCTGTAACTCGTCTATTTAAATTAAGTACTAAAATTCGTAAAAAAAGAAAAAAACATATTTATGGCTGAAACTAAAAGCTATTGGCCGAACCAACTGCAACTTCCCAGCACACGTGAATCTCTCCGGAAATATATCTCTCCTTATCCACAATTTCTCCAGTGCCCTCAATACTCACGCTCCCCTCGCGTGTGCTTCACCTTCTCGCTTTATAACTTCATCTACGATCGAGGGGATATTCTCTTTTTCAACCATTTTTAATTTCTGAATTTTACTCTTTTTGTAAATGTGAAAAATCACAGACTCCACTAGAAAAATGTAATCTACACTCGAAATTTATTAGTGATGGATGTGTGACCTGCTGATATTGTTGTCAAAATTAATTAAAAAGATAAGTATAGACAAAACTTGTTCGAACAAGACATGTTTCGAACACAATGTCAATAATTAAAGATTTCGGTATATTCCTTCTTCATACCGAACACAACGCGCTTAAGTATTGACGCGTGGAACATGTATTTGTCGGTCAACGAAAGAGCCACGTCATCTCAAACTGCAGTTTCTTATCATTCCATCACCCCGCCAAACGTCTTTTCGACACAGCAAATATCAGATTATTAATTTTCTTCTTCATTAAAATCAATTAAATCACCAAACTCAATAAATCAATAAATAAAATAATAGAAATAGCTTCTGCTTCTTCTTCTTCTTCGATTCTCCTGAATCAGAAAAATATTGGTTCATGTCGTTCAAATTCTCGGCGATCTTAGAAGAATCCCATTTTCCTTCGGGAATCTGACTTCTTTTCTCAAATCGGAGAAAAGTTTCTCAAATCCAGGAAACCATTAAGAACCACCATGGATGAGACTTTATCTGATCTAATGTATTTCCTGAAGAACCCCTCTTTTACAGAGACATTCGTCGACATCTTACTCTGCACAGTACCGATTTGGCTCGCCGTGATGATCGGTCTATTGATCGGATGGTCTTGGCGTCCGAGATGGACCGGGTTGATCTATCTAGGGTTCCGTTCTAAGCTTCGGTTTCTCTGGACTGCACCGCCTGGATTTGGCGCTCGCCGTCTTTGGCTTGCTTTCACAGCTCTCTCGGCTTTCTCCGTTTGCCGCACCGTCTGGTCAAGGCTTGACTCGACAGCCAACAAATCGACCAATGGTTCAGCTTCTACGCAGCAGGCGCAGGCTCCTGTAGAAGAGAGTCTTCAAAGTGATGAAACAGGATCAGTTTCCAGGTCAGTTTATTACAGAACGTGATGTATATGTTTGTCTCTCTGTTATGTTCTTTTTTTCTTTCCGGTTAAGATTTGAGCTTACGAGTTTCCAGTTTGGTTAAAGAAATTTTGGGTTAATCATAGTTAGTTTAGGAAATGATAGAAATGTAGTTATGTGTTCTAAAACGTAACGTTTACTTTCATTTTAGCTTGTGAAGGTATATCGATGATTTATATTTAGTGTAGCAGCCTTGTTACTAATGACATTAGCAAAAAGGAATTAAGTGCATTAGCTGATTACAATTGGTTAAACTCTGAGGAAAATGGCTAATGGATTTGCAGAGCTAGCGATAACACGACGGTGAGAGAGGAGGAGATTGTGACAGAGAATGATCTAGAGCATTTGCTACAGCTTCTTGAAGTTGGAAATGCAAACATGGAATGGCAATCCATGATGGACAAGACTACTCCAAATATGAGTTATCAGGCTTGGCGCCATGAGCCTGAGGTAATCTGAATTTAATTTCTTGCTTTGTATCCGTTTCCTTATGGGACATTCATTTAGCTAAAGGAACGAGTCCAAGTCATTGAGTAGTAGGCGCAAGACACTTTAGTCAGAAAATGGTATCTTTAGATTATTCTTTTCTAGGGGACAGAAAGATATTTTTCTTTGGGATGGCTATGGATCAATGAATGATCAATTTTAATTTCTAATAGTATTCATCGTGATTCCTTGTTTTGGTTTGGTTTCTTTTGGGCAACGATAGCTGCTGCATTTACTCTTTTGTTTGGTATTTTTGTGATATTATACTTGAAACTGGGTTTTACTATGTAAGAGTATTTTTTACCAAACTGTGGTTTTAGTCTGAAGGGTTGTATTGTTTGTCAGACAGGTCCTGTTGTATATCGCAGTCGAACCGTTTTTGAGGATGCAACTCCAGATATTGTTAGGGATTTCTTCTGGGATGATGAATTTCGACCTAAATGGGATTTTATGCTTGCCAACTTCAAAACTTTGGAGGAGGACACTCAGACAGGAACAATGATTGTTCAGTGGAGGAAAAAGGTATCTGGACATATGATACTTTGGTCTTCATGATAAACAGCTCACACGTTAAAAACTGTTCTCATTGGTAATTTGTTTTGTCTGCAGTTTCCCTTTTTCTGTAGTGACCGCGAGTATATCATTGGCCGGAGAATATGGGAGTCTGGAAACAAGTATTATTGTGTTACAAAGGTAATTTCATACTACAATAACTTGCTTTTAACGTTCCATGAACCAAAGTGTGTAGCAACTATTTGTAGGGGAAAAACGCCTAGAAAAATAGTATCGGGATGGGACCATTGTCTCTTAGTTCTAAGTTGTATCAATTTTCATTTCATACTAGTGAAAAAACATTGGTCAAATAAAGACATATCCCACTTCTGTTTTGCCTGAGCGCCACTCAGAGTTTTTAAGCTAACATAAAGCTCAGAGCTGAGAACAAAGGCGCTTCTCTCCTTTCGTATTGCAATGGAACATGCGAACTTACACATCCCTAGGAGATGCATTTTATGGATATTAACGTAACGCGTTTGATGATATTGTAGGGAGTTCCTTATCCAGCTCTACCAAAGCGTGATAAGCCAAGGCGTGTCGAGCTTTATTTCTCAAGTTGGGTTATCAGAGCGGGTAAGCCTTTTGAAATGATAGTCTTTGATAGTTTTTAAGCTGGCATGTAATATGAATGTTAAGCAAATACAAAACAAATGCAGTTGAATCCCGAAAAGGAGATGGACAGCCATCAGCTTGTGAAGTGTCCCTAGTTCATTACGAAGACATGGGTATCCCAAAAGACGTAGCAAAGTTAGGCGTTCGTCATGGCATGTGGGGAGCTGTCAAGAAGCTAAACTCAGGTTTACGAGCCTACCAAACCGTTAGAAAGTCAGACTCGAGTCTGTCCCGGATCGCACAAATGGCAAGAATCACCACAATACTGAACCTGGACTCTACAGATTCATCTACTGGAGATGAAGACAGAAGCAGAGCAATGGGCTACGCAAGGAGACAACGAGACCATTTGAGAATGGACTGGAAATGGGTCGTTGTAGGAGGTGTCGCATTGGCTTGTGGCCTTCACACTGGGGTCATTGGTAAGGCTTTACTGGCTGGAGCTGGCCAGAGACTTGCCCGTAGGTGAAAAACCTCGGCCGTATTCTTATTATCTTCCCTTGACAGAAAAAGAGAAACGTTTACATATATAACTAAGGGACATGTATTTTTGTTGCAACTCCGATGAGAAGGGCATGTGGTTTTGATGGTGAACCATGTAGAGTAGTAGCTTTAAGCTATGGAGTCTAAATTGTTTGAGACCTCTCTTGTTACATAGGAGGGCTGAGATATGTATGTATGTTATAAATTATATGAATCTACATAGCTCCTAAAAGCTTATAGTCATTGCATGTGACACACTTGGTATATAACTCATTGCATTGATCAACAGAGAGCACAATAATGTCAAAACTTCTCTCCTGCATCAACTCACAGCACAGTGCACACAGGCTCGTCTTGATTACCTCTTACGGTTGCAGATGACCTTCCTCGTTCTGCAGATCTACAAAGGTTGCTTCTGGTGTTGCGGAGGATGTAGAATCATCATCAAACTCGGTTTCTAATTCATCTGAATCCCATTCTTCATCATCTGAATCAAATTCAACATCAGATAGTAAACCCTTCGCCTGAATCCTACCTTCTTCACCATCTTCTTCCTCCTCTTCGTATGTATCTAAATAGATGTCATCTCCTTCTCCCTACAACAACCGAAGAGCACCACAGAATGTTAGACCTCAAACACAAAAGTCATGATGCTGAAAATTCGAGACAATAAAGTGAGTATAGTGCAAGCAGATCATACATCTGTTTCTTCTGTCTCCTCGTCACTGGAAGAATAATCCATGTCAAGCTTGTTGTACAACACTTGATCTCCCTTGTCTTTTACAAGATCCACTTGTTCCTGACAGAATGGATTAAGGTCTGAGGTTAGTTCATTGGAGAACAAAAAACGGGTTTGTTTGTTGAATCAGCAAATTAGAGATCAGTAGATCCATACGATTTCAGCTCTCAGCTGCTCTGTTCTTGCCTGTACCGCCTCAATATGTTTTATAAGAGCCTGTTGGATGCAAATTGCAAAGTATCGTTTGATTAGATGCAAATTGCAAAGTATCGTTTGATTAGATTCAACTGTTGGACACAAACTTCGAAATCAATGGTAAGTTTTTGGAGTATATTTGTATCACGAACCTGGCGTCTTTGGAGCTCAAGAGAACGCGCCAAAGCTTTCCTCTTCGTCAAGAGATTTTTAGGCCTCATCTCGGAAGGACGCTTGTAGTCTTTTCCTCTATACACGATAATGGCATAGCCTTTGGAAATCTTGTCAACAGAAACCAGGATACCTCCACTCTCGGCTTCAAGGGCTATTGCCACTTTCTTCGCACCCTCAAAAGTTTTAACCTTCACAAGAATTTTGACTAGCTCCCGGTATTTCCAGTGCAAGTGCATGTTCTCCACGGTACCATCAAACACCCCTCTTCGACCTGAAGCAATCAGTTCAAGTGTCTCAGATAAGTCCACATCCCAGAGAACACATAGGTCAAACATACTTGACTACATCATCAGTGTACACATTCGTAAAGGATAGTTTACCAAGAAGTAAGAAAGCTTTCATCTTCAATCCGAGCTTCTGGAACATAAATCTCTCTTCCTCGGTTATGCCGTCAGTTTCTGTTCTCTGCTCTGCTGGCTTCAGATATTCCTCCACCTTAGCCAAAGCCCGTTCAGCTTTCATCAGCTTTTTCTCAGCCTAGAAGGTTTATTGAAAAGTAATCAGCTTAACTCAAAGGAGAAATGTTTTTAACAAAATATGTGAATACAATTTTTTAACAAAATATGGAAGTCAAGGGTCAAGTCAGGAACTCACAAAAGCAAGTTTCCTTTCCAACTTCCTGACAAGATTTGCAGACTTAAGTTTCGCAGCCTCTTGTTTCACTTCCTCCACATAATCATCGTCATCCAGATTCCTTCCCCACTTACTAGCTGCATCAAGAGTTTCTCCAAGAGTACCAGTAGAAACGGGGTTTTGATTAGCTTTAATAGTTGGGACAACCAGTGCCGATGATGCTCTTAGACGTGCCTGTTCTTCTTCGTCTTGGAAAGTCCTTACAAGTCTCTCCTTCTCCACCAATGCTTCAGCAACTTCTGGTGACAAAAAACTCTTTCCTCTGTAGAAAACTAAGGAGTCTTTGTTCCTAGAGAGCAGCATACCTCCCGTCAATCTCTGCAGTCACTTACCAAGATCACGATATCAGACATTCAGCATTTTCCTAATGACATCTACATTTATAGAAAAGTAACGTTACTCAGCTGTGAAACCTTATTACCTTTATGTCCTCAGCCATTCTCTCACTAGTAGTCAATTGTACACCACGTTTAAGGGCAACCTTAGCAATCAAACTCTTTTCCCACAACTTTACCATGGCTGATGCCAAACCTTGCATCTGTCTACTTCGACCTGTAGATCAAAAGATAATCTCACTCTTCAAAGAACTTATCCAGCTCTACAATTAGTCATAAAGGAAAATCCAATACCTAAAGCAAAGTGAGGAGGAAGAACTTTGCCAAGTCTCCTTAAAGAGGTTGCTTCCTTTTGTCCCAGGGTTGATCTCACTCCATAAGGAAGAACCCTGAAAGGAGGTTCGTAACCAGGAACGATCCCTGGAAGCAAATCAGCATCAACAGGTAATGGATAACCTCCCTGCCAGTCCTTGTACCGAGGACCAAGACCCTCTAACAATTCATTTATTTCATCTTCATATTCTACTTCTTGTTGAGATGTCCTGTCTTCATTTCCCACAATTGTAGTCTCCTTCTCTAGTTGAGGAACATGCACTTGTTCAACACTATGATTCACTGTACTTGTAGGTAAAGAAGAGGGTGATGTCTCTGCTCTTCTGTATATTTGCTTGTTCATTGTCACTGATCCATCCCCTTTGCTGTCATTTTTGTATTTGTACAAGGCGATGGAAGTCCCTGACCTCCAAATCACCAAACCACCAGTTTTTCTCTGTCACAGTGAAGAAGAAAAGACGCAAGGAAAAAAAAAAATTCAATTCAAAACTACAAAGATCAAGCCTTTGTAGACAGAAATTTTTATTTACTACTTTCATCTTGATGAAAGAGGAGTGTAATGCAAACTAAATACCTCCAATATCTCATGCATCCGTCTCATGTTGAGCGCACTTGCACCTTCGATCTTAAGTCTCACAATCTCTGCGTTCTTCCACTTCTCCTGAATTGCATCTACCACAGCCTGAGTTACACCTGCACCTTTAACTCTCATCTTACTCTTTGTTCGAAACATCACATTCCTCAACCGAATCAGCTCTGCTTCCGGTAATGTCATCTCCGCTAACGAATATCTACTCTCCTTCTTCGCTGTCCACACTCCATTCACTAGCTCCTCCTTCTCCTTAGAACTTTCCTTCTCCCAAGGAAACTTACCTTCTCCATACACACCAAATGGTGACTCCTCCGAGAATCCACGTCTCGTGTTCCTCACATTCTCGTCTTCCTCCACAATCCTCCTCTCTTGTCCAATCTCTCTATCTTCAAACTGATCATCGTCCACGAATCCAAACTTTTTCAACTTCTCCACAATCCTCTCCATTGTACTACTTCCACCACCCTCACTAATTCCACTACTGTTCTCACCACTCGTTACCCCTAAATCCGCAAATCTCTCTCCTTTCCCATGATTCAACACTACCTTTGGAGGTTTAAACTGACTCTGCTTCTGAGTTCTGTTCCAATTCTCATCCCTACTGTTACCACTACCACTAGCGTCACACGATAATCGTTTAACCTTCTTCACAGAAGTGAAACCGAATCTCCTTACATCACTTGATGAAGCACCGTTATGGGACCAGAGTGAAATAGATGAACTGTACCTTGAGAATCGAAGAGAACTGTTTCCATGGATCTCACAGAAGGAGCTCCCCAACGAATTAACAGCTGTTGGACAAAAATGGCGACTTGAATTCATCGTCATTTCTAAGTAATCTCAATTGGGTACTCACAGAAATACGAAATATCAGAAAAAATTCAATTCACATATGAAATTTCATCAAAAAGGTTTCAGCTTTTTTAGTGGATTTCTTCGGCTACGAGACGAAGCTCTGACACTATGTTATCCATGGCGGGGAAAGATGGTTGGAGATTTTTAGAGGGCTGTTTGGATACGTGGTTTTTAGTAACCAGGCCAAGTACAACCCTTTTAACAAACATCATGGCCCATATAAATCGCGCATTATAGAAAAACATAAGGGATTATTGCTAACATGAGCCTACAATTCTTATCGTATTACAAAACAAAGATAGTTCAGTAACATGCGCCCGTGTGTTCGGATCCATTTTTTTCAGTCAAAACTGTTATTGCAGAGAGTAGAAATCTTTTTCCGTCTCTACCGAATTCTCTTTTCAAGGTTAGATTTTCGCCTTAAACTTTTTTTTTCTTTTACAAAATTTCTCCTTTGTTTTGTTGATGGTTTCGTTACGCCTGCGAATTCGAAATTGGGTAAAGAAACTGGGACTTGTTGAAACTTGGATACTTTATTGATGTTTAGTTTTATTACTATGATGAAAGACAAAAAGGGGAGCAATTTTGGTGATAAAGGGAATCGATTTGATATTGATTTATCATATTATTGAAAAATAGAGGGAAAAATTCAGACTTTGATATTTACGATGTTTCTACCATAAATGAGGTTTTTAAGGTAACATCGAACATCGAAGGGTTTGTTTTATTTACTGTCGCAATGTTTTCGAATGGTCGTTTCTCTAAAATGGCATTACTTCTCCGCAAATTTGTTCTTATCGATCAAAAGGAGAGTTCTTCAAGTTGTTGAGATCAGACAGTTTACATGTGTTTGTGTAACTAGTTGGTGTCGAAAACTCGAAATCGTGAAGCAAGTATTAATATACATGGACTTATGCCTATTTCTTTGAGAAGAGGATAAGCAATTTTCTTGTATATGTTAAGATCACTTCACAGTGTGCAATTTACCCAGAAATTTTTGTCCTTCTCGTATTATTGGTGCAGTTTCAGTTTCAATTTTGAGTACTTTACTTTCAATTTCTTCTCTTAGTTGATTCATTTGCTCTGTTCTAGAATTGTGCTGAATAGAGTAACTCTTAGCCTTTTTATCCATATACGGATAAATTCTCAAACTTTAACCTTTTACTGGTTGATAATTATTATTAGTCAGGTGGGAAACTGTGAAGCTATGCGAGTTATGAGTAGTTTTATGGTTCGTGTTTATAGTTTCAGAACTCATCATGTGTTACGTTTTGTATGATATCATCAGGTGACAAATGAGCCGCATGTTTTCAGAAGTAGAAATGGCTCGGGACGTGGAAATATGTAGCAAACACTTGAAGAGCCAATGGCCACCACACCAACAGATTCTATCAAAACTACTCAAAGATCTAATACGCGAGAGAGCATGCAGGGAACACGGATTCTATCTCGGCATCACTGCCCTAAAAAGCATAGGTAACAGCAGCAACAACAACGATGACAACAATGATCAAGAACAGGTCATCACAGTTCCAGTCTCCTTCACATGCCGCACTTTCTTGCCTGCAAAAGGAGATATCTTGCAAGGGATTGTGTTTCAAGTGTTGTGGAACGGAGCTTTTATTGGGCCAGGTCCACTCAGATACGCATACCTCTCGGCCTTCAAAATGCGAGATTACCGGTATGTCCCGTCAGAGTCTGAGGACGAGAAGCCGTATTTTCAGAAGGATGATCTCACCAAGATAGCTGTTGGAGTTGTTGTTCGGTTTAAGGTTTTGGCCGTGCGGTTTAAGGAGAGACCAGACAAGAACGATATTTATGTTCTAGCCACTTTGGATGACGATGATACACTTGGTCCTATCTCTCTTACAGGATCCGATGAGCCGTACATGTGACATGTTGTAACCCCTAAATTACCCCAAAGTTGAAGTAGTTTGATAGGTTAATCTCACTTTCATTAGGTTAGCTACAGATAAGATCAGCCATAAAGTAATTAAAAGACATCCCCGAGTTGATTCATCTTCACAAGCCAATCAAAGTCGTGCTATGGAGCAATGCTTTTGACATATCTTGCCAATTCAAGAAACATTAACAGATATTGTTTCCAGTTCAACACTCGTTATTCATCCTCATTTTGGTCTTTTTGCTTATGTTGAGTGCTAATGAAGCTGATTGCATACTTTACTGAAAAGCTTGAAAGAGTTATTTTCAACTATCCAATGATAAAGAATTGTATATTTTGGTGATAGTATTTCAGCAACACTATTTGTGGCCCAAAAAGTTTGATATATACATAAACCATGAATTTTTCAAACATCTAAAGAAGCAACAAAAACTCAACAAACGTCATGCAAAGTGGGTAGAATTAATAGAGAGTGTTCCATATATAAACTAAAACTAATTAAGCTAAACACAATCTGAATTAATTAATCTAACTGAAACAAACAAAAACGACTACAATATTCAAAATAAATATATCAGATTCATAGATAACCTTAACATAAAACAGAGTACTTCAATTCAAACCCAAAATAATGGTTCATGGGCTTTCGGGCTTTCATTACATCAACCAACTTTGCTTTCTTGATATGAAAGTAGAGAGGATGCAGACTTATTCAATAACTGAGAAGAGTTTTAAAGATAGGATAGAAAGAAGAAAGCCACAAGATAACTTGTGCAATAATTAACAATAAGATAGTTAGGTTATGGACTTTCAGGTTGAGCTTTGCCCGCATAAGAGAGGACCAGCATGTAATTAGCAGCTGAAGCTCCCACCTTTGTAGTTCTTGTTTGAGGAGATGCAGTCTTGATCCAGTACCCTAATAAGTCACACAGCAACATCGATGGATCCAAAGGCAGGCCCCTCAAGTATAACTCCACCTGCAATCAACAAAACCTCAAAATAGAGTTCATCTATTATTCATAGTTCTATTGAATGAAAGTAAGAGTTTTAAGAAATATGGGAAAGAGGAAGCCACCTCATCCTCGCTTTCAAGTCTCAGTTTCATTGCAACAAACTTCTGGACGTATGAAACAGGTAAGTTACTGTCCCTATGACGAAAATCAACAAGCAAAGAATCATCAATCAAATTATGATAACCGAAATTAAGGAAAAAGATTGACAAATAAAGAGTTGAACATACTTAAGCTTCAAGTAACGAATGGGGATTTGAGGCAATGGTGTATCGGTATCGCTGAAAGACAAATAAGGTCACATTTTAATATAAGTCAGACATGTAACCAAGTCAAATGATGATGAATACTGAAGTCTTACTGATCTTGAAAAGCGAGTAATGTAAACCACATTGGAGTACTTTTGTTTTCAGTAGCGGTTGAAGAAGTTGCATTTTGTCGTGGTGCTAGGTCAGCTATTTTTTCCTCATCTCTCCCTTTAGAAACAGAAGGAGTTGCATGATATGCTTTCTTCTTACCTATGTTCATCAATGGAAGATTAGGAGGATTATCACGAGTGGGTTCCTCCTTTGTATCTTCATTGGATAAAGGGACATGTTTCTGATCTTCAAAACCAATAGAAACAACATCTGGCACAACAAACTTTGTCTCATCAGCTCTCTCTAACTCAACACTACTTTCACCAAGTTGTGTTTGTGTCACCAGTTTCCTATCAGCTTCAACACCTTTAGCCAGCGTCAATGGTTTGATATCTTTCATATCTATGAAAGTCGACGAAGAAGCTTTAGAAACAGAAGTTAACTCCATCTTGAAAAGAGCAGCTAGTGTTTGCGTCTCAATTATTTTATCATCTTCGTCAGTCTTAACTGGTGTTAATGGCTTGACATCTTCCATAGCTATTAAAATCAAAATAGTTCATATAGTGAAAAAAATCCAAGGTGAGATAATATTAAGTATATATAAAACCAATACATAGGTAATTCATTTAATTATTCAGACATATTTAGATGAATATAACTATTTTCGGTCAATTATACTATTAGATATATCTAGGTTAGATAATAAAATAAAGAATGCAGAACCCAACAAATCGAAGTGATATATAGGAAAAAAGCTCATAACATAATGTGCTCAAATACCCATATAAAATATCAAAATGAAGGAAAAAGTAAATAGTCTCCGCCAGCAAGAGTAAGAACAAGAACAGAAACAAAATGAAATAAAGATTTATTCTCTTTTATTTTTATGGTTGATCAATAAAAACATCAAAATGCTAAATATCATTATTATGGTGTTTGTTGGATTTATTTGGTCAAATAATGTAGTTCTAAATATATAAGCATACAAGTGGTTTCCTATTTATTATATGTATGAAGTGAACGCGGCGATAAATCGGTATAGGAACATTTTAGAAAACCAAAACTAGTAGTTGGATTGTTATCTCTATTTATTTGAGAATTACTTGTTCTATACATAAAATCTATTCCCATCTATAAAACATGTTGAACTATTACTTGGTATTTAATAAATTTCAAGTAAAGTTTGTGCGTTTTTTTAGGAAAATCAAAGGAAATTTTATTGATGTATAAAAGATGGGTGATGAATTACAAGGAAAATGACAAAGTTTTAAAGAAAACTAGTTTAGAAATCTAGATCTTCTTGAGTTAGCTTTCTTTCTTTTTGTGGATGTTGTGAATGTATTTTTTGGATTTCAGATGTTTCTTCTGGCTGGAAACTCCTCTCTATTTATAATAGATGTTGGTCGACCTCAATCCCTTTGAATTAGGAAAAGGATAATTCGACAGAATTATCTTTTCCTTATTTACCGCAACGATGTGATTATCTTTGAGGAAAGGTGATTATCTTCAAGGAAAGATGATTATCTTCCTTTAAAAATAAGTAAATAATCTTCTTCTAGGTGAAAAAAGAATTATCTTTTAAATAACATTTATCCGAAGCAAATAAATGGTAATATTTAATTGACGTTAAATAATAATTGATTGACAATTATTATTAGTAGGCCGAGGTGAATTCATGTTGGGTCTTTAAGGGAGGTGTGCAGCCCGTATCCAACAAAACATCAAAAGATATTGAAAATAATATGGAAAAATTAGATATCCTCAAAGGTAAACTGGAAGACGAAAATTTGAATAATGAAGCATCAATAAAATTTTGGTGTTTATTGTATTTATTTGTTTGGTAAATATAGTCTAATATATATGTGAGTGTGCAAATAAATTATAGTTTATCCATATGCATGAAGCAAATTTGATGTATTTAATACAAACTAAAAGACATGAACAAAATAAATTGAAAAATGCGGACATACCTTTTTCTTGTTTGTAGGTATGGTGGCCGCGTTAGCTTTCATAAGTTCGTTCATGTAAAATGATATATAGTGTCAAACTAATATAAACATAAAAGTTGGTAGGTTATTAATATTATTTTCAAAATAAGTATTTTTAATAAATGTATTTATTTAGTCAAAAGTTTTACAATAAATATTATCCTTGACTTAGACATATTGATTCATCTATCAATCTGTGGGCAATTAATTTTTTTACAAAATAATACGGTACAATATTTTTTTAGTATAAGAAAAAATAAAATA
This sequence comes from Iljinskaea planisiliqua, assembly GCA_900108845.1. NCBI lineage: Eukaryota > Viridiplantae > Streptophyta > Magnoliopsida > Brassicales > Brassicaceae > Iljinskaea > Iljinskaea planisiliqua. Next base: position 3,401,187 of record FNXX01000006.1, on the reverse strand, counting down.
CATTATTTATTTATATTTAGTTTTAGTTCTATATATGCATTATCTACAATAGTATTTTGTAATAAACTAATTAGTTTAGTAATCATTGGTACAAACATATGATTTCAATATTACAAAAATATGTGAAAATTATAACTCACTTGTATCCATCTCTTTTACATGAACATATAAATTTAAGATACTAATATATCCATCTCTTTTACGAAAACATATGAATTTAACATGCTAATGAATGTAATTGTAAGTCAACCGACTTATCTGTGTAATCTCACATCGGAGGAAATATAATTTTTTAATATACTTGATTGATTATACGAGTTACACTTGATTTAATTTGAGTTATGAATATAAATTAAAAATACTATCAATTATGATTTTTCTTTTTAAAATTGTGTTCGAGTTATAATATGTTATAGTTGAATTAAAATTTTAAATTATGTTCTTTATAAAATTGATAACTCAAAATTTAGATCAACATCAATAAAATTTAGATCAACATCAATGAAAAATTCATTTAATATTTTTTTCTACTAAAATTACTGTTCATATTTCTTTTCAAGTAATAAAATATTTTCAAAAAATTTATACACCTACTTACTTGTAAAAATTATTATGAATTTTTCATTTAAATTGTTTAAACAAAATTATTTATGTAATTTTAATTAGTAATTACATTTGATAATTAAAAAATACATACATAAAATTATATGTATATATATGAATGTCTTTTGTTTTTAAAATTATAATTTTTTCCATTGTCTCCAATTATTAACTAAAATTCATGATATGAAATTTGATTATGATACGTCTAAATTAAGAAAATATAATTAAGCATGCAAATAGTTATATAGTCACTTGACCCGCCTTTTCCGCTGGACACATACGTTCATGTGGGTAATACTTGAACCACATGATTAGAAGGTTCTCAAAACAAGTTTATTTTTAATCAACTAATCAATATAATAATGATTAATCGGTTTATTTTCTGTTAATTATTTTAATAATGATTAATCGACAACCGAACAAACATATTTTCCGAAAATTGCCCCATCATCTTACGGACATTCGGGAAGATGTTGAGAGTAGATTGACCATCAACATTGATTATTAATGTAAGTTTAAGAGTTTGACTTGTTTCCCTAATAAGATTTATAACCGCAGTGTTTGTAAATAATAATAGTTATTAGTGTTTGACAACAATCATAAAATACGCTTTTTATCTTTTTGTACCATTCTAACGTCGTAAAATCAAAAATTATTTCCTTCGAGTTTTGCACAATTGCAGATAGTTTCAATTGAATAATTAAACAGAAATTTAAATTATTTAAAAATCAGAAATATATATATATATATATATATATATATATATATATCAAACTAAAATTTTAAATTTAATATTATTTCTCCATAAAAATCAAAATTTCAACATTTTTCTATTGAAATTATAACTTTTATTAAAGAAAATAAAAAAGTAAATATAGATATTATATACATAATATTTATTATTAATTATATTCAAATAATATTATTATATTTTATTATAAAGTATGTATTGATACTTTTTATTACTATATAATGTTTTTATATTGTTAATTTATTATTTAACCGGCACTATATATACTAATTAATCAATCATATATATCTCACAAATGCATCAGTTTTTAATCGCTACATCAATCATAAAAATCGTTTACTAACACTTAAAACCGTAAATACGAATTTTCAATAACTCCCGCATTCACACCCACAACTGCTTGACTTTAAAAATCTTAAAAATCATTAAGCTTGGTCATAATGATCACTTCTAAATTTTAGGAAATACTAGGATTTAATTAGTGTGAACCCTCGTGAGGACCAATAATCGTATAATAGTGTTGACTAAATACGATTGATGGAATGTTACCGCCCAATTCCACTTGCTGTATATACATGTGATTTCGATTCGTGAACAGTTGACCAATGGAGGCAACATCTAACAAATTGAAATGGTAGGCAATTAAAAAATCATCAATTATAGAAGTCATCAATAAACACATTTATATATATTAGGTATATTGGAACATCTACAATAGAAATAGTATAATTTATCTTAATAGATATTTCAAACTCTACAATACAGGAGAAAATAATAATAAGAGAGAGAAATGAGATGGACTCTCATCTGAAAACTTGTGAATACCATGATATACTTATAATTTTTTTTATCATGAATGGTTTTGATTTTTTCTAAATTTAAATTTAGTTATATTATTAATTTATAATAAAATATCAAAAAACTCACAATAAATATATTATGAATGAATATGTTTTTACCGGTGAAAATATATTTAATAACTTGTTAAAATTAAGTCAATCAGTATTTGTCAAATCGAGAAACAAAAAAGATGAAAGTAAATATTATATATATTTGGTACCTTTTTTCTTTGTTGGACATGAATTAGTTAGTTTTGCTAAGAGTACCTCTATCAAAAGTCAAAAGGTTTCTATGAGAAAAAAATTAATAAAGAATAGAAAGAGAAAGAGTGATAAATAGTGAAAAAAAAGTTTTAAAATGAGAATTATTTGAGAAACTGAGAATTTAATAAAACACTTATTTTTTATATTGGTTCAATTCTTATTTAAAAATAAAATTTAATTATAAAACTAAATTATATTAAAGTATCGATATTCGTTTGAGGAATATTAAAGAGTTTTTCATGGATAGAAATACTATAAACTACCATCGTCTAGTGAAATGTCACGTGTTAAGAACTCACATGTAGGGAATGCATGCACATGCAAGTACACAGTAGACCAATCTTTCTCTTTATTAAAGAAATAAACTAAAGAATTAGCTATCAAAAATCCCCGATTTATTAAAACTATAGTCTCTCTCTTGCCTTATATTATCGACTCTTCTCTCCTTCCCCCCTTTCCTCTTCCCTGCTTATCAAAATTCACCCCACCAAGAGAGAGAAAGAGACTATATTGGTTATGAACAAATAGTCAAAGAAAAAGGAAGAAAGAAGAGATGATGGAACAGTTGATGAACCTTAAGGAGACGGAGCTTTGCCTTGGCCTCCCCGGAGTCGCAGAAACAGTAGAGACTCCCACCAAGTCAAGTGTGGGAAACAAGAGAGGCTTCTCAGAGACAATTGATCTCAAATTCAATCTTCACTCTAACAAACAAGGATCTACGGATCTCAACGCTGTCGGAGCTCCCAAGGAGAAGACTCTCCTTAAAGACCATCCTAAGCCTCCTGCTAAGTAAGTTCCATTTAGACAAGAAGATGATCTTCCGGATATATATATACAAGTTCGTGAACTATACATTTATGGAAAATTTTATCAGTATAAATAACATACATATGGGTGCACAAATAGTGACATTATTGGATGTATGTTGTTGTGTTTTGTGTAGAGCACAAGTGGTAGGTTGGCCACCGGTGAGGAACTACCGGAAAAGCGTTATTGCTCATCAGAAGAGCAGTGAAGCGGAGGAGGCGTCGAGCGGAGGAGGAGGAGGAACCGTCGCCTTAGTGAAAGTTTCAATGGAGGGGGCTCCTTATCTTCGAAAGGTTGACCTCAAGATGTACAAAAGCTACAAGGATCTCTCTGATGCCTTGGCCAAAATGTTCAGCTCTTTTACCGTGGGTACGCATTTACATACATATCTGGCGATTTACATACATGTAAACGCATACTACATAAACATTTGAAGTCATACATTTTTTTTTGGAGGCATTGATGAGGACATACTCTTTACATAATATTAGACTAATAGGACGAGTATTTGGGGATTTTAATTAAAGGGAGTAATGGAGCACAAGGGACGAAAGATTATATGAAGGAGAGTAAAGTGATGGATCTGTTGAATAGCTCTGAGTATGTTCCAAGCTACGAGGACAAAGATGGTGACTGGATGCTCGTTGGTGATGTCCCCTGGCCGTGAGTTTTCCTCCACCTTGCTTTTCACTAATTTCCTCTTTCCTTTTTTTTTTAAAGATAAATATTATTATCAATAGTATACGACCAAAACTATTTAAACTCGAACTCGAGAAGACCAATACTAATGAGATTAATCATTAGAAGCGACCAAAGGATAATCGAAATCCATGTGTTATAGTAATTATTTGGTTGGCATGAGACAAAACATCTTCAAATTATATATATGAATTTATTGGCTCATTTGTAGCTGGCACATCAATTTTGTTACATTATATATCTAATTTTAGTGAATTATCCAGATATGATGTTCTAATCAGAATCCAACTTGCGATTTCAGGATGTTCGTGGAGTCATGCAAACGTTTGCGGATTATGAAAAAATCAGAAGTAATTGGACTTCGTACTATAAAAAAAAACTAATATATAGTATATCGTAAAAGCTGATTGATGTTCTTGTTTTTGTTTAAACTCAATTTGATTTCAGCTCCAAGGGAAATGGAGAAGTCCAATAACAGATCCTGAACAAAAAAAATGAGGACAATATGCATGATGGATTCTTGATTTTTTTATTTTGTATCGTTATGATCGTATGTGCTTGTAATTTGTAATATTGGAGGGTATATAGGCAAATATAATTGTTTACAAAAAAGAAGTCACAGACTTGTCTTTGACCAGAAGATCGAACTCTGTATTTTGTTTCTTCTCTTTATATTATTCAAAGTAGATTAAAAAAATCACTTCTAAGTTTGTAATTGTGATAGTGATTTTATAGAGTTTTAATTTTTGCTAATGGAAATTGAAGAGTAGTGCCCCTTTTATCCGTTAATCTCTATTAAGTGTGCTCAGAGATATACTTATAAATGGTTAAAAGAGGGATCAATGAAAAAATATTATTAAGAACATAAAGAATTCATAAATATCAGATTCAAGATTATTTTAGACAATTTCTGTTTAATTTTTTTTTTGGCTTTTCTGATGTTTTCTTTCCTACAGATTTTTAGTTATTATGATTTTCTTTTATTTCAAATATTTTTGGTTTTCTTTTATTTCAAATATGTTTTTTTTTTTTTCAAATATTTTTGATTTTCTTTCTGAGTTTTCGTCATATATAATGCAAAAGATAGATAGTCCGGAAATAATGTTGAAGGTACAAGATTTCTTGAAACATCAATGAGTCAAGGGAAATAGAAGAAAAGTAAATGGACAAAAAGGAGATAAACCCATGACCAGGAGAAGGAAAGGGCCGTATGTACCCAGCGAGCCGAGCCACCCTGTAAAGTCAGAGCGGGTAATCTAAGGGTAGGTATTGTGGTGAAGTTTTAATCCCTAGAATAGTCTTGCAAATACATAGCAAACCTAATATTATTTAGAGATCGATCCACTAAGATCAAATAGCTACAATACCAACCTATAATTTTTTAAATAAGCTGAAAAAAAAATGCTGGTTTATAGTTTGTAATTCAGTGAAAATAAATAAATATGTAAATCAATATGGAAAATAATTAGACTACAAGACAATTGCAGAAAATTATGAAACACATGATATTAATATAGAAAAATTGTAATAAACAATTTAGTTCTCATATAATGGATATATAATCATTTCAGTTTTGCACCTCTTATTACTTTTTTTAAAAAACCTAATAAAATTAAAATTTTGATAATTATTAGCAAATGAAAATATGCATTAAAATTCAATATTCAATTGGTCACAATGCTTACTAAATCAACTTTCATAAACTATAATATTTTTTTCACCAAATATTATATCACGCATAATGATTTTGTTACGAATAAAAAAATATTTTATCTTACCTTAATCAGACCCGGCTTAAATAATATTTGAGTGAGGTAAGGTTTTTTTTTCAAATTTTAATTATATTATTATAAATTTGGAAATTAAAACCCTAAACTTCAGGTTTTTTACTAAATTAGAACTCTAATTTCTTAAAGAAAATTGAAAGAAAAAAGTCAGTGCAAATGTATTATGAACACAAGCTCTAAGCCGGCTCTGACCCTAACCCATAAAAAACTCGTCCACAAAAGACTCCCTTTTTTTGTGACTGTGTATGAGGTCAGTTTTGTTTGTGACTGTGCATGAGGTCAGCTTTTGTCACGAGACTCACGACTCAAGACTATGTATAAGATCGGCTTACGTCACGACTGTCTATGAGGTTGGCTTCTATCACGATTAATTGTGTGTGAGGTTGGATTTTGTAACGATCGTGTGTGTGGTCGGCTTTTATCACGACCGTGTATGAGGTCGGTTACGAGATGCGCTGCTCGACTTTTCCTTCAATGTGAGATTTTCAGACTTATCATTAAGGAGTGGATTATTTCACTACATTTATGTGAATGCGTTTAGACCACACAATTGACCAGGAAGTGGGTGCGTAAATGACAAGTATAGCTCTTGCAGAGCATGATGAGCATAAGTCGTGTGTAAGATGACTTAGCTCGGTTTGAGATGACAAGTGTAGCTCGGGTTTTGTTTTGAGCTCGACTAGAGTTTGAGAGCTCGTTTATGAACTGACGATATGAAAAGCTGATAGGATTAAACAGGATAAGATCTTGAACCCTTATTAGCGCAAACTGAATATAATTTGGTAAGCTGACGAAGCGATCTTGATTTTGTGCGTCGTCGCCGTGTTTGCATTGAATCAAAGATCATAGAAAGAAAAGAAACTTATCTTTGTGTGGTTGTGAGCTCGTATACGAACTCTACCGGAACATGATTCAGTATAACGATCTGACAAACTCGCAAATGACAAGCTGACGTCGGTTTGTAAGCAATCGCTGGTATCTTTTATGCTGGTTTGGGCTTGATCACAATCTCAGCCCATCTTCTTACACCAAAGTCGATTTCTTATTTGAAACGAAGAGAAATTGACTAACGCCCATAGATTTATAATGGGTCCAATCCATTTCTGGCTTTGTCTGTCTTCTCTATCACGATGACTTCTTTATCGTTGCCGATGACACTAACAACAGCATAATTCAAAAATCACCCCAAGCTTCCTTAGCTTCACAAACAAATCGGGTAAACATAAATTACATCATTAAATTTATTAACAGCCTCAAAATAAAGTATCATAAGTCGTCTTTAACATAGCGATTCATTGATAACGGGACATATATGATTCATGAGCAAATTTAAAATATTAATTATATTTCTAGAATTATGTTACACTAATTGGATGGTTGAGCATCTAACGAACGCAATTTTTTAGCAAAACTTTAAAATAAGGTTTAACATGTGGTGATTTAGGGTTTCGAGATTCAGTAACATCAACTCAGCAAACGATTTGATCAAACACCGATCATTAAAATAATAAAGCCATAAGGTTCCAAGATAATAATAAATAAAACTTATCTCGATGAGTGGTAGACGGAAACGAAATCGGAAAAAATTTCATGTGGTTTTTAACTTGTCATTGTCCGGCTTAAGTATTTGATGTTAAATTGTTATCGTTGAATTTGAATTCTTCCCAAGATAATAAAATTAAATTGTGGTTTTAAGAGAATTTTTTATTGATGAAACCGAAGTTCAGTGATTATAAAAAAAATTAGGCCGTTGATGGACAGATGAAAATGAATTTAATATGTTATAGTTGAATCTTGTAAAATGATGTTTATTTATTCTTGAAGAATGAATCAAATCATTTGTAGTTTGTTTACAAAACAGTTAAGTCGTATACTCGTGCTTATAAAAGTAATCAATATATTTTATCTTAATATACTTCTTTATTTATACATAATTTTAAATCTGTCTTTTCTTTTCTTTTTTTTTTTGAGATCAGCGAGAATTTCTTTTCTCTCTCGGAACTTTTTTATTTGTACTGACCTTTTTTGTCGAGCGTTTAAAGTTATGAAAGAACTGATCTTAATTTATAAAATATGTTTTTTACAAACTATATCTAACGTCACAAATCTTGATCAAAAGAAACATCAACTTTGTTGACCCCTGCCGTTGCAACATCCGTTAGCAAACCCAAAAACCCTATAACATTACTTGTTGCTCAAGCAAGTTATACAACCCAATACAAAGCTTACTATATCTTATATCTATAACCAATATAATACGATAGAGATCAGCAACCTTTGACTTGTTAAGTATTTACCGAAGTAATCTGACGGAAATACTCTTTATATATCACTTAATATAACACAGAAAGTGTATATCAACTCGTTTTCTATCAGTGTTACTTTATCAAACATTTGAGAAACACCAAACAAATTTGCTAGCTCAAAAAGTCTTATATTCAAAAATTTATAAATTAAAATATGGCCGTAGTCAAATCGAGGCTATAAGAAGAGGTTCAAAGATGACACACGTGCATTTCTTAACTTATGGTGTGTGTAATTTGAATTATTACGTGGATCATTGTGGTTCAGCTTTTTGTCATTTCTACTAATTGATTTTGGACCATACCTTTTTGAAGACATTCCGGATTTTGTTAGGAAATCAGGCGAGTGTAATGTACTTACAGTAGTGTAACATGTCACATGCATAGTTTTTACGAAATTAAATGCACACGCTTGTACATCTTTAATTCGACATGTATGTAGTTGTATAGCTTTAATGTATATTCATTTTCCAATAATATTAGGTTTTTTGGTATATTAGCTGTTAGAGAAATTTCATCGACCAATTACTATTTCTTTTATGAAATGTGGATCATGGACCCATATAAATTATGCGAGGAGACATCTTCCATATCAATGGATCAGATGAGTCTCAAAATCTTCTAAGCACAGAAAAAACAATTTCACCTTGACCAGATAACGTCTTGGGATTAGACACCTCATACACACCTCTCGGGGATAAGGATTAACTTAAGACATCATTACATTTGCTTCACCAAACGCGTGGAGTAGGAAAATGATTTGACATAAAAAAAAAAAGTTTCGAAAATTACAGGAGTATCCATAATTTTCCACAAGACTTACTCATAGTTAATTTTTAGATATTCATTTCAAAAGTATCTTTTTATATCTAAAAACAATATCAAATTTAAAACACAACAGAACCAATCACTTTATGCTACAGTTAAATTACATCAATTTAATTTGACAATAATATTGTTGTAATAAAATATTTTTAAAAACAAAACAATTATCCCTATAATGATCATTTCAATAACATTTTTTTTTCTCCCAAACACAAATTACAAAAATCTTATTCTAAACTTTAATCAACATTTTATCTACCTTATTTTTCTAATTTCAAAAATTGATTTCTAATCAAAAAGTTTCTACTTTCATAATATTATGGTTCTACCCCTGACCTAAATCGGAGGGTCCACATTTGTATCTGATAATCATCTAACCTCTTCTTTAGGAAAAGAGAGCATTGACCTTTTTTTCCTATGAGGTAATAGGACATTCTATCTTGGTATATCCAAAAGTTCTTATAGTCAATCCACTTGAGTTCTTTTATTTTTACTAGACGACACTCATTCATATAGCTCAACACTTATGACACTGCATATCCTTTTACTGAAGAGCCTTAATCACTTTCAGACCATAAATTCTTTCCACTTGATCTGTCATATTCTTCTCTTTGAACGCGATCTAGAATCCTGTTAGGACCTTTTTAAACACATTTTAACATTTTATTGAAATTTCTAGCTATTAGACTTACATTGTCTTCAAATTTCTGAATTCTTTCTTCATCCTTATTTGCTGAGAAGTCGATACCTTAAGTTGATTTTGGTAGATCCTCAACTCTTTCCATCTCATCTGCCTCAAGGAGACCTACAAGTTTATCAAACTTCATATCAGCAATGTTTATAGCCACTTTCAAAACTGTGTAAGCAGATTATTTGGTTGAGAAGCATCTGACAATTTTTTTTTACTAGCTTCTTTTTTTTTATATTTCTTTTCCAAAACAGAAGCTTCATTAGCTATGGAGATAATCTTAGTGGAAAAGCTAGCTACATACATATATGTGCCATCTGGAGATTCTCAGATCGAGATACCACGTAATCTATTCGAATTCTTTTAACATTTGTATCACCTTCATAGTAATTTATCAGAGAGTCACAAGCTTCTTTCATAGATTCACACATTTGTATGATTTTGAATTGATCAACATCCACTGTAAAAAAATGGTTGAAATTGCTTTTGAATTGAACTTCGAGGTGTTTTTTTATGCATGAGTCCACTTGTCCAATGGCGAGTTTCTTGATAGTCTTCATCGTTTGATTCATAATCTTAACATGTAGCTCGAAAAATCTTTCTAAATAGGTAACCCTATTCCGATATCAAATGAAAACCCTAGACTATAGATTATTGATTAAGACATAAAGAAATAGTAAAAAAATTTACTCTTTATTAGGAATCACTAGAACAATCTTACAAGATCTTGTTCAATCAGATTGGCACGACATCACAACATTGATTTACCACTGACTTATCTTTAAATATACCCAAAACTTTACCGTACAACAACAATTGCACTACTCTCTCAATTCACTCACCAAAAACCCTAATCACACTTTTTGCTCCTCAGTTTTCATGTTGTAAACCTTCTTCCTTTGATCACTTATATATTTCCACAAGTATTGAAGATCTCCAAATATCCTCTCTTCTTTTTTCTAACAAATGAATCTCTAAATCACCAATCAAATATCTTCCTCGAGCTTCAAACATACTTTTTTATACACCAATCAATGTCTTCCACGTAAGTGTGCTCCTCTTAGATGAAAGCCACATCATCTCAATTGTTATTTGTAACACACCACAATTAGTTGTGTAACATATTTTCAGAAATCTTGAGTGTACAATGTCTTTGTTGTAGGGTTTGTTGTAGGGGTGTGATAAACTTTAGAGCTGGTATGATGGACAGTGGTATAGGCCACTTATGAACATTAGTGGGGAGATTAAGGAGTTTAAGGAGTCTTATTTGATACATACATATTTTTTATGGGGTGATGTTAGTGAGTTAATATTAGCGTAGGACTTATGTTTATGTTTGATGATCCTGTGGTTTAAGTTTAATTTGTTGATCCTTAGAATCTATTTTTATTGGATAATCAAATTACTGATATCTCCTTTTTATAGATATAGAGGAGTTGTGGAAATATAAGTTTTGGTATGGTATTATCCTTTTAAAATTTTTCTTTTATTTTATGTTTTTATTTGAAATTTGGGATTTTTAAAAAATTTATGTTAATATTTAAAAGTTTTATAAGATATTTATGTTTTGAAAATTATAAAATTTATTAAATAAATATTGAGAAAGATTGATAAAAAAGATCCAGGGGACTGAGTATGATACCAACTTATAATCGAGCTACTCATAATATATTATTATACTTTTATTGAACGAAACAATATATTATACTTTTATTGAACGAAACAATATATTATACTTTTATTGAATGAAACCGGATAACAAATAGTTGAAAGAAGAAAAAGAAAATCATATCACAACCTCGTGTCATCGACTCATCGTGTGGTAAGAGGTAGAGAAGTTCTCTTACCTTGTTTTTCTTTTGTTGGGACCTTTACTCCTTTGACCCTAAGAGAAAGAAACGGCTAGGATCTCGCGTACGCAACTGGCGGAGACAAATCAGGACCGTTGAAATAAAAAAATGAAACGCGTCCAAAAATCTCAGTGTCCCATCTTTGTCCCCTTGCCTCTCACTTGCCCCCTCATGCTCCCGACAACGTCATAATGCCCATCTCTCTCTCTCTTTAACCCTAATCTCAATGCAAGTTTCCTTATATAAACCTCTCTCTCTGCCTCTCCATTTCTCAAACCCAACAAAAACTCCATCGCATTTCAAGGATCTTATCACAAACCCAAGAAGAAGAAGAAAGATCAGTTAAAGAAGAGGTTTTCTCCAAGTTGAAACAAGAAGTATAGAGAGAGAATATGGCGTATGAGGAAGTCATCAATGGGCTTAACCTTAAGGATACAGAGCTTCGTTTGGGATTGCCCGGAACAGAAGAAGAACAACAACTAGAGGTTTCTTGTGTCAGAAGCAACAAGCGCCAGTTTCATCAGACCACGGACGAACACAACCTAAAAGAAGAAACTTCTCCTCCTGCCAAGTAAGTTGAGATCTGCAGTTCTATCTTCTGTCCAAATTTAGACATTATTCTTATTATATTCATTCGCAACAGCGTATTAATGATGAATCTTTCTTTGTAAACTTCAGAACACAAATCGTTGGATGGCCTCCGGTGAGATCCTACAGGAAGAACAACAACAAAAACGTTAGTCATGTGAAAGTGAGTATGGATGGAGCTCCATATCTCCGTAAGATAGATCTCAAGATGTACAAAAACTATCCTGAGCTTCTAAAGGCACTCGAAAACATGTTCAAGTTCACAATTGGTGAATATTCTGAGAGAGAAGGATACAAAGGATCTGGATTTGTACCGACTTATGAGGACAAAGATGGAGACTGGATGTTGGTTGGTGATGTTCCATGGGATATGTTCTCCTCTTCTTGTCAGAAACTCAGAATCATGAAAAAATCCGAAGCTCCTGCCTTATGATCCTGTTTTCAAGAAACCCTTTAGATCTAGAAAAGTTTGGTGTAAAGAAAGAAAAAAAAAAAGTTATGTACAATAGAGATACACATACATACTTTGTAGATGTAAAACTATATTATTAGTCTGTAAGATCAATTTTGATTATACAAGTTTGTATTTATGCTCACAGATTCCAACGATTTTCATACAGAGGCATCTACCATATAGACATTCAAAAATATGCATATATGTAGTGTCTACAATTGGCTTATAATTGCCACTATAACCAATAAAGTTTGGAAGATAATGAAAAATATAATATCTCGAATATGAAATTGGGAAAATATAATGGATGTGACATCGAAAGTTTGTAATTTTTTTTTTTTTTCGTTTAAAATTAGATGGCGAGAATCTTTACTCACCCAATCACTTGCTCTACCAGTTTGGGATTTGACTTCCGCTCTTGCCATCTTCATCTTCATCTCCGTCGCCTAATTTTCACCCAAAGTTTCACTCTTTCACACACTCAACCTTCGTAAGCTCTACGTCTTCTCCTTCTCTATTGCTCTCTCGATATCTGTCTTTTGTATTTGTGTTACTATAACGAATTGATTGTGTTGCTTTTGATGGGTATTTCAATTTGATTGTTCTCAATCCCAAAGTTTCATTCTTTGATCGAATTTGAAGCAAAGGATATCTGATTTTTATATTGGTTGGTTTTTAAACTTATGGATACTTGAATCGTTAGAGATTTGTGGGTTGACTTGTTGCAGTTGCAAAGCTTTGATTCGAAGAGTTGCAGCCATGGCTTCTTCTGGAATTGACTCAGCAAAGCAAGTGAATGTTGGCTTGGACCCAACTACTGAGGAAGAGTATGCCACACAGTCAAAGCTACTCAAAGACTTCATAAATATTCCCAGCATTGACAAAGCTTGGATTTTCAACTCTGGTTCTGGTAATGACTCTTACATATCCAAGTTAGGAGCTTTGAAATCAAGATTGTGAAAAGTCTTTTAATTTTGCAAATCATCTGACCAAATGAAATGATGATTTCACTTTTCAAATGTTTTATACTGCAGGTTCTCAGGCAATGGTTGCCATGAGTCAAGCAAACCTTTTGGCTAATAAAAGGAGGAAGTTTATGTTATCTGGTCATATCTCAAAAGAAAGTAGTAACCAATCTGTGAACTTTCACTGGGCGCCATTTCCCATTGAGATGACTGGCGCATCGGCTTTTGTACCGTCTCCATCGGGTCTGAAGCTCCTTGTAATTCGAAATCCTGAAAACGAATCTCCTACAAAGTTTGAGATTTGGAGTTCGTCTCAGCTAGAGAAGGAGTTTTTTATTCCACAGAAAGTTCATGGCTCTGTATACGTCGATGGATGGTACCGCACTTTTTTCCTTGGCGGATTTTAAAGACAAGTTCTTGGAGAAGTAGAGAAGTTCAGTAAGGCTTGTGTATGTATGATGCAGGTTTGAAGGGATCTCTTGGAACTCAGATGAGACTCGTGTTGCTTATGTCGCTGAGGAACCATCTCTTCCCAAACCTACATTTGACCATCTAGGTTATTACAAGAAAGAAAATTCTTTGGACAAGGATATTGGAAGCTGGAAAGGTCAAGGAGATTGGGAAGAGGAATGGGGAGAAGCATATGCCGGAAAAAGGCAGCCTGCGCTGTTTGTTATCAATGTTGACAGGTTTCACCAATCTCTCCATAAGAAATGAACAAGTACTCTTTACATTTTCTGATTGTTGTCCCTCTTTTTCTGCTGGCAGTGGAGAGGTCGAGCATATCAAAGGAGTTCCAAGATCGATAAGTGTTGGACAGGTTGTTTGGAGTCCAAACAGTAAAGGCTCAGCTCAGTATTTAGTTTTTGCTGGATGGTTAGGAGATAAAAGAAAGTTTGGTATTAAGTACTGCTACAACAGACCATGTGCCGTATACGCAATTAGACTTGCAGACGTTTCATCGGGATCGGATGAACCAAAGTGAGTGTTTCGCTTCTATAACTCAATAGAAGACAACTTAATCATTCCTTATTTCCGAAATGTAGTTGATAAAGTTTGTCTTTACTTGTGTTCCAGAAATGATGCTAACGAAGCATTCCCTATTCATAATTTGACTAAGAGCATAAGCAGTGGTTTTTCTCCACGGTTCAGGTTTACATCTTATGAAATTATTTCCTTGTCTTTTAAAATTATGTATTTACTAAAAGCATTTGTTCTCCTTGTTACTCTGTTCATAACTGAGCTATCTTACACAAAATATGTTACCACTTTAATAATTTTTCCTTCTCTCACAGCAAAGATGGCAAGTTTCTTCTGTTTGTATCCGCAAAGACTGCTGTTGATTCCGGAGCGCATTGGGCAACCGAGTCACTTCACAAGATTAATTGGCCAAGTGATGGGAAACTTCCTGAGTCAACAGATATTGTTGATGTGGTGAGATTATACGGACATTTTTCTCCCTATAGAGGCTTCAACCTTTCTTTGAGCCACTTTTAGTTTCTTTACAAATCATAAATCTTTCTACACAAAAAGTAGTTGTCTTCAGAATGGTAATTAAACTATAATTCTCCAACTGTTATTTGATATATTCAAATATATCTTTTTATGCAGATTCAAGCTGTGAGTTGTCCTGATGATGGTTGTTTCCCGGGGCTCTATGTTACCGGCCTTCTGAGTGATCCGTGGCTGTCGGATGGACATACTCTTATGTTGTCTTCCTACTGGCGCAGTTGTAGAGTAATACTCAGCCTGAATTTGCTAAGGTAACTGATGAATAGATATGAAAAAGTTTCCAAATTATCTTCTTCTGCTGCGCTAACTGATAATAAAATTTTATCTTGGGGAATTACAGTGGTGAATTGTCACGTGTCAGCCCTCATGATTCAGATTATTCATGGAGCGTTCTCGCGCTAAACGGTGATGATATTGTTGCCGGTAACATATTTGAGCAAGCTCTTAATCTCAGTTACTAACTATGATAATGTCATCTTAAACTTAAACACACACCAGGCTTGAAACAACATTGTATTTTTTTTCTTTTCTGAGTAGTGTCTAGCAGTCCAGTGAGTGTTCCTGAAATTAAGTATGGAAAGAAAGTTCTTGATCCAGCTGGGAAGCCTTCATGGCAGTGGTCAAACATCCAAAAACCAGTATTTAAATGCTCTGAGAAGGTAAATCATATTTGCCAAATCCTCTTGATGCAAATGATGCTAAGCTTTTTTCGGTATTCATCTTTTTGTTTACACCGCTGCAGGCCACGTTAAGGCTTTCATCTCTTCAGTTTGAAATTCTAAAAGTTCCAATCAGTAACGTTTCTGAATGTCTTACCGAAGGTACTTTAACACTTAATCTAGCTTTTACAAAAAAAGATATTCATTTCAAGTTGTTTGTTAATTTCGTTTTGGGTTGCTAAACTTTCTGACTTTATTTCCATATGATCAACACATGGCAGGGGCCAAAAAACCTATTGAAGCTATATATGTATCGTCTTCAAAGGCTAAAGAGAATGGAAAATGTGATCCTTTAGTTGTTGTCATCCATGGAGGCCCTCATTCGGTTGCACCATGCAGCTTCTCCAGGGAGTTGGCGTATCTATCCTCAATTGGATACAGTCTGCTGATTGTAAATTACAGGTTCGCTTACGAGCATACAGCTCCATTTTCCACTAAGTTCATAAACAACCTCCTGAGATCCTAACTTGTCTTTTTTTTCTGGTCATTCATTTGAATGGAAAGGGGTTCGTTGGGATTTGGGGAAGAAGCTTTGCAGTCTCTACCTGGGAAAGTTGGATCACAGGTGCTTTATTATATATGCGTCTGTAGTGTCACTTCTCTTTCTTCTGACTTGCAATCTTCTTAATTTTGTTAGCTTCTCTGATACAGGACGTGAACGATGTGCTCTCAGCTGTAGATCATGCCGTTGAACTGGGACTTGCAGACCCGTCTAGAATAACTGTGCTAGGTGGTTCTCATGGTGGGTTTCTGACCACACACTTGATTGGCCAGGTACTGTAGTTTACTCACCTTGAAAGTGATGCCACCGGAATAGATATCATCATCCTTACACCAAAGTTTTGCTATAGGCTCCGGATAAATTTGTGGCAGCAGCTGCAAGGAATCCTGTATGCAACATGGCATCAATGGTTGGGATTTCGGATATACCTGATTGGTGTTTCTTTGAAGCCTATGGTGACAAGACTCACTATACAGAAGCTCCCTCACCTGAAGATATGTCTCGGTTTCATCAAATGTCTCCTATAGCACACATCTCAAAGGTCAAACCACACCACTTACGTTCTTTCAATAAGTTTGAAGACGTTTATTCAATGGTTCTTCTTGTGTATTTTACTTTCCGCAGGTGAAAACACCCACTTTATTTCTCTTGGGAACTATGGATCTTCGTGTTCCCATTTCAAATGGATTTCAGGTAAGATCAACCTGCAACTTGTTCAAGTTTGCAGATCCAAACTCATTGGTAATGTTGTTTAATCCAGTATTCTTTTTTTTTTTGTATAGTACGTGAGAGCGTTAAAGGAGAAAGGAGTTGAGGTTAAGACTCTTGTCTTTCCCAATGACAATCATCCCCTAGACAGGTAAAAAAAACAAAAGCTGCCATTTTTTGTTGTTGTTCATAGCTAAAGAAGCATCTTTGTGAGAAAGTTTTGAGTTTGTAAAACATGTTTTGCATCTTGTGATTGTTTATTTTGCAGACCACAGACGGATTATGAAAGCTTTATCAACATTGCTGTCTGGTTCAACAAGTACTGCAAGCTGTGAACACGTGACTTTCGTTTTCCCGAAATACTCGGTTTGTTTTGCGTATTAAGTGAAGTGAAAATAAAAGAACTTTTAAAATAAAAGATAGTCTGGTTCACTGAGTTATAGCCTTGCTTAGCTTTGATTGCTTGCAACAAAGACTTGACTTCCAGTTCAAACTTACGAGCAAGGGTACTTTCAGTTCATTTATAAATCTTTTGAAGACAATGTAGCTTGGATGGTGCTTTCTGCAAATCTAAAACGTAATGGGGGAAATTAAACTCCTGAAGACTTGGTAATAACATTCACTGGTCTAAAAATCTAGGCAGTCAAATATATAAAAAATATAATGATAGAAAAAAATAAAAGTCCCCATTAAGGTTCTATAATTTATTATTAGCACTTATCTAATTTTTTTAACATTAATAATATATTGACAATTTTATTTAGAAAAATCTCTTTATTATTTGAAAATTTGAGATTAATAACTTATTTATTACTTGTGTCTACTATTTAGACATTATATCATCACTATTTTTACTAAAAAAAAACTAAAAGAAACGAACCTAAGATGCAACTCATTGGTTTAAGATTAAATTACGATAAAAAAAAAACTTACCTATAAAAACAACTAATAACTATAGCATTAATAAATATCATAAGCAACTCATTGCTTAATATCTACTATTAATTTTTGATATTATTAATAACATATTAATATTTAATATGTGAAAAAATTAATTTACCAAACTTAATTTACTATATAAAAGATGAATAACTTTTTACAGCTTATTGTCACCTCATTATTTGAAGATATGACACGTGTTCGAGTAAATTTGTAAACCCTCGCTTAATTTAATGATCTAGATCACTCAGCTGATCTGGATCACTCGATTTGACCTAGCCGATTTTTTCTCAAAACACGCGTTTCACGTTCTCGTAGTAATAATATTTTCACAATCTTATTCCAAATTAATTCTTTGTTATTTTAGGTTTTGGCATGAAAAACTCTTTAAATATCTGGAATATTATTAATAACGTCCTGATAATTTTACGCGGGAGAATACCGAACTTTTAAACATTGTTATTACCTTTACAATTTTATGCGGAAAACTTTTTTTTCGGGACAAAACCATCTCCAACATCTAATTGACATCTACCCAAATATTTTGAATCCTAGACGTAAAATCGTTTGTTATGGAATTTTTGAATATTAATATCTTTACAATTTTCATAGGAAATTTTCTTCTTAATTATTTCAAGTTTTGGAATTTCATTTCGGGTTTTGGAATAAAACTGATAACATACAAGGAAAAAAATCCCTATTAGAAAAAAAAAAGGAAATAAGAAGAGACACATGAAAGACTGCTGTATTTTACAAACTGACTGCTGAATTTTACATATTGATGTTCATTTTTTTTTTTTCCTTTTTCTGAACTACAAAATTGACTGCTGTATTTTACATAACCGAAACTTAAAAGTTAAGCCAAGTCATTTTCAGCATTTTCAGATACGTCACTGTAAGGTGCTTCATTGTGCCATGAAACAACAATGTCCTCAAGCTCCACAATTATCTCCGACCAATGAGACTCTTCCTCCTCCTCCAAACCATCCACCAACTTCATCTCCGCCACAACCAAACCTTCCACCAGCTCCACCGCCTCACACACCACCGTCGTTCTCCCTTTACTCAACCCCACAACCCTCGCTTCACTCTTCTCTTCCACTCGAAACCCTAACTTCTCCCCTACCGTCTTTGCCTTCTCCACCACTCCTTCCGCCGAGACCTTAGCAGTGAACCTCGTCTCCTTCCTCTTCCTCCTCTCGAACAGCCCCGAGAGATCCCATGCCGTTGATAACGAGATCAAATCAAACGCTGTGACCGCACCAGAGTTCAACTTCCCCAACCGATCATCCGATTCCAAGACACTGGATTGAACCTCGGTGGTTTCTAGGGACTTCTTGAACCATTTGGTTTCAGTCACAGCTTCAATACTCATCCTCGTGTCTGGATCCGGATCGAGCAACTTGTAGATGATGGATCGAGCCCGTTTCGAGAGCCAGCTCGGGAACTTGTAGTCTCTCCGTTGGATCTTCCTGTACATTGTCACAATGTTTGAATCGTCAAAAGGAACGTAACCTGCGAGAAGAACGAAGAGGAAGACACCACACGACCAAGAATCAGCCTTCACGCCGTCGTAAGCTCTCCGAGCAATCACCTCCGGCGATGTGTAAGCCGGCGTGCCGCAAAACGTCTGGAGCATTCCGGTGCTGGTACGGTGCTCCGGCAAAGCGGATAAACCGAAGTCGGAGACTTTGAGGTTTTCGTCCTTGTCCAGGAGGAGATTCTGCGGCTTCACGTCACGGTGAGTGATTCCTTCTCGGTGGCAGAAAGTGAGCGCCGAGGCTAGCTGCTGGAAGTAGCGACGCGCCTCCGGTTCTTGGAGGCGGCCGGAACGGAGGATCTTGGTGAAAATCTCTCCGCCGGTGGCGAGTTCCATGACGATAAAGATCTTTGTTTTAGTGGCCATGACTTCGTGGATTTTGAGGACGTTAGGATGGTGTTGGAGGCGGCGCATAGCTTCGATCTCACAGATGATCCTTGTTTCCAGGCCGGCCTCGGTGGTTTTCTTCTTGTCGATGATTTTGACGGCCACAAGTTCGTCGTTTTCGATGGATCGGGCCACATGGACTTTGGCAAAGCTGCCGCTGCCGAGCCGGCGACCCAGTTCGTATTTACCGAGGAGAATGGCTCCTTGGGTTATTTCTGGTACTCGTTGAGTTCTAAAGCCCATACGTTTTGATGGTGGCTGTGGCGGAAATGGTGACGGAGGGAACATGAAATAATCTTTTAAGATGTTTCAGGGACGTTAGATATTATGACAGCGACTGTGTTTTCAGTTTATGTTTTTATAGGGAAAGACTAAAAGAGCTATCATTGCTGGACATAGTGTGAGACTGGTAAGAATTGTGTGAGTGGTAATAAATGTGTGATGGTGGTAAAAACTGAATTACCTAAGTATAAAAATTATCAACTATACAAACATAAGTGGTACAAAAATGTTAGCACATAAAAAAGGTAAATAAATGGTGTTATATTTAACAGTTTTGACTACAAATTATGCAAAAATGTTTTAATTTGTTTTGTTTTAGTTTGTACCATAAAAATAACTAGTTGAGATTCAATTTTTAAGTCACATTTGAGACAGTCAAAACAAAAGTTGTGTATTTTGATTTGCATCTGAAATTTATTTTGATGGGAAACTTCCATAGTCAGAGACGTTAGACGACTAAACGAGTGGTAGAGTTAACAAATAACAATCATAATTGGATATTTTTTTCCAGTAATACGTTACTAGATACAGTTTTAATAGTCTTTTCTGACAATTGTGTATAGAGACTAATGGGTGAATGATATTAACTTAACATTTATTGCATTAGAATGGAAGGTTTTAATAATCATTAGTTATAAAAATCTGTGTAAAGAAGTCATTTAAATGCATCTTACATCAATGTTAGGAAAGGAAAATAATTCTACTTTTAAATTTAATTAATTTGTTTTCTACATTAATGTTAGGAAAAGAAAACATTTCTACTTCTAAATTTAATTTATTTATTTTGCACTCCTGTTAATTTTAATTAATTACAGTTTGTAAAAGCATAATAGGTATATTACAAATAGACCAAGAAATACAAACAAAACTATCAATTTAGTCATTTTAGTTACGAATAATTTTTTATCGACCATTGAACTTTATATGTAGTTCGCCAAAAGAATTTTACAATTTTAATATAGCCACTAACATTTTTCTTACATGTACACATGTTGAGATAACTGTTATGTGACAGCTATTCTTTTAAATTTCAACTTTTATTTAACTCATACCCATTTTGCAGCAAAATTAATGCAATTTCCCTCACAGTAACATGCCTAACTTACATGTCGAGATACACTCATGATAAGGAAAATCGTCTCATTCATTTCTTTCAGTCATTCCAATTACTTCTAGTCTTCCACTTAGATTTTTGTCGTCTACATTTTTATGTTATTATATGTGTGATTCTTGTATATATATTACATATGCTGATGTTAACTACATTAACAATTAGTCTCATATATGTACATTTATCGTTCTTAGTTTGGTGATTCCACATGAGGATCCGCTAGTACTTATCCTGTAATAAATTTTCTAGAAAAGAGTCAAAGTACTGTCCACATAACAACTTCAAGTCTTAAACGGTACAAATATTTTTTGACATAACACCTTCTTCCATGACTGCATCTAACCAAAAAGACTCCACCATTTATTTTTTGAACATTAACAATATCTTCATAATTTTTCGTGGGAAGTTTTTTTTTTTTTATTATATTGAGTTTTGGGATCAAAAGTGCTCCTAAAACTTCCAATTAGCACTAAGATTATCTTAACAATTCGATCTGTTCGAGAAAATTTCCCTGTTAATTTGGATTTGGGAGATGACACTTAAAAGAGATTTCACTAATCTTCATTTTATTTATTAACTAAAAATTAACTAATCTATTTTACAAAATTGAGCCTTGAAAGTTAAGCTAAGTCATTTTCAACTTTCTCAGATACGTCATTGTGCCATGAAAGCACAATCTCTTCAAACTCTACAATTAGCTCCGACCAATGAGATTCCTCCTCCTCCTCTTCACCTTCAGCCACCTTCACCTCCGCCACAACCAATCCTTCCACCAGCTCCACCGCCTCCACCACCACCGTCGTTCTTCCTTTTCCCAAGCCAACAACCATCGCCTCCTTCTTCTTCTCCACTCTATACCCCAACTTCTCTCCTATCGTCTTCGCTTTCTCCACCACTCCTTCCGCCGAAACCTTGGCCGTAAACCTCTTCTCCTTCCTCTTCCTACTCTCGAACAACCCCGACAGATCCAACCCCGCCGATAACGAGATCAAGTCAAACGCTGTGATCGTACCACTACTCTGTTTCGCCAGTTGATCATCCGATTCGAACACACTACACTGAAACTGAGGTGTCTCTAGTGACTTCTTGAACCATTTTGTTTCAGTTACAGCTTCGATGCTCATCCTCGTGTCTGGATTCGGGTCGAGTAACTTGTAGATGATGGACCGAGCCGGTTTCGAGAACCAGCTCGGGAACTTGTAGTCTCTCCGTTGAATCTTCCTATACATGGTGACAATGTTTGAATCCTCAAAAGGAACGTAACCTGCAAGAAGAACGAAGAGGAAGACACCGCACGACCAAGAATCAGCCTTTACGCCGTCGTAAGCTCTCTGAGCAATCACCTCCGGCGCTGTGTAAGCCGGCGTGCCGCAAAACGTGTGGAGCATTCCGGTGCTGCTACGGTGCTCCGGCAAAGCAGACAAGCCGAAGTCGGAGACTTTGAGGTTTCCTTGCTTGTCCAAGAGGAGATTCTGCGGCTTCACGTCGCGGTGAGCGATCCCGTCTCGGTGGCAGAAGGTCAGCGCGGAGGCGAGCTGCTGGAAATAGCGACGGGCCGCTGGTTCTTGAAGGCGGCCGGAACGGAGGATTCTGGTGAAAAGCTCTCCGCCGGCGGCGAGCTCCATGACGAGATAGATCTTTGACTTAGTGGCCATGACTTCGTGGATCTTGAGGACGTTAGGGTGGTGGTGGACGCGGCGCATCGCTTCGATCTCACGGATTATTCTTGGTTCCATACCGGCATCGGCCGTTTTCTTCTTGTCGATGATTTTGACGGCCACGAGTTCGCCGGTTTCGATGGAACGAGCTACATGGACTTTAGCAAAGCTGCCGCTGCCGAGCCGGCGACCGAGTTCGTATTTACCGAGGAGAATGGTCCCTTGAGCTCCAAAGCCCATAGTTGGTGGTGGTGGTGGTGGTGGCGGAGGGAGCATGAGATTATTTTGTTTAAGAGGTTTGAGGAGATGTTTGATTATGGTGACTGTTTTTACTATTTTTATAAGGAAAGAAAAGAACTTTCCATTGGTGGCATATTACTATATATGTCATTATGGTAAATACTTTTGTCTTCTAACAAATTTTCTTAGAGTAGGAGCCAAACTAAAGTCTCTTGTCTGAGGAACAACTTCCAGCTTTCAACTGTGTAGAGGAAATAATTGTATTAGTGAACCGGATGATTGAAATTAGATTTGGGCGTAAGCTTTCACTAATAACATGGAATCAAATGGTACAAGAGATGAATGAACCAAGTGAAAAATGTTTTTTTTTCTTTGATGATTCATATATAAAAGTACAATATGGTATACAAATGGAGTATTTCAGTGATCGATCTACACTGAAATGGGTTTTATCTTTCGAAGTTACTTGTTCGATAAATGAGCTTAAAATGGCTTTGATAACATTATTTTTACTACTCTTTCTATGGGTACATTTCGTTTACGAGATCCAACACCAACAAACAATATAAATATTATCATTTTCCTAACCTCTTGCATGTCTGCTGTCTGCATTGTAGAAGAGAAAAAAAGACATTACCATTTGTTTCTTTCGACCAGAAGAAAACAATGTGAAAAATATTAAAAGATGTATTCATTTAAATATAAAATTATCAAGGACTATTTTATTTGTTTGCTTACACATTACTGTTTTTTTTTTTGTTCAAAGTTTTCTTTGCTTACATTATTGTTTCATGTCAAATAACAAGGAGTAGCTCTTTAATAATTTATTTATGCTAATCACCACGTTTTCTTTCATATAGCTGGTGTGTATAGCTATCAAAATATATAATTTAATTTTTTCCTTCTACAAAAACAAACTATATAATTTGATTTTTTTTTTTCAAAACTATATAGTTTGATAAGATATAAAATTATTAATCCGTCCATGACACAATTATTATCAAGGTCTAGTTTTAAACGTCCCATCAATTTCAACAGTTAACAAGGCTGCGTGAAGATTTTTCCGTAAAACCTCAAAAGCCAATGCTCAAAGTTGACAAGTAGGCAACAACAGCTTCATTGGATTATATACAAAAAGAAATCATAAAAATATCTTCTCTTTTAAGTCGTAAATTTAACTTTTAAAAGTAACTTGGGCCTTATCACATAAAACATTATAAATCAATATCCATGTTTTACGAATACATTGTACTAGACTAGTAGTAGTAGTAGTTATCCAAAACAAAAGATTACATTGTAAAACAACAATTATTCCCAAAGTAATAATTCAAAATTTAGAAAAATATCTCATTGTCGTTTAATCACTTTCACTTATCATGTTTTATAGAAAGAAATCTCTAATCTTGATTCTATTGGTCATTTGGAGTTGGAATTCATATTTTCCATTTTTTTTTCAAATTACATTATCAAAACGGTCCACATCAGTAGGACCCATCTCTTAAATATATTATCTTTTGAAGTCTTGTAGTAGTTCACAGTCAAGATATCCCACCTGACGGTTAAACTTGTAATAAAATTCTACTAATTAATTTTGTCGTCATGCAAATAAACAAAAAAAAAAATTAAAAATAAATAAACTAAATTTTTTATAACAAGGGTATTTACGTCATTTGGTGAAGGCGCTCCCTTGCTCTTTCCTCGTGAGCCGTCTCCGGGCTTACCAACTCACCAACATGAAAGAGACTGTCTCCAGAAACCGTAAAGATTGTCGAGAGGCAGATCAACGGTTTTAATTTAGCCACGTCATCGAATGTTGTGGGCCCTACTTTAAGAAATCAAAGTAACGGGAAATAAAAAGTAGGCAAAGAAGGCATGCAAATTGACGTTTTTATTGGATTTTTTTCCCCACTCGACTTTGGCATATTCCTCTTAACTAAACCGCACTAATATAAGTCCATATTTAAAGTTTAGTAGCTTGGAAAAAAGTTTCCTCATGCATATTTGGAATCTTATGATGTAGTCAAAAATATCTTGGAAATTGTATTATATTGGTAGTGGAAAGAATAATAATTATATTTGAATTTCTAAAGGGAGCCAAAATTTGAGAACAAGATAAAATATATGAAGGATTCAGGTAGAATGAATTTTACCTAAGCGACACTTTTATTTATTACGAAGGATATATTTTACCGTTTATAAACATACATAGACACAATGATAATATTATTACAAAACCACTAGATTACATTTTTACCTCGATTAGGATGATTATTATATATATAATGAATTAGGTGGAACATATGATTACAGGGAAGGTTAAGAACGAGTTTAAATCTCTGTTTCCTACCAATACAATGTTGTTGTATAGTGTATTGGTGTGTGTTGTCCTATCTTAAATCATATAAGGTGAAATGTAAGGCAGCAATGAAATGGTACGTTGGTTTTATAATGTTTTAATAAATAAGATTACTATAATAATTAATCTTATAGACAAGTTAGGCGAGGCTGTTCATGGACATATGGACATCATCGCCCAACAGTTTGGCTTTAATTTAATTGGTGGGATGCAAAATAATTATTTGTCTTATTTGAATATTAGTTAGTCTTAATGCCCGTTTCAAAAAAAAAAAAATGTAATAGGAGTATTAGTTAGTATTGAATATAGTTTTTTTCTTAATGTATATGACCTATAGTATTAATTCACTTGTCAGGAAATACAATAAACAAAACCAATAATGCTACAATTATGATTTTTAATCTTTGGGATCACTGAGACGTATTTGAAATTGCCATAATGCTTAACTCAGTCGTTTAAAGATGGTTTGGTATGTTCATATTTTATCTCCTTTAGTTCTGCTTAAAGCAGGTAGCTTTGACAATACCTGTCTATGCAATATCTTATCACAAACTCTGAAAGACAATTTGTGCTAACTTGATGAGTGCGATAGCTAATTTCTGGTGAATTTTATTTGATAATATTTTTTGTTTTTTTTATGATTCAGGGGTAAATCCTAGGCCTATAAAAAGGTCCAAACTAATCCCCAAATCAATGGATAGACGCCCATCCCAGTTTTTCAAATGGACCAAAAGCAAGGACCCATATCCGTGTGAGTGTCCAAACAAATGTGATTTAGTTTTGCGCAGCAAGGGATTCGAACCCGAAACGTGTTAGCGTTCCAGACCCATCCCCTTACCACTCGACCACAAACGCTTGGACTTACTTGAACATGTTAGGAAAATACATTGATCAGTTGGGAAAGTTTTGTCGAGCAAAAGAGTAAACTGGACTTGAACTTAGAGTCACTGAATCTTTTAACCAAGCTTTGTTAGTTTAATAAGCTTAGCGAATTCTCCAAGTCTCTTTGTGTTTGTAATTTCAACTAATGAAAAGTAGGTATTTCTTTAATAATGACGTTTAAAGCTCTGTACTAGATTTTTGGCCATATTTTGTGTGGAGAAATGTGTTATATTGAAGAAAGTTGTTGGTTTAGGGACTTCAGCTAAGAATATGAAATGGTTAGTCCAAGTGTTGATTGACCATTGGATCAAAGCTGAAGAAAATTGTAACACATGGAGGAACTTTTTTTCTTTATGTTGATTGCATGGGTAAAAACCTAATTAATGTAGAGAATAGAGGTTGGAATAAAATTACTTGCTTTTTCTAGGATGATGTAAACAATATTTTGATTAACAAATCGGTGGTTGATCAAGAGGATTTGTGGTCATGGATACAACAAAAATGGTGACCTTTCGTCAAGTCAGGCTATTGGTAAGCCTTCCAAACCAACAAAGTGGAGATTAAGTCAAGAAGTTTCATAGTTACCACCCATCAACGATTTGATATGAACAATTCAAACGGATCCAGAAATCAAAATTCTCTTCTGAAAAGTGCTAAATGGAGCTATGATGGTGGAAGACAATCTGGTTCCTCGAGAAATGAAGCTGGACAACATATGACAAATTTGTGGGTTTATAGGTGCATCTTTGAATCATGTTCTTTTTTTTTCCTACACTTTTCTTAGGAATGTTTGGGCTCTTTAAGACATTCTTACTTAAATTAAACTTTTGATCAAGAATCACTTTTCTCAAACTCTCAACATCTCCCTACTTAGGGAAGAAGTAGAAAATTATCATATTAATTTACATAGATGCTTTCCTAGGATTTAATGAAGGATTTGTTACTAAAAGAATTGTTTCATTTTTGAAGGAAGAGTATTCTCAGCTTTGGAAACAGTTGAGAAACTAAGAGATGTAGGAATCGAACTTGCACCCTGTTAAACCTTATCGAAAGACATAACCACTACGCTACCAATAACATTTGTAAAATTGATGCCCTTAAATCTTTTATATTTGGCGCCTAAAGCATAAGCTTCTCCAGCTTTATGTTAGGACCGGCTCTGGCTGGATGATTCCTTTTTCACATGGTGGAGGCTATTGTAAAGAATCAAGCCACAACTGAAAGCTTGGTGATAAAAACAAAAAAAAGTGGAATCCTCCACGTGACTGTGGCTGAAATTCAATATCATAATATCTTCATGGTCTAAGAAAGCCAAATTTGGAGGGACGAGTTGGATAGTGAGAGATGCACAAGAGATAATTTTATGCACAGTAGGAGACCTTTCATTAATGTGAAAGACTTGAAAGAGGCAAAGTTTCTAAGTGTGTTTTGAAATATGGCGAATATGCACTTTCACAAACTTAATCGCCAATCGGATTACTTTTGCTATGGAATTCTAATAATTGGAGGAAGCTATAAACATATATATCGCAAGCTTGACCTTCTTTTTGTTATCTGGTTTTGGAGATCAGGTTCACTTTGAAGCCTATAAGATACTGGAGTTTAGAATTGGAAGGTCCAACATCAAATAGAAGTGCTCATCTCCTAATGCAAAGTGTCACAACGAAAAACTGTAGACGATCTTATGTTGTAGCAAGTCATTTGGTTTATCTAAATGAGATTTTTGGTAGTGATGTAGTTGGGGGGGCCTCTGTTTGATTTCGGTCTTATGGTCTTTTTGTCACTCTTTCATTTAATGTTTTTTTTTTTTTTTTTTATGATTGGGTGGATGGTCCAATATTACTAAGAGAGTGGTCTACACAATATTAGTTAGTATCATTTAATATTTTGTCGATAACTAACATTAAAATCAGGCATTATAATTTAATTAACTCGATTCCGTATTACTTTGGTGGGGTTTTCGGCTTATTCCCCTATGAACTTATTGTTGCCTGTTTATTTATACACGAATTATTAAGTCATGCCATAAACTATATAAACTAACTAAAATTTTAAATTTAATACATGATCTATTGAAATGTGGTCAATTTCAACAAAACCGTAACAAAAAATGATTTATCTAATATCGGTTGCTGACGTGTCATACACGTGGATGAACGGTTTGGTTCGGTTTGAGATTTGAGATTTGAATTTTTTTTTTACTAAAACGACGTCGTTTTGTTTGTTAAAAATTGGTTGAAATGTGTCTGAATGGAATCGAACCGTGGGCTACAGCTCATCTGCATAACCTACGCGCCACTGACTACTTAAGTCTTTTTGGCAT
The DNA here is from genome assembly GCA_900108845.1 of Iljinskaea planisiliqua. Lineage (NCBI taxonomy): Eukaryota > Viridiplantae > Streptophyta > Magnoliopsida > Brassicales > Brassicaceae > Iljinskaea > Iljinskaea planisiliqua. The sequence continues at coordinate 3,372,605 of FNXX01000006.1, read as the reverse complement.
TCTTACATTACAATAATATTTATTATATTTTCTATGAGAATAAATATAATTATTAATAAAACAAAAATAGATAAAAAAAACAAAATAAATTATCAATCTCTTCTTACTTTTTCCAATTTTTTTTTTCAAATCAGATTTAATTTAAAAATTTGAAAGAATTTTTTTTTCAAATTTATTAAAGAATTCAGAAGAGAACTCTTTTCTTTTTTCTAATTGATTTTGATGAAGAAAAAATTATCAAACAATCTAGATTTTGGGTGAATATTCGGGGTTATATATCATTGAATTAGTTAGAGATTCTTTAGAGGATATTGTGTATATCTAACCCAGAAAATACACATTGTCTCATTAATTACATAAAATTTATGATCTGAAATATTCACTCAAATTCTAGATTGTTTAATAAAATTTTATTCCTCAAAATCAATTAAAAAATAAATTCTTTTCGAATTCTTAATTAAATCTGATTTGAAAAAAATGATTTGTCCGAAAAAAATAAGAAGAGATTGATAAATTATTTTGTTTTTTAATCTGCTTTTGTTTTATCAATTAATTATATTTATTCATCTGATGAGCATATAATAAATATTATTGTAATGTAAGAATGCCAAAAAAACTTAAGTAGTCTAGTGGTGCATAGGTTATGCAGGTGAGTTGTAGTCCACGGTTTGATTCCATTCAAGCACATTTCATCTAATTTTTAACAAACAAAACGACGTCATTTTAGTAAAAAAAAAAAAAAAATTTCAAATCTCAAACCGAACCAAACCGTTCGTCCACGTGTATGATACATCAGCAACCGATATCAGATAAACCATTTTTAATTACGGTTTTGTTGAAATTGACCACATTTTAATAGATCATGTATTAAATTTAAAATTTTAGTTAGTTTATATAGTTTATGGCATGACTTAATAATTTGTGTATAAATAAACAGACAACAATTAGTTCATAGGAAAATAAGCCGAAAACCCTACTTTGGTGTATTAGTTTCTTTTACTAGTAAATTTACCAATATTATTACATAAGAGTATACAATTTTTTTTTTTTACAACAGTTCAATTCTCCTTTTTTCACACTAATAAGTTGAGTATGCCAATTCCAAAAACTTTTAAGAATTTTATTCGATCTTGGAAATAACCATAAAAATTTAATATTAGACGTTTTTAATATATGTATATATAAATAATTTTGGAGATAAATATGTTTTTAAAAAAAATATTTTTATACAAAATTACAAACAACTATAATACATTTCATAAGAACTAGCTTACTTTCAACGGAAAGTTATCTTAAAATACGACAAGACTTAATGAATTTAAAAAAAAAATAAAAAAGCTGGATATAACAAAATGATCTACAAAGCAACTTACATATTATATATGAAAAAATAGTGTAGCCTCCGAAAACTTAAAGAAAACTGCAGCCGCTCCGAAAATGATCAAAGGACAGTTGCAATTTACGCAAATAAGATTACAACCTTAAAACACATCTAAGCGAGTATTACCGTTACTAAATTAAGCAAAGATTAAACTTCAATACAAATAATGTCACATACGAACAGGCCCATGCCTATGTAAAATTTAGAAACGTTCGCCTACGGCCCCTAATTTTTCTTTTATAAAAATATCATGCTCTTAATTTTTGTTTTTAAAGTAATATATAAATAATGTTTTTAGAAGTTATGATGTGGGATAATGAGCAAAGAATAAAGACGCTTTGGGACGCTTTGGCGCTGCCGCACTCGAAGCAAAATATCTTTGCTATTTTCAGTTTGTATGCGTTCAAAAAGCAAACATTTGAATTTACATAAACTAGGGACCAACTACAACTTATTTATTTCAAAAGTATTTCGTTGTTGAAATTTAGACATTTCTAGTAGTAACATAAAGTCATTTCAAAATTATTTCATCATTGAAATTTATTTCCCATTAGAGTAAAATTTTCATTTCAGAGAAAAAAGAAATAAATGGCCAAATGGGTTTTAAGAAAATTGAGGAAATTGTCTCGTCTATTATCAGAAAAGACGTATATATATAAAGGAAAAAATACGTTAGTGGTGATTAAGAAAAATATATGTTTTGTTGGTTTTTCAATTGGTCGGTCCCAACTAAAAAATAAAAGTGATTTATTGTTGATCACTGTATATGTGGGATCAAACATAATATAACCTACAATTTTTGGTGATTTTTACTAATTTATATTCGAATTTTCTTATGTAGATTCTAGATGAGGACGAACGTAATTGTCGAATTTTCTCGGGTTAACATAAACACGTGATTGTTATGGAATTAATTTATAGTTTATTTAAAATATAATAAAATAAAATATAAATAAGAAAAGACTAAATTATGAATTATCAACCACAACCACAACCACGAAAGATTGTCGTTGCTTGTAAGCACATTAGTTGAGATGGTTTTTGTTTCTTTTGTGGTTGGCCATTGACACGTGTTTTAAGAGCCTCCCCAGCGTTTCAAGGTCCAAATTACCAAAGAACAACTATATGATTAATTGAGTCCTTTGAAAGACAAAAAAATGATTGTTTGGTGCTGCATAAAAAAGAATCAATTCGATTATTTATATTACCAAAATTTACTTTTTTTTTTTGTTCAAAAGAACTTCAGAATCGAAGATATTTGTGATATAGATAAATAATGGTATATGTAAACGAAAAAAAGAAAAAATTATTTGACTATATTAGCATGATAACACAAGAACAAAGTAAGCCAGCTCTCATATTTATGCCTGAAAGTAAGACTCTAGATTTAGATGGATACACAATTTTTTTTTTTTTTTTTTTTTTTGTGAAAACATGAAAAGTGATTAGTCTAGACTTTATAGTTGTGGTACAGTTTTTTTTTTCAAGTTACCTTAATGCATAATGGAGTTAACGCCACAATTTTTGCCATAATCCCCAAAAAGACTGATGCAAAGGAGATAAAAGCTTTAAACCTATAGATTACTGCACTACCATATATAAGATCATTTTCAAAATACTTGCCTCTCACTTGAAAAATTTACTTCCCAAATTAAGCAATGAAACCAAAACACTTTCACAAAAGGGAGAATTTTGCTTAGAATGTTTTTCTTGTAATTGAACTGGTTAAAGACTATCACAAAGATTCTGTTTTTTTCGATGTGCTCTTAAGCTGAACATCAGTAAAGTTTTTGAAATATTTAGATGAAATTTTATCTTTATGAAGTAACGAGCAATGAATTTATTGAAGATATTCATAAATTGGATCCAAAATTGCATTTCAGCTGCTTTCTCAATTTTGTGAATGGTAAATTTGAGGGTTTCCTTACAAGCTTGAGAGAATTGAGACAGAATTGTTCTCTATCACCCATATTGTTTGTCATTGCTATTAATGTACTATGTCATCGTATCAACAAAGTGGTAAGAAAAAATAAAATTAGGTTTCAACATAAGTGTAAAAATCTCACTTTGAATCATCTAAGTTTTGCGGATTATATGATGATTTTTATGGATGGAACTATGGAGTCAATTAAAAGCATTGCTGAGGTTCTTCAGAAGTTTTAAAAAGAATCTAGGCTGGCTATCAATATGACCAAATTGATATTATATATTCCAGGTCAATCCTTCAAAAAGCAACTTTCCTACTTGGGATTCGTCTAGATACTCTTCCCATAAAGTATTTAGGACTTATTCTCACTATGAAATGAATGACTAGGATTCATAACCAGTGCCGGCGCTGACACCAAGCATTAGAAGCTTGTGCTTCCGGCCCAAAATAATATACTTATTAATTGGCCCATTTTCAAGAGTAGTACTTTGTGGTATAGTGGTTAAAATGATGAAAAATTAGTTATAAGTATATGGTTCAAATCTTTTCCTCTAAACTATTTTTTTTTTTAATATATTGACCCAAAAAGTTTTTGGGCTTCTGGCCTTCACATTTACAGGATCGCTACTGTTCATAACGAATCGCTTATTGACAAAATAAGAACTTGGCTTAACTCTTGGGCAAGGAAAAAACATTATCTTATGTTGGATGCTTACAACTTATCAACTCAGTAAAATCAAGTATCATAACCTTCTGGTTCTCTGCTTTTCATCTATTTAGTTGTTGTTTCAATACTATGTGAAAAGTTGTGTGCAGCGTTTTTATGGTCAGGTTCTCCAAATATAAAGACAAGGTCAAAGTCAAAATTAGGGTAGAAAGATCTTTATCTTCTTAAGAATGAAGGAGGCTTGCGTATCCTTAAGGCTTAAACTAAGAGACTTTTCAAAAATTTATCCTCTGAAGTTAACATGGGAATTGTTTGAAAACTCTGACTCTCTCTGGTAAGCGTGCACCATTCACTATCTTCTACAAAATAACTCGTTCTAGGAAATCTTAAAGAAAACAACAAAGGGTTCCTGGATGTGAGAACACTCCTCAAGATTAATCCGCTTACTGCTAATTTTCTGAAAGTCGATGTGAAAGATGGTTGTTTTACATACTTTTGGTTCGACAATTGGCTTAATATATGTCATCTGATTGACATTGTGGATGAAGCAGGTATGAGACTTCTTTGTATAAGAAGAGATGCCAAAGTTTCAGAAGTGATTAGAGGGAGTCATTGAACTTTAAAATGAAGTTGAAACCGGAATATTTAAGACATAATCACACACCTCTGGAGAGTCCCAATACCAAACAATATGGTTGGAGATGAAGTCTGATACATATGAATGCAAGTTTTCGACAAAGAGAACATGATATCAAATCAGATTTCAAGCTCCTTTACAAACTATTATGGTTTTCTTAGATGATTTTGAGGCAAAAATTCATAATATGGTTTGTTTGTCGACAAACTATACACAAATTTTAGAATAAAGCAATATGGGCTAAACTAAGTGTGCCCACTTTATGAAGAACCAAACAAAGACTATAAACCACCTCTTCTTTGCATGTGCATTCTCATATTAGAATGAAGCAATATGGACTAAAAAAAATGAAAGACATTGGTTTTCTTCAAACAAACCAAGTTTGCCAAATGGTTGGTTATATATATCGTTTTGAGTAAATACGAAGCTTTTGCTGTCTTGCAATATCTCTGAACCAATTGTCGTTCATTTGAAACCAATCTTTTTCACTCGAAGCAAAATCATCTCGAAACAAAATGAATTCGATATGTTCATATTTAGGGACGGTATAGATCCGGTATGAATTCGGGTCATCCAAATCACCGATCGGGTGGTAACACAAAAACGACATAGGTCATTGTCGTATAGAATCTGTAAATTCAGACAAAAGTCAAAATTAGAATTTACCCCAAAAAAAACGAAGCAAAAGTCAAAATTACAAACTAAACCCTAAGGTTTTCCCCACCATTCACAAAACAACTCTCGCATCGCCGATTCACTTCGACTTTGAACAATGGAAAACGAAAACCACTTCGTTGCGTCGAAGCTGATTCGTGTCGCTCCGCACGAAATCGAGAACCAGCTCGAACTATCACTGCGTCAAGCCTATGAGTCTCTCGAACCCAAACTACGTCCACCGTTTCCCCTAGAAATCTTAGACACACAAGAGTATCTTGAGCTCAATAGAGCCATCGTCTATGGCGTTTTAAGCGATCCCAATTCCTCTAAAACCCACATCAAGCACTTACATGCTCTCGTCGCTGATGGGTATGCGTTTTTCACTAGTTTGCTTGTTGGAGTCGTTCTTGAACTGTACGGTAAGCTCGTTGAGTCCGCCAAGATCCAGCTGATGTGGGTAACGAATGAGATGATTGGTGTTTCGAGTGTGGTACTGGAGGATCTGCTTGTGTCTTTGCTACGAAGAATCGAAAGTGGAGATTATGAGGATCAGAATGTTTGGCTTTGTTCTGAATTAGCGAGCTTGTTTCTTGACAAATGGGATTGTTTGCTTGAAGAGTTTCCTTTGGTCTTGACTTGTGCTCTGTATAGTTTTCTTCGTTTGTTAGCTGATCACTGTAGGGTCTCAGGCGTAGAGAAACTCGATGATGTGAAGAGACTAGAGATCAAATTCTGTTTCAAAATGTTTAGAGAGCAGGTGAGTTTGAGTTTGAAGATCGGAAGAGATCTTGTCAGGTTATTGCAGGACCTGGTTCACTTGTCCGAGTTCAAAGAGATATGGAACCATTTGGTCTCAGACATTTCAAGTGTTTACATGTCCAAGACTTCAAGTAGATACTTCTTTCTCCGGATCACTCCTGAGATGGAAACTCATTTAAAGTTTCTTCTTGGGAATGTGAAACTCGGAGGCCATAAGCGGCATCAGATATGGTTCTTGAAGAAGTTTCTCGTGGGAACTGGAAAAGAAACACTTTTGATCGACATAGTCAGGTTCATCTGCTGTGTTATTCACCCGACCAACGAGATCATCAGATCAGAGATCATGCCAAGATGGGCTGTTATAGGTTGGTTTTTGGAGCTGTCTAGGCAAAACCATCACATCGAAGGAAGTGTTAAGCTAGCTCTGTTTTACGACTGGCTATTCTTTGACGAAAGATTCGATAATATCATGAATGTCGAGCCTGCTACTCTATTGATGGTATGGTCAATACCGCAGTATCCACACATCACTCGCTCTTTACTTGAGTTCTTACTTCATCTTGTGGAAACTTATGACATAACTCGTCGAGATATGATTGCGAGAGGTGTGGCATCAACATTTAAAGATATCGAGCAAAAAGGAGTCGTTCGATCATTGGATATATTCTTATCAAGTCCTGCAATTGCACCAGACCTGAAGAAGAAGCTAGCAAATTTGTTGTCATGTCATCAAGAGAAGGTTCCTGTGTCATCTCCTGCAACATAGTGTTCATTCAGAAGCAATTTTAAAAGAATGCAATCCTGATCATCAATCCACCACTAGCTCAAAGATTGTCTAAGCCTCATTGGATCTGTACTGTACATATGTCCTCGTTTCAGACAAAAACTACTTGCTGTGAACATCAATGATGCGTGGTTTGGTCGGTGATGATGGTATAAGAGCTCTGTTTGTTATACAAGTGGAGAAAAAAGTCTGTTTTTTTAAGAAGTTTGAGGAAAGGTAAAGCCCAAGCCTTTATAAAATTGAGCCCAAGTTTACATTTTATCTTAACGAAATCGCCAGTTTTAACTCGTCTCCAATCATAAGTCATTTCAAAATCCCAATTTTCTCAGTGCCTCGAGGGTTCTATCTGAATTGCTGCATCGTCCCAAGTTGATATATTTCTTCCTCGCTGTAAATTTATTTCCTGAGGAAGATTTCACACCATCCACGTTTCACAACGAAAGGTGAGTCCTTTTTTTGGATTTTCCTTCTTTTTCTTTGTTTTGGGTTTTATCTTTCTTCCGATGTTCTGTCAGATTATTTTTTTAGTTGCTCTCTTTCTGTTCTTTCGATTCTCAGAGTGGATTTACTTACTTCTTTGTTGCATCGACTCCATTGGAACAAATTATGCAAACTTTTAGTCAGCTAGGACCGTCGGAGATTTTCTTCATCGCTAGAAGAGACAACCCAAGTACGAGGTTAGTTACTCTTACAACGGCTTAAGTTTTTGGTTATGAATCTGGTGAAGGAGATGAATTTTGTAATTTACTCAATGCTTCGATGTCTTTCTATGACCAATTCAGCTTTGTGTTGAACTTGCTACTCACTGTGTTCAGATGCAGAAAGTTTTGATTGATTTGTTTATAGTGTATGCGTTTGACATTTTCTCTTACAAATTTACTTAAATTTCTAGTTGCAGGGCACAGCTTTGGTTCACAGGAAGACTCCATTTCCGACAAGAAACGTTTGGTGAGTGATCCAAATCAGACACTGAAAAAATAATACTTTTCCTAATCTGGTTCCATTCTTTCTCTATTTACAGGGTTTCGTTTAAAGAACAGAGTTGAGTATAGCGCAAGACCTGTGCCTCCGAGCCTAATTGCAGCAGAGAAAGAAGAAGCTAAAGCTGTGTTAAATCTATTCTTCAAGAAGCAAGGTTTTAGCAACAGCGTCTCCGTTAGGATCATCAACAAATCCGAGCAGTTCATTGACCATTTAGTCTCTAGACTCCACTCTGTTCATAAAGCTCGATACCTCGTAGGTTCGGATCTTTCTCTCTTATTCTTTAAGCTTACATCAAAACAAGACGAAAATGGACTTGCAAAAGTTTGATCTTTTCATGTTTTTTTAATTGTTAACAGGAAGAGAGCTTACCACACTTGAGATACGAGATTCTCTCATTCCTTACCTCGAACAACTTCATGAAGAACACGGTGATCTTCTCTCTGACCTCGTTGTAAGCTTCCCTGATCCACCAGCTGAAGCTACCCCCGTTACTTCACCTCCATCTCCAGCTCCAGTCACACCACCTCGTGGTCTTGCGGATTCGGCTGCAGACACTCGGAAGCTAAGAGCCGTGTCTCGTGTCAGCGAACTCGACACAGAAGGTGCTTTACGTCCTCAAACACTTTACCTTCTCGACCTCGGTTTAAACCTCGAGCAGATCAAAACCATCACCCGAAAGTTCGCAGCTTTTCCTTATTACAGCCTCGATGGAAAAATCAAACCGGTCGTTGAGTTCCTTCTTGACCTCGGAATCCCAAAATCAGACATTCCAACAATCCTCTGCAAACGTCCACAGATTTGCGGGATTAGCTTAACCGATAACCTCAAACCGACGATGGCCTTCCTCGAGACGTTAGGCATTGATAAGAACCAATGGGCGAAGATCATTTACCGTTTCCCAGCTATCTTAACTTACAGCCGACAGAAACTTATTTCAACTGTCGACTTCTTAACTCAAACTGGTCTCTCTGAAGAACAGATTGGTAAAATCTTGACTCGGTGTCCGAACATCATGAGTTACAGCGTGGAAGACAAGCTACGTCCGACAATGGAGTACTTTAAGTCGCTAAACGTTGATGTTGCGGTTCTCCTTTATCGATGTCCACAAACGTTTGGATTAAGCATAGAGTCGAACTTGAAGCCTGTGACTGAGTTCTTCCTTGAAAAGGGTTATGGTATAGAGGAGATTGGGATCATGATCTCTAGATATGGAGCTTTGTATACTTTCAGCTTGAAAGAGAATGTGATGCCGAAATGGGATTACTTTCAGACAATGGATTATCCAAAATCGGAGCTCGTGAAGTTTCCGCAGTTTTTTGGTTACAGTTTACAGGAGAGGATCAAGCCGAGATATGAGCTGGTGAAGAGAAGTGGAGTGAGACTGTTGTTGAACCAGGTTTTGTCCTTGTCCGGAATTGAGTTCGAGAAAGTTGTTAAGAAGAAGATGATGAAGAAACTTGTGTCTGATAATGAAAGTGCTGTTAATCCTCAAAAGTAGTAGCGATTTGTTGTGAACCTTTTTTAGTTTAGAGCAATATGATTATAGTAATCGAAGTGATAAAACCAAATCAAAACATTTGTTTTTAAGAGTTTAGTTAATAGTTTGATTAGAACCCAACAGGTTGAAGATTAGTTGCGCAGAGATTACGTTTGAACGGCGCAAAAGTTGGTAACATGATGGGGAAAGTTGAGTGATGTGATCATTTGGTTACAGTTATGTAATCTCGTCAAGGTTCTTGACTGTTTGATGAATGACTTTGTGTCTTGTTTCATTTCTAATCATTTGATGTCACTTTTTGTTGTTGTTGTTGTTGTTAAGCTTTAAGTGAATAGACCGAGTTCACTTTACTTCATTCGTTAAGCTTTAAGTGTTGTGATGTCACTTTGTACACTTTCAGCTTGAAGTTCAGTTGTAGTTTAATGGACTTTAAAATTACCGTTTTGGATTCTATCCCAATCTTTAACCGACTTTATCCTTATCAACATTGTATACACAATTATTAATCACATAAAGAATATGACCGATTTATTAGAAACTTCTAGAATACTTCCTTAACACTCTTCTTGGAGAGTATTTATAAATTAAGCCCACAATTGAATCCCAATCCAATTATAAAAAAGTTAATGTTTGTTGTATATAAAGACAAATCTTCTTGCGATTTCGTCTCGTTGTTTCCATATATCAATGTCGTCCCTAGATAAGAAGCGGAAGAGAACAAGTATGACGAAGAAGAAGAAGGAGCCGTCACCAACATCGCCGTCGACCGCAAATACGTCACTTCCCGATGATTTGCTATTGAGCTGCTTCGCTCGCATCTCAAGGTTGTACTATCCAACTCTCTCTCTCGTCTCCAAGCACTTTCGATCTCTCCTTGCTTCACCGGAGCTTTACAAGGCCAGGTCACTCTTGGGAAACACAGAGAGTTCTCTCTATGTATGTTTCTCCTTCTGTGGTGGCTATTCCTGGTACACCCTCTGCCGAAAACCTAAACAAACCCTAACCAAAGACACCAAGTCAAGTGGGTATGTTTTGGCCTTGGTCCCAATCTCCCACTCTCCTCCTGCGAACTTCACGAGTCTCGTGGCCGTTGGTTCTAACATCTATAACATTGGCGAGCCAATATTCGATAACCGTTCCCCTAGCTTCTCAGTTCTAGATTGCACGTCTCATACTTGGGCAAGGCTCCAAACTTACGGGAGAAGCTATCGTCAGTTTCTGCTAGCGTCATTGATCGAAAGATTTATGTAGTAGGAAGAAGCCAAGAATATGGAGATTCTGGTTTCTTGAAGAACACGTTTGAGGTGTTCGACACGAAAACACAAACTTGGGATGCAGGGCCCGTCCCTTGCAGCGAGACAAAATGCAGTTTTCGTAACTCCAAAAGCTCATGTGTTGACGGGAAGTTCCACGTGAGTGGCACACAGGTCGTCGCTTACGATTCCAAGGAAGGTAGATGGGACCTGGTCAACCGTGTGATGGGTGATTCTATGATGCTAGATTCTTATTGCGAGATAGATAACGTTTTGTACTCTATTTGTGAGGGAATGTTCGTATGGTATGACACTGAGACATGCGTATGGAGATGTTTGAAGGGTTTGGGAACACTTCCTGAGTTCCCTGCTAATGTTTCTGCTAGATTGGCTGATTATGGTGGAAAGATGGTGGCTTTGTGGGAAGGGGATTTTATTGATTGTAGGCCTGCTGGTTTCTATAAGAAGATTTGGTGTGCTGAGATTGTGCTTGTACGAAGAAATAGTCTTGCAATTTGGGGGAAGTTTGAGTGGCTTGATAATATACTTACAGTCCCTTCATCATATACTCTCGTCAAGGCTCTTGCCGCTACAGTTTGATGAGTGACTTTGTATCTTGACGGGAAAGTCCACGTGAAGAGTGACAAAGAGGTGGTTGCTTGCAATTCAAAGGAAGGTCGATGGAACTTGATAGAGAATGTCAGATACTTATTGCGAGATAGAGAATGTCATTGTACTCTGTTTCTTATAGAGTGTTCAGATGGTATGACAATGAGCTAAGCATGTATAGATGTTTGAAGGGTTTCCTCCTAAAGCTCGTGTTAGATTGGCGAAGATTATGGTGGAGTGATGGTGCTTTTGTGTGACGAGGGAAGCGTTGACGTTAGGTCTGGTGACGGCTATGATGAGAAGAAGATTTGGTGTGCAGTGGTTGCAGCTTGAAAGCCGGACACATGAGATTTGGAGGATAGTTGAGTGGTTTAATCATGTGCTTACACAGTCTCTAAATTATATGATCTCGTGAAGGTTCTTGTTGTTACTTTTTAATGAATGACTTTGTATCTTGTTTCACTTCTAGTCATTTGATGTCATTTTTTATATTGCTAAGCTAATTTTGTGAAGTATGTTTTGTGTTTGAAGCATGTGACTGAGTTTTCTTTACTTCATTCTGTAAAAAAATCCACTATTTATGCTTATGAAAGAGCCTAAAAATATAGAGAATAAAAAGAGAAACTGAAGAAGCTTTATGAAAGTTTTATTATGCACTTAAAATGTAAAGAAAATAACAGAACAGCAAAACAGAGCTCTACACACCAAAGGATACAAAAGAGAGACAATGGCCTAAATGGCACACCATAACAAGCCTCTAAACAAATAACTAGTAACAATCTTGGCAATGTCCCTACCGACTCTGACATAAAATTCATAAAGCTAAAATTTTAGGTATCAAAATTATATTATATATTTAATAGGTTCATATAGTAAAATAGTACTTCTGGTAGAGTGGTTTAGTAATGTTATTTTAGCTTAGATTTATTCTGTTTGATTCATAAGTAGAGAAAATCTTTTATATTAAATTTTTTAAAAGAATGAATTAAAAAAAAAAAGGTTTTAGGCGTCAAAACACTATGCCCTGTATAGAGCAATGCTATTGGAATTGCGAGACACCAAACTCAGAAAAATAGCTTGAAAATTGGAACAGCAACTTGGAAAATTAATTGCATCAACGTTCGATACCTTGGACATTCCAACGGCTTGGAGAGAGCCTCAATTATTAAATGGCAGTCCCTGGTAATGATCACCGAGTTATAATGCATATTTCTCAAGATTTGAAGTGTCCATTTTATTGTAAGATTTCTGCAAGTAATCGATTTCAGATTTAGTGAAAACTTCTCTTGCATGAAAAGAGAGCATAACCTAAATGATCCCTCAATATCCAAACTCCACCATTTATCCAAAAGGCATGAATATTGCTTTTGATACTTCCTGCATACGAAGAAAGACCAAAAAGATGAGAGTAATGAGGCACTTCATTAGTTTGATAGTTAATCTATATATGTCCCATAACTCAGCCTCTTCAAACGCCTTGTTCACCATCAGCCTAAGAGCATCTTGCTTGCCTGCAAATAAGATATTATTATTTTTCTTCCAGATATTCCAATGAATATCCACATTTATTTGTTGTACACTTGTTTTGTCTATAAAATTATTTGGCTTGATGTGATATATTTTTATCATTTGAAACCTTAGAACATTTAAATCGGTGAGAACCGTAAATTTTTTTCTCAAAAGTAAGATATTATTAGTTTAATATATTTTGGTTAAATAGTTTAAATTTATTTTATTAAAGTCAATTAAACACTTATATAATGACAGATGAGGGGAAAAAAGTTGTAAAAAGTTCTCAAAGTTTATGAGAAACAGTTCTCACAGTTTCTCTCTCTCTAATCTCTTTTTCTTTATTTTAATGCTGAGATACTTTGTTTAAATACTACTGATAGAAATCCTCTTAGTATGTGAGCATACGTAGAATTGAATGGATTTTATCAGTCGTTTTTTAAATCTAAAATATCTTATTTATATATTATTAATAATTTTAATACAATTCAATTATATAATATATTTTTTCATTTCTAAATAAAAATTAAATTAATTAAATAATGTCATGTGTAAAATAAATAATTCAAACAATATTCTAAAAAGTGTTTTAGGTAACCGTTAATACGATGTTTATATCTATACCTTCAATAATTATGATAGTTACATTTTAAATAGCCTTAAAAATATAATATAATAATAAAATAATATAAAATTTATTATTTATAAATTATGGTAATTCATGTATTATATTATAAAATCATATGATATTAAAAATTTTAATTTTATTATCCATAAATCATGATATTTCATATCTTATGTTATATATATTCAATATATTATTATTATTTTTTAAATGCTTAAACCATATAAACAATAGCATCAACTTCCAATTAAGGTTTTATACATTAGGGGTTAAGTTATTGTCATGTTAATGTTTAATGCTTATTAAGCACTTATCTCAAGAATATCTCAAAAATTCTCATACGAAATATTATTTTTTTTATTTTTCTAAATTTTTATTAAATCTTTATTGTGAGAATTTGATTGAGATATTTAAGCATGTTTTAAAGATAACTCATTGCCCTTGTAACTAAAAAGAAACGTTTTTTTTTCTCTTTTTTCCTTCTTAAGTGGTTAACCCATAAAGGGACCTAACGGGCAAAATTCCAAAAATATTATAAACACGCGCGAAGTTTTGGTAATATACTACAAACACATTTCCCCCAACCCTAACGCTGACACAGCTCTACACAGCTCTATATAAAGCGTAAGCTCTCCTCATTCATATTCAATAGTTTCCTCCACCATTATCTTCAGAGAGAGGAAGTGAGAAAACTAGAGAGAAGAAACACAAAATGGTGAGGTTCGTGAATGTTCCTTTGCTGTTAGGGTTAGTTCTGGTTCTAGCTATGGCCGGAGCTCCGACCAAAGCCGTGGAACCTATCTGTCGTCAAGCTGACACATTTAGTAGAGCTAGCTTCCCCGAAGGCTTCATTTGGGGAACTGCAACTGCAGCGTTTCAGGTTTATTTTTCAGTTCAAAATATATATATATATAATATATATATATATATATATATATTTTATTTTTATAAAGTCAATATTTTTGTGTGTGTGCAAAGTTAATACTTTTTTTCTTCGGGGTTTAATAGTGTCTAATTTATTTGTGATTATGTTGTAAATAGGTTGAAGGAGCTGTTAACGAAGGTTGTAGAGGTCCAAGCATGTGGGACACTTTCACTAAAAAATATCCAGGTGTGTTCTTTCGTTTTAAGGGTATATTAATATATAAAGTTTGCACAACATTCTATTTAAATAACAATGATGATATGAATTTCCAGATAGATGTCAACAGCATAACGCCGACATTGCTGTTGACTTCTACCATCGTTACAAGGTACTTCATTATTTTTATTCTTTTGATTTAAAATATTTTCAGGTGATTAATATATTTAGAAACATTAATTTTAACAGGAAGATATCCAGTTGATGAAAGAACTCAACACTGATGGATTTAGACTTTCTATTGCGTGGCCAAGAATATTTCCCCGTAAGTTTAAAAAAAAAATCATTCATAGGTTATTGGTTATTATTAGTATTATTAAAAGTTAAAAAAATGAAAATAACAAGTGGAAATACAAAATAAATAACAGATGGAAGGATGTCCAAGGGAATAAGCAAACAAGGAGTTCAATTCTACCACGATCTCATCGATGAGCTTCTTAAAAACAGTAATTTATTTCTTCTCATAAAAAACCACTGCTTAAAAATCATATTAATTATATCAATTTATGCTATAACTATTAATATTCTTTTTGATTTTTTACAAATTTAGATATCACACCACTAGTAACAGTCTTTCACTGGATACTCCTCAAGACTTAGAAGACGAATATGGTGGTTTTTTAAGCAGAAACATTGTGTAAGTTCATGTCTGATACTATATGTTTTTCATGTAATCTTACTATTGTTATTAGTAACTTAGATATGTATGTTATGTATAAAAATAGGAAGGATTTTACAGAATATGCGAATTTCACATTCCACGAATACGGACACAAAGTGAAACATTGGATCACATTCAACGAGCCATGGGTGTTTAGTCGTGCCGGTTACGACGTCGGAAAAAAAGCTCCGGGACGTTGTTCACCGTACATCAAAGTAACTGGAAAAGACTGTGAAGATGGACGGTCAGGATTTGAAGCTTATCTAGTGAGTCACAACTTACTTTTGGCCCATGCTGAATCTGTTGAAGCCTTCAGAAATTGTGAAAAGGTTAGCTAAAATTCATCTTTTTATATTTTGTCTCATATTGTTTTATATATTGGTAAATTTGAAGTGTTTTTTTTTGTCAAAAATGTATAGTGTGCTGGGGGTAAAATTGGAATTGCGCATAGTCGAGCTTGGTTCGAACCATACGAACTTGAGGCTGCTGACACCACCATCGATCGTGTGCTTGATTTCATTCTGTGATGGTAAAATAATTAACACCTTAAAAAAGATTGCACTAACTAAAATGTGTTACTATATTCTAACATTAACTCATTGTAATTTCTTAAAACCAAAAAAAAAAAAAAAATCAGGCATTTGTATCCAACAACTTATGGAGATTATCCACCGTCGATGAAGGAACGAGTTGGTCATAGGTTGCCTAAATTCACAGAAGCTGAGAAGAAAAAGCTGAAGAACTCTGCAGATTTTGTAGGAATGAATTATTATACTTCACAGTTTGGTGCTAATAATGTGAAACCAGATCCTAAGAGCCCGAGTTGGGAGATGGATTCTCTTGTTAATTGGGAAAGTAAGTATTCCAATTTTTTTTCAGTTATTTTCGTTGATCTAACTAATATTCCTTAGATGATATTTTTTTATAAAAAAATTGTTTTAAAACATAAAAAATTTAAATTTTTATGCGTTTTTATTAGTTATTAATGATAAATTCTAAACTTCAAAATGAATAATTAACCATATAAAATAGTTAAATTTAATATGTTTTATTAATATGGGTCAAAAATACATAAAAAATATTATTTACAAACAAAAGGAGTATTGTATTACTATGTTACTAATGGGCATTGTTCAATTAACCAGGCAAGACTGTGGATGGGTACAAAATCGGTAGCCTGGTGAGTGAATTTATTTTCTTTCTCCCACCCTTAATTACATTTATTTACCTTATAAATGTAAATAATACTAATAAAGTCTCCTAAGTAATTGACTAATGTATTGATTTCTTCCATTAATTAGCCTGCTGGTGGTAAACTGGATGTGTATTCAAGAGGACTGAAAAACCTTTTGGTGTATATCAAGGAAAGATACGGAGACCCAGAAATTATTATTACCGAGAATGGTTAGAGAAAATGCTCAAAACTCATTTTATCCATTTCAATTTTATCTGAAAAAGAAAGAAAAAAAAATATTTTGAATTTTTTTTTGGCTTTTTTAGGATATGGAGAGGACCTGGGAGTTAAACATAATGACTTTAAAACTGCGACAGAAGATTATAACAGGAAATATTATATCCAAAGGCATCTCTTGAGTATGCACGAAGCCATTTGGTACGTAAAGTTTCAAATTATACACCATAAAACAAATTGAACGAATAATTAATTAATGTGATTATTGTTTTTGTAGCGACCACAAAGTGAACGTTACGGGTTATTTCGTGTGGTCGTTGATGGACAACTTTGAGTGGCAAGATGGGTACAAGTCGAGGTTCGGATTATACTATATCGATTTCCAAAACAATTTGACCCGTCATCAGAAAGTTTCGGGCAAATGGTATTCTGATTTTCTCAAACCAGGATTTAAAACAAAGTCATTGAGCGACGAACTCTAGATCAAGAATCCAAATCTTGAATTGAATCCTCCCGACAGATGATTTAGTGCAAGGGTCTTGTTTTAAAGGATCAATATGAGTTTGTGTGTTCTATGTATTCTGTGTATGGTTTTTATTGTTGGTTTCTTCCTATGTTAGCAAGTCTTGTTTTTTGTTTAAGATATTTACTGTAATATCTGTAATAATAAAATGTTGTCTTATTAATAATGTTATGTCAATATATTTTTGTCTAAATTTTTTATATCTCAATAATTGGTTTCTAGATTGGAAACCTATTTTTTACTATTACATTTCTATATTAATTTTGAATTTTTTTTCACTTATGTAATCAGTATAGTACTAAAATTTTAGTACAAATATTCATTTACAATATAAGTAGATTAATAAGGTAGAAATATACAGATTACTGGATTTAAAAAGAAAATAATCAGTTGAATGTTAAATCAATTACACTACTATTATCTAGCTAGATTGATTTGCAGTGTCGTCTAACATATCATTATTTTATTGAACATCTTAGTTGAGTTCTTTAACAATGCCATTAGTAATTGTTGTTGTAGTTTGAAAATTTGTTTTTGTAACCATGTCTTAAAACATATTTGCATGATGATTATATATGAGTTGATGATTATAATTGGTAACACTAACTAATTAAGTTGATCAACAGCCTAACACATACAGTTGTACTATTATCTGATCTGATGTCTTCACAATAAATTTTTCTCCATGCATAAACCAAAATAAAGTAGTTTAGATGCAAGTTGCAACCTTGTAACATATAGATACTTCCACACAGCAGCAATTGCCAAATACTTTTTATTCATGCATTTACAACATAAGCAGAAGATTTTATTGTTTCTGATCAGATTATAACCATACTAAAACAGCGAATTAGAACATCATAACCAAGTCTAGAGTACCTTGAATAATCATTGACCATGTATATCTTAACGTGGTAAATTAAAAGCTTGCTTTCGTTTTTTTGTTTACAGATCATATGCTATTATTGATATTATTATCTCCTGGTTGCCCTAGCACTATAGTTTTCGTTGAGGGATATGACAATTCGCTTCCTGAGGATGAGATTACGAGGGCGTTGAGAGATCGTGAATCTTCAAATATGCAATGAAAACAACAAGTTTGTGGCTTTCTTCCTCCAAATTGTGAAATGAAAATTTCACCAACTCAAGTTAAATGCTAAACTAAAGACTTGTTTGTTTTTCTGTTGATTTTTACAACAGAGCCATGATGAGTATTTTGGGACTTAGTGGAGTTCACGTGGGAGGCCCAGGCTATTTTTTATTGGGCCTTAAGAGTTTAAGACAGGCCCATGTATTCTGTCTTTACAGCTCCAAGTTTTAAAGAAATCTCAAAATCAGCTCATTGTACCACTTAATGTCGGTTCAAATCGATTCCCAATTTCTCTCAATCGATAAACCCTAAAAAGCAATTCCTTTGGGACCGATCTGAATTAGCATCGATGTCGTCTGTAGGAACATCGAAAGGGATTCTGGAGATCGCCAAGTTCGGTTTCTACGTCGCTGTTCCTATCGGCCTCATGTACACATTCGCCAACAACAGCACCAATATCAAGAAATTCATGGGCAATGTAATCTTTCTTTTTATCTCTTTCAGCAAAATTAGAAAATCACTGATTCTGCATCCAATTTTCAAACGAATCTCGTTCCGTTAGGCTTAGGATTTGATGGGTTTTGCTTAATAATTAGAAATGGTAAACTCTAAAACTCTGTAAACATTATAGTATATGATTCAATAGTCTCCAATGTTGTTTTTATTTTTGTGTGAATAATTATAAGATTGTTGCTTTTGTCTGTTTTTTCGGAACAAGGATTGTTGCTTTTGTCTGTTTTGTGAATAACTACTAAGATCTTAGGAACATGTAGGATCTGTTCTGTTTCGTTTAAATGTTGAATTAATGATTCTACAATGGTGATATATGACTACTTGTTCTTGTGTGCAGCGTTCGTATGTTGTGTACCCTGAAGAGGCACCACGACCTCCTTCACCCGAGGAGCTAAGAGAGATGGCACGAGAGCTTGCCCGTAAGAGGAACATCCCGTGAGTTTGATGAGATGGGAATGTATACAGAAGTTCCCATGTTTGTTACTGTAATACGTAATTTGCTTGGTGTAGCAACTGGTAATAAAGGTGATTTTATTACATGTTAAGTTTGTTGGTTCCTGTAAGAGGAGAGAGAGAGATGTACAACAAGTAAAAGCAATAATGTTTTGTTGAAAGAACATTGGTTATATAATTTGTGCTTATCATACACATCAATGATGAACAACAGCTTCTCAAGTGTTTGCTTTTAGGCTATGAATCACTTTGGAGCTTTGTAATAAGATGTATGTTGTCGATAAATGCTAATGGGCTTGTATTATGGGCCTCTAAATTTCAGCTAAAAGTAAAATAATTGAGTTCTGAAAAGATCATCCAAATCCATTGTACTTGCAAGATTTTGCTTTGACTTCCTTTTTTGGATAGGTTCTATTTTTGTTTTCCAAACTTATTAATCTTCTCTGAGTTTCTTATGGATAAACTTCTGAATCCTATTAATGGTGTCATCATCGTTTCTTAGCTGTCACATGTCAGTGCTTTTGCTTTTATTTCTATAACGGGTCATTAGATTAGAGAAGTTAGTGAAGCTTCTCAGTTTTTTTAATTAACGTTCTTTTTTGTTCATACTCTATTTATATACTTGTTTAATGTTATTATATAATTTTTGTTCTCTTAATCAGTTTCTGCAAGCTGTCTGTCTGATTTGAATAAGGAATAATTGACTTTAAAGATCTGCACTGTAGAAATAATCAAAGTACAAATGTGGGTGTTGTTCCGACCCAAGCAACACTATTTTTTTTCTAATTAGTATTTTTTTTATGACTGATTTACCTAAACCACTATGTATTATATTAATTCAGAAATTCTTATCTGTTAGCAGCTTTCACATTTACTAAGTAAAAGAATTTAAACACGTAAGTGAAAAGAAAAAGGTAAAAACAAAAGAGCCAAAGTCAGTTTATTACACTACACCAAACACCTGTTTTGTAAAAGACCTTTGGTCTAGTAATGAGTAATCTCATCTTTACGTGATGTTTCTATCATTATGAATTTAAATCGGAATCTCTGTCATAAATCATAATACCATTTCAATAAAGGAAAGAAAAAAAACTAAAAAAGTTACTATTGTATTTACCTTTAGAAAGAAAAATAATAAAAATGAAAATAAATACTAAAAAGAAGTATGGAAGAAAAAGAAGAGTCACGAAAAAGAAAACAAAAGGAAGAGGACCACATTTCACCAAATATTCGGGGTCTGATGTCAATGCAGATAAGTCTCTGTATTTATGAGTTCTAAAAATAGAGAAACAGATAAAAATCATAATATCTCCATCTTATCTCAATTCTTTTCATTATTTAAGTCATAACCTGTCTACACAAAAGAATTAGTATTTTTATGGATTTAATTGATAACAATAAAATACAGTTATAAAAATAAAATTAACAAAATATTATTAATCATTAAAACTGTTAAACAAAATTATTAAATAAATAAATAATAATGAAAACAGTTAAAATTATTCAATTACAATTTTTTTTACAGTTTTATACTATTCATTAACAACCTAAAACTTACGTCAATAGTTAAAATATTTGTTCACCGATAGGAACCTATGTGTTATCATAGCAAAATTATAATATTTAGTTTAATTTTTATTATCATCTTTAATATAAATTTAAAAATTGTTCACAATAGGTTCCTATATAATTTCATGTCATAACCTTTTT
This sequence comes from Iljinskaea planisiliqua, assembly GCA_900108845.1. Taxonomy (NCBI): domain Eukaryota; kingdom Viridiplantae; phylum Streptophyta; class Magnoliopsida; order Brassicales; family Brassicaceae; genus Iljinskaea; species Iljinskaea planisiliqua. The sequence continues at coordinate 3,351,813 of FNXX01000006.1, read as the reverse complement.
TCAAATAGCTGGCTTAAGTTTACAAAAATAAGTAAATATGTCCATTATATCTGAAAGTTATTAATCAAGATCTCTTTCTATCAAGTAAAGTTCATATGGTTTTGATAACTTATAATTGGAAAAGACCAGTACCCATTTTCCTAACTACTGGTATATGTATGTATCTTGTAAAGTGTTAACCTTAATTTTTTCGTCGATTTCAATTAAAAACTGAGAGGCATGTGAATTGTGAATAACAGAATAAGCCCATGACCATGACCATGCGCCACACAAAGTAATCACACCGCATTGGCTCTTTGTGTATATTGAATTTTAGGTCAATAATGTAAGTAGGACTTTAGGCATGTCAATGTAGATAGGTCGCCTTACCATTAGGCTCATCGTCTTGCAGGTTGGTCCCCAAACATTAAACACGTTACGTAATCTCTATATGTCTTTTTCTTTTATAACATTACAAAATTATTTCGAAAATTTCTAGACCTATTAATAAGTTTGTTAAGTTAGTATAAACTATCTAGGGTTCTAATTATGACTATTAACCAAATAATAGAAATATAGAAGAAATATAGAAATAACGAGAATTATTTTTTATTTTTTTCAAAATTTGATCAAAACAATATTTTTGTTCTATAATTCTCTTTAAAAAATTGAGAAAAAAATCATATGTAGTGAATATTACTTGTAATTGATGTAACTTTTTAAGAATAAAGAAAAAGTTATTGTTCACTTTCATTCTTTTAGTCACCATTTAAGTTTTAAAAGATTTATCTGAACTTATATACATATGATAAACCTTTTTGGCTAAGATTAGATTCCTCCTTGTTCCTCCTATGTGGTTGAATTTTCTCTCTAGCTAGATCCGATTGGTTGTTGGGTCATCGTTTGGTCTAGAGTGTGTTGCGTGTTTCTCTTGTTTGATGTATGAGGTTTCTATGGGGTGTGCTGCTGGTTCTAACAGGTTGATGTTATGGCTGATTTGGTTTTGTCATGTGAGCTTCTTGCTTTGCCTTACTCTGCAGAGTTGTGTGTGCTCGTGATTTTCTCCTCTCAATATAAATAGCTTCTCAATCTTGAGAAGATGAGTCATCGACATTACTTAGATTTTTTTTCGTCATTCTTTTTTCTTTTTATTAATAACTAAAGTTTGGATATTGTTGGTTGGCTTCTATTTTTTAAAGATTTGCATATTGTTTCTCAATTATTTCAATTTATATCCTTTTGATATTTTTTTTACTTTTCAGTTTAGATTTATTTGTGGTTTTTAGACTATATTATTATTTTTATTTTATAATTTATATGTTGTTATTCATCATCACCCTTTTAATAAAAAAATGGTAATATATATATATACAAGTCAGCATACCGACCTACAAATTGCAATTATGTTGGACAAATCTGTTTAGCGCAAATCTAATGCAAAACTTAGTTTCTTGCAGGCCAAAACCATATATACTAAATTAATTTTAATCCATTTGGGAGAAATTGTGCTGAAGCTGCATAGTGAAATCAATTTTAACAATCTTCAGAAAATTCAACCAATAGTCTTACTTATATATATTCTAGAGATTTTTTTAAAGTGCTGTTAATTGTCAAGCATATTGAGAACCATAAATAATGTTAATTAAGAGCAGCTACGATATATTTATCAATCGAATTAAGTTAATATGCTTTTATGGTTATTAGGTAAACTGATTGAGAGAAAATGAGACTACATTAGTCATAAAAGCAATCTCCCATGACTAATGTAGGAATATATAAAAAACATCTACGTACTTAATATATCTCCATTGTCTATCATATACTAAGATAAGTCTTATAAGCAAATCATTATATCATTCATGTGTGAAAGAGTCGAGAAGGTCCGATAAAATAGTAATACTAACACTATCACAAGTTGGTTGTGCGTAAACCTTTATCACAATATTTAGATAGCATGTTGTTGAAAAAATATGATAATAGTGTTAGTTAAAATATTCGATGGGGAACTTTTTTTCATTTTCTACTTAGAAATAATTTCAAATCCCTGAAAAGGACTGGTACAGTATTAAGAAAACGAAAGAGGCTCCACAGCTTCTGAAATTATTGTAACTGTCCCTACCCACTTCATGAAACCTAAAATTATTACAATAAAATAATCGAGAATATGTAAAATGCTTGTGATTTCTAAAAAAAAAATATAACTATAGTTTGTATTAAGAATAATAAAAGTATTATATTGTCTCATAATGGATTACATGGTGCCCCCACATCAATGATTGCGATGCATTTACATATCGATCGGTATATGGTTGAACCGCGTAGAAGAGAATTGATCTTTAATCCCAACAACGTATATTTATAGAAACAAAGTTGTCTCTCGGCTTCAACTAAAAAGAGAATAAAAAGCAAACACAAGTTTTGATTTTATTTTCCAACCAAAAGAAAAAGAAAAAAAGACAGAACTAAGTCTTTCCGTTTAAAAGATGAACAGAACATTGCATTGTGACCTTACAGAACAGAACAAGGGTGTCGATGTAGTTTTGTCTAGTTTGATTTAGTTCAAAACGAGATAACTTCTCAATGCCAATATTGAAGAAACATGTATTTATAAGGTTTAAGAATGAAAATGAAATATAGAGAAAATAATATGATTCAATTTGAAATCATTTTTTTTTACGGGTTTAAGTCTGAATTAAAGTTTGGATAATTTTCTTTTTCCCTTTGCTTCATTAATTTTGTTTGTATCTACATCATAGCTGCTCTATTTATTTATATATAAACAAATCATACACCAAGTAATTTATATCACCTGACATAAGAAATTACATCACGACTACAAGAGAAAGTAGATAATCTTAAAAAAAAAGTAATAAGAACAAAATAAAATACAGTAAGAGAATATTACACTGTTGAAACGAACAGCTCTTGCACTCCACGGCTCTCAAGAAGAAAACCCACTGGCTTCTTCTTCTTCTTTCTTCCCGAACACTGCCATCATCATAAAATAGTAATTAATTAAAATTCTGATAACCTATTATATTTTATTGTATTCTTTCTGACACTGATAAATGCTTTGTTTTTTTTTGTTCCATTAATAAATTTTCTTACAGTGTTTTACGCAAATATGAGAAATTAGAGTTGTCATAAATCGTCTGTTCCTTTTGCGCCAACATGTTTTTAAACAAAGGTTAAAACAATTTCGAAGAGCTTAAAAAGCAAAACATTAACTGCTCGTCTCTTGGGCGTTTGGAATTTCCCAATTACATTTTAACAACATTCTTCTTTTAAATAAGACTAGATTGTCAGAATTTGTTATTATAAATTTTATAATCTTTTAATGATTTATATTTTTAAATTTAGAAGATCAAAATTAAATTATTATTTTATTATAATATATTAATGTTAATTGATAATTTTGTTAATTAATGTTAATTATAATGTTTTTAAAAAATGCATAATCGAAAATATCACGAATTTTTTTTATATATATAATTATTTAAAACGTGTTTAAATGTATTAATTGTAGTTACGATTTTTTATTAAGAATTATTAGATTTATTATATCTTTTAAAATTTAAAATCAAAATAATATCTTTATTGACAGATTTTGATCCTATATATGATTAGATTTTGCATATTTGTTCATATTTGCAAATGATAATTTTGTCTTTATTGAAACTCTTAAAAAATCAAATAGAATCAATGATAAAAATCGTAATATAACACAATATAAAAAGTTTTTTTTATAATATTTCTTATTTTAATAGTATAGATTATTTGTGGACGGCGTTTCAAAAAATTTAAGTTTCATCAAATTCTTTTTATTAATTTTATGTCCGATTAGTAACAACGTTTAAACAAAACCGTTACATTTATCTAAGTGGTTAAAAACGAAATGGTTCGTAGACGATTAGTGTTTGGGTTCGTGAGAAGCGAGAACACGTCATCTTATTTTTCTGATCTGGTCAAACAGGTTCCATTATATAACATCGAAGATTTATTGTTTTTATAATAATATATTTGATTTTCTCTACTTGCGATTCTAATGACGTTTTGTCAGTTAGTATAAACTGTTTATTGTCTATTCTTCAATTATTCTTTCTTTTTTGGATCCGTGTTCTATGATAGATTTTTGTAAGTTCCTCATCCGCAAACTCATGAGCTCACTATCTTTACCTAATTTTCAATTTTTTTTTTTTATATTTCTAGAGCATTTTGGAATAATCTTTCCCTATTCTTCTTAGTAATATCATCTATTGAAGAACCATATATAATTTAGAATCATGAAAGACAGTTCTTAAAAATAATACACAGAATTATGCGATGTAGCTTTTGGATTTTTATCAAACGGGTGATAGTCGATCACAATATTCACAAAAATTGAAAATCGATTACGAAGAAAAAATAACATAACATAGTTAAGTTAGCAGTTAGCAAGTAAAATTTTCTATTGGATAACATTGTTATATTTCAATTTCTTTTTAATTACTTTCTTTCTATAATGAATTGTATTTTATTTGTTTTGTGTACTAATTTAAATTCATTTTAAATTGATGTATCAAATTTACAAAAAATGGGATAACTTTATTAAAACAAAAGTAGATTTTTTATTTCTTTTTTATTTGTTAATGTAATGGATTTTATTTCATATTGTTTGCTAGTTTATTCTGTTTTGTTTTTTCTTTACGTGGTGTTATACTAACTTTTTAATATAATAAAAAATTAACTTTCAGAAGATAATAGGTAAAAACATTTTGGATTAAGATTGGATGATAGGCGAATAAAGTTAGGGTATATATAGTTTAGATATCTAAAAATGTTATCTATACAGATACTTTATAAATTATGGTTAGATAATGACGGAAAAAGGTGGAGTGGTTAAAATTAAAATTATTACCTAAATAGATAAATAACATAATTAAAATTACATTTCGAATCGATAATTATCGGAAATTTTTGAAAATAATAACAATTATATTTTGAATATTTTGGTTGATTTATAAAAAATCTGGATAGTTTTAGAAGTTGTTAAATAACTTATATTGAATAAATTTTAATAGTTTTAAATTTTAAAAATTAAAACTAATTACTTAAATGGGTAATTCAGATACTTTGGATAAAACTTACCAACTTAGCCCATTAGAACAAATGATCTTAATCCAAATTAATATATTTTACTATGCGTACTCAGAAAGATCGGATAATTCGGATCAGATATAGAAAAGATCGAGGTATCCGACTAATAACGTTCACACCTATATATGACACTGGAGCCAAAATCCCGCAAAAGGAATACAATCTAAAAGAAGACTTACAACCCTAACACACACTTACATCAAATTCACCATAAAAGTTCAATTTTTTTACATATAACCACTTCGATCAACTCAATTAGGATCGAAGATAATTAAAGTCCTAAATGTACAACTCAGTTAGTAGTGTTACTCTAAAGAGATATCTTCTAGACAAAAAATGATCCTATGGATATTTAAAGAAGAAAAAAAACAAAATATTTATTTGAGGATATCTTAATCGCATATACTATATTTTTGGATTTTTTTTGAATAACTGATTTTTTCAATTTTTCTCGATAGTGATTTCCTTACATGGCGGTGTGTAGCAGTTTCTTTTCACTATGCATTACATAGACATATCTGGCACGAGTTTCTTCCCATTGTACGATGACGCTTCATCTCCATCCAGATCTCTATCTCTATTCAGATCATGGGATGAAGGTTATATGACAGAAGATCTTAACTGATTGATGCAAGCTATCAATTTGGATGTAAGGGATGTTTTGGTGATGATGCGGATGGATTTTTTTGTGCAGTGGATTTCATGGAGGAATTGAATATATAAAATATTTCTTTACATGTCGAATGATAAATTTCTTAATTTTATTTATCTTGGTTTGGAGATATAATTTAGATATTTGACCTAGTATCCTTAGAATTTGGAGAATTTGTAAGAGCAAACTGCTTAAAAGAATAAAACCTAGTATAATTCAAAATAATAAAAAAAATTTAAAGGTCTGAAAATTGACTACAAAAATGATACATGACATCTTTTGGTGTACGAATGATTGGAGAAAATTACAATAAAACAGATAGACGACAATAAAAAGTTTTACAAGAGATTTTTTGCACTTAACAAGTGTTATTGGGTTGAGACTTGAGTGATTCAATTTATTTAAATGTAAATGAAATCTCTAATGGATTTGGAAATGCACGATGAATTTTAATGCGTTTACTTGTAATTGAATTTGAAAGTATTTTGTTAGGTTTTGATGAATTCACTACAATTACAATGGATTCAATATATATTTGATTGTATATGTTTTAATTAATTGCTATGGATTTCCAAAACATAATTTTTATTGTGAAAAAGAATCATAAAATTTTATAACCAAGATTGAAAAGCTGAAAAATGAAGATTGGAAAGGCGAAAAATATTATAAATCAATGATTAATCAATTAATTTTTCACTGAATATGCCTTCTCAAAACATTTTTGTTTTTACTCCAGCTAAATAATCAGTGCTTCCGATGACATCTCATCTTCGATAATTTCTATTCTATATGAATATTCAATGAAGAGAGAATAATGTACATGAAAGTCGTTGTCAAATGCTTTCGTTTTTCAGTTTTTCCGAGGTGGTTTTAGTTCCAATTATTGTCATTATTGGCCCCTTGATTTCAGTTCTTTTCACTGATAATCGATTGTGAATCCGTCGATTATGAAATCTACTCGATTTTAAAGTCTTAATTGTAACTTTGTTTGATGTTAATGCAATAGTGATTCTTTGTAACAGCACAAAAAAACTCATAAAAAGTTTATAATTTTTATTTTATAAAGAATTTGAAAATACAAACAAAAATCTCGTATTTGATTTATTTATGTGTTTCAGAAAATACATTAAAATCCATGATCCCTAAAATCTAACTAAATTAACTGAAAATTGAAGAACATTTATTTGAAATATTAGTGGATCTTAATGTATTTTTAACAAATGCACAATTAAATAAACAGTTTTCACTCTAAATTTTAAACACATCTAAGTTTATTAACACTCTTTTAATCACATTAATAATAGTCAATCGTAAAAGATCATATTAGACCGAAAATAATGACAAATAAATCACGTAAACATATATGATTATATTTTGGTGGAAAATATTATTCAATAAAAAAGTAACGTGTGACTGTTCTTATTTCATAATAAATTATTTTTAATCAAAATGTATTGGCTGTCTTTGTCTATTTTATTGACAATTCAGTTTAATGCAATATTAAAAAAGAGAAGCCTATACTAAGGGGTGAAGAACTGCTTTAAGGCAAGCTGCTTTGTCTAAACGTTTAATATATTTTGATATAAACTCATATATCAAATGCTATTTCGTTAAAATATACTTTCATTGGCTATATTATAACTCTATAAAAACATACACATTTTATCTGGTAATAACCCTTTGAAATGAAAAAAAAAGGAGAGAGAGTTAGAGGTCAAAAAAGAAAAAGATACTCTAATGTTATATTTTTATATGACTTTTCTCTGATTTTTGTTTGGTTTTCTTTATTTGGCAACTTTTCTTAACTAGGAAATTAGGAAAATTAGAAATCCAAAATCTTTTTAGGGATTTTCTTTGAACAGTAAAGCTAATCCCGTGAGGACCTTCGCTTCTCTCTCCACCGGCACTGCCACGTCATCATTTCCGGCGACAAGCGGAAGAGGAGAGGAAGAAGAATTCACCGTCGACAAAAATTTCTCCTCGAAGCTCATCTCAATCTCCGAGCAATCCAGCTCCGGTTCAGCCACGACGGCGGAAGAAACCGTCGGCTCATGTGCCTTGTCGCCGGAGTTCCGGGTGTACAAAGAGAGCCATTTAGCCCGCATGTAATCAGCTTTCCTCCACGGCGGAAAATGCATACCTTTCTTCTTCAAGCTCTGCTTCGCCGCCTCCGACACCATTGAAACAATCTGACTAATCCGATCAGATTTCCCGACGAAAATGAACGGTAGAGATTGAAGCAACGCCTTGAAAGCATTCGTCTGCCGTGCGATCTCGAACTCTGATCGAAAGTCCACGTCAATTAAAAACCTCTCACCGTTCACAATCACATCAATGTACTCATACTCACCTGAAATTCCGGAAAATTCAAAAAAATAACATGAGAATCGAAAATTAGAAGAAGAAGAAGAAGAAGAAAACCGGTTTACAAAGATTGTACCGGCCGGTATAGAGCGAGTTTTATCCCATTTCGATTTACAGATTGAGGAATCATAACCGAGAGACGAGAGTCCATCAACGACGATCTTCCTCAAATCGTCTTTTCGTTTGACTGATTTGTTCTTCTCCACAATCTTCGCAGTATCAGCTAATAGATTCCTCTCAGCGACGCTCGCACATGGTATCAAGCTCTATAAAAATCCATGGACGATTCGTTAAGTTTTGATTATTGCGAAGTTCGAGAAGAAGAGACGTTTCAAAGTTACCTTGAAATGATCATAAGCGTCGTTGAAAGAATCGACGGAGAAACCGAACAAATCGAATTCATCATCGGAGCTATCATCGTTGTTCCCGTTAAAGCAATTGCAGCGATTGCGTCCGTTTCTAGCTTGCTTCTCGTTGTTGTTCTCCTCCATATAGCTTTGAACCATCTTCGCTAAAGCGACGGAGCTCGGCTCGAACTCGGAGACTCCTCCATCTCGCTCACGGCCGCTGTGTTGAGGTTCTCCGGAGGCGGAGATGAGTGGCTTATCTGAGTTTGAGCTTCTGAGAACATTTGTGAACGGCCGATCTAAGAGACGCTTGAGGCGAGACTTGAGCACTGGCTTGCCTGTGTCTCTATTCGCCGGAAAATCTGACTCAATCGGCTGGATCTTCATCGGAAACAAAGCTAAGAGAAACTGATTAATTCCAAAAATTCTCTTCACAGATTTGAGATCTCTCTTTAGAAAACAAAAAATCGATACACCAAAAAATTCAAAATCGCAACCACCACAAGACGAAGAGAAGAAGAAGAAGAAGAAGAAACGAAACCTCTCAGCTACTAGAAACTACCACAAGAAACGAAGCAAAGAGACGAAAAAAGAGAGAGAGAGAGAGACGAAAACGGAGTTTCTTAACGCCGAAGATGTTCACGGAACACGTGACGGCGATTGTCGGAAGCAGCGATACTAAGAACAGTAAAAGACGAAAAAGTAACCGGAATATTCATTTCCGGCGAGATATCAATTCGCCGGCGATTCGATTTTTCTAGAGTAAAGTTTGTTTTTTCTTTATGAAAACGTAATTTCAATTTTCTTTTTTTGTTTTTTCTTCTTCTTCTTCTGGTTGCCGTAAAGCGAGATTGGTTGGTTTTATAGGTGCACAGAGATATAGTAGACGAAGCTGAAGAGGCCAAAGAAGAAAAGGTGTGACTAGACGTGATAATGCCACGTCATTAATTATTACTACGTGATATCTTTTTTTTTTTGGTTTCGTCAAATTACTATTACGTGATATGTAAATTTACCGTTTGAACCCTGCTTAGTGGGACGGTGTGGTTTTGTTTTTTACTGATGTTTAGTGACTGTGGTAGATTCTTTTTACGGAAAAACTGTCAGTAAGTAAAATCGTAATGATGGGATTACGATTTTATCCTCGCCAGTCACCACTACTGTGGCGTGGAATATCGGGCATATCCCTCTCAGTCATCATCGGGATTTTCGGCAAACTTATTATTATTTATTAAATAAATTGTGTAGTTAATTAAAAGATTTAATTTCGTCAGAGCTATTTTGCAGGACGTTTAGCAAATGAGAACGCACCACGTAGAAGAAGTCGATTGTTTTACTCCTTCGTTCTTGAACTTGCAATTAAAATTACTTTTAATAATTTGTTTGGACGAGCCACTAATATGCCAAAATGGATAGAAAGTTGCACGGTCCACTTATTAGTCTCATGCGTTTGTCAATTTGGGAATTGAATGGTTGTTTTATTTTCCTTAAAGATTTTTTTTTTTATTTAAGAAAGAATTAAAAGTTAACTGTTATAATGTGAAACAAAAGGGATAGAGTTGTGAAATAAAAAAAGGAAAGAGTTAGTATTTTGTATTAAAAATGAAAGAAAGTATTCTTTTCTTAAAATACTTGAGTGGAAGATATGATGAGTTTTTTTTTCCAGTTTTTAAAAAGAAAACCCATTATCATTTAATTGTAACTAAGAGTAATTATTTTAGATACGTTATCATACATATAGCACACACAAAAGTACAAACAATTCTTTCAGTTAAACTTTCCGAGATTGAGTTTGGTTTTCTTGTAAATGCATTTGAATTTTATCTCGAATGTGTGGCATAAGGCCAATTAAAATTTGTTTGTTCGATTTTCTTCACTTATTTTTAATTGGTTTGGTAGTTTATATTTGAAATAAGTTTCTCTCAAATATTATCTTTAGTAAATGGGCACAAGTATCTTTTAATTACAAGACCCGGGACCCTAAACATTTGACCGTTTGGTGACTTTTTGTTGTTTGTTTCTATACATTTCTCTATTCGTATAACCGAAAAAAGTTAAAAGCAAAGTAAAACAGAATAAAAGGAAAAGTAAAAAAAAAAAAAAAGAGAAAGAATAAAAATAATATGGTATTAATTAAGAATGTGGACACGTGTAGGAATCAAGTGGAATAGAGAAGAGAGGAGTCTTACTTTGTACGTATGTCCGTAATTATCCCTACTGCTGGTGAATTAAAGGACAACCAATGCTCTTTCCTTTACTCCCCTCTCTCTGGAGCCTTGTACCATACATTTATTTGTTTCCTTATCCCCAAGTTTATTACAAAAAAATGGAAATTAAAGTTTCTATCACTATTTTGTACCAATCAGAATTCTAACGAAACCGTCATATGCTATTCTATTTATAACTCTTATCATACATTTTTTTTTGGAGTTTGAAACTGTATTAGCAATCTTTTTTTTTTCCATCGAAATCTCATATTGCTGTCTTTTGATGCTATAAGCTTTTAACTAGTTGTAGATCCTAGATATCTATTAGGCATATAATAATTGGAAAAACTGAAATTAAGTAAATGATAATTATATGATGTGAATTATTTTAGCATTCAGATGACCAACCACTAAAAACAATTGGGCTAGATTTCGATCAAAAAATAAAAATAAATTGGGCTAGAAATAAGAAAAATAAAAAAAAACTGTAATTTGCACACAAAAAGAGAGGAAATGAGTTTTTTTTTTTAAAAGAAAGATCATTATCAGTCTTTCAAGGTTTTTGTGAATCTGAGTTGGATTTATCAAGAGAGAATGAGATGTTTGTTTTTGTGAACAAAATAGAAAAGTTTGTTTACTGTTCTTCAACTTTACATTTTGTTATCACTTCTCAAATTCACAAACTATCCGATCGGCTGCACTTCAAAGAGCCTCAAAATTTTCTCGCGTCGCCTTCTCTTCCATTACCTTTCATAAATCAAAACAAGTTTGATTGATTATAGGCACAATGCAAAAGTTTCAACTCTCTTTTTATTTGGTTATCAGAAAGAAACTTCTCCAATGGCTCTTTAATACTTGCATGGCAACCACATCGTCCACAGTGATGTCAAGGTTAGCAATGATGCCGTGTCTAAGCACCATCAAACTTTATTTATCGAAAAATCTCGGTACTAATACATAACTAGCTAGACAGTTTTAATACATATAGTGTTCGAAAATATCACAACGGGTCAAGATATATATATATATATATATATATATACGTTTATCACCTTATATAATTTCCTAATTAGGCTAACAAAACACCGACTATAATGTAACAAATCGGCTCTATGATATTTGCTATCGATTTAAAACTTGACAAGGTCTTGAACATTGCATGACCTTTCGTCTTTAGTAAGTATAGTATCCATCAGATTTTCACACTTTGATTTTCTTGAATCGATCGGCACCTTTCTTGAAAAAACCAGATGGTTGGTCGCTTGGCATGTTTCTCACCCATGGCCAAAACTACTAGATGAGATATATATATCATATGGGTCCAAGTTTGATATTTAAAACTTTGATGCGTGTTCTTTGAAAATTAAGTTGCCAAGGATTTTGTGATATAACGGAGGAAATCGAATATTATTCACTCTCTACAATTGAACAAACTTTGATTCTTCAGAGCCTGACAAGATGGAGATCTTTACTAGAATTACCTTTGTTTCTAAACATATCTTAAAGTTAACGCAAATTCTTTAAGGTGCTTAATTTAATGGCATCTATGTTTGCTAGAATGGTTAATTGAAACTATAGAAAATAATTAGGATTACTGGTTGATAATTACGGATATGCCTTTGTGTGTCAAAAAAGGACTCACCAATAGTTTTAGACTTTGAGCTTCTCAAAAAAATTTTACGGTACATCAAAGACATCATCACATGGGAGTATGTTAGATACATAAGTTATACGTCGAGCTTATATTGACAATGAACTACCATAAGATCAACATGTGGCTACTACACCTTTTTGGGCAACAACATTATCTCATGGTCTTATAAAAGACAAAAAACAGTTGCCCAAAACTCTACTACAGAAACAGAGTACTATCAAATCCTTGTCTGACACGGCCTCTGAACTCACATGAACTGGCTCAGTTCTCAAATAGTGTGGCATTTCGCTCCATACCACTCTAGAGCTTTACTATGACAATCTCTTCTTTGTTTATCTTACAGTCAATCCAGCCTATCTCATGATCGAAGTATTTTGAAACTCATCATTATTATGTAAGAGAACTGGTTGCTCTTAGGTCACTTGTTGTGAAACAGTTCCATCACTAAGTCTCTGCCGTTTGCTTTAGCTCTCTTCGTTTCAAAGTAGGTGTAAACTTTCCGCCACCACAAGAGGAGTATTAAGGCAAAGACCAGACAAAGAAGCTTCTCAGCATTTGACACAAATAAGCAAGGACTCGAAGATGGGTCAAATGGTGTGGAAGTCCTAAGCTTCAGAACAAGTAGCAAAGCCCAAAACAGAAGTAGAGCCTAATCTAAAACCATGTTTTGATTAGGGTGGCCAATTTAATCAATCCAACACAACCCAATCCAAAAAGCCTAAATTTATTTTGTATATATGTTTCTTCAAAAATTCATTTAAGTCTACTATATTTTTTTTATTAATTTGGGTTTAGGTTATTTGAGTTGGTTTTTAGATATAGATGTTAAAAAGCATAAATGTAAAATTATTAATTTTGAAAACATGTATAAACTATTTTAATTTACTAAAACTTTAATATTAAGTTAACTTATTTTAGTATGAAATAAACTCTATTTCAATAGTGATTCTATATTTTTCTTCAAAAACAAATATCAATTTCTAGTTCCACCATATCAAAAGGTATATAAATTTTTTATTAAAATAAATTTCAAATTTTCATTTAGATGTTTTTTTAATATTTATAAAACTTTAATAATTAAATAGTTGGGATCCAATCTAAAACCTAAACAATGCACATAAAATTAGATTTGGATTTATTTTGGTTAAAAATCTCACGTTTTAAACAATCTATATTTGATTTAAAACCTAAAAAGTTTGATTTAAATCTTATGTCGATCGAATTTGGTTAAATATTTCTGAACCTAAATAACCTAAAACTCAATCTAAAACTTAAAAAACCCAACCCAAAACCTAGATTGACCACTCCTAATTCCGATATATCTGAACAACGGTCATCAATGGAAAAAAAAAAAGATAAAACCAGAGGAAGCAATAAGGAAAATCCAGTGAAAAGATATGTGGAAAATGCTCATTCAATCCAGACCGCAAATCGTTATGAAATTTTAATACAATATTAAATAATAATCTAAACTTTTCAGGGTTTTATGCTTTGTATATAAATAAACCTTTGTTGTAACTGGAAATGTTAAGAGTGAAAATCAATAAAATTATTTGTCATCTTTCTAATTATATCAAAGCTTTAGTTTTCCTTTAAAAGAAAAAAAAAAGGAGAGAAAACCAACCAAGAAAGAAGAATAGAGAAGAAATAAAAGAGAAGATAGTTTTGGAATTTTGAAAATGAATAGAAAAAGATGCTCTATAAATGAAAAAAAAAAAAGATTACCATTTCTTAAGCATACAAAATGGTTTGGTGATTCGAATAACAATGGTGGTTCTTCTTCAACTATCTAGAGTTCCGTTCTTTCTTGTATTTCCGGACAAACCTAGTGAGAAACCCTTTCACAAAGTCCATATCACGATTGTGCAACTCAAGTGCTTCCTCTTCAGAGAGAACTCCATATTTCTCTATCGACGTTCCATGTAAATCCAATCTTCTCATTTCCCCTGCAACTTGTGGGATCTCATTGATCTTAATGCATCCACGAAGATAAAGAAACTTCAGTGTCTTCAGGTTTCTCAACGAGTGAGGGAGATTATGGAGCCTCTTGCACTCTGACATGTCAAGACATAAGAGATTCAGCTTATCACCTATTGATGAGGGCACTTCTTCGATCAGTGTTCCATTCAAGGACAATATTTTCACTCCATTTCCAAGAACTGGAAATACTGTGATGTTAGGACAGTAAGCAAGCGTGAGATATATGAGTGACACCAAACTCCCAATGGTGTCCGGGAGATTCTTCAGTCTCTTGCAATATGATAACCTCAGTTCCATGAGCTTTGAGAGACGGTCTATTGAATTTGGAACAACTTCAATTGATGTGAAGCTAAGTCCCAACGTTTCAATATCGTCGGAAACACATGGAAACTCTTGTATATTTGTGCACCCGTCTAGTTTAAGGGTTTTGAGAGACCTCAAGTAGATGTTACACGGGAGATTCTTGAGTTTCGTGCAATGTTGCATGGACAATGTAACTAACTTATCGAGATGACCAATAGAAGAATGGAGCTCAACAAGGCTTTCACAATAACTAAGGCATAAACACTCGAGACTCCTTGCCTTAGAAAGGTCTGGAATTTCAATCAGATTCCTACATCTGTTAAGGTTCATGTGTCTTAGACTTCCAAGGTCCTGCCATAAAAAAGAAGCAAGACATTTGTTTCCAATAGATGATTACAAAAACATTCAAATAAATGAGAATTGGGTCGAAGCCAATTCGTGTAAAAGATAGAAAAAATTATAGTAATTTTCAAAAAAACACATAGAACGTGTACCTTAGTTCCACTCCATAGTGTTTCAACTGAGCTATCAGAGAGGTTGATCTTAACTAGATTGTTAGTGTTGAAGTTTGAAGGCAATGACTTTAGAGTGTAAGCTTCCCAATGAAGATATCTTAGCCGAGGGAGGTAGTCAAAATCGTCGACCATGCACACTTTGCTCCCTTCAACAGAGACATTATTATAAATCTTAAGAAACTTGAGATCGACCATTCTCTTAAACGTTGCGGGGTTAATACAAAACCTTGTTTCTTTAGCCATGTTGAGCAATATACTTTCAACCTCGATGTCTTTACTTCCCTGTTGAAACAATGTAATAAGAAGAGTACAAAAGTGGTCAGCACAAAGGTCACACATAAAATATATGTTTATGTCTAGAGTTATCTTTAAACTTTCTTGTCTTACCATATTTTCAGTGAACAACTCTTTGATATCCAAAAAATTTCACATCATCTTACGCTTCCATGGCTTATCCATTTTTCCTTCACAAGTAATATCCTTAGCCATGTCTTGAAGTAAATCATGAACCCATAGCCTCGTATTGTTGGACATACTAATCAGAGACTTCTCCATCAGAGTTACTAGCCTTGGTTCAGATTTAAACACAAAGCTGTCAAGTAACATTTTCGCTCGATCCTTATATTCTCCGTTGAAACAACCAGCAACATAAAGAAAAACAATCTTTTCATGCTTATCCAATGCATCATAACTTACTTTCAACACCTTTGAGATAGATTTATCAAGACTACTTTTCAGTATACACAACTTATCTTCCCAAAACGCTATTTTCCGACCGTATAAAGATGCACCAATGACTCGAAGTGCTAATGGAAGACCACCAAGTTGCTCGACAATATCTAAACAAAGCTCTCTGAGTTCTTCTGGTGGACGATTCATTTTGAAGGCATGCATACAGAAAAGCTGAATTGCTTGGGTAGTCCTAAGAGGCTTCACTTCATAAATGTGTTTTACATCATGTTCATCTAACACACGCTTGTCTCTTGTAGTTATAATGATCCTGCTTCCTGGTCCAAACCATTTGCAGCTTCCAGCTAATTGTTCGAGTTGTTGAATGTCATCAACATCATCGAGGATGAGAAGAACCTTCTTACCACGTAACCTTTGTTTCATTGCATCAGAACTGATGCAACGTGCATTAAGAGGGCTTTTTGGGAAAACTTCAGACATGATTTGCTTCCGCAAATGTGATACACCATGTTTTTGGAGTTCATCTTTTATGTTTTCTAGGAAGCAGTGATAAGGAAACTGACTCAAGAGGTTTTGGAAGACATACTTAGTGATGGTGGTTTTTCCTCTGCCTCCCATACCCCACACTCCTACCATTTGGACATCTTCATTGTCCATAGATAAGAGAGATTCTATGTGTTTCTTGTGGAAACTCATCCCAACTAGTTCAGTTGTTTCGTCTGATGAATCTGAGTATAACCTGTCAGAAAGATCTTGAGTAACTTCTTGTACAAGCTTTGAATCATCGTTCCTGCATTAAACCCATCACAACAATAAAGATTACCTAACATCATCACGAGATGTTTATAGATTAAACATTTAGTTTTAAACTATAAACAACTAATTGATCAGAAAAACTAGGGCTGGACAAATATCTGAACTCCTAACCAAAATTATCAAACAGGAACCAAATTATAAAGTAGTTATAATTAGAATGTAATAGAAATTTCTAATTTCTATATTGAGTTACCGGAAATTCTGAAGTCAATTCAAATTTCGTAATTAAGACCGAATTAATTAAAATTTATTGAAAAAATTATTTATAAAAAATTAAATATATATAGACAATATATACTTAAATATATACACATATAAAATTTTAGTTAAAACTCATTTAATTAATTTTATTTCTTATTATAATTTTTTATGTATCAAAAACCAAACCAAAATGTAATTTTCTAGAATCCAAAATATCTGAACTGAATTATAAGTTATAGCAAATGAGACCTATTTTCTAAAATAAACTATGAATTCAACATTGGAATGAAGAGAATTAAAGAAAGACAATGAACCTGCTTTGGGAAGTCCAGCCAGAGATGTTTCCAACTTTAGCCAAAGCTGTTCTCCACCCACTCACCGTCTCCATATCAAATCTGTCCTTATGCTTGTCAAGAGCTTCTTTGAAACATCCGGTTCGACTCTTCAACTTTGATGGATCGGTTTCATAAAATATAGGTATCAACTCAAGTAGTTTCTTGTCAGCTAAGTCGACCAAGAACGCAAGCTCTCTCAAGCACCAGTGAGAGGTAGCATAGTCCTTTGAAATCACGACAATAGCGAAACGAGACTGATCCATCGCTTTCTCAAGCCCTTCCCAGATTGAGTTTCCTCTCTGGAGTTCTTTGTCGTCATGGAACGTTATGATTCCTTCTTCTCTGAGAGCATCGTCGAGATGGCTGACGAAGTTTGTTCGAACATCTGCTCCTCTGAAACTGAGGAAGACATCGTACTTCCTCGGAGTTCGAGACGGCGTATCCTCCGACTCTGCTGCCAAAGAAACTGACATGGAAGCAAAAGAGTCGTACAAGAAAGAGAAGTTTACGTGTGATTCTTGAATCAAGAAAAGGCACCGATCGCTATTAACTTATACTTGAGGCTATGAACATAAGGTATACGTTGTTCCATTGTATTAGCTAGCAATTACGTCGAAATTATACATTTGGACTACGCGTGATTCTGGAAGTTAAGAGAAGGCACTGTTCGTCATTGACTTATAATACTTGAAGCTTCAACGTAAGGTCGACATTGTTCCATCGTTAATCGTTGTCTGGTAGCAACTAATACGTAGAAGTTACACATTTGGATTACGCGTCTCGTGGGTCCAATGGTATTATTTACTTGAGTATTGATAAGACGAAAACACCACTGTAACAACGGCCTAGAAAAAGCCACGTCACTTGTTCAATCGATGGAGTCTTGTTCTTTCGGGTACTTTTAAATGCAATATTGATGCACATGAAATGAAATATGAGAGTAAAAACGTGTGTAGCAGGGAATCGATGGAAATATTATTTACCAAATCCAGAGAAAAGAAACTCATTTCATTTTGCCTTCAACATCCAATGAACAAAATGTTCAATCACCAATAAACGAATTTACAAATAATCTTATAAGAACCAGAACATAATTCTCTTTATGCCTTCAACATCCAATGAACAAACTACAAAAACCAAAGGATTAATAGAATTACCTTCACCTTTATCATCTAAATTCTCTTACCTCCGCTACTTTTACCTAATCAAAGACTCAATTAACTTGTTAACGACTTTAGCTCAAAGTCCTCTAAACATTGTTAAATTGATTGTACACAATATTTAAGTCTCTAAACTACTTCCACCACAACTAGATTTAAGCTTCTATAAAATGGATCATTGTTGTAGAGAGAAAAAAAAAACAATCTTCATTTTAGAAATAAAAAAACTATCAAATGACCGGAATCTTTACATTGAATGGGTCTACATGTAATGTAGAAAGTACAAAGAATCTGATAAGAACCAGAAACATACTTCTCTTTATGCCTTCAACGTTCAATATAATGAACAAACTAGAAGGACCTATACGGATTAATATATAGAATTACCATCCACCCTTACCATTCATAATTCTGTTACCTCCTCTATTTTTAGTTAACCAAGACAACTAATTAACTTGTTAAACGACTTTTAGTTCTAAGTGAAGTGGTATTAGGCCTTGGCTGAAGTGAAGTCTTTTCTATCTTCCTCATGAAGACTTATCAGAATCAAACCAAATAAGAAATCAAAGTTAAATCTAAGTCTTGCTTATTTCAGCTTACATACCTAAGCCTACACCAGGTTTTGGCACTAACTTGCACCCGTTGTGTTTCTCATTTCAGCACTAACCTGCACCTCTAAATGAATGACAATATTTTAAAAAAGAATTTTAAATATTATATTACTCAAAATTAAATCAATTTCATAACTAAACATTAATTGATTATTCATCAAGATGTTGTAACTTTATAAATTAAACTAAATCTTTGAAATAAAAGAAAATATTTTATAATATAAAATATTATAAAGGAAGAGTTATTAAAAACTTGTTGGTAAGTTGATTTTTTACCAAAGTAATGCCAAATTTTGGTAATTATTAAGAGAATTTTTAATATATATTTTATTTTTTCGCATGTGTTAACAAAAACAGTAATAACAAAAATGTCAATACTAATTTCTACCATTTAGGCTAAAAATATGTGATAAAAAAAGTAAGTTTAACGTTCTAATTATGATAGACTCATTTAAAACTGGTCTTATGTTTCAGTAAGTAGATTTGTTAGTGGGACATTAGATTTGTTTTTGGAAAATATACTTATTTTGGTAGATTTATTTTTTCGATATAGTACATATATTTTAGTGTGGTAGATTTATTGAGTTGTGATGATAAATTTACTTTTGGATGATAAACTTAGTAGTTGAATAGTATATTTATCGATATATATATATATATATAGTAGTTTTCTAACTAAAGAAAATTCATAATTTAAATGACATTTCCAACCAACTTTCTAAAGCCATTATAGTAATTATCGTTTTAGTACATTTCCCATAAATTTATAGGATCCTGCCCCTAATCGCTTAACGAAACAATCAAACAAAAAAGCATTGATTTCACATTTGACATTTATTAAAAGTCAACCCTAAACTCCATGCAATTTGAATGATAAAATCATCACGTATAATTGAGAAGATAAATTATTATTAAACAGATCTTTGCGGTAGCTTGTATAACTCTATTATCGCCAACACTTAGCATTTTAAACTTCAAGTGCATGATCTTTTCAATCGAAGATATAATTTTCTTCATTTTGTGCATTAAGATATTACGAACAGAGATATGGTAACAACACAATAATTTAAATAACTCCCAACATAATACAACTTGAGGAAAGACGTTGTAATAAACATTTTACCATTTCAAACTTCTAGATTCTGAAAGCTACAGTTTTTCCAGTTAATAATATAATAGTTTAAATAAGCCAACATAATACGACTTTGAGGAAACACGGTTTAATAAATTTTACCATTTCAAAGTTTTAGATGATTAAAGCTACACTGTTGAAGTTTTGGATTAAGAAATGAATATAGCATATACGTACGTATGGACTTGTTCAACCCCCAAAATCATCTATATCTTAAACTCTTTGTCTCACAAGTTTCTCACACATCTTCATTGGAACCAAAACCAAGAAATTAACAATAATCCTTCTTTTCGTCTAATTAAGAATATAGTCTAAATACACATACACATGTCAATGAAGAGTCTCTCCTATCTTGCAGTTCTATCTCTCTTGGCTTTGGCACTTCCTTTAGCCATTGCTTCTGATCCAAGCCCCCTTCAAGATTTCTGCGTCGGCGTCAACACACCAGCAAATGGAGGTATGCGAATGATGATTTCTTAACTTCTTGAATAAATTTGAATATATTTAGATAATGTTTAACCGTTTAGAACCTCATCTAAGATTTTTACCAAAATAATAATAGTATTTTAATATAATTTAATTATATAGTTAAATTTTAATTGAAAATAAAAAAATAGAACCAATGAAAAAAAAACAAGTGTTAAAAAAAATTCTTAAAAATTTAAGAACCGTTTCTTAAAGCTCTTATTTAAAAACCATTTCTTATCTTTTCTCATAGTCTTTTTATGTTAAGATACTTTCTTAAGAACTCTTTTTAATCATGCTCTTATATGCTAACTTTTTGCGTTACTTATGCTCTATATATTTTAAAACCATGTTCAGTGTTTGTGAATGGAAAGTTCTGCAAGGATCCTAGGCTCGTTTCCGCGGATGATTTCTTCTTCCCAGGACTCAACAAGCCTGGAAATGTAAATAACGCGGTTGGGTCGAGGGTAACAACCGTTAATGTTGATAACCTTGGAGGATTAAACACTCTTGGAATCTCACTAGTTCGTATAGACTATGCACCAAACGGCCAGAACCCACCTCACACCCACCCACGTGCCACCGAGATTTTGGTCGTCCAACAAGGAACCTTGCTCGTAGGATTTGTCTCATCAAACCAAGATGGAAACCGTCTTTTTACCAAAACGCTCAATGTTGGCGATGTATTTGTGTTCCCAGAGGGACTTGTCCATTTCCAATTCAACCTAGGACGAACTCCAGCGGTTGCAATCGCTGCTTTGAGTAGCCAAAACGCAGGTGTTATCACGATTGCTAACACTGTATTTGGGTCTAACCCACCTATAGAACCGACATTTCTTGCAAGGGGTTTCCAGATGGATGCTAACGTGGTCAGGGACTTACAAAATAGGTTCTAATAATAATAATAAGAAAAAATAATATAATAAAAAAAATTCTCTTTGAAATTGCTTTGTTTTACGTTCTTTCTTCAGAATAATGATTATGTAATTAGTTCATTTCTATGTGACATGTATGATGTTGTTTGTTGTTTTATCTTAATTGAAGATTTTCGATGATGTTATGCATGTTGTACCTTAGTTCACGGGGCTTTAGACAAATAAACGAAAGATGTCTTTTTAAATAAATTAAAAATAATTATAATTTATAAATTTATATAAAAGTTATAAAATAGTAAAAATCATAATAAATAGCGAAAATGTTATAAGGTTAAATCTCTATTTTAATAGGTTTTAAAGTTTTGTGAACAAAAATGAATTAGGAATGTGAGTTGGACAAAAATGTTTAATTAAATGGACGAATAGACTATTTTACCATATCTTCCTAATTACATTTTTAACTTGAGTCCTTGCAACTATAACAAAATCGAAGCATTCACGACAGATAGGCTGGAGCCACCACTTCTCTTGCTGGAATTGAGAATGTTTTAGAATTGAAGCATTCACGACGGATACGACGGAGCCACCACATCTCTTGCCAAAATAGAAAACATTTTGTGAGAATATAAATGACAAATGTTTGGGCAAGTACATGGTTGATAACTAGAAGAAGCGTTTGTCAACCAATCTGGAACTTTCCCGATTCAGTTTGTTGCTCATCTAATCCAGCAGCGGTGGACGCGAGCGAAGGTTCTTACCATTGTTCCCCTTCGTTTTCTTCTGCCAGAGGCATCGATGGAAAAAGAGTTTTTGTTTTGCTGTTGAAAACTTTGATTGAGATCAATCCTAAACTCACACACGGTTTGAGGGAAAGAGCAAGGAGGCTTGCTTATAGTTGGAAATCAAATTTAGGTAATAAACTCAAAGTGGAACCAAAGTTTATTTAATGTCTGATTATTTGTTGTATTTTTTTATTATTTATTAAATATTATTAGTCGGTTTAAAATAGTAATTACCCAATCTTGGCTTTTTTTTTTGTCATATTTCTAAATGCGGATTATTTTGCTTTTTCGATCCATGTTATTTTTCTTTTTGTTTTTAGTTTTATTATATTTCAATCATTGTTTTCGATATTGATTTATGATTTTTCTCCAATATGTTTGGTCTATTTATCTTTGTCAGTATTTCATTGATTTTTAAATTGGCTTTACAATATATCATTTATTGTGATTTTATCGTGATATTTATTTTTTTGTTTTTTTAATTTTTTTAATATGCTCGTGTTTGTAATTGATAACTGAATTATTTATCTTTATACCGTGAATTACCTACTAGTTTGTGTTGGTAATTAAAAAAAAAATATAGTAAAATAGAAGAAAAAACTAAAAAAAAAACTACGTATTTATTGTTACTGAATAATATATCATGTATCACAATTTAAATGTATGTTTTTTTTAATTGATGAAGTGGCAACATCACAAGAAAAAAAATGTAACTTTATATATAGAGAAAAGAAAATATAAATTTATATATACAGATAAAAATAAGTTTATAAAAAATATATTACATGATGCAAATAGAACCATTCGTCTAAGTATAATGGAAGTAAATATATGGTATTAAAAAATTTTACGAAGTAAAAAAATTTGCTCGTGGAAGAATTATTTTAATAAATTGTAATAAAATATGAATAATTCAGATGTCACAAAAGAAAATTTTAAGAAAATTGTCACTAATTTTTTTTTTGTTCTGTAGTTCGTAAACCAAAAGAAAAAGTTAACCCAAAATGAAGACAATTATTGGTACTTTTCTTTCGTAACTTTATATTATTTTGATATTTCCATTTCCATTTCCATTTCTTAAAGAAGCTTTTCTACTCGCACACTTTTCCTATTATCCTACGGCACGAACCACCCAGATCGATTAGCACAATCGGACGAACTTAAAAGTTTCAAACAAAAAGTTCCGATTCAGATCAAACCAAACATCGCTGTCGCAACCGCAACCGCCACTGAATCCAGGTCTGATCTCAGATTCTCGATTGATTTTCATTTTCGGCTGTTTTCAAGAATTCGGTAAAGTAGAGACATTTTTTTTGGATCGCTCATATCCGATCTGGGTTTCTACGGATGAACATAATCTGATTCTCGCTCTCGTGAAAAATCCGATTTGGGTCGAATCAAAACTGTATCTTTATAGTTTTCTTGAAAGATTCAATTTTGAATCGTTACAGAAACATTTTTCTTTCCTCGTGAAAATCAACTTTACGTTTTGTTCAAAGAAAGGTTTCAAAGAATTTGATTAGTTACTCTGGATTAGGTTTTGTTGTTGTATGAGAATCAGATAGTCATGGGAGCATTCGCATCGAGGTTTTGGTTCATGATGTTCCCTGCAAAAGAGTATAAGATTGTTGTTGTTGGTTTGGATAACGCTGGCAAAACGACTACGCTTTACAAGCTTCACTTGGGTGAAGTTGTAACCACTCATCCTACTGTAGGGAGCAATGTCGAAGAGCTCGTTTACAAGAATATCCGCTTCGAGGTACCCAAACTTTCTTGAAAGTCAAATCTTTGTTTCAAGAATTGTTACATAAGTTCGACTGTTTCTATGTGTTTCTACTGTTGAATTGGATGCTCTGTTTATGTTCTTGTCATACATGGTGTGTGGAAGGCTTCACAAGCTTAAAGTTTTGAACTTTATCGTATTGGAACTATTCTAATGGTTTCTGATAAGAATATGCTTATCCTTGTGTATATGTTACTTGCATTGCTACTTGTCCATAAGCCTAGGGTTTCAAGCTTTTCTAAACTTAAGTTGATGCTTTGCGTCTTACAATTTGTTGTCTTCAGGTTTGATTTCATTGTGGGACATATAAAGTCGACTGTTTCTATGTGTTCCTCTGTTGAATTGGTTGCTCTGTTTCTGTTCTTTTTCATCCATGGTTTGTGGAAGGCTTCACAAGCTCAAAGTTTTCAACTTTGATCATATTGCTATAGTTCTTATTGTTTCTGAGAAGAATTTGGTTATCTTTGTGTATATGTTCATGGGGTTGCTGTTTGACCGTAAGATACGGGTTTAGGCTTTTGCAAATCCTAAGCTGACGCATTGCTTCTTACAATTTTTGTCTTTAGGTTTGGGATCTTGGTGGGCAAGATAGGCTAAGAACATCATGGGCAACGTACTACAGAGGAACAAATGCTGTAATCGTGGTTATCGATAGCACAGACAGAGCCAGAATCTCTTTAATGAAAGATGAGCTTTCAAGATTACTTGGACATGAGGATCTTCAGAACTCGGTGATACTCGTGTTTGCAAATAAACAGGACCTGAAAGATGCTATGAGCCCAGCTGAGATCACGGACGCGCTTAACCTTCACAGTATCAAGAACCATGATTGGCACATTCAAGCAAGCTGTGCAGTCACTGGAGAGGGATTGCATGATGGGCTTGGTTGGATTGCCCAGAAAGTTACTGAGAAACCTCCAAGTTAAGAGGAAATGTCAGAAAATGAATCAGATGACCTTGAACCTTCACATTTTCTCTTTATGTTTCATAAATTGTTCTTTTTATACAGTGTATTGATTCCACTCTTCATGTGATGAGTTTCATCTATTTGGTTTACTCTAATTGAATTGTATGTTTTTTCTCCTACAAAAAAAAAATAAAAACTAACCAGAATATCAAGTGAAAATATACTTGGAGTTACCTCCAAAACATGTTTTCAAACAAGAGGACACCTTACCATCAAATGCAAAGTTTGAGAAAGTAACCGTCTTTGATTCTAAACAATGTCTTATGAAATTTGCAGAGACTTTACAGTTTCTTGGATTCAAGGGATCAACCTCTGATCAACGCACTATTCACGAAGGTTACTGGTTCTGTTTTTCTTGACACTACCAGTTTATGTCGATGACAATGATGTTGATACTCATAATCTCAAATCATGTTTTACAACTCAGAGATCTTAAGTCTTTTACGGTATTCTTTTGTTTTAGAGATTCCAAAATCTGCCGCTTGGATTTCAGTTTGTCATAATACTCTTGAGTTGCTCAATGAAAACTTGAATCAATAATATCGTTTCAGATTTTTGATTGGTCCATTGGTTTGTTACCTCTAATTGTTTTTTTAATATATTCTTTTATCGTGGTTATGAACTTATAATGCAGACGATAGGGTCAATTCAGCGTAGCTAACAACAATATACATGCATTTTCCCTAATCTTGGAACACCAGATTCAATGCAAGTCCCTCCTAAAATCTTTCTTAGCAATAGATATTTTGATTGCGATCTTTTAGCAGTAGATATTCTTATTAATTATATGACCTATGACGTGGAAAACATTTTATTCAAATTCATCAAAAACAGTCACAATAATTCAACCAATAACTCGAACAGAAGATGATTAGTTGTGTCCTTTTTGCATATGCAAATGAATCTATTACCTTCACATCACCTTTATCCCGGAACTTTCTAATCTCTTGGCTCATAGAACTTATCTTTCTTTGATCGACGCTTTTCTATTTCTGAAATAAAAATGTGTTAAATGGTCATTTTAATCACCATTCATTTTTGTGTATTACTATTTTTTTTATCATCTATATTTGAATTTTCATTTTTATTCAGTCGTGTTTCATCTACAAACCTAAAAAAAAAAATACTCCTTCCGTTTCTTAAAGATTGATTTTTTAAAATTTTATTTTGTTTAAAAAAAATAGATGTTTAACATCTAATTAATGCATTTCACTTCTATCAAAAAATTTATTTTAATGCAATTCATTTTATGAGATCAACTATTGGTTAGTATTTGGTGCAAAAAGGATAAAAAGTCATTCACTATTATTTTTTAAAAATACTTAAATATTTAAAAAAAAATTGAATATAAAAAGTTAAAGGAATAAATTTTTGTAAAAGTTAAAAAAGATAGTTAAAACGACATTGGACAGCATGAAACGGGATGGGAAATATGTCGAGTAATGGGATGGCTTGGTCTAACATTTTGAATGCTTTTTGTCTCCCCATTCTCTAACCATTACAGCTGTCAACACTACAACACATAATACATTTATGTTTATTACTAGTAGTTAATAACTTTATATTGAAAAATATATATAACTTTTCAATATTTTTTGGCATCTTTTATTTTGTCTTCTTCTTTTTTACTCAAACTTCAATTTCATTGATCCAAAAATGTGTAAAAAAAACAAAAAGAAGAAGCAAAAACTATTGAAAAGTTGTACCAGTTTATGTGTATAGTGGTGCATGGAGAAAGTTTAAAAGTATTTATTTGACATCAAGTTTATCAACCTCAACGTTAATATGATTGCTATTCCATGGTTTATCATTAAATCATTCCCTATACCTAAGTGACATTAATTAAGATCTTTAATGTTTACAAGTTACTATCTTCTCATTAGTTCATGAGAAGCTAGTGCAGTTGATATCCTTATTTTATTGCTTTTTGGTTTAGTTTCATTTGCATCTTACTTGTTTAGTTCCACTGCTTTCCACTATCTTGTGTATGCTTTACTATAATAAGTGCTTCAAAACAAATCAGTGGAATTAGTAATTATAATCGATGTTCCAATATTTGCTAGACGCTAATCTGTAGAAATTCGTTAAGTTTTCTGCTGATTTGACTGATTTGATTGAAGCATCCAAGTGGTTTTAGACGTTTAGATGGACACTTAGACACTTCAACGGTCGACTTTTAGAACAAATGTAATTGTTTTTTAACTACTGATGATTACCATTGCATATCTATGATTTAAATATTAACTCGAGAAGAGCAATAATTATTATATGCGACTAAGTCATGTGACTAGAATTAAAATTTCAGTTCAAGAGTTCTAAGAAAATCAAAAACAAAATGAATAAATAATACTCCCTTTTAACTTAATTTCATTTTCTGCAACTAACTTAGAATAATTTGAGAATTAATTAAAAATGTTATAGCAGTTGAAAAAGTATATGAGTCCAAAGTAGAAAGTTCTTGTAACGACTCTACAAATAGACCACAAATCAGAGATTCATCAACTACGCCAAACCTTGAGCTCTCTCTTCTCTTGTCTCTCTCTCTCTCTCTAAACGAAGTTCCCAGAAAAAATGGAAAAGACAGCACTGACAAAAGATCAGATCTTTGAGTTCAAAGAGGCCTTTTGTCTCTTCGACAAAGACGGCGACGGTTCTCTCTTTCTTTCTCTAAATGATTTTATAAATATAATCAAGAAAACTGATATGTGTTTTGACATCTATATCGTTCTTTTGGAATCCAAGAACAGGTTGTATAACGGTGGAAGAGCTTGCAACGGTGATTCGTTCCTTAGATCAGAATCCGACAGAACAAGAACTTCAGGATATTATCACTGAGATTGACTCTGATGGCAATGGCACCATTGAGTTTGCTGAGTTTCTTAACCTCATGGCCAAGAAACTTCAGGTTCCTCTCACTCTCTTGATCTTTCCATATAGTAATTACATTCATGCTTAGTTAGTTTTATTACAAAATATATATACTATTTAACAATTAGTTAAATCAGGTAAATGATTTTTGGTTATATCATTTCTGGTTCGTTGTGAAAATGGAGCTGTCTCATTCATTATGCTTCTGTCTACTAGTTTCTTATATTTGAAATATTCATTTTTTCTTTTTAATTACAGCACGTCTTTTCTTATATTTCTGTGCTTTTACTTTCTTTTTTAAGACTTTAACTTGCTTTTTTTATTATAAAAATAGACTTTTACTTGTTCTCTATTAACAACTCTGATTTGAGAAGATCTATGTGTTATAATCTAAACAGAGACATTGTACATATTTTAAAACAAATTTTATTTGTTAATATGTTGTTGTGTTGATGGTATAGGAAAGTGATGCAGAAGAAGAGCTGAAAGAAGTTTTCAAAGTCTTTGACAAAGACCAAAATGGTTATATCTCTGCCAGTGAGGTCCGTGACTCTTATTTTTCTCTCATTATTTTTTTGTGTTTATAAATTAAAAAAAAACTTGAAGCCGTTTTACGTATATATGTGCTTGATTTATTTTAAAACGATTTTTCAAACAATTAAAAAAAATTAGTTCGATGCACTGGATTGCGTTTTGTACAACGTTCTCCAATAATAGCATGTACGGTCTAACTGTGTTTTTTTTTTTTTTTTTTGGTTTTGTATGATTAGAGACATAAATATATAGATTTCTCTGTCCACTAAATCCTTCACTATGTTGGGTTTTTGTCGAATTTAGTTACAATACATGAACCAGTTTCATAAATGTTTTCTCTACTCAAGTGGTACATGCTCGATATCTTCGAGTAGTGAAATCCAGGCCAAGCATTATATATACTCCTTTCTTAAAGATTAATGTTTCTAGATTTTCACAGATTTTAAGAAATTTATTAAAATGACTATTTAACATTTTAATTAATAATACTATTTAACATTTTAATTACTATAAACAAACAGAAAATAAATAAAGATAAAATGGTAATACTAAATATTCATTAAAAATTGAAAATATCAATATTTTTGAAACAATTTTTTTTTCAAAACATCCATTATTTAGAAAGTGAAGGAGTATGAGATTATGTTGATTGACCCATTTGGTCACTTAATTATGCATTAAGTAGATAGATGACAAATCCAGCTAAAACATACTTTGTAATATTTAGAATTAATGACAAAAATCAGACAAAAAGGCCAGACAATCTTTGAATTTAAAGAGATCCATATTTGTCTCATTTATGTTCTAAACATTTTTTTTGAATAAAAATAACAAGAGATGGCTATTTATTTATTTGATTTTATCTTTTAGAAAGTCTGTTTTACATCGTGAAGGCTTAGAGCTAGCTGGCATTGTGAATCTTTGCAGAAGAACGAGGAGGAAAAAACAATTAATAATAAATAGTTACATATATAGAGTAGAATGCGTTTGATTCGATTGGTTTATTGGACAGAAGAGCACATGTTTCACTTAGTTTAGTTAAATATTTATACCTTTCTTCACATCCGCAAAAGTTACACTTGCACATTTTTTATATATAAAATTCTATTATTAACATTTTTTTTTCAATTTTTAATAGCATTATTTTAAGTAGAAGCTTAATAGTGCATTTTACATGAGTCATGGCTACCATATAAAAATCGAGTTTATTTTCTCAAACACACCTGTCTAGAAGAATGACTCACAATTTAAAAAAGAAATTAAAAAAAGTTCATAATTAATAAGCTCGACTTCAGCAGTTGTTTTTTCGAGTACTATATACTTCTGCATAGTTCTAGTTAATGACATCAATAAGGTCTAATAAGATAATAAATATTATAGGCTGGACTGATCAGATTTCACGTTTCTTTGAACCTTATGGTCAAACTAAGGCCAAAAACTAGCTATTTTGTTTAACAATTTTAACAAAAAAAAAATTGAGTTCACGATGTTGATAAAGATATTATGTTTGACCAACTAACTACTGATTCTAAAACGAAAAACTATAGTCTCTATAAGACGCACAATTTCATTTATATATACATAGTCGAACATGGTGAAAATGCCCAATCAAGAGCACATACAAAGGAGCTAGCCATGGATAGTGTGTCAAATCCTAAAGCTATTTTTTTGGAGTATATATATATATTTCCATTAAAAATAGACATACGAATGAAATACTTTTTTCTTTTTTCTTTTTGTGAAAGAACTTTCGGAAATGTTGGGCCGGCCTTCAGATTAGGCTAATTGATAAGAGTATAAATAACTATACGATGTGATTTTATTTATTAATATCAAAAGTTTTGTTATTGCAGTTAAGTCATGTAATGATAAATCTAGGGGAAAAGCTAACGGATGAAGAAGTTGAACAAATGATAAAAGAGGCAGATTTGGATGGTGATGGCCAAGTCAATTATGATGAATTTGTCAAGATGATGATCAACATTGGTTAATATATTTTTTTAATTATTATTATTGTATGAGTTATAAAAGCAATATCCTTAATTACCTTTGCTAGTTTTTACTCATTTTGTGTTCACAACATCTCATTCACTCAAGCTTTCAGATCTAGTTTTGTTTGATCTCTTATTGAACCTTTCAAATCCAGTTTAATCTATAATTTTGTTTATTACATTTTGAAACTTAATTTGCATTTTATTCCTTCTCTCAGTTTTTGAATATTTTTCACAAGCTGTAACAAAAAAAGAAACGTATTATTGTTGTTTATTTGTTTCTTTTCTTTTTAAATATAGATAGAATTGGATCGAAATCCCAAACTAAGGTCCAAACTCTATAGTAATTGTAGGGTACTTTTTCCCTTTGAAACATGGCTAATAGTGGAGATCCGTACCGTAGTTGGTGGGATTCGAGCTATGGTCTATCCCTACAAGAAAGTCTTCCACGACTGGAACTAGGGTATTGTCGTTTGGTTAGTGTTGTCGTATTTTGTTTTCTTAAATTACGATTATGACAAAAGTCTTGACTAGTAATTTCTCGGATAACAGTCCTTAAAATTTCCCTTTGGTCTCAAACAAGAAACATGCCCAGATATTAAAAAGGAAATAATATAAGTAAAAACCTTTTCAAACTTACCGAAAAACAGAGAACCCATCTCAAGTATACAGAAAATCCAATCCACACTTTCATTTAGTTTCCTCTCAAAATCCCATAATAATTATTAAAATAAAAAAACCCCACCAAATCACAAAATCAACAATCCTTTTCTTTGCAAATCTGTTCAATTCATGGCAGTAGCACAGCAGAGGCATGTTCCAAAGAGGGAAGATTTGCTCCGTTTTCTGACTCTGCCTTTCATAGGACCCCAAGAAGGTTTCTTGTCCAGCAAGTTGTCGCTTGAGTCTTTGGTTTCATCTGCTTCAGTTTTCTCACCGGATTTCATCGACAACCCTAGAGACAACTCAAAGCCTCTTGTCTTCTCAGACTCACTTCTCTTCAGCATCACAGTTTTCTTTTCAACATCGACTGTTGCTTCGTATGTCTCTATCTTGTCTTGACAAAGTAACGGAATTTGCTCTGTCGATTCATTCCTTCTTTCTTTGGTTCTTAGGTCATTCCCGAAGCTAGGAGATCGCATCTCAACTAGAGCTTCTTTGTTGCTTTCATTTATCACTTCAGTAGTTTCTTGCACTTTGCTGCTTCCTACAGAAGAAACAAGCAGAGTCTCAGACGTGTTAGCTTTCTTGTCCACCAAGTTATCTCTTGATCCCTTGGTTTCTTTGAAGCTATCATCTCCGTCAGATCTCTCGCTGGGTTTCATCGACAAACCTAGAGACAACTCAAAGCCTCTTGTTTTCTCAGTCTCACTTCTCTTCAGCATCACAGTTTTCTCTTCCACTTCGAGTGTTGCCTTGTCTATCTCATTCTTGTCCTGAGAGAGTAAAGGAGTTTCCTCCGTCGATTCATTGTTTCTTTCCTTGTTTCTCAGGTCATTACTAAAGCTGGGAGATCGCATCTCTACTCTAGCTTCGTTGCTGCTTTCAGTTATTGCTTCAATAGTTTCTTCCTTTTTGTTGCTTTTTAGGCAAGAAACAAGCCGAATCTCAGACATATTGGCTTTATCTGGGCCCATATTGTTTCTTGAAGGAAACGTAACGTCTGAAACCAATTGTTGAACCAGCGAATCTGCCATAACTCTACTATTGTGGCTCACTGGGAGCGATCTGCATCGAGACATGCGTTTCAGACCTGCTTCTCTTCCTAACTTCATGTCCCTCTCTTCCTTATAAACTTCAAAACTGGTCTCTAGAATCGTGTTTGATCCTTGTGAACAAGGTTCAGAGATGTCCTGGTCAGCTTTTCCTTCATTTGTAACCTCATCATCATCATCATCAAGAACGCGATGTTCTGGATTCAGAGTCTCCAGTGGCTCGATCTTCGGAAGCACTGTTTGCTGTTCCATATCAATCTCTTGGTCAAGCGTTACAACTTCCTCTGCAGGAACAATTTCTTCCAGAGACTCATTGATTATCTTCTTTTCTGTTCCAACAGTTTCATAGAAGCTTGGAGATACAAAAACAATCTCATCAATCACACAGGTCTTCTCTTCATTAACAAACTCTGTAGACTTCAATTCGCTCACAACACCTTGAGTTCCAATCATAGATGACTCTTCCACTTCTGCCGCTTCACACACAGTTTCAACACCTGATGATGAAATGAGACGGGATTTAAGAAACTATACTACATGTCTTTTTTGAAGATAGAGAGAATAGAGATATAAAGTTCAGATAAACCTTCTGCAACTGATGTCTGTTTCTGTAGCTGCTCATCGGTTTCCATTACCAAGCTCTCCAAGTCACTTTGATGCATCTCTTGTTCGACTTTTTTAACGTTCGGATCTTCGGCTAACTCCTTGCTTTGTGATTCTGTTTCTTGAGCTTCTTTACCTATATCTCCAACAACAACAAAAATACTCAAAAGTGAGCTAAATGATTTTACATATATGGATATAAGTGAAACTATTATGAAGAAAAACCTGTAACACCATCAGAAAAGCTATCTTTCTGCTTATCTCCACCTTTGCCTTCACCTGCAAGAAACACCTGATATTGCGTGGTCTCCACGGGAACAGACTCCAACGGAGACATTCCATTGGTTTCTAGCTTTGAGCTCTCTTCTTCTGCAATTACACAGACAAATATTCAGTGATTAAAATATCAATTACAATAAAAGAGAGGTTTTCTGTTTTACCTGTTAAATTGGCGGTTGCGTTGTTGTTTCCCATATCATCTCCTGTATTTCAAATTTCAATGCTCAAAATCTCTGAAGAAAGACAGAGAAATTGAAACAAAGAGCAATAAGAGGCTTCCAAAAGGGTCCCGGACACTGTTTGTGTCTTGCGTAATTAAAGCAATGTTTGGGATGTATTAGTTTTTGTTTTAAATTAATCAAATGCTTATTAGTTGGCATCACTTTGTTAGGACTTGTGACCCTACAAAACATTATGAGACCATATGACATGTAAATATTTCATATAAATTTTTCTCAGACTTTCTGTACGCTACATTCAAATATTTTACTAAATGTTATATTAGTTTTGTTCGAATGGTCCCACTACAAGAAAACAAGCTATTCCACACGGTCAAATTCGTGAGAAATTCGTCGGGAAAGGTTATTTCCGAAGAATTTCCGATGCATTTTAGCCGTCGGGACTAGATCGTCGGAAATTCAAATTCGTCGGGAATTCATCGGTTATTCCCGAGAAATTTCCGATGCTACTACAATACCCGAAGAATTTCCGATGAATTATTTACCATTGAACAAGTCATCAGGAAATCATCAGGTACATTCATACTGACGACATCCCAACAAAATTTCAAAGACCAGATTTCCAACCGATTGCCGAGGGATTTAATTCCAACGGATTTCCCACAGATTAATTTCCAACGCATTTTGACGGATTAATTTCCAACGACTTTCTGATGAATTCATTTCCAACCAATTTTAAAAAATGTTTTTTAAATATAATAATATAATTTTATTTATTAATATAAAATTGAAATTAGAAATGAAAATTGCAATAATTAAAATTTCAAAAATTAAAATTATATTTAAAAATTACAGAATTGTTATTTTTAAAAATCTAAAAATTATAATGAAAAAAAAACATTAAATCAAAAAGATGGACAATCGTCGAACTTCTTTTTCATAAAGTTCATTACATTTTCGAGCGTTGCGTTTGTGGTCTCGAGGGTTGCCTTTGTAGTGGTTAGTTCATTTTGTGTCATTGCGAACCGCTCTTCCGTTTCTGCTTTTGCTGCCTCCAATGCATTCACTTTCTCTTTCAGCTCTGCATTGATTCGGATGACATCTTCATTGTACTCGAAACCACTGGAAGATGTTGCATCATCGCTAACCAAAAGCTTACCCAATCCCGGTGGACGACCCTTGTGGATGGGTAATTCCTTAAAAAAAAAAAAAAAAAAAAAAAGTTAGAATTTAATAGAATCATAATGTAAAGTTAAATAAAAAGTGAAAACAATATTACCTCGAGAACTAGTTCGTTGATTTCTTCCCGAGGCAAATCGTGAGTCGACGAAGAATCACCCTCAGATTGCTGGTTCAAGATGTCAATTTTCTTCTTACTCACATTTTCGATCATCTCACGAATGACCGGATCCTGAACCATACCGGTTGTCTTGTTGGTGTGGTAATCCTTCATCACATCAAGATGATTTGGAGGCACGCCTTCGGATTTCTGGGTCTAAAAAATACTAAAATTGTTAGATAAAACTAAATATATGAAAAAATTACAAAAATAAATAAATAAATAATTACCATTTGCTCGGCGCGACTTAGGATACTAGTGGAACTCCCATTGTGAATATACATTCCTTTACCACCTCGGTCACTTCTTCGGTTTTTTGAATTCTGTTGTGAGGTTGCTTCTGTGGCGGGATCTTCCCAGTACGGAATGTAATGAACACAAACATCATTGTTTAGATCTTTTGGTTTCTCTTTCTTTTTTTCCAAAATTGTTTCCACTCACCCATGTTTCGAGAAAATTATAATGCTGCCTCCTTATGAATTTCTTTTTCCACCATTTTGTGTGGCTGGAATCCCACGTAAATTCTTGTTATAAAAATAAAAAAATGTTACGAGATATGTAATAAAGATAAAATTATAAATATAATTAAATAAATTTTTTTACCGCAAAAGTTCGAAACCACATATCTTTTTCTTCACTCGGAATGGATGAGTACTTCATATATGGTTTATCGAGAATGCAGTGCAACATCTTCAAAATTTTGTGAAGCTTCAGGGAGAGGATTTCGAGTACTACATGCAGACATATTCCATCATACTTGGCCGGAACTCTAAGAAATCCACCGTATATGTCGATCTCTCTTCCCTCGGCGGTGAAATGAACATATCCCGAAACCACGCTCGGATCTTCTACGATTTCAGGCGCCGCCGGTTCGCCCTCGAGGTCCTCGGGAAAAATGGCTGCCTCGTCGAAGGCGTTCTCCATCTTCCGGGAAACCCCACCGTCAAGCTCGACTCGCAAGACCTCCTCCAGATCGGAGACAAGGAGTTTTACTTTCTGCTTCCTGTTCGGAGCATGCTAAGTGGACCTGTGGGACCTAGGCACGTCGTCTCGGGCAAACTAGCGCCGGAAGAGCTGTGCCTTACCATCAATACCATACGGGGCCGGGTTCCGGGTCAGGAAAGAAAAGCGGGCGGGGAAGAGAGTACTTCGAAGAGTATGATGACGATGACGACGATGACGATGACGAAGACGATGAAGATGATGATGATAATATAAGGAGAGATGGATACGGCGGTTCTGGACCTGCTTCCGTTGGTTAAACAAGCTATCTTTATGAGACTTTGAACTAGTTTCTAGCTTAGTTTCTTACTATATCCAATGTTTAATAGGTTTTAGCATTACTCAAAATGACTTTTGGAATCATTGAGCTGGTCGCGACTGTGGATCATATGAAGCCAACATGCTTAGTTGATCAGATTTTGTGTTTTGAGTACAATCAATCACCACTGAAGAATGATGAGAACTACCAGACGATTGTGGTCTTGGGGATAGTTGGATTGCGTCGCTGTCTCTAAGAAAAATTTCCTCTTTAGATTGAAATTGTTGTTCTATATTTGCTATACCATGATATCTAGTTCCAGGGTTATGGATTTACACGTTCTTTCTCGTTATGATGGAAGTCATTATTTATTCAGACCTGCGCAAAGATAAAGTAAAATCATTTTTAAAAAATAAAAAATTGCGACGTTGTATCCACTTATGTCTGCAGAGAGGAATGGAGAGGGGAGAACATGGGAAGATCGGGAAGCTGATGATCAGCAAGTTTTGCAGCTTGAGGAAAAAGATGTTGTGTCATCTGTTGCCAATGTGCTTTCTGATTCGTGTGGTCCAGCAGAATGGATGGCTATGGAGAAGCTTCATTATGTGGTTAGTTCTTACATTCAATACCATCTCTTTTTTTGGATTTACATGTTTGGAATAGTGTTTCTATAGATTTAAATTTACATGGTCACTTGTGTGTCTGTGACAGATGGTGAAGAATTATGGGAATGTATGGCAATACAGTCGCGTAAGGAGATACCTAAGACCTGAGGAATGAGCAGTTCCATAAGCCAAGGGGAAAGCATGGTACGGACTGCTGATGCTGGTGAGGAAATACCCTGAGCATTTCGTTATCAACACGGTGTCAAAGGGCAGGGTCACTCTTGAGTATGTCTCTCTTGTCTAGCTTCGCTCTTGAAGCCATATCCCTTTTTTTCTTTTTAGCATCAATTGAAACCACATCCCAAGAGTGTTTGTTAGTATGCCCCGAGACGACGTGCCTAGGTCCCACAGGTCCGCTTAGCATGCTCCGAACAGGAAGCAGAGAGTAAAACTCCTTGTCTCCGATCTGGAGGAGGTCTTGCGAGTCGAGCTTGACGGTGGGGTGTCCCGGAAGATGGAGAACACCTTCGACGAGGCAGCCATTTTTCCCGAGGACCTCGAGGGCGAACTGGCGGTGCCTGAAATCGTAGAAGATCCGAGCGTGGTTTCGGGAGATGTTCATTCCACCGCCGAGGGAAGAGAGGTCGACATCTACGGTGGATTTCTTAGAGTTCCGGCCAAGTATGATGGAATATGTCTGCATGTAGTACTCGAAATCCTCTCCCTGAAGCTTTGCAAATCCCTGAATATTGTCTTCCATGTTTTCCAAAGGGGTTAAATCCATCTGTGGATAACCCAAGGTATACTTGTTTTGAAAATGTTTCCATGCTTCTGCATCCGAGGGATGTGCAATCTCTCCATTAAATGTATGATCTGCATGCAATCTCATAGGTCCTGCCGTACGCTCAGATTGATATAATCTCTTCAATCTCTTTGTTATTGGCAAATACCACATCCTTTTATATGGAACATGCACTCTGCCACTTGTTTCATGATACCGAGGTTTGTGACAAAAGCGGCACTTCAAGCGATTTTCATCCTTTCTCCAATAGATCATACAGTTGTCAATGCACACATCTATCATCTGGTACGCCAATCCAAGACAGCTACAAGTTTCTGAACCTCGTAGTATGAAGCCGGTGAGATATTATCTTCAGATAAAATATCTCTCACAAAATCAGCTATATCATCCACGCAATCTTCGGCCAAATTGAAATCTGTCTTTATAGTCAACAACCTGGTTGCAGCTGATAGAGGTGATATTTCATCTCTACATCCTTTGTATAATGGTTGCTTAGATGCATCTAGCATATCAAAGAATTTTCTAGCTTCTAAATTAGGTTCTTCTATTCTATTACCATCCTCAACATACGATGCTATATTTTCACGAAATGCATCATTCACCATCTGAACAGTACCTATGTTTACATCTACTTCCGGTGTTGGTTCCTCTAACTTATCTGAAATACTAGTTACCCTATTTGAAGTGATACCAGAATATTGTACCATTAAATCAGTTTCTCCGTGTGAATACCAAATCTTGTAACCAGGCATAAATCTGTTTCTAAATAAGTGATTTCATACTTCTCTAACAAAGATTAATCTATAATTTCGACATTTTGAACAAGGACAATACATTTAACCATATTCTGAAGTAATGCTATTGTTTGATGCAAACGTCATGACCTCATTAACACCTTCTTTGAACTCAACCGTCAGTTGACCCGTGTGTTGGATCTTTTCAAGGTTTATCCATCCATGATCGAAAATAGTCATAAGGGTTTGAAGAACACATTTTGTTTGTTTTTTGTTCTGTTTATTTTGTGAATAGGGGAGGACTTATTTATAGTAGTTTTTTTGCGAATATCCAACGAATTTCCGACCGCTTTTCGTATTTCAAATGTCCATATTAACGGATACATATCATCGGTTATGGGTCGGAAATGCGTCGGAAAAACAAAATTAACGATTTTCTTTTTTTTCGTCGGCAATCCGTCAGCAATTTTCAACGGAAATTAAAATTGCGAAACGGCTATTTTAACAGCTCTATTAATGTATACATATTCTCGGGTAGGCGTTGGAAATTCGTCACGAATATCCGACATACGTCCTCATGATTTCGTTGGGAATTCCAGACAAATTCCCGACGACTAGAAAAAAATAGTCTATATCTCGATTTGTTGTCGGAAATCTGTCAGGAAGTACCAACGTATTTCCGACAACTCGTCGTTTGTTGGGAATTACCAATGTATTTCCGACGAATGTTAGTGTCTTCAGAATGTTGTTGGAAATCCGTCTGGATATCTCGACGAATTATTTGTCCATCGGAAAAATCGTTGGAAATAATGGTGTTTTCTTGTAGTGTCCATTTTTGTGGTTGAAATGTTAAATTTATTTATACAAAAAATAATGATATATTTTGTAGACTTTTTGTAATGAAAAATTGTGATGTGGTCGTTTACTATTTTGCTTATCAAACAAGAAAGGAACAATGGAGATGACTAGTGTGGAAGTATCTTCTCTCTTTATATTTTGTTTTTTTCTTTCAAATATGATAAATTGTTGCTATGGAAGCTAGTCGTTTAACATCGATCATATCCATAACAGATAGTTTTTTGGTTGATTATAAGCCGTTTTAATGTATCTATCCAGTCAGGTTTATGCTCGATCCAAACAGAACCAATGAATTTAGACGAGACAATGAACGTGTAAAGAGAAGCAAAACAAGAGATACACTTTAATCTGCTAGGCAGCATTTGAAATAATAATGAGTATGGTAAAGATAAATCTTCTACAGGTTTTGTAAATAATCTCTTTAATCTAAAAATGAAAAATTGTTTTTTGGTGTTTTTTTCTACAACTAACACATGCACACTATCATATTTGACTTAGATTTATAAGTACATCAATACTAGTACAAAACATTAAATTACAACTTACAAACCATGGTATCTCTCATTTTTTAGTTCTTATTTAAGATATAAGATAAAATAAAACTGGAATATTAAATAGTACTACCAACG
Organism: Iljinskaea planisiliqua; assembly: GCA_900108845.1. Lineage (NCBI taxonomy): Eukaryota > Viridiplantae > Streptophyta > Magnoliopsida > Brassicales > Brassicaceae > Iljinskaea > Iljinskaea planisiliqua. The sequence continues at coordinate 3,312,462 of FNXX01000006.1, read as the reverse complement.
TTCTATATATTTAAAAGTTAAAACCTATAATTATAGATATTTTTTAAATCCACATATCAACTTGTCCTCGATGAATTTGAAAGCTAGTATGTGTCTTGTTGTTCAATGGTCCAAGCATCATTTCAACCAATTTTTAGCTTTTGGAAAACATTTTCTGTTTACATAGTTTATATTTTTTCTATCTAAAATTCAGTGTTTAATGAGTAGTGAGACACTAATAGAGTCATAGAAAATAGAAGGGGCTACTGGTGTTGGGTCGATATGTTCATCACTTTTAAACGAGAGAATGATTCGTATAAATTTAGTTATAGTTCAAGTATTTATAAAAAAAGTCTTATTGAGCCAATGGGACTCAGGCTTAGTTTTCTTTATAAGCTTTTATTTTTTTATATAAAATTATTATTAAAGCCCATAATTAGCTTTCAACTTTTGAGTGCATTTCTCTTTTCATTTTTAATTAAAAGATAAGAGGTCTTTTATGCTGGAATTCCTCAAACCAATCCTTTCTGCAATATTGATATATGTATCAATAAGAAAATATATATAACTTGTAGGATGAAAGTATAGGCAGCATTTTAGTTAGTTAATAACTTAATATGCACTTATTGGTCAGGAATTATCGGTTATCAATTAGAGTGAGTTCGGCTGTTTCATCATGTAATGATTACAACAAATTGGTTCTTTTTTTTTTCCAACAATATAAAAAAATATATATATAAAACATAAATTTTGTTTTAATTTTTTATGAGTGAAGTTACTAAAATAGGGGTTTTTGTACAACACTAGGTGCATCAGTTTCCTTTTTATCCTGCTGATTGTAAAATAACAATCCAATTTACAATCTAGTTAAAAAGGCATGTAGAAGATAAACTGAGAAATAAAAGCAATTACACAGTGAAACAGGTGAGAGAGCTTACTTCAACTTTGTTCTGCTTCAAAACACTGAATGCCCCTTTGCATATTAAAGCCACCACATTACTATATTTATCTAAAGATACGCCTGATGATTTCACTGCTTCAGCTAGATATGTTTTGCATTTGCTAGAACAGTTCTTGAGAACTTTTTCTGCCAACCTCCGTGATATTGGGGGAACTTAGGGACAAGAAGTGGAAAGAGTTAAAGAAAAGACAATTGGTTCCTAAAAAAAAGAGTAAGAACCTATCCATATATGTATCACCTCATCATCCTTTTTAACATAGTGTAGAATTGGTGCAAGCAACTATGGAGGTATATCATTGCTTTCTTTTAAAACATGGGTCATAATGTTCTCCATATCTGAAAATACTTTCATTGGATGATGATTTCTGGAAAGGAAATATAAATGCACAAAAGAATAATCAAGCACATTGAAATGACTGCTTCTCACATTAATGATCACCATGTAGTTAGTCTAATACGCAAAGTTGTACCAGCAACATGTCAAGCACGGTAGAGTAAACTTGAAAGAAAAGCAATTCAGCTTTTACCTTAGGCCCTTGAGAAAATGCTAGAACATCTCAATACGAAGTGCATCGTACACAGGATCCAACATCAGAACAGATACGTGGCACTTAGCCACAGTGTTAAGAATCGAAGTTCTTTTGATATAAAAGAGACTATATTTGTCATCTAGATGTTCAAATGATGATACAACTAACTGCAACACTTCCTGCTAGCCAACGAATCAAAGAAAGCTGTCAGTGACAAAGCTGCATTGCATTGTGCTCATTACCAAACGAGAATGTACTTACCCTCATATTGTCATCATCATACGGAGCAATCGGAGCATCTATTCTCATAAACTCACTGATGCAGGCAGCGACAGCTACTCTCACATCGACATTCGAATGCTTGAAGAGTCTTTCATAGACTAATGCTTTCGTCAACGGAGAGAGTGCATTCTGAATCGATCTAGGAGGTGACTGTCTACCTCTGACAAGCAGATGAAAAGTTTCTGCAGCAACAAAAATACAATGGAATGAGCATCAAACTCAAGCACTAAAAAAAACCACAGCAGCAACACCACCACAAACTTGGTAAGTGAAAAAGTGGGAGTCTTTAGTCTTTATTATATCAACACAAAAGAAAAAGAAAAAAAACAGATTTTTATCTGAACTTATACTTGATCCTACTTAATTATAGTAAGAAATATTCTTCAAGGCTGTTCTAAAGAGTATAAATATAACGCCCCAACCGTCTCTACCGGTGAGTCACCCATCCCTCTATCGGGCTCGTGGGTCCCACCTCTGTCCGACGATCGGTGCGTTATTCCGGAGGCTCAAAAGTCATGATATACTGTCCCTGCAATCACCACATGACCGTTCCCCGTGTTTTTTCCTAACTCACACGATACCGCGAATGACTTCCCGGTAGATCACCCATCCTTCCACTACTCCAGCTTAAGCACGCTTAACTCTAGAGTTTTTTCCGGATGGTCAACCGAAAAAGTAAGTGCACTTTGGTGACATAGGTAGCCAAATCAATTCTTTTAACCTCTCTACATATACCAGAAATCGGGATGTTACAATAAAGTTGGTTTCTTTAGACAGAATTTAACAAAATGGAGCTCACGTCGAGAAGATGAAGAAGCTTCTCAACAGAAGAAGGTTGTGGTGGGTAAAGTAAAATTTTCCCAGCTTCAAGAAGACGCTTCTCGAGTTTTTTATCAGAAGAAGCCGACATGAATCCCCCTCCTTGACTTCTGTTCTCTCTCGTATAAAGCTACAGTAGATTTCTCAAAGACCCTAACTACGAAATCAGAGTGAAAATGCCTCCAGAGTGAAAATGCCTCAAGGTTGTTTTGAATTTTTTTTGCAGTAGAAAGAAGAAATGCAAAACTTAGAAAGTATTAGTTAATCACTTACAGTATCACAGACAATAAAATACTTAATAAGCTGCTGCTAATGTTCGTATTTACTAGTGACGCCAATCGATTAGTAACTCAAGAAAGGGATTGTACCAAATATCAAATGCCTAAAAAATTAGTCCAACCTTCCCGCTCTTGAAGGTGGAGAATTATATTACATCCAAAGATCAAGGTTCATCAGTTATTTGCACAACTTAAAGAGTACTTACCAAACATAAAACTAAAGATTAGAGAGTTACTGACATGAGAGATTGCCTAAAAACCCCATCACATGAAGAAATCACTCTTCAGAGATTGGTCCAAGATAGTCTCCTTCAAGGCTAGCCAACGCCTGAAACTCCTTCTCTACCTCCATCCACCTCGCCCCGATCACCACAAATCTAACCGTAGTGTCAATCTGAATCTTTGACATCTTCTCATTCAAGAAGATTGGGTTCTCTCCCGGGATGTACTTGTAATCAGGCATCTTCAGACATGAGATGTAGACGTTCTCGACCGGACCACACCTCAGGAAGACACCGTGCCGCAGCACCTTGTGTACCACACCCTCGAGTATCTCTCCTTTGAAGATCTTGAAAGTTATCCCGCTGAAAACAACCGGGAACATCACTTCACCCGTGTGCTCCCTGATTTTGCCTTCCCCGATCTTGTCCAGAGTTGTGACTGCCAAGTAGTAGCCAAGCTCCTTGGTTGCTTTCTTCGAAGCAAAGGCGTCCAGCAACTGTATCATAATAGCCCTCTTCAGCATCAGACCTTTCGCATCCATGTTTTCAGCTGGAATCATCACGTTCCATGGTAACTCGACTTTGAGAAACATGCTTCAACCCTTCAAAACCAAATAGTTCTCAGCACTCAGATTCATTTAAAGAGCAGAACAAAGAGAAATAAAACGGAAGTAGACAATATGCCCTAGGTTCTTCTCTGAAAGCAACATCTAAGTTTCACCAATCATCATCAGTAACATTAGACCAACACAGTGCAATTACAAGATATCTAAAGATAGTACTTTTCACAGTACTTTCTACTCAAGATAAGATCAAAGTTTCAGTTTTTTTTAAAGAATCTGAACACAATCGCTATGCATGAACCACCAAAGTTTCCGCCTTTCTGCTGTACACAACCAGAAAATCGGAAACCGGTTCCAAATAATACATCTACCAAGACGAACGAGCACAATCTATATGTAAACTGTGAGCTTTTCACTAAAAAGCTTTCTGTCGGGTATTTTAACAAACAGTGAGCAGGCATGTAAGTATCCAAGGGAGAGTCATCAAAACTTCCATGAAGCGATGCCAATTTCAAAAGAAACAAAAGACCCATAAAGCTTTGAATTTTGCATTTTACGATTAAGTAGCAAAACCCATTGTTTTCCTCATATATTCTGTAGCAAATCATCGTACAAGACCGTAGACTAGAACTGTCTGAGAAATGGGTTGAGAAGTACCTTTGCTTGATAATTTCGAATGTTGGGAAAAGAAACGACAATCGGCAAAACAGAGAGCGAGACTGCTTTTCGGAGATCAACAATGGGAGCGAGAGAGAGAGGGAGAATGGGACAGAGAGCGAGAGTGCTACAGTCATTGTCGTCAATGTCACACTATATAGAACTCAGGTGACCACGTTTCTGTAAAGGCCCATTAATACTTTTGGCCCATTTCTATGTTCACTATCACCTGAACGTAAATGTCCAATAAAGGTTGAAATGGTTTGGGTGGTAAACGTTGTTGATATTTGTCAACAATTAGAAAAAAAAAAAATTTGTTATTTGGTATTCGTAACCTTTTTAATGGCTGATTTGTTAAATAACCATATCGACTATCAAAAAAATAAAGAATATAGTGATAGTGTTTAAATAATAAAACTTATAACCATGACCTAGTGTATAATGTTAAAACTGACATTTTCGTTTAGTCGGAAAATTAAAGAGAAATATATTTAGTTAAGGTCATACACCTTAGAACTCCACCAGATAATAAATCACTTATTATTTTTATTTTATTTTTCCAAGTAATAGTATAAGACGATGTAGTATAAATTTTCTATTTATTAAAATAGTTTTTTGGTGGTGTTACGAAGAATAGATGGTGGATTTAATTCTGTATATTATTGCGTTTTTGAAGATATTTAATTTTGATAGTCGGTGATCATGCATAATTTATCTCATTATATGGAATGATATACAAATTTTTATTTCTAATGGAATGTTGTAATAATTGGAAGAATTAAAATATTTAGTGTATTATTTATACTATATAATTGTAAAACCCGTCTCATCGACACTCGAGAACGGCGTGCCACCAAACTTAACTTATGGTTCAAATACTCTATTTAATAAAATCTCAACTTTACTTTCAGAAATCATTTAATAAATCTCATAAATTCAATAAATCGTATAAAATCTTAAAATAATGTTTAAAATAAAATACTGAAAACCGTAAAATCCCAAAAGTAGCACCCGATCGTCATAGCGTAAATCTACTCGTCGGACTCACCTGAAAAAGGAAGAAAGAGGGGTGAGTAACAGGGGAGTTACTCAGTGAGGTATGGGATGCTAATCACAGAAAACGCAATCTGGTCATAGCACTCCAAACACGGAAAACAGACAAAACATGCACAAACACGGTACCTAAAGTACCCAAAGAACAGTCAATGTCCTACTACCGGATCCAGTGACCGGCGGCACCCTCCTCCCAGAAGGACAACTTATGGGATAGTGCCCAATCACACCGTCCGTAGACGATTATCGACCTCTGAAGGTACTGGACAACAGGTCGACTAAGCTGCCAGCACCATCTCCTCATACAACACGCGACGCAAGTATAGAAGTCCGTCTCTATACCCCCGCAATCCCTAACGACTCACATAGTCGACTAATCCTAGCTCCAACAAGTTTAAAAGACTCAATTAACAATTTAATGCACAATCAATGGGTTGAATCATCTATATTCCTAGGTCCAATTTACAAGCAAAACTACCTAGACTCGATCAAGAAAACGGAACACATTTAGTACTAAATCCCATATACGGCATCCTAGACGAAAGTGCGGAATTCTGCGGAAAGCCCTCACCTTAGCCTTAACCACGAAGAACAAGAGGAATCCCTATGCTCTAAAGCTACAGATCGGTTCTCCTTCACCAGAAAGCTAGATCTACGACTCCAGAAGCTCTCTGAAAAGATTCAGGTCAAACGGACCACGTTTGCCTAACCAAAACACACATCTCAACAGACTGGTCTCGGATCAGCACTACACAGACACGATTTGGAAACGAGGATACAACTTTCTACTCATACCTCCGACCGGAACGAACTCGGCCTCTCTGGAAAGAAGATATTCGGGGATTTCTAACAATAGGTTGATCGTTCCGTGGATCCACACGGTTCGCCGGGAAATCGCCTCGCAAGGTGGCGGCGGAATGATGACGCGAATCCGGCACTGCGACGCACAAGCTCAAAGAAACAACTATAACTTTCAGTATACAGATCCGAATGATAAACCGCCTGTGGCAGTAGATCAATGAACGAGTCAAGAGTATACCTACCAAGTTTCAGGTCGATTGGATTAGATTTGCTAGTTCGATTCTCCCTTCTCCCAGAACTAGTCGAATCTGCCATATAGGACTTTCTAGGTGGCTCCAGTGGCTTTTCCTTCAAGGTTGCTAATCGACGGCTAGATTTCGCCAGAGTTTTGGTGTGATTAGGTTTTACAGGGAAAATAAAAGGATGAATGGGGTTATTTATAGGGAAAGGAACTTAGGTGTAACAACCCTAACCCTGATGCCCATTAAGGCCTAACTTGTCTAAATAAAACTCTAAGTTCCTTTCCTTATAAATAGCCCCCTTCATCCTTTTATTTTCCCTGTAAAACTTAATCACACCAAAACTCTAGCGAAATCTAGCCGTCGATTAGCAACCTTGAAGGAAAAGCCACTAGAGCCACCTAGAAATGGAGAATCGAACTAGCAAATCTAATCTAATCGACCTGAAACTTGGTAGGTATACTCTTGACTCGTTCATTGATCTACTGCCGCAGGCGGTTTATCATTCGGATCTGTATACTGAAAGTTATGGTTGTTTCTTTGAGCATGTGCGTCGCAGTGCCGGATTCGCGTCATCATTCCGCCGCCACCTTGTGAGGTGATTTCCCGGCGAACCGTTTGGATCCACAGAACGATCAACCTATTGTTAGAAAGCCCCGAATATCTTCTTTCAATAGAGGCCGAGTTCGTTCCGGTCGGAGGTATAAGTAGAAAGTTGTATCCTCGTTTCCAAATCGTATCTGTGTAGTGCTGATCCGAGACCAGTCTGTTGAGATGTGTGTTTTGGTTAGGCAAATGTGGTCCGTTTGACCTGAATCTTTTCAGGGAGCTTCTGGAGTCGTAGATCTAGCTTTCTGGTGAAGGAGAACCGATCTGTAGCTTTAGAGCATAGGGATTCCTCTTGTTCTTCGTGGTTAAGGCTAAGGTGAGGGCTTTCCGCAGAATTCCGCACTTTCGTCTAGGATGCCGTATATGGGATTTAGTACTAAATGTGTTCCATTTTCTTGATCGAGTCTAGGTAGTTTTGCTTGTAAATTGGACCTAGGAATATAGATGATTCAACCCATTGATTGTGCATTAAATTGTTAATTGAGTCTTTTAAACTTGTTAGAGCTAGGATTAGTCAACTATGTGAGTCGTTAGGGATTGCGGGGGTATAGAGACGGACTTCTATACTTGTGTCGCGTGTTGTATGAGGAGATGGTGCTGGCAGCTTAGTCGACCTGTTGTCCAGTACCTTCAGAGGTCGATAATCGTCTATGGACGGTGTGATTGGGCACTATCCCATAAGTTGTCCTTCTGGGAGGAGGGTGCCGCCGGTCACTGGATCCGGTAGTAGGACATTGACTGTTCTTTGGGTACTTTAGGTACCGTGTTTGTGCATGTTTAGTCTGTTTTCCGTGTTTGGAGTGCTATGACCAGATTGCGTTTTCTGTTATTAGCATCTCATACCTCACTGAGTAACTCCCCTGTTACTCACCCCTCTTTCTTCCTTTTTCAGGTGAGACCGACGAGTAGATTTCCGCTATGACGATCGGGTGCTACTTTTGGGATTTTACGGTTTTCAGTATTTTATTTTAAACATTATTTTAAGATTTTATTCGATTTATTGGATTTATGAGATTTATTAAATGATTTCTGAAAGTAAAGTTGAGATTTTATTAAATGGAGTATTTGAGCCATAAGTTAAGTTTGGTGGCACGCCGTTCTCGAGTGTCAATGAGACGGGTGTTACATTTTGGTATCAGAGCGGGTTTGTCATCCCGGTTCTGACCCGGGAGGCGGAAGTTGAAAAAGAAAACATATTAAATTCGGTTTTCAACGGTTTTCAAATTTTTCTGGGACTGGGGAATTTTAAAAAGAAATATATTAGCACTCATTATGTCTGGTATTGATCTATTAATCGTTAGTCTCAGTTTCAGCCGAAGTTTTCCAATTCATCTTTCTTGTTCCATAGTTATTCCTAATTTTCGTGTTCTTCTTTCTTTCATAGTTGTTGAAGTTCTTTTCTTCTTTTGCTTAGAATTCTAGATATATCTTTCCTCATTCAAATCTTTTTCGTTCTCGTACCTCTTCTAAGAGCTTCCATCAATTCTTTAATTATTTCTCTGTTCCGCCTGGGCTTTGGGGTCTTGTTTTCCGGAGTTCTTGGGTCTTGGAATTCGGGACGAATTCCCGTCAAGTGGGGAAGAATTGTAACAACCCTAACCCTGATGCCCATTAAGGCCCAACTTGTCTAAATAAAATCCTAATATAACGCCCCAACCGCCCCTACCGGTGAGTCACCCATCCCTCTATCGGGCTCGTGGGCCCCACCCCTGTCCGACGGTCGGTGCGTTATTCTGGAAGGCTCGAAAGTCATGATATACTGACCCTGCAATCATCACGTGACCGTTCCCCGTGTTTTGGCCTCACTTACACGGTACCGCGAATGACTTCCCGGTAGGTCACCCATCCTTTGACTACTCCAGCTTAAGCACGCTTAACCCTGGAGTTTTCTCTGGATGTGCAACCGAAAAGGTAAATGCACTTTGGTGACATAGATAGCCAAATTAATTCTTTTAACCTCTCCACATATACCATAAATCGGGATGTTACAATAATTTTCAACTTTATGTGTCGGTTATGAGATATATATATTGTAAAAGAAATCATATACTTATATTGTTGGTCTTTTTATTTTCACATATATTGTGTTTGTGTGCGAAAATGAATTGTTGAATCAATGAATATTAGAAAGCCCAGTTTTCATAAATATAACCATAGAAAGACACAAGGTTGCATTTTGATTTCAAACAAGTTGTAGAGAAGTAGATTATGAGGAATATATCGCTGTGTCTGTATACACGCGCAAAACTCAAATCGATTCGAGCGGTATGACATCAACATTGTGCAAACCTGCAAATCATTAGAAATTTATAATACAAAGTCTGGTTAATTTATTTAGGGAGTTATTAGATTCATCATTTATTTTATTATGTATCTTAAATATATACCAGTACCACCATGATATTTTTTTCTAAAAAAGAAAAGATACATTACTCTCTTTTTCTTTTCCTTATAGAAAAGATTCGAGTAATTGCGTCACTTCTTCTCCCATACAGCACAATCAATACCTGAATAAGCTAAAACAAAATTTGGAGGAACGAGAGTTCCTAAATCTTGTTTTGGCCCAATCTTCATGATAACCTTTTCATCAATCATAGCCAAGTAGAGCTCCGCCTCGGCCGCTTTGATCATAACAGAGCTTGTGCTACCAATACCATTTCTATTCCTTATCGCCACCAACTTCGAGATACTATCTTTTAGACCCCATTCCATGTAATGACTATAAAACTGCAACAATTAACATCACATCATGACTAAGTAAACCCCATAACCAGACTAAACCAAACCAATTTTTGTATCAAACTGAACCAAGTAAGCGAAGTAATGTAATTTGTTTACAAAACTAGTAAAACCGAAAACTAACAAACCAAGCAAGAAGACTTCATACAAAAGTAGATAAGGAAGACTTACGATGCAAGGAGTGCCAGGATGAGTAAGAATATAAACGTATCCAAGCAAGACTTTATCCGAAGGAAAAGCCCACGAGTTTGGTCTGATAGTGTCGTGGTTATCTACGAACGTCACTGCGTTTCCGGGCATGATCCCGATAAGACCAGGTGGCTTTCCCTGAGAGTCTTTTAGTCTCCAAAGCTCACCTCCAACCGCAGACTGTAAGATCCCTTTGGTCGTGAAATCAAAAGCTGTCAAGACACCACCACCACCTTCCTCGATCCAGTGTTTGAGACCCGACCGATGCTCCTCCTGATCATACTCCAGCTTCCCATCTCCTCCGTACTTCATATCGTCCCATTTCTCACCAACCGCAAAATCCGGTGAAGTATTCTGTAACAAGAATTGGTGATTCATAAGAAATAAACTTCCAAGAATTAGTTAAGTAACACACCTAACGTAGCGAACACACTTTAAACCATAGGCTCTAGCGTCAAGATCTATAAACAAAAGACTCGCTGACCTGAACGTAAGTTTTGGTGATGGAAGGTGCATAACCTCGAACGAAATCAAATCTCCAACCACTGAAACCTATTTCAGACTTGAGCCAGTTCATCCATTCCGACAGTTCTTTCTGAACTCTAGGGTTAAGGTGGTCAATGTCTGGCGCAGGCTTATAATCTTCCCCGGAGTCAGCGTTTCCGGTACCGCCAAAGTCAGTATCGCCGCGACAGATGAAGGAAGGACCCCAGTCTAAACGGTCATCCGAAGTCCCACCTTCGAAGTAACAATAGCCACACTGGTCGTCTTTCCTCTCAGCTGTTCTGTGGTTGATAACAATATCAGCCACAGACTTTATCCCTTTTTGATTCAGTGCCGCGACCAAAGATTTCAGCTCCGTCTGCGAACCGTATTTGGAGCTGTTCAGATCGTATAGCTTTCCAGGTAAGTACCCTGAGAGGTCATTGAAGAAGTGTCAGAGAGAAAAGATTTGGTTATGGTGAAAGTTAAGAAATGGGATGGACCTTCAGGAGAAACGGATTGAGAAGGAGGAGGAAGCCAAATATGAGTGATTCCAGAGTTGCTAAGGTCGTCGATGGAGTTGTGGAGAGAATTGTAGAATCCTCCTTGTTGCATCCATGATTCCCATTTGAAACCCTGTCACAACACACACACAAAAGAGTTGTATATAAGAGTGTGTATATACTAGTAATTATTAGAATATTGTTCATATTCACCTGAAACAGCAAGGTGGAAACCGTGAAGGTTGGGAAGAAGACGAGGAGGAAAGAGATAAGAGAAGACAAGAGTAACTTTGCATTGAGACAAGTCATGTTGTTCTTTTGTGAGTTGTCTGCTTTTTCTCCATTGGTGTTTTTATTTCACACTTAAGAGAGAGCCGTTACTCTAAACGAAACGTCTCTGGATCAATTCTGCGCTCTCTGTTTCTTAGCTCTCACTGATTATTGTATTTTAATTGAATTGAATGTATTTAACTTGATGAGAAAATCTTGTGTTATTCAAACACTATGTATTTGATACTAATATTGGATAAGTATTTGTTGATATAATCCAAAGTCTATACCTCTATCTATATTTTCCCCTAGAAAAACCTGGTCTTGCTTAATAGGTAAGATATTGTCCTTATTCTACCCCATCCTCTAGCTATTTTTTATACAAGACAAACCCGATCCTCTAGCAATTTTTGTATATAAATTTTGATAGTGATAAGTAATATCGCACGTGGAAACCACACACACCACACATATTACCAACTTTTACAAGGATCTTTTTTTTATATATAATGTATGTACATAACCAAATATATGTTCACATGGAAATTCTGGTTAGGAGAGTGCTATCCGCGGAAATGAATCCAAAAAGGTCAAAAATGCATATATATAAAAATCCAAAAAGTGCCATTGGTTGTATATCTCAAAATTTTCAACACCGTTGTTCACATAAGCTTTTTTCGAAACCTTACAATAAGACAGTTTGATCGTAATGTTGATCTTAAGGAAACTACCATGTTACTAATTTACAGCAAAAAAAAGTAACAAAGAAATGGGTTTAATCTGTCTTAAACCGGAACCTTTTCCGGGAGTCTGGTACTTCCGGTTAGACTCAAACTGTCGTAGTAATCAACAAGCACTTTCCAGCCTCCAGGGCACATGAATCCATCTGGTGGGCTTTCTTTGTTCTTTGCCAATCCTCTCATCTATCAAAACCAAACCCAATTAAGCTTTAATCAGAAACTAAACACTAATTACTTAACATTATATTATGTCTCAATTAGTCGGAGAAGTTGTAATCACCTTAGTGCCAGAGATGAACAAGAAGTCTTGAGCTCTCGATGGATCAAAGAAGGCCATCTTGCCTTGTGTCTTATCGTACGCAGCAACCTAAATCAATTGAAACCAGACAAATCAGAACTCAAAAAGCCTAAATCTTTGAACAAGATATGAGGTTGATTATGCAGATTATTTTGAATATATATATATACCCTGAAAGGAAGAATGTTGAGTCGTTCGAGTCCAGGAGCCATGCTTAGCACTTTCTTCCCGTGATCAGCATCATAAAGATCACGTTTCTCCACGGGATGACCCATTCCAGCAGGATCTCTACCCACAATGTAGAAGTTAGCACCAGCATTGATCCTAGCCTTTGCGTGCCATTGTACTTCGGTTGGACCAGCGTAGAGCATTGGAGATGGGAATATTGAAACCACGGTCGTCTCCGGATCAAGAACACCGTCCTCTAGCACCTAATTGAAGGTCACAAAGCCGTTTTAGCATCTCATATAAAGAACTAAGCTAACACACACACACACAAAACGGACTTGCTTGCATTTACCTTCTCGTGTTGTTTCATTCGCCAGCTTAGAGGAACATCATCCGCCTTTGTGAACCCTCCAAGTGGATGAAGCAAAAGGATCGGGTTTTTGTAACCCATCTCAAGAAGTCTCCTGCGAGTGTCTGTCATGAGAAGTGCGTGTCCGTTGTGAACAGGGTTCCTGAGTTGGAACGCAAAGACCGCATCCGCACCACGTTTCTCCAGCTCTTTCCGGAGTTCGAATGGAGAAAGCCTGAAACGGTCAAGCCCGTCGTTGTACTTGACAGGTTCAAGAACCTCAAGATCCCCACCAATGAGCCAGTTCCCAGCATTGGTTATCGCCTCTTCCGCATAAGGCAAGCCCGGTGCGGTCGTACCCCAAGTTCTCGCTATCCTTTCCTCTTTCGGATGTTTGTAAATCTCAATGCTGATGAAACAGAAGCAGAAACAGAAACAGAAACAGACACGTTAGGCCCAATATGTCTTAACGAGACAACGTAACTATGTAACACTTTTGCCGTCATGTAATTGATTTTGAAATGAGATCGAGATTTAACTTACTCGCTGAGGATTGCGATTGGATTATCATCGGAATCAACAAGTGCGACACGTTTCGACTCTCCGATTAGGGCTTTTCGCTCGTCATCGATAGCAAGAACGATTGGTACAGACATGTTGACGACGGAGCCGTCGTCGAGACGGAGCGAGTTGAAATGAAGGGTTTGAAGGAACTCAGATTCCCTCATAAACCCACGAAGCGGACTTGCCCAGCCTTCGCTCAGAACGTGCATCCACTGTAAATCGATCGCCGTCAGTTTCACTCTCGGCAAATCCGCCGCCTCGTGCTTCTTCTCCCTCCGTCGCGGCTCCGGGACCACGAGCTCCACCAGCTTCCCGCCGTCGGGCTCGATCAGCCCAGCTCGTACACTGACGGTGGTTCTTCCGCCGTGGCGGAGGGTATGAGATCTCGAGTTCGAGGGGAATGAAACGGTGGTTGAGGTTACGGAGTATGTGTGGGATTTGGTGAGAGGTTGAGATAGGAAAGAGGTTGTTTTGGGGAAGATGGTAGACATCGAAGCCATTGGAGGAGAATCAAAACGCAAGAAATGTGAAAGTCGCAAGCTTTTCTCTAATGGAGATTGGTTTTTGTAATTCGGTTTGAAGTGGAAGAAGAAGAAGTGAGTATAGAGCCTTTTAAAGACCAATCTAATTAATCTTCTGACAAATGTACCTGGACACTTGTTCTTTTCTATAAAAAATATAATTAATTAAGACACCTCCACGTTCAACTTTTTTTTTTAATTAAAGACTTAATATTTGTTGTAACCATATATAAATTTTCTTTTAAGCTAAGAAATTATTTTTTTGTTTGTTTCTTAAAATGAGGAAACAAATTTATCATTCCTTAATGCACATAAACTGATTTCTTATCACCCCACCCGTTTGTATTCAAACATTCAGAATATATTGTGCCACAATTCCAAAATTGGTTTATCTACAAAAAGAAATAATAAAAAAACCCATAAAAGAGATTCAAAAAATATCTCTAAAAAAATTATCCATAAAAAAAAATATTTGGCAAGATAAACACTTTTAAAAAAAAAAAAAAAGACCAATGCTACGTACATTCAAACTTTATTCAAGAATCCATCGAGGTTCGATACCAGTGACGACCAACTAAGCAAGAATGAATATTAGAATCACGTGAAGGCCCGTGTGTTATATCACAAATATTCTTTTTATTCCTCTAATTAAATGTTTATTGTGAAGGCAATATCATAAAATAATGCTGGTTCAAGAAAAGCTGCCACTGTTTGAGTAGTATTTGTTAATCACATTTTTGTCGACTCATTGTATATGGAGCTCATCACTTTTGACCTGACCTTATGTTGACCTGAAGCTACAAGGAAATTGCATGTGCAAAACATTAAACATATCAGATCTATTTTTTTTTTCTTTTTTGACGGCTAAATCATGTGTCCATCCTTCACAGATCAAATAACATAATTACTACACGACAATATTTAATGCTTACTCTTGCTAAAAAGCATGGAGAATGTCGCAGTTGAGTCAGTTTATTGGTGGCTTAGGGGCTCACATTCAACATGTGCAAATAAGAACTTAGAAGGTCGACCTACCCTCATATTCACTCATTGCGACAATTACAAAAAAAAAAAAAAAAGTAGGTGAAAAGAAACAGAATCTTAATTGGGCCAACAACAAAACTGGTTGCAGCCCATAATCAGCTAAGCAATACTTTACCTATCGTTTGTTTTCGGCGTAGATAACGCTTCATTAAGTTACTAATGCAGTTGTTAAATGGATTAATTAATGGAAAGAGGATCAGACCATCTCTAATGCTACACAAAAACTCTATATTTGGTGTAAATCAATTCCAATGGAACTGCATAAGTTACACTAAATCAAGATATTCACAAAATTTGATTTTAGTTATAACTAGGGGGTGCGCGAAGCGGGGTTTTTGTTTACGTTTTTTCTTATTTTGTAGTTTGTAGTTATTTAATTTGAGTAGTTTTTTTAAAATTTAATTTTTTGAGTTCAAATTTGATTTTTTTGGTATGTGTGTAAATATTTATCGTTCTTTTTTATGGTTTTAATTTTATATTTGTTTTGAAATTTACAAAATGTGTAATTGATTTGTTATACTGAACTTAATTATGTGAACATATTACATATAATGTTTAACTTTAATGTTTTTATTTGTTTGTATGTTTATATTTTTGTGTTCTATATTTGGTTGGATGTTTTTTTTCATTTTTTTCATTTTTTCCTTGGTTTTTTTCATGCTAGGGGTTACCGCACTTCGCACGGGTTATTGTTTATTTTCTTTTTACAAATTTATATCTGTTGTTATTTTGTGTATTAATATTATTGTTTAGTTTTACCCTTTTTATAAAGTTTGTTATTATTTCTATCTTTATCCGATCTTTCTCGTCTTATTTCATATGTGTTTCTATTTTTTTATCTCATCTATCTTTTGTATATTTTTATGGAACAATTTTTTAATTATAAATATTGATATTTTTTTCTTCGTTTTTATTTAATTATGGTTTTTTTTTACTTTTATGAATTATATTATATTGTTTATTTCTTTTGTTATTTTTATCCATTGATACTTTCATGAATTATGTGGAATTTCTTAATCGTTTTCTTCCGTTTTATGCTTTTTGGGTTTTTGATTATTGTTTTCGTTTATTTGGTAATTTGTTTGTTTGTGGTTGAGTTTTTTTATCTATTTTTTTCCCTAAATTTATTTTCTATTTTTTAACTTGTTTAGTGTTGGGTGTTGATTAATTTGGACACTAGTGGGTTTCTTTTTAAAGTTTGGGTGTTGATTAATTTTGGGCTGTTGAAGAGAATTTTTTTGTTTTAAATGTTGTAATCCATATTCTTTAAATTTATAGATAATGGTTTATAGCTATTAAAATAAGTGATTAAATTTGTGCTTATGTATCAAATTCTTAGAGATCATTTGATGAGGTGGCATCATAAGAAGAGAGTTTATTCTACTTTATATATATAGATTACTTTTTCAATTTTATTATTTACACTAAATTCTATTTTAGTTAAACTTTGTAACTAAAAAAACATCTATACCACATATATTTTTGTACTTTATCATTTATAATAATATAAAATTTTAATTGTACTTAATGTTTTAACATAAAATATATTTTATTATTTTTACTTTATCAATTGTAATCTTATTTAAATTATAATTAATCAATTTCTGAATAATTAATATTTGTTACAAAAATTAAAGATAAAAAATAATTGTAAAAATAATATTATAATAATAAAGAATAGTGTTTTAGTGTAAAATTTGGTGTTGCGATTAGAGATGGAAAATAAAATACAACACTAAAACACTAAATTTGGTGTAATTTTAACATCAAATTTGGTGTCGAGGTTGGAGTTGTCCTCATAAACCTTAAAATCACAAGCGGCCTCAATAGTTTTCAGATTGAAGGTATTAGATTTTTCTGAAATGCAATTGCTATTATACAAAAGCTAAATTTCTTATGTTTGTTTTTCTGGAACATATAACTTTGTGATGCATAAATGTAATTGAGATTTTATCTTAATTTGTCAACATAAACTCACTTTCACTTAGGTAGCGTACGTTTGTAAATTGAAAAGAACAAACTACTTGAAATAAGAGGACAGAGCAAAGTAAAGGTTTTTTTGACAAGTTTTTGCTTTGATTTTTCTTATCTCATAATCCACCAGAATCACACTCTTCATATCAAGTCTACAAACCAAGTTCTTCGCTGTCTGTTCACTCAAAGATTAAGGAGAGTGTATTGAATATGTAATTTGAGATCATTTGTATTTAAAACAATTTTTTTATTATTCAAACATAAATTAAAAAAATTTAGTATTTGAAAATGTATGTTTAAAATTTTAATGTTCTTGAACTAATGATGTAAAAATGTGTTTTAAAATATAATGTTATTTTAAGCAGTAGAGTTTAATGGATTTTTGGTGATTGAAAAGTGTTTGATGGAGTTTTTAGTTATAAAACTTCAAATCTCATATTTTATAATAAACGTTTAGAATATTGTGATAAAATCTCTAACAGTTTAATTAATTCAACCATGCAAAATATTTTTTTCTGATCATATAAGCTTTAGGACCGTATTGTTTGGTCTTGCTAAAACCTTGATTTGGATGCTTTTGTTTTTAGACGGGTCTAAGCACAGATAGGCAAAACTATGGTTAAGCACCATTGATTTTTATGTTTTTTAGAGCCATCAACTTTTTTCTTTTGTGATAATAGTTATACATTTATTTATTTTTTACTAAATATTGGTTGTTTGAAGAAATATTTAATATTATTACATGTATCTTAGAGCTACTATTAGCTTTTTATTATTTAAAATTTGAAAATTAAAAGAGTTTATAATTTTTTTTTTTTAATTCAGACATCATGACCGACCTTGTCAGTTACGTTCCTCACGAGTTAAACTCAATGATGCACACGTGAACTCTTAAGCATACATTGGTCATGCATGGCTTTTCCGTATTTGATGCTGAAGCAAGCTTTGAAACTATAACATGTAAATAATCACGTGATGATTTTCTCCCTAAACAATTCATGTTCAACAAACTGAATAATCTCCAATAAGAACTAAGAAGTATCTCATCTGGATATCTAATTTTTTTTTTTCAATATGTATGCAAATATACTTGATATTAAGAATTCTGGCAACGAATATACTTTTTGATGGGTGATACTTCAAATATGTTATTCAATTTATAAATATGCACTTATAATTAACCGTTCCAAGAGAGTGCACGTAGGAGCTAGATTTGGGCACGCAGCTGTAAATGGGACACAGAAAAGACCAAAGGAAGCATCATGGGCCTTCCATGATGAAGTTAAGTAGGTTCCAACACGACACGGAACGAATGCGACCTCTCTCGATCAAAACTACCAGAAAGATTTCTTGTCAAAAGAAAAAAACTACCAGAGACAAAACTTTCGAGTGAAATATCGTGAGCCATTTGTTTTTAATACTGTCAGACAAAAAATTTCTACGTGCCTTGGCCAATCAGAAAACGACAAGGTAGATGTTTGTGTGTTTGAGCGATGGAGGAAGTCACATCATCAACTCGATTTCACTTTTCAACTAAACGTACGTGGCTTGTTCCAGATCCTCACCTCATTTTCCTCCATTTTTTCAAATTTTATTGCCTACGTGTGTTTTTGTTTAACGTTCAACTCAAAGTCATGTACATATATGTAGTTTTCACATTTTCATCTCATGTATAGAATAACTTAACAAGGATGTAAAAAGTTTCCACCTTATCTATACTATCAAATTCAGTAAGAAACTAGCTCATGTACAATTCGATTGTTTAATTTTTTTTTCTACACAAAATGATTTGTATAATTCATAATTTGATAAAAGAATTTAAAAAATCCTATTAGTGTAAATTTTTGGTTCATGTTAAACACGTTGTGTTATGTAGTAGAAATGCAGAATATCATGTAAAATTTTGTAATGAATATATATTTAATTAATGTGTTGAAAACTTGAATAAGAAATAAATTTCGAAGTGAATCCCTATTCGAATTGCAGAAATTGCACGTTCGGAGAAAACATCGCTGATGATGAAAATCAAATATTACGCATACAAGTTGAAAAAATAGAAATAATGTTTTTCCCAGTTGGTCGTGATGGTAATACAATAAAAAGAAAATAAACATCCCATATAAAATAAATAAAGATAAAGAAATAAATATAAGTCCAGAAAATAACGTGGACCTATCATTCACCTTAACCCATAATTCTATAAATAAAATGACGATGCTGAGTTACACCACAAACCAGCTCCATCTCATTTCTCAAGTCTTAGTGTTTAATCATTCACTTCTCTCCCTACTTCATTCTTCGACTTTGGCTTGCAAAAACCTAATCAGAAATGGCAACGGCATCGTTCAACATGCAGTCAGTGTTCGCCGCTCCGTCCGGTGGATTGAGTTCACGCAACATCAGAAACACAAACCAACTCTTCTTCAAGAGGAACCCTTCGGTGGGAGTCAGGTGCATGGCTCAGGTATATATATAACTCTACTCATCACTTCCTAGTTATACGTTACTTGTTTGCCTTTTAATCCTGACGGTTCGTTGCGTTAACTCTTTCCTCATAGGACGATCCTATCAAGGAACAATCTCCTTTGCCTTCGACCTCGGCCGCTCAACCACAGACGCCGTTGTCTCCTCCTCCACCAGTTAGCAAGCCTAAGGTATAAATATAAGCTAATACACTAGTATCATGAACAACTCATGGTGGTGGAAGAATGTATCTTTGGAGAAATTTGATTGTAATGATTTGCTTAATGTTTTAGGTGAGTACGAAGTTTGGAGATCTTTTAGCGTTTAGCGGTCCAGCGCCAGAAAGAATAAACGGGAGACTAGCGATGGTAGGATTCGTGGCGGCGATTGCGGTGGAGCTTTCGAAGGGAGAGAATGTGTTTGCTCAAATCTCCGACGGTGGAGTCGGATGGTTTCTAGGAACAACGGCGTTGCTGACGTTGGCATCGATGGTTCCGTTGTTCAAGGGAATAAGGGCAGAGTCTAAGTCCAAAGGGCTTATGACGTCAGACGCCGAGCTATGGAACGGCCGTTTCGCCATGCTCGGCCTTGTGGCCTTGGCTTTCACCGAGTACGTCACGGGCGGGACTCTTGTCTAAGTCTTTTTTTTTTTTTTGTATTTCTTGTTTAGCCCTTTTGATATATATGTTTTAGGAAAAAATTGCTAAGTAATGCATAGTTTGATCTAATGTAATTGCACTGTCTATCAATGATTTTGAAAAGAGCTAGGAAACAAACTAGCGCATTTACGCGCGGACAATTAAGTGTTTTAATACAAACATAAATTATTCAATGATATTAATAAATTGCATATATTTATATTTTAGTTATTCAAGAGTTTTTTTTATTTTTTTTGTATTTCTTGCTTAGCCCTTTAGCTATATATGTTTTAGGGGTAGAATTTGGAGGATGATAAGTAAAGCATTGTTTGATTTTAATATGATCTCTACAACCGGTGAAAGTGTCAACGTGAATCAAAATTTATTTATGGTTCAGTTAGCCTTACAACGTTAGATACTTACATATCCAAACCGATATCTTCTGATTTTAGTATATATATTTGAAAATAAATATTTACTTCACATTCACATGATGATAATTGTACATGCCAAAAAAGGGATAAAGCTGCCATTAATTAGGATACAAAGACTAAATGTTGCCAATAGAATACAATAGATTTTGTAATCTTAATGTAATTTTAATATTTGAATGGGATTCAAACACCTTATATACCCAAATTTTTAAGTGGATCACATTGAATTTATAATACATTTTTCGACCCTTAAATATTTACTTATCACTCCATGCAACACTATGATTTATATTTTCAAAAAACTTTTCACTATGATTTTGATTTGTAACCTGCTGATTGGACAAATAGGTTTAAAATGCAATTTAACAAGTATTTTACCGATTAAAAAAATTTGTGATATAGAACAGAAAACGTATGTGTTTTTACTTACAATAAAAATAAATAAAAAATCTTCATTAAGCAAAAAAAGTGAGTGTTAAATGGATTATTTGTAAATTTACCTTTTTACATTATTTAATTATATAATTATAATATTTTAACCTTCTAAATAAATATGATTACATTAATTATGATTTGGTTTTCCAATATTATGAAATATAAATGTATTATTATAAGTGCATTGAAAAATAAGTTAGATAATTATAATAAAAGTAAATTTTCTAATAATATTTTTTTAATAATAATTAACTCAATTATAAGTATATTTTGATTCACTTTTATGATATATCAAATAGTGTATAAATCTATACTAAGATTAATTGGGACTTAAAAAGCTGTCCACATCAACTAAAAAGACTGTTCTAAAATTTTTCCACATGACAGACTAATAAAACCATTCTAAATTTTAATATGCTCTTTCTCTCAATTTAATTTGTAATTATTGTGAATCAGGGACAAATTTTTTCTAATGTTTAAATGATAAGGAAAACGTATTGAGCTAAGCAAACCCAATTTAATTTACAGTAAATAATTTATTAAATATAATAAACATCACCAAAAAAAAACTTCAGTCACGCGTATAAATGCATTTAGTATAGATAAATAACACTCTACCACTTATACAAAAGTATTAAGGAAATATAAATTGTATTACCATATATATTTCTAAAACCACAATATGTAATTAGGAAAAACTAATTAAGATGGTCACGTCAACGGGTCATATTGCTTTCTTCCCACATATTACATTTGTTCTTTTGGGTCTAACTATAAGGAGAACCATTAACATTTGCATTCACATCAGATTTTTAAGTTTACATATCTTATGATGACTTTTCAGCATACTCTAAACCGATGATAGGGTTTTAATTTTACACGTACGCAAGCAATTTTTTTTTTTTTTTGTTAAACCCATTTGTCTCCCTTGTTTGTGCTTTTCAGGTTATACACAACAGCTCATACAACTTCTCTAAATCAATGCCATCATGCACAAGACCAATACTTTTATTTATTTGGACCGCATATTATTCTCTCCATTTCATAAATAGTATTATTTTATAAGTTTTATTTTTTGTTTTAAAAAAAATGTCATTTTATATTTTTAATGCAGAATTTAAAACAAAAATTCAGTTTTAACTTTATTGTTTTAATATATTAATTAAAGAAAAAATATATTTAGTTTATAAACAAAAAGTAAAAAAAAAATTTAATTAATTTCTTAATATGTGTGAAAAACTCTCACGTGACATTTTTTATGAAATAAATGACATTTTCTATGAAATATAAGAAGTAATAAAAACGGTGTATTGGGTTTGTAAAAGACTTTGGTTTTCGGTCTTACCCAGATATTAATTCCAGCCACAAATTTAAACATCTCAATTTAATAAAAGGGCCAACAAACAAAACTCATAAAAAAACAATAATTATTGCTAACATTAAAGTAGTGCAAAATTTATAGACGGTAACATTGAACAAAAACAAATTTGATGTACTGAAAAACGTGTTATGTAGAACCTAAGCAGGCGCATTGTTGCAATATAGAAAAACCGATGTTAATTTGGGTAAAAAGAATAGGGGTTAAAAACAGTTTTATTGAACCTACATGATAAGAAAAACGTACAACATTTTGATATTCATTTATTCTCTTAATATGCTTTTTATGAATCAGGTTAGAATCAATTTTTCTTTCTATTATTTGTGTTTTGCTTAAAACTATCATCTTCACTACTTTTCTTACCACATTATTATTAGAAACGTTATGAATTTAACTAAAGTGACTAAAATAAAAGAATACATGGCCATGAATAATACAATTACTTTCAAAATACTAATGTAATAGTGATGAGATGTTGATAAAGAAAACGAAACCGGATAAGTAAAATGAGAAACAAAATGTATGTTCATATGGAGTTTTAAGATTTAAATGTCACAAAGTAATTAGGTTTTCTCTTGGAAGTTATCAAACCTATAATTGTTGGTCCAACTGTTGAGAATAAAATGTTGACTAACTACAAATGTTTACAGTCATCTTGGCAGCCACAGAATTATGCTTTCAGGACTGAGGTAAGAACATAACCATTTGATTGTTTTGATTTCGTTGGGAATCTAATAACACTCAAGACTTATATTTATATGTTACTAAAAGTTTTTAGATATCAAATAATCATAAAGTTTTATTTTTTTAATAATTTTGAGTTTATTTTTTGAATATTTAAAAATATGTGCACAATATATATTCAAACAAAAATATATAATTACTAAAAATGAATGAGATTTTTTTAATAAAAAAAATCCGGACGCAGGAGTATCCTCGAAAATATTTTAGATAATTTATTTTTGTAAATCCATTTTAATCGTATAAAATTTTTATTTTGTAATTTTTTGTTATTCAAAATTTTATTTTACAATTTTTATTTTATAATTTTAAACTTTTTTCTATATTTAATAATTAAAAATTATTACCAATAGGAGTCTAGATTCAGTCGGTTCAAACACCATACCATACGAAAATAAAAATGACATCTGTCATTCGAAACTACCACAAACAAATATTGTGAGCCATTTCTGTTTTATAGTAGGGAGCCATCTACTAATACTGTGAGATTTTTGTTTACGTGCCTTGGCCAATCAAAAACGACAAGTTAAATGTTTGTGTGTGCGCGATGAAGGAAGCCACGTCATTCATTCGGTCTCGCTTTTCAAAGACGTGGCTTCTTTCAGATCCTCAAACTCATTTTCACCCCTTTTGTCAAATTTTATTGCCTACGTGTTTTTTTTATAACGCTCAACTAAAGTGCATGTATACTCTTTTCACATTTTCTACGATTTAATGTATAGTATTACTGAATAAAGATGGAAAATATCTCACAGGTAGGAATGAAAATATTCCCACCTTATTCAAACCATTAAATTCGGTAACAAGTGTAGCTCTGAATTCAATGGTTTCATTTTTCTTTTTCCCTTTCCAAAATGATTTCATTCCTAATTTGAGAAAGAAAAAAAAATTAACATGAAAGTCCTATTAGTGTAAACACGTTGTTGTGTCAAGTTGTACAATAGATCATGTGAAACTTTTGTAGTGAATGTATGTTTGGTGTGTTATTTATCCCTATTCGAATTGCAAAAATTGCGTTTGAAAAAAAAAATATGACTGATGATGAAAAATCATATATTACACCACACAAGTTGAAGGAATAAAGGAATTAAATATCCCATATAAAATAAATATAAATAAATAAATAAATATAAATCCAGAAAATAACGTGGACCTATCATTCACCTTAACCCATTATTCTATAAATACAAAGATGATCCTGAGTTACACCACAAACCAGCTCCATCTCATTTCTCAAGTCCTAGTGTTTAATCATATTCACTTGTCTCCCTACTTCTTCATTATTCGTCTTTGCCTCTTTGACTTGTAAGAACCTAATCAGAAATGGCAACGGCATCGTTTAACATGCAGTCAGTGTTCGCCGCTCCATCCGGTGGATTGAGTTCACGCAACATCAGAAACACAAACCAACTCTTCTTCAAGAGGAATCCTTCGGTGGGAGTCAGGTGCATGGCTCAGGTATATTATATAACTCTTCTATCACTTCCTATACGTTACTTGTTTGACTCTTCATCCTGACCGTTCGTTGCGTTATCTCTTTCCTTAAAGGACGATCCAATCAAGGAACAATCTCCTTTGCCTTCGACCTCGGCCGCTCAACCGCAGACGCCATTGTCTCCTCCTCCACCAGTTAGCAAGCCTAAGGTATAAAGATAAGCTAATACACTAGTATCATGAACAACTCATGGTGGTGGAACAATTTATCTTTGGAGAAATGTGATTGTATAATGATTTGCTTATTGTTTTAGGTGAGTACGAAGTTTGGAGATCTATTAGCGTTTAGCGGTCCAGCGCCCGAGAGGATAAACGGAAGACTAGCGATGGTGGGATTCGTGGCGGCGATTGCGGTGGAGCTTTCGAAGGGAGAGAACGTGTTTGCTCAAATCTCCGACGGTGGAGTCGGATGGTTTCTAGGAACGACGGCGTTGCTGACATTGGCATCGATGGTTCCTTTGTTTAAGGGAATAAGGGCAGAGTCAAAGTCCAAAGGGCTTATGACATCAGACGCCGAGCTATGGAACGGCCGTTTCGCCATGCTCGGCCTTGTGGCCTTGGCTTTCACCGAGTACGTCACGGGCGGGACTCTTGTCTAAGTCTTTTTTT
The DNA here is from genome assembly GCA_900108845.1 of Iljinskaea planisiliqua. Taxonomy (NCBI): domain Eukaryota; kingdom Viridiplantae; phylum Streptophyta; class Magnoliopsida; order Brassicales; family Brassicaceae; genus Iljinskaea; species Iljinskaea planisiliqua. Next base: position 3,287,436 of record FNXX01000006.1, on the reverse strand, counting down.
TTTGTATTTCTTGCTTAGCCCTTTAGCTATATATGTTTTAGGGGTAGAATTTGGAGGATGATAATTAAGTAAAGCATTGTTTGATTTTAATATGATCTCTACAACCTGTGAAAGTGTCAACGTGAATCAAAACTTATTTATGGTTCAGTGATATCAAGAAATGGGACGGACGCAAAATATGTTAGCCTTACAACGTTACATACTTACATATCCAAACCGATATCATGTAATTTTAGTATATATTTGAAAATAAATATTTACTTCACATGATGATAATTGTACACGCCAAAAAAGGGGATAAAACTGCCGTTAATTAGGATACAAAGACTAAATGTTACCAAAAAAATACAAAAGATTTTGTAGTCTTAATGTAATTTTAATATCTGAATCTGGATTTACACCCTAAATACCCGAACTTTTAAAGTGGAACATATTAAATTTCGAATACTTTTTTTTCAACCCTTACACATTTACTTATTTATCACTCCATGCAACACGATAATTGATATTTTCATCATTGTACAAATGTTCTCGGAAAAAAGTTTTTTCACTACGACTTTGATCGGTAACCTGCGGATTAAACGAATAGGTTTAAAAATGCAATTCAACAAGTATTTTACTGATTAAAAAAATTTGTGGAATAGAAAAGAAAATGTATGCATTTTTACTTACAATAAATATAAAGAAATCTTCATTAAGTAAAAAAGTGAGCGTTAAATAGATTATTTGTAAAATTAACTTTTTATATTATTTAATTATACAATTATGATATTTTAACCTTCTAAATAAATATTAATAATTTTTAATTATAAATATTTATGTAATAAATATGATTACATTAATTACGATTTGAATTTACAATATCATGAAATATTAATGTATTATTATAATTGTATTGAAAAATAATTTATATATTTATAATAAAGGTAAATTTTCTAATAATATTTAATTTATTTTCTTTTCTTATAATAATTAACTCAATTATAAGTCTATTTTGATTCACTTTTATAATATATCAAATAGTGTATAAATTATAGTAAAAATTTATTTTAGATAATTTATATTTTTCAGATCCATTTTAATCGTATAAAATTTTCATTTTGTAATTTTTTTATTATGCAGAATTTTATTTTACAATTTTTTATTTTATAATTTTGAATTTTTTTGATACTTAATAGTTACAAAATGTTACCAATCGGAATGTAAATGCAGTTGGTTCATTAGAAATTACCAGAAACAACTTTCGAGTGAAATATTGTGAGCCATTTGTGTTTAATACCAGGGAGTCATCTATTAAGAACATGATCAATGGAGGGTTCTTAATGGAAAAAGATTAAAATTAAATAGAAAATAACTTTATTACTAAAAATCAGTTCTTAATTGAATATTTTAAGAGTTGATTCTTAGTGGGTTTTTAGTGTCACGTGTGGATGTCTAATTTATCGGATTTTTTAATCTTTTTAAATTTTTTTTTTAAATTTTTTTTTTTTAAAAACTTTTTCTTAACTTCAATTTTAAAAAAAAAATATTCACTTCATAATAGACAAATTCATCAACAACCGAAAGTTGATTTGGTTGAGCATGTATGACAAAAATTTGGAGGAAGCGAAGATTACAATTGATCGTTCATTTCCGTTTATGATTTGAAGATCTATATTTAAAATATTTTATGTATGTTTCAAATTTCACTCAATGCAATATTTTTTAACTAAAATTTTATTATTAAAAAATAACAAATTAATAAAAATATGAATTCTGAGATAAAACTTATAATAAAAAAAAAATTGATAAGAACTCCACTAGAAACCCTCCGATTGATTATTGTGTAAATACCGGGAAATAGATCTTTTTTTACGTGCCTTGGCCAATCAGATGTTTGCGTGTGCGATGAAGGAAGCCACGTCATTCATTCCATTTCGCTTTTCAACTAGACGTGGCTTCTTTCACATCCCCAAACTCATTTTCTCCTCTTTTGTCAAATTTGATTGCCTACGTGTTTTTTTGTATAACGTTCAACTTAAGTGCATGTATACTCTTTTCACATTTTTTACGATTTAATGTATAGTATTACTGAATTAAGGATGGAAAAAATCTCACAGGTACGAATGAAAATATCTCCACCTTATTCAAACCATCAAATTCGGTAAGAAATGTATCTCAGAATTCAATGGTTTCATTTCTCTTTTTTCCCTTTCCAAAATGATTTCATTCCTAATTTGAGAAAACAAAATTAACATGAAAATCCGATTAGTGTAAACAAGTTGTTGTGTCAACTTTTGTAGTGAATGTATGTTTGATGTGTTATCTATAATCTATCCTTATTCGAATTGCAAAAATTGCGTTTGGAGAAAAAAATATGACTGATGATGAAAAATCATATATTACGCACACGAGTTGAAGGAATAAAGAATTATTTTCTCATACGGTGGCGTGATATAGTACAGTAAAAAGAAATTAAAATCCCATATAAAATAAATAAAGATAAATAATAAATGAGAGTCCAGAAAATAACGTGGACCTATCATTCACCTTAACCCATTATTCTATAAATACAAAGGTGATGCTGAGTTACACCACAAACCAGCTCCATCTCATTTCTCAAGTCTTAGTGTTTAATCATTCACTTCTCTCCCTACTTCTTCATTCTTCGACTTTGGCTTGTAAAAAAACTAATCAGAAATGGCGACGGCATCGTTTAACATGCAGTCAGTGTTCGCCGCTCCATCCGGTGGATTAAATTCACGCAACATCAGAAACACAAACCAACTCTTCTTCAAGAGGAATCCTTCGGTGGGAGTCAGGTGCATGGCTCAGGTATATACATATCTCTTCTCATCACTTCCTATACGTTACTTGTTTGACTTTTCATCCTGACCGTTCGTTGCGTTAACTCTTTCCCCATAGGACGATCCTATCAAGGAACAATCTCCTTTGCCTTCGACCTCGGCCGCTCAACCGCAGACGCCGTTGTCTCCTCCTCCACCAGTTAGCAAGCCTAAGGTATAAAGATAAGCTAATACAGTAGTATCATGAACAACTCATGGTGGTGGAAGAATTTATCTTTGGAGAAATTTGATTGTAATGATTTGCTTATTGTTTAGGTGAGTACGAAGTTTGGAGATCTATTAGCGTTTAGCGGTCCAGCGCCCGAAAGGATAAACGGGAGACTAGCGATGGTGGGATTCGTGGCGGCCATTGCGGTGGAGCTTTCGAAGGGAGAGAACGTGTTTGCTCAAATCTCCGACGGTGGAGTCGGATGGTTTCTAGGAACGACGGCGTTGCTGACGTTGGCATCGATGGTTCCGTTGTTCAAGGGAATAAGGGCAGAGTCTAAGTCCAAAGGGCTTATGACGTCAGACGCCGAGCTATGGAACGGCCGTTTCGCCATGCTCGGCCTTGTGGCCTTGGCTTTCACCGAGTACGTCACGGGCGGGACTCTTGTCTAAGTCTTTTTTTTTTGTATTTCTTGCTTAGCCCTTTAGCTATATATGTTTTAGGGGTAGAATTTGGAGGATGATATGTAAAGCATTGTTTGATTTCAATATGATCTCTACAACCTGTGAAAGTGTCAACGTGAATCAAAATCTATTTATGGTTCAGTTATGTCAAGAAATGGGACGGACGCAAAATATGTCAGCCTTACAACGTTACATACTTACATATCCAAACCGATATCTTGTAATTTTAGTATATATTTGAAAATAAATATTTATTTTACACATGATAATATAACACCCCAACCGCCTCTAATGGATTTCCATGTCTTTTCACTAGATCCATGCACCAGCTCACCCTTATCCAACGGTCACAACATTAACTGAAATATTTGAAAGTCATTATATATTGATTCTGCAATCATCATTATTTCTCGTGTTTTGACATCACTCACAAGATACCGTGAATGACTTTCCGATAGGTTACTCATCATTTAACTACTCCAGCTCAAGCATGCTTAACCCTGGAGTTTTCTATGGATATGCAACCGAAAAGGTAAGTGTTTTTTTGGTGACATAGGTAGTTAAATCAATTCTTTTAACTTCTCCACATAACTTTTCATATATACCAGAAATCAGGATGTTACAATTCACCCCACTAACAGAGTGCAACATCTTCGTTGCACATCAAGACCAGTCCCTAAGACGTCTCTCAGGTCAGCATTAGAATGGCTAACCGGCTCTAATACCACTTATAGGCCCTAACCGCTCCTACCAGTGAGTTCTCATGTCCTCTCACTAGGCTCATGGGCCGGCCCACCTATGTCCAACGGTCAGAACGTTAACCGAGAGGTTTGAAAATCATGATATACTGACCCTGCAATCACCACATAACCATTTCCCGTGTTTTGACCTCACTCACACGATACCGTGAATGACTTCCCAGTAATCCATCATTTGACTACTCCAGCTTAAACACATTTAATCTTGGAGTTCTCTATGGATATTCAACCGAAAAGGTAAGTGGACTTTGGTGATATAAGTAGCCAAATAATTTTTTTTAACCTATGCACATAAATTTTCATATGTACCAGAAATCGGAATGCTAAAAATAATTGTACATGAGAAAAAAAAAAAGATAAAACTGCCGTTAGGATACAAAGACTAAATGTTGCTAAAAGAATACAAAAGATTTCGTAGTCTTAGTGTAATTTTAATATTTGAATCTGGGTTCAGATACTCTAAAGACCCCAATTTTAAGTGGATCATATTGAATTCCGAATACTTTTTCCAACCCTTCAATATTTACTTACTTGTTACTCCATGCAACACTATAATTGATATCTTCATCATTGTACAAATGTTTTTTCACTATGACTTTGATTGGAACCTGCGGATTGTACGAATAGGTTTAAAAATGCAATTGTTTCCCAATTTTCTTCCCAATTTTTCCAATTGGCTTATTCTAAAAAAGCCTTGTTTTTTAGAAGTTAACAAGTTATTTTATCGATTAAAAAAATTTATGGAATAAAAAAGAAACATATGCGTTTTTAATAAAAGAAACCTTAATTAAAAAAAAAGTAAGTGTTAAATAGATTATTTGTAAAATTAACTTTTTATATTATTTAATTATACAATTATAATATTTTAACTTTCTAACAAACTATTAATAATTTTAATTATAAATATTTATGTAATAAATATGATTACATTAATTATAATTTAGTTTTCCAATATCATGAATATTAATGTATTATTATGATAAGTGTATTGAAAAATAAGTTAAATAATTATAATTAAAGTAAATTTTTTTATAATATTTAATTTATTTTTTCTTCTTATAATAATTAATTCAATTGTAATATATTTTGATTCACTTTATAATATATCAAATAGTGTATAATTATACTAGTAAAAAAATCTTGTTTAATACGAGGGAGCCATCTATTAATACTGTGAGATAGCTCTCTTTTTACGTGCCTTCGCCAATCAGAAAACGACAAGGTAAATGTTTGTGTGTGTGCGATGAAGGAAGCCACGTCATTCATTCGATTTCGCTTTTCAACTAGACGTGGCTTCTTACAGATCCTCAAACTCATTTCCCCGTTGTCAAATTTTATTGCCTACGTGTTTTTTTGTATAACGTTCAACTAAAGTGCATGTGTACTCTTTTCACATTTTCTACGATTTAACGTATAGTATTACTGAATAAAGATGGAAAATATCTCATAGGTAGGAATGAAAATATTTCCACCTTATTCAAACCATTAAATTCGGTAAGAAGTATAACTCTGAATTCAATGGTTTCATTTTTTCTTTTTTCCTTTCCAAAATGATTTCATTCCTAATTTGAGAAAACAAATTTAACATGAAAATCCTATTAGTGTAAACACGTTGTTGTGTCAAGTTGTACAATAGATCATATGGAACTTTTGTAGTGAATGTATGTTTGACGTGTTATTTATCCCTATTCGAATGGCAAAAGTTGCACGTTTGGAAAAAACAAAATACGACTGATGATGAAATCATATATTACACACACAAGTTGAAGGAATATAAAGAATTATTTTTTCCAACGGGGCGTGATATTTACAGTAAAAATAATAAATATCCCATATAAAATAAATAAAGATAAATAAATAATTAAAAGTCCAGAAAATAACGTGGACCTATCATTCACCTTAACCCATCATTCTATAAATACAAAGACGATCCTGAGTTACACCACAAACCAGCTCCATCTCATTTCTCAAGTCTTAGTGTTTAATCATAATCACTTGTCTCCCTACTTTTTCATTCTTCGTCTTTGCCTCTTTGACTTGTAAAAACCTAATCAGAATGGCAACGGCATCGTTTAACATGCAGTCAGTGTTCGCCGCTCCATCCGGTGGAGTGAGTTCACGCCACATCAGAAACACAAACCAACTCTTCTTCAAGAGGAATCCTTCGGTAGGAGTCAGGTGCATGGCTCAGGTATATACATACTTCTTATCATCACTTCCTATACGTTACTTGTTTGACTCTTTATCCTGACGGTTCGTTGCGTTAACTCTTTCCTCATAGGACGATCCTATCAAGGAACAATCTCCGTTGCCTTCGACCTCGGCCGCAAAACCGCAGACGCCGTTGTCTCCTCCTCCACCAGTTAGCAAGCCTAAGGTATAAATAAAAGCTAATGCATTAATATCATGACCAACTCATGCTGGTGGAAGAGTTTATCTTTGGATAAATTTGATTGTAATTTTGAGTGAATGATTTGCTGATTGTTTTAGGTGAGTACAAAGTTTGGAGATCTATTAGCGTTTAGCGGTCCAGCGCCAGAAAGAATAAACGGGAGACTAGCGATGGTAGGATTCGTGGCGGCGATTGCGGTGGAGCTTTCGAAGGGAGAGAACGTGTTTGCTCAAATCTCCGACGGTGGAGTCGGATGGTTTCTAGGAACAACGGCGTTGCTGACGTTGGCATCGATGGTTCCGTTGTTCAAGGGAATAAGGGCAGAGTCTAAGTCCAAAGGGCTTATGACGTCAGACGCCGAGCTATGGAACGGCCGTTTCGCCATGCTCGGCCTTGTGGCCTTGGCTTTCACCGAGTACGTCACGGGCGGGACTCTTGTCTAAGTATTTCTTTTTTTTTTCTTAGCCCTTTAACTATGTTTTAGGGGTAGAATTAGGAGGATGATAAGTAAAGCATTGTTTGATTTTAATATGATCTCTACAATTTGTGAAACGTGAATCAAAATTTATTTATGGTTCAGTTATATCAAGAAATGGGACGGATACTTACATATCTAAACCGATATCATGTAATTGTAGTATATATTTGAAAATGAATATGTGCTTCACATGCTGATAATTGTACATGCAAAAAAAAGAGAGATAAAACTGCCGTTAATTAGGATATAAAAACTAATAAATGCTGCCAAAAGAATACCAAAGATTTTATTTTTATTTTGTCTTAGATCTGGACCAAATTTGGAACATAACTAAAAGGGTTCGGCATCCAAAACTTTGTTTGGGATATAGATCCTACGTGTCTGAATTTAATACCCTTCGCCAACAATGTAAAGCATGGCCCTATTATTATCATGTTTTTTTTTCCATGTATCTCTCACAACAACACAGTGCTACTTTATTCTCCTCATCCACCATGAAAGTCATCGAATAGTGAAACATATTTTCAACATAACCCGAATCCACTCTAAACAGCAATCTCCATGGCACGTGACTAGGGTCATCAATTTTTGTGGTTAACCATAACTCCGTCGTTGAATCAAAATATTTCTGAAGAAACACAGCAAGTTGTTCTTTTCTTACAGTAGATAGAACCACAGTATCGAAGTCACAATCACACTTAAACGGTAGAAGAAAACGTTGAAATCTCTTTTTCGTAAAATTAAATTTCAGCAAAAAAGTACTCTTTCTGTTTCTTTAAGATTGATTTTTTATTGTTTACACACATATTAAAAAAAATAATCACTCCAAATTCTTATTTTAATTGTCTTAATTGCTTTTAGTTTTTATTGGTGTTATTGGAATGGCTTATTAAATGTTTATGTGTGCATGTATTATCAACTTTAATATTCCTTTTGCAGGCAATAAATTTTAATTAAACTATTAAAATTTTGTCCCGTAAAATGAATTCAAATTTTCTGAAAAATTCAAACTTGGAGCCACAATTACAATACTAAAAAAAAAACGTTTCAGAATGGAGCCAAAATCAATATAATTACGTTTCATAAACCTTCTATATATTGACATAATGTTACACCATGACGTAAAAACCAGAAATGGCTTCTCATACTTTTGATCTAAATTTATCATTTCAAAATAACGAAAGAGAATTTTTGTTTGATTTGAATAAAAGTCCAGCAAGAGAGTTTGCGGAAAACGGTTTAGCAGTATTTCATGAAGAACCAGAAATTTTGTCTTCTATGACTTCAGGTATTTCTATCTTTGTTGTTTTGTCAAACTGTTTAATTATTTATTTGTACTAGTGGATTATTATAATGGACTGTAATAAATTTACCAAAAAGTATTCTATTAATTTAATCTCTTTTTGACCAGATATGTCATTAGTTACTGCAATAAATTTTGTTATTAATAAAAGTAAAATACATTAATTACATGCTAAACATCAATCTTTTTGAAACAAAATAAAATTCAAAAAAATCAATTTTTAAAGAACTGAAGGAATATCATTTATGTTTTTTCTATCTAAAGCAATCCAATAAGTATTTCCCTTGAAAAACACGCCACAACAAGTAGGTCCTAAGAACCAGTCGTAAATGACACTACGAAGAACCCTCCATGACTTAGAGCTAAACTCATATATAGAAAAACCAAACCTCAAAATTTTGTAGTTGGCACTACATGATTTGTCGTTTTGGTATCCAAGAGCAAAGATTTCAAATCTTTTGTATAAAATTCCGGGTTCAATTGACCTGGTTTGCCCCATACACGAGTTATAAAGCATTAGTGTACCGACGTCTCTCATGTCCTCATGCTTGGCGCATAGCAATAATCCGCTGCAGTTAGAGATTGAACAGTATTGATCACCAAGTAGACCAAATTCATCCTTAACCTCTATAGATGGATCAATGTTGTTTCGAAGTCCCCTGAAATCAACATTCACTAAATAAACTTCAAACCTCACCCTCATGAGAACCGTTAGCCCCTTTGGTGCATTATCAAAGTGCTTCTTAATGAATATATGATCATTGAATAATATATTCCATCTTCTGCAAGTAGATCGTAATTGTTTTAGAGATGAAACCGGAACCCTAGAGAGTATCTCCTCAAATCTTCTGAAAGAATGGACACGGACATCGTCGTGGTTTCTCTTGTGGTGAGAAAGAGAGCTGTACATAGAAATTAAGGTTTTCAACTGTTAACGTTTTTGCCAAGTATAGACAAAGATCATTAATAATGAGTCCATTTAAGGCCCAGAGAAAAGAGATATATAGATTAGGGGAAATAGGCCCACCCAGTAACACCATGAAAGGCTTGGAAGGAGATCCATTATCCTCTTCCTCTGCATGAAAAGTTGAGTTGGTTTCCAATCCAGGGAAGTGTACACTGGACCCTCAACAGTGAATCTTTCTCAGTTTACTTGTGGGTTCAAATTAAGCTTTCAGGTGGGTTGATCAAGAGAAAATGGATCTATCAGAAAAAATCCAAAAGAATCAGAAGGATTTAAAAGAATATCTACGAATATAATATTCATTATTATCTCTAATATATATTATTCCATATTAGTTTAGGAAATTAGGTTAAAACAATCCCTATATAAGTCTATGTATATTGTAACATTATTCTTATGAGAGTCTAATATAATTTCTCCTTTACACCTTTGTGTTCTTTATTCTCATCAATTTATCATGTTATCAGAACCAGATTATGATTATTGATCATGGTATCAGAGCTAATATTCTAATCCTACTGGGTTAGAGAAATTTACTATGGTTTTCCATTGTTTCTAAGAAGAAATTTTTTTTTTTTTTATTGTCTCTTAGTAAGAGATTTGATGACCTGTAAAAGTCAATCTATTGAAAACCACAATGTGGTTTTGAAAATTTGAACATGAATCTGTGATTTGATTCATTCAGTTTGATATTTTTTTCGCTTTTGCGAATAACATTCTTTTAATCTGACTTCTCAGCATTGTGAGTTGTTTTTAATTTTCGCAGTCGCGAATTACTTTTGGACCTCACAGTCGCAAGTTTTGTCCCTTACTACTTAAAGAACCCTACGACCGGGTATAAACGTCGTTGATGTACGACGGTCGGGTGTTGCAGCCGACTTGACCCTACGACCGGATATAAACATCAATTTGATGATCTGACGGCATGGTATATTGCCGATATTTTGAGGAATTGTTCAATCTCACACGTGTTACCAAGTATGAGCTTGCGGAAGGGTATTGAGAGATGGAGAGAAGCAACATATCAGAAAAAATCCAAAAAAAAAAAAAAGTTTATAAAAATCTAGAAGAATATCTAAAAATATGATATTCATCATTATCTCTAATATATATTATTTCATATTAATTTAGAAAATTAGTTTAAGAATAAAATGATACTCCTCGTCCTCGTGTTTATGATAACTTGGAGATATTTTTGGGGACGTATTACACAATTTTCATGAGCTTCAAAACCATCAAGGAAGCTACCTATCAATTCACAATCAGTCCGTTGTAGTTGACTGAATTAAAGCTGTAGTGAATAGGCCAATACAGTCAACAAACTTCATAAACTTCATGGCTCATCATATCATGCAAGAAGCATCACCGAGTCCGCAATTTGAAGATGGCAGATATCAACTTCATGTCCCTTTATTTTATTTGAATTTCATCACTCCTCAGATTTGCCCATGTGGTCTACATTGGTCGCTTACATTTGCTGTGAACTTGTGACCATCTCCACGGAGTCATGTGTACACACTCAAGATTATTCAAAATAGACAACCATATGGCCACGTTTAGTTTTGATGATTTGATTTTTCGGCTTTTACACCGTAATTGTATGTTGTTGATTATGCTCAACCATAGAAGAGTTATAATCTGTTGCCATTGATTAATCTTGGAAATAAAATTTGATTTTTTTTAGTCTTGGAAAGCATTAATTATGCATCTTTGAACAATATAATTTGAATCTTTTAATCTTGGAAAGCGTTGTGCATCTTTGAGAAATATTATACCCAGAATGTTTTTTCAAACAAGCTTGACGTTAATAGATACTGAATTAGTGAATTCTGGTTTTGATTTTAGTTTCTAGGACATACTTTATTTTCTTAACCAAGTCATACCAAAAACTTATCTTTTTATTCTCATTTGGGCATGTCCATCACAAAACATGACATCTAATTACTGCATTATCCTCCATGGAGATCCAATTGTTACACTTCTCACAAACAAAAGATTTTAAGGAACTTGTAACCAACAACAAAAGTATTAAAATATGATGAAGTAAATTAAATAAATTGGAAAGATACTAATGAGATCAAACACGCAGATATTGACCTAATAGACATAAAAGATGGTTCACGCACCATGAGACATTACAACATACCCACTATAATGCCAAATCCAAAGGAATAAAATTGTCTTCAATTTCAGTGAACAATAACATAAATAAAGACTAATCATGTTATTTTTCTTTTGCTTCTTAGATTTGGACCAAGCTTGGAACATAACTCAAAAGAAAAAGGTACGGCTCCCGAAAAATTGGTTGGAGTGCAGATTCTTTGACAATATCCACTAGTCTGAATTTATCCTCTCCAATAATGAAGAATTTGTGCCTGTGAAAATTGTCAGCTTCCATGTTTTAGTCACAACACAATGCTATTTTGTTCTCCTCATCCACCCTGAAACTCAATGAAACTCCCCACAAATATCTAAAATCCAGATCCACATTAAACAACATTCGCCATGTAACGTCCTTGGTCTCATCAATCCTGTTGGTTAACCATAACTCCACCACTGGTAGAAATGTCGTCACAAATAACACTGCAAGTTTCTCTTCTCTAACAGTAGAGAGCACCACATCATCCATTGCATAACCATACTCATACGGCAGAGGCAAACGTTGAAATCTCTCTTTCGTAAAATCAAAATGTAGTAGAAAGACAGGTTTCAGTTGTTCGTCTAAATCTTGAGGAATCCAATAAGTATTTCCCTTCAAAGACACGCCACGACCTTTTACTACGCGTGAACCATTAGTAACGTCTTCAAGAACCTTCCATGAATTAGAGCTGAACTCATAGATTTCAAACCGATCAATAGTCAGGGTGTAGCTATAGCTGAGACAAAACTTCAAAATTTTGTAGTTGTCACAAGATGATTTGTTGCTTTTGTACCCGAGAGCAAACACATCGAAATATGAGTAAACAGTTGTGAGTTTGATCAACCTGGTTTGTCTCATACACGGGTTATAAACCACGAGCCTACGATCGTATGGTATCATACCTTTGGTGCATAGCAATAATCCCTTGCAATGAAAGACTTCATAATTATAATCCTCGAGTAGGTCAACTTGGCCCTTAAGCTCGATAGCTTGATCATTGTTTTTCGAATTCCCCTGAGATTTATACTTATTGCATAAACTCTAAAATTCACCAACATGAGAACCGTAAACTCTTTTGGTGCTTTTTCCAAGTGCGTCTTGGTGAATCTACGATTACTGAATAATGCGTTCCATTGTTTGCAAGTAGATCGTAATCGTTTTAGAGATGTTGCAGGAACCCTAGAGAGTATCTCTTCTACCAAATCATCTGGAAGAATAGACATGGACATCTTCGTGGTAAGAAGAGAGCTGCAAATAGAAGATAGGGTTTTTAACTTTTAACGTTTGCAAAGTCTCTTACATAGAAAAAGATTATAAAATCTTGGGTTTCTGAATTTAAGAGATTTTGCTTTCCTATGTGGTTTCTGCTTTATAACAAACTAAATTCGAATAAGTCTCATATTTAGATGAAAATAAAATATTTAAAATTTAAAATTGATAACTCACATAATTAATAATTATGATTTGTAGATAAAGTTTTGTGTTAAATTATTAAAAAATATGTTTTGTAAACTGCAGTTGTAAATCTATACTATTAAAATAGGAAATATTATAGAAAAAACCTTTTGTACCGTGTTATATTACGATTTTTGCCATTGATTCTATTTGAATTTTTAAGAGTCTCATTAAGGGCAAAATTGTCATTTGCAAATATGAACAAATATGCAAGATCTAACCATATATAGGATCAAAATATGTCAACAAAGATATTCTCTTGATTTCAAATCTTAAAATATATAATAAATCTAGAAATTTTAACAAAAAATTGTAACTACAATTAATATATTTAAACACGTGTTAACTAATTATCTAAGTAAAAAAAAAAAATATTTTTCGTGATATGTTTCGATTATGCATTTTTTCAAAACATTGTAATCAACATTAATTAACAAAATTATCAATTAATATTAATATATTTTAATAAATTAATGATTTAATTTTGATCTTCTAAATTTAAAAATATAAATTATTAGAAGATTATAAAATTTATAATAATAAATCCCGTCCTTAGGACGAGCCATAATGGAGTAATAATATATATTAGAGATAACACTGAATATTATATTCTAAGATATTCTCCAAGATACTTCCAAATACTTCTGATTCTTTTGGATCTGTCTTTGATATGGTTGATCTTATATAGATCTCCCAATACTAATCCCTAAACCTAGATATATAATTATATAAGAGTCTAGGTGATTTGTATTCATATGCATCTCTCTCTGTCTAATCAGCAACTACAACAATCGATCATGAATTCCATCCCGACCGATCTGGTTTTGGAGATATTCTTGAGATTGCCTTCAAAGTCAATAGCTAGGTTTCGTTGCTTGTCGAAGCTATGGAGGTCCTTACTTCACCGTCCATATTTCACCGAGTTGTTCTTGACCAGGTCCTTGGCTCGTTCACGTCTCTTATTTGCCATCGAAAAAAATAGAGAGTCTTGTTTTTACTCTTCTCCACAGCTTCAGAATCCATATGAGAAGTCGTCTCTTGTAGTAGCCGCCGATTTTCATACCAAGTTCTCTGGAATCAATCGTAGTTATGAGTCTGGTTTGATCTTTCCATGTGATACACATATGGGGATCGGTCACAAACCTGTGATAGGTAACCCTAACACGGGACAGTATGTGAAATTACCTAAACAAAGTCGTCTACGGTCTAACTTTATAGGTTTTGATCCAATTGACAAACAATTCAAGGTATTGTCCATGGCTAATGGATTTTCTGGAGAAAGTAATGATCATAAAATTCTGAAGTTAGGTACTGGAAAACTTAGGTGGAGGAAGATCGCATGTCCTTTCTCCCATGAGGCTTCGTATCAAAATATATGCATCAATGGGGTTTTGTATTACTTGGCTGAAAAAAATGGAAGGTATCATACCATAGTTTGCTTTGATATTAGGTCTGAGAAATTCAGGTTTATTGATGGAGACTATAGAGAATGCTTTCCTGTTTTTTTGCCTCGGATGGTAAATTACAAGGGCAAATTAGGTCTGATTTTTTGGAGTTTAGGAGAGGATGCCATTGAGTTGAGTGTATGGGTTCTAGAGGATGTGGAGAAACAGTTATGGTCGAAGTATCTTTACACTTTGCCCAAGATTGAAGTCTGTGATCCTCCCTATCTTTCTGTCGTTGGAGTGACTGCTATGGGTCAAATCGTTTTGTCAATGGGATATATATCGAAGAAACCTTTTTATGTTTTCTACTTCAATCCGCAAAACAAAACACTTCATAGTGTTGAAATCCAAGGTTTTGAAGTCGACAGCTGGGTTGGAGTACGCACCTTTGTAGAACATGTAGAGGATCTTAATGTTAGCGATGCGAAGCTATTTGGGAGTAGCATCTCAGGTCCATCTGTGAAGAACAAAACCACTACATCTGGAAGAGGTAAGAGAAAACGATGATGAGAGAAGAAGACGCCCTGAAGAGATGAGAGATAGAGAGAGACGTGTGGAGAGTCCAAAAGATAGAGACGATCACTGTTAAGGGGAGGAGAAGAGAGAGTGAGAGAGAGAGAGGCAGTGAAAGAAAATATCATCTCTCTTCTGTTCCAAATCAGTGATTGTAGAGTTTTCTTTTGACAGTTTCTATTTATTAATAAAGTTTTCTTTTTAATACGATCTCTCTTCCGTTCCAAATTAGTGATTGTAGAGTTTATATGTGCTTAATAGCTGCCTTGTCACCATCATCGGGAAGAGGTCATACTTGTGCAACTCTGCTCCATCTGGTAGGAGGTTTCTTGGGTGAAAAGAACATTCTTGGTGGCTCTTTACGGCACCAAAATTGTTTTCTTACAGTGTACGTCAGAAAGAGCCAGAACCACAAACAGAGAGACAACGTGCCAATCTCTTACCTAAACTGCAACCATTGTTTCAAACTCTTCTCTCAGTAAAGTCCCTTGGGCGTGAGGCTTGCGGATCCCTTGTCCTGAAGATCAGAACTTTAAGTCACTCTTCTTTATTTTTCTCACCGAGATATCACTACCAAACATAGCAGATCCTCCTCTTCAGCGAACTCATGATGTTTTTCACTCTGACCCATGTTTAGGTCTCCTGACTTCAGTCACAGCAAGATTTGTTTCAACACTTTGAGTCAATCCTCTTTCTTTAGAGTTCACAACCAGTTTCGATCCTAAGCAACCAAACCCCAAAAATCAATCTAACTATCTCATGAGTTTTCAACATAACAACAGCCACTATGTGTATTGAAATAGTTACACAGACACAGATCAATCCATCAAACTGTTATAAATTACAGCCACTTATTCATTCATCATTGTGGACAGCACAAAAATAAAAATTTTTCCAGTTAAGAACTTCGAGAGTCACACTCAAGACACCAACAATTTTCATTTGGATCTATTATGGGATAAACTTAATACCCAAGTAAACAGAAAATTGTATATTTATAGTTGCCTTCTCTTATATCTCCTTTTGTTAGATAACTCATGTAGGAGTTCATCTTCTTATCCATGATTTATTCACCGATATGATTATCCTCTTTTCATGGTATTAGACGATCTAAAAACTTAATTTTTTCTCTTATGAAGAATGCCTCTCCTCCTCTTTTTCTTCTTACATTGCTTTTTCGCTCAGAAAACTGAGTATATTTTGCTACTAAACCCCACAGGCTTTTCCTATGATAAATTGATGAGAGTAAAACACACAAATTGTAAAGGGATAAATTATATTAGACTCTCATGAAATATAATTAGTGATTGAATAAACATAATTTCCTAAATTAATGTAATAATATATATTAAGGATAATGGTGAATTTTCTATTTTTAGATACTAGAACAATCAGAAGGATTTAAAAGTATCTAGAAGAATATCCAAAAATAGAAAATTCACAATTATCCTTAATATATATCTATACTATTAAAACAGGAAACATTATAGAAAAAACTTTTAGTCATGTGTTATATTACATGTAATGCCACTGTATTTAAGTGTTTTTTCAAATGTTCATTAAGGGTATTTTAGTCAAATGATATATCTCAATTATGATTAAAATTTAAATCTATACTATTAAAATAAGAAACATTATAGAAAAAACTTTTAGTCATGTGTTATATTACATGTAATGTCACTGTATTTAAGTGTTTTTTCAAATGTTCATTAAGTGTATTTTAGTCAAATGATATATCTCAATTATGATTAAAATTTAAATCAAAATTAAATCAAAACCAAATTGTATAATATCTTTTTAAATGGTAGGATATCTTTTTAATAATCCAATATTTCAAATAAAATCAAAACTTTCATTATCTTTCAATATCTTCTTTAATTTAAATATAAACGTATGTTTCTATTTTAATTACAACAAAATTTTATACAAATATGTTTGATATATTTTAATGTTTTTTATTATTAATAATTTCGTAATTATTATTAAAAATTATTAAAAATTAATTTAATTAACTTTTAATATCATTATAATTATTTGATCAGACAGCTTAACTAACGGGTTAGCTTATCTTATTTTTATAAATGTGAAATTACATTCTTCAAACTAAAATAATTGTTTTATGAAAAAAAAATAATATTCAAAATAAAAGGGTATAATATATAATACTTATAATTTATAAATATGAATATATATATATATATATATATATATATATACACACAAATCGATAAGCATATTATATAATCATACTATAACTATGTAATTAATAAAAAAGTGTATAGTATTACCATCTATTTCAAAATAAAAGTATTAATATATCTAAAATTATGACTTTCACAAATATATTTTTCATACAAAATAGAACAAAAAAAAAAAATCAATTAAAAATATTAAACTATATATTACATTTATGAAAGAAAAAAACTGATAAAATACCTTAAGCTTCTAAATTTATAAATATGTATTATTAGTATATTATTAAAAAAATTGAATAAAAAAAAGAATCCCGTCCTAAGGACATGCCAAAATCTAGTTTCATAACTAATTAATATCATTCACTGCAAGAAAACTGTTTGTTTGCCACTACAAGTTGCGACTACATACATAGTCACTAAATTTAGCGACTAAAACTGACTAATTTGCAACTACATTCAATTCGTCTCAACTTACTAGCTAAGTTGCGACTAAATTAGATAGTCGCACCATAGTCGCTAATTAACAGCTAAAAATGAGTCGCAAAACCGTAATCACAAAATTAACAACCAACTAGCAACCAAGTTCAGTAGGTTGCTAAGTAGTTGCTATTTAGTCGCAAAAAATACGTGTTATTCATTTTGTGTTTGGTATACTTGTTTTTTCGACTGTATCTCGTAGTCGCAAATTAGTTGCACTGTAGTTGCAATTCAGTCGCAAAATAATCTATATATGCAAAACTCACACATATCTTCCTCTAACTCCAAATTTCGTTTCCTAACTCATAGAAACCAAAAAAAAATCCAAAAGTGTTTGCAAGTAAAAAAAACGTCTAGACATTATAATTATAGTAATGGTCGAGAGTGGATATATAAGAGGTTCGATGAAGCGACAGAAAATTTCTCGGCAGAATTCATAGTGGGGGTGGATCATCAGTTCATAACATTTGCAAATAGACAGTCTATTGCGCAAAGTAATGACGGTAAGTTTCACTGTTTTTGTAGTGTTTGCAAGAACGACAAATTTATGCCGGAAGTAGAATTTGGAAGCATTTGTATAAGAATGGTTTTATGCCAAATTATTATGTTTGGTATAATCATAGAGAAGAAATAGATATCAGTTTAGAAACGAGTAATGTTGATACGACGTGGGCAAGTGGGAGTGAAGAAGTGGGTAATGTAGTAGAAGATAGATATGTGGATATGGTGAATGATGCATTTTGTGATAACGTTAGTTTTGATAGCTATAGCCAGTATGATAGTTATCAGAATGTAGAAGAACCTGCTCGTAATCATTCAAACAAATTCTACTTGTTAGAAGGAGCTAAAAATCCATTATATGATGGTTCTCGTGAAGGTCACTCGCAGTTATCCTTAGTTGTTCGAGTCATGCAAAATAAGGCAGATCATAACATGAGTGAAAGGTTAGTGGATTCGATGTGGACTTTTACAGAGCATTTACAAGAAGGAAACCAAGCAACTGATTCACAAGACAGAAAAATTGATGCAATTAATGTTTGCATTAACAATTGTATGATATTCTGGAAAGATGACGAAATGTTAGATAAATGTCGGATTTGTGACTCACCAAGATGAAAACCTAACGAGCAACGTTGTAGGACCAATGTACCATACAGTCGTATGTGGTATATGCATATTGTTGACAGATTAAAGTGAATGTATCAGAGCGAGAAGACTGCAGCGACAATGAGATGACATGTCGAGCACCAAACAAAGGAGGGAGAAATGTGTCATCCGAGCGATGCAGTGGAGTGGAAATATTTTCAAGATCGACATCCTCGGTTTGTCCAAGAAACCCGTAATGTTTATATTGGATTATGCACAGATGGTTTCAATCCATTTGGCTTGTCTCGTAATCATTCGTTGTGGTTTGTGATATTGACTCCATATAATTTATCCCCTGGTATGTGCATGAATACGGAGTACTTGTTTCTTACAATTATGAATTCGGGGTCAAATCATCTGCGATGTAGTCTCGATATATTCCTATTAAAATTGATTTAGATTATTCAGAAGAGAATTATAAAAATAATTTAAAAATATTATATGATTTTGAATTAAATATAATTTATAAATAAAAATAAATATTTTAATGATTTCAATGAAAATTTTCAGATTGTAAACTTAAACTGAAAAAAAAATTACATTAAAATATATAGAAAAATATCTTAACATATAATATATGCAACAACAAATTACTATGGAATAATTATTCTCTGAATTTTATTTGAAAAGTACATTTTACATGTGTTAAAATATGATCTGATATGTGTTGTTAATTACTGATTTTGAAATATCAAACTTTAAACTTTATACAATAAGATAAAACACAAAAAAAGCAAAAAAAAGAACAAAAAAATACATAAAAGGAAAACAAAGGATAAATATGATTAGTGAACAAAAGCGGAACGATTATATTAGCTGTTAGGTAAAACTGTTAATGAATAGTACAAAATTGTAAGCATTGCAACCGCTCTCTATTTGTATAACAGTTTTGTTGATTCATAATTTTTTTTTTATTTGTTACCATTCAGACCCAATATCAAATCATAAAGAATTGTGAGCAAAGGCAATATTTCTTCAAGTTTGTTAATTTGTCTCTTCGTATCCATTCATATGAAAACTAGAAGTTGGAACACTGAGAATGCCCAACAAATCTTATTACAAATGACATAAACCACAAGAATCTGAACATATGTATTCAACATCAGACAGACATCTCTCTTTATTGTATGCTTAATTTATAGAATAACTGATGCCTGAGAGTCTTCTAGGCTGAGACGTCTATGCCACTGACTCCAGCCACTTTAACGAAGTTATCAATGTACTCTTTCCTGTTTCAATATCCATAACGAAATGCAGAGTAAGCTTCTTGAAGAGACAAAAGGGAGAAAACAAGACACTGTACCTTGCAGGAAGATGGTCATGTGGGCGATTGTATGGTGTCCACACCGGTTCACCCACAAAAAGCCGCATTGCCT
Organism: Iljinskaea planisiliqua; assembly: GCA_900108845.1. Classification (NCBI taxonomy): domain Eukaryota; kingdom Viridiplantae; phylum Streptophyta; class Magnoliopsida; order Brassicales; family Brassicaceae; genus Iljinskaea; species Iljinskaea planisiliqua. Next base: position 3,267,336 of record FNXX01000006.1, on the reverse strand, counting down.
GTTTTAACCAGAAGTTTCAATTTTTCGAAAATAACGAAAAACATATGATAAAAATGACTACAAGTAGCTAACACATTGGACCTTGATATAGTTGTCAGAGTCCACGGTGAAGCGATGGTAAATACCAGCAGGCAAGACTATCATTCCTCCCTTCTTTACACATACTCTGATCCAAGCTTCGTTGCGATCCCTCACGTCGAAGTAACCTTTTATTTTTACCAAGATTATATAAAACAATGAGAAGAACTATATCGAAGCTTTTTAAAGAGAAGCAGCCAATAAAAGTACTTGCCACTTCCTGCAACGCAGTAACGGATCTCTTCATCAGTGTGCAGATGTTCTTCGAAAAAGCTCTTTACTTTCTCTTCATACTTTTGAAGCTTCTCGGGGCAAACCTCACAAAAGTCCTGAATTCAAACACTTTTCTATCGTCAAAACCACGACTCAGAGCACAAATATCTATATAGACCAATAAAAATGTTTGAGAGAATCCTCAAGTGATTAACATAAACACTTTCAGCTCAATAAGTGTAACAGAGAAGGAAATCTATGTCCTCAGAACCAGAAACACTTTATAGTTAATGAAACTTGCAACTCCCAAACAAACCACAACCTAAAGGTCCTAAACAATCTGCCAAGAAATACTTATAAACGAATCCCTTACTTGCTCTCTAACCAACTCACAAGCGTTATCCTCTGCTATATTCAGTCCTTGGCTAGTTATAAATAAGATTTGACCAGCAAGTAGAGCCACTGTATGTATGTATCGATTTGTCAAAACAGCACTTGGTCCAAACTAAAGATCGAGCATTCAAGTCTAAGTGATAACAAACTAACATATAAAGAAAAGTCCAGCAAAAAAAGGTCACAACACAAACCGTGTAGGAGTAACCACGAGATTCGCGGATCTTTTTCAATTCCTCATCTGTTTCGTAGTTATCAGCGTCAAGCCTCCAGCTAAGTACTCCAATCTCTGCACAGAAACATTACATGAAAAGAGACAACATGTAAGAAACATAGAGAGACACAACATCGAAGCACACAAACACAAACCTGCAAGTTTGTCCAAAGAGACAAACTCCTTAGGTTCCTTGTGGTGAGGAAGTCTCTGATTCTCTTGGCTATCATCCATGTACCATGCCTGTATCACTTCCTCTCTTCCATCCTAACCAAAAAACAAGACATCAGTTTCATGCTAACCCAAAAACACATCAGAACTGGGACCACTTCTTGTCGAAATATGAGTAATCAGCCCAAACATAATTCAGTAGTTCATGTTTAATTCTATTGCGGCAACAAGAAATTTTCGATGAGCTTTGAGCAAATCAGGATCAGAAGCAAGAGATATTCCGATTACCTTGACTGCTTCACCCATGATCTGCTTCTCTGCGTCCTCTTCCTCGTCTTCTTCGTTATGCTTTATTCGTCCTTTAAAACCACGCGACTAATGAAATTGAAATCTCCTTTTAAAGGAAAAAACGAATTCAGACGAAAAAGGTGAAAAGACTAGAATACCCCCATATTTATATATCCGGCGGCGTGCGGCGAGGGACATGCCGCCTCCAACAAAGATCCGTTTCCGACTATATTATTACACATTTTTTTAGACGAGCAACAGTTAAAACCAAACAGTAAACTAAAACAAAACTACGGGTTGAGACAATGTTATGCTCGAGATTCCTACATTGACATAATAACAATACAAACCAGAAAATAAAGCCTCTCATTTCCTTTCTCTTCTCTTCTCTCTTGTCACTATATCTAAAAAAAAAGAATCAGAAACAAGACCTTACCACTAAGCTCCTCAAAACTACATACCAAAACTATTGGGTGTGCAACCCGGAAAACAAAGAAAACGATCTTTATGTACAATTGCAATTTGTTAACAGGAAAGGAAAGTGTTCGTCGTGTCTTTGAGCTTCAGCGCCTTTTGACCCGTAATTGCATCATCTCCACGTTTTAGCATCTTTGTTACATGTCTGGAAACAAAACCAACGAGAGTTTTTTGGAGGGAAATCATCCAAACCATTTAACTGATTGTTTATCTTCCTTACCTTCACTGTGAAAGATTGGAACTTTTTATCTGGTTTTCAGGTGACTCGTGCCGCAGTGGAGATCCTGTGCAGGCAAGGGTTTGTGAATGTGGAGCAGCGTTCATCTGTGACTGACATCGGTTCAGAAACATCTCCAAGCCAGAGGACGCAGCTCCTGGAGTCTTTTTGGCCTTAGAGAATCTTCTTCCACGTAAAGAAAACATATCAGTATTTAACAATTTGGAATAAGTGTAGTAAGTATATAAAAAGCACCTGTCTTTCCGCTTTTCACGATATCTTTGCAACGACACCTTTCTGTTCCCCTGACCCTCCACGTCTTAAGAACGACCAAGAAAACATAAGAAGTTGGTTAGATTTATCAAGCAGAGGAAGCAAGTCGAGTTTATCTGCCTTTTAAGTAAAAACGATAACATAGCATGTACAGGTGAAAGCAATGTGGATCAAATTGTGCTCTCAAGATCATTTAAGGTATATTAGAACACTGTTCGTACTGGAATCACGAGAAGCATTCGCCTTTTTACGACCATGTTGGGGAAGTTCCACCATTTTCTCTGCAATTTAAAAATTCACAATTTCAGTTTATTCATTGGCTAAACACATCTGCATATTCTACGCAAGCTACTATAGTAGCACCATGCAACATTTCAGACATGCTTCAATTAGCCACCATGCCTCGTTTCCAAATTGGACAAGACAAAAGATATAAAGATTCATTTACTTTTCCATTTGATCATACACTTAAGAAGCAAAATCATTTGAAGTTTAAATCATTCAGCAAAAGCTTTTTACCTTTACTCATGGGGGAGGAAACCATACTATTCGAGGCAAAAACGCTATTTTCAGGCAAATCAATAGGATTGGCTGCAAACTGCATGATTGACCGTGCCTGCGAACCAATGTACAGGATGCAATGATCTCAAAACATATCATCAAGGTTTTATCTTTTTCAGAAAGGACAGAGTAATGTTATTTCATTTTACCTTTTCAGGAGGTACACCATCATACACCTTAACTTTCCCACTGTAGAATATCGTCATTTGCCCAACCAACGCACTTGTTTCAGCTGAGCTTCTGCTGCAACATTACATAGAATTTGTTTAATAGCAACAGGCACATATGGACTACCCCAAAAAACCCTCTTACGTACTAAGATATCATAGTAAACTGAACTTTTCCGTTGAGTAGCAATGATCATCTCAAGTCACAATCATTCCTATTGACAGTCATTTGAACTGAGTTCGTTTTCACCAAAACCCATGAGACTAACACAGGGACTGACCAAGAAAATGTTGAGATACTAACTAAAGATTCAAATAAGGCCACAAAGAAACTCACTTGGATCACATTTAACCACATTAGACCAAAATTACTTTGTAAGATGAAACTTAATGTCACTCTCCTCTTGACTTAAAACAATATTACAGCCGCATAGAAGAAGAAAGATAAACCTGGGAGAAAGTGTCTTGTAGCTGTCCTTGTCCGGTGCATAATAAGGACCAGAACTGCCGGAAAACTCAGCTGATCTTGGAGAATCACTCCGGTTCTCAATCGACGTTGCTGTGACCTGTGGCACGGGAGTTAAACCGATGGGAGATAAAGAAAAGCAAAACCAATGCCAAATTAGGATACTAGCTCACACGATTCGGGTTCGGAGGCTGAGAAACGAGGATCTTGCGGAAGATTCCGGCGCCGGAGTCGTCGCCGGGTTCGAAGAGAGCTTTGAGGCAGAGAACTTGCTGTATCGCCTGAGATTTGTTCCAAGAAGGCCTTCGCATTCCTGTTACGACACGTGTCAGCCGCCATTCTCGAAAAGGCACAGTAGAATTCAAAATTATATGAGAAGAGGAACTTCATCTTCCTCTCTCGGAGAAGGAAGGAGATATGGAAATGAAATCAGAACCTTTCTCTTTGAGGAACTTCCGGCAATCCTCGCGAGTTAGCTGAGAAATGTCCTCTTCGGTGAGTAGCTTCAGAGGCTTCTCGAGTATACACTTGGCCGAGGAAACTCCTCCTTCCATCTCCTTTCTCAAGTTTTCCGGCTGAAACAAGCCTCACCGGAGCTCCGGTAAGAGAAGTGGCGTTTTTAGTAATAATTGGAGAGTTTGGGGGCAAAAACTAAAGAGAGAGAGAAGAAGAAGTGTAATAAAGGTAGTCTTGAATTTAGGGGAAGAATGGTTTTTGGAGTAGCGAAGCTCCCTAGACTGCCACGTCAGATTTGTGTCATTGTGTAATAAGCTTATAAAGCTAAGCTAATCATGGCTGCTGCTCTTTCTTGTTAGCTTAGCAACCGTAAGTATGTTTATGAGTACAGAGTGGATATCTTAATTAGATTTTGTTAGTATATCCCTTGGTTCCTTCTGTTCGGATTATACTTACATAATTTATTAGTGAATAAGTTTTAGAATATTTGAAAGGTAAATCTGTTAGCAAGTAAACAAATTTCCATATGAATCTCAATACATTAGAGGGATATATATATATATATATATATATATATATACTTGTTTCTTTTTATAGTATGGATAGTATTGCAAATGAAAGTATAATATTTAATAAAAACTCTAATTTGATGTCTTTTAATTAAAAATTTTGAATACTATAACACTTATTTTCACTAGTATTTAACTTCAACTTTTATATAGTAATAAATATGTTATATTCATATGGTACATAATCCAAATTTCAGTTTGTATATATCTATCTATTAATAAAAATTGTGTTTATTAAAATAAGAATTTAAATTTAATATATTTATGTATAAATTACTTGACATTGAGATTAACACAGATAACTTTTTTATCAACTAGTCTTTATAAAATAAATCAAATTTAATCGATAAACAAAATATCGAAATAGATACAATTAATTTACTGATCTATGTGATTTATATAAGAAGAATATATCCACATATACATTACAAAGACCAAAAATGAGATATAAGTTATAAAACTAGAAGAATCTCCTAATAATATGAAATTCATCTAACTTTGTCCTAAAAGAAGGTCGATCATGAGGATCTTTAATGATCTTAAGCAAATCTGAACGATCGGTTTCGATATAGACAGAAGCAGTACGCATATCATAAAAGTATGACATAGTCCAAAGTAGTCAATCGCTTTCCCATGATTGTGTTTACACGCCTTCAATCTAATTTTATATACTCTCAAATCTGGATTTCTGACATTTTGTGAATCTAACTTTACGAGTATAAACTACACATTTTCCAACTGAGATTTTTTTTTTTTTTTTTTGATATCTAACTGAGATTTCTATAGGAATAAAAGATCTATTCTCTAAGCATGTTTTGTTTCTTTTCCAGGGAAGAAAACAAAAACTGACGTCTCATGTAGAGAAACGTTTTATTTAATATAACGCAGTGTATATACCTACTTTGGAAATTTTTGTATGTATATTGCAGACATTGTCAACTATGCCTACGTTTTCTAGATTGTGTGAACATGTATACCAATCACAAATCACAATCAAAGCAAGTATACACGTAATAAGAACATTGGTTTTTTAAAATTTTCCCTTTTTGGGATAAATCATAAACACGAAAAATACTTTTTTGATCCGACAATTCTTTTTGCAATACATTCGTGCGTTCTCTGACTATCCCATTATCTTCATCTATACTGTTAACTTTGAGACACAAGAAAATACATTGCACATGTATATTAAATCTCATTCTCCACAAACAGCACCAAACAACTATTATTATTATTTTTATTGCAACAGCCGTCTCAAAGAAACATACGTCGGAAAATATATGATCACACTGAGTAAAATACAAGTCTTTTTCGTAAAATGGATACGACAACGATGGTAAATAAAGACTAACAGAGAGTGTAATTAAGATTACAACACATGCATACCAAAGCCACTAAGCCATCACTCTCCATATGCATATATAGATCAAAGACTTGAGAGGAAATGTCTCTTTATTGTAGGCCTTGTTTATAGATCCTGACTTTTAGAAGCAGGAGAGGGAGAGAGAGCTCTCTAAGCAGAGGCGTTGATAGCTTTCTTCACGAAGTTATCGACATATTCTTTCCTGTAAGAAAACCAAGGTTCTTGCTATTGTTATGTTTGCATAAGGGAACAAGCACAAAGGTATGCTTTTGATGAGGTCTAGAGAAACAGGAGATTGTACCTGGCAGGAAGATGGTCGTGTGGACGATTGTATGGTGTCCACACCGGTTCACCCACAAAAAGCCGCATTGCCTGTTTGAACCAGAAATTTCAATCTTCGAAAGTAACCAAAAACATATGATTAATGACTGGAAGTAGCTAACATTGGACCTTGATATAGTTGTCAGAGTCCACGGTGAAGCGATGGTATATTCCAGCAGGCAAGACGATCATTCCTCCCTTCTTTACCCAAACTCTGATCCAAGCTTCGTTGCGATCCCTCACATCGAAGTAACCTTTTTTTATCCCAAGATTATAAATAAGAATGAGGAACTATGTCGAAACTTTTAAAGAAAAGCAGCCAATAAAGTACTTACCACTTCCTCCAACGCAGTAACGGATCTCTTCATCAGTGTGCAAATGTTCTTCGAAAAAGCTCTTTACTTTCTCTTCATAGTTTTGAAGCTTCTCAGGGCAAACCTCACAAAAGTCCTATCGTGAAAACCAAGACTCGCACTTAAAGAGTGGCGCTTTTAAGAGAAGATAATAATCAACTAGTTATCATAAAAATACTTTCAACTCAACACGTATAACAGAGACGGTTTTATATGTTCTCTGGATATGTTAATACTAGCAGTAGCGGAAGGAGGAGAACTAAGTAAAATCAAAAGAGGGTGAAAACATGGTAAGAACTACGAACCAAAACTGTAAACTAGTCGTCTTGTTCTATACACAAAACCAGTTAACCAGAGATACTTGATTAATGAATAATGAGAGACTCTCAACTCTCTACCCTTTAAACAATCCGCCAAGAAAATCCTTAGAAACCCAGCCTTTCACTAACTGCTCTCTAAGAAACTCACAACAGCTCCAATCTTCAAAGTTCAATCCTAGGGTAGATGTAGTAGACCTATAGAATGGGCTTGAGCAACTGAACTTCTTATAGTAAACTCGCTGTATATCTAAGTGACAAAAAACAAAGATATAATAAAAAGCCATCAAATAAAGGTCACAACACAAACCATGTAGGAGTAACCACGAGACTCGCGGATCTTTTTCAACTCCTCGTCGGTTTCGTAGTTATCAGCGTCAAGCCTCCAGCTAAGTACTCCAAGCTCTGCACAGAAACATTACATGAGAAGAGACAACATGTAAGAAACATAAAGAGACACAACATCGAAGCGCACACACAAACACAAACCTGCAAGTTTGTCCAAAGAGATAAACTCATGAGGATCCTTGTGGTGAGGAAGTCTCTGATCTTCTTGGCTATCATTCATGTACCATGCCTGTATCACTTCCTCTCTTCCATCCTAACCAAAAACACACACAAGAAGAAGAACATCATCTTGATGCTCACCCAAAAACACATCGAAAAAAACTATTAATTTCTGATTTAACACTAAAACTTCAAACTAGTTACAGAAATCGTTCGATTGCAACTCCGAGATGAGGCAAAGCAAATGAAAGTAGTGGTGATGATCGAAAATGGTCGAAAGCGAATCAACAAAATCATAATTCACAAAACCGGATAACAATCGGCGATACATAGTTTGCATCGCGTAAACAAAAGAATTTTCCGATTAGAATATTGAAAATCAAAAGCGGAGGGGAAGAGGATAAAGATACCTTCACCGCTTCACCCATCGTCGTCTTCCTCGTTAAGCCGTATTCCTTTCTTCTTCTTCGTCTTCAGAACCACGCGAATAATGTTGAATTTCTTTTTTCTTTTTCGAAAACAGGGAAAAATAAAATTCCTTTTATCCTTAGTAAATGACTAAACTACCCCTAATCATCGGCCAACCTCCTCAGAGATGCGTTTCCGACCATCCATCATTAGTTGGGGGAAAATCATCAAACAGTGATTTGAAATTCTCACTTCCCTAATAAAATACATATCACAAAGTTTGCGTTACTTTAAATTGAGTTTTCATAGAGATGGACACGGCTTGGCAAACTATCTTGAAAATCCGAACAAAACCCAACCTAAAAAAGGTACCAAATTGAATTTGAAATCAAGAAAATATTTAAATGGATCTTACACTTCTATATTTTGAAAAACCAAATAAATATTCAAAATATTTGAAATATAATTAATTCTAAAAATATTAATTATATTTAGATTTAAAATAATATAAATATCCAAAATTAATTTAAAGTTATCAATTATTTTAAAACAAAATAATCTAAATATATTTTTAAAAAAAAATTGAAGTATTTAACTTATAATTATCAAAATTTAACCATTTTCAATAGCCAAACTCAACCCAAACCCGGATGAAACCAAACTCATCCCAAATATACAAAATACCTTGACGGATTCCATCTACCTAAACTCCAGAACATCCGAAAACCCGAATCATCCGAACTAAACCCAAACTTAGCCATGAAAACTCAAGTTTTGTTATCAATAAAGGTCTCTGATTTAGAAGGAGGAAAAAAAAAAGTGTCAAACATTTACATAATACAAACCGGGAAAAAAAAAAAAAAAAAAAAATCCCCGCCGTTCTCTCACTCTCTCTATTTGTCTCTATGTGAAACAAACAACATTTCCGTCACTAACCTATTCAAAAAACTACAGACCAAAAAAAAAAAAGGAAACAAAAAAATAAATAAACAGATAATCGATCACAAGACTTCTCCAGCTCAATCTTAAGCCATGTTTCTTCCCCACAATGAACGAGACAGAACATTCCTTGTCTGCTTTTATTCCTTTTTGTACATGGCAATTTTGTTCAAAGACAGAACAGAGACTCCTCTTCTTCTTCTTCTTCTTCTTCTTCTTCGTGTATTGACCAGGCTTTTGTCTCGTCTCCAGTTTTTGGGCATCGTGTTAAATATCTAGAAACACAAGCAATGAGAGTTTTTGAGGGAAAATCATTGGACCCATTTATTTTAACAAATGCTTTTCAAGTTACCTTCACTGTTTAGATCGCTGTTGAGATCAACTGAGAGATTGGGACTTTTTGTCTGATTTTCAGGTGACTCGTGGTGGTGTTCTCCTCCTGTGCCGCCGCTAAGGTTTTGTGAATATGCAGCAGCGTTCATCAGTGGCTGACGATTCAGATACATCTCCAAGCTAGAGGATGCAACTCCTCCTGGAGCCTTTTTGGTCTTAAACAATCTTCACAAAGAAACCACATAATTAGTATTCAGCCTTTCGGAATAACCAACAAGTATATGTGGATTGATTCTACAAACGCACCTATCCTTCCGCTTTACAAGATATCTTTGCAACGACACTTTTCTGTTCGCTTGACCCTCCGCATCTTCAAACACACAAGAACGATGGTTAATATCAAGCAGAAGAAGCGAGTCAAGTTTATCTGCCTAAACCAAAGACGAACAGCATAGCGTGTACATGTGAAAGCAGGTGTTTTAAGCATCATTACAAAAACAGGTTTCAATATAATGTAATATGAGCAGTGTTTGTACCGGAATCACGAGAAGCATTTGCCTTTTCAAGGCCATAATGGGGATGCTCCACCATCTTTTCTGCAAAATGTAATCACAATTTCATTTAATTATCTATTAGTTCAAACACGATTCTGGAAATAGAAAGTGGGATCTTAAATAAGATGAGCATCTGGAACAAAAAGGTGCAAGATGTACTCCATCTGTCAGAAAAGCTGTGAGATGCAGGTCCATTTACTTTTCCAGTTTGATAATACACTTGGAAACAACATCATTTCAAGTTTGAATCATCTAGATATCAACTGACAAAAAGCAAGTAAGAAACTTTGGTAAAAGCTTACCTTTACTCATGGGCCTGGAAATCATTCTACTAGAAGCAAAAATACCATTTTCAGGCAAATCAATTGGGTTGGCTGCAAAGTGCATGATTGACCGCGCCTGCAAAACCAATATACGGATCTTGCATTATCAAGAACATGCCATCAAGGTTTTCCTTTTTTAGGCAGGACAAAATGATGTTATCTCATTTTACCTTTTCAGGTGGTACACCATCATATACATTAACTTTTCCACTATAGAATATCGTCATTTGCCCAACCAGCGCACTTGTTTCTGCTGGGCTTCTGCTGCAATATTATAAATAAAATGTGTTTAAAACAACATTGGAGTAGCAATTCGTTTATACAACAACAAGAAAATCATAGCAAGACCATATATACTAAGCTTTCATACATGAACTACCCTAAAGGGAAATCATTGCTAACAAATAAATTGACCTAGGAATGATTCTTTCATTGGATAGCAATGATCACATACCAATTCTTATCGACAGTCATTTCACCAAAACAAGAAGAATAGGACAGAACCAAGAAGATCTGGTAACACCAACTACAGAAGCCTCTATAATCGTGGGAAAGAATGCGGTTTGACACTAAATTACTCTCTGACCAAGTCCACCATCAAAGCCATTATCCACATAGTTTCTATTTCCAAAGATGTGACATCGAACCAAACTACTTCCTAAACAACATTGTCTGAACTTAAACAAACGCAACGAAGCAGAAAGGTATCACATGAAGCTCTTTGAGTATTGTAGATAAACCTGGGAGAGAGTGTCTTGTAGGTGTCTTTCTCGGCTACATAATGAGCAGAGCCACCGGAAAACTCAGCTGATCTTGGAGAATCCCTTCTGTGGCATGAGCCGTCATCTTCCTGAAAAGGAATCGCTCCGACTTCGTTGCTTGGCTCAAGCGACGTTGTTGTAACCTGAAAACAAACAAAGCAACAAAAATCAGCACTAACAAAAGGAACGATTCTCTACTACTTTCGAAAATTAGATTTCTCTTTAGGCTTCTTTCTACAAGACCATTTTCACATAGAAATCCAGAAATTGGCTCACGCGAGTGGGAATTGGAGGCTGAGAAACGAGGATCTTGCGGAGGATTCCGGCGCCGGAGTCGTCGCCGGGCTCGTACAAAGCTTTGAGGGACAAAACTTGCTGGATCGCCTGAGATTTGTTCCACGAAGGCCTTCGCATTCCTGTTACGACACGTGTCAGCCGCCATTCTCGGAAAGAAAGAAAGCAAAATAGCTCGAAGAAGAGAAGAAAATTCAAAAAATCGACTACTCCTCCGCAAAATCCGAGAGGATCTTCGTCTTCCTCTCTCTCGGAGAAGTAAGGAAACGAAAGAGAAGGTAGAAGAGGAACCTTTCTCCTTGAGGAATTTCCGGCAATCCTCGCGCGTGAGCTGAGAAATGTCCTCCTCGGTGAGTAGCTTCAGAGGCTTCTCGAGTATAGACTTGGCCGAGGAAACTCCTCCTTCCATCTCCGGCCGAAACAAGCCTCACCGGAGCTCCGGCGGGAGAGCAGTGGCGTTTTAGTAATAATTGAGGGGTTTGGGGGCAGAATCAGGAGAGCGAGAGAGAGAGAGAGAGAAGAAGAGAAGAGAAGAAAAAGAGTGAGAGAAGTCTAATAGTAGTCTATGGGCTTCAATTTTGGGGGAATGGTTTTGGGAGCAGCGAAGCTCCCTAGACTGCCACGTCAGATTCGTGTCTTTGTGTATATTATAAGCTAATCATGGCTTTGCTAAGTATTTATTCTTCTATAATCCAATTATTATTATTTTTATATAACTATGTTTCTACTGATTAATTGCGTCAAAAACAGTGGAATCAACTAAAGCACGAGTGAAAAAAGAGAGACGACACAAAAGGAACAGGTAAATACACTATTTCATGTTTCTTTTGTATCAAAAGAACAGACAGAAAATAGTGTTAGGTTTTTTTACTTTATCATAAATGCAAGAAATAAATTAAAAAACAAATAGTGTAGCGTTCGGATCGGATTTTGTATCGTTTAAATTTATTTGTCGTGAGAGAAGGAACGTATATTGCATTACTTGCCGACGAATATAGGGTATGTTCATTTGGGAGTGTATAGAACTTTAACCTAAAGTTAGTAGATCATATAATATACATATATATGAAATGCTTCACTGCAGAAGAAATGAGGAGTGGTCATTTTCCGAAAGAAATGAAAAATACAAGAGAGAGTTAATAATAAATTGACAAGACGGAGGAGGAGAAATAGATTTTCACATGCCAAAAAGCCTTTGAATCTGACCAACATGGACTCCCACATTAACCAACCTCTTTGGTCTGGCGTGACATCTCTTCTCAACTCCCATTATCAAACCCTGCCCTCTCTTTTTTCTAATCATATAAAATCTAGATTATTATTTTTTATGTTGAGAACTTTGATGAGTATTTTTTTAATGTTGAAAATTTTGTAAATATAATTAATATGAGAATTTGAGGTGAGTGATTCAATAGTCTTTAATAAGAGTTTAAATTAAACGAAAAATAAGCATATTAAGACAATGATTAATAAAAAAATATATTAATAAATAACTTTTAATATTTATGGCTCCATAGTCTTTTTTTCATTTTTAACGTTTTATAATCTTTTTACATATATGAGATAAAAATACAAGAATATTTTAGTAAAGAATTGTGTCTAGTGTGTATAGAGATTTTTTTTTCTTATATCTTTCATGTAGTTTAAATTCATGTTTAATGTTTCAATTTACTCCACTTAATTTAATATTATTGGCATTTATTTCGGTGAATTCAGCAATTACGAATCAAAGCGTTGTATTATTCTTTTGAACAAGTTGTCGGATCACTTTGAGATTGATAGTTAGTTTTACCACATAAGTTTGACTGAGTCGTTCACTCTGTATGAATCCGAGATCACGTGTCGATTTTGTCTCTTCCCTTTTCACTTCGTTAATATCTTTAACTTTGTTTTTAAGTCTATAAGTTATGTTTTATTGGGCATAAATTAATGTTCCGAGATTTTTACCTTAACAGTAAGCCTTCTAATTCTTCAAATGGAAGTGAATTTGGTCTTAAAGATTTTAAAAGTTAGGATCCTTATTTAAGTTGATTTCCCAGTGATTGCGATATCTTTATTTTCCCTACTTTCTTTCTGATTTCTTTTCTTTATTGGTTTAGATCTTACTTCGCATTCCGCAATTTAGCTTATTTTCTTTGGTTACCTTTTCTTACTTTGCTTATAAATTTTGGTCTACGACTTTTTTCTCTTCTCACATCTTTCCTCACTTCTACACCATGTCTTCATCTCCAAGTTTCTTTGAAAACTATCATAAGAAGAAAAGTTATGTTGCTTCATCATTTGGGATTATTAGTGATAATACCATTATCAAGGATCGTGACGAAAAACTATTTCCATTTTGGGGTTTTTCGGAGAATGAAGTCTTTTTATCCACACTAAAACTATCTGAGATTCTCTCGGCTATGGTGGATGTAAAAATTTTCTTAGATCTATCTGATTGCGATGTTTATATCGTTCACCTTCCATCGAGCTTAATAGTTTCAGAAGCTACTCTTCCAAAAGAATTTGTGAGATCATATACCATTTTTTCTTTGGGGAAGGAAACTCTATCGATGAGTGGCGAGGTCGGAAATCTTGCTCGGACTGATTTATACCGCCATCAGCAGTTACCAAGGCACATATGAGATTTTAGGTATAACCATAATTTTGCGATGAAAAACCCACACGCAACCACCACTTTGCTTAGGCATTATTGTGATGCTATAGTGAAGATTTCTCCGCTGAGTCATTTATCCAAGAAAAGTTTCAAAAACTTTATTTTTTTGCATATAGTTTTACTTGGGTAAAAAAGATTTTATTGTCTTCTCTTAACCCTATAAACTTTCACTCTCTGAATCATGAAGACTCACTTTAGTTGATGACTTCTCACAATCGTACCATGAAATAGTATAAGAAGTGACTTCGTAAGATTCCTTCTGAACTATCCCCCATATAGATTCTTCTTCTAGTGATTATGACCATTTGATATTTGAAGCTAGTAGGGTGGCTAGTGAGGTTGCAGATGCCATGAACCAGGTTTTCAAAATGGAAGCGAAGAGAGCCAAACTGCTTTTTGACTTTGAAGCGGACAAATCTCGTGTTGTTTATTTCATATAACACAAAATCATGGCTTGACTACATCCCTTGCTATTTCACTTTTGATTATATGTTTTGTTTTGTTTTTTAAGTTCTAAATTATGTTTTATTAAACTTAAAATAATAAATTCAAATTTACACTCCCAACAATTATTAAAAGTTTAGAACATTTGATCCATAATCTTTTAAGTCAAGATTCTAATAACATGTAAATGTAAAAGTTTTTTCTTTTAAGATCGAAAGTCAAATTTATATTTATGATATTTAATCGGAAGCTATTTTAATACATTAGCATGTGATATTGTACTATGAAATTAACTGCTCTCAAAAATTATGTATTTAAAAAATGTTATTCATTTATGTATTTTAATTAATTTAGAAATTTGCATATAATTTACAAATCTAAAGAAAAATGTATTGATTTATAAAGTTTAATTTTTTCCCCCACTTATACAAAACCATTTTTTTTTTCGGTTGGCCTATAATACATAATAACAACGACAAGACGACTACAAAAGAAAATTTGTTGTCAGTTGTAAATTCACAACATGAAAAATGAGTCTTAGTGGAAGAAACAAGTTGAGGAAGAGAAGAAATAAAAGAAAAGAAAACAGAGTGGAAATAGGGAAGAGTCGTTATCTAAGAAAGGGATCCACGTTGGTAACATGTCCTTTAATAAGGATCCATCTGCCATCTTTTTCATATTATTATTAATATGGTTGATCCGGCCCCGATCCACATCTCGATTATAAGGAACATATAACACTATGACCACGAATAATCCGACCCACCAAGGTTAATGGCCGAAGTTCAGACATCGGTCAAGTGAGAGCCAAACTCATGACGAAATGGTTTATACTCATTTTTCAAGATGATTCATCAATAAACCACAACACGCCTCGCATATATTATCGGCATTTTACTAAATCAAGAAGATATATAAGGTGAAATCAAATTATCGGCTGGTACAATAGATGGTACTTTAAACTTAAAATGTAGAGGTCGGCTATCTTAACACTCTCAGACGACATATATGGAAAATTAAAGGTCCTGCAAAACTAAAACATCTGATCTAACAAATAGCTTCATGATGCATGGCAGTGAAATCAAGGTTTAATGACAGAGAGACACATTGTGACAAAAATATATTCACCATGTTAATCATATAGAAAAAAACGATTAATTATTGGGAGATCTAGAGAAAATCGACCATATTAGAAAAGATCTAGAAAAATCAGAAGGATTTGGAAAGATTTAGAAAAATATCTAAAAATATAATATTCACTATTATCTTTAATATATATTATTCTATATTAATTTAAAAAAATTAAATTTATTCAATCTTTATATAAATTTATACATATTGTAACATTATTCTTTTGAAAGTCTAATATATTCCTTTTCTACATTTTTGTATGATTTACTCTCATCAATTTATTATTAACTAAACAATTTTTAATGCTCTCGGTTCATTTATACCACTAATATTTTGCTCATACTAAATTATAACACGTAAATCTACAATCAGAAAGGAGCATCAGCTAGTTACGTGTAATGTGAAAAATCTTTTTATCATAATTCTGTGAGTTGTAGACTATAAATGATAAAACTATGGGTCATGGATAGTTAAGTCCATCTTAATATTTTGTTGCATATATTCATATAGTTGAGTGCATAGATTCTATATGGATTACAAAGAAAATGGAAAACTATTCTTATAATTAGAAGATCTGTATGTTTTGTGCTTCTTCTTTTTAAACATATAAGAAGAAGATGGTTTTTTTCACCTAAACAATTATGAACAGTGATTGAAGAATCGTACAGGTTTGGTTTCTGCTTCTGCAGGTTGAGGGGTCGCGAGTGCGTGGGTCGGGTACAGAGGATGAGTCAGTGAGTCAGGAGCTGTTTCCCTCTTTGTAGGGACACTCATCATCCATTAATGGGCCTCGTTATCTTTTTGGGCCCATTTATATCTTTTCGGTTTTTTTTCTTTTTCTTGTTCTTAAATTTCGGGCCTGATCTTTGTTTAATTGGTTTTAGTCGTTCTCGCGATTTGAATTATGTGATGGAGACAACAAATTCGATGACATCAAAACAACCCAATACTATACCCTATTTTAGGATTCTGAACTTGCAAAGTACACCACTCTTTTCCTTTTTTGAAAATTCTACCTTCCTCTTATATGTGATAATATATTTTTATTTGAGATTAATATAGAACTAAGATAAATACATGATAATATTTTAAAATATCTAATCGATACTTTTCAAAAAATATATTAAAGTTTATCTTTATAAAAAATTCAGTTTTTTTCAAACATATGTCATATGTATCTTATTAGCATTTTTTATTAGATCAATATTTTATAATTTAATTTTCTATAAATTCTATATTTATAATTATTTTTATGATAATGTAGTGATAAAATGATACCAGCGTCTAATATTTTATTATAATATATTATAATATTTTATAGATATTAATATATTATTTAAAAATAAAATATATAAAAATTTGATGGCTTGTTTTTGAAAAAAAGAAAGTTATTTCAAATGCATGGTTCAAAAATTATGTTTTTAATAATACTATTTATTTAAATATTATAATAATTGTATATTTAAATTAGATAATTTAATTATTTTACTTTTTAGTCATCTAAATTTTGATTGAATTTTAAATAGGATGGGATAAAAGAAAGAATACAAATCAAAGTAACAAGAAATTTAGCTGCCGGAAATTTAATCATTTTACTTATTAATAAATATATATTTCAAAATATAAGTTTATGAACATGTATTTTTTTTCAAAATTCCTCATACTATATTGGTTGATGATACAATAAAATATAAAACTGTAAAACGATATCGAACTTTGTTTATATCAGACCAGTAGCATATTTTTTTGACATCAAACCAGTACCGTATTTTTTTTCTACATCAAACCGATACCGTATATACCCATTATGTATATCTGGACAGTGTCAAATAAATGACAACTTTTCTTTTCTCTAAATGATAGGAACGCGATCAATGGACTAAAATAATATCTCATGATCAACCATCCAAACAAATAAAACAGTAACAAGTCAACAACCCATGTTCCACGTACTGACATACATACACATAGTCAAACATTATTCAAAACTATTTGGACTTTATCATTAAATTTTACAAACCACAGTGATATTTTTCTTTTCAGCAAACCATAGTGAGTTTAGATACATCGAGTTTAAGATTTCTTTTTAAAACCTGTTAGAATTCATGAATTTTTCAACTAAAAAAACTAATTATAACAGGTAAACTGATCTGTATTTTTTTAATTAAATATAAAATTGTATCTAAAAAAATTTACAATAACAAATGCAACTTTTATTTTATGTTATTTTAAGACTACATTTAGACGTTCGAGATTAAGTTTGATATTAAAAACAATGTTTTTTTTTTTCATGATATCAAAACTAATTTGTGGTGAACCATAGTTTCAAATTCAATTATCCATTACAAAACTTTAGTCGTTGTCTACTCCGATTGAAAAAAGTCTATTCCAAACATTCTTATCATTCATTCATTTTAGTTAGCAGTGTGTTTGTGTGCAGTAGCTTTCTATTACGCTGAGTGTTTTTCTCTCCATAGATGATATAATATTGTTTAAAAACACTATTTAGGAAAAGCAAGTTTTTTTTTTTTTTAACCTCATCACGAGGATGTTACAATGTCTTTGTCTTTCAGGATGAGACCCAGTTTACCTCTTTATGAGGATATTATGCTCCTTTGTAGCTCCCTATTACATCGTTATAAGACGTCATTTCAAACTATTGTTAGTTTGGTTTTATTATAAATTGTTATAGATTTGGAGTACCTAGGATTAAAAAGATTGAGATTGTTTCATGTTTTTCAACATTGGTTTGGAAAGACAGATATTGACTCTTACTTTATCCTAGTGAATCAGTTTCTTTTGGGCTGTTATAGCTTTGATTTCTCCTTTATGGAGAATGTTTTCCTTCCAAAACTTTCACCCGGCTTGTGTGGTTTTGTGATCGGGAGTCTTATGTTGAAGATGGTTATGCTAGATGCGGTAACTCTGATCCAACCCTTTTCTCATTCAGCTATCGTTAATGCTGACTTGTTGGCCATAAAGGCCTTTGAGGCATGGATGCCTCTTGGTGAATTTGTCTGGAGCTGCCAAACTGCTAAAGAAGTTTCTTTTTTCGAAGGTTGTCTTATGAAGGCTTTGTTGGTTGAGTTTCTTTTTTCACTCTTATCTCTTCTTTTAAGTCTTGTTGTTCTTAACTTTACCAATAGCTTGACCAATCTATTGATCAATGCTTTGTCTGTATCGGCTCTTTGTCGCCATGATGTATCCTCCTTTAATGGAGAGTAATTTTTTTATGGTTTAATGAAACCTCTTGACAAAAAAAAAAAAAAAAAAAAGGAAAAGCAAGTTTTTGAAATGTGACTATCCTGGATCATGGAACTGTGATGTTAATCGATCCCAATAAATGGTATAACACTTGTAAAAATGATATACTTAGGTCTTTCTAATGATTATTTTCGAGTGAAACTCCACACATCATAATGGATACAATATAACAGATTCTTTATTGTGTATTATCTAGTCTGGAAAGAAACTTTAAATTGTTTTTCCAAACATAGAACTTGCAAAATTCCATCTTAAAATTATTTAACCCCTCCTGAAAATTTATTTTTTTAAGTAAAATAAGCATATGTTCTCCTATATGACTCATACGCCTATGCTACATAGATGGACTATCCGATTCAGATTCTTCAGCTGCAACTCTTTCTACAACTACATTTCCTTCCAAAATATAAACACTTCCCGTTGTTATATTTTCCTTCATCCCAACCATAGCTCATTTACACATCTTTAAGCTCATTTACACATCTTTAAAACGCTTTCATCTTCATCAGCTATGAGCTTGAACCATTTTTATGGAACATTACCAAGCATATCAGATTCTTCTTCACTGTTGGAACATGCCTAATATTACCCAGCATTCTGAAGATACAGTCATGAAGAATTTCACTTTCCCGATACCAAGATGTTGCACACCATATCATTAGCCAACTAAACCGAACATATGGTTCTAACTTTATATGTCTCAAACCATTCTTTCTAAGAAGTCATATGGAATGATGCACTCGTATCTTGATCCCCGATTATTTGATTGAAATTGTTAACATGAGTAATAAGATTGTTAAATTTTGACATCTTCAACTCATACAACTTCTGTTTCAGATATAGCTATTCGACAGTGAATTTGACATTAACATATTCTCTAACTGTGCCCGCATCACTACATGTTATAATGTTCACTACTTAATTGTAATATTGTCAAAGAGACAAAGTTAAATCGTAGAGACTGTCTGATCTTGCATATTATCCCAATCATCTTCTTCAATCTTTTTAAATCTTATCTCCAACAACATTTCTTTTACCCCTTGTTGTATCAACAGATCTTTAACTCGTATTTGCTATAGACTAAAATTTCTATTTCCATCAAAACGCAGAACATCAAATTAAAAAAATGTTTTTTGGTCATTTTGCAGATTTTTTTAATCTTGAGTTCTGACACCACTTGTTTTGAATTTATGTTGAATCAAACAACAAAATAAAATGGAAAAAAACTATTAAAGTGAAATATCTACTTATAATTACTTTATTATTAATTGTATGAATGAATAATATATAAACTCTTAATTATATATTCATAGCCCCAAATCCGATATAAAAAACATTATAGAACTTAATTTTTAAAATATGAAATTATAAAGAATTTATTTTTAACTAAAGAAAACTAAGATATTTTTTTAATTGAAAAACAAACTATAAAATTTTGTATTTTAAGTATCATCCCCCCTTAAAAAAATTTCTATTTTAAATCACTAAAAATAACTCTTTTTCTTTGTTTCATTTTTAGTTTCAGATTTTTTTTTTATTTATACAGAAAATAATTCGTTTGTTGCGAACTGCAGAATAATGTGTTTGGGAGATTCTTTGATGAGTAATGATAGCATTGAATAATACCTTGACTTCAAAATCTAGTTGCATATTGTGGCTTTTGTACTTTATTGACTAAAGCTATTTTAGTTATTGTTGGATTCAAATAAACCGAAGATATATATATGCTTAGAAACTTGGAAAAAAAAATCAATCAAGATGAAACAAAATGAAAATCATAAAACATCTTACATAAGAAAACACAGTAGTATTCTAGGTCACATAATATTTAAGATGTGAGATTAAACAAAATCATGGTGCATCAAATGGTTGAAAACAAAGGAGTAGTATTTAGGTCACATAATATTTAAGATTTGAGATTCCTAATAAAACAAAATCATGGTGATCCGATGGTTAAATTGTTGAATGAATTCTACTATTGCGCTCATATGCAGGATCCTCGTTTATATACTTATAAAAGTTATGCTAGATTCCCTTTTTTGGTTAAAATTATGCTACATCCCAAATAATTATATATCCAATTCCGGTTTGTTGTGCATGTGTATGTGCATGTCTACGTATCTCCGGGTGCGATCATGCTAGTCGATGTGACAAAACGAATAGGAGAAGCGTGACACCAGAATATATTAAAAACTGAAATTATTTTTTTTTTAAAGTAGAGATACATATCAACATTACTGAAGAAAAGATGAATAAAATAATTGTAACGTAGGACTGAAACCTAAAAAGAAAAAGAAACATCAAAAGGTTTTCTTAAATGAAAAGAAAACCTGCCCAGTAATTTCCATAAAGCCCCAACCTATTTATTTGCCTACACCCTGAGCCCCACTCGTTAGTTGCTCAACTATTTAATTGTCATAATAAGTATTTAACTGTCATAGTAATTTAATCAAGTGAAAAATCTCTATATCAATATTGTTTCAAGTTTCATTACAAATATATATATATTCCAATTTTATAGGATGTCCCCATTGGACCACTGTTCAGAATCTAATCAATAGTGACCATATAGTTTTGATCTAAGGACGGGAAAATTATATGACTTACTTGATTCGTTATTTTTTTGAAATTTTGGTTCATGATTCGTCAATGAGCTATTAGGATTTTGGAAACCTGAGGAGCAACTTTCGTACATTATCCTATATAGGGTTTTTTTTAGGATTATGCTAAAATCAACGAACATTTGCATTTTATTTTAAGGTCACATGCAATTCCTACATTTTGTAGAGTTATATGTTTTACAGGTTTCTTTAACAACAACAAAAAACAAAAACAAAAATCAACACTTCATATACTTTTATTTTATAACTAGCACATTACCTGCTTTCTTTATTTAATTTTAACTAATAGGTAAATAAAGAAATTTAATAGAATTCCCCATAAAAAAATATCAATTTGATGAAACTTTTTTTTTTATCAATTTTAAGAAATAAAAAGAGTACATTAATATAATACACATGATTTGAGCCTTTGATGTATCTAAAATTCATTTTGTTTAATGGGTTTTTTATGGAGTCAGATTTTAATGGGTTAATAACTTAATATTAAATGAATAGTATCAATACTATTAAAACACGAAACATTATAGAAAAAACTTTTTGTGCCGTGTTATATTACGATTTTTGCCATTGATCTTATTTGATTTTCTAAGAGTCTCATTAAGGACAAAATTGTCATTTGCAAATGTGAATAAATATGCAAAATATTAAAAAATACAAGTGATATTAAAAAAATCTATCAATAAAGCTACTTAATTTCAAAAATCAAAAATATATTCTTAAATTTAATTTTCAGAATCTAAATACTAATCATATATACGATCAAAATTTTTCAATAAAGATACTCTCTTGATTTCAAATCTTAAGATATATAATAAATTTAGAAATCTTAAAAAAAAATTGTAACTACAATTAATACATTTAAACATGTAAATAATTATCAAAAATATAAAAAAATATTTTAATGATGTTTTCGATTATGCTTTTTTAAAAAAATTTGTAATTAACATTAATTAACAAAATTATCAATTAATATTAATATATTGTAATAAATTAATGATTTAATTTTGATCTTCTAAATTTACAAATATAAATTATTAAAAAAATTATAAAATATATAATAACAAATCTTGTCCTAAGTACGGGCCAGAATCTAGTTCTCACTAAAGTATAATATACTATATATTAAAGAAAGTTCTTTAGAGACCAATTTTTTTGTTGATGTGACATTTTTTACACTTTTTATTATTTTAATCTGATATCCATATTGTCAAACATTCTTAAAATTTTTTTTAAAAATTAATATATTTCACTTTCCTAATCAATTATAAACGAAACTAAAAATAAAATAATATATATTAAATTTTTAAATCAAATAATAATTATGACTAAATAAAATTTGAAAATATGTTAGACCAACACAAGATATATTATCAACATTTATTTTTCCATACACAAATTCATATGAACTAGAATATTATAATTTTTTTGCAATTATTTATATAAAATAAAGTTTAACATCATAAAAAAAATTATTCATCTAACAATCAACATTCCAAACTGCATCATAAGCACACTAACTTATAATTATAGAATCTACCTATATAAAGTGAAAATATATTATTATTAAAATTTAAACCATTATCGTTTAACATATTTTAACTCAAATTATAGTTTTATCATATTATCTATCAATTAAAAATTTAAATATAATATATTTTTTAATAATTTTAAATTATAAATACTATAAATTTTTATTTATAAAAAAATTAATTCTGCGCTAGTGTGGGATAGAATCTAGTTGAAGATGTAAATACAGGAGAAAATACAGTCAGATAAAGAGAAAACAAAAGAAAGACATAGCAATTTGAATTTAATATTTGGTCTCCAAAGCTTCATGTGTCTATTCTATTACACTATTCACACACTCTCTATCTAAGTTTCTTTTTGACTTAAGACCAAATGAATAACCCCAAATCCCAAACACACAAACATAAACCCAAAAAATCTCTCTCGTTAAGGGGGAAAAAAACACAAATAGCCAAACACTTGTCTCTGCTTATACGTTCGCATCCTCGCCGGTTCTTGCTAATGGGCGCTCTCCGTCGCCGCCGTCGTCGCTTTCTCTTCGCTGCACTCGCAACATTTGCTCTCCTCCACCTCCTATCGGCCGCCTCCGCAGTCTCCGCCGGTAAGTACACAAGAATCTCACACTAAGTTTTGAAAAACTGTGATTTTCTTGAGACATGAACCCGAATTTTCTTGATTTTCTGAGGTTATTTCATATACATCTAACTAAATTCCGGTTTAACCAGTAAATTTTGGTTTAATTAATTAAAAATAAGTTACCTTTTTTTATCCCAATGCTTAATAGTTTTTTTATGTTTAATGTAGAGCGAGTTGACTCGGTGGTTAAACCAGGTGGATGGCCTGGTCAGAGAACCGGGTCGGATGTTCACGGTCGGTTTACGGGGAATAAGCGATTTGGCGGACCGGGTTCATCACCACCGACGTGTAGATCGAAGTGTGGGAAATGTGAGCCGTGTAAACCGGTTCACGTACCGATTCAACCTGGTATGAGTATTCCATTGGAGTATTACCCTGAAGCTTGGCGGTGTAAGTGTGGCAACAAGCTCTTCATGCCCTAGATTGTTATTTAAACAAATTTTTAAAAAGGGTGTTTTTAATTCTTTTTGTTTTGTTTTTCTCATTTGTCTCGTCCTTTAATTTCGCTGATTAACTAGTGTAATCAAACCTATGTGTTAATATTTTTAAAAAATTGGTCATGTGAAGAAATTGAGGACTTTGGGAAAAGGCAGTTTTTGTGTGTGGTGATATTACCGAGAAAGAGAGAGAGAGAGAGAGAGAATCCTCATCTCTCTTTACCCTAATGACACTTGCTCCATTGTAGAAGCAATTAATCTTACAGGCGTCTTATTTAGGTAGTGTTTTTTTTTCTTTCTTTTGTCTTCTCTTTGTTATAAAAAATGTTATATACTACCAGTAACATAAAATGAATATTTGTTTAGATAGCTATGAATGGTAAAATAGCTACATATATAATCAAAAGAGATGACAGTACGTTGAAACTTTTTAACATTCTGAAGTATTAACTTTAATTATATGTTGTATTATTTTATAAAATGTTATTGGACATATGTAATTTTATTAGGATCTTGTTAAAAGAAATTATAGAAAATAATATTATACAAATTAAACAGACTCTAAAGTAAATATGTTTTTAAACAATGCATATTCAAATAATCTGAAAATATTAGCTCCATTTTTATTAATTATTATTCTCTTATTTTTAATTGAAATATAAATTATTTGGTAAATCAAATAAATAAATAAAAATTAGAATAATATTGACTTCTATACAAATATTTTCATACAAAGTAAAGAATAAAAATAAAAAATAAACTAAAAATAATGTCCACCCTAAAAACAAGTTAATTAGTGACGTATTGTTTTTAAGTATTTTTTTAGCACAAGTGAAATCCATTTCTTAAAACGTAAACTTTGTTAAAGTTTTTTAATAGTAAAAATATAACAGGTTTTTACCATTTGTCACAAAAGATTAACATAAATAATGGAAAATGATTTTTCAAAAAATGTAGAAAAACCTGTTGCAGTGTCAGAAAGAGTTGAGTCGAACAAGCAGGTTTGTAAATTAAATTACTTCACTGAATTATTTTCTTACGGCAATCACTTATACTAGTTTTATTGTCTTCATACCGTATATACGAAACAAAATTTTGCCACTTTTCAACTATTTCAATTTTCTTTAGGCCACTTCAGGTGAATTATATAAAAAAAAAAATTGCCATGAAATTATGTTGTTTTAATCATTTTACGTTATCAGTAAATTAAGCGATTTGCCCCTTATTTTCGAACAAAACCAACTTAACAAAAACAAAACCAGTACTTTATTTGTCTGGTAATGCATGTTTGTTTGGACCCATAGGTTTTGTCCCTCGACAGCTATGTAGATTTAATTATTGCTCTTTGATGATAATTTTGTAAGGTATATATCAATATAAATCATGATTACTAGTAATATTTATATCGTACTTGCACGTGTAAGTTTACAGCAGGACCATTTATCACAAAAAACAGTGAAGAATATATAAAATATTATGGAAACGAGTGTAAAAAGTAGTAAAAGCATTTATGGTTTGGAGTTTTTCCCAATTTCACTACAAAGCCGCATACGTACTCGTGTCGTACTGCATACTCTGTTCCTTACATATAAGTTTGCAATATCTGAATTAACTTCCCTCTCTTTCTTTCTTTTTTTAAGTGTGATGTCTCAATACATTTTATACTTTTGATTTTAGTATTTGGAAAAGTATCCGTCTGGTCTTATATATATATATATTATTTGACAATTTTTAGCGTATTTGATATACAATAGTATTACATGCGTTGTAGATGCCTAAAAAGCGTATAAGTTAAAGAATGATTATTTCTTTTATAGATATGTTCCAGGTGGTTTTGACGTCTAGAACTCTAGATAGATTAAGAAAAGAGAGTTTTTAGCATTTTTTTGGTTAAAATTTTTGTTTGTATAAGATAATGTACAGGCTATGTAGACATTAAAATTTAGCCTCTTCGAAATAAAAGACATTTTTTTCTTAATTGTTTGTGTGGGTAAAAAAAATGGAAGACGTTGCCAATAAAGCTGATTATTTCATTTGAAACCAGATGGTAGTATAGTCACACATAACATTACTATGCCCACTTCGACTCACAGACTCACGTATAGTATAATCTCGCATAATTAATCATTTCCCCACGTGTCGGGTTTTAATTAAATAAATTGCATGGCTTCGTTTTACCGAACACACACATTTTTTACCATTACCAAATTTAACAATATGGTTACCTTACATATGTGCAATATACAATAAAGACGTAAATACATTTGCTTACCAGTTAATAAAATAGAGGAGAAATAGCGGTGAAACGAGTAAGCAAATGTATTTTACGTCTTTATTGTATATTACACATATTGTTAAATTTGGTACACGCAGCTAATTATAAACTTCGCCTAATTATCCGAAAATTTTACTTTCAGAAATTTTGTTTTTTCTCTCTTTTTGGAGATGTAGAATCTTATAACTTTGTTAAACAGTGAAGAAAGTTATCTGTTGAAAAGAACAAAAAGTAAAAGAAAGATATTTTTTGCAGAGATTCTCATACGCTGCTACGGTCTGCATGATGATGTATCTCCTTTTGCAACTTTATGTATTGACTTTCTCTTTTCGCATTTAATTCACAAGAAACTTACAAATATAACTAAGTACATCGTTTTTTACTTACAAGAATTGTACATAGAATAAAGTACCGTATAACCTGTATACACGAAAACTGGAGGGATAGATTACTCAAAGAAGAAACACAGTTAGTTACATGGCTCACATTGATCTCTTTGTAAATAGTTAACAAAAAGGTAGAAAAATTTACTAGTAAGGTGGATTTGTGTGCGTGCCGCAAAGGTGGATATTACAATGGCTTAATAATATAGAAAAATAGTTTAGTTCAGATTCAATGAATAGAAACTATATTAGAGTATCATGGTGAGTTTGATAATGAGCTTTGAAAACATGGAGATACGTAAAACATTTACTAACTTCTAACCACTGTCCTATTAGTCGTGTGGGCCATTGCACTTCATCCAAACGTTGACTAACAACAACAACTGCATGGTGTTAATCATAACGAACACCTTTGTAAGACTTTATACTTCTTTGTTATTTTATTTTATTTTTTGGTAACTGATTCGCAGATTATCCTTCTTAATTTCTGTTATCCTTGATTTAAATTTGATTGAGATATGCTTATATCTTAATTAATTTTTCTTTTTAATTTCATAATTTTAATGATTCAGCCGAATTAGTCTGATCATTAAGTGGTTTGAGAAATATTTAAATGGTGTTAAAACTCCATTATTAAAGTTTGGTTAAAAAATGCTAAAATAATAATCAATTTTCAAAATTTAATTTTAAAAACAATCAAGTTTTTAGAAGATATATTAAATTTTCAATTTATATTTTTTTTTTCTTTTTAATTTCACATTTGTGTTATTAAATAAACGGAGTCAATTCCATCACTAATATAACGGTTAAACAATGTTAAATTTCGTTCTAAATTCTTTCTTGTTTTTTTTTTTAATTATGAGTAATCAATTTAAGAAAAGAAAAACAAAACAAGAGATATCGATTTTGTCTAGTAGTTTCTACAAATTTAATCTTCTTCTTCTTCCCAGATCTTGATAGTGGATGCAGTTCAGACATTATTTTTCTCCTTTCAGATCTAACCATTATGGTGAAAGCAAATGCTTAATGTGTCTTAATCTTTTCAATTCATACAAATAAGAATCATGAGAGATGCGAGATGAATGCCAACAAGAGAAAAGTTTTCAATGATTTAAGATGAGAATGAATCCTCGTTTACAGAAGCTTTAGAACATAATTTAATCATGTTAAACAACTGAATGATGGAATTAGTTTGACTAAATCAATATAAGTATGGAATAAAAAAAAATCATTATAAATTGGGGATTTAATATGTTTTTGAGAAAGCTGAAGTTTTTTTTGTCAAATTTTGAAAATCGATGATTATTTTTATATTTCCTTTTTTTTTAACTGAATTCTAGTAACCAAATTTTAACACCATTTAAACATTCTGTCCTACAATTTAATGATATGACTAATTTGGCTGAGTTAATAAAAATATAGGTTTAAAATAAAAGTTATTATAAGTTGGCCATTTAATATATCTTCAAGAAAATTCAAGTTTTTTATAGCCATTGAAAATTGAGGAATTGTTTGGCATTTTTTGGACAATAAAATTTGTGAACACTTCGATAGTTATCGCACGCTGAAGAATATTTGGTACATCTTCAGCTTTATATTCCAAATTCGACTTTCTGTTCCACCACATATAACATATTGATACAATAATCAAAGTTAAGATAAGTTCTTCAATCATGTCCATGTTTTGATTCTCATATCAACACATACAACGATAGAATGAAAGTGCTCTAATAACGTCTATGTCGTTAACGTGAACATTATTCAATGCGTAGTTTATCAAATAAAGAAAAAGAATAGCTTAACTTAAAAAATAAAACGATTAATTGCTATCTTAAACGTTTTCTTCTTCAATTTAAAAGCTATTCTTTTTCTTGTATCTAAACACATATGGAAGTTTAAGAAAAATCTTATTCTAAATTTAGTTTACTGGATCAAAAACTTGTTTCTGGTAATTTCGTCTTGAATCTAAAAGCATAAACATATATATTTGTACAGAGTGAAACTGTAAATAACGTCAAAGGGTCGGAAAAAGAAAACAATAATCAAAAGAGGTTTACAGAGATGAGATTGATGTGATGGGTTTGGTTGGGTTGGTGGTAGACTGCACAGAGACATAGCTTCCACTTTTTTTCTGTAAATTTATTTTCACTCTCTCTCTTTTGAAAATAACTTTGTTTGTCCATTCGCCTAGGAAAATTTAGGATATTGTTCATACTAAAAATGCTTCGGTTAAGGCATACCAAAATGGTTTTTGGTTCCATTAAAAATCCATCTTAGTATTAGTATGTTAATTATATGTTAATCAACCAATTTTTTTGAGTATTTTTCACAAACTACACAAATATTGTTTTTGATAGATTGAGGAAAGTATGATTATGTTTTTTTTTTCCTTTTTGAGAAACTGTAAATGCTAAAAACTTTGATCAAAACCCCACACAAACTATTGATATTATCTAAAATTTGTACAGGTCAAAACCATTTATTTCTTGTTAAAACCCATTACAATTTTCAAAATAATAAACATTCTAAATTTTATAATAACCATAATGGTAATGTAATTCAATTTTGAAAATCTTATTTAAAAGTCAAACTCAAAACTCAAGTTACTCAACAAGCTAATATCTATCAGTAAGTGGATAATTTGTTGCCATGCATTTTTTTTTTATACTGGATACTTCTAAAAAAAAAACCAATCCCATGGCATTATTTTCAAAGTTGGCTACACTAAAAGCAATGTAATACAGCTGAAAATTACCATTATATACTATGACGCCAATCAAAGTCTCTTTAAACTTTGATTTCGTATGGGCAATTATTGATAGAGACAATGCACAAAGAAACACCGATTTAAAACCTCTATTTGATATAACAAACGTAAAAAAAAGCATAATTGAATTTTCCAAAAGCATTTATTTTTCCAAAAGTAGTTGAACTAGGTTCTTTACTTTTAACATGTAAAACCACCTTAATTAAATTTATCAGAAAAGTATTTTTACCATTTTGTTGCACATGTTTTTGAATTCTCCAAACTTTTAAATATGTGATCATAATGCTATATGGTTCTATCTAACTTTCTATATGATCTGTTTATGTTTTATGCAATTTTCTTCCATCATTATGATATATGATTTATGTATTGCAACTATGTTCATGAACATATTAAGGCTCACCGAAACTATCAGAATCTAAACTGTTTTAGGAATCACAATGATACCTTATTAATGGTACTAACAAACAAAGGGTTAATAAATGTGGTCACTTTTGAAAAAAAGAACAGAAAATGAGAAGTGCATTGTCAAATCTATCGCATCAAAAGATACTTTTTTCATATAGTTTTAGATAAACATCAGAGAACAGTCCTTGAGTAGGTTCATAGACACCGACCTACACTTGGAAACTTCAATTAATTCCCTATCTACCCTACTTTATATTATTTTATATGTTTCTTCTTACAATGAAACTTCTATAAATTCATTACTTGTAAATTTAAGTCCAATGGGCTTTGATCAATTGTACAAAGGAGCGAGTAGCCCATACTTTCTAATAAATGTCGAGTGGGCAATAGCTTATAGATTCGGTCCTTTCGTTCTATTTATTGTTTGAGTGCTTTCACGGTTTTGCCATTGTTTTGGAAGAGAATGTTAAGGTTTTTAAATTATGAGTATTTAAACTAAGTGTTCTTATTAAATTCACACACATACTCAAAATTTTCATGCCATTTGTTCTTAATAATTAATAAGGGTAACTTACTAGATTAACATAAAATAATGTTAGAATTATTAGAATAATTGTAATCTTTTGATAATTACTAGATTATTTTTAGTACCTAAAATGTTATTTTTTTCTTTGATACCAAAAAATGTTATTACGAAATTGCCATTACTTTTTTATTTAAAAATTTCGAAATTTTTACCTCAGTAAAAAAATGGGTGAAAATTTTCTAAATAAAACTGTCATACATGAAGTGACAGATTTATTAAGATGACAGATTTTTTAAGCGAATGACAGATTTTCTAAAACAGTTTTATTTAAGTACGATAGTTTTTATATTATTTGATGATAGATTAACAGTCGAGCAACAATTTTTTTATTTACTTGATAACAGTTTTTTATTGAGTTACAACAGTTTTAAAGTTCTAATGTCAGTTTTATTTTATGAAAGACAGTTTTGTTTTTTAAACGACAGTTTTATTTTTTGAACAGTAGTTTTTTTTTTATATAATAGTTATTTTGAGTCAGTTGTAACAGTTTTTTTGAAAAGTGACAGATTTTTTATGTTTTTCAAAAATTTACGTTATGACAGGTTTGTTTGACACGGCAGAGTTTTCTAACGACACAACATAGTTTTTCAGATTTTCAATAAATCTATTAAATTATTTAATTACTAGATTGACAAATACATTATAGTAGATTTATTTTACGTTATGGCAGGTTTACATTTGTTAGTAGATTTATAGTGTTATTATGGCAGATTTTAATTTACATGTTATAGCAGATTTGTTTATTATTAAATTGACTCTTTATCATATATCTACGGCAGGTTTTTTACTACAGGTTTTTGTCAAATTTGTCAATTTTTTCAAATTTTGTTTTTTTACTGTGGGTCCCTTCCTTAATTGTAGGAACTGTTTTATTTTTTAAAAATTTTTATTTCCTTAATTGTAAGTATATTATATTCGTTTTCCTTAATTATATGTAAATTAAATATTTGTTATAAATTCGTTTTTCTTAATTTAAATTTTATGAATTAAGTTTTTTCTTTTATAAATTTGTGTTCTATAATCTTTATAATAGTTTTAGGTAATTATAAATTCGTTTTTGATGAAGTTTAAAATTTCTAAATCAAAATTGATATATTAATTTATTTTAGGGTTATTTTACCTAATTTTAAAAATTTATAAACTATTTTTTTTAATGAAATTTGTGTTTCTATATTTGTAAAACTTATTAATTTTTAAAAAATTCGTTAACCTAAAATTTTGGTATAAAAAACCAACAATTTATTTATTTTGCAGATAATATTTGCGTTCATTGAATAAATATCCCATAAATATAGTATTTTCATTATTTAGGGTTTTCAAAACGTTGTCTTCTTTATTTTTCTTTTTTTTTTTCTATCTGCAACACACACCTCCATGATTTTTTTTGCTTACAGAACATGAATCAATTAATTGTTGTATCTGGTAATTGTGTGTTGAAAAAGAAGAGATGGGTTTTTGTGAATTTGGAGATTAGGTTAATTTTAGGGATGTTAAATTACTTTTCCATTTACTTTTTCCTTTTTTTTTTTAGTAAAATTAATTTACTTTTTTGAAAAAATTTACTTAAACCCTTGTAAATTAATATGGTAAATGACACACATGTAAATAGTTTTAAAATTCCAGATTTTTTTGTCTTTTGTACATAAGATTAGTGTTAGTTTAGTAAACTTAGTTTTCAAGATGTTATAATAGTAAATATACTATATATTTATGTTATCCTAGTAATTCTCTCAATTAATAATCAAATATCATATGGATTAGATATTTTTGTGGGGGCTAAATATGATCATAACGTTACTATGTAATCAAAGAACTAATTAACTCTACCAAATTCTATGTAATGTAACCTTGGCCACCAGGGATTTAACATGGTCCTTGGGATCCAAAATTAGTTGGATGTTCGTTCGGATCGGTCATGGACCGATTCCTCGATATCTAGAAACTTGGTATAATAAAAAAAAAATTCTATGTAATTTTTTTTTTTAGTATCAACAACGAGAATGATGGAATACAATTTGTTTCATTGCATGTCCTTAATTTAAATGCTATGTATACTTTTGGGTGTAAAGAAGGTTTCTAACACTCTTATAAAAGTCATACATCGCATTACACTACTTAATGTCCAAATCACTATATAGTCATAGTTATGCTCAAATATCCCACTTAAGTAATTTGTATTTGTTTCAACAAAGAAACAAACAATTGTAATGGAATGGTTGGTATCTAATCATAATAATGTATATAACCAAAATTATTAATCTCATATAGAACAACGTATCTTAGTAGACTATATTGACTAAGTAAGGATTGTATTTTTTTGGAATTAATTAAAGCGTGTTATGGATAATCTCGATATCCTATATATTCTATATATGGATGTACATTATGAGGTTTATCCTTAGAATATTCCTAAGTATATTCTGAGTATATTTGTATCTATCCTAGATGTTCTCTAGGCATAAGTCCCTATATAAAGGACTCATTATACTTGGAATAAAACACACAGAAATCTTCTCTCCTTTCTCTCTTGTTCATAACACGTTATCAGCACGAAACTCTAATCCTGAGTAAAATCTAAAAGCCTACACACTAAACGAAATACACCTAATCAAAATCATAGGTTGTCTCTGATGAAAACGTCTCCGTCTTAATTCATCCTCAACCATCGAGATAAGTAACTTGATTATTTTCTTTCTTATTAAATTAGGAACATGTTATAATAGTTAAGAGGATTGTTGGTGGGTTTGATTTTGTTTGTTCTTCTCAGTTTATATATCGCCTTGAATTTTCAATCAAATTTATCACTTCGATTTGTGTCGCATCATTGCTTAGTGTGGTTATTCTCGTGTTTTACAATATAAGTATAGAACAACCTAATATTTTATTAATTTATATTAACATGGGTTGCTTATGATTGATCAATTTGAGAATATGCTAAATATTTTAATAGATCTGTTTTCATTGCTTATGATCTGTGTGATACATATTTAATAGTAGAATCATTCTTGTTTTATCAATGCTGATCAGTGAACTCAATAGTTTCAGTCATGTTGTATGTGGCCTTATTAACGATGATTTTTTATTTACAAATTAAATATTCATTTGATATGTTTAATTGATAAAGCATGATTAAGAACTAATTCTGTCAAACAAATTTCTAAAATCGGTATTTGATCTTTCTTATATGAATATTTAAAATTTGGAATTACAGGAATTAGTTCTGAAAACAAATCTGGCAATTTGATTTTGCTATCGGTTATATTTACTGTTGGTGTGGTTCAGTTTAAGCTGATTTAAATAATTGGTTTGAGTTGATTTAGTATAAGAACGATTAAGAATCTTTGGTTGCTGGAAATCATTAGTTAATCCATGTCTTGATATCTATCCATCATGATAGTAATATTTCATCAGTTTATGTGGATTAATATTTGTGAATCATCAATTAGAATCTGACATAGAATGTTTGATTGGTTTGGTTGTTGGTTTTGTATTGTTTTGGTTTAAATTGGTTTAGCACCTTAATTTGACAAAATCGTATCGGTTTGTGTCAATATATATAACAAGTTGACATTTCGTTAATCTATTGTATATACTTTATAATTTTTAATTGTTATGCAATTCCGCTAATATGTTTTAGGGATTTAAAGTTGACAAAATAATTAATCGTCAGTAGTGATATTGATATAATGTCATAGGTTTAATTTATGAATTAAATATTGATGTTTACTAACATAATAGTCATGTTTTCATGAGCAAAATTTTCAATATCTCAGAGTTTTATTTATCATTTACAAAATGCGAGATTTTGTATAAGAACCCAGCAGAGAAACATAAGTGTTTCTCATACTTTCTCCATGTCAGATCTTCAGTATCCGATACACTTTTTCTTGTTGAGATAAGTATTTTTTATCTGTTATGCTTTATATCAATACATGGTCAATTAAATTTGATAAGATAAAATATGACAATTTTATTAGTAAATTAATTGGTTGGTTAAGAACCATTTTTTTTAATGGCACGATAATAAGAAATTAGTTAATGTGATGAGTTGATAGAATATTATTTTGTTTTGGCTTAATATAATAATCATGATAATATATACAATATAGAAATTGATATATTTTTATGATTATATTCTATTACCATCGTCTTTTTATTAGTCTCAAGTTCAAGTATTTGACCAAAAAATATCCACAAATTCTTTAAAGCAATCTAAAGATATTAATAATAAGCAAGAATGTGACATTACATAAAGCTCATTATGATTCTTTGAATCTAAAGATTACAAGACTTGAAGTCTGTAAATAAATCTCAACTATGTTGGAGATTATTTTCAAAGTTGGAACGATGTGAAAATAAAAATCAATGATGCAGAGATGTTAGAGAAGACATACTCTATTTTCCACACAAATAATATTCAGATTAACATAAAGAGAGATATAAGAATGAGCTATTGATGGAAAACCATAAGTCACATCTTGTTGGTTATGGTCCATTCCATTAAGGGAATGTGACATCTTATACAATAAAATAAAATGACCATACCAGTAATATTGGACGGAAATTGCTATAGAAGTGGTCATAAATGTATATGTGGATAAAAATGTCAAGGTCAAGACTGAGACTGAGGAGTTTCTTTTTAAGAACTCAGATTCTTACCGAACGTGAGAAAATAAAGATGATAATAAACAAGAGATATATCTATCATCTAAAGATGAAAGAAACAAATGTGAGTACAATACAAATTAGTATAAAGCATATTGAAAGCTCCAGAAGAGCATATATATGAATACCTATGGAAATACAATTTGAACTCATTAATGCATTGTACTATCCCAAGTCTCAAAAGAAATTTAGTGAGAGTCAGTTCAAGATTGATAGACATGTAGTCTCATCATCTCGAGGGGGAGAATTAATGAATCTCACATCCACAGTAAGTGAAAAATCTAAAAGATGATATTTATGCTCAAAGTGAGATTGATAAGTCATCTTTAAAGTATTTCAAATACTTGATGCATTATGTTCTCTAAGTCTCAAAATATAGAAGGATCAAATATAAAATATATGACCCAAGTATGGTATGTTATGTTATTGATCTAAAATGAGATTCAATTCAAGATTGATAAGCTTGTAGTATTATCATCTTGAAGGGGAGAGTTAAAGAATCTCATATTCTATAATAAGTGAAACATCCAAAAGATTATGTTATCACCAAAACTGGGATTGATGAATCCTTCATGAAGTAAATTCATGATATTTTGAGACAAATCATGTTGAGACAGTAGGTGAAAGAAATGTACACAAATATTAGTGTAATGGAGATAAAAGATAATGGTAAACTAGAGGTTTACGTAATTTACTATTGTTTGGCATGAACCGGTTAGACCATTACGGTTCAATGAAGATGCGAAAGATAATTCATGAGAACATTCATTAAAGAGCTAGAAGATTCTTCTGAATGATTTCTCATATGCTGGTTGCTTATAAGAGAAGCTGATAATACGGTTTTCACCAACCAAAATAGATTCGGAATCTATTAACGGATATAAGAAGATGTTGGTGGACTGATCATCTACCATGCATCTTAATAATACTGGTGAAAATTCATGAGTCTTTGATGACTACATCATACCCATTGGGATACAGGTTGAACATTCGGTAGCATATGTTCATACAGAAAATGCAGCAACATTAATTCGCATTAAGCCAACAAGAAATATATAGTTTTTCCCATCATTGATTTTGGATCAGGAACCAAATATATTCCATCTAAGAAATATTGATGTACAATGTACATTCTAGTTGCTCCACCACAGAGCTTTAAGATGGATCCTCAAATGAGGTTGATAATATATGTTGGATACGAATCTCCATTAATACTTAAGAATAGTATTAAGAATTTAGATCCATCCAAGAAGGATTTAAGTAAGGCTCGAGTAGTAGACTGAAATTTAAATAAGTCAGTATTTCCAACATTCGGGGGAGAAAATGAACAGCTGGAGAAATAAATGAGTTGGAATGAATTATCATTGATCCTCGGACTAAAGATTGTGCACTAAGAGTCCAAAAGGATAATTCATCTATAGAGTTGAGTAACTCAGTTGCCAGATATATTTACTGACTCAAAGAGAGTGATAAAGTGACACATACCAGCTGTAAATGCTCCAATAAGATTTGATGTCCTTAAGAGATAATATCAAACTGCTAGTGAGTCTAAAGATCGCATGAAGCGTGATAGACCTATTGGTTCTAAGAATTCTCGGAAAAGAAAAGGAGCATAAGTTGAAAATGGTCAAACCGAGAGAAAAATATTTTGAATGATCTCAAGAAGAGACATTGAACATGACAATGAAAAAAATTCAGGTACCTGAGACAATGAAGAGATCTCAATAATTTATGTCATGTATGGAATATAAAGAACCAATAAACAAATCGACGTCGATGATATTTTTGCATGCAATATAGCAGTTGATATAATGAATGAGAAAGAGGATCATGAAACAAAGTCTATTGAAAAGTGTACACAATTGGCAAAATTATAAATGAAGCAATAGACAAAGATCTAAACTCTCGTAGAAAGAGAGAAGTATTTGGACTAGTAGTCCATACACCTAAAGGTGTAGAACCAGTGGAACATAAATGAGCCTTGTGCTAAAGAAAAATGATTATGAAGAGACATAATCTTTTGTGGTGGAGGCAACTATTTTCAAGTTCATTATCAGTCTGGCAATACATGAAGGACTTGACTGAAACGACCCACTGGATAATGATACTTATGTGAACAACCCTGAAAGATAAAATCCTTGAAGGATTTACGATATCAAATTTATGTTCTCGGGAACTCAAGTTATTCGATCAAATTAAAGAAAATATGTTTTATAGGGTATGATCACAAAAGTGAATATTATAAGATGAGTCAATATACTCACGTGTATTTTTATACAAGGATTATGGATCAAATGATCCTTAATTTTAAAACAGTTGAAACCATTAGAGAGTTATCACAACTAGTATGGTGGAAATATAAGGGATCATGGATCTCAATATAATTCCTAAAGAGTTATAGCATGTTGAAGTTTGAAAGAAACAATCTTGAAAAGACAACATTGTCTTTATGCATTCCAAATGTAAAATTTAGAAAAAGAGATGTTATCTCAAAAGATTCTTATAGAACTTGAGCAAGTTATTAATATTTCGTTATTGAAAGATAAGATCTCATATGACAAGAAAGAAAGTCATAATAGTAAGTTTTATAAGAAAATTATGAATAACTCGTATGTACAAGTATGCACAGTACAAAAGTACAAAATATTATCAGTGAAGAGATTTGGATTGAAGTCCAAATAGATCGAGAAATGATCATCTATGTCAAAATGACATTATGGACCAAAAGTCCAATGTTTTTAGACATTATATTTGATTTAAACGAGTTTATTCTAAAGCTATACTCCATTTTAAAAGATGATATTTATGATCAGAATGCATATCCTGTGAAGATGTTACTTTCAGGGGAGAAATATGATAATGTGTGTGACTGTACTCTTTTTCCTTATCATGGTTTTTATCCCATTGGGTTTTTCCATAACAAGGTTTTAACGAGGCAAGTAAAGAACACACAAATGATAGACACCTAAAAAGAATGCTATAACTTCGAGAATAAATGTCTATCACCCCTCTAAAGTGTTTTCACATATTAATGAGATCAAAAGAATAAAAGAGAATGATTTAGATGAATAATCAAGTTCAACAAACTGCAGAAAATGGCGATATAAGTGCTCTACAAATTCATTCAAGTGAAGATTTTGAAGACATATTTACCAAGGCGCTACTTTCAAGAAGCTCTTTCATCATATTATATTATTTCGTCTCAGATTTAGAGTGATGTCTTTATGAGGGGGAGTAATGCGTGTTGCACTCTTTTTCCCTTAGCTATGGTTTTTCCCATTGGGTTTTCCTAGTAAGGTTTTTAATGAGGCAACATCTTAAGCGCATTACAAACCATTTTCCATAATGGACATCCAAGGGGGAGTGTTATGGATAATCTCGATATTTTATATATTCTATATATGGATGTACATTATGAGGTTTATCCTTAGAATATTCCTAAGTATATTCTGAGTATATTTGTATCTATCCTAGATGTTCTCTAGGCATAAATCCCTATATAAAGGACTCATTGTACTTGGAATAAAACACACAGAAATCTTCTCTCCTTTCTCTCTTGTTCATAACAAAGCGAATGTTTTTACCGCATGTCTTTCTTTGGGTATGTAAAGTGAGGTTTTTAAACTCTTATACATTCATTGCACCTCTACTCATAACTTGGTTTGTCTTATTTATCCCGTTTAAGTAACTTGTAGATGTTACAACAAACAATCTAAACAGTAGTTATCGTAGGGTTGGTTTCTAATAATTATGTAGATAATCACTATTAACCTTTTAGTGTAATAATAATAATTAATATATACTAATGGATATTCAAGGTTGTTATATATAGTGCAAGAAACTTTATTCCGTACAGTTACTACAGTATGGTCCCCATTTCTATTCCCATGCAAAATTTTATGATGAGATACACGAAAGCAAAGCGCTCTAGCTCTTCCACGTGTCGTATTATGATTCGTTAGTCTGTGAGAATCACAATGTTGGTAAACACAGTCAATACCCACGAAAACGCCCGTTTAACGTATGCCACGTGTCAGAATATAACTGGTGGGTTGTTTGTGGTTATTCATAATGAAAAAACAGTTAACTTCATTACGAAACCCCTTTAGTTTCCTCTCATCACTTTCCTAGTAGTTTCCTTTGTCACAGAGAGGAAAAAGCAAAAGTCCTCAAAAAGACCTTTCTTTTGATCTCTTGTTCCAAGCAAGCTTTTGGTCTTGATGATTCAACAACAACAAATGGCGAAATCTGATATCGAGAGTGGTGGTGCAGTGATCATCAGTGGCAACGAGCTGTATCCAAATATGACGGAGAGCACCGAGCTCCGCTGGGCTTTTATAAGGAAGGTTTACGTCATCTTGACTCTTCAGGTGATCGTGACAGTAGGAATCTCATCTGTTGTCTTCTTTGTACGTGAGATCCCTGTCTTCATCACGACCACGACTCACGGTCTTGTCGTCTTCGTTGTCTCGCTACTTCTTCCTCTCCTCAGTTGCGTCTTCTTTCAGTTTTTTTCGATTGAACGCTACTATATTCTTTGTTTAACTGTAACATACGTTTTTAAAGGTTCTTGGTTTATAGATTGATGGTGTTTTGCTTTTCATTTGTGTTTTGTAGTGCTATGGCCACTGATTGTGTTTCAGAAGAAGCATCCCATCAACCTCATCATCTTGACGCTCTTCACCCTCTCCATCTCTTTCGCTGTGGGTCTTTGCTGCTCGTTTTCAAAAGGTATGCTTCTATCTATACATATACAGAGATATCCATATTTTGGTCTGCTTTGGAGTGCTGGAGTGTTAGATTTGTCTCAGATTCACTCGTCGTATCATCATCATATCACGTTCATTGTTGGGAGAGAGTGTTGGATCCAGAACTTGCACTTTGATCATATATAAAAGTTGGATTCTTAGTATCTTCTTGGTTTGTAAAATGGAACAGAACAAAGAATATGATTCATGCTTCTTCCTACAAAACACCTCTGTTTCTATATCTAGAGCGTATATAGTAAAGTTAGTTACACCATATATCTATTGCAGAACAATGTGATTGAGTACGATAAAACATGACCGTGTTATAGCTACCTTAGAGATGATGTACAATTTTAACTTCAATTGATATTCTTACAATTTAACTCCCAACTTATGAAAGCAGGGAAGATTGTTCTGGAGGCTGCGATTCTCACAGCTACAATGGTCTTGGGGCTCACAGTCTACACCTTCTGGGCAGTAAGGAGAGGCCACGATTTCTCCTTCCTTGCACCATTCCTCTTCGGAGCACTCCTCATCATCTTCGTCTTCGCTCTGATACAGGTAACAATACTTACCAACTCTCAAACAGTTCTGATTCATTTATAGTTTTGAAAGACATTAACTAAGAGATGAAATGTATATATAGATATTCTATCCTCTGGGGAAGCTATCGTCAATGATATTCAGCTGTTTAGCTTCAGTCTTGTTCTGCGGTTACATCATCTATGACACGAACCAGCTGATCAAGAAACTCAACTATGACGAGTATATACGTGCCGCTATTTCTCTTTACTTGGACGTCATCAATCTCTTCCTCCATCTCCTTGGTATTGTCGTCCACACCCAGTGATTTGATACACACATCGTATCTGTTAATGTCCTCATGAGTTACTTAGAACAAAGTCCAGAAAAGGCTGGGTTTGCTATTTGCTCTTAGTTGTGCTTATATATATGTTTTGTAAAGATTATGATAGCTCTCAAGACTTTGGGTTTATGGGGTTCCTTGTTACTCAAGGAATCTGCTCAATGTGATTTGGAATTATTCTATAACATTGCAAATAATTGCAACAGACCATGGAAAATTCTGCTTCTATACACTCCTCCTTATCAAACTGAGATCTCTCAAGAAACGGATTTGAATCTCTGCTCAATTGTCCAACAAATGCTTCTTTCACAGTAATTATTCTTGTAAAAATTGATAAATAGAATTTTTTTGAGAAGAAGTATCCAATCAACCTCATCACCTTAACGTTCTTCAATCTCTACCTCGTTATCTTTCCTTATGAGACTTTGCTGCTCGTGTACAAAAGGTATGGTTGTGTATATATATATATGGATTACATAGATCTTCATTCTTGGTCTGCTTGTTGATCAAATAAAGATTTGTCACAGATCCATTCATCTTGTCATCATTCTTAGCATTTTTTTGCCTTGGATCTTCTCTCTTTTTGAATATATAATCAACCAACGCCTTGATATGGATAAACAAGTTTCATTGTGGAGATTGTGTTGCATCCAATCTCTGATTAGTTAGTGCTGCTTTCGAATATCATAAAAGTTGGGAGATTTTAGTATCTTGTTGGTTTGAACATGGAACAGGGCAAAACATGATTCATGCTTATGTCAAGACATTTGTTATCTCTGTTTCATAGTGTCTTGACATAAGCATGAATCATGTTTTTGCCCTGTTTCATGTCTTGACATAAGCATGTGATTATGATGCTACATTAATCTAATTCCAATTAATTACTTTTGGAAAACAGGGATGATTTTTCTGGAGGCTGCAATTACTAGATATTCTTGTGAAACTCCAGAACAATAACAAGAAGAAGTGATTGGTTTCATCTTATCTGATGTCCTCAGTACAACTTAGAACTAACTCCAGACACAAGCCCTAATGATTATGTTTTTTTTAATTTGAGTAGCTTTTGTTAAGGTTATGAAGACTCTCTACGACTTTGGGTTTGGGTTTAAGGGTTCCTTCTTTCTCAAGGTATCTGCAAATGCGATATATTGCTGATACTCTGCAAGCTATAATTACGTTTTTTTTATAACAATTACTGATTTAGTCGACCACTAATCGAAGTTTAAGAACCCAAGTATAGATATTGTGACTCGTTGATTGGTGAGAAACACACATGTTAAGTAGTTAACAATACCAAACTAATTCTTTATGATTTATTTTGTCTTCTTATTGATTATAAAAATATGTGCAGCTTCTTAATGGATTTTTTTTCAGCAATAATGGGACAAAACAGAAGCATATTTGATGTTCCCAATGAAAATGGAAAATGGACCCATCAATTAATAAAATATATATCTTACTTCAACTTTGTTTTTTTTTTTTACAAAAAGACCACCAACAAAAATAAACCTAAGAAAAAATAAAAATTACAGATCACCCCCCTAACTTTTGTTTACCCAAACCAAACCCTTTCCCACCTTCCTGTTGAAACCTTGACTGGTAGGTCCAGAATACATTCCTATACCCACCCAAAAAAACCATTACCTTAAAAGAACCCCTAAAGTTTCTCAAAGTTTTCATTTGACCCCATAAGTTAAAAAACTCACTCCCATACCAAGCAGCCATTTTAGAAAAAAAGTTTATTCACATCCTAAATCTCCTCTCAGCAGCAATAACAAGAAGCCTTGAAACACCTTGTGTCCACATCTCATACTCTCTCTGGCTCTTGCACTCAAATTCCACATCACCTCGCAGGACCGTCTTCAAACCAAAGTATCTCAGATCATCTCCTCCCTCTAGCAAATGTCGTCCGGGCCAGGCCGGGACATTCTTGATCACTTCAAGGACAATGTCTGATACAAAAATTGGAACAAAGTTTGAATAATTACCAAAGAGTCTTCAAGTTCACATTCAAAAGAACAGACAAAAAGTAAAAGATTGAGGGCCACTTTTGATTTGATCTTATAAGTTACTTTAGTCACATACACTTTTGCTTTTTTTCAATTTCTTTTTTTCCTTTTTCTTCTCAAATCCCCAAATCCAAAGCAGACCCACATCAAAGTTTTGAATTCTCTTTACCAGGGTTCACATATAATTGACAGTATATAGTGACAAAAAGTTAAAGCTTCCAACTTTGGTACTATGAGTGATATCAAACAAAATCATTAGAAAACATTCTTTGTTTTAAACCCCATTTAGAAGAATCATCTTTCATGTCTTGGAAGGAATTAGATAAACCTCCTATCAATCTTTTCAGGTTTTGAATTTAAAATCATGTTTATGAAAAGAAATGATTATATGTAACAAGAGTAAATGATATCTTACTCTTTTTCTTCTTGGTAAAGGTCTTCCCAACATGCTTGCTCTTCATCTTCAACATAACCTATAAGTTCAATAATCAAAAACTATTAAAAACAAAACGGTGATTCTCAAAGAGATGCTCAAACAAAAGACAAAAAGTGGATCCCATAACTTCATTGTCATAACAATGCTTTTTTTTAAA
The DNA here is from genome assembly GCA_900108845.1 of Iljinskaea planisiliqua. Taxonomy (NCBI): domain Eukaryota; kingdom Viridiplantae; phylum Streptophyta; class Magnoliopsida; order Brassicales; family Brassicaceae; genus Iljinskaea; species Iljinskaea planisiliqua. Next base: position 3,224,305 of record FNXX01000006.1, on the reverse strand, counting down.
GCTTTAGTTTTGTTTCTGCTTTCTCTTCTTTTCCTGCCGTTTGAAATCTCTTTTTTCTCATCTTTTTGTGTGTTTCATATAACAAAGTTAACATCCATGTGAAGCTACTAAAGATTCCCACTGATTCACAAATAATTTGGCTCTCTTTAATCTTTTTCATCGGATCAACGATCATTTCTAAAGTGATCGAAACTCGAGACACCATAGGAATCAATCTTTTACCTGATTCATCTTGTTGATGTAAACAGAAACTATTTTCCAGTGGAGATCACCTGCAAAAGTAACACAAAGCATTAGACAAAAGATCTAAGAACTAAAACGTAAACTAAAGAAGATAAAGATATAGAATTTTTGTTACCTTTGCGTGTGCGTTTGAGAAGCTCACAACCTCTAGCGAGCCATTCTCTGCTACAAGTTCCTAAGAAATTCTCCTGTTGTATAAGTTCGCCACTGTGACTACTGCTCGAGCTTCCATTACTACCATTAACATTATTGCTGCATCCTCCAGTAGAAGTGAGTCCTTTGTCCATTGGAATCACTGATGCAATGTTCCACACTTCCTTCATCGCTCTTGCCTTCAATGTCGCCACTCCTCTTAAGGCTGCACCAATAAGATTAAAATTAGCTAAACTTCAACTTGGTTTTTCTTAACAAAGTTCCATTTTTGAGCCAATCCTCAAATCAGTTCTTACATTTCATTCATCAAAATCAAAGCTTTATCAAAACCCATTACAGATTCTGGAAGTTACTAGATCAGTTCTTACGTTTTCTTCATCAAAATCAAAACTTTAAGACCAAATGATTCGATTTTTTCATCAAGTTTCCAACTTTCAAGTCAATCAAAGTCCCATGGATCAATATTTGCGTTTGCTTCACCAAAATCAAAGCTTTATCAAAACCCAAAATGCAGATTTTTGAAGTTACTAAACCTGTGGCTGCACCGGCGGTGAGTGTCATGATATCTCCGGCAGAGCGAACATTAACGGCGGAGCTAACAACAGAAGCCAAATGCTCTCTCTCAGCTCCCAATACTTCAGCAGCTTCCACACACTGAGCAGCCACAAGCGTAGCGGCGGAAGCAACCGCCATGTCGGTTTTAGCCATCTGCTCATCCTTCCCGGAGCTCGAAGACGCGGCGGTGGCTGCTGCGATGGCAGCAACAGCTGCAGCCACGCCGGCGACAGAGACAGCGGCGTGAATCTGAGCGTTGTGTGCTCGAGTCTCCTCTTTCTTCTTCTCCCTCCGGTCCTTGAGCCACCGTCCCACAGTCTTGGACTGCGTCGCTGTGGCGGTTATAGGTCCCGGAGTAGTCGCCGTTGATCGGAACTGGGAGTTAATGTTGTTCAGTGAACTGTTGTTTGCTCGACAAAACTGCTGCATAGTAAGTCAAATTAAGGATTCGCCGGAAATGGATAAAGAAATTAATGAAGCAAAATCTAAAAAAGGAAAAATCTTGGAAGAGTGATGAACAAGAAAAAGACAAAATCAAATCAAGTAAAGGAGATTGCTTTGGACGAAAGTGTCACTAAAATAATACTAGTAATAATAAAAATTTCAATCTACAGCAATCGTTTACTAAGAAAACAATTAATTAAGGAGTAAATAATTGTATTTAATATCGAATGTTTGTTTTATTTGAAAAATAATGATGAATAATCATCGGAAACAGTAGTGGAGAAAAACATGATCTCTGGGTATATGGTTGGATAAAGAGAAAGGTATTTTTATTTCACTGTCTCTCATGTACCCAAAATTGTCAGTGACGCAGTAAAAATTATTGAGACATTTACATTGAGAGTAACGCAACAAAAAAGAAGAAGAAGATAGTTGCAAAAACCCAGAAAATGCTTTTAACAATATACCCAGATTTTTCATAAGAATTAGAGTTAAGAAAGTATAATTAAAGAGAACCTTAATGTCGTCGGATTCTGGAGGAGACACAGGAGGACTGTCGGTTAAAGAACCGTTGAGAGGACCACTACTGTGTGAAAGCCGACCAGATGTTCTTGGTGACACTTCTTGCTGCAAAACATTATTAATACAAAACAATCATTAAAAAAAAAAAAAGATGAAGGAGATGAGACAAAAGGAGCATCATAGTAACTCTTTGTTGAGAGATGATGACAAATCCAAAAAAAAAAAAAACTTGTGATTATGTTGATAAGGGACCCAGAAAGCGAGTGCGTGGAGATATCTAATCATAATTTTTCATTTTTTTTGTTTGATTAATAATTATAATTATTGCGCGTGAAAATTCCTTCATTAATAGAGAGATTCATGAGCATTTTTGCTTAATTTTGTAACTCGATTTGGCAAAAAAAAAGAAATTCGATGAAGAAGGAAGAGAACAAAAACAAAAGAAATTAAGAATCTGAGGACAAAAAACAAAAAAGAAACTGAAAGAGATTAAAATTTGTCAACATCTTACAAAAGATAAAACAAACAAATGCTTAGTTTTGTCCGAAGTTGCTCTGTTTTTATCTGAAATCAAAAAAGAAAAACTAAAGAAGAAGAAGAGAGAATAGACTTACAGAGTGAGACAAGATACGATCCATGACCATTTGAGAAGTCTCTGAAGAAGCGAAAGAGAAAGGGTTGCCGGAGACGAGTCCGTTCTCCTCCGTATCACCGTCGCCGGAGATGGGTTCTTCTTCAGTCTTGGAGAGGAGAACCTGAGGATTCGGAGGTGTTAAAGCTTTGGAGACTTCGAGAGCTGAGACACTCCAGGAGCGAGCCAGGAACTCCATCGGCTCGAGCGGCGTCTCCGGTGGCCGGTAAGCCGGGTCGGGTACTCTCCATGTCGGAACCATGGGTCTTTCCATTTTAGACAGAGAATGAAGGAAGAGAGAGAGAGAGTGTGTTGGGGGAGAGTTTTGATGGAAGTGAAAGGTTGTCAATGGAGTGAGATTTATAGAGTGACAAGTGACAACGAAGCTATTTTATCACTCTCTGCTTTTTTGCTCTCTTCCGTTTTATTGCTTTTTCTTACTCTCTCAGAAAATTAGCAAATTGCCCGTTATTTTCACTTTATTTTTTTATTTATTACCAAACGATCCAAATAGTTTTTTAGTAGTATTTATGGGCCAACAATGCGTTTGTAGTTGTCTAGTAATTTTTGCTTTTTTTGGTGTGTAGTAATTAGTAAGCCCGTAACAGTATGTGTGTTATGTCCCAAAAAGAATTTGAATAACAGTAACCGGAATAGATTATCTATTCAACTAATCCACAATACATCGAAAATCAGATATTTTTGCCACGTAACTAAAGATGATTTATTATTAAATCGTAGATGGTGGGGAAAAAATTAATTATATAGTTAAATTCTATGTAGTAAAAAACAATTACAAAAGTTCACAGTTGTACACTATTTTATTTTTCTGTTGGTAAACTCGTTTGTTGTATTCTATTTGGAATTTAGAAGAAACTGTTGCTTTTTTTCTTTCTGGAAATCGAATGAAGACCAGGTATATAGTAATATATACTGTTTGAGTTTATAATCGAATGATAATAGAAAAATAATTGGGTTGTAATGAAAACGATAACTCATACAATAAATTAATCACTTGGGGACAAATGATAGAGACTTTTAAATTGAAAAGATGTAAACATAAACTTTAAATTGAATTTGAGGTTTTGTTAATATGGAGGACATAAATGAGAATGGACCTCTCATCTTTCGTATCTTTCATGAGTAAACCTACAAAAAGAATGGAAGAGAAAGCCTCTCGTCAATCGATCTTGATCTATCAACTAAATACTTGGAGTATATATATTATATATATTGGACCGATTGATATTTTTCTAGAATTTGATTTGCTTCCATGCACAGTTATGGTTGGCGATAAAAGTAACCAGTAACAGTCCTACGTTATATATGGGTCGTGACTCGTTATACATATTTATTATATATCAAGTTGAGATAATTTTTTTATATGCAACAATTTTTTTTATTTTATTTGATAACTTTGGTATCCGGGCAGTCACATTCCCGACTATCTTCACAAGTGGAATTCAGCACCCCAACGGAAGAGATGTTAAATCCGTTGTGGCCGGGACTCGATCACCCGAGGTGGAACTAACTTACAAACTTACAAGCTATATCCATACTTAACCCTACTCTTATCTTCTCCTTTTCACTTCTTATCTTTTCTTTTTCATTGTGTATATGAACTTAATTTTCTTTTAATTATAATCGATATAAAGTTAAAGATAAACTAGTATTTGTACATAAAAATGAAAAAAAAAAATTAGCAAAAAATATTACTTTTACAAATAAGGTATTATTATAAAATGTAATATATATACGGTTTTCAAATGCTAGTTTAAAGCTCCAAATTTTGATAGAAACAGAGTGACCTTAAATGAAACTTAACAAATAGAGAAGAAGTAGGGTAGATTTTAGAGATACCGTGCTAAAATATAAGACTAACATACACAAAGACATGATGTAATGTGATTTACATATTTTGGTGGATCAGAAATTATTACACCCATTAGCCTAGTGGCGGTTTAAGGCTCTTTTTTGTTGTTGATAACATGATATCAATCATTTCCTTTTCATCAAACTTCACCGATACAAGAATTAAGACGATGAAGTCAAAATCGTTCTACCAAACCTTCATGTATATATGGAGATTCGACGAATCATAAACGAGTAGAGGTGTGGAACATGCGGGCGACATTAGTGATATTTTAGCTAACTCAGAAGAGAAAGGTGGTCTGGAATAGAGAGTTCCTTCGCTACATTCAGAAGCATTGTGACACAAAATAGTTTATAGGACGTTGAACATTCTAGCAACCCCTTGTCTTGGCGAGTTGACATAATACATTATTGCAACAAATAACGACATTTGTGTAGCCTTATATGTCCAATTTTTTCGGTAGACCAAATGTAACTCGTCAACTGTCATACATCGTAGATTTTTTTTTTGGATCAACACATCATAAACGCAACCCTAGATATCAGAAACGCATATAGATATCGTTAGACGTTAGTTCCTTGCATATATATATATATATATTGGAGTAAGCTATTAGCTAAGTTCAGATTATATCAAGACGACATATTCGTCTATATCTCGTATGGTATTTTATATATATTGTTGTATGATTGTATATCCGATAAGGAAACTCATGTATGTAAAACAAACACGTATCACACTGATAAAGCAAATAGAAACCGATGGGAGAATACGAAAATTAGAGTAAAGTGTGTTGGGCTTGCACTTGGGGTCTTCTTCCTTTTGTTTTCTTTGTGTGTCAACGGTACTTCGTGTTGGACTGGATCGCTCTAGTGCACTGAAACTTATTTGTACGTTAGATTGATACTCGAACACGTGATCCCCTTCTCTGTTTCCATGCACATCGACTGTATGCGTACGTACATTCAGTTTCACAATTATAATCTCTTTAAATATCCATTTTCGCTTCCCTTTTAATATAATTTATATGTACTTTATATTTTGATAACTTATCATACTTTTAGACTTCACCAAAAGAAAAAAGACGATCTTACAAAAGAGCCTGATATATATATTTTGTTTTTTACAAAGGAAGGAACATGATTATTTGTGTATATGTATCACAAGTTCCAAATTATTTGATTGCTAATTAACCCTTTTATTAATGGGACAAGGAATGTGCTATCTAACCAATGGGTAAAACGGTAAAGTGAAATCAGGACGAGTAAAAAACAGTATAAAAATGTATACCAAAACGATTTTTTTTTTTACTAGTCTCTCAGTCTTTTTCTTTTATCAAAGGAAAATAAATATTATAAATCCTATTTTTATTAGCTGATTTTAGCTACTTTTAATCTTATTAAAAAGAAAAACAAGTAGCTCCATCTAAAGCGGAGAGGGGGTGCAAGATACTGGTCGGACTATATCCGATGGTGGGCCTGGGCCTAAGCGAAATAGCGAGGTACAAATACAACACGTGTCAAATATTGAATGGCGGTGTACGATAGAGAACATAAGGATCAACTCAGGAGAATATGGTCCCCATGTCTTGATATGGAACAGACCCACACTCAGCAGTCAGCAGGACCGTTCTGTTTTCATGCGTTTGTGATTGTTATTTATTTTTAGTTATGTTTCTCTGATCTTCAATTATTTATGTACTACTACTATCTTTTTCTTTACTTCAGATATTATAATTTATATTCAGGTTTATCATCATATAACCACTATTGCATATGACCACCATTCATTGCATATTTCTTAATTGAAGATATTTTTTGGATTTTGTTTGAACATAGTTTAACACTAATGACCTAATTAAATCTTATTAATTAATCTAAGGAGAGGAACAAAAAAAGTGGTTCCGAGGAATCCATGGGAAATGTAGCTGAAGCTCATGATTTCTCATGGCCCCTCCTAATTGCCACTACCATTTTACTAATGCTTTCTCTTTTTTCTTTTTAACACGTATATATATATTCTTAAAATATTCGAAAACCCTTATAATTTATTATATATATTTTTTTTCTTTTTAACTCATATATATATTTTTTTAAAATATCGAAAACTTTTATAATTTATTATATATAAAAACTTATAATATAGCTTATTAAGAAAAAGAAGAAAAGGTGTATTGTAGTTTACTAAACTTGCTCGATATCTTATATTTATATTTTAATGGATTTATAAATTTAAATAAAATTCAGTGTTATTGATTTTATTATTTTAAAAAATTATGTTAAAATTAAGTGTTGTTGGTTCTATGATTTATAAATCATAATTCAAATAAAGTGTTATTCAATCATTTGAATTTATTAATAAATTTAATTTTATAATGAATTTTGGTGGATTTGTATTGACAAAAAGTACAAAGATTAGAATCTCAGGAAAAACTCTCGGATCTATAAATACTTATTAAAATTCACATATTATATTTGAAAATCAGAATATTTTATTTATATTTATAAATTTTATATGAATTTCTAAATCAGTTAAAATACATAAACCAATAACACTCCCAAAATTTTATATTTCTACATTTTGTTATATATACGTGATTTTTTTAAATAATATATACACACTCCACATTGATATCTCGCGTGACACATATAGAAACGTTTGATGTGCATTTAATAGATGTGACATTAAAAATGCAAGATGACACAATTGGGCATTACGCATTAGAGAATGATAGAGAAATGAATTTATTTGTGGTTAGGCGGATGGGTGGATGTGTTGGGACTCCACAATAATCTTTATCTTCATCATTAAAGTTTGACACTATTTATGTCTACCTATTTAATATGCCCAGTCCAAGCCCCGATTTTTAATAATTATTATGACTTTATTAGTCAAAATCTTTGGTCTTACTAATATTTTCAAGCAATCCATGGAACTAGATTTCTAAAATGACATTGTTAGGGAAGTATTGGTATCAATATGTCTATTCTTCAAAAAATTAAAAGGAATCAATAGGTTTTGTCTATGAAGAAAAGAAGACCAATCACAATTTCTGCACAAGAAGTTTAATTTCTGCACAAGAAGTTCAATTTCTTGCAAAGAATGTGATGAATTAAAATTTTGTTTGCAAGTAAAGCTTTCATAAAAAACATAGAAAACATCTAGAATTTACTTGTTTATTTTAATTATCTTAAGTATATGACAAATAGATATTTTAATAGAATAATTTGTTTTTCTAAGTTTGTAATGAATAATAAGAGTTTAGCTGAGAAGTTATATCAAAAGTTTTGTATAAAGAATTATCAGACATGTTTTCTTCCTTAAAAATAAGCGATGTTTTCTTCCTTATTTTCTTCTTCCAAGAATTCATTACATAAGTAGAGTTTAGAGACTAGTATTAAGCCATATTTTCATTACAAAATGATGAACATATATTATTTGAACTTTTTTTCATATTATGAATTGAAATAATTTTTGTTTTCAGCGCAAGTCAATTCCCTAATCCCTAGTTACATGATCTGTATCTAAAATTTGAAATTAAAAATTTGAAGATATAATCATAATCATTCATGAAAGAAATCATAGAGGTTTAAATGTAACCTCTTCTTGTTTAAACTAAATGATTGAAAACACAATTTTTGTTTAAAAAAAAACCAAAATCCTTGAACACATCAATTAAATGTATTCTTGTTGGGTTTTAAAATGAAGTTAACGGACTCAGTACTTGCATATAAAGAAATTTAACCATCTTCAGAAGTTTAGATAATTCTCAATGGAATTTGTTGTTGTCAAACTAATGAGATTTTTCTTTTCATATTGATTTTATCACGATTTTAAAAAAAATAAACACTTAACAGTGATAGAAGTAGTAACATGCGAACATGCATACCGTAGAAAACATGAAAATTAATATTTAATATTCTGACTTTGATCAAAGCTCAAACTTATACTACTTCAATAATATAGTATAAGATTTAGTAAATTGACCGTTTTCGTAATTAGTGTATCAAATCTTTACTAATTAAGCCTGATATCGTTGTATCATTTGCATCTAACTTTCCCTGAAATAATCATGTCAAAATCATGATACGGCAATAATGACGTTCAACGCCGCTGAAGAAAGTAAAAAAGGCCAAGAGATTCCTCTTTGGTCTTCACCAACACAACACAAACGCATTGTATAATAGGGGGCCAATATATATATATATATATTTTTTTTTTAACCTTCTCCTGATTCTTTTATGAATTAAGACAATAAACAAATTCTTTTTAATCGTCTAAAAATGACATCAGTATCTTGTTATATACGTAGCGAGAAGATATCAATGTACCTTTCTTTTTGTGTGTGTCAATAATCAATGTTCCTCTATGTAAAAAAGTCTCGAATCACTTAGTTAACTAACTTCTGCATAATTTCAAATTTCAGATAGTTGCAGCCAAAAAGCATTCCTCGACCTCTTGGAAACACATGGATCGCTTCACATTTGCGGTAGGACTAGAGTTCAATTCTCTGTTTTCCAAATTTTCTAATTTATCTTTTACAAAAAAAAAAAAAAAATCGCAGCCAAATCACTTGTATAAAATCAGAATTATATACGTTATACATATTCTTGTATCAATACTTTTGGATGATAAAATTAACGGTCGTAATTATCTATTCTATATAAACTTACTATAGGAAAAATAAAGAATTTTGGTGTCTTATAATTAGGGTATCCCTTGAGAATAAATATGGCCATGTGTGTTTAATTAGTAAAATGAAAGACTACAAAAATATAACGAAACCCCTTTTTCTTGATTAAATTAGTAAAGACACTTCTGCTTTTGTTTATAGTGTGTAGTGTCTAGTGTGGCTAAAGCATATTGGTAACAAATCTCTAGTGGATTATGTACTAATTTAAATGATCGTGTAGTTTCCGATAAGATTAGTTTTATAATCAACTATATATAACGATGGACATACATTCGGGTCATATCAAATGAAAAGTATTATATTTGTCCCACGATTCCAACAACGGTCTTTGTACATTTCCTGAGAAATAAAATTCAGACAAAAATGATTGGAATATAGTGATTAGAAAACTAAATAAGAGAGAAAAGAACAAGAATATACTTTACAACTACCCCATTCTTGTTGTGTTCATTAGTATATTATTTGGGAGTGTTTAACCAAAAAATTCCGACAAATTTATGGAATATTTTTCTATATAAGTTTATCCACTTTGCTTACAATCTCAGGCATATACTTTGCAATTGATTTGATCACACATATATATAATTTGGTTGATATATCTACTGAATTTAATTTGTGCCGATAATTAATTAATAATACTGCTAACTTGTGTTTTTTTTTCCTTGATAAAGTAAACAGTTGATTTTCTTGTAGATCCGTAATGAAACTGAGAAGTTAGCACGATCAAATAAAAAGCCAAATGAGTGATGAATAAATTATGAGAGTTACATGTTGTTCATGATATACTTATATACTTATGTTTTACATACAAATCCGAAGTTTATAACAAATAAGAAACAAGTTCAATCTAAAAGGATTTAACTATAAGTAATTAAAGAAGAATTGATAGTATTCCACAGGCCACGTATGAGAAATATGCATTTTTGTTTACGAATATATATTTTGATCTCTATATAAAAGATGTATTGAACAGAATTTTTAGCAAAAAGAAAGAAAAAAGAAAAAAAAAAAGAGAAAGCAAACTTATTGAGTGGAGCTTTACTTGGGAAATGGAGATGACGTTGAACTCAGTGATGTTTTCCAAAATTGTGATTTGTTGAGACTTAAAGAGTTAAAGGTTAGCCAGAAATGGTAACTTTGCATCCACTGTAAATGTTAATGTAACACTCTCGCAGGTTGTCACTTTTACTCGTAAAGAAACAAAAATGGAACGTCTTTGTCTAAGCATTCTCCAATTTCCAATGTTAGTCTCTGCTCGTGAGTTTTTCAATCTTTGTGTTGCTTCTATTTCCTTTGTGGTTTATACAACACTTTAAATTAAACATAACAGTTATATCAATTTACTATACGAACATATAATGATTCTCTCTTAAGTCGTCAACACTCCGAAAAAGGAAAGATGAATATATGTGTTCATAATTTTTTTTTGTGGCAAAGTCTTACTGTTTTCTTCATCTTCCTCTTCTTCCTTCAAATATTATGCTAAATCTTGTTCGTGCAGCATCTAAACAAATATGTGTTTATTATCAAATTGAAGTGTAACGAATCTGGAAAGAGCGATTTCTTTGCTATTGATATAGGTTGTTTTGGTTGGATTTTTGCAATGGATTTAGGCAATAAGATTAACATATAATAATCTTTCGATAATTTTGTTTCATTGGAACTGTGAAAGTAGCGAAAAAGACGATCAAGTTTGAGCTAATCTCAATGTGGCCACCGAGCTATGTGGTGTTTAAGTGGCTCTGGACATTCTCGGAGTTGAGAAGAGTGGCTTTTGACGTCTTTTGAGTTATACAATGTAAAAAGGGATTTTTGGTCTGTCATATGCCGTCAAAGAAGATAGCATAAGGTGATTTATAGGATATGTGAAATCAGGACCGATCCTAGCACATTTGATGTCTAAAGCCCACATTTGAACCCTTTTCACAGGGCATAGAAAGGCAGCCTCAAGCCACTATACTAAGGGACACTTCTGAAATAAGATATCAATAAACTTTTAATAAATTCTGATGCCTAAAACATGTGCTTTTTGGGCCTCTACTCTGGACCGGCCCTATGTAGAATTCATTCTCTCTTCTATAAAGCATGAACTGACCCTTTGAGTGTGAGAGCCACAAGCCCAAAAAAATTATGAGTTATAAATTGATATGTTATAAAATTTAAAATGGTTTATAAGATGAAAATATTCGAACTCAATACCTCTATCTAACTTCTTATGATCTTAACTACTATACCACAAAAAATTATTACCACACTGCTTTAACTATACTTTTTAGTCCAGTGGTATAAAATAACAGTTCAAATATACTAAACTATGTGGTTTATGATAGGTCAAAAGTGGATGAGAAATTCCATTGAAATTAAACGACTAGAGATAGCATGGTGGTAGTTATGGTTAGGGCTTCAATATGAGCAAATAGCTCAGTAACTTACTCAGTTTGGCTCCAATTTGTATGAGTTTTTTTTTTTTTTTTTTAGTCATTCATAAATGAGTTTAATGATTGAGTTTAAATGAGTTGGCGAGATATATGAGTGAGTTTTAGTGAGCCATGACTTATTTTACCAAACAAAAATTTCTTCAAAAAAAATAAATATTATATTTTTTATGTTATAACTGTAAATATATATTATAAATAAATAAAATAAAATAATAAAAATAGAAAAATTTGGTGTAAAAGTTTTAGTTCAACTTAAAAATCTAGAAGTTAGAATTCATTATATAAACACAATAAAGACTCACATAAGTTAGATAGTAAAATATATTTTGGTCTTACTTTTGTAATTTTTTTTTTTTGAATCACAACTTTTAATTATTTTGATTAATATATTTATTTTTGTATTAACTCGCGAGTTAATTCAAGGTAATTTGAGTTCAAAACTGAGGTATAAAAACTCATATATAAATGAATTGAGTTACGCTAAACCATAGATCTTTTGAATTTACGATTAGCTGAGCCGAATCGAACAAATTATCTAATTTTGACACTCTAATTATATATATGATTTCAAAATTTGTAATATAGAGTTTTTGTTGAATCTCATTGAACAAACTTCATTTATCAGGTTTTTTTTTAACTTTTTTTTTTTTTTTTTTTTTTTTTTTTTTTTTTTTTATCTTTCACTGCCTTCTGTTTCACTCTGGTTTTGTTTCTTTCTTTAGGCTCTATCTTCTTTAGTTTCTTTTATTTAAAGGGATAAGAAGAGAAACTTTCAACACTTAAAACACACATACTTGTACTACTAGCTACAACTTGATTTCTTGGATTCTAGACTCAACAACTAGTCTAGATTTAAGCCAATAAAACACACTTTCTTGTTTGGGCCTCAACTACTCAGCTGGCCCAATTATCTCCTAAAGACAAAACCACACAAAGCCCACTTTCTATTTCTGTTGACTCTTCTTCTCTTCTCGTTGACTTTTCTTCTCTTCTCTGTTCTTCATCTTCTTCTTCACTTGATGTTCACTTCTTCTATTTCAGGTTTAATGAAATGATACAACTCCAAAAGTTTTGAGTAACACCATATTATAATGAATATTTAAAATCTTAATAGAATTACATTAAACTGTTTAATATTTCAAACATGACTTGCAAACACCAAATATAATCCACAAAATTTTAATGCATGATTTGTGATAAACTACTGTATTAAGAAAACGGTGAGTGTATATTTGGACTTTTATATTCAATAACTAAACATATAGTAGGTAGAATATTGTTGGGAGATCTAGTATTTGTCTTTAGAGAAGAAAGAAATATGACCAAACGAGTAAAACAGAGAATAAGCATAGAAATACAAAAACAGTACCCAACAAAAATATCTAAAGGAACTGATTTGTATACAAAATTTGAAACCTAAAGTTAAAGAGATCAAACGTGGAGCAGCCTCCATGGTGATAGAGAGATACAGAGCAGAGATGTTATCAACCACAACGATGATCCTCTTAGATTCAATCCTGTTGCTGCAATGTAAACAAACCTCAACTTCTTCAATACATAAAATCTTAATAAAAGAAAAAGATGTTGGTTAAGTTCTTAAGGAGTCAATCAAACCTTGGTTCTTGCTGCTGTCAGGCAGAGCAGGTGGAGAAGACGATGATGTGTTCGACAAAGTGAACCCAAGATTCTGGCAGTCCGTTCCAAATGCACCTTCCAAAACACAAAACCTCAAAAACTAAGTCATTGTTCCAAATGACAATAACGACGATTACAAAACATTGTTCTTCTTACATGTCTTGAAACAAGGTAATGTGGTGACATTCAAGAGATTGCTGTAACCTTCATGGCAATCGCAGCTATATAAAAACGAATTTGTCTTGTTGCAAAACCCTCCTCCACAGTCCACCCAATGACAAGCTATATAACAACAACCAGAGTCATGAACATATACACACATCTACGATGGAAGCAAATGAGATTATATTACCATCGAAAATTGAAGCATTGTTGCCTCTGGGAGGCACTTTGGGCTGTGCAGGAGATGCTGCCTCACCGCAAGTTAGGTCAAAGCTACCTAGAGTGATGAATATACATATCTTGTTATGTTATAATATGATCAAACCAAACTATAACTAGTGATCAAGAAAGATATAGGGAAAGAGATTTTACAGTTTGGAGTGATGCAAGGGAGAAACTTGAGGTTATGATCAAACTGCTTCCACCCATTATCACACTCACATTCATACATAAAAGTTGTGTTTGAAGATGCTTTGCATTTCCCTTTCCCACATTGCACTTCATTGCATATATTATCTTTTTTTTTTTCACAATAATTAAACCAACAAACTTAACATTAGTAACAACATACTAAATTCGAATTTGGAGAAGAACTTTTCAAAGAATACCATTTTTACGCAAAACCCAACTCATAAAGAAACTTTAAATCTGTCACAAAAAAGCAGAAACAGTCTGTCCTTTTCTTGCATCTATAGTTCAAATTTCGGTGGGACATAGCAAAATCCTAATCTGTGACAGAATCAACTTACATGCCTAATAAAAAAAAAAAAAGTTTCTTTAACATACAGTTTATAGAAACAAGAACTTTGCGTATCAACAGTTTATAGAAGTTAAATATACGGATGATTAAGGAAAGGAACTAGATTTGGATTAAAAGATTCGACCAAAAATCAAATTTGAACAAGACGAAATCGGATTCTCTAGAACACCCATTAGTTAGTTTCAAAACTGGAAATGAAAAAAGTTGAGAAGAGGAAGAGACAAACCGAACATAGGAGAGAGAAGAGGAGACAGGAAGTCGGAAGTGACCGTCTTCTGGCAAAGTAGAAGTAAAGCTGCAACGAAGTACAGTGTGTTCCGAACACAAGCCATGTATCTTTCTTCGAAGTACAGAAAAACAAATCTGAAATGATAAATAATAATAAAATGTCTATAAAAGATAACGAAAGATAGTTTATATAAAATTAGTTGGGGATTTGGTAGGTGTGTAAGGTGGAAAGAGGCTTAGTCAGTGGATACGGATATGTAAATAGTGACGTTGACCGACTTCGCTTCAGATTTTCTCAAGTAGTTGGCAGATTGCTGAAATCCATTAAATGCGTATTTTTCTTTGGAAAATTAAATCTTTAAGTTAATAGTGATCGAAAAATGGAAAGTTTGAAGAATTGGCTTCTACGAGTTGGAATTTGCAAAATCAACTTAAGTTCGAAGAATTAATTTACTAATTAGACTACAATTCGCAAAATAAATTTATAAAATAAATTTTCTATTTCAAAAATATAATTAAAAAATATTTATTGAATTAAAAACGACAAAATTCAATAAAAACTAACTTTTTTTCCAGTAATTTTTTTTTGTATTTATATTTTTAAATTATAAATTTAATAGATTAAAATTAATATAAAACTATAACTATAAATTAAAATTTTACTAATTTAATATATAAATATCTTATCAAATTTTCTTGCATAAAATCTAAAATATAATATTTTTAAATTATGTTTAAAAGAAATTTTGATTCTATTTCAAATTTTGGGAATATAAAAATATATTTTACCATTTAAATAGATATTAAATCGATTTAAATTTTAATTATAACTAAAATATATCATTTGATTAAAATACCATTAATAAACATTGAATACATAGATTTAAATGATTTAAACACTGAATTTTGGGATTTCACAGCCCACAAAACCACAATATAAAGGCATCTAGATGAGGAAGGGTACCTCATAATAAAAATTATTAAAAAAAAAATAAAAAGTAAGAGAAAAAGAAGAAACGGTTCTGTTTAAGAACTTTTGAGAATTTTTGAGAAAATGTCAAGAAACTGTCATGCATATGTGTCAGTTTATATTTGGTATAGATTAAAAAATAATATATTTTTCTCTACATAGTATCATAGATGTTCTAAATCACCTGATTTCAAGCTTTTGCTCTCTAGTAGTATAACAACATTGTCGGATCTAAGATGAACTAGGAATTGAATGATCACGAGAAGTTGAGAGTCCACCTTTTGTGACTTCGCATCCGGATCAAAAGTAGCACCGATTAAAATACTGTGAGTGATTTTGTAGTCCTACTTCTTGCTTGTGTATAGGCTTGCTTGTTCGGTTTTGAAGAAACCTTGTTTGGGAGAGACTTAATTAGTGTTTCAATGATCAAATGACTTAGTTAGCGCATAATGTTGGACTTGGTTTAGATCTTTGTTTCTAGTGAAACATGTAGAACTAAATGTAGTTGAAATCAATAAATTGTATTCCTTTGGTCTCATCTTGATTCTTTCCAATTAAGAAATGTGTGTATGTATAGATAACTATTTTATATAACCTTTGTGTTTACAATATATACTGATCTTCTCTGCATTGCTCGAAACATCTTGTTGATGCATTTTACACATTTCTTTACTGCTATGTCAAACAAAGCATCTGTATAAGATTTTTAATATAGTAAAATTGATTAATCTCGTTACCATTGCAAGAAACAAGCACTTGTTTCTTCTCAGTGTCACATCAAAAAGTGTAACATGCTCTTGGCTTCTTTCTCATTTTTCTCTCATTAAACAAAATTACAAAAACACTGGAGAAGTATAACACCAAATGGGTTGTAGAATGTAAAACAAGGATACAGCCTTTTCGTATCCTTTTTCTATGTCATGAAAACTTATTCGGACTAATGATTACAGCAGACTCACTCGTCTCTTTTTTCTTTCTTCTTGTAGTCGACAAAACTAATCACAGGTAAAAAAATTGTTGTGTTTAGTGAATAGTAGAAGGACGAAATAAACACAAGGATAGAGTATAGATTACTAGAGGTATTTGATGGAGGGTTTTTTTTTCTGTAGGAAAACCATGAAATGCTAAACAAAAACAAGTAGCCTTTAACTTGTTATATGCCTGATTCTCTCTTTCTGTGAATATTGTCAATCCATATATAATGCTAATATGGGGTTTAGGATTGCAGATCCATCACGTCGTGGAGTAGAAGAAGGATGGTTTGTATTTTTGCGGGTCGTTTTTAGAAGGTGGGCTTAGTGGATTTATATGTTGGGCTTTGAGGAGATAACCCGAGATTATGAGGATCTCGCTAGATGCTGCGTTTTGTGTTTTCTCTAGGGAAGAAAGAAGACTTGTGAAACATTAAAAAAAAAATTGTGATTATTGTCATATGTTCATAATTTCTATTATTTGCAAATATAATATTTGCAATGTTAATGGAAAGTCAATTAATTTCTTAATATTTATAAGATTTTTTATTTGATTTAGTTAATTTCATCTCTGGTTTGGTTAAAGACTTCAGTGTTAATTTAGTCAATTTCATCTCTTTCAATTTTCATAAGATTTTTTTTTTGTTTGTCATCATTTTCATAAGATTTATAAATTTGATTTAGTTAATTTCATGTCCCATTTGGTTAGAAATAGAGTGGAATGGCTGAAAACTTTGTACTGGAGTGGTTTTAATTTAAATGATTTTAGTTGAGCAAATTTAAGAGCAGTTCCAAGGATGAGTTCTTATTTAGAATCCAACCATTAAAATAAATAAAATAAAAATAAAAATTAGAAAGAATGTAGAAAGATTTTTAAATAAGGATTTTTAGAACCGGTTTTAATCTTTCTACTTCCACATGTCACATTTTAATAGTTTTTTTAAAAATATATATAATTATACAATTAAATTATTAATATTTTTATTTTTTAAAAACCTCACAAAATTTATATGCAATAGAGGTGGTCTAAGCCCTTGGCCGACTGGTAGTTGTTAATCAATGTTATATCAATCTACTATTACTATTTATTTTAACTAGAGGCTTTCTCCGTTTCACGCGGATTATTTATTTATTTTTTTTCTAAATTGTATATTTATATGTTGTTGTAAATTTGTATGTTTATTGTTATGTTTTACCTTTTTTATAGGGGTTAACATAACTTTTTATTTTATTCTGATCATTTACATTATGTTATGTTTTCTAGTCTTATATAATTTCTGGATTTTTATACGAGATATTTATATAATTTAACATTTTAACAAAATTTACTTTATATTTAGTTCATTTTAAATTAATTATGATTTTTCATTTTTAGTATGATTGTCAATTTGTTTTTTTCTTTCATAATTTAACATATGTAATGTATTGAAAAAAGTTGTTTAAATTCATATTTGTAACTTTAAAAATGTATTGCTTTTATTGTTTAATTTTTGTAGACATGTTTTTGAATAGGAATTCCTATTCCTATTCCATTCATGTTTATCTTATTTATGCTTTGAAATTTTAGTGAGATATAAATGTGACATTTCTATTATTTTCAAAATTTCTATTGTACTTTCTTTTTTGGTAACTCCGGTCATGATTTTTCATTTACTTTTTCATATTATATTATATTCTTATTTAAGATTTTTTTCTAGTGTTTTATAATTTTGAATTTTAAATTTTGAATTTATATCCCATAAAAATAATTAATTGTATGCAGATTAATTCGAGATGATGATGTGTCTAATTCTGAAGAAAGGGTTGATGACATGACTGAAAGAAAAGTGAATCTATTTCTCTTTATAGATATAGATTGCAGAGGAAATGAGTTGTTAATTAATCTCCTTAACTCAGAAACTAATTAATCCTTTTAACTCAGGGAATAAAGGGCGGAAATAGCCAACATTCTCATTAATATAAAATTATTTCATATAAGTTTTGAGAATTTTGGATTAAATTTGTTTAGAAATTAGACAATATTCAAGCGGAATCGTTAGTGATCTACAATCAATTGTCTCATGATCTGCAATCTATTGTCTTAAATTCTTTTTTTTTTCTCGAATAAAATGAGAAAAAAAAACACTCAAAACACAACTGTGGCCCTCCACAAAATGAGGGTTAAAATAACAATAAGCATGCCATGGGATCTATTAATATATAAACGCTTAATTTACACCGACCACTTTTCCCACATAATTACAAAAACTAATCTAAAAAGCTCCCACTCACTCAAGAATAATTAGGTAAAGTAAATCATATTCCCGAATCCCGATCCCTCTGAAACATTTTGATGATCTTTGTTTTATCTAAACAGTACTACAACACCATTTTGGAATTGCAAAAGAACAAAACTAAAAAAAAAAACGATACATAGCATCGTGGTCTACCTATTCTTATTATTCAACATGTTGAATAAATTAAACACTAATTAATCCACCTCATTTCAACATCCAAATTCAACATTGATGAATTTTTTTATTTAACATTCTCAGTCTAAATAGTCTTACAAATAGATATAGAAAAGAAAAGGAATATCTTTGGAACAAAATAATATTATAAAACTAGGGAATATGGGAATAAGGAATAATAGAGATGGAGATGAGACGAGAGAGTGGTTTCTTAATCAGGGCCATGCAGCAGAAGCAGAAGGAGAAGGAGAAGCAGAAGCAGCACATGCTCCATTTCTCTAACTCATCAAACTTTTTCTTAACATTGATTGATTCTCTAAGATCATCCATCAATATATGTCTTTTCATGTTTACAATATATGCGTGGGAATATCGCGTTACCTCCTGATATTTTATAGTCCGGATGATACTGACACATGTCGATGCTCTCTTTTTTAAAAATCAAATCAATGGTTTCGTTTATTTCTACCGACGATAAAAGATTTTCAAGAATATAATATCATCTTAGCATCTATAGGGTACTGTTCGTCTAGATTAAATGGGAGCTGTAAACAATTTATTCCTTTATTCTTCAAATATTATACAGTCGTTTATCCTTATTAACATTTTCTTACATAGAGATACAATTTCAAGATTTTTTTTTTGTGGCGAACATTTCACCTGTTTCACCTCTTGGAGTAGGGAATTAGAAGAAAGAAAGTATCACAATCATTCATATATATACTTCTTCTAGAAGATGGGTCGTGAAGCTACATGGTGATTTACAAACAACCGATAGATTATATTCCCTATGAATTATAGGAATTTCTGAATTTGTATATATCAGTCTTTTTGGTTTTGGTTGAAGTATGAATGTTTATGTTCGACTATGGTTTTGTTAGATGTTATTGTAACTCTAGGGTTGTGGGTTCGGTTAGTTCGGATAATTCGGTTAGGGTATTTTGGTTTTCGCTTAATTCGGTTTACACAATTTTGTTCTGAATTGAACCAAATAAAACTTCGGTTTGATTTGGTTCGGTTTTCGATTAGTTTGGTTAATAAAAATTATACCAAATTGAACCGAAGATTTTTTGTTTTAGGTTAAATTTCAGTTAATTTCGGTCAATTCGGTTAGTTCGGTTGGAATTACAAATGTAATTTTAGTTTAATTTGGTATAAATCGGTATAATTTGGTTAATTTTTTTTAATGAATAAAACTGAACTAACCGATAACCATCGAAAACTAAATTTATTTTGTAAATTTATTCATTGGTTTACCATTTTTAACCGAAATTAAACCAAAAACCGAAAATTTTAGTTTGGTTTGGTTCGGAAAATTCGGTTCGATTTTAAATCCCACTCCTAAAATAGAGAATAGTGATGAAAAGTTTTGTGGTCTCCTTCAAAATCCACTGATGAGTATAAAACTATGGATATATTCTAAATCAACTCAATTAATATTTATGGTTGGATCTTTAATAAAATCTTCTTTTTTATATAGCAATGTGCACTGGATAATGCGGTTGCGGCCACTTTATTGGAGATGACCAATTAAGCCATAAAACCAGGACAGTTTATATTCTTTTGATTTGTTTATATACATCAAGCATAAACTATAGCGCCACATTTCTTTAGAAATGCATTTTTATAACATTTGATACCATCAGTGAGAAGAAAAAACACTTGATACCATCGCATTATGTCAAGACTCACGACAACGCTTTTTGATAAATTATACTTACAAGCACCTTTAATTATGAAATTTACTACTATATGATATCCATATATAGTATTTAGCAAACTCATCATCATATATCTACATCAACTTGCCTTTGCATATAAACCCATTATATGTTTGCCCTCTGATTTCGCTAAGAGCATAAAGTAGTAATGTGTTTTGAGTCATATAAATAATACATGTTAATGACTATGGAATATAAATAAATATCACCTCAGAGATTACAACTTATTACAAAGGGAAGCGATACCAAAGGAATATCTTCCGCTCTGTCTAATCTTATTCTTCGTTTAAAACCCCTCTCCATGCATTCCTCTGTTTATATATTTATTGCTTCCTCTCTAAGTTTTGTGAGTCCTGAGTCCATCTCTCTTTCAAGCTAAGTGAGTAGGTACAGTACGTATAGATATATATATAGAGAGAGCGTTGGAGCCGAGAAATGGGTTTGAGGTCCATCATATCGACCATCACATACTGTTTGTTCCTTCGCTATCCACACAAGAAGCCAAAGGTCAAAAGTGTGAGCCACCTCAACTATTACCACACCATGCCAAGTGCTCGTCCACTTTCTTTACAGGTATTCTATTTTTTTTCTTCTTTTAGTTAACCTAGATTTTCATGTTTGTAGCTTGGTCTCTGATCGACTCTATGATCATGAAATTAGTTTGTCAGTAATTAACATAGATTAGGATAACAATATAACTATATCGGTATCAAAACCTTTCTTATGATATGCATAATTATTGGAATTCGCTAGATTTTCCTTAATTTTACCTTAAATTCTGCGGATTTGCAAGAAAACGCTAGATATGAAAAAAAAAATTGGCTGATCAGATTCTCCCAAAAAAAAAAGAATACCAAAGTACTGTTGTTGTTTTCCTTGTCTGTTAAAAATGACTTTTAGTTTTTTTTATTGATTCGTTAAGGCGAATCGGACAAAAGTCACAAAACGGAAGCGAAGTGTCATAAGTTTGTCTCACTAGTGGATGCTGCTGTAATTATAATATATCTTTAGCCGGTTCAGCATATATATACACATACAAATGTTCTTCTAATTATTTTCCTTTAGATACGTATCACATATTAATTAGTCTGTGATAAAATATGCAACAAAATAGACGATAGACCTAAAAGTAAGGATGTGCTGCAGTGGATGCGAGAGGGTAGTCAAGCATGCCATTCACAAGCTGAGAGGTAATAAAGTGTGTTTTGGAAATAGTATAATTGTGAATAATATATATTGAAAGAAAAAGTAAACGGTGTCGTATTGGTTGGTGGTGAAGGAGTGGACTCGGTGGAGGTGAACCTAGAGATGGAGAGAGTGACGGTGATTGGGTACGTTGAGAGGAAGAAGGTGCTGAAGGCGGTGAGAAGAGCCGGTAAGCGAGCCGAGTTTTGGCCTTACCCGGACATGCCTCGCTACTTCACTTCCTCCGACAACTACTTCAAGGACACAACCCGCGAGTTCAGGGAGAGCTACAACTACTACCGCCACGGTTACAACCTCAGCGACCGTCACGGTCACATCCACGTTACTAACCGAGGCGATGACAAAGTCAGCAATTTCTTTAACGACGACAACGTCCACGCTTGTCGCCTTATGTGATCGAATATTTCATCTTTTGTATTTTTACTTTTTTTTTTTATAATCCACTCCTCCCTATATATGTACATATATGTATTTCTACATTTTGTATTGTCTCTAGGGTTAATTGGTTTGTATGCAAAACAAGATAAGAAAACGAATCAAAGAGCAATCTTCTAATGACACTGTTGTCAATTTCTAGAAATAACAAATACATAATGGCGGAAAAAATGAAATAATATTGAAATGAAAAATGAATTTTGTTTCTATCGACCGTTACATCAAACTTTGAAAGAGTGAGCGGATCAAGTGTAGATAAAACATGTAGAAATACTTACAGATACATGAACATTGGATAAAGCTAGGATATTGGATAGGGTAACAAATGGTCATAATGATTCGGTGGTTAAAAAAGGGGACGAAATTGGACTTTCTAATTGTGTTTGACCATTGAAAATATTATAACATATGTAAATGTAATCGTGACCCCAACAACAAGTAGAGTTACTTCATTATAAATGACAAAATAATCGTCTCTTCCTTCCACCATTCCAGAATTGGTGTTAGATTTGGTCGAGTAATAATAAATAAAGAAGAACGTGTAGAGTTTCCACTTGATTAGTATTATAACGTATGTAAATGTAGTTGTGGCCCAAAAAACAAAATATGTAAATGTTGTTAATATTATAATAATAAGTATAATTTATAATGTAGATAAATATAAATAAAAATGAAAATTTTTACACGAGAGAAAAGATAATTTGTTATATTATGTGATTATAGAAGAGAATGAAAAGATTGATGTTTTGTCCACTTTTATAAAATTTCTTAAGAGTTTAGAAGAAGAAGAAAAAATACAAACACACACAAACACAAATACAAAAATCATTTTACGACATTTAATCATGTTTACATAAATATTAAAGAGTTCAGTCAAAAAAAAAAAAAAAAAAAAAAAACCAAAGAAAGAAAACAACTTATATTACGAAAAGTGTAGATTACCACAATATTTCCCTACTATTGCCTATTTTTATTACTCCAAAACAACAACATGGATCTGTGTTGTAGACTTTTTAGTTATGGGCCGTATAGCTATTAGGGGCTTGGGCTTCATCCCCCAATGCTTCCTATCCCGTATAGAAAGATACACTATTAAACTAAGCAAGTAATTATACACTAACCTAACATTTCTAATTATTTAGCCACCAGAGGACATATGAAGCAGATCCAAATGCAGCATATATTAAAGATTCGAAAATGTGTCTACGTCAATCAAATAATGCTGACACATTGGCATTATTGCCAATATGTTCTTCAGAAAGTTGGATTGGCAAAAGAACCGGAAATAGAAGTAATGACAACAAGCTAAAATTGTAAGCAGAAAGTGGCGACATGATCCGAGAGTTTCGATATGTTAGAGGTTTTATAAATAAACCATAGTAACTCTATAATTTTGACAGCTCATCCACTTTAGTAAACATTTAGTACAAAGGAATTAAGTAGTTAGGTGGTCCATGCATGTGTCTCGATACTAACACGTAAGTAGAATATGGTTTCACTCATACATGTGTTTCTGTGTTTATGATTATTAATGGAGTATATGTATAATACTAATATCTCAAGACATTATAAGTTCAATTAAGGGATTATCATAGTTAATCTAATCCTTTGCACAATACTGTTTTTAACTACTGTTTCATCAGCGAAACATGAACCAATCCAAAAATAAGATACAAGTTATCTATCAATATCTAATCGAATATATTGTGCGACTAAAACACCCAAACATTTAGCATGCACAATATTTATGTTATACTCATGCTTTATCATGATACGTGGTTTGATTTAGTTGGTTATTAACCTCGTTGGTTTGGTGTAAAGACGGATACAAATATAAGATACATGGTGGGATACTAATTATGGCCGAAAACATTGAAAGCTTCAGAGTCATAGCCCCACAAAGGGGAAACTTAGTTCAAAAGAAGGAAGCAAAGGCAAAGAAGACAAATTACAATCATAGCCAGTACAGATTTTGCAAATTAGAATATTGGGAGACCAAGCCCAAATCAAACCGCACATGAACAATGACAAAGAGAAAAAGAGGTTCGATAGCGAGACTTAATAATTCTGGTCATCGCTTGATTACACCACCATCGAGTCCAACAGAGTACAACGGTTGTATATAAAGTTATGTCCAAACTAATACTGTTCGAGAAAATAAAATTTTCCATATTTTAAAAACACTTTCTCTAAATCTTCACCAGTTCATCCTAACTGCTTCCTCCATTAATAAAAAGAGAAAAAGACATAAATTATTGAGAGAGCCATCTTTGAGAAGGGCTTGACTAGTCTCCAACTTTAAAATATCAAAAATTCCATAGTTTTGATAGTGCATTATAATTTTAATTATTTTTCCTATTTTTCTTTTTTTTTTTTGTTTATTAGGAGAGAATATCATCTTTATATCTACATATCGAAGTTTTTTTAAACCATTCTTATTTGTGCAATTTTGATTTTGTATTGCTATGATTTCTTTGGTTTTAATTGAGCAATTGTATGTTGGGTTTAAGGATTTCTAAAAGGTGGTTGTATTATCTAGATAAAAGTATTTCTCTTTTCAATTTTGTTTTTAATGCATATTGCTAAACTAATTCACTTAGTTCTGATCTAGGAAATTTATATGCATGAACATCAAATAGTTTATTGACCTAAATTGAACTGAATATAGTAATATAATTATATGTTCATTTTCTAAACATATCTAGTGAACAAATAGAATATACTTACATCTCTGTATTATTGAACTTCTTACTTATGAGATTATGATTTAGATTCAGTTACATCAGTCAATAATGGATCATGAGAGTGGCATTATCAAATTTTGATATTCAATTTATAAAAATGAAAATAACTTATTTATCTCTACTTTTTAATATATGAATAATTTAAACAATGAACTTTAAGGATGAAAGCCCAAACCCATCAAACAATTAGCTTTCTAATGATCTGATTTTGTGGCCATTAAATATAAGATAAAGATTTAGTTTAGCATTTAATTTTTTTTTTGTCTACTTTGTGTTCAGATATTTTATTTGAAACAATGAAAAGTTTTGATTTCTGGGAAGACACTAGCAAGCTATTTGCACGTCCACTCCATCTGAATTTTGAAGAAAATGTTCAAGAATCGTTGAGTCAATTCATTGAATCTCAAAATGTTCCATTATCGCTTTGAATTATTTTTATTCGTTTATCAAATTGTTTTTCAACAAAATTGAGAGAAAATTCTTCAATTTTTTTAAGAAACCTAATTTTTCGAAGAGAAAAATTGTCCAAAAAAACACAAAATAATCATCATTAGTTGTGAGAAAATAACGAGCACTAAACAATGTCGGTGTTTTATATGTCTCCCAAAGATCACAGTGTATCAATAAAAATGGAAACTTAACGATCATATGTGTTTTAGCTCAAATATAAATATCATACGATTAATCTAATATCTCTACTATATTCGTAAAACTTCCAACTTCCAAAAGAAAAAATAATATTTTGGAAGACATGACTTAATTTGCGATGTCACAAATATCAAAACTGTATTTTTGAAACATGACTATCTTGGATATCACATGCTCCCGTAAAATGATAAAGAACATCACCTGTTTCACCATAATAATAGTCTGTCTCTTTACGAGTAGACTTTAAATAAGGTTAGGTTTCTGTGAATTATAAAAATAGTGAGTGAATTTCATTGTTCTATAGTTAAATTGGAAATCTCTGCCATAAGAGAAACATTAGTAGCATTAATACGAGGTGGTAGACCATGGCCTTTGCCTTTGATGACATTATCAAAATCTCTTTCTTTTCTTCCGTCTTTGCCAGCTGAGTTCTCTAACCATCAATCAAGATAGCTCTGTAGCTGAAAAAAATGGAACACCTAATGTTTTGATTTGGTGCAGTATACACACTTTGCAGCCTTGTTGTTTGAACGAACTGCAGCCACCATAAGTTGTTTAGCACTCAAACCACCTGATGTAACATGTTCATCAGAAGCATACATCGCATTGAGATGATGCTCTTCTTGAATGATTTGAGACTACATTCTATCCAGATTGAGATCTGATTGAATGATTCTCGAGTGAGAAGATTTGAGTAAGTAGAACCACATCTAATATTGTCGAGACCCATCAGAAATTGGTGCACCTAAAAATATATTTTTTTCTTTGTAAATAGAAATTTTGTCATGAGTTTAATCTATTTCTTTTTAAAAAATTGTGTTTAAGTTTTTTTCCGTAATATTAAACAGATATAATAATAGGAAAAAAGAATAGAATTGTTTTTTATTCGATTATATGATTTTCACAAATGTATTAAAAGAAAATAATAGAAGAAAGAAAAATTAAGATGTAAAATAGTGAAAAAAAAATTATTTTTTTCTTTTTTTTTTATTCTCTTTTTTCATATCATTCCAAAAATAAAGGAAATGTGTTGTGTTTTATTCTAAAAATAACTTTATATATACAATAAGAGATTATGAACTAATGAATACAATTTCGCTAATAATGCTAATTAATAATTCTATGAATGTATTTAATTCTTTAATTATAATACATTAACATATATTTTAATCGTAATAAAGATCCGAATCATAAAAATGTAATTTATTCTGATTTAAAATAGTTTGGCCAGTGACCTAGCATCATTTGATTAGTCAATTGTCATATTCTTTAGCAACTCCATCTCCAGATTATTTTGATAGCGAAAGTATCATATCTTGAATCCAAATCGGCAAGTTCTTGACCAAGAGAATATGAGTGGCCAAAACCAATATATCAAATAGAATATATAGAAACAGAATAAAGTCCTGAAATGTAGAAAGTGTCCGATACATGAGACTCTTATCCCAAGGATTAAACATAAATTAGAATGAAGATAAAAACGGCGAACGGCGCCGTATAAGTAGCCGGCCGCCGGAAATAACTAAGAATAAGGATGGCAAAACAGACATTAAAGTAATAGTTTGGATGGATTGATGAAAACATAATGGAGGAAACTAGTCAACGTCTTGTAACATGCCATGTGATTGCCAGCTTCATACACAGACCCCGACACGTATTATCATGCTACTGTTCATATATAAATATTAATATAGTATGGTTTATTAAGGAATTTTAGTAGGTATTAATTCACATTAAAGGGGTGATGTACAAATCCCCATACATATAATTGGAACAAAACAAAGTTCCAATTCATGCACTAACCACTAATTAATTGTCAATGACAGTGCGAGAGGCAACAATCTTATCTGATGATTGGCTTTGTGATTCACAACCTTATATAGTACTCCACTGTATATATAGTTTTGTTTGGTGCATTTTGATTTATTTTAACTTTTTAGCATTTCAAGACATTCTTGTCATATTTAAGTTGATCGGATTCAGATAAAGAAAGATTTAAATTACTCTCATAAAAGGATCTAGATCATTTGTTTTTGTAAACTGAAATATTTTGATTTTGTTTTTGTCAACGTAAACGTCAAATATTCATTTACTGACTTAAACATATTCCGTGGATGTTTTGTTTCTATTGCAAGGACCAAATGATCAATATTTGACTACAAGCCAAAAAGGCTAACTTAAAAGAATAGTACTTTTCAATATGCTTAAAGAAAAATATGCAACTTTTTGTTTCATTTGTAAATTCCATATATTACAATGGCATGTCAATTCGATATGAGATTAGTGCACACTTAAGGCTAGATCGTCGCTTAGACGTACCAAATCTCCAACTAAAATATTTAACCCCACTAAAATAAGAGCTAGGAGACAATATTAATTTGTTTACTAATAGACTCCAGCTATTAGTTTAATTTATTGTTTGAATTAGAACAAATGATACATGGTACTGGTATAACTCATACCACAAAACTAATTCAATATGTATGGCCCATTTCTGATATATTTAACTTAAATACAACTAATTAAAATTATTTTGGTAACTAATTTTCCTATATAATACTAAGCATATTTAAGAAATTTTGTCGACTTCAACAACTGTCTTTCAAACCTAAATTGTCTGGAAGCACCCATCATTGTCTTCAGAAGCTAAACAATTGAATTTAGACCCATCATATTTAATATCATTTGTATACTGATTTATGGAAAGAATTAAAAAATATTGAAAGTTGAATTGTTATAGGGTCTCAGTATG
This sequence comes from Iljinskaea planisiliqua, assembly GCA_900108845.1. Lineage (NCBI taxonomy): Eukaryota > Viridiplantae > Streptophyta > Magnoliopsida > Brassicales > Brassicaceae > Iljinskaea > Iljinskaea planisiliqua. Next base: position 3,196,071 of record FNXX01000006.1, on the reverse strand, counting down.
ATAGTATCAAATGATATTCTACATTTATAGGGGTCCCTCCGACCAAGAAAATAAATATTTTGGATTATGCTTTAATGAGACCGAGACATATAGATAAGTATACCTAAAATCTTATTATTTTGGGTCACTTACTGAAAATGGCACAATCGATCAAACTTTAAAATATATGATTACAAGTTTGAAGTCCTAAGAGATTTCAGATTTCTATTGCAGAAAAGAAAAATGAGTTATAAAAAAAAAGAAGAAGTCATATTTGTACACACACTTGAAAAATTCATAATTCACATGACAATATTAATCCAAAACTAGCTTGAATTTCAGTTCACCAGCTCTGATTACTAAAATCTATTAAATTATATATATATATTTTTTTTTTTTGCTTGAATAGTCTCATTCGACTGACCACAAACTATAACTACTAACATCATTTTCTCATATATTTCAGTGTGGGGCAATAAAGCCAACCGTGTTTTTATTATTACAAATGTTAACATATACTAATATAATATACTTGATGGTAATATATGTCTCATGCTAAAATCCATGAATGCAGAACGTCCCTTATAAAAAAATACAAGTTTAGATCATGATAAAGTATTCCACACGGATTCTGCATGTTCTTCACTCTTTTTTTCACATGGCTCACCAATCTCAAGCCTCCCTTTCTAATGACTTCTTTACCCCTTACTAATTCCAAAAGTTTATGTATCTACTTCTTTGGGATGAGCAGTGAAGTATCAATATCTCATTATGTTACGTAATTATCTAGCTAGGTCCATCACTCAACACCGTTCTAGATTTGGTAACTTTGAAGAAAAGGTTAATTAATCTCTTATAAGATGGAACTCTCATATTTAAATTTCAATCACAACTTTTAATGCATGTTCAAACATTCAGTTTATATAGTGATTTGAGGGTAGCTTAAAGCTATGATCCATACTATAATTATACTCCACACATATTTTACATTTACAACTCTAAGCAAATTAATTCAAACTTTGAAAGAAAAAAAAAAGATCACCGTCGCTTACAACCTAAAATGTTATGCGGAACGTATTCATAGTCCTCAAGCATTTCGTTGTAAAATTAACCAAAAGATCTTCACAATAGTATGTATACATAGTATCATTTATTTTATCTTTACATCTTGCAACAGTCAGCGTCATATTGGACCAGGAGTAAACAAAATGGTAGTATAATATTTAGTTTGGCTTTGAAGAATAAAATGAAAACCCTAGACTAATGCCACTTCATTGTGTAAAATAAAGTTTTAAGAAGAACAAGAACTGTGTATAGTTTTTTTTCCGTCTACCACTCATAGATGCACAATCTCACATTAATTTGAATCCAGATTATGACACGACCGTTTCCAATATGCTACAAGCCCAGTTCAGATTGTGTAGTTATGTTTTTGAGTTAGTTTAAAAGGGTATTTTAGTATATTTTGATATCCAACGAAGAAGGCAAGGAACCTACTCTAAACTAGTAATCTAATCTGATTTATTGAGATTGTGTAGTTGGCCTTCGAGTGGCTTAATCGTGGCCATGGAGCTTCCCCTATGTTTCTTCTCCCAGATCATCCTCCATAACAAAGTTACTGTATAAAAAACCTTGCAATAATAAATAAATAAAAGAAAACACCTTCAAAACGAACGGTAATAAACCGACTAAAAACAACATCAAGTTATGTATTATGCCCATGTATTTTTGATATTTCCACACTTTTTAGTTTTACAGATCAAAAAGAAAAGAGAAAATTGTACACAGAGACCACTTAAATAGAATATATACTTTCCAACATAAATACACTTAAATTCAACCAATAAGGGGATGCAAAGAATGAAAAAAAAAAAAAAAAAAAAAATTGAATGTTATTGATTGATGGGTAGTTAAGGAACTTATGGTGTTAGGCTGTCCAGAAAAAGAAGCAGTTAAAGAGTTCTTCGAGTACAATGTCTTAAATAAGAAAATGTCAGTCTCATTATAACCTCTCAAAACCAAACACACACACACATTACTATCTCTTCTTCTCTGACATATAATGGTAGTTTGAGCAAAGCTTTTCAGAAGATATAATGGGGAAAACAAGCAAGTGGATTCGAAATTTCTTAACTGGAAAGAAAGAGAGATCAAAAGAAAAGATTATTCAGAGCGAGTGTGGATACACTTCGACGATTCCAGGCACTCCTAAAGAGAAACGTCGATGGAGTTTCAGACGTTCTTCTGCCACCGGACCACCAGCTTGTGCTTATACCCTCAAAGATTCATCTCCACCGCCTCAACCGCCTCCACCGCCACAACCATTTGTGGTCGCAAACGTGGATAGTGAACATGAGGAGAACAAGAACGCTTCAGCGGCGGAGATCGCAGTGGCTGTTGAAGACTTTGCAGCAGTGAAGATTCAGGCTTGCTTTCGTTCTCATTTGGTAAACATTGAAAAACAAAACTCCTACAAATCAATTTCTCTGTTTCTTGCTTCAAATTAGTGTTCAAGAATCAATATTTTTTTATAATTTGGTGCAGGCGAGGAAAGCATTAAGAGCGTTAAAAGGGTTAGTGAAATTACAAGCACTTGTGAGAGGTCATTTAGTAAGGAAACAAGCAACGGCTACACTTAGATGTATGCAAGCATTGATCACACTCCAAGCCAAAGCTCGAGAACAGAGGATTCGTATGATCGGAGATTCAGCAACAAAACCCACAAATCCAAGAACTTCGATTCATAAAACCCGGTTCAATAACATTTACCACGTAATGGATCTAACCCAGATCTCAAAATCCAATCTTTTCAACACTCAGATCCCAAAGTTTCTAACTTTGACTCCTCTGTTTTTTTTGTTCCTGCAGGAGAATGAAGAGAACATCAAGATTGTGGAAATGGACAGTCAATCTAAATTTTACTCTCCAGCTCCATCTGCTATAACCGATATGAGTCCTCGAGCGTATAGTAGCCATTTCGAGGATTGTAACTCGTTCAACACAGCACAAAGCAGTCCTCAGTGTTTCAGAATCAAAGAGTATTTCAATGGAGATTCTTTGTCTTCTTACGAGTACCCTCTCTTCCCAAACTACATGGCTAATACTCAGTCTTCTAAAGCCAAGGCTCGGTCTCAGAGTGCGCCGAAGCAGAGACCTCCTGAGATCTATGAGAAGCAGACGAGTGGGAGGAGAAGATCTTCCATGGAAGCACCGAGGAACGGTGTACCTAAGGCTGTACGGATGCAGAGATCTTCATCTCAGTTAGGAAAGGAAAGTCAACATCATCATCATCATCAGTATTATCCATGGATGGCAATTAAGCTCGATAGATCTAACATTTCGCTTATGGAGAGCGAGTGCGGATCTACAAGTACAATTATGACTAGTACCAACTACAAGACATGTTGATGTGAGTCCGGAAATATTACTTGTTTCCCAAGAAAACATTATTTGAGATTAGGTTTGGGACTAATGTTTATTTTTAACCTTGTTCTTGGTTGTGTTGTTGCAGGTTCAGGGGAACAACTTGTACTGAAAAGTGTGATTTAGAAATTCTTAAGTGAGTTGAGAGATTACTGGAAAAAAGAATATAGACAAGCCTAGAAACTGAAGAATGATTTGTTTTGTTTTTTTATTTAGATGATGACGATTCAACAAAGAACAAAATCTCTATATGTAAAGAAAAATATGTAGTAGAAAAGACATCTCCTCTTAAATGTTGATTTTTCCCTTTCGTCTTTATCATTCTCATTAATCTTATGATATTTTTGGATAATTTGATAATGTTTGTCAAATCCACGTTCATATATGTTAAACGAGAGCCGGCACAGGGCATATCGGACTATATTATAGTTCAGGTTCATTCGATTTCACTAGGCAGCAAACTAGATAGTAATTAGATAGTAAAGAAAAACTTGAATAAAAACTAAGGTACACCTTGCTAAACAATTCTAATAAACCAATACCAAATGAGATTTAGTTTTATTCGAGATTCTTTTTTCATAAGTGAAAAATATAAACCAAATACCAACTCATGATGTCATTACCAAACCGAGAGAGAAACCAACGATGTAACAATGTCTTTCGAAAATGAACCTTATCATATTATAGAGTGTCTCCTCATTCTTCTGGCTTTTTTTAGATTAAGCCCCCTAAAGCCGTGGTCAATGGATTAGATGTCTCTCAGTAAGCTGATAGCCTGCGTTAGTGTCAGACAGATTCACTATTAATAATCTGAGTTCAGGACAAAAAAACATACGTATCAGAGAGGGGATAGGTACTGTTGGTGAATTAGTATTAGTGGCATACCTGTGTTTTGCTAATGTTGATTACATACGACTCAACGTCATCAAGGTTCACGTTCAACTCAATCACCAAGGAGATTGCTGAAGACGAGTTTGCAGCTGTGATGCTGTGATGCTGTGATGGTAAGATCTTCTGAGATCATGTATGTTGCCCATCTCTTCACAAGGCCACTGCTATTATGAGGTGTCGATTCAGAATCAGAACTGACATCATCGCAGTCATAGTCTAACTCACTGAAACTACTACTTTCGTAAGAGACACCAAGCAAAGATTTCTGGAAACTATATTCCTGAGGAAGTATACATGTGTTAACTCTATACGCACGAACTAGCTCTTCATGCTTCTACAAAAGTTGTCAACGCATCCCAGTTCGATATTGCTTCCAGTTAAATCCCAGACAGACTCCAAAGTGACAACCAGGAAACTAAAAAGTAAATCCACAAACTCATGTCTGCTTTCAGCATAAAGAACCTTCATGTCCTGCTTCCTAACAAATACAGTGACTGACACAAGTTCAACTGGTTCAACTTCCCCTCCATCTTGCAAGGAAGTGAGAGTTGGCATGTCTGGCGAGTCGGCGACCTTGTCATACCACAAGAGCTATGTTTGTTCAAGAAGACATCAGTCAAAGGAGTTTCCGAACAGAACAAGCAATGGAGCAGAGATAGAACCTGGATTCAAAATTTCATAGATCAGAGAACACAGTCTATAGCAATATAGCATGTATATAGCTCATCCGGATACAAAAGCATACCCTTACAAGCTTCCGTCATGAAATCATCGATGCACAAATCAGAGACACTTTTGTAGAGATTGCTAAAACAGCCTATTTGAGACCATTTGACAGGTTAGCATGCTCTAAAGAGACAACATTTAAGAACCTATAACAGATTCTGAACACAAAGAAGAACATGTTTCAAGTTAAAATGAAAATACCATGGAATTTAGTAACCACTTTGGGAGTAAGATCATCTGGAGCTCACCAACATTTTTATAACCCAATCCTATTTGAAGTGTCTCCAAGGTGAGACCGATACAAGTTTACTCAACTAAATCCTACTTTCATATCATCAATAAGGATGAACAAGGTCTTATCGCTCACATATATTTCATTACCATGATGATTTTCAAACTCCACCTCCACCAATGCTCCACAACTACATTTTGAGGAGCCAAAGTTATTATAATACATGGGGAATGTAATCTTGTAAACTAAATATGGACCTATAAAAGCATGTGCTAACAAGCTTCCGTCATGAAATTTACGACATGCATACGGTAATAGCTTGATTCTGCCAATATTTTTAAATGCTAACACTTAATATAACACAATCACATCGTGAAAGTATAAAATTAAGCAAGTGTTATTGATGAATACTAGTAAGCAATAGAAAAAGAGAACTATACGGTCTCAAAACGAACTAACTGAGCATGTAAATGCATATCTGTAAACATGTCTGATCTGAGAAGCAGCAAAATAAAAGCTTTTGAGAAGAAAATTTCACTTTTATGATCTGAAACTGAGTCAATGGTTACAAGAAACCAAAACATGTCTTCAAGATTAATCTTCCCAACAAAGTCATTGATGCCTTAAACTCTCTCCACTTTCGGCTTCTTAAGAAGTAAGTTCCCGAGAGCAGTGGTCAAGGGAGTACATGTCACCAATGAAGCTTTCAATAAACTGATAGCCTGCATTTCATCAACAGTCAAGAGAATTAACTGAAAAAAGAAGACAGAATTTTGGAATATACATGGTTCTTTAGTGAACATTTAGAAGAGAGTTTAAGTAAAAACAGACCTCTGCTTCACTGATGCTAATTACTTGTTCTTCAATATCATCCAAGTCCGTGTCCAACTTCCTCAGTAAACGAACTGTTGAGGACGAGTTTGCAGCTATAATATTTAGGTCATTTGAGATCAGGAATGTCATTCCTCTCTTCAAAAACCCACTATTTTGTGGTACCGTGGGTTTAACGCAACCAGATTTTGGATCCATTGCACTCAATAGATAGCATTGAGAACCTTTTCTCAATTTTAACTGTTTAGAACACTTGATGTAACAGACATCAAGCAGTGGTCGCTGGCAACCATAATACCAAGGAAGCATAGGTTTAGAAGTGAGTACATGAGCCCTTTTGGTAAAGCTCAAACTCTGAAAGGTTTGGTACAAGTTCCCAATGCATCCTAGCATGACTCTGGTTCCACATAATTCCCAAACATACTCCAAAGGGACAACAAGGAAAGTGAAAATAAGATCAACAAAGTCTTCATTACTCTCAGCATATAAACCTTCTTATCTTGCTTTCTGACAAATACACTTACAGACAGTACTTCATTCGATTCAGAAGTACCTACGATTTTCCCTTGCGCAGCTAGACTTGGCATGTTAGGCGTCCTTGTGATGACACTTAAGCTCTGTCTTCTCAAGAAAACATCAGTCAAGGGAGTGTCTGAAGAGAATAAGCATTCCAGCAAAGCTAGTACCTGGATGTATTTTGCACCAAAAGAAAGAGAATGTAAAGTCTATTTACAGGATAATGAACTAGCAAATTCCATGAGAATATGTAGTTTACCTCTTCGGTATTAACATTTACAACCATCTCCTGAAGATTGTCAACATACGCATAACCTAATTCTCTAAGTGTCCTCATGGTGACACCTACAGAATTTAATCGCACTTTCATATCGTCGCTAATGATGAAGGAGGTATTGCTACTTACAAATATTTCATCATGATCATCTTCTAAGCTTTGAGCTAGTACACACTCTGTCCTCATCAGTGCTCCACAGCTGCATCTTGAGGAACAAAAGTTATTGTATACCTTAGAACATGTAAGCTTATCTCCTGCTTTCGGGCACATATAGTACTTGAGGACGTCGGTGTCATCAATGTTAATCTTAAGTCTTCTGCATTTCTTCTCCTTTAAACTCCTCGGCCGCAAAAGCATTTGCTTACAAGCTTCAGTTGAGAAGTTACTGATGTCCATTTCAAGAACACTGTTGTAGAGATTGTTGAAGGACTTCAAGGAACCTATGACTCCACCTTGAGACAACTGGCTCTGCCTATGCTTCTCCACCAATCTTACAATGGTGCCCATTGGCAGTGTCAGTAAGCTAAAGAGTACATCGACGAAATCCTTACAAGCCTCTGCCAAGACAACCTTGTTCCTCTTTTTGTTGACGAGAAGTCTCAGGGTAAGCCTTGATTTCTCTGAATTTTCAGCTTGGCTCAAAGTATGCCTTGGTTTCTCTGAACTTTCAACTCCACCCATTTGAAGATCACAAAGGAAAAAGTGAGAAAAACTAAAGAGTTTCTAACATTTGACATTCTTAAGGGCGTATAATAACAACTCGAGCACAAGAACCCAAGAGCTATCTATATATAACCCTTTTGAGCTTCCTGATGACTCTGCATGGTCATCTCTCACACTTGTATTGATAAAGAGAGATGAACATGTGTCTCATTTTTTTGAGTTTTCAAGGTTACAGTTTTCAAAAAACAAAGATTTGGATTTTAATACTGTCATTGATAAAGAGAGACGAGACCTTTGACCTTCCCAATGCTTGCTTCATGGCCATGCATGAAGCCCTCCTCGGTAATCTCATAGATCTAGTTTGGGGTGTTTTACTACTGACCAAGGACTCCGAGTCCATTATATGGATGTATAGATTCGATGAAGCTCTTTATGGGAAATAAACTCCAAGACCATTATGTGGAAGCAGAGCTCGTTGAGTGAAGAGTGAAGACTGAGACGGTCGGAGAATAGAAAAATGGGTCGGAGTAAGAGTGACAGGCCCATGTACATAGTCTATATGACTATATCGAAAAGCCCACATTCAGCTCAACAGTATTACTTCTTTTCTCCTTGCTCCCCACTTTTTTTTTTAAAAACCTTTTTATTAGAAATAATTGAATTATATATCTTACACACATGCTTTACATACAAAATTATGTATTTCAAGTTTTCAACAACTTCTCGTCTAAACCATTCAATATTCTAACTGTATCGTTTTATTTCACTTACCTAAATAATGGCATGTTACACATTTTATTTATACATGAGTTGGTTAAAATGTCCTAACAATTGTACATTTGGGGATAGAAAAATTTAGTTGGTTAATTATGGTTCAGTAACTCTTATAATAAAATTTAACCGGAACGAGAAGGACAATAATGCCACCCTTTTAACAACGACATTTCTCCGTACCTAAACATTGACAATTCACCGACTATGGCATAATGAATATAATATAAGGACCCTACACTTTATCTTACATAATAAAATGGCTACACTTTGTAAATGAATAATATAAGTATACATACACAAATATTTGGAGAAACTGTTTTACTGGTAATTACCATTATTACACGATAAAGATGCTTATTGTTACCTTGATTGACCCATGGAATTACAGTTTACAGAAACTGTTTTTGTTCTTTCTTTATCATTTTGGGCTTTAGCTAAGGACTTTACATGATAATTGAGTTGCCATTGTTAGCTTCGTATAGTGAACAAAAGGACAGGTTACAAAATTGTTCTCACATAAAACTCTTTTTCGGACATCTTACCTTTTTTTTGTTATGTTCTTTTCTTCATTCTATTTTCTTTTGTTTTGAGAGATCTTGACCCCCTTTGATTATCTTCTTTTTGGAACTGGAACGTACACGGTACACGTATTGATGTTTGTTGGTGGAAATTGGAGTTGCGTGTTAAACAAAAAGGAAGCATATAAAGCATCTTGTTTTTTGGGGGAACTAATATTGCGCTTGTAAATAGTAATTTGACAAGCACTTTTTATCAAAACTAATTATGTAATCAAATATTATACTGTTGAAGAAAAATCAAATATTATACCAAAACATAATTTATAATTTGTTAATACCCAAAATTAAATATATTTGTATTTAAATGCTCATATTATATTGACAAAAAATTGATGTTGTTCGAGAGGTTTTTTTTTCTGGCCGTGTTGGGGTGTTCATTTTTGTTGATATCCATCTTCCAAAGTCTTCTAAAATAGATCTTGAACGAGGGTCTCTTATCATGTATTCATTAAATATGGTGAGTTAATGGGGTCTAAGGAAGGAAAAGAGAAGGATTAACTCTGAAAAACTCTCTGATGCTTAAGTCAAAACATCATTCAACTGAGAGCGTGTGTTTCAGGTGGTAAGTGTGCTTATTCTGCCCGGTGATCGGAATAAAATTTTGTTGAAAAATGTATTTAGTCTATCCGGGCGAGAATATAAGTGAGGTTGGAACTCTCGTGCTCCTTGGCCGGACGGTTTAAGATATCATATATGAGGTCAGGTCTTTTACATCTCTCTCTCTCTTTCTCTTTCTCGTCCTTTCAACATGCGTGAGAGGTCTACTTCCGCTAACCGTATTCACTTACGATCTAGACCGGTCGCTTACATACATAGAGTAGGTATGTTTCCGGCCGGGCCAGAGGCTCCTTGAGAACTGTTTGACTACGCGGGTGCTCGAGAAAATGGGTTACAGACTCATGCGGCAACTCAATAACTGATACAAACTTGGTCCCAACAGCTCTAATTATTATTCAATTTACAAATTAAAAATATTTTAAATAATGATGTTTCAATTATGAGTATATACTGTAATCACGATAAATATTATTTTATTCATGTATATTTAAAATTTTTATTTTGACCTCTTAAATTTTTTAATATATATATTAAAAATTTTAAATGTAAAAATCATTTACATGATATTAGATTATATTGCATTATATCACATCTGTACTATTAAAACAGAAAACATTATAGAAAAAACTTTTTGTACCGTGTTATATTACGATTTTTGTCATTGATCCTATTTGATTTTTTAAGAGTCTCATTAAGGGCAAAATTGTCATTTGCAAATGTGAACAAATATGCAAGATATTGAAAAATACAAGTGATATTAAAAAAAAATTTATCAATAAATGTACCTAATTTCAAAACCAAGAATATATTCATAAATTTAATTTTTGGAATCTAGATACTAACCATATATACGATCAAAATCTTTCAATAAAGATATTCTCTTGATTTCAAATCTTAAAATATATAATAAATCTAAAAATCTTAACAAAAAATAGTAACTACAATTAATCCATTTAAACACATCTTAAAAAAAAAAAAAATATATATATATATATATTGTAATTAACATTAATTAACAAAATTATCAATTAATATTAATATATTGTAATAAATTAATGATTTAATTTTGATATTCTAAATTTATAAATATAAATTATTAAAAGATTATAAAATATATAATAACAAATTCCGTCCTTAGGACGGGCCAGAATCTAGTTTATATGTTAAAATGCAATATAATCTAATGTTATGTACATTATTTTCATCTTTTTTTACTGTATCCATTTTTTTTCCTGGGTTACATTTTCTATTTTGTTTCTTTTCACGAAGTCTTTGTTTTCATACTACCTCAATTGATTTATTTTTTCTTGAATCATAATCTCTAACATAACGAAATCTTTATTTTTGTATTTTCCATGTTTCCTTTACTGTTTTCATTTTTCTCCAGAGTTGCATTCTCTGACCACGTACAACTCCTGAAGATTCTTGTTTCCATGCTTCATTTACTACATCCATTTATCTTTCGAGTCACATTTTATGAGCATGTGGATCCCGGCCCATAGGTCTTTTTTGTTTCTATGCTTCTTTGACTGCATCTGTTTTTCTCTAGAGTTGCATTCTTTTATCATATGCACCCTTTCGTAATCTTTATTAAAAGACGTCACACATCATACACTCATGTCTATGCCTCACCTAATCAGACGGACGAGAGCATGCAAAGGCTGAAATAGGGAGGACCCATCTTTCTGCACCGTCAGAAATGCCGTGAATACATGCACGAAAAAGGTCCACCATGCCTTTATTCGACCTCCTATCCACACTCAAAACGCATTTGATCTCTAATTAAATCATTCAAAATCTCAACCCTATTTGATAAATGAATCACTCATTCCATATAATTAATTTTCAATCTGCACCTAAACACTGCAGATATCATTGTTCGTTTAGCATGAAATCTTCACTTTTCAACAGTTCGTTTTTATTTGTTAAGATGAACACGTTAAATATTTGCTTACTCTTTCGCTAATGCATATGGTTAATCAAGAACCTAAAAAAGCATATACACATATCTTTTTTTTATAAAGTGAGTGTCAATATATTTTGCGAAAAAGTAGTTATATACGACAAGACCAACAATTGAATACATGCCAAGTTTCTATATATTTATAGATATAATCAGTGTTCTAAAATATGCTATGCGTTGGCCAGATGATCGGCTATTGTAGTTTTAAGACGTATATTATATACGGGCATTTATGCAAGGTATATATGGAGAATATTTAAAATATATATATATATATATATATATATATATATATATATATATTGTCCTACATAACTTTATATTGATTTATTAAATTAAATTTGCATTTATAAATTTATAACTAATATGATTTAGAGTAATACCCTAAAATGTATTGTTTTCAAGTTTATTTGACTAAAATGTTTTTAATTGGAAAAATAGACAAAAATGTTTCACTAAAGAGGATAAAATACTATTTACCGCTCCTTCCCATATGTAATTAAAAAATAAAATTCAAATTCAAAAAATAAATTAATACTAAATTCGAAATATTTTTTTTTCAAATTTTCTTTTTTTTTCAAAATTTTTTTTTCGAAAATATTTTTTTTTCCAAATTTTTTTTTTTTTCAAATTTTTTTTTTTCAAATTTTTTTTTCCTAATTTAGGAAGTGTATAATAATTTTTAATAATAATTTGCATATTTTTAGGAAAGGGTTACTAAATTTTAATAAATATTTAAAAATAAAAAACATAAAAATATGTTCTTAAAATTTTAGGAAGTGTATTCTAATATTTATGAATGTTTTACATATTTTTAGGAAATGGTTCAAAAAACGGTTTTTAAAAAAAAAAAAAAATCTTAAAATATTTAGGAATAGTTTGCATCTTTTTAAGAAAATGTTCATAGAACTTAAACAAAATTTTTAAAAAAAAGTTTAACATATATAAAACTATGTTCATAAAATTTTAGAAATGATATATTGATATTTAGAAATGATTTATATAGCTTTAGTAAATGGTTCCTAAAAATTTAATAAACATTTAAAAATAGATTTAACATACCTAAAAGTATGTTCTCTAATTTTTTAAAATGTATAGTAATATTTATATTTCTTTTACATATTTTTAGGAAAGTGTTTTTAATACTTTAATACATGAAAATATGTTATTGAAATTTTAGAATGGGTATACTAATATATAGGAATAGTTTACACACTTTTAGAAAAGAGTTCCTAAGACTTTAATAAATATATAAAATAGGTTTAACATCTAGAAAATCATTTTAATTTTTTAAACTTTTTTTAAAATGATATATTAATTATATATGAAATGTTTGGAAAATTAATAATGTTCTTAAAACGGTAGAAAATGTATAATAATTTTTAGAAATTGTTTACATATGTTTAATAAAGGGTACGTAAAACAGTTTTCTAAACAGTTTTTGACAAAAAAAAAATTTTGAAAAAAAAATATTTTCGAAAAAAAAATTTTGAAAAAAAAAAAAATCGAAATTGAATTTTCTAATAAAAAATGATATTGAATAATAATTTAGATATATAAAAGAGGGATAAAATAGTCAATTGTCTTGTTTAATGAAACATTATGGTCATTTTTCCCTTCCTAGTTTATTTTGGTCACATAAACATAAAAATGTATTATTTTAGAGATTTGCCCTATGATTTATGATTTTAAAAATTAGAATTAGTAAAAATAAAAATATGTATATATATACACTAAAAATAAAGTATTTTATATATATTTTATCACTATTATATATAAGATGTTATATAATTAAATTTTATATGTTTTGAAAAGAAAACATAAAATAACAGAAAAAATAAAATATTTCGAGTAGAAAATATATAATTATGAAAAAGAGTCTCTTTTCCAAAACCATAAAAACAAAAATGAAACTCAAATAGTAAAATATTAAATAATGTTGCAGATTTTTATATATGATTTTTACTTTATAAATCACACAAATGGTATATATATAGCATATAAATTGTATATACAGTCATACAAACTGTATATACAGTCATACAAACTGTATATACGCTGCATAATTGACTATATTATTTAAAAATTTTTTTACTGTATATAATAAAAATGGTACAATTCTTCCCCATAATAGGTGCAGTATATACTGCCTATACGTATTTTTAAACACTGGAACTGGATATAACATATCTAATTGATAGCTAATTACAAAATAGATGAGAATGTGTGATACTGAACAAATTATTTATATTTAATACATAACAAAACTTTAGTTATACTAATTACCGACAATTCCGGCTTTTATGGAAACTTTCGCATCTTTCAAATAAATTATTTTCGAAATTTAGACTAAACAAATAGTATCTAATACATCATATTCACTATAATTGAACTTACTGTATCTGGTGTGGTCACATCTGTCGTATGTTGAATATAATGAGCTGTGAGAAGATATCTCACAATGCGTTTCTGCATATCAAATCATTTGGAAAAATCTATATAAAATTATAAAGTCATACATTTAAAACCTATTCTCCTAACAGATTGCCGACAAATTAAATCCTTTTTTTCTTTTCAGCAAAGCCTATTCCAATTGTAATTATTATATACTATCATAATTACAATTTTTTCACTTCAAAAAAACCAAATTCTTTTGTTATTTAACAACTTAATCCTCTATGCCGACAGAATTTTTTAAGAAGATACTAATATTTCCGCAAATTTGGTTAAATACAACATATATATCTGAAATGACACCGAGTACCAGAAAAAAAAAAGTGTCGACAAAAAAGAATAGAGTTCCCAAAAAGGCAAGAATTATAAATATTGAATATATATATATATACTACTGTATGCACCAATCATACTAATCATTCTCTTGTCTTGCAGTCCAGAAGAGAGAGGAGAGAGATAGAAAAAGAGAATGTTGTGTATGTGTGTCTCTCCATTAAAGAGACAATAGGTTAGTATTTTTGCAGCTCCGTTTTACTGTAAAGCAGACCCCTTTGTATATATTTTTTTCTGGGTAAGTGTGTATGATCCTTTTTCTCTTTGATGTTTCATTCTCATATCGATTTTTTTTTTTTTTTCTTTGAGTCGCTGTTGCTTGCACCCAACTCGAGTTTTCCTCTCATATTGAGTTCCTTGGGAAAAGAAAAGAAAAAACTGTTTTTTTTTTTTTTTGGAATCTGTTGTTACCTCATTTTCTATGAAAAGCTTTTTTACCTTACTTTCAAGTAATAGTTTTTTTATTACCTTGTGTGTGTATATAAGTGTGGTAAGCTTAAGATGAAGATTTGTTTCCTTTGTTGTCTCTATTGATGAAGAATCTGACTCTGTGCACTTTTCTGAAGTCTGCAATTTCCAATTTGTACAAACACAATCCTGTTGAACTATGTTCTGATCCTAATTTTGTCATTTGTTTTTTTTTGTTAAGACTGTTTTTTTCCCTTTTCTCCCAATTCTTTGATTGTGCTTTGCTAATGATGATTAAATTTTGATTAACTGATTTCTTGTTTATGCATCCACAAAAGGTTTCTCCTGTTTGCTGTTGTTCCTGAGCAATCTATTTGTGCTAAAAAATATGGAAACTGTGTATGAAGCTTACTCATGTTTGTCTCTTTGAAGATAATTTTGGGTTTTGTCTCAATGAAGATTGCACTTTTTTCTCCAGGAAGATCCTGCATACAAGAACCAAAGTGATATTCACCTATTTGGTACAAATCCAAAGTGCAAAGGTTTGTTTTCATTACGATATAACAAATTAAATCTAATGTAACTTTCTTGGAAATATTGAGTTGCTTATAAGGTCACATTGTTTCAGTTTTGTAGAACTCATAGTTTCTAGAGTACTAGTGGTCGGATCAAAGGGATGAAGCAGTTGACTTTGGCGCCGAGTCCTTTATCTTGCACTTGCTCACTTGAGTAACGACCGAACCTGTTCTTTTCTGCTTCTTTCAGCCGCTGTAATGGCCGATCCGTTGCAGTCAGAACCCAGGCGGTTGTACTCTTGGTGGTGGGATAGTCACATTCCTAAAAACTCAAAGTGGATTCAGGACAATCTTGCAGGTATGTATCCTCTCTATCTTTCTTTGACTTGTCCTTTGTGTCCTTTTATGAATCTTGAAAGTTGTGTGATTCTACTACTCTTGATTAGTTTGTGTTCAAGTAGATTTTGTTTCTTTTGTGTTGAGACAGATATGGATTCCAAAGTGAAGACAATGATAAAGCTCATCGAAGCAGACGCAGATTCGTTTGCAAGAAGAGCAGAAATGTATTACAAGAAACGTCCAGAGCTTATGAAACTGGTTGAAGAGCTATACAGAGCTTATCGTGCTTTAGCTGAGAGGTACGATCACACTACAGTGCAGCTTCGTCACGCGCATAAAACTATGGTTGAAGCGTTTCCTAACCAGGTTCCTTTCGACATGGTTGAGGATTCTGCGTCATCTTCTTCTGAGCCTCATACAAAAGACCTGCAAAAAGATGGTGCGACAAGTAAAAGGAGTTTGAGTCAGCTGAACGAATTATACAGAACTTCTGATGCTCACGAAGTAGATAGTGAAGTTGAAGGCTTGAAGAGAACATTGCTTGAGCTTCAGACTGAAAAGGAGGCTTTGAATCTCCGATATCAGCTAAGCTTGGACAAACTATCCAGATCCGAAAAGGAACTCAGCGATGCTCAAAAGGATGTTAGAGGGTTTGATGAACGTGCTTGCAAGGCTGATATTGAGATTAAAGTACTCAAGGAATCTCTTGCAAAGCTAGAGGTCGAGAGGGACACAGGGCTTCTTCAGTATAGTCAATCCATGGAGAGAATATCGGATTTGGAAGCATCCGTTTCTTATGAGCAAGAACAGGCCAAGTGTCTCACTGACCGAACATCTAAAGCAGAAGGAGAAGCTAGTAGTCTCAAGCAAGAGCTTTCAAGATTGCAGTCTGAGAAAGAGGCTGGCTTGGTACGATACAATAAATGCCTTCAGTTGATATCTGCTTTAGAGAAGAGAATTAGAGATGCTGAGGAGAGTGTGGAAATGTTCAAGGACAAATCTGAGCAAGCAGAATGTGAAATCAAAGCTCTGAAACAAGAACTACTGAAGTTGAATGAAGTGAAGGAAGACTTGAGTGTTCGATATGGGAAGTGTTTGGAGACGATATCGAATCTAGAGAGAGAGGTTTCTCATGCTCAAGACAATGCCAAAAGACTGAGCAGTGAAGTTCTTGCTGGAGCTGCAAAGGTAAAGACTGTGGAGGAACAGTGTGCTCTTTTGGAGAGCTTCAATCAAAATCTGAAGGTAGAAGCAGACAATCTAGCGAACAAAATGTCAGCTAAAGATCAAGAACTTGTCCACAAGCAAAACGAGATTGAAAAGCTTCAAGCTCTAATGCAAGAACAACACTTGAGATTTTCTGAACTTGAAGCTCGCCTTCGAAATTTGGAGAGTTTGCATTCTCAATCCCAAGAGGAACACAAAGTTCTCACCGTGGAACTCCAAAGCAAGATTCAAATGCTGAGAGAATTGGAGATGCGCAATCATAAGTTGGAAGGTGACACTAGCGAATCAAATGACTCTTCCATGATTACATTGCAGATGCAGCAAAAAGAGATCTCTTGCTTGAAGAGGATGAAAGAAAAGCTTGAGGAAGAAGTTGCAAAACAGATGAACCAGAGCAGTGCGCTTCGAGTAGAGTTCCACCGTGTGAAGGGTTATATCGACAACTTGAATATGAGATACCAACAATTAATTGAACAAGTGAGACTTACAGGTTTGAATCCAGAATCCTTTGTTTACTCAGCGAAGAAACTACAAGACGAGAATTCGAAGCTTCTCCAGTTATGCACCAAACAGAGAGATGATAAAGATGCTCTTACAGGAAAGCTGTGTGAAATGGATAACACTATAAGGAGGAATGCTAATTTGGAGAAGCTGCTTTTGGAATCAAACACCAAACTAAACCGTTTCAAAGAGAAAGCAGAGGATCTGCAAGAAAGATGTGACTCTTTACGAGGAGAGAAATCTGAGCTTGCTGCAGAGAGAGCTAACTTGTTCTCTCAGTTGCAAACCATGACTGTGAATATGCAGAAGCTCTTGGAAAATAACTCTTTCTTGGAGAGATCTCTTTCTGGTGCAAACATTGAGCTTGAGAGTTTAAGAGATAAGTCAAAGTGCTTTGAAGAATTCTTCACGTTGCTCAAGAATGATAAGTCTGAGCTAATGAAGGAGAAAGAATATCTCGTCTCGCAATTGGATAAGGTTGAGGAGAAGCTAGGAGTCTTGGAGAAGAAGTTTACAGAGCTAGAAGTAAAATACGCCGATTTACAAAGCGAGAAGAAGCTCAAAAGCCTTCAAGTAGAAGAGTTACAAGTCTCACTTGCCACTGAGAAGCAGGAGCATGCTGATTACAAACGATCTACCGAGAGCAGATTAGAAGATCTTCAGAAGAACGTGAGCTTTCTTCGAGAAGAGTGTCGCTCAAGGAAAAGAGAGTATGAGGAAGAGCTTGACAGAGTTGTAAACAAACAAGTCGAGATCTTCATCTTGCAAAAGCTTATAGAAGAGTTGGAGCAGAAGAATTTCTCTCTCCTGATTGAGTGTCAGAAGTATGTAGAAGCATCGGAACTTTCAGAGAAACTCATTTCTGAACTAGAAAGTGAGAATCTTGAGCAGCAGATGGAAGCAGAGATTTTTTTAGATGAGATTAATAGTTTGAGGGGAGCAATATATCAAGTGGTAAAGGCACTTCAAGTTGAAGCAGATTGTAAGACGTCACAACAGAAGATTACGAAAGAACAAACTTCACGTGTTTTGGGAGAGATTAATGGCCTAAAGTGTTCACTTTCAAGCGCTGAATATGAGATGCAGAGACTTGTGATTGAGAACTCAGTGCTCTTATCTCTACTTGGACAATATCATTCAGATGGTTTGATCTTGGAATCGGAGAAGAACATGCTGGAAAAGGACAAGCAAGAGTTATTGGAGTCGAACCGGTCGTTGAAATCAAAACTGATCAAAAGAGAGCAGCAGGAACAAGAGCTGAGATCTGAACTACAAGCGGAGCATTCAAAGTTTGAGAGCTTGAATGAGTCATACATGGTTTTGCAAAAAGATTATTCCTCTACACTCAACGAAAACAAAACTCTGCTTTCGAAACTGTCACAACTTAAAGATGGAATGTGTATAGTTGAGGAAGAAAACGATGCAATTCTTCAGGAAGCTGTTGCTTTGAGTAACACGTGTGTGGTGTACAGGTCTTTTTGCACTGAAATGGCTGAGGAGGTCGAAGCTTCTGTTGAAACTGCGAGCAGTTTGCGAGAAAGCAATACGGGTCTCAAGAACATGGTTCAGACACTGAAGGAGAAGTTAAAAGGTAAAGAGGAAGAAAGTCAAGGGCTTAACAAGAAACTGGAGAAGTTACAGGAAGGCCTTGAAGAAGATAACTTCTTAAATAGAATCCTGGAAAATCAGGTTTTTGATGTAGACGAAATCTTGGAGCATAAGGAAATGGAGATCGTGGAGGCAGAGCAGATGCTCCAGGCTACACACAATGCAAATGAAGAACTGCACAAAGAAGTTGAGGAGTTGAGGAAAGACATTGAAGAATCAAGACAAATGAGGGGAAACTTAGAGAGGCAGATGTTTGAAATGTCAGATCTTGCTGGGAGGCAGGAGGAAGAGATCAGAAAACTTAACGCTATGAATGAGAAGTTGGAGTCAGAGATAGAGTTGTTACACAAAGAGATTCAACAACAAAAAATTCGAGAGGAGTTCCTGAGTTTGGAGCTGCAAGAGAAAAGCAATGAAGTTGGACTTTGGGATGCTGATGCAACATCTTTCTACTTTGATCTTCAGATCTCATCTATCCGTGAACTCTTTCTTGAGAAGAAAGTTGAAGAACTCACTGGAGTATGTGAAAATCTCAAAGACGAAGCTGTTGCAAAGACGACGAAGATAAAACAGATGAAAGAAAGATTTGGCTTTCTGGAGTCTCAAGTGACTGAGCTGAAGACTCAATTGTCAGCTTATGATCCTGCGATAGCATCTTTGACAAAAGATGTAAAATCTCTTGAGAAAAGTACTCAGGCTTTAA
Source organism: Iljinskaea planisiliqua (assembly GCA_900108845.1). NCBI lineage: Eukaryota > Viridiplantae > Streptophyta > Magnoliopsida > Brassicales > Brassicaceae > Iljinskaea > Iljinskaea planisiliqua. The sequence goes on along the minus strand of FNXX01000006.1, from coordinate 3,176,572 downwards.
CGAAATTTCCTGCACCAGCTTGTCAACAAAGAGAGGTAAACTTTCTAAGTCTTCCTTCTATTTCAAATGTTTAAACTCATCTTTCTCTCTGCCCCAGTCTTCATGCACTAAGCTCAACCATTTTTTCAGAAAGAAGCTGTGTGTCAAGAGCCTGAAGGAAGTGGAAGTATCACTACTCCACGAAATGAAATTGTGATTCACCAGGAAATGAAACCAAGTATTAATGCCAGGCTTTCAAGGCAAAGAACACGACGTGCCTCCCACAAGAGCAGAAACAGCAAGAAGATTGAAGAGATACAACTTGAGGACAAGGTCGCTGGTGAATCTAGACAGCCAAGATCGAGGCCTGAGATAAGGGAGGTGAAAAATGAGTTACTAATGAAAGACATTCCTCATGATGAAGTCTATGGCAGAAGCCAGGGAAGTAGTCTAGGTTCCAACGACCAGATGTTTGAGGTTTGGGATGAATCTGCTGAGTCAGATACCAGTATAAAGTTTCTCATCAACAGTAACGAACCAAAGAGGCCAAATCGCCTAAGCCGAAATCCCTCTATAGAATCTGAGAAAGATGTTGGAGTTGTTGACAAGCAAGAGTTATCTAGAAACATCGAAGACAAGGCAAAGATTATGGAGAGACTTTTGTCTGATTCAAGAAGACTGTTAAGTCTCCGGATTAGCCTAACAGATCTAAACAGCAAGCTGGAGATGAATGGGAAACAAGGCAGATTCAGCAACGCTGATTTTGTTGTAGTGAAGAGACAGTTGAAAGAAATAGAAGAAGCTGTCTTGCAGCTGACAAACACAAACGAGATTCTTTCAAAGGAGATTGAGGAGACCGGAGATTCCAGAGATATATACAGAAAGGTGGTTATGGAGAAATCAAGAAACGGGTCTGAGAAGATAGAGCAGCTGCAGAATAAAATTCAGAACATTGAGCAAAATATTCTGAAGCTTGAAGATGGAGCTAAAAGCAAACGACGTAGGGCAGTGATACTCTTGAGAGATATTATTCACAAGGACGAGAAAAGAACTGCAAGAAAGAAGAAAAATCGGTTTTGCGGGTGTATAAGATCGTCGTCTAAAGAAGAGTAGGATGGTTTATAAGGTAACAACATCTAGTCTTTCGTAGATTGTTATACAGATTCGTTCATTGAACTGATTCTAGACGTATTATATGGTATGATTTCTGAAATAATGGAGCGATTTGCCTAAGATATATTTTAAAATAAAGCTAGTTAAGTGGACAAAAGCTTCAAGAGAAGAAGCCTATATATTACAAGAAATGCTTGGTTTTGTTGTAAAGAACATGATGGATTGACATCTTTATTACACAACCACTAGACTACAGACGCTAAGTGTGCTAACTTACTACCAACTAGAAGTTGACTTCTATCATCATCTCTCACCTTTGATAAAGATTCAAAGAATTTTCATAGCTACACGGTGTAGCGTACAACACACGAAATGCTTTCAGTGTTGAGGAGTGAGAGAAGGAAACAACGGAATAGACTGCAGTATCAGTTTCCTCCCGCCACTTCTTCTCCCTAAGATTGACCCTGAGCTAGATGAGTCCAAATGAGGAGGAGAGACTCTCTTACCGTTGGGAGAGACAGCTTTGATGTTCTCTATAGGGGAGTGGCTAAGAATCTCAGGCATTTCTTCAGCTCTATCCTCTGTGACTGTCTCCAATGACTTCTCAGTTCGGGACTGAGTCAAATTAGTCTCCGGTTTTCTTAAATATTGACTGTTATATACCCCTGAGGAAGATCCACCTCTAAGTAGAGACTGTGGAGGAGGCATCATGTTCTTAGATGATGAGAAAGGTAGCTGAACCAGTTGTTGTCTGAAAAGAACAGAATTACAACTATTCAGGTGATATTGACTTCACAAGTCAATCAACAAAACACATTCAGAGTTTGAGATTCTACCTGTAAATTGACATTGGTGTCGTAGGTAGAGCAGAACTCTCCTCCTTCCTCATTAAATAAACCTCAGTGTTCTCTTGTTTTTTAGCAGTTCTGTTTTTCTCAGATGTCTCATTCTCCTCCTCTTGTTCGGCTTCCATGTCAACAATGGACGACCCTGAGGTTTTCTTTTAAGTAGAATCAGAAAGAGAACTTGTGATTATAAGCAAAGAAAACTCAGAAGCAGAGAAGCTAACCATCTTTGCGGCCGAATGCGTTCTTACATCCTTCACATCTACAGTTTATGGAACATCCCACACCACCCTTTAAAGAAACATCAGACCAACTTGTAAGAACAAGACCAATAGGAAGTTAACCAAAGAGATCCATCGGAAGTACATCGATGAAAAGAATAATAAAAACCTGAAAGCATTCACAGTATTTCTTCAGACAGTTTGATTTTTTGCAGTTGCAGCCACGTTTATGGCGTGCAGAAGCTGGAGTTTTGCTTGCATCATCCTGTTTGTCATTACAATTTTTATTATCCCTTCAAACAAGATAAATGGATTATGAAAAGAAAAAAAAAATGATGGGGAACAAGATCATACCCCGGTTTCTTGAACCGAATCGGAGCTCCTAATAACTTTAGGAGCAAATGCAAGTGGATTCCGAGATTCAATCTGTTTGCGAGTCGCCAAGACGGTATCTTCATGAATAGGCTTATTGAAGCAATCTATACATGAACATGGCTCTATGCAATAGACTCCAGCAGCAAAACATTCACAATAACTGCACATAAACATCAAGAGACTCAAAACACCAAACTTTTTGAAGAGTTTAAGATCAAAGAAGTGGAATTTTTAAGCTTACAGTTTCAAACACTTGGACTTTTTGCAGTTGCATCTCTTACATGACTCGCCTTCTCCTGCTTCCAACTTGAGCCTGTTGTTTACAATGCCAACAGTTACTAAAACAGAGAAAAAAAACATACGGAGTAGTTTTTCTCAGGACAACAAACTTGCCTCTTCTTCTTAGGGCTGCTTAAATGCAACTCTTCCAAGGTTGGTTCAACGGGAACATTTTGATCTGCATCTTCCCCTGTTTCAGTTTCTGTTTGGTCCAATGTTTCTTGCAGTGTAGAGCATGAGCCTTGTAAACCCACTTGATTATTCTCAGAACACGAGTAATCATGAGTGATATTGGCTTTAAAGTCCTTTGAGGACATTAAAATGGCATTTAGATGAAGACCGATACTCGGAACAATACATCTCGACGAGGATTCACAAGCCACAGTGTTATTCTCAGTCGACGTTTGCTTATTCCCTGGCATCTCAAAGTCCAAGCAGCGTCTTCTTATACCGCGGTGCAAGACCGAAGCCGTCTAGATACACACAAAACAAACACCAAGACGATGACAGTGAGGCAATGATAATCTATAAGATACTAATCAAGATACCATTCCTGAGTTTTTACCTCATATGGAATCGCATTAGAAGACTCAGGTTCAACTTTTGAATCAGGCTGCATTGTTGGCATCTCCGCAAGTGCTTGGGAGGTTGATGCTCTATTCATCATAACGCATCTAAAAGCCTCTGAGTCATTAGGTGAGCCGAAGATTAAGAGCTCAGAAGCATCTGCAATCAAACTTTCCCAATCCGGAGTTCCGTTTCTCCCTAAAACATTATCATACATCTTCTGCATCTCCACTCCTGCAGCATCCTCGGATGAAGAACCATTCTCACCTCTAGGAGGAGAAGCGTATGGAACAAGCGAAAGATCGGTGGTATCTCTACCACACGGTGAAGCAGCAACGGGATCATCAAGATTCGTGCTACTAACGTCATACTTGATGATTTGTTGCTGCTCCATTTCAGTTGAAGCTTCTTTTCCCATGGAAGCATCTATGTTGAAGTCTTTAGTAGCTTCTGCTTCTGCTGCAACTTCTTCATTAGAAGTACATGCGGGTCGAGATTCTTCCACAGGGTTGGTAGGATCGGAAGAAGAAGGGTTATGAGTTTTGAAGAATCTTGATTCTTTGTGAGAAGAAGTTAAGTGTGGTGAGGTGAAAACAGAGGGAGGGGAAGTGAAATTCAGAGTGCTAAAATGGTGAGGATTTTGGATGGATTTGACAGGTCTTATGGGAGACAAACTGTTTATGTAATTGAACACTGGAGAATCCTGCATTTTTCAGACAACAATAAAAGGGGGATTATTGAGAAAACTTTTGTGTTTAAATTAAGAAGATAAGAGCAAAGATTAGAGATTCCAATTAAGAATCTTAAGGAATTATAACCAAAAAAAAAAAAAGAATCTTCAAAGACAGTACAGACCAAAAGTACAGATTTTGTAGTGAATTGGGGATGTTTGATGATAATTGTGTTCTGTAAGTGCGAACAACTGAAACCGTAAAAGTAAAACAAATCTAAAAACCAGTTACATTGTGTTCTGTCTAAAATAAACTGCTTTGACTTCAAATAAAACCCAGAAAAAAATGTAAGAATTAAGAAACTTTTTTTTGTTAAAAAAATTAAGATTCCAATTAAAGAATCTTAAGAAATAGTACAGAAAAAGGTACCGGTTTTGTAGTGAATTGTGTTACGAAGCCTGAACACAACTGAAACCGCCAAAGTAAAACAAATCCAGTTACCATATTGTGTTGTGTCACTGAATTAACTGCTTTGACTTTTAATAAAAATCAGGAAAAAAAATCAAGTTAAATTAAAAAGACAACAGTCTCTGATTTTTTGTACAAGAATTGCTCCATTAAACATATGAAATCTGGAGAGGAAAAAAAATTCAGAGATGGGCACCAAACTTTGAGAATTGACCACCATAGAACACAAACAAAAAGTACTAAACATTGACCAAAAACAATAAATAAATGTAATAATAGAGAAATAAAAACCTCAAATCTGGATTTGGAAATTGGAGTTCCGATCTGGGTAATACTCTTCTGAGGCGTATCCATTTTGCAACACACACAAACAAGAAAAAAAAAAAAAAAACAATCAGAACCACACTCTCTGTCTCTCTTATCTCTGAAGAAAGAAGTTTCACACTTTCTCTTTCTCTCTCTATTTGTTAGTGGAAGATGAAGACGGAGAGAGATATTCAAACAAGAGCAGAAGCGGGAAATGAAGATATTGTCAGAAGCAGACCCACCACTATAGCAACTTTGTCTTTCCCGAACACCTGTCTCTCTTTCTCTGTATATGTATACACAAGTGTACGTATCTCTCTTTCACTCTGTGAATAGTGTGGATAATGAATCCTTGATACTTTGCTTTGTCTACAATCAAGTCAAGTAATATTACTCTCGATTCTTTCCTTTTAATAAAGTAACGGACACTAGTTTATATTTTTTTTGCTCTTTTCCTTTTATTTCTCTTTTTTATTTTGTTTTATTGGAAGAAAATATATTATTATTAAAAAATTTGCAGGAATTACAGTTCTATTCACTGCTTCTCTTTTGTTTGCATGCAAAGAGTGAAAGAGAAATATACTCTGTTTTGTTAAGTGGGTAATATAAATCCAATTTGTCACTAATAAATATTTGTTTTTTTTTTAATTTGGTCAACAATAATTTTTTAGTATATTTGTGAGAAATATAGATTTGGGATAACAATAGCCTGATTAATTAGTCAGTCACGCCTAACTTTTCTTCCTATATCATAATTTTGGGATTTGGTAAAAATAAGCTAATAATGTTGTTTTACCCGAAATTAATGCACTCTTATAATTAAGGGGTGGAATTCGTAAGATTTTTTTTGTTCTTTTTCTTTAAAGACTCACAGAGAATTGTTAAAAAGATTAATGAAAAGGAGCATATTATAAGGCTGAAACAGGGAGGATTACAAGAAAGCGGTAATGACTAATTATGACACTTATATTAGAAATTTATTGGTCAATTATTCAGAATAATATTAATTAATTGGGATCGAAACCAAAGTAGTATAACGTTTCGATAAAATCAAGTACAATATTACATAAATTTACGTCGGCCTTTTATTGTCATAAACATTCTTGTCCGAATCTATTTTTATAATATTTTCTCTATTACAAGTAATTATCTGTACACGCCACTAACAAGTAATTATGCATTTGTATGTATTTAAATAAAAAAATGCTATATGGCGTTTAATTAGTATCATAATTGTAACTTTTTCTTGTTGACCAAAACTGTCTTCCATGTGATCATTAGCTCATCAAAACACTCTCTAGTCTCTACTCAAATTTTATGTTATCGTTTACGACTACAATATCGATATTTATCTGTAAAATAGAAGTAAATAGTTGATATAAAACTGTAACAGGATTTAAGCAGTAAGAAAACAAATAATAAATCGCAGAATAGTTTAAAAAATGGTAAGGAAAATTAGTAAAACATATAAAGCGGTAAGATTTCATATATTTTTGACTGTGGTCCCGTTCTAGTTTACAGTATCACAAGTATCAACGGTTGGTAATAATAAAAAGCGATATACACTTTACCACAGTGATAAAGAGTTACTAATCACACCCAAAAATATTTACTGTGATCGAATGACTTAAAAATACAGGTCATTAAAATTACATAGAGCCGGGCTAAGGTAGTAAAATAAAATTTCTTGTTTCCACCAAAAGAAGATATGTTAATAAATACGAACCCTTTTATTTTTGATAGCCGAACATGCCTTCCCCGTGACGCCTTAAAGTTAAAGCCCTAAAAATTTAATATAAATTCGCCGGTGGGGTTACGTTTTGTAACTATGTGATTTTCTCCTGAATTTACATTTATATCCCTGTACTTATCCGGGAGCCATTTTCTTCACCTATGGGTAGTTTCGGAATTAACGAAAATGACAGCTAGGCGTTATGAGACATTGGGCGGGAAATTGGATTTAGAAGGAAAGAGGTTTTCCTGTACGCTGAGGTGTACCATTGTTATGGTGCACGCTTTTGAGGTTACGGGATCTGATGGATGTCGTTGTCTTGCTTGATGATGAACAATTTGACTTCGCAAGTTACGGTCTACGATCGTCCAAGTACGTGGACTTGTAACCTAAATCTTGTGTCTACCACATTCTCTGCTTAGGTGTAAGCGTAGCACGGTACACGACGTCGTATATGTTCGTATGGTTTGTTTCGATGATTATTGAATACTTTTGCTGTTTCATAAAAAAGCGTGTTTTCAACTTTTAACACATTTCACCCAAACTAAGAACTCTTTTAATTCTATAAATATATTTTTATTCAATACATCATTAATTAGATAATAATAATTTAAATTATAAAAAGTGAATTTTTGAAGATGGTAAAATAGAATTTTCATCTTAAAAATATACACTGAAAATATAAAACAATGCTTTTTCTAAGAAAAAAAAACTCAAAACGATATGTTTTGTGAAATGAAGAGGATATATATACATATATATATTTATAAATTACACATTTTGCTTGGTATCAGTGATATTATAGGTCAACAAATTTATTCATATTGTCTATATATCAGATTTTCAATTGAGGGACTAAAGTTCAGTCAGCTTAGCAAAGACCCGCACAACAAAGTTGTTCTTAGTGGAAGTTGAACTTAAGGAATAACAAATTTATATCTTGTCCCAAAACACTTATCACTAAATTATCATGCGTTTGGCAATATATGTTGTTTCTTATGCAAAATAATGGTTAACTCTTTTTTTAAATGAATAATATACGTTAGTTTCGGGAGGATTTATCGACTGTCCTTTCATTTTTTTTTTTTTTAAACACTCATTCATCAGTAGTTGTTAAAGATGTAAAGTCATATTCACATTCATAAAATTATGTGTTTGTTGGTTTGAAGACTTGAAGTGTGAACTAATTCGTATGTTTGTACGGTGCGGTGATGGCTTTGTTTAACAGAAAAATGTTGGTTAACCACATGCTTGCTTTGCAGTCTTGAGAACCAACTCATTATCAAACTTTTAAATTTTACATTGAGTTTGATTGGTGAACGAAAACAGAATAAATATTTGAATTGTTAACAAAAACAGTAATTTATAAGTTAGGAAATAATGCAAAATCGTAAGAAAAAACTGTTAGTATTATATTATGAATTCGATTAGTGAACAAAAACGAAACGGTTATATTAATTGTTAGCAGAAGCTGTAAGTTATTAGAGAATAAATTGTAAACAAAAGTAGTTAGTGTTATATTAAAATTGTTGCAACCGCTTTCTATTTGTATAATAATTTTGGTGATTGGTAACCATTATAATTTTTTTTTCTAACAATTTTTTTGTGTGTTACCAATCAAAATCTATAATTGTTTCAACCGTTTTTTATTTGTATAAAAAAATTTGTCTAACAATTTTGGTGATTAATAATTATTATGTTAATTTTTTTATTAACTTTATTTTATATTACCAATTATTTGTTAGATGAGAACTAATGGACGAGACTCAAAAACAAGGGACCGAAGTAGCCTACAAAAACATGATTGATTACAATTACCAAAAAGATGTGAAATGACAACATTTTTTTGTCAACTACTGAACTAAAATGTCAACATATATTTATAGCTGATCTCACTTGTAGTTATAATGAAAACAAAAATAAAAAGAAAAGATTCAGTTTCTAAATCTTCTAGAGTCAGATGTTGATTTTGTTAGTCGGATGTCACATATGAGATATTTTCTAAACCCAACTGATAAGTTAGGTAGGTTGAATCCAATATTTTAGATGTCAAACAATATGAAAACGAGTGCTATAAGTCTACGTATAGATCTCAACTATAAGTGGCCTGTGGCCAACCACTGGGTTAGCTTTTTTGACAATATTTTAAATGATATATATACATCGGTGACTAAAATTGTAATCCATGCACATTCCCGTAAATAAAAGATACAATTGGATGAAGAATCTGTTTAGTCAAATGATAGTGAAACTCATACTTGTTCCCATCTCTACAGTAAAAGTACTCGTTTACACATGCAGAGATGCAAATATACATGTTGCAAATTGCAAATCCATGTAGTGCATAAAGCGAGAAATTTGTTACGACAGAGAAAAAAACAACAACAATATATTCTTGAAGATAGCAAACATAATGTGTATAAAATTCAAAGAATTGTAACAAGATACGGACAGATTATTTGTATAGATAAAAATCTGCAAAGTAATACATATGAAGAGAGAAAAAGGCACATTCTTTGCATAAAGAAGCTGCATGCTAAAATCATAATGTCGACCAAACATGCTGCCTGCAAGATCACGTGCCTAGAGACGTATCACATGACCTAAAACATATAAAAACGATATTCTTCATTAAATATCTCATTCTAAGAAAAAAAACTTGTAAAAACCAAACCCAACACGTATATTGAGTCTTCAAATATATATATATATTAGTAGACAAACAGGTCTTTTAAAATTGGGATATTATAAAGTTGTTTGTTGAACTTTTAGTGAATGTCAGGTTGCTTGATACTGGAAAGCATTAGTCAGAGATTAGGAAAAACGACAAAACAAATTATGACTTACGTTTTAATCACTAAGTCAAGGTCCTCTCTAAATGTTTCTCACAATGACAATAAGAAAAGGCCAACGTGGTAAAATCATTATTTTCCTCATATATGTTTGTACTTTGTACGGTGAATCTTTTATTAATTTTCTTTTCATCCATCACCCCTTATATAATTTTCACTGTATAAATTTATGAATTTTATTGAAGATAATAATAATGTATGGGATAAAATTTCAGATCTCGTAATTTTTTTTTTTTTTTTTAATTGGGGTGACCGCTTTGGAAAATTTTGGATTTGTTAATTTTCGAGGAATTTGTAGATAAACAACTTGGCTTCATTATAGTAAATTCCAAAATCGAAATTCATAATAGTTAAGAGTAACTCTGATCAGTCAAACTATTCGAGAAAACTAATTCAGAAGTTGCGCGAGTCGAATTTAGCAAGCACAAAGGATATCATACGACAATGACATGGGGTCATATGACTTTTCAAAATTAACAAATTGGTATCTTTCTAAAAATTATATATCTGACGTTTATATTAGGATATAATTAGTAATTTTGCCAGAGTTTGAGGGTTTGGAAGCTAGACTCCTGAAATTCAGATAAGGAATTTTTGAGAAATCCAAAAAGAAAAAAAGAATGACGAACATATCTATTTCTCTAATTAAACATCTTTATATTAGAAAAATTAATAGAAAAATACGCGCTTAATCTTTTTAGTTATATATCCACATGTAGTTCTTGGATTTTTTCTTTTTTAATATCCAAAAAACATGTCCAACAATAACTCAGTCGAGATTGTTGAATTGTATTTGTACATATTTACGATTTAAATAAGTTAGTAACTAAAAGGAAAAAGTTGGTGAACAATATTATTCTATTTTTTTACTATTTATTATTTCTATCCTATTTTATATGATTTTTTTATTTGAAGTGTGGGAATTATAAATTAAAAATGTTATTATAATTTATATACAAATATTATTTAATATTTAACTAAAGTATTTAAACCAATTAAAAATTTCTGTACAATATTAATAGATATAACATATTATAATTTATATAAAACTATTATTTAATATTTAACTAAAAATATTTAAACCAATATTAAAAAATACTGTAAAATATTAATAGTTATAACATATTAAATAACAATATCTATGCATAAAATTTATGAAAAATCAAATCAAATGAAATGAAGAAAAACTTTTTAAACAATTTCATAATTGAGACTAATATTTTTTTTTTGTGCATTACTCTTAGATTTATATATGTGAATAATTGTAATTGATCTCTTGGGCTGACCTTGGACTTTGCAAATTTTCTTTCTTTCTTTAAGTACACAAAAGTTGGTATGCATATCTTTTGACTTATGGACTCATGAATCAAGGTGAAATTCAACTTTTCCTTCGTTCATATCAATATATTAGTTTCAGTTTAATGAAGCGGAGCCACGCCGGTATATATAATATTCAGTCTTTTTTGTTTTAATTCTCCTGTGTCCGGCTCCATGATGAAATAACAAACCATGTTATAAAGAGGGATATATCCATTCGAGCTTTTCCGATGATAATATATATTTTCTAATAACTAGTGTCTAAGCTACAAATGTTATATATGAGTTTATTCAAAATCGGATACGTTATTATTTTTTAGCTAGGCCTTATAATACATTCTACGTACATGGTGTTAAAATATAAGTAATCACTTTTTGGAGTCAAGTGGAGATTTGATTAAGTAAAACAATTATTTATGAAGATAATTATTGGTATAGATGAATGACGTGGGTCAGAATTTTTTTTTGTAAGTTAGAGCGGGAATATAAAGAGAGAGCTTTATAGTTGTTATGTTTTTTAGAGAGTACATATGTAAATTGATGAATGGAAGCTTGCAATGCTTTAGCCAAAAAACGGAGAAACTAATAATTTGTTGTCTTTTAAATGTTGTTGAGCCAACGATAGGTTTAATTAGGTGTAAGATTTTGAATATAACCGATTTTCTGAACCGAATTAAATCGATATGATTCAGTTAAAAACATTAAATCGATTGATAACAAATTAAATATTATTCGGTTTTTGGTTATTTTCGTTTGGTTTAGTAAAATCGAACGATTAATCAAAAATTTTTATAAAAGAAAATTAGCTAAAGATGCAAGTTGAATCTCTAAATTTAAATAGTAAATACCAAAGTGGTTATTAACTGCTGTCATATTTTCTACTTTGATTTTTGTTATCTATTTTGTTCTACCTTTCCCTTCAATCTCTTTCTTATTCATTTCTTCTATCCTGAAACTCATTTTATTCAACCCTCTAAACCTAAAAAACATGACTTCACCAACATAAAATAAATGTGTTCAATAACTCACGCTTGAGCCACCCTTGTCTTCATCATCCCAATTGAGTATTTCCATTTGATTCTTTTTAATTTAAATCGGTCGAAAATTTAAAAATTATCTTAATCCAAATCGAATTATAATTTTGTTCGTTTTATTTTGGTGAAATTTCTCATATTCAAATAAATTGAAGAATCAAAATAACCAAACCGAATAACCCATATTAACACAACTTGGAGACCTAGATTTAATGGAGTAACATAATATGATAAGTTATTGAACTTTTAATAACACTGACTAGATTCTGACCGGTTCTATTTGTTATTATATATTTTTAATTTTTTAATAATTTATATTTGTAAATTTAGAAGATCAAAATTAAATCATTAATTTATTATAATATATTAATATTAATTGATAATTAATCTTAATTATAATTTTTTTTAAAATGCATAATCGAAAATATCATGAAATTTTTTTTTATTTAATTTTTGATAATTATTTAAGACGTATGTAAATGTATTAATTGTAGTTACAATTTTTTTGTTAAGATTTCTAGATTTATTATATATTTTAAGATTTGAAATCAAGAGAATATCTTCATTGAAAGATTTTGATCGTATATATGATTAATATTTAGATTCTGAAAATTAAATTTAAGAATATCTTTTTGGTTTTTGAAATTAGGTACTTTTACTGATATATTTGTTTTAATATCACTTGTATTTTTCAATATCTTGCATATTTGTTCACATTTGCAAATGACAATTTTACCCTTAATGAGACTCTTAAAATATCAAATAGGATCAATGGTAAAAATCGTAATATAACACGGTACATGGGGGAATTGAACCTTAATCCAAGAAAAGGAGCTGCAGTTAACCACTAGACTAAAGTAAATTTTTAAAATTTTAAAGCCAAAATTACTTATTAAATTGTAGGCCGGAAGCATGGGTTTCCTTGGCTCTACATATTATGTTAGTTACAATTACTAAAGTGATGAGACACAAAACGATAAATAATTATTTTTCTTGATTCTAGACGGACCCTAACAAATAAAATTTTATTTGTCTACTTTTTATTTCTTTATTTTATTTTCTTTTTTTATTATTTTTTATTGTCTCTATAAAATTATCTTTTAAGTCAAATTTGTATTTTTCTAAATTTTAGTGGAGTTATTAAATTATACGCTGGAAGCATGGTTTCCTTGGCTCTGCATATTATGTTAGTTACAATTACTAAAGTGATGAGACACAAAACAATAAATAATTATTTTTCTTGATCCTGGACAGACCCTAACAAATCAAATTCTGTTTGTCTACCTTTTATTTATTTATTTTATTTTCTTTTTTTTTTATTATTTTTTGTTGTCTCTATAAAATTATCTTTTAAGTCAAATTTGTATTTTTCTAAATTTTAGTGGAGTTTTATTCCTCTAAAAAAAATCATGAAGAAAATAGTTTTAATACAATACAATTATATACTAATTAAATTTTAATTGTTATTTTAAAAGAATTTGACTATTTATAAAAACACACATAACATAACACTAAAGTTTTTATGAATCTCATGTCTCTCATAGTTTCTCACATGAAATATTGTATCATTCTCTTTCACACCTTTTTTTCATGGTGAAATGCCATGTTAAAAATTCTAATTGAAATTACTATTTTCTGATAATTTTCTGCTATTAGTGTTTGTCACCTTAAAAAAAAGTTATTTATCAAAATTAGCACTTCATTATAAGCATCATTCACAGTAGTTAACTAGTGATATAAATATTGTGAATGACTTTTTCGCACTATTTTTGAAAAAAAAAATTAAAAAATTATAACAGTTTACAATATAATTTATTTTTAATATTTAGTTTCTCTAGTTTTGTAAAAATTAAAATCATAAATGTTAAACGTAATTTGAATTTGTTTTAATTTCAACCATCACATCTACTTTTTCTAATCATGCAAAGATTTTGGCTATCAATGAAATCAGTCGTGTGTATAATTAAAATATGTCATTCACCATATACAAAAGAAAGTGGTATATCTACAACAAAAAAAATTCTATCAGTTATGTATGAGAACAATGATGTAGATATCACACGACTAACAGACAGATATATATAAAAAAGGATAAGACAATGCATTCTACCAAAAAAATTTGTCATTTTTATAAGTTATAGAAAAATGACGACATTCAAGTTTTACAGATCCGTTCAAGTGAAAATTTGACAGATCTATTTACAAAGACGTTTCCAACTACTACTTTTAAGAAGTTAGTTCATCTTATTGGATTGTGTCGTTTTAAAGATTTTAAATGATGTCTTTACGAGGGAGAGTAATTCATGATGCATTTTTTTCATTAGATTTTCTTTAAATTTTAAACGAGACACCATTTTAAATGCATTACAAACCATTTAACATAATGAATATATAAGAAAGAGTATTATGAATGTTTATATATGAATATACATTATAAATCTATCTCTAAAAATACTTGTATCTATCTTAAATATTCTTTAAAACCATAATATGATATTTGGGAAGGAGTAAATCTTGTGAAATATAAGTTTAAAATATTCTAGAATATGATTATAAAAATGAACATCAATATAAATATTCACAGTATAAATGTGCATCATACTGAGATTTAATATTATTTATTAATATTTCAGTGTGTCGATATGATTTAAAAGTGGGTTTTTGTAATATGTATGTTCTATATATGCTTATGTAAAAAAAAAACGATAGATAGATCATAGATATATATGTATTTGATTATGTAAAAACAAAACGATAGATAGATCATAGATATATATGTATTTGATGAATTATCTTTTTGTTTATTTGTTTATTTGTTTGTTGATATATTTGAGATAAAAACAAATAAATAAGTCTCCTTAAAAACAGCCTGAAAGAAACAGCTTCTCATTCCGTCTTTTACTCTCTATCTCTCTCGTTCCTTAAGCCCTTTTCTGTTCTCTTGATTCTCTCTTTGAGATCTTCTCTGTTTTTCATCCACAGAACACCAAAAAGACAGAGATTTTCTTTGATAAATCTCTCCGTGTGATCCGAAACACACCATTGAAATTCCCATTTTTCTTCTTGAATTTTGAGAATTTTCCAATAATAGTATTGCGTGTCTCTTCCTTTTGTTTTCTCTGAATTTCTATATGTTCTAGTTGATGATACAGCTGACTTCTGGATTCGTTTTTTTTATTGATTGAGTTATCAGTTTATAGTTTAATTTTCCCTGGATCATTTGTATGCTTAGATAGGTCAAAAAGAAGTATTGGTTATTAGGGGTTACATTTTCTTATTGTGAGACTCGATCTATATTTCAATTGGAGAGAATACAAAAAATAAAGCATGTGCATGATCTTTGGTTTGGTGAAAAATATTTTCTTATAAAAATCATTGTTTATGATAACTTCTGCGTGGTTTCATCCAATTCATTAGTAATCTGAAGAAAAAGTTGATTTTGTGATAATGATGAAAAGATTCAAGCTTTGAGTCAGAATCTTTGTTAGTGGTGTGGTCTTTGTTAAAGTGTTTGATTTGAATTTAAGACATGGAGAAGAGATCAGGAGAAGAAGAAGGAGGAGGTGTTGAGAAGAAAGACAGGATCTTTCGAGCAGACAAGATCGATTTGAAGAGTTTAGATAAACAGCTTGAGAAACATCTGAGTAGGGTTTGGTCGAGGAACCTTGAGATAACTCAAAAAGCTAAGGAGGAAGAATGGGAGATTGATTTGGCTAAGTTAGAAACGAGGAATGTTATCGCTCGTGGTACTTATGGTACTGTCTATAAAGGCATCTATGATGGTCAAGATGTTGCAGGTAAATTGATAAAAAAAACATCAACTAATTTGATCTTTTGTCTCCACTAGAGATTGTAACTATGTCTGGTGCTTTGTTTGAGTAATGGCAGTGAAGGTGCTTGATTGGGAAGATGATGGCAATGAAAAAAACACAAACCGAACTTTGTTTCGTCAAGAGGTCACTGTTTGGCACAAACTCGACCACCCAAATGTTACAAAGGTTATTATAAATAAGTTTGTTCAGTTCACACGATTGAGGAAAGTTTATTGAAACCTTTCAATGGAACAGTTTGTTGGTGCGTCAATGGGAACAAGGAATCTTAAAATACCATCAGCTGATTCAGAAAACTCTTTGCCTCAGCGAGCTTGTTGTGTAGTTGTGGAATATGTTCCTGGTGGAACATTGAAACAGTACTTGATACGTAATAGACGCAAGAAACTCGCTTTTAAAGTCGTTATCAAAATCGCTCTCGATCTCTCCCGAGGGTATAATCTTCGTACACTAATATTCTTTAATTTTTTTTGTGAAGATACCCAAAAGGACTGTGTTTATCTTGTTGCAGGCTAAGCTATTTGCATTCAGAGAAGATTGTGCATCGTGATGTGAAAACAGAGAATATGCTTTTGGACGTTCATAGGAATTTGAAAATAGCTGATTTTGGAGTAGCGCGAGTGGAAGCTCTTAATCCAAAGGACATGACTGGAGAGACCGGTACACTTGGATACATGGCTCCTGAGGTAAGAACTAAACCCTATCTTTACGGTTTCTTTCTCTTTTTCCAAAACAAGAATCGAATAAATTAACCTAGGTTTAATTTCTTCATAAGGTTATCGATGGTAAGCCATACAATAGAAGGTGCGATGTTTACAGCTTTGGGATATGTTTATGGGAAATCTACTGCTGCGACATGCCTTATCCTGATCTTAGCTTTGTCGATGTTTCTTCCGCAGTGGTCTTACATGTAATCTTTGACCTAACAAAATCTTAGTTAGTTGCCTTGTTGCTTACGTTAAAGGTCAAAACTCTGAAGCTTGTTTTTATATATGTTTTTGGAACAGAATCTGAGACCGGAGATACCGAGATGCTGTCCGACCGCATTGGCGAGTATAATGAAGAAATGTTGGGATGGGAATCCGCAGAGACGACCGGAGATGGAGGAAGTCGTGAAGATGCTTGAAGGAATTGATACTACTAAAGGCGGTGGAATGATACCGGAAGATCAAAGTTCCGGCGGCTGTTTCTGCTTTGCTCCTGCTCGTGGCCCTTGAAGTTCTCTTTTGACCCCTTTTCTTTTTTCCTCTGGTTTTCATTCTTTTGTCTTCACATTGAATGATCTGCGTTTCTTCTACTCCAAGAAAAGCTATATTTTTTTCCAGTTTATTTTTGGTCGTTGTGAATATTCACAGTTGAATCATAAATCGAGTCATGGTTTTATGTGGTTGACAAATAAATGGTTTTTGGATTTTTTTTTGTGATTGTCGGTTTGTCACTAATCAGAGTTGAGTTTCTTCTTCTATACATCCATTTGTTTGCTTGTCAAACTTGTTTACAAAAACACTTAGAGCATACTCATTGAGGGTTTTTTTACACAAGTTCACAACATATATTAAAATAAGCATATTAATAAGATATTGTGTAAACGGGTTCTCATTATTTTGAGATATCCATAATTAAAAGTTAATATATATATGTATGTATATACTTATACATCATTTTTGTTTAAGAACCCCATGTTAAAAAACTCTCCATTGGAGATACTCTTAATGCATATAATGTTTTGAAATGTTTTTTCTCAAAAGATGTATGATTCTATTAAAATAAACTAGTCGAATTAATCAAGTAGAGATGGTCTACTGAGAAGAGTTGCATGTTAATCTCATCTAAAATTGATTCTTTTTAAATGTGAAATTATGTAAATATTTTATTTGGACAAATAAAAATGTGATCATGTCTCTCGTTAGAAAACTCGGATTAGACTAGTGGTCAGTCCTGTCTCTAAAATTATATAAAAAAAGGAGTCGAATTAATATGTCAATGCCCTTTTGTCAAAAGTATATGTTTTTTAGCTTCTATTACGGTTGTTGTTTGTTCTTTTGCTTTAGCTCTTTCTTGTGGGCTGTGTTCCTTTTGATTTGGGGTTCTGTTTGGAGTGATCTTAATTTCTTTTTTAATATTTCAGAAGAGAGAGAAGAAAAAGCAATTTGGTAAACTAGAAAAAATGCATTTCATTGCTCAAGGGTGCACTGCTCATTACGGGCTCTAATTTTGGGAAACATGAGCTTCTTCTAAGCCTCTTAGTTCACAAATATGTTTCTATCATCTACACTTTCATTTTAATATATTCTTCCCTTTACTTTGCCTCTTCAAATTGTGAAAGTCGCAGTGGCTGGTTTGGTTTGTTACTCATAAAGCCGGCAGAAAAAAGTCTCCGTCACCACCAAAAAAAAAAAAAAAAAAAGTCTCAGCTGATCGTCAAAGTTATGATATGTTAAATAAATTTATTATATAATAGGTAATTGGTTAGACTATAATGGTAACTTGTTTGGTGTAGAATTTAGTTTTTAAATATACGTTTGTATCTGTATTTTTTTTAGATGTAAATAATAAATGAAAAAATAGTAAAAAAAGAAAGATATTTCTATCATAATATTAAGGTTTCTATAATCAATTTTTTTATTATTAAGACTGTAACTTTAAAAGTCAATATAAAACATAATTGATAAATTTAAAAACTATAGATAAAAATTAAAGTTGTAGATAACTTCTACAATCCAACCAATCATCCCTATGATTATATTTTTATCTTCTTATATCTATGAATGTTAGCAAAATCTTTTCTTTCTATCCAATTTAGCAAAAAACAAATACTTATTATGAAACTTTATAAAAAAATTTATCATAATGAACGTTTATTTTTTTTTTCAGTCCACATATTCCAAAAAAAATCATTAACTTTAAAAATCATCGAATCTACTTATTAACCCAAATTTTAAAGTTGTGCAGAGTCGATAGGAATTACAAATATATATCCCATCGAACGAAAAACCTCAAGTACAAAGCTTAAATCACATAAATACTTAACAAGATCAAACATCCGTGTAATTAAAATAAATAAAATCACATAAATACCAGTTAAGAATCTATTCTAACATAAACAAATATCATAACCTATTTTCAGGATCAAAATGCACTATAAAACGATGGTAGAAGAGAAGAGAAAGGCGACACAATATTCTTGACAGCTAAAGACATTAGTACTCTCTTCTAAAGTCTTCTCTTTAAAATCAAACAACTTTGTGAGATTTTATCTTCATCATATTTTACTTGTCCAGAGTTTGGAGAAAAAGGAACAAAGACGTTTATGATTTTGTCACAGAGGCAAACATAAACAACAATGATCAAGTTTTTCCATGTAAAAGAATTTAAAATTAATTAGTTCTCTACTGTTAGTTAAAATACATGACAACATTGAATGCTACTACTGTTGTTGTAAGATCATGTGGCACAATCAATCTCTTGTCTTTAGCTCTACTTCAGTGACATGAGCCTAAAACCAATTGAGCAGAAGAAGACAATTTGTCAAACCAAACTGAAAATGTATTCTCAGAATTTTCGCTGGATCCTCAGTTTTTTCCTCGACAAGGGGGAAGGAGAGATCAATCTATTATTTGCCTCCAAGAACTGCTCAATCAGTCTGCAAAAATTCATTGTCTCTTTGCATCAGAACGTGAAGCAAATCAGAGGAAAAGACTGAGGCTTTTCTAATTCTGGCTACTTACAAATTGCAGATTGACTTTTGTGAAGCTGCTACTTCACGGTCAGGAAAAGAATCCTCTAGCCTTAAGCTTAACCATACATACAGATCCAAAACCTGTTCGATTTATGATGCAAAGAAACATACATTCAGACACCTCTAGTTAAACAAACAAAATCCGGACCATTTTTCATCTTGGTTTCAGTTGATGTAACCGTTAAGATCAACAGTAAATCAAATCTCATCTTTAGCCCAAATTTTTTTATAAAACTTATACCGTTCCTTTGATCACAACTCACAGGAAAAGAAAGATGTTACCTTGTGAATAGATTCAAGTTCCTTTAGTTCTGTTTGTGTTGTGGGAACCTTAACTGTGTCATCTGAAAGTATCTCTCGGAGCCTCACAACGCGTGTCTTTGCGTAGTTTTGAGCAAACTGATGTTTTAAGAAAAAAAAAAAGTACAAATGAAAAACTGTTTTACATGTATAGATAATAACATCATTAATCTCTCACAAGAAAAAGAAGAAAAAAAACATAAAAACTTGTAGTTTCTTTTTACCTGAGCAAATCCCCGACCAGATATTTCATCGTTTATGTCAACTGGACTGCACGAAATATAGTTTGATCAATCCAAGCTTGTTGAATGCAGGAAACAAGAAAAGACGAAAATATGTTACTTTTGCTACTACCTGACCACGAATAGGTACTTGTCTTGCAATTTAAGGGGTAATTGATCAACAAGAGCCGCAGTTTTCTGAAAATCAAGACCAACACATATTAAACACACTGATTCTCTTTCTGATGTGTGAACAAAAGTAGATCATCACTGAGTTTTACCATCATGTCTTCAACATTAGAGATGAAGTAGTTTGAAGACAACTTAGCATTTTCAACGAAATGT
Source organism: Iljinskaea planisiliqua (assembly GCA_900108845.1). Taxonomy (NCBI): domain Eukaryota; kingdom Viridiplantae; phylum Streptophyta; class Magnoliopsida; order Brassicales; family Brassicaceae; genus Iljinskaea; species Iljinskaea planisiliqua. The sequence continues at coordinate 3,156,378 of FNXX01000006.1, read as the reverse complement.
TCCTGCCAAAGTTAATGAGCCATGATTTCAGATCCACTCATTAAGAACAAATAACAGCGAAGGAAAAAAAAATGTATCGTACCAATATCTTGTGCAAGCCGAGTTTAGGGTGTGCTAGTGAATATCTAGACAGGAGATCATATGTTGGAAACAGTCCAGCACGCTGCATGATGGAAGTTTTGTACAAGCTTAAACAATCATAAGAAGGAAAAGATGTAGAGAACTTATCTTAAGGTTATATAATAAAACTACCTCAATAATAGGTGAAGGAGACTTCAAAGAAGAGTGGAGCAACGGAAGATCCTCTTTATTCAAACAAGTTACTTCGCCAATAGGAAACTGTGACCGGAATCTGCCAGCTCTCCCTAAAACAGGATCATGAGAACGTTAGAAAAGACCACATATGATAGGATCTAGAAACGATTCTCCTAATATTCACTCTCTGAATCAAATAAGAAGACAAACAGAGAGAAAAATGAAGCAAAGAACTAAAGATATTCTAGAGCACCCTAAACTATCCTAAGCCCAAAGAAAAATCTTAGAACAATCCTCTAGCTTGCCTTTAAACTTTCAGCTCAAATAATTGATAAGGTATGTTTATGAGCTCGCAAAGCTACATTTCCAAGCACCACCTTAGGCTAGTCCTGCGCTAGACTTGACAAGAACACCTTATTAACATAATACCACAGCTCTTGAAGTGTAATTGGTATTTTTTTTTAAGCATACCTGCAATTTGTTTAATCTCGGATACTGTTAGGTCTCTGGTCTCAGTACCATCAAATTTTTCAAGGGTCGAGAAGATAATCCTTGATATATTCAAATTAAGACCCATGCCAATGGCATCGCTGGCAACAAGCACATCAAAGTCATTGGTCGCGTCATTAAACCTCGTTGCCTGTAGTTCTTAGAGCATTTAAATACGTGAGAATAATTCAAATAGGGGAGAAACATAGGTACTCTTAGACCATCCAGTGAAGTCTAAAGGCAGAAAAGTAAGGGAGTCAAACCTGTGCTGTGCGAGTCTCTGGAGGCAATGAACCATAGACCACAGAGCAAAGATGCTTCCCCGCCATTTCAATTGTGTTCTATGACAAGGTACATAAAAAAGGACTACAATAAGAGCAAAGAATAACTATATCAAGGCAAGAGAAATAACATTCAATACTCATGAAGCGTAGAGAATATTAGGAGAATAGAGCTATGTATGCATTATAATATGAAGCCAGAATGTCCTATTTCTTTCTTGCAGCAAACTCAAGCTGGAAAATGTAAGAATGTAGGAAGAGAGTAGAAGATAAACTGCTAACCTTATGCCTATATATATCTTTTCGTGAAAAGGTTACAAGACAATCCCCAGTTTTAATATCGGAAACTGACCGAACAGGAACCTTCAAAGGGACTAATGGCGAAAGCCTCTCATATGTAAGAACCTAAATACAAAATAAAGAGGATTAAGAGGTCGTGATTACGTCAAGAGTGATTAAAATCTCACACTATTCCAATATCACTAAGAAAGTATTCGCCAAGAAAAAGGGCCTTTAGCTTTAAATAAACATGATACCTCGACATCATCTCCAGTTACTTTGAGTATATCTTCAACAAGAGGTACGACAGCTGGATCACCACATAAATGTAGCTCATCAGCTGCGATCCCAAGTAGAGCACGTGTAAATGAAAATCCCCTTTGCTTACATCCCACCATCTAGTATTAGGGAAAGAAAGGAGGCGAATAAGAAAACAAACAGTTATAGTCAATTTCTTCAGGCAAATTCAAGCAAGACTAGCCTGAATTTCGTCAATGATGGCACAATCGTAGTGAGACGTAACATCAGCCATTTCAACTGTCACAGATTTGTGATTTGCCCCTTCCACCAACTCTTTCTCTTGTCCCGTGATCAAATCACATGGAACATTTGCTTTGTTTAACCGTTTAGCTACCTCCCATGCCAACAATCTTAACGGACCACAATATACACCTTCAAGTAACAAAAACAATCTTGAACACTTCAAGAAAAGGCTTCCAGACAGAAAAAAATGGTTTCGTAGAGTCACCTTCTAAGACATACCTGAAGAACTCCGCTCAAGTTGCTTAAGTGCATTATATGTTTTACCACTGTTTGTCGGGCCAACATGTAGAATGACTTTACGCTTCTTCTTCCGAGCAATTGGATACCATGTATGAGGACAGCTGAAATTCAAGTTTATGACATGAATACAAATCAATTCCCCCTTTACAAATATCTTCACAATAAGAAAGTTGAAGATCTGAACAATGGAACTGCAAAGAGAGTCCCGATTCGTTTTGCCAATAAGAGGATTATGCAATATCCAAATATATCGAGTGTCTTATCAAGCAATGAATCTACAAGAAGTTGTGATCTTACGTGAGATCAGTGAAATCAAACTTTGTGGTTGCTTCCGAGCCTGTGAAGTCGTACTTTGAGGATCCAGAGCCCTTTACGTAGTTCCTAGTCAAGACACCTAATCTCAAAAACTCACCAAACTCAGGTTCCAAGTGAAACCGCCACAAACTTCCATTATAAGAACACAACATAACCAATCCAATCTTTTTCTAAAAAACTACACAGAAACGAGTGACGAAGCTACAGAGCTAAAGAAAAAAGGTCAGATTTTTCGAAATTTGAATCTTAAAAGGTCGAAACTTCTACTTCTCGATGATCAAAATTTCTGGTCAATCGTATAAACTGGAGTCGACTATGTCTATGTAAGTAACTTTTAGACGTTTCCAGCAATTTCTCAGAACCAATAGAAAGACAGAAAACAGAGAAGCAAAAAGGGTTTCAAAGCTCCAACCTTGAAGAACACGAGAAATCCCGAAAGCTGAAACCTTTCGAAGCCGAAGAACAGAACACGCCATTTTATAATTTGTTCGGATTGAACGAAAGAACAAAACAGATATCTCTTTATCACCAAGGTCAATACAACTCGAGTATAATCACGAAGCCTCTCTTTTTTTTTTTTCCGGGAATAACTACTTTGCTTCGAAAAGAAGCTCGGAGTTACAGAAATGAAACTTGTTCAAAATCGAGGTGGGGAGAGAGAGACAGAAAATATAAATTAATCGAATTGAATTATTTATAATTAGAAGCTGAAGGAAGAATCGTAGACCATTATTGTTAGACCTTATTCTTCTCAGAGGTCGGCGACTCAGCAAGAAGCGGGAGAGAGAAGGAAACGAGAGGTTGCTTGCAGAAAATCAATGTTTAATTTACAAATAAACTCCTAAACTTTTGCTTTACTCTCTTTTTCACCCTCATACTCTAGAAAATAGAGATTAAAACACTTTTCCAAATTCGTAACCTGAAATATCGAAAACACCCTTACTAATCCTCTGGAATTACCCGATCACACCCGTCTTGTTCCTCAAGTCGCTTTGATCTAAGCTCTCTCTTATATATCTCCAGCGACCGGAGGAAACGAATAATCGGAATCGAAATTGGGAAAAGACCGAAACTTTAGCCGGAAACGAACAGATCTGAAGATGGAGTGCGTGTTCGGTCTCGTTGGTAATGGATTCGCCATCGTGGCGGCGGATTCATCGGCAGTTCACAGTATCCTTGTCCACAAGAACAACGAGGACAAAATTATGGTCCTTGACTCACACAAGCTCATCGCCGCAAGCGGCGAGCCTGGTGACCGGTAAATCCTCCTCCGTCTCTCTCTCTTTGAATCAGTTGATGGGTTTTGATTCGTGTTTTGGAAATATTATTATTAGGGTTCAGTTTACGGAGTATGTTCAGAAGAATGTGTCACTGTATCAGTTCCGAAACGGGATCCCTTTGACTACCGCTGCTGCAGCGAACTTCACTCGTGGAGAGCTCGCTACTGCTTTGAGAAAGGTGACTTCTTTTCTATCTCTTCATTGATGCTTTTGCTGTGATTTTGAGCTCGGGAAATTAGGGTTTCTAAGTTCTGTTGCGTTAGATGCTTTTATGATAGATAGTGTGACTCTGGAATTTTAGCAGATCATCGATTGCTGGAGCAACTTGTAGTGAGTGTTGATAGATAATGTGCTTATTTTTTGTTTGGTTTACTCTTGTGATGCTGTGGTTTTGATAGTTGATTCTTGCGGATATGCTTAAGCCCTTTGGGTTCTCTGGTTTCACTTCCTCTTCTCGGTCTAAAATAATTGTTGATTCTTAGTTCTGAGATTTCCGACCATGAGCATGAGTTTTAAGTTATTGAATTAAGTTCTCCAATTTGTGATTTCATCATCTCAAATTCTATTTGGATGCAATTGGAAGAAAAACTCTATGCTTTCATTATGCATGCACATATGATGTGCTCTTTTGAGAGGAACATATAATTTCTGCAAAGCAATGAGACTATTCTAAATTTTCTTTCTTTCAAAACTTTGTTGCTGTTTCAGAAATTCAATTCTAAACTTTCTTTCTTTCAAAACTTTGTTGCTGTTTCAAAAATTCAAGGAATTTTTCTGTTCTGTGCTTCGATGTCATAGAAGTTACTCTTCGGGTTGATTGAAGTTACAAAGTTTTGAATCGTGATATGTTTTCGGGCGGAAAGGATGATACTCTAATCAAAACTGAGAGTGTCCTTGTATCAAGCTTGATAAGTAATTGTAATGGCTTTGAGTATGAATGTACAAAGACTAGGAAGGTTTGTGCACCCTTGGAAAAGTTTGCAAGACTAAGAAGTTGTTTACTCTATCTTTTTGTTGCCGATTGCGGGTAAAATATTTCAACTTTTGGACATTGTTGAAGGGTATCTATATAGTGATAAACCCATATGGCCTTTGCTCAAGGTTGTTATTGGACACTGAAGAGGCCAATGATAGAAACTCTAGTAGTTTATATCATTTGATCTGATGGATTCCCTGGTTTCTTTTGGTTATTTATGAATGGCCTGCATATTCACACTTAATCGTTTTGATACATTTCTCATGGCTGTTTATATTTTGTTCGATTCCAGAATCCTTACTCTGTGAACATCCTGATGGCTGGATACGACAAAGAAGCAGGCGCATCTCTATACTACATCGACTACATTGCAACTCTTCACAAGGTTGACAAGGGAGCATTCGGTTACGGCTCATACTTCTCTCTCTCCACAATGGACAGGCACTACCGCAGTGACATGACTGTTGAAGAAGCCATTGAATTGGTCGACAAATGCATACTAGAGATCAGGTCGAGGCTGGTCATTGCACCACCAAACTTTGTGATCAAGATCGTCGACAAGGACGGAGCTCGTGAGTACGCTTGGCGTCAGTCTGTACAAGATGTCACCACTGCTTCTGTCTAAGTCTGTTATGTTGGTTTTTTCACTAAGCTGACAATTGCTTTTTATGTTGAACTTCAAAAGCTTAGTTCCCAGATAATGAATGATATGTGATATGACCGTGTTGCACTTTGAAAATAGAGGAGCTAAACATCTTATTATTATTCCATAACATCATCCTTGTTCGATTCACAAAGCTAAAAAGAAGATATGAAGCAGATCCAAGTGTAGAATTTAAAGAAACACACCACTTAGTTTGAGTTGAAAAGAAAAGAAAGAAGTGAACCTAAAGACAGATTGCTTCAGATGCGAGTGAAGATAGAAGTGGCCAAAGTCATGATGATGATGGTCGAAAGAAACCATAAGCTTTTGAACTCTGGTGAACCGCCTCTGATTTCTGTGATGTATTGTGTAAGTACAGGTGGTGATGGTGGTGATGGTGGTGGTGGTGGTGGTGGTGGTGATAGTTGATCGGAGCTTGGTGAAATACCGGCGGCTTCCGGTGCTAATCCGACCGGTTTAGGAGATGCGGAAGCTCGATCACCTGAAGATACCAATGAAACTCGTCTCAGTTCAACCAAAACTTACCGAAACCGATTCCTGTTTCTTTACTCTTACCGTAAATAAACGGAGAAGTGAACTGAATACTCTGAAGCGGAGGAAGCTCAGGCGACTCTGCACCACACAGATTCAAAACTCCCTAAAACTACAAATCTATACAGACAATTCAACAGATTCAACTGGATGAGAAAGGAAACGAAACTAACCTGATGGCGAGCAAAGAGACTCGAAAGATTCGTCGGAACTCTCGGTACATATCTCGGAAAGAGAAAGCAATCTTGATCTATCCAACGGGAAACCAAGAATCATCGGCTGCCGGAGAAGATAACAGAGGCAGTTTCCGGCGCCGGAATGAACAGGCGTGGAGAAAACCGTGCAGCAAAGAGGATTCGGAGACTCTGACATGTTGTTTGGCGGAGAGGAGACGTAAGGAAGGCATGGAGAGAACATAACCAGCTCCTCCGTACAAGTCAGAACCGGTGGTGAAGAAGAAGGTGCCTGCGTCTCGGCCACGGAGGAGGAGGAAGCGAAGAAGGTGGTCGCGAGTATGAGGATGAACACGATGGTGGTTCTTGTGGCGGCCATTGTCGTTGCTTTCAGAGATATCACCTTCGTGATTTCAGTTACAGAGATTAGTTATGAATGAGAGTCGCGTAAAGATGGTGGCGGGAAATAACAAACTTGAGGAGCCCGAGGAGGTATTTATAATACCCTTTATTTACGAATTTGCCCCTACCGCTTGATGAGCGGTGAGTTGGCAGTGATTGGCCAATGCTATACGTCCACGTGTGAAGAGTAGTTTAGTTTGGGCTTTTGGATAGAATATAGAAGCCCGTTATTTATTTTCTGACTAACAGTTGTGAATGTATAAAGAAGAGATGCCAAGCAAATTAAGAGCATGCTGAAAGGAGAGTTCTCAACATGGAGTTCTAAAAGAAAAAATAAGTATGTGTATATATAAATATTAATTTGAAATTATTGGTATTTTAAAATTATGAGAACTCTTCGTTAAAGTTTCTCATTTGAAAAAAATTTGATGAAAGGTTCTCATAAATTTAAGGTACTTTCAATAATAATTTATTATTATACTTATTTTATTATATATTGAGAAGTTGTGTTAGATATCTTCAATGAAGATGTTCTTAGACTCGTTATCTATTTTGTAAGTTTTAATTTAAATTATGGAAAAAAAAAGAAAGTAATTGGTATATATTATATATTGAGTGAAATTTTTTTTACTTTTTTTCTCTATTTGGTGGACTTAACATAAGAAATGTTTGACATAAGAAACGTTAAGATTAGATTCAAAAATGTAAACTAAAAATGTTAGATCAAAATTTTACCCTTCAAAATAAACAATTTCTAACAAAAATAATATTTTGTGTTTTCTTTGGTCGGCAACAAAGGCAATAACTAAACAAGTGATCTTCATCTTTGCATTCTACAACACAATCAACTCTAGAAATATGTACATGTGTGTAGACAACAAATTATTTTTCTCAACCAAAAAAAAAAAAAAAAACATGTTCAATAATACAAACATAATACATGGACCTAAAAGGCGAGCATTTGACATTCAGCTCATATAATATAATATATATATAATCAGAAAGTAGTTCAACAAGCAGCCTAGCTAAAGCCAGTCACAAAAACGTAATAAGATTCTTTCACACAAGTGTCGATTAATTGTGAATGAATCAAAACGCAACTTCACCAAAAAGGTGTTACAAAAGTAGGTCATCCAGATCAAGCCACCTCCTTATTTTCGTCTTTTTCTACGGCACGAGTTCCTTATTTATTTTAGTTGCTCTCAAAACACTCCACAACACAAACAACCAATAAAACTCAAACAAACAAAAACAAACTCTTTCGAGATTCTTGGAACAACACAAGAAAGACATGAAACATGGAATGTGTTTACTGTTGCTTACAGTTTCAATGGCGGTGATGTGGTCCACAACGAAGGTTTCTGCTCAATCAAGCTGCACAAATGTTCTAATAAGCATGGCCCCGTGTCTAGACTACATCACTGGGAACTCTTCTACTCCTTCTCAGCAATGTTGCAGTCAGTTGGGTAATGTTGTCAGGTCTTCTCCTAAGTGTTTGTGTGATGTTCTTAAAGGTGGAGGTCCTCAGCTTGGGATCAATTTTAATCAAACACAGGCTCTTGCTTTGCCTAAAGCTTGTAATGTTCAAACTCCTCCTGTTAGTCGCTGCAATAGTAAGAACAAACTCTATCTTGGGCGATCACTTTCTATTACATTCATGTTCTCGCTGTCTTCTGTCTCAAACGCATTAAGAGTTTGTTATTTGTAGGTGGTTCGTCAGTTAATTCACCTGCAGGATCATCAAACACTTCAGGTAAATGGATAACTTGCATATAAAGTAAAAGAATAACATTTTTTTTATAATCTGTATGGAACCTAATCGTAAGATGAACAGAACATGGAGATGAATCAAAAACAGGTCCAAGAGTTGGGTCATCGTCTGATGGGAGTTCTATCAAGTTCTCATACCCTCTTCTCACCATCCTTTCCACAGCTTCCTACATTATCTACTCAAAATACTGAGCTTTTTCTCGTTAGAAACCATAAAGCTTTTGGCCTCTTTTGATACACATATTCTTTATTAGTCTCTATTGAATATGAAGTGTATTGTGGTGTTGCGTGATGTATTTTGTTCTCTATAAATCCCTACTTTCTGGGTGATATAGACAAAGACTGTGTTGTATCTGTTCACTTTATGCAATAAACATTACTTTCTAGGACATGATTTGAAATACAAAACACTATACAAACATAGATATAATAAGGAAGCAACCTATAAGTTTTGGGTGACACAAATTTTAAAGAAAAAAAAAATGAATTTTGATTCAAAACCTTATCGTGAAGAACATATAATCCCACATTAATTGACATGCACAAATTTAATAACATAAGAAAAAAACTCAGTGATGATGATTGATAACTATAATACTATAAACAGAAATGTATGATGTGGAAGGTATTGATAGACAAACATTTATATATATGGCTCAAATCTGGAAGACAGTTAGTGGCAAGAGTCAATCAAATGTCTAAAGAGGTCAAAGCAAAAATGGCAACGGAAATTAACTAACACCTACTTTTTAATCTTTTAAACATATGCCGACATAATTTGAATTCATCCTCGCACATGCGACATGCCAAACATTTGCAGAATGTTGATTAAACCCTAGTGACTATGGTCCTGTTCAAACAGTAAAGCTGGTCCAACGTATAAGAACCTAAACAGTCATATCCTTCACCCAACCGTATAGCCGGTTTTGCAGATCAGTCAACAATTCATGTTAACCGGACTCAAACTAGAAGGTTTTAGAACAACACAACCACTTCAGTGGATCTTACAACTTTCTCACTAGACCAAAACCCACTTACCAGTCATTCATAACTTTTGACTATTATTTGATATGAACAACAAGTGAAGATCAAATAATTGAAGAGTGGAGCCCTGAGCCCGACCACCTTTGTCTCCATTTCCACAAATCACAATCTCATGTCCCTTAGAACATGGAGCCAATTATTGCAACTATTTGCCCTCCCTAATCTTTGTTCTTTCAAATCATCATTACTTTACCCACAAAACATTGGTATCCTGCAATAATTATTTACTTCCACGTGGGCTTAATATACCTAAAACATGTATGCCAAATGTCACAACCTGTATGTTCTTTGGTCCACCTTAGAAAACTTGAGATCGAGAAATTATGTGGTGCTTTAACTGAAATGAAATTGTTAGAACTAATTTTATGTTTCGATTTTTAAGATAATGTAACTCCAAGGTGTGATAATGCATTTGCTCTACTTCTCAACTTTTCTAGAATATAATATTAGTGTTGTTCCCAAGTCTAGAGCCAACATATGAACCCCACCATGCAAACATGTATATTATAATGTGTATATAACTGGCATTTAGCTTTGGTGTTCAATATTCACATGATATCCACGAAAGCATTCCATTGTCGATCTATCCTCAGATTAGATAATCATATATTCAAAAAGAGTTAAACATTTTATCGTTCTTTTTTCATTAAAATATAAGTTATATAGCAGTTTTGGAGCCATAGATTGGTCAATAATGGAGATCAAATCGGTGACGTGCGAGTGTTGCGGCTTAACGGAAGATTGTACACAAAACTACATTAGTAAGGTCAAAGCTAACTTCGCCGGAAAATGGCTTTGTGGGCTTTGCTCTGAGGCGGTGAGTGACGAGTTTAGCCGTGATCCGAAGATGACGACGGTGGAGGAAGCTGTTAACGCGCACGTGTCGTTTTGTGGAAAGTTTAAAGCCAACCCGGCAGAACTCGTCGCCGACGGCATGAGACAGATGCTACGTAGGAGGTCCGGTGAATTGTTGCCGGCGAAGTCCAAGAAGTTCGGAAGATCAAACACCACGTAGTTGTGTAGACATCTTTTTTTCTTTTCACTTTCTTCTTTTTGTGTTGCATATTGTATACTAGTATAATAAAAATACAAAATCATTACACTCAAATAAATGGTCGAATGAAATGTTTTTGTTCCAATTTAGTCCTATTTGATGGATTAGGAACGAGACGGGAATGGTAATTCCAGTGACTACTTAAAGAAAACGATGAAGGTAATACAATATACTTTATACTTTATATAAACAAACGAAAATACTAATTGCGACATTGCCTAAAAGGGTGAAACAAAAATATACACTCATTACACCTAAAACCACTTCAGAATACAAAACTCGACTGAGGAAAGACTAGTTAATATTTAATTAATTAGTCATCTCTTTTGTAGTAAAAACTGAATGAACTTTAAAGTGTTGACTAATTTAGTTATAATTTGGCCCACTTCAGTCACCACTCACCAGTAATCTCTGCAAGAACAAAACCCGTCTTTATAACGGTGAAACCTAGTTCGATCTCTCACTATGATCTCCCGCTCATACACTTCAAAGACCAGCTTGAAGAACGTGTGACAATCCTCACAGACCCTTAGATTCTTCACTATCCGAATAACAACGCTCGAGCCTTTCTCATCTTCTTCCTCATTCACCAAACCGAAGCAGAGCACGAGCTTTTCGCTATGACATAGAACCAAATCCTTCTTTACTTCCTCCTCTACATCCACCAAAACACTACCACAGTCTGGAACATAACCCGCTAGCTTCAGTTTACTTACAACCTCTTTTAGCTTTGCATAAATCTCCTCTGACTGCTTATGTATGCCCTCTTGTCACCAATGAGAAACCCGTGTGAGACCTTTCTCCTTGAACACATTACTTTCCTCCATTACTCGTCTTACGTTCCTCACATCGTCCCATCTCTGTTCTCTCGCGAAGATATTGGACATTAACACAAGAGCACCGTCATGATCAGGTTCCAGCTGGAGGATGTGTTTGGCTGCAAATTCACCTAACTCAAGCTCTCCGTGAACCCTACAAGCTGACATCAGTGATCCCCATATGACTACGTTAGGCGCCATTGGCATTGATTTTATAACCTCAAGAGCTTCTGGTAAACGATTAGCACGGCCGAATAGATCCACCATGCATCCGTAATGCTCAAGTTTAGGAGTAATGTTGTATTGATCAGTCATCGATGCAAAGATCTTCTTGCCTTCTTCAACTAATCCTGAGTGGCTACAACCATAGAGCACTCCTACGAAAGTAACATCATTTGGCTCGACATTTTCCTGTTTCATTCGGGCAAATAAGATTAACGCATCATTAGCTTCTCCATGCATAGAAAAGGCATTGATCATAGAGCTCCACGACACTACATTCTTCGTTGGCATCTTCTCAAACACATCTCTCGCTGCATCCGAACCTCCACATTTCGCATACATGTTGATGAGAGCATTATTTACTGGCAACGATGATTCAAACCCGTTGAGATGCGTGTACTCGTGAACCCATTTCGCTTTATCCAGAGTACCAATGTTCGCACAAGCTGATATAACACTGCATATAGTAATCTCATCAGGTTTAATCCCCGAGCAACACATTTCCTCGAAAACTGTGAAAGCTTCCTTAGGATGATCACTTTCAGCATAAGCTGAAATCATCGTCGTCCAACACACCAAGTCTTTCTTTCCAATTTGGTCAAATATACCCCGAGCATCATCGAGCCTCCCAGCTTTTGAAAACCCAGAAACCATTGCAGTAGAAACAAACAAATTTCTCACTGACATCTTCATATAAAACTCCCTTGCCATATCCATACACCCTGCTCCAGCATACATAGTCACAAGAGCAGTCAGCAAATGAGTGTCCATCTTAACACCATTCTCTTTCAAAAAATCGTAAATCGCTCTGTTATAGCTCGTCGTTCCAGTACGACCACATGCGGAGACAATGTTACAGAGAATCATCTCATCTGGCATCACACTAGAACCCTTCATCTCCTCAAAAAGCTTGAAAACTTCATCTAAAAGTCCGCATCGGCAATACCTGCAAACAAAGCTTAAAGTAAACAACTTTAAAGAAAGATAAGAAACACAAAAGAACAGAGCAAATTTATGATCCCACTAACCTCTCAATCATAGTATTCCACGTGACAACATCTCTCTGGGACATTTCGTCGAACACGTTGCGCGCCTCGACAATCCTGCCGCAACACGCGTACATGTCCAAAACACCAGTCTTTACAAACGGGTCTGAAAGCGTCGCAATCTTCAACGCAAGGCCGTGAAGCTCCATACCCACGAAAAAGGCCGAGACTTTAGAAGCTGCTTTAAGAATCGGAGGGAAACTGAACTGATCGAGACGACCACCGACATGTCTAATCCTCTGATAGAACAAGATGGTCGCTCTAAACTCACCGGAGCGAGAGAGATTCCGGAGAAGGGGATTGAACAGGAAGGGTTCCGGCGGAGAAGGGATATATGAGAAGAGGGAGAGAGCATAGCTGAGACTGAAAGAGAAAGAAGAAGAGGAGAGGTTGAAGAGAAAGGAGTCGAGGCGATGGTCGAACACTGTACGGAGGATGTGAGCGTGGAGTTGCTTGATGTGGCTGAGTGCTTTGCAGTGTGAGAGTACGTCTCGAACAGCGGTTGGGCAAAACGGCGACGGAATGAGCATCTGATGGATGAATGACTAACGAGCAGAACCACAAATGAGAGTCTGAGACATTCACTCAGACATATGGTCGAACACCTAATGTACAATGCACATTTAGTATTATCTCTGACACAAAAAAAGCTATCTAATCTAAACCTAAACTATTTTGTGAAAATCCAAAAGGAGGAAACTAACCGAAACCGGTTAGAGACGTCGCCGGTGACGGAGAAGAAGCTGGGTTATGGAGATGCAGCCGAAGATGAAGACTACGCCGGTGACAGTAAGAAGATGTAAACCGTGGAGGAGGGCATCAACATATGTAATTTTTGTAAACAACTAAGGGTAAACGTGTAAATGAAAAATATACTTTTTTTTTTTTTTTTGGGTTGCCAATTGTGCTAGAAACATTTGAAAACATTTTTATTATTAGGAAATGAGGTGATTATCTATCATTTACCAACTTATAAAATACTTGTTCAAGTATCTTTTAACATAGACACTTGTCTGAATCTCTCGATCTTATTATTATATATGAGTCATTTTGTACAGAAATTAGTCACTTTATTAAAGTGTAATCATTTTAATCTCATCTTAACCCTTTTAAATAAGAGGATTATAATATTATTAAGTACATAAGTGTGATTTGAATAAAAACTACAAGTGACATCACTTATACACAAAGACTTGTTTACTCTCTCTTCATGTAAGCTCTTCTATTTAAATTTCTATTTAACATAAAGAGGTGTTATTCATTTATGTATTTTAACTAATTTAGAAATCCATAGAATATTTATAAATCTAAGCAAAAGATATTGATTTCCAAATTTGATATGTGAATTTTAATAAGTATTTACAAATCTGAGGGTTTTTTTCGGATTTTAGTCTTTGTATTTTTAACAAAGAAATCCACCCAAATCCACTCAAATTCATTATAAAATCAAATCCATTAATGAATTTGTATGATTGAATAACACCTGATTTGAATTAGGATTTATAAATTATAGAACCAATAACACTTAATTTTAACATAAATTTTAAAATCATGGAACCAATAGCACTGAATTTTGTTCAGATTTATAAATCCATTAAAATACATAAACCAATAACCTTTACTAAACCATATTATTTTATAACACGTTATCAGCACGACCGTCGCAACATTGTTATTCTGTCCAATCATTTTCTCATCCATTCCATACCGTGAAAAAAGTAAAATTTATATCATGTTAATTTTATGTTAATTTACAACAAATTATACGGAATGGTAGATCAAGCCTCCTCCTAGATCGTTTTATAAAGTGGAAGAATATAAACTTCTTTTTTTGACTATATTAACGGAGTGGAAGGATAAACCTCATTTTTATCATATATTATAGAGTTGATGATAAAACTCTTATCATTTATCAGAATTAATGGAGTGGAAGATTATACATTCTCCTTGAATTTATGGAAGGCGATTCCTCCTCAATTATTTTAAAATTTATATTCGGCATTTAAATTTCTGTATTTAAATTATGTTTTTAAATTCTGCTTTCAAATTATGTATTTAAATTTATAAATATCATCAATAAGTTGAAAATAATAGTAGATGAGAAATGGAAAAAGCCATGATATTTTTACACCACTACATCTATGATTATTTTATGGGATGAAATAAATCATGAGAAAGATCCTGAAGATCTTTGATAATAATTCAAAGCAAAAAAATGAATGGTTGAATCTCTGAGAGAAAGGATTCACCAAGCACCCAGAGTTTTATGAGAATCCTCTGTGCAACTAAACATAAAGTAAAAACTCATAAACCGTCAAATTCATCCAACGGGATCAGCTCCATTTCTAGAGGTGAATTTTGAGCTATATATTGAAAATAATTGTGTTGGAAGAATCTAAGGAAATATATAAATGATGTCCGTTAACTAAAATAAAATAAAAAAGTAAATGTGGCATGAAATTGATCTATACTTGTTGTACGCCAGAATATTAAAGATTACAAAGCTTAAAATCTGTAAATAATATTATTTATTATTTTATGAGAGTCTTAAATTCAAGTACTTAACCGAAAATGATCTACAAGTTCTTTAGAAAAATCTAAAGAAAGGTATGATCACCAGAATGTGATTACCTAAAGCTCATTATGATTCTTTAAAGATTACAAAATTTGAAGTCTGTAAATATTTCTCAGCTATGTTGGAGATTGTTATTCAAGTTGGAATTATGTGGAATAAAAATCAATAATGCAGAGATGTTAGAGAAGACATAATCTATTTTCCACACAAATAATATTAAGATTAACATAAAGAAAGACATAAGAAGTATTATGAACTTCTATTTTATTTTATTGAGATTGAGAAAATAATGATTTATTGATGAAAAATATGAATCACATCTAATTAATTCTACTACATTCCTAAAAGCAAATGTGACATCATATACTAAGAAAGAAAATGGTCACGCTAATAATATTGGTCAATGAAACATATATAAGTGATCTCAGATGTGAGTGTGGATATGAATATGATCAAGGTCAAGATTGAGATCAAAGAGTTTCTTTTAAGAACTCAGATTCTCACCAGAAGTAAGAAAATAAAGATGGTAATAAATAAGAGATATCTATATCGTCTAAAGATTAAATAATCTAGTGTGAATACAATACAAAGTAGTATAAAACATATTGAAAGCTCTAGAATGTCATATATGCAAATACATATGAAAATACAATTTGAATTCATCGATGCAACTTTCTCCCCAAGTCTCAAAGAAATTTATTGAGATTTAAAGATATTCACCATAATAGATATCACTGGAGATGATGATGATATTGATTATATAGTGAGATTCAGTCCGAGATTGATGGACCTGAAGTTTCATCATCTCGAGGGGGAGAATTGAAGAATCTCACATCTACACTAAGTGGACAATAAGTGAAACATGTATAGGATTATGTTATCATTAAAATTGAGATTGATGAATTTTTCATAATGTAAATTTGTGGGATTTTTAGACAAATCATGTTAAGATAATAAACAAAGGAAATATGAAATACATTTCTATGTAACAAGTATTTCCCAATGAAATAAAAAAAAATCTTTGCATTTGTAGTAGATTGTACTACACAAAATTAGTGTAATGGAGATTAAAAATATTAGTAAGTTAAAAGTTTACGTAATATACTATTGGTTGGCATGAACTGGTTATACCATCACAGTTAAATAAAAATATAAAAGATAATTCATGAGAACATTCATTAAAGAATTAGAAGATTATC
Source organism: Iljinskaea planisiliqua (assembly GCA_900108845.1). Lineage (NCBI taxonomy): Eukaryota > Viridiplantae > Streptophyta > Magnoliopsida > Brassicales > Brassicaceae > Iljinskaea > Iljinskaea planisiliqua. The sequence goes on along the minus strand of FNXX01000006.1, from coordinate 3,140,222 downwards.
CTTAATGATTTCTTATATGTTGGTTGCTCATAAGAAAAGTTGATAATACGATTTTCACCTACCAAAATAGATTTGGAATATATTAATGGATATAAAAAAATATTGATGGCCTGTTCATTTATTGTGCATCTTAATAATATCGGTGAAAATTCATAAGTCTTTAATAATTACAACATATCCATTGGGATAAGTGTTGAACATCCAATAACTTATACTGAAAATACAGCAACATTGATTCTCATTAACCTAACCAGTAATAAATAATTTTTCCCGTCATTGGTTTTAGGTCAGGAACCAAATATATTTCATAAAAAAATATGGATGTGCATTATACATTTTAGTTGCTCCACCACAGAACTTTAAAATGAATCTTCAAATGAGGTTAAGAATATATATTGGATATGAATCTCCATTAATACTTCAGAAATTAGAGTCATACACGAAGAGTTTAAGTAAGGCTTGAGTTATAGACTAAAATTTAAATGAGTCAGTCTTTTCAACATTCGAGGGAGAAAATAAATAGTTGGAAAAGTAAATCATTTCGAATGAATTATCATTGATTCTCGGACTAAAGAATGTGTACTAAATGTCCAAAAATATAATTCATCTATAAAATTGAGTAATCCAGTTTGTCAGGCGCATTTACTGACCTAAAGAGAGTGATAAAGCCACATATATCATCTGTAAATGCTCCAATAAGATTTGATATCCATGAAAGATAATATCAGACTGAAAGTGAGTCTAAAGATTGCATGAAACGTGATAGACCTTTTGTAACTAAAGATAAAAAATTATCGGAAAAATGAGCATAAATTAAAAATGGTTAAACCGAGAGAATAAATGTTTTTGAATGATCTCAAGAAGAGACATTAAACATGATAATGAAAGAAATTCAGGTATCTAATATAATAAAAGGATCTCAATAATTTATGTCATGTATAAAATAAAAAGAACCAAAAAGTAAATAACGTCGATTATATTTTTGAATGCAATATAGCAATTGATATATTGAATGAGAAAGATGATCATGAAACAAATTATATTGAATAGTGTACACAAAGAAATGATTGGCCAAATTATAAAAGAAGCAATACACAAAGAATTAAAATCTCTTAAAGAAAGAAGTATTTGGACAAGTAGTCTATACACCCAAATGTGTAAAACCAATAAAACATAAATGGGTCTTCGTGAGAGAAAGATGAAAATAAAATTCATTATGAAGAGATATAGTCTCATGTGATGGATGTAATTACTTTCAAGTTCATTATCAGTCTAGCAGTACATGAAAGACTTTACTTATATGACCCATTGAATAATGATACTTATGTGAATAACCTTGAAAGATAAAATTTCTGAAGAATTGATGTAATCAAAATTGTATGTATTCTTGGGAACTCTAGTTATTCCATCAAATTAATAAGTTTTATAGGGTATGATCACAAAAGTAAATATTATAAGATGAGTCAACATACTCATGTGTATTTTATAAAATGATTATGGATCAAATGATCCTTAAAACAGTTGAAACTCCTGAAGAGTTATGAAAACTAATATGATGAAAATAATTAGGATCATGGATTTGAATATAATCAAAGTTTATGAAGAGTTATAACAAGTTGTAGTTTGGAAGAAATAATATTGGAAAGACAAAATAGTCTTTATGGATTCCAAACCAAAAAAAAATTAAGAAAAGAGATGTTATCTCAAAAGATTATTTCAAGATTTCAACATAAAGAATGCTCACATATGTTTGGTTCTGAAGTACCATACTTAAAATGTTATTTGACAAACTTATTAATTTTTCCTGATTGAAAGATTTGATCTCATATGACAAGAAGAAATGTCATAATAATAATTTTTATAAGAAGAGTATGAATAACTCAGTATGTATAAGTATCCACAGTACAAAAGTGTAAAATATTGTATGTCAAGAAATTTGACTTGAAGTCCAAATAGACCAAGAAATGATCATTTATGTCAAAACGATGTTATGGACCAAAAGTTCAGTAACTTGAGATATTATATTGAAAGCAAACGAATTTGTTCACTAAAATTATTTTTCTTTCATTAAAGGATGATATATATTATCGGAATGCATATCATGAAGATATTGCTTCCAAGGGGAGAAATATGATGATGTGTGTGGTTGTACTCTTTTTCATTTTCATGATTTTTATCCCACTGGGTTTTTACATGATAAGGTTTTAACGAGACAGCAAATAACACACAAATGATAGACACCCAAAGGGAATGTTATAATTTCGAGAATGAATGTCTATCACTCCTCTAAAGTATTTTTACATATTAATGAGGTTAAGAGAATTAAAGAGAATGATTGAGATGAATCATCATCAAGTTCAACAAACCGCAGAAAAATGACGATATAAATGTTCTAAAAATTTCATTCAAGTGAAGATTTCGAAGACATTTATCAATGTGTTACTTTCAAGAAGTTCTTTCATCATATTGGATTATTTCGTCTAAAAAATCTATGAAAAAAAGATGATATTTATCATTTTCAGGGGGAATTTGTGTTGATATACTCTTTTATCCCTTTTCATGATTTTTGTTCCAAATGAGTATTTCCATGGTAAGGTTTTTAATGATGCAGCACACAACATTTCGATGATGGATACTCAAGAGAGAATGTTAAGAAAAGAGGTTATCCATCATTTACCACCTCATGGAACACTTGTCCAAATACCATTTTACATAGACACTTATCTTGATTTTTCATAATAGTGTCATTTTATTATATTAATAAATCATCTTATAAAAATATTAGTCGCATCATTAAATGTCATCATTTTAATTTTATCTTAACCCTTAATAAATATGAAGTTTGTAATGTTGTTAAGTACAAGTGACATTACTTACATCCAAAAACTTGTTTAGTCTCTTTTCCTCTAACTTCGTGTAAACTTATCCAGAGTAACAACCAGATACAACCACATCACCTTTACAACGATATTATTTACCCAAAAAATAGGCCTAAGAAGAAAAGGAAAGCACACTTTCATTAACAAAGAGATTCTGCAACCTGTTCGGATAACTCACCGCAACATACGACTGCATCAAACCGAATTTGTTAACACTTTGAGCAATGATCGTGGCTCCTCTATTCGCTTCCAAGATTTCGACCACTAATCTCCAACTCTTGAACTTGCACAAAAGAACACGCAACTCTTCTGCTTGAAACTGATAGGAAGGCCAAGCAAGAGGTCTTAAAACTGATATAAAGTTTGTTAGACCATACTATTTTATAACATTAATATTATTTAAAAATTAAATTTATTTTGTTGCAAACAGAATATTTTAGTCAATTGCATTTATACCATTTACCACACGTGATTAATTCTGCAATCGGACAAAATAAATTTTTCTCTTTCTGTCTTAACTCTATCTTCCCTCGTCTTGTTGATAAAAATGAGGACCTTTTTTTTCTTGGCCCCTTCAAAAAAATCACAGCTTCTGATTTCGTTTCTTCATCTAATTCGCTTAATCCATTTCTTATCCTTATTAATCTAATTCTAATCCCAAAGTTGGATCACAAATCGAGAAACCATCCAAATTTCTGACGTTTTAGTTTCGTCTAACCGGACAAATTTACAGAGCCGTAGCTTTTCTGCAAATTTTGATTCCCACAAAAAGAAAAAAAGAAAGATCACTTTTTTATCAAAGATTCCTTCATCTTTTCTCCTACTATTAAATTTTGACCACAATCGCTCCTTATCACTCTCACGAATCACACCATGAGAGTCCACCCTTTACCGAGAATAGGCAACAACAACGTCTTGATCCATCACCATCACCACCACGCTCGTAATCCGACCCGAGAGCCCGGAAAGAAGCTCCGACGGCTCCCTCATATCTTCAGCCGCGTCTTGGAGCTTCCCTTAAGGTCAGACGCTGACGTGGCCGTCGAAGAGAGGTTGGACTGTTTCAGGTTCGTCGCGGAAACTGACGAAAGAGGAGGAGGAGGTGTGAGGGCTTACATGGTGGAGATTCATCCCGGAGTGACCAAGGTTCTTGTGAGAACGAACGGGTCGTCTTCTCTGGGTTTGTCGCTCGATGAGCTTGAGCTTGACGTGTGGCGTTTCAGGCTACCGGAATCAACAAGGCCTGATCTTGTGACGGTGGCTTGCGACGGCGACGGAGAATTGATCGTCACCGTGCCGAAAGTTGAACACGAAGGTAGATTACTACACGAAGGTAGTAGCAGGATAGTGTTTGTACAGTAACAATGTCTACTTTTAATGTTATGTAATGAGAAAAAATCTTGTCTTTTTTTCACCTAATGGCATTAAAAAAAGAGAGATCTTTTACTGTTTTTGTTAAACTTACGAGTTGCAGATAGATTATCAAAATGATTGATTACAGAGGATATTGGCAATGAAAGTCTGAAACAGCTTTCAAGAGTTAAGCCTTATGCAACACAAAACTTGTAACCTAATAGGTTTAGAGATAAAACCCTTGGAGGGAAGCGAACTTATCGAGGATCTCTGCTTCACGTTTCAGAGCATTTTCTTTCTTCATTTCCCAATCGGGTTTCTTCGAGTTAGCTGCTTGAACTTCCTGCACCACTTTAGGAATCGAGTTCGCTACCATCTTCTGACCATAGCTAAGATCAACCTTCTCTTTCTCTTTTTTACTTATGCAACGAGTCAGCTCGTTTCGTCTAGCTTGAAGCTGAGCAATTTGCTCATCAATTTGACGGATTGTCTCAGAGTTTGTATCGACTTCCATCTGAATATTGCCTAGCTTTTCCTTTAAATCGCTGTACTCGTACTTGAGAGATGCAACTTTGGCTTTGTTAAGCTCGAGAGCAGAGAAGAACCTATCAGCTTCCACTATCACGGTTTTGTTCTCTTGAAAAACTTCGCTGAAAGTTGGTATCTCTTCTATAAGCTTCAACCTCACAATCTCTTCAGCTGAAAGGCTTGGATCTTTCTTCAGTTTTGTTGCCAAGCTTGCTATCTCCGCAGCTTCATTAGACATGAACAAGGAAGAGAAATCTTTCTCGAGAAGCGATGAAAGCTTCATTCGAGCTTCTGCCCATTCATATTCTCTCATTGGAGAAGTAGAACTCACAGGTAGAGAAGAAGAAGAGTCATGTCCTGCTTCTGAAGGCTGCTGCTGAAGAAGATTCTCCAGAGTGTTGAGATAACTGTCAAACTCCTCCGCGTTTATCTCCACAGGGGAGTGAGAGACCGCAAGGACACCGTTCATAGGAGAAACATAGATATGAGGAATCGAAACGTCTTCTTCTTTCTCTGCAGCGTTACCTCTGCGTTTCTTCATTCTCTTGCCGGGTCTTGTAGCAGCTGGTTCGTTCTCTTCTTCGTCCAAGTCAACCACATTATCTTGTTGCTGTCTTGTGGAGCGTCTCGAGGAAGATGGCCGAGACGATTTCTGTTTGGTGGCTGGACTTGTTGCGACTTCTTTCTCCTTCTTTTTCCTGCCGCTAGCTCGTGGAGTCGCTTTAGGTTTCACTTCAACAGGTTCATAAGTCTGTGTCTGCACCTGTTTTCTCTTCCTCTGGCTGTACCGCGAATTCGAACCTTCGTTCAACCCATCCTCACCATTCTCATCTTGTTTCTGTCCTTCTTTAGATGTCTCTTCAAACAAAGATGCAGCATCAACTACATAAAACCAACAAAAGGGAAACATCATCTTATGTTGCAGTTAAGACAAAGCAAAAAAAGAGCTTCTCTAACCTCGATCCGCAGGCTGAAACAAAGCTGGGATGTTCCAGCTAAAAGATGCAAAGAACGCATTAACATCCATATCAGGGAAATTCGTTTCGAGGTAACGAGAGAGAGTGTTTATGCTCGCAAATGACTTTGGTGCGTTCTTCATCTTAAACCTCTCAGGGAGAATCAAAAACCTATCTTTATGAAACCCTGTAGCACTCACTCTCCTCCCAACTCTCCAAGTCCAAACATCGCCAGGGCTCGGGAAATCAACTGGCGCAAACGGCAAACCTTGACCATTAGAAACCGGTGGAATCGCCGGGAGTTGATTCAGATCTGTGTCACCGGGAGTGAAGGAGCTTCTGTTGCCATTTTCCTTCACGTGATGATCTTCTTCTTCTTCTTCTCCTCTATTGAATAGTCCATTATCCCAAAAGTTGTCTTTCTCTTGGCAAGTGTCGTCGACATTGACTGGTTCAGTCACATGGTTACTACTGACTGGGACTGAAGCTTCACCATCAAATCTGTGCATGTTAGATATGTTACAGAATCAAACGACATGACCTTACTATGTTAAACACGAACAAGTCTACATTGCTTTTCACTTTATTGTCAGAGAGAATTAAAAAAGAATTCGCATTTTTTTAATCTATTCCCAAAAAATGAAAAAAAACTGATCATGTCTCAGTTGAACTCAATACCTACCAATTTCATAGAATCAGTGCAGAGAAACAGAAGTGTAATTTAAGTGATCGTTATAATGAATTAAAAATTTACCCAGGAGGATTTTGACCGATCTCATGATCCATCGGAGCAGACGCAAAACCCTAAATTTCCTGCGATAGAGAAACAACCAAATAATGAATTTTAGTGAATTATGGAGAAAAACGTATAAAGGTACGAACTTTTTTGGGGACTCAAGAACAGAACATAACTTAACAGAGATCTATCTAAGCTTCATCTCCAAGACTTACAACTTATCAATTCACATATTGTCCCCCAAAACGCGGGAGGAATTACCATCATACCCTTTAGTTGTGTTGAGAAGATGAAAATGACCATTATGCCATTGACTGTTTCACGGGCCAGAGCAATGATCTTACAAATCGCCGGCGTCAGCTATCATGACGCGCCTCACCGCGAACGCTCTAGGGTCACTTCTCGAGAATGCAATTTCTACGAGCTCAATGCGTTTGGGTCGCGTCGTCCACGCCCGAATCGTCAAAACACTCGACTCACCTCCTCCTCCTTTCCTCGCAAACTACCTCATCAACATGTACTCGAAACTCGACCATCCCGAATCGGCCAGGATCGTTCTCCGCCTCACTCCTTCCCGGAACGTCGTCTCTTGGACATCACTCGTCTCGGGGCTTGTTCAAAACGGTCACTTTTCCTCCGCCTTGTTTGAGTTCTTCGAAATGCGACGAGAAGGCGTTTTCCCAAACGACTTCACTTTCCCTTGCGCCTTCAAAGCCGCGGCTTCGTTGCGGTTGCCCGTTACTGGGAAGCAGATTCATGCGCTTGCCGTGAAGTGTGGACGTATACTCGATGTGTTCGTTGGGTGTAGCGCATTTGATATGTATTGTAAGACTAAGCTCAGGGATGATGCTCGGAAGATGTTCGATGAAATTCCTGAGAGGAATTGTGAAACTTGGAATGCTTACATTTCTAACTCCGTGACTGATGGAAGACCTAGGGAAGCTATTGGAGCTTTTATAGAGTTTAGAAGGATTGATGGACACCCCAATTCGATAACTTTCTGTGCATTTCTTAATGCTTGTTCAGATGGGTTGTTACTGAATCTAGGAGAACAGTTGCATGGGCTTGTGTTTCGAAGTGGGTTCGATGGAGATGTGTCAGTGTGTAATGGGTTGATAGATTTCTATGGAAAGTGTAAGAAGGTTCAGTGCAGTGAGATTGTCTTTGCTGAAATGGGAATCAAAAATGCTGTTTCTTGGTGTTCGTTGGTGGCGGCGTATGTGCAGAATCATGAGGATGAGAAGGCGTCTCTGTTGTTTCTACGTTCAAGGAAGGAGATTGTTGAGACATCTGATTTTATGATCTCAAGCACTCTGAGTGCGTGTGCTGGTATGGCAGGTCTTGAGTTGGGGAGATCAGTACATGCTCACGCTGTGAAGGCTTGCGTTGAAAGGACTATCTTTGTGGGAAGTGCACTCGTTGACATGTATGGAAAATGCGGATGTATAGAAGATTCAGAACAAGCTTTCGATGAGATGCCTGAAAAGAACTTGGTGACGTTGAATTCACTGATCGGAGGATATGCTCAACAGGGTCAGGTCGATCAGGCATTGGCACTATTTGAGGAAATGGCACCACGTGGGTGCGGTCCGGCTCCAAACTATATGACTTTTGTCTCCGTGCTTTCTGCTTGTAGTAGAGCAGGGGATGTGGAACACGGTATGAAGATATTTGATTCGATGAAGAGTTGTTACGGCGTTGAGCCAGGTGCTGAGCATTATTCCTGCGTCGTGGACATGCTTGGACGAGCGGGCATGGTTGAACGAGCTTACGAATTCATAAAGAAAATGCCGATTCAACCGACAATCTCGGTTTGGGGTGCTCTTCAGAATGCTTGTAGGATGCATAGTAAGCCACACCTCGGAGTCATAGCAGCCGAGAACCTTTTTAAACTTGACCCTAAAGATTCAGGCAACCACGTTTTGCTTTCCAATACATTTGCAGCTGCTGGAAGGTAAGTGAACCTAAAGGTTTAATTTTTCATTCATCTTGTTAAGTTGGGATCATATTCAAAGAAGCCCACAATGCACTCTAAACTATTGAAAATGCAAAAGATCGTATATTTAAGTGGATTGTTCTTGTTAAGCATGATCTAACTATGTTATTACCGATCTTTGATAGGTGGGCGGAAGCCAACACAGTGAGGGAGGAGATGAAAGGCGTAGGAATCAAGAAAGGAACAGGGTACAGTTGGATCACAGTGAAGAACCAAGTCCATGCCTTTCAAGCTAAGGACAAGTCCCACAGAATGAACAAAGAGATTCAGACAATGCTGACCAAGCTAAGGAATGAAATGGAGGCTGCAGGGTACAAGCCCGACCTGAAACTCTCGCTTTACGATCTGGAGGAAGAGGAGAAAGCAGCAGAAGTCGCGCACCACAGTGAGAAACTAGCTCTAGCGTTTGGCTTGATGGCTTTACCAAACAGTGTTCCCATCAGGATCACCAAGAACCTTAGAATCTGTGGAGATTGCCACAGCTTCTTCAAGTTTGTCTCTGGGAGTGTTGAGAGAGAGATCATTGTAAGGGACAATAACCGGTTTCATCGGTTTAAGGATGGGACTTGTTCTTGTAAGGATTATTGGTAATTTTGTAATACTATAAAGAGAGTGAATATATCAATTCACTAATTATTTTGGTAGAAGATAAACCTTGTTGAATAAAATATTATTGTTTTATTCTGTAATCGAATCAAGACTTGGTGTAAATCCGCGTTCTAAACAAGTTTTAAAATATCAAAGATTGTACATAATTAAAAAAATTGGATCCAGCTACGTTATGGACATTGCATACACTACGTGACCTCCTCATACACAAGTTCTGCATGTATAAATAACCATTACCAAACAAAAAAAAGTCTTAATCGTTCCTCCTTGATCACATTTGGATTAGATTAACAAACTAAACAACCAAAAATGTCTACTTTCCTAAAGAAGAAGCTTCATCTCTGCTTCTCTTCCTCCGGTGGTCTCTCACCGTCGATACCTTCTTCTCCGATCGTCGTACCGAATCACAACCCTCCATCTCATCATCATCATCACACTCCCTCAATCTTCATCAACAATTTCAACTCTCTCTACGATCACCTCTCTGTTTCCTCTCCTCTCCACCGTAACGATAACTTCACCTCCGCCGTCGACATTAGATCTAATCTGCTCGGCGGCGGATTACATCCTTCTCCGCGTAAAGCAGACGACGAGGGGGACGAAGAAGAAGAACAAGAACAAGAAGCAGGAGAAGAAGAAGAAGACAACTCCGCCGTGGTGTCAAAGCTTTTAAGCGGCGGAGCGGCGGTTATGATGCACATTGAGTCACCGGATCCGTACAGAGATTTCGGAAGGTCGATGAGAGAGATGGTGGAAGCTAGAGATCCGACGAGAGACGACGACTCCGATAGAGAGTACTTGCACGAGCTTCTCTTCTGTTATCTCTCGTTGAATCCGAAACATACTCACAAATTCATCGTCTCTGCTTTCGCCGATACACTCCTATGGTTACTTTCTCCGTCGTCGTCGCCGGAGCATTTTCTATCCCAATCGATTTAATTTTTAATAATACTCCGCTTTAAATTTAATTTGGACTTATTAATTTGGGCCTGTGGGCTAACAAAAGGCCCATAAGTGTAGCAACTCTACTATAGTCACTGTTGTATGTGATCACTACCTTTTTGGATATGTGAATTATTATCCCCAACGGAGAAAAATTCTGAAAAATCAAATAGCAACGAGAAAATGTCACTGGCCGCACAATTCTCGCCGCCGGTCACCGGAATAACCAGAAACGTACGGAACACAGTCTTTCGTATGAAAGCTCCACTTTCCACGCAGCGAGTATCTCCTCCATTTCACCTTGAGATAAGAACTCCGGCGAGGAATCATCTGAGGAAATCGACGTATCTGGTGGCGAAGGCTATCGAGCAGAGCCGGGATACAGCTGGATCTGAGTCGGAGCAGGAGGCGACTCCGTCACCGGGGGAGAGTGAGAACGGAGATAAGGAGGCGGAGATTAGCGCGTTGGGAGCAGAGATAAAAGCGGCGATGGAGCAGAGAAAAGCGGCGGAGGAGGAGAATAAAGGGAAGAACGAGTTTCTGAGTGGTGTGGCGGAGGAAGTGAGAGAGATCGAGTGGCCCGCGTTTCAGAAAGTGCTCGGAACGACCGGCGTCGTGCTTGGTGTCATCGCCGGTTCTAGCGTCGTTTTGCTCACCGTTAACTTCCTTTTGGCTGAGCTTTCTGATCGTGTGTTCATCGGAAAAGGTGTTCAAGATTTTTTCAGCTAAATAACGATTTGTGTAGATGATGATCAGAATCACTCCTTTTTGAGCATTATCTTCTTCTTCCTTATCTTAATATTATACTTAGCCTCAAACTCGGAAAGATTCTTGCAAAACTGAGTTTGGTTTGGTTTGAGAATACAGAACTCAAACAGTCACATAGAAAACTCAAACTTATTAACAGCAAGTGGTTCGGTTCACAAAAGAAAATGTAGTTTGATTTTTTTATTATTCTCATACAAAAGATACAGAAGGAAAAACAAAGACGCATGCTGAAACTGAAGATGAAGGTTCTCTTTAGGAGAAACTGGTTACATCACTCTTTTATTTTGGCGTCTTTAATGAAAGAAATTGAGAATTTTTCAGCTGCGACTATTTCAAGCCTCGAAGGTCATTGATTCTGCTTCTTTCCTTGTGGCATCGAATAGTACGGTCGATAGGTACCTCTCTCCGAAACTCGGGAACACCGCCTGTAATATAAACAGTTTAGTGGAGTTTCTTTTAACATCAGAATCAGTACACAACAAAAGACTCAGAGCTTCTTAGCTTTTGGGGTGATGACATTAACTTACCACGAAAAGCTTCCCGGCATTTTCTGGCCTCTTTGCAAGTTTGATTGCTGCAGCAGCTGCTGCACCAGATGAGATTCCCACCTACAATTTTTTATTTTATTTTGTTGTTAGAAACCTTCTTTTCATTATGCAGCCAACCTGATAACCTACAAACAACTGATCCTAGCCAAGTCCACATTTGCTTTTGAGGTTTGGATCTTAAAGGTTTCAACTTATCTAAGCAAAGATCAATGAACCAAAAGAGAAAGAATTTGTTTGTTGTGAGATGTGAATTACTTACAAGAAGACCTTCTTTAAGAGCAAGAAGCCTTGCCGTGTCGATGGACTCATCACTTGAAACCTGTAGAAACGCGTTACAGGAAAAAAAATGGAGGGAAAGCAAGTAAGAATTGTAGCTCTCTTACATAATGCAATACAGTTTATGATCAGTAATATAAAAACTGGAGAATAGTCTTACTTGAACAACTTCATCTATAAGATCAACATCCAATACACTTGGAATAAAACCAGCACCTATCCCTTGAATCTTGTGAGGGCCTTGGCATTTTCATCAAACATTAAGTGTTAGGATTATTAAAGAATAAGACATGAGGCAAACAAAGGAACATGCATGAGTTATAGTAATAAACGGAGAGGGAATAAAAAAACTCACCTGGCTTTCCACCAGATAGAATAGCGCTTTCAATTGGCTCCACTCCATACAGCTGACAGAAGAGAAAACAAAATAAGAAACCATGCAAACACAATCTGCTTAAGAAAGACAATTGTATGAGAAAGATGAAGCTTTCTCACCTTTACGTTCGGGTTCTGCTCCTTGAGATACTTCCCTGCACCAGTTATGGTACCACCAGTACCAATCCCAGAAACAAAGCCATCGATTTTTCCACCAGTGCCTTTCCATATCTCAGGTCCAGTGGTCTCATAATGGATCTGCATTGGACAGTTTCAAAGTTCGAAAACAGATAGAAACAGATTTCACTAAAGCATTACTAAGAAACAAGCATTATACCTTTGGGTTAGCAGGATTCTCAAACTGTTGGAGCATGTAACCATTGGGTGTTTTCGCTAAGATCTCTTCAGCCTTTGCGATAGCTCCTTTCATGCCCTTAGCAGGGTCAGTCAAAACCAACTGAACTCCAAAAGCTAAGAGAATGATTCTTCTCTCTACGCTCATTGAAGCTGGCATTGTAATAATAAGCTTGTAGCCCTTGGCAGCCGCCGTGAATGCTAACCCAACTCCGGTGTTTCCACTCGTTGGCTCAATCAACACACTCTGAAGAAGAAACTAAAAAGTCAACTACAATGAACGAAGAAACAATTAGTGGTTTGTAAGAAATCAGATCCCAAACTGACCTCTCCTGGTTTTATAAGACCCTTTTTCTCTGCATCAGAGATCATGCTAAAACCAATCCTGCACAAAAGTAACAAAGTAGAAAGCTTTAACAAAACCGAAACTCAGAAACAAAAAAAAACACAGCAGAGAGTTCTGGACTGAAGTAGAAAACCTGTCTTTGACGCTCGAGCACGGTTCCATCATCTCAAGCTTAGCAGCAACACGACCAACACATCCTTCAGCGACATTGTTCAGATACACCAATGGAGTGTTCCCAATCAACTGCCGCAAGAAAAAAACAAACAGAGTCAATCATTACATGAACATGGAACAAAACACACTTTTGTAATTAAATGAACAGTTGAATAAAATAGAGAGCTTACTTCGGTCACATCTTTGGCAATCCGAGAGGTTGTCATGATTCAAAGCTTCACTGCTTAATTCACAAAGAGAAATATCACCAAAGGTATCAATCAATTAACCAGAAATTTACAGCCGATATATCCTAATCTAAAAACTTTAGCAAAACACATCATCAAACATAAATCTCCAGATGACTTAACACGAAATAACTAAAATTTAAATCGGAATTAGCTCAATCGGATACAATTACCCGATCCAATCAAACAGAAATGCAATCTGAAGAGAAATAAAAAAAAAAAAGGAAGAGGAAGACGATGAGGATACCTCCTGAGTGAGAAAGTCAACAACGTATGTTTTGAAGAGAATGGAGAACGTATGGAATAAAATCGTCAAATGATATGATTATATGACTTCTTGAATTCTTTTATACAGGTAGATTTCACATGCTTTGGATTTAATTAAAAAACGCGGTGGTTGTTAACCAAAATTGCTTCCCGGTTTGTCATGGTTTACTCCGGTTTAATCTTCACCACCTTATCTCCTTTAGTCACCACAAATAGTCATCTCTCCCACTCGACACAACATCTCTTTTGTCTTTGTCTCTCTGTCACTCATGGCGACTCTTCCTCTTCCTCAAACTTCCATAATCTCTCTCCCTAAACCTTATCTATCCAATTCCTTCTCCTTTCCTCTCCGCAACTTGACACTCTCAACAGCAAATCGCCGGAGCTCGGTCGCCGGCGGGATCGTTGCTCGTTCATATAAAGTGGTGGTGGAGCAAGACGGGAAGACGACGGAATTGGAGGTTGAACCGGACGAGACGATTCTATCGAAGGCTCTCGAGTCGGGCATGGACGTGCCTTACGACTGCAACCTCGGCGTTTGTATGACTTGTCCGGCGAAACTCGTGACCGGAACGGTGGATCAGAGCGACGGGATGCTAAGTGAAGATGTGGTGGAACGTGGCTACGCGCTTCTATGCGCGTCGTATCCGACTTCTGATTGTCACATTAAGATGATCCCTGAAGAAGAGCTCTTGTCTTTACAGCTCGCAACAGCTAACGACTAAACAACGGTCGTTTTTTTGGTGTAATACGGTTTGGTTTTGTAATGAATCTTGCTTTCGAGACTTTGAATGTCACTTGATTTTCGAACAGGAAAACACATTAGCGATAACAGAGATCATACAGACACATGTTCCAACTCCAATTTTAAAGTTACAGAACATATGTGCTTTAAGATGAATCTAAGTACTGAAATAGGTTTGTTGTCTGAAACATTAGGGAATTAAAGAGCAATAACGAAAAGGAAGAGGTATGTATAATTAATAAACACACAAAGAGGGTGAACAACTAATTCAGAGCCAGGGAGAGTGTTAGCTGCAAATTTGGAGCGAGAGAGAGAGAGAGAGAGATATTACAACAAAAGGACGACGTCGTCGATACAAAACATAGACACAGAGACACCATAAGATCAGTGGTTGGTTACTTACCATCTTCATTTTTGTCTTTGTCACTGTCTAATCAGTAGTAAGCATGCTGAATATGGTGGTGGTGTTGATGGTGCGGGTGAGGATGGTAAACCGGAAGGGCCGGAGCAGCCACTGGACTGCAGTAGCCACCGTATGCCGCTGGATAACTGACCGGAGAAGCTTGGTACGACCCATGAACAGCCTCTGGTGAGTATTGGTATGGAGGGCTCCTGTTGGTGTAGATGGTAGGTGGGGATGTGGTGTATGCGGGTACACCGTACTGAGGAGAATGGCTTGGGGATCTTATGAACGTTGGTGGAGCCGGTGGGAAGGAGGAGACGTACGCGTTTGTGATACGCCCTGCTTTTGCTGGTGGCATTGGACCGTTGTAGCTTGCTCTGGTTCTCTTGTTGGCCGGAACCGCTGCTGGTTTTCTCTTCTCGGTTTTGGTCTTCTCTAGCTGATCCAACCGCTTCTTGAGATTCTCCGGCGGGAACTCTTCCTCGAGTTTGTATTCTTCTATGCATTTCAAGACTGCTCTGAGTGCTGATTGCTCCTTACGCGCCACGAGATGCTAGGAAAATATAAACAAGGTTTACAGATTTTATACATAGACATTGCTAAGAAGTAGATTACAGACTCGAAGATCACTGCAAAAGGATCAAGATGTGGAGGGAATTACCGCAGCTCGGCCATGATTGTTGGGGTCTTCAGTGACTAAAGCTGTTGCTTTCTTTGCATCTCTCAGATAAGCTTTGAGCAAAGGAACAGGAGGGAACTTGTGTACAAGGCCGACTTCAAAACTGAAATGAACTGCATCAAGCTGTTGTCCCCTGATGATTAGCTCTTCAATCATGTCTGTATTAAAACCATAGCAACTCAAAACCA
Organism: Iljinskaea planisiliqua; assembly: GCA_900108845.1. Classification (NCBI taxonomy): domain Eukaryota; kingdom Viridiplantae; phylum Streptophyta; class Magnoliopsida; order Brassicales; family Brassicaceae; genus Iljinskaea; species Iljinskaea planisiliqua. Next base: position 3,124,873 of record FNXX01000006.1, on the reverse strand, counting down.
TCACTCTCCATTTCAAATAACACTCAACAAGTTCCCATGACAAAGAAAGAGCTAAGACAACAACATTTCAGGTAACAACGTCTGAAGTCGGGTAGCTAATCACAGGTTACATGAATTTTAACATACTGTATATTCACATGGACTTGTACTAAACTGATGCGCATACATTAGAAATGAAAGAAGAAGAAGACAAGAAGAGGTTACCAGGCATTTGGTCACCCAAACCAACTGAAACAGCAAGCTTTGGCATCTGTTTGCGCCAAGCTGAACCAACCACAAGCTTCCTATACAGAGCAAGATCTTCCTTCTTAACGATTCCAAAGGTTACGAGGTGCTGCAGAAACGTGTGAACATCAGGGGTTTTCACGTTCTCTATCCCTCCTCTCTCCTCCAAGCTGGCCTTCCACGTCTCAGCGATCTCCTTAGCTTTCTCCTTGACGCTCGGTGTTACAAGAAGCCGAGACTTCCCCATCACTGGATCGACCATTACTGGTATCAAACTCTCCAGAATCACCACACAAGCCCATCCAAAATCGTTGGTTACTTTCTCTCCGGCGCCGTCACCGCCTCTTTTATCCACCGGAAAAACCTCAGATACGGCCTCAAGAACTAACTTCGGCGGATCCACGCAATCCACCAGCGCCGCCGGAATCTTTGACCGGAGATTCTCAAGCTCCTTCTTCCGAGCGATGACGAACTCCCAGAACCCTCTTGCGTCCATCTTCAAGCAGAGCGATTTCAGTGCGGATAGAAGCTCGTCGCCGTCGTCTACCTCGCCGTCGCCGTCGTCATCGGCGCTTGAGCCGCCGGCTCTAGCTTTCTCTAGCGACTCAAGTGCGGCTCTAGCTCGCTCCTCAGCTTTCCCCGCCGCGATCTCAACGCTGTGGTCTATTGTGACCTCACGGTGCTTGAGTAACTCGATCGAGGTCTGAGTCTGGTTGTCTAGGGTTTCAATCATCTGCTTCAGCGCCTCCGATTTCTTCATCAGGTTCTGCTCCATGGAAGTAAAATGCTCGGAGAGCTCCTTCCACAGAAGATTACAGCTAGTCATCAGTGACGTCTGCCTCTGAAACTCATCGAAACTCGGCTGAGCCAACTCAGTCAACTCGCCAGGATCGGGGAAAGTCCCCATCTCCGATTAATCTGACGGTGAAGAAGTCAAGAAACTCGGTCGTATTTGTACAGCGACAAAACGAAAGGCTTAAAGTGCAGAGACACGGTAAGAAAGTGTGATGAACTGATATTTTGCAGACGAAAACCTAAAAATGGCAAAAGCATAAGGAAGGAGAATAATGACGTGGATATGTCATGAGTTTGACACGTGTCATGCTGTCTGAACGATGGCGCGATAAAGACAGCCATCCAGTGTGCGTACTTTAATGACGTCAGCAGTAGCACCACCCTCCTAATTGGTTGTTGCTAACGTGAACGGAAAAAAGCGTAGGATAAGAAGCTTGTGTCTGGTCGTAAACCGATATTTTATCGGTTTAATATATCGGTTAACTGAAACCAAAAAGGACAAGCTGGAATAAAGAAGTGGGCCAGGCCCACTGACCACCACATGCGTTGAGTCAGAAGACAGTGAAGCATTGCCGGCTAAAATATATGCAAATTGTACTTTACGAAATTGTAATTTGTAAAACGTGTAACTTTTTTTGATAACGTAAAACGTATAATTTCAAATTCATAAAAGCGAATGTTGTTACTTGTTAGTATTTTCAAAACCAAAAAAAAATAGAATAAATAAATAAAGAAACAAAAGAAAGCACGTACATGGAGAAGCTAGCACTTGTATAAATGGTGTAATGAAATAGGCACGCGTTGGACAGAATATTTTGTGTTTTCTAGACGTGATGCCTAAGTAAGCACAAACCCTCTTTACACTAATCATTAGTGTTTTTACATAGTACATTATTTAATTTAATCCCGAGATTCCCAGCGACTAATCTTTAGCATAATATGTGAAAGAGCCAAATATATTTCTAATTTAATGTACAGTGCCCAACAATGGAAAATTTTGAATCTCAGAATCTCTTATTAGAGTGAACTTTTCAACAACTAACTAAACCACCGTCAATTGATTATAGTATATCATCATTTATTCTCTTTGTTATAAACACATTTTCTAGAATTATATTTCCATACGTTCACAAAACCAGAAAAGAAGCACAAATAAGGCCACTGGACCACATCATAGAATAAAAAACCTATTATGGAAAAATCTATGTTCTTTTGACATATGAAGATATTGAATTATATAATCATTTTACTTACAAAGATTGCAACAAGAGAAAATAAAATCGAATGAAACGAAATATTTCACTTTTTGGATAACGGAGTTGACAACTATAATAATTGACTATAAGTTAACGTGATTATGTTTTTTCCCCGCATGTTGAAACAGGAATGAGAGAACATGAAATTTATACGGGAAGAGAGATAGAGAGAGAGAGAGGAAGAGAGATATTAGGAGGAATTAAATTCAGAAGGGTTAATGATTTTTTAGTCGTGCAGAGTATGAAGTGTTTGATATGAGTCTTGGTCTAACCTTATATAGTAACATGATTAAGACACTGCATAATCTAAAGCTTTTAATCATTGTATGTAAAATTAATATATCACTGTCCTAATCGTCAATGATGGCGGTCATAATATCATATGATAAACCAAACATTCATAATTAACAACACTTCTTGTGTCTTTCATCTTGATTTTGAGACTATCTACATGATAAATATATCTCAGTGTGCAAAAAAAAAAAAAACTAAATTATACCCGTTTTTTAAAAGCTTAATGTTGATTTTGATTGGTAACACATTAAAAAACGGTTAAAAAATATATATAATGGCTATCAATCACTAAAGCGGTTGGACAAAACTGTTACACAAATAGAAAACGGTTGCAACAACTTTAATATAACTCTAAGCACTTTCACTAACAGTTTTGTACTATTCCTTAACAGCTTACAACTTCAGCTAACAGTTAATATAACCATTCCGCTTTTATTCACCAATCGGACCCGGACCCGTTATGAAGTATTTTACGGATTAAAATATTTAAAATATCACATCACAATTGTTATTTATTTTTTATTAAAAAAAATAAACAAATAACCACAATATAGAATAGAGTCAATAGACACAAGAGTCACCAACAAAAAATCTGTGAAGCTTAAAACAAAATATTTAATTAACAGATATAGCCTATAGGGTATAGGCAACTTAGCCACCAATTAGCCAAATCTTAAAGCAAACCATTCCCTCAAGATACTCTTCCCTACCACTTTCTTGACTCTAAAAGCCCAAAAAGAACTCTGAATAGCTCTTTGGCAATGGCATGTGACCAAAAGGGGATATCATTGGCTGGCGAAAGAACAAAACAATCACCACTTTGCAAGTAGCATAAAGAAAAGGGGGGGGAAAAAAGCAGAAGAACCTAAAACATATAACCAATTCTGTCAAACTTCTAAAATCATCAAGCATTTATTTCATAAAAACTCAAATTAAGGGTTCTTTTCAATGAGAATCATACTTCAAATCAGATGTTTAAGTTGTAATATATAAACAGAAAATATGTTGTTTAAGCAGAGACTGGTATCAACGGGTTTTATCAATTTGTCTGTGTAAATAGATGATTGATGAAAAGCATTAAGAAGGTCACTATACTTTTGAGGCAATAAATATTAATTCTAACAAAACATTTTAACTTTTTATTTCATCTACTGAGTTTAGACATGTGATGTGACTGACAACCGGATTCAGTAATTAGGGGAAAATATCACATAGAAATGTGGTTTACGTTTTGGTTTTAGGGAAGCATTATTTACACAAATCCTTTGAGTTCTCTTAGGATCTTGAATGTACTCTTCTGTCTCAAAATCTACAGAGTTCCGTTGATGCTAATATGATTCTTACACCATATATATATATATTTGAAAGGTTAAAACGTTATTCTACAACAACATTGACATTTTACTATTCACTAAACCACTGAAACACAAACACACATGCATTGAGCTTTGAATATTTCCACCCCATAATGATCACAGAGCTTAGTTTACCACCTATGATTTTGTAACAGCAGAATCGGAACCACTGATTCAGATTCACAACACCAATACTGCAAACTAGAGATTAAAATCAAGAAAATCAACAACATATCATGATTTCATTCAGAAAGATAACATTATGTGGGTTAAAAGGTTGGTTCTACCTGAATCTTGTCCTATTAAAACATGTTAAAGCTTGTGAAAATGAAAAAGCATTATCATAAATAAAAAAGTTCTGCTGTGGCATAAAGGAATATTTTAAAAACTAGATTTAGAGGCTACGCAAAGAAGACTCCTTTGAGTCATTGCAGATCCATCAAGCAAATTTTTTTGACGATCATCTAGATAGAATAGTGTTTTGATAGAAGAAGCAAGAGCATGAGATTGATCAGTTTCAATATGCTAAAATTACAGAGAAAGCTCCAGGAATCATGGACATTACCACTCGTAATGAGGAAAAAGCTATTGGTGCACACTTAATACGAGATGAATGGTGCATAATATTCATGATATATCTGATAATGAACATATAAAATAAGAAGATTTCAACACCAGAACCGAAACGCTCAGATTACGATTTGCCTAACTACTGATAATAGAACTCTGGCTTCAAGGTTACTTCCACGATTTGGCTAACACATGTACAAATGTCAAAGTCTAGAGCCAAACTTGCATATATATATACATAGAGTTGTACAACAATAAATTACAAAATGTACTCACATTAAGATAGATTCTGACAACCGACGCCCAGCAGACCATGATTCACCATTACAAAGCTTTCACGTAGATCTTTGTGACCCAACAATAATCTAAGGACGGGATTTGTTATTATATATTTTCTAATTTTTTAATAATTTATATTTGTAAATTTAGAAGATCAAATTAGATCATTAATTTATTATAATATATAATATTAATATTAATTGATAATTAATCTTAATTACAATTTTTTTTAAAAAATGCATAATCGAAAATATCATGAAAAATATTTTTTTATTTAATTTTTGATAATTATTTAAGACGTGTTTAAATGTATTAATTGTAGTTACAATTTTTTTGTTAAGATTTTTAAATTTATTATATATTTTAAGATTTGAAATCATTAGAATATCTTCATTGAAAGATTTTGATCGTATATATAGTTAGTATTTAGATTTTACAAAATTAAATTTAAGAATATATTTTTGGTTTTTGAAATTAGGTACCTTTATTAATATATTTGTTTTAATATCACTTGTATTTTTCAATATCTTGCATATTTGTTCATATTTGCAAATAACAATTTTACCCTTAATGAGACTCTTAAAATATCAAATAGGATCAATGGCAAAAATCGTAATATAACACGGTACAAAAGGTTTTTTCTATAATGTTTCCTGTTTTAATAGTATAGATGTATTTTTTGTTTGTAACACTATTTATGATATGAAACCACTTTTCTGGTTTAAGCCAAGAGTCGTAAAGATGCAGAAGAAGAAGAAAAAATCCATCTATTTCTCTAAAATATATTTTTCTTAAAAATTTATCCACTCTTAAAGTACCTTATAGTGTAAAGTATGTTAGATTACAAAATATAAATGTAAAAAATGCATTTTGGAAAACCCTTAAATTGTCATTTTTCTATATGACATTTGTGAGGAAACACTTTAGATATGTCTTTCTTCTACATGGCCTTTTTAGATTTTTAATTACTAGTTTCCAAATTTGTAATCTGTCCCGAACCACAACTCCTACATACATGGATGATTGCACTCCAACGATATAAATACCAAGTCATGTATTCTTTCACGGTTCAGAGAACCAAAAAGAGTATGTGATAGGCCAAATTTATCAATGTTCTAGTTCTACTCCATAGGGTGGGTTGGTTCATGCGGGTTTAAATAGGATTTTGGGAAGGAGCCACAAAATCTTTATCCGTAAATTGAGTGTTTCATATTTTTTTGTTTTATATCCCTGGACCCTGATGAATCTACCCATAAATGGGTCATTCAACGCAGTCTCTGGCATGTTGATGATTGTCTCATGTTTGTGGCTCAATGGAGTCCTTCTGCATCTTTAGATCTTCCTGTGATCTCTACAGTTCCGGTTACTCTTAAAGACATCCCAAATCAATTCTATTCAATCCCCGTAATCAGTTGGATCTTTTCTAGTTTATGAGCTCATATGGCAACAAATGGTGATATGGCAACATATGACTTACTCCATCTTTGATAGTCAGGCAAAAATTCTAGAAGAAGTGGGAATGCTTACAAAATTTCATCAGAAGATCACACTTAAAGACAATAAAGGAAAAATCTATATGGTGAAAGTAGATACTCTTGGATTTTATCTACTTGTGGCTGTGGTCACCTTGGCCACGAAGAAGCAATATGTCTTCAACAAGACCCACTTAAACTTTCTACTGCCACTATACCAGAAGATAAGACCTCCAAATCACCATTTGTTCTAGTCACAGCTTCTTTAAGTCACAACAAATGTGCTTTCATTTAAGAACTTCATCTTTAAAGCAGTGGCTGTCCCAACTATAGAAATAGTGTCGTCATTAACAAATCACATCCCTTAACTTCCCATTGCTGAAGCCTCTATAACTCTCATTGATCCAGCCCACGTACTAGCTTCTCCAGCTTTGAAACAAGTCTGCTCTGGTTGGTTCTGCTTCTGAGCATGCAACCATTTCTGTTCAAGACTCTGAAACTACCCCGTTGTGATTGCTGCTCTAACCTTCACAAAAGATTATATAAAAATTGCATCAGTCTCCAAGGATGTTTCTCTTCTCAAAGACAACTTAACTTCTGCAATTTAAAATCCCCAGTCTCTATGCTCTTTGGTAATCTGTCTCTCTTAACTGTTAAAGTTGGTTTACAGGATCTAGGCAAAATATAGCGATGAGAAATGAAGATCTTGTAGCGGTTTCCCTGGCTAGCTACATCGAGTATTTGTGCTTACCCAAATCATCGAACTTCACCATCAATTCCAAAGTGTTGCCAGCCAGCTGTTTGAGAGCCTCGAGTATTTGTTTTGATCGTCCATGATGGGTAGATTGCGCCGAAGAGACTTGAAAAAGAAAAAAAATCATAAGCCAAGCCATCCTCCTTCTAGCGCTAGTGCTAAAATGTGGATGCTGCACTTCACACCGTATATTTGTATTGATCAAATGGATTTAGCTAATAAATTTAACAAGAAATACATAAAAGAAAAAGCAATAAGAAGTATCTTAGCTATGAATAGTCGAAAGTGTGTATATTGATCCCCCGTTTACAGCATAAGATTTTGTATTTTTACATATATTTTTATTTAACTCGTATAATTAATACAATTATTCTTTTTAAATGTCCGTTTAAATTTTATAATAAATATTGTAACACCTTTATTTGAACTCTTCGAGCTATCCGAATCTTCGTCTTACGTTACACTTTGCTTTCCATACAAACTCTTTGGCTCGCTTTGATGGTTTCTCCATCTCCTTAGTTCGTCTTTCCATCCCGAACTCCTCAGTTCATTCTCCTGTCTGCAGTTCAATTAGGGTAACCTTAACCGTTGACCTCTTTATGGTGACATGTTTATATGATGTGACGTTCTCCGCTGGGATACAAACCGAGAGTTTAGGATCTGATAATGTTCATTATATATCATCATCCTCATTCTCTATTTCTGAAATCAAATGATTCCGAACAGCGGACTACGAGGAGGAGGCGGAACTGACGATTACACTGGTGGGAAAGAAGGCAATCATCGATGCCGATGGCGAATAACTCGAGTGACAAATTGTTTTTTTTTTTTTGTCGTGAATGAATTAGATCGGTCGTTTAGGGTAGAGTTATTACTTATAGTTTTGCTGTTTTTTCCCCACCATATTAAAAACTTATATAACAAATATTGAAGTTATAAAAATTTTAGTTTCGAATTTTGAGAGGGTAAAATCAGTTTAACACTAATCTATATCATAATCTCCCAATTTGATTAGCTTAAAGCATAATAGGACAAATTTGGTTTCAATATAATCCTTTTAGCCAAATTTCTCAAATAAGAATCTGTTGTCAAAGAAAAATGTTATTTTAGTAAAGAATTAATCTATTGTCTCATAGAAATATCTGTCAGAAAATAAACAACTAAATCTGTTATAAAAAATAAAAACTAAATCTGCAAAGAAAAAAAATTGTATGCTAAATCTGTCAAATGATATTAATTCTATCATAAATATTAAACTTGTTGTAACTGTACCACAAACCTTAATAAAATGCCACAAAAAAATAAATATGTTTCATTCCACAGATTTTTTTTTCCCTTACTTTTTCGACTTTGATGATTTACTAAGATCACTAGACTATATTCACTACATTTTATAATATATATAAAGAAGGGCATTCATACATTTTTAAATATAATAGTTAGGATCAAATTACTCGTCAATTTGTTGGTTAGTGTATGTCTGAAACTTTAATGGTCAATTAGCAACGAACGGGAATATGACCAATTCCCCTACAAATTAATAGATGTATATTTATTTATACACGAAGTATTAAACAATGTCATTAATATCATAAACTAGCTAAATTTTTAATTTTTATACTTGAACTTTTAAAATCTGGCTAATTACACCAAAACCGTGATTGAATTTGGTTTAATGTTGACTAAATATTAACATGATGGACAAGTGTATAAATGGTTTGGTTTGGTTTGAAATTAAACCAAAACTAATCTTTTGTATAACAATTAAAGAAAAACGACGTCGTTTAAGTTTTTTTTCTTTTTGTGCAAATTGCTTGCCATGATTGATTTGGGTTCTGTTTGGTGTCGTCGACTTCGTTGGCGGGAAGAAACAGACCATATCCCTTGACATAAGTTACTTTGTTTTTCTTGAACAAACCATCAATGCCACGAGGTAGGTTTTTTATCAGAAGCTTTTCAGTTATTTTCAATAATTACGATTTCATTTCCATGGAAGTAAGGAGACGAACCCAAAATTTAATAATTATGGAATAAGTGGGATTGGGCCAAAATAATCATCGACAAGACAGTAATTAAAATTTTCAATTGATTCATCCACAAAACAAACAATTCAAATCTCATTCGAGAAGAGATTTTATTTCGAAATTAATCTTCGTGGGAATGCCTCCGACGTTGAGACAAGTGCCACCAAGTGCGCCACACTTCTCAATACACGTGGTTTTAAGACTAACCTGAACCACCTTGATCGCCGCCATGTAACCGCTGGGACTGCTATCAATGACGACCATGTCATTCTCATCAGATCCCCAAATCAATCTTGAGAAGAAGACTTATACCTATACGACGTCGTATCGTATATACAGGCAAGCAATTTCAAAAAAAAAAAACCTAAACAACATCATCTTTTACTAACTGTTATACAAAAAATTAGTTTTGGTTTAATTTCAAACCGAACTGAACCATTCGTACCCAACAAAGTTCAGAAGCCGTGTCTGCAACTGCACGATACTCTGCTTCAGTAGATGATCGCGCCACAGTTTTCTGTTTCGTCGATGACCAAGCCACAGGGTTAGATCCGAGGTAGATGATATAGGCACCTGTAGATGTGTAGTCATCGGGATTTCCTGCCCAATCAGCATCCGAAAAAGCATGAAGAGCAAACTTATTATCACGACGGAGAAAAATACCACGATCACGAGTCCCAGCAAGGTAGCGGAGAACTCGTTTGACAGCGAGCCAATGAATGTCTGTTGGGCAGTGCATAAATTGTGATAACTTGTTGATATAGATGCATGTGTTAAGAGGGAAAGCCCTGTTTCCACAATGTGTCGATGGCGGCGCTCAGCAAACCCATTATGCTCCGGTGTGTGGGGTGGGCTTGTGAGATGAGAGACACCATTGGTGGCAAAGAACTCAGCCATTGCAACATATTCACCGACATTGTCTGAATAGAAAGTGATGAGTTTTTGTTGAAATCGATTCTCGACAAGTGCCTTCCATCGAATGAGTGTATCACGAACATCAGATTTTCTGCGAAGTGGATAGAACCAGACATAATGTGTGAAATGATCAACGAAAATGACATAGTATTTATACCCATCAATGGACAAGAGTGGTGATGTCCATACGTCAGAATATACGAGTTCGAGAGGTTTTGTCGATGATAAAGAAGATGAGGAGGAGAAAGGCAATTTGTGGCATTTATTAAATAGAACAATCGGTGCAATGAAAGGAAGAACTGTTTTGAGAATCAGAAACTAACAAAGGAGAAATTGTAGATTTTAAAACTGAAAGGGCTGGGTGTCCTAATCTCGAATGCCAGATGGGTAGCGGACATTTTATTGAAGCAGAAAAAACAGAAGGGTTTGATGAATCTCGATGTGGCCACTCATATCCGCCGTCTTTAGTTCCCCCTGTTACCATTGGCGCCCCCGTTTTGAGATCCTTCACCTGAAATATATCCGGGAAAAATTCCACCGAAACCCGATTATCAGTACAAAGTTGCTTAACCGAGATAAGGTTTCTAGCAATACTTGGAACATGAAGAACATTATTCAAGGCAAAGGAATATGTGGAAGAAGAAAGAAGAGAGGAACCCGTGTTGGCAATCTCAAGTCCAGTTCCGTTTCCAATCTGCACATCTTCGCCACCTGTGTAAGGAGAGTGGTAGGCGAGATTGGTAAGATCAGAGGTGAGGTGATGTGAGGCGCCAGAGTCCATCAGCCACGAGGGAGTAGCAAACTGTTGCATCATGGCATTGTAAGCTTGGGGGTGCATCATGGTGTTGTACGCTTGAGGAGGTGCCGAGGGAAAACCTCTTTGCTGTCCTTGAAAACTTGGCACAGGTGATTGTTGGTGAGAGACCAACCTGAATAGAGGGCAGCGCTTCACACCATGACCTTGTGTTCCACAAGCTTGACACTTTCCTAGATAGGGTCGTGAGACTCGTTGGTTGTTTCCTTGTGGGCGGGATGACTCCCCAGATTTGTGGTTGCTGTTACGCCAATTTTGTGTTCTGTGTTGAGCATGATTTGCAGTGATTGGAAACTGCTGTTGAGTTGGAGTAGCCGTTGTGAGAGCAAGTTCCCGATTGATAAGCTTTTCATGTAGCTCCGCAAACGAGATTGGAGAATCACGGCTGTGAACTGACTCGACAAGTGATTTGTAGTCATCACCTAGTCCGTCAAGAATAATATCGGTCAGATCCTCATGCTCCATTGGGCTTCCAAGCAGAGCTAGTGCATCTGCTTTGGCTTTTATTTGTTGCATGAAGACATCTACAGTTTGAGTGCCTTTCACGCATTGCTTCAACTGACTGCGGAGTTGTTTTACATGTCCCCTCGACGGTTTGGCATAGGTTGCCGAAAGGGTTGTCCAGGCTTCAAGGGAAGTTGCAGAAGCTGCGATAAGTGGCTGATGCACAAGCTCAATTGATCCCATGAGGGAGCTAAAGAGAAGGCTGTCTTGACGTTGCCAGTAGGTGAATTCTGGGTTTGGTTCCTCTTTGCCGGAATTGAAAAGTGTCGTCGGCGGGATTACAGTGTTGGAGTCAATGAATTTGAGCAAATCATATCCACAGAGAAGTGATTTGATCTGGGCACTCCAAGTGATGTAATTTGTGGAGGATAGCTTTGTCACGTTAACCATGTTAAAAGAGACAAGAGAAGTTTGCAAGGCACCGGAAATCATGACATCGGTAGTAGCAGTTTCAGCAGTCGACATAGCTATTTAGGGATAAAAAGAGTTTTTTTTTTTTTTTAGTGGAGATCCTTTGGAAAGGAGTGCTCTGATACCATATAGAGAAATATCAATGTATTTGCTTAAAGGAATTGTTACATCGTACATCACTATATATAGCTAAAGGAAGAGCGTATTGAATATTCCTAATAGCTGTACATAATATTGACAGAAGATATTCTAACCATAACTAGTTTGAGGGAAGATACGATAGTATCTCTACACATATGTTCCAATATTGATGACGATGCTAAGCAAAGGTTATCTTACGTACAGGACAGTTATGTGTTCCCCAATGCACTGCAATGGTGGACTCGGGAACGACTGATATTTTAGTCCCAAAGGTAAAAGACTGAAGTTTAAGTTTGCAAAACAAGCATCACTTTCTAAAAAGTTTTCAAGAAACTATAACTTTTTTTTCTTTTTTTCTTTTCTAGAGAACTAACTAGAATTACTGGACATGGTTTAAATTTTCTATATACTAATATACGGTAACATATATAAAGAAAAAGCTATTATATTACTTCTCTAATAAAAAAATTTGAATTTCTAAGGGTGCAAAATAAAATTTAAAATGTCGGTTTTCGCAGAAAATTCATGATTGTTTTTATAAAACAAAATTTACAACCTAGCTAGTATTTTGTAAGTGTTCTTCGAATTAAAGTTTCCAAATATACCATATTTTGGTTATATAGTCAGATTGTTTCCAAAAAGTCGATTATTTTTTTCTTTCATTTTTGTAGTTTTTAATAAATAGAGGGTGAGAGAATGTTATACATTTAATGATTTTTAGATGATTTTGAATGAATGGAGGAAGTTACGATGATTTTAATTAAAATAGTCTATAATCCCATCTAAAACCGTTAAACTTGGATTTTTATACTTTGGACTAAAAAGCCTCTACCAAAACACCTTATAGTCACAACAAACCCCCTAATATCTACTACTTAAAAAATTTCAATCAGAATGAATTTTAAAATAAGTTTTAAAATCACAAGTTCAATAACACAAAATTTTAAATTTATTTCTATTTTTTTTTAATTCTTGTTTGAATAACATAAAATTTGTCATTTAATTACTACATATCACTTCAAGTTCGAAATTGAATACCCCCTTAATCTAACATTTTATATCATTATAAATAAGAGTGTAACTCCCCATTTTTAATTTTCCATCAATTTATGATAAACAGAAAAAACACTTTCCATTTTGTCTCTCGATATTTAGTTTCTCTCTTTAAATTTTGCTTTTTTATAACTTGTGAAAATTAATTAATCTATTATATTAAATAAAAGCATTAACAACTGCAGAGTTTTTATTTTTTTTAATTGTTCATAACATTTCTTCATTAATCTTAAGTGTTCGTGTTACATGGAAATGGAAAAGAAGATCATAACATAACTCTTTAATTAAAACCATAAAACTTTAAAACAGAGAAAATTTAAATAAAATAAACTGGAAGATAATGGGACTACAAATTCAAAAACAAGCTCAAATGCATCCACCAGAGCTTCTCTAAAAAACTGAAAACTTTAAAAATCGTCACCTTAGATTGTTACTTTAAATGCCAATCCATCTATACTTTCAAATTCGATAGAGAAAAATCTGTTGCATCTTCTGTCCCTGTACATACCGCTATGAAAAATGAAAAATAAATTAAAAAATTAGACATTTCTTTCGGTTTTGACATCAAAAGAATGTATCCTTCATGATAAGAAAGTAAGATTGAAAAATTCACTCCCTAGAAAAAAGAAAGATGAAATAAAATCCCCCAAAAAGGATGAAGGTATGAGCAACTTTATTGATGGGTTCTCATAAGAGTATATATCCATTAAATTTATTTAAAAAATTAAAGAAGAAGAATGAAGGAAATAAATTAAAAGGAAGAGACAGAGGAAGGAAAACCTCAACAAAAAAATCATAAGATACACATCTCGTACTTGTGACTTTATAATTAGTTGAAAATTCATTTATCATTCAAAATTTAATTATTTAGTTGATTTATAAAAAACTATTATTATTATATTTTGTTAGATATTAGAGAGGGTATCTCAGTGACACTGATGCTGTATGATGACTTGAAGATCAGAACTGGCCTTGATATATGAGACTCATGGGCCATGCCCATAATGTGTATACATTTTGAAAGAGAGAGGGCTGTTCTAAGCCGGCAAGACTTTGCTCCAGTGAGGAATTACCGATGAGGAGTCCTACTACTAATGAATAGCATCGGTGAGAGAGAGATATTAAATCTGTGACATTTTTTTTTGGACAACGGATTATATTATAATTAACGTCTTAACGGACTTAGGTAGATACAATCGGAGGCATGTTCAACGGCCAGCCAATAGAAACAGAATAGTACAATAAGATAAAAGATAGACATATTTAGCGGCGAGACTTGCTTAACAGCGTGAAAAAACTTATGGAGAAACTTCACCTGTAACCTGAAAGTAATTGTTCGAAAGAGCATTAAATAGTCGAGATGTGAATCGACGTTAACACGCCCAAACGTTTGGGCTTGAGAGCGCTTGAAGCACCATTACTGGTGGTCAAAATTGAGCGAAGGAGGATCGTCGTCGGAAGATTTCAAAAGAAATAGAAATCAGTCGTGGGTTACCTCTAACTCCCAAACATAAATCAAGCTAAGGTTTTAATGTGGGATGGCATGGCGGAGAATCGGAGTAGTGGCAGAATCGTTGAAGCTTTGTGGAGGAAGATTGTCGCCGGAAAATAATACAAGAGACAAAACCAGTCGTCCGCTACCTATAACTCCCGACCAAAGATCGAAAATAGATTTGTGAATAGATAATTGCAAGTTTTTGGCCCTAGTCCAATCAAAGATGTGGAGAGAGACTGGGCCTGGTTGGATAGGAAAAACAATCTGTGTGACATAGTCAGATTGCGAACTTTCAAATAGCATAAAACGAACCAAAATAATTACAGAAAGCAATATTTAAATTTGAAGGCCAAGAAAAAATTACTAAATGTTTACATAAAAATTAAAAAACAACAACAACAACAAAGAGAAAACCCTATAAATAGGATCAATCTTTCCTAAAACTTGGTAAAAACCAACGAGCTGTAGAGAATGATATAGAGGTAGAAACAAATTGTGGTAGCTGTTCAATCTTCTTTGTATCGAGATTGAATACGAACATTTCAGTGTCTAAACAATCACCTAATTCATCGCCATTGAAGTAGATGGAGTTACTAGTGACTCTTTCCAGGTCATTAGCAAGCACTGTAATACCCAAATCTAAAATGATAGCCTCATCTCCCAAAGAAAAAATTTCCTCCCAGTTAATGTTCTCCTTTGATGAATCCATCTTGAAGATTCTAAAGTTCCATGTTTCAGACGTAAAAGGACTTTCGCTGCAAACAATTAAGACATGTCCTTGTATAGTGATTACCACATTATTCCTTCTGCGAACGTTTTCAACAAACCTTGGAAATCCCAATCTCATCCGCAAACATTGTTCTTTTTTTACGAATCCCCGAACGCTAACTCTGGAAACGTGCAGTGGAAATTCACCAGAAACATTGAAAATATGGAGATCATCATAGCTGAGACAATAGAGCTTGTGATCTTTGAATACCATGTTGAAACACTCTTGAATACCTGACAGTTGGGCTGGGATTTGTTTCCACGAGTTACCTCCCTTCTTGAAAGAAAACATAGTTTCTTTATTAACTAAAAAAATAGTTTTCTCCTCTATCCAAAATATGGGAAAGCCCATATTTTGAAACACTATAGGCAGATTGATCTTCTCGCAGGTTAAAATATTAAAAATATAAAGAGGGTGTCCTATGTTTGGATATTCAGGACTCATCAAAAGCCAGTTTTTATGAGTCCCCAAACATTCACCATTTGCAAAGTCGTCGCCGAGATGTTGAGTTTTGTAGAGCTTTTCTTTCTCTTCTGGATTGAACAAGAGACAATAATTCTTGTCCCTGGGCAATATAATCACCCAAGGGATCTTATTGTTTGGCTTAGATTGTCTGGAACCGGATAGCCAAGATGAACACACCGTTTTAGCTCGTTCAAAATCGGTAAAACCAAGGCGCTCAAAAACCAATTGCATGAGATCTAGTGGAAGATCAGACCAACAATGAGGATTTTTTCCAGTCACTGAGACGACAGGAATTTTAGGAGGAGATCGGGCTAAGGCTAACTGTGGCGAGGCCATCTGAAAGAATCTTAACGGTTAAGCCTTCGAATGTAGTAAAAAATATTAGATTTTTCTCGTTTACACTCTCGAAAGAAAGTTTATAAGACTATCTCTAACAGGGAGTTTTTGGAAGAGTTTCTCAATATCTTTTTAAAATAAAAAAATGGCATAGATAAAAAGAGAGTAAAATAGTGAGAACCATTTCTAAAATCAGATACTCTAGTGCCACTTGTAACTCTACAATTAACTTTTTAACTATATAATTAATTATAATAAAATATTAATTTTATGTTGGTAAGATACTCTCTCACTTTTGGAACTGCTCTAATAATTCCATTTCTTTAAATAACCTACAACTTCAATATTCAAAAAATATTGTATTTGACAATAATGATTTATTTCTTTATCTACTGATATATTTAGGAAAGATTAACAGGTATATATATAGTAACTTTTTATTTATTTTCTATTCTTATTAAATTTTCATCAATACAATTTTTTTTAATTTGATAGTTGTAGAAAAAAATCATGGACATAGTAAGATTTATGCATGTACATAAGATATATGCATATAGTAAATATATAATAATAGAAGAAAATATATACTATTTTATTATTTCTGATATTCATATAATTCTAAATAAATAGATAATATCTGGATCTATTAAATTCTAGATTTGTTGTATATTTAATTAGGACAGTATACAACTCATCTTTCTAAATAATAAAAATCAAAATTTTTTTTCTTTTTAGATTATAGATGATATGCACTCAGTTATACTCTTGAGAAAGAAATAAATGAAAATTTATATTTTCTAGATATTTAATTAGATCCAGTGACTCATCAATTTTTAATATATTTTTTATATCAAATTACTTATGTATGTATGACATTTCAATGGTCAATTGACAAAGAACCTGCCAACAAAAACAAGATGATAACATTAAAGTTGTTTTATTTTAATATATTTCCTTTTATGGTATGTTGCCAAGATAACAAAATTTTAAGCACAAAATGCTCTCCGGCAGATTTCTCAAGGCAGTTTTCCCTATCAATTTTTGGGTCTAAGTCATTTCACTATAGGGTTGATTTGTTTCTCCGCTATTACAGAAAACACATTCTACCATTTCGTATTTTTCTAAATCGTTTAAAATTAAAAGTTATTTTCTTTTACCATTGCGGTTACGGGTGGATAATAAAAAAAAATTATTTTTAAAAATGTTAAAAATTCATTTAAAATCACAATATACATACAAATAAGTTACTTAATCACAAAAATATAATAAATTTAAAATTTAGATATTAAAATTATGAAAATATGAATAAATTTGATAATATATATAATGTAAATAAATTAAATAATAAACTAAAATAAAAATAAAATTTATTTTTAAAATGATTAAAATCATTTAAAATGAAAATATACATAAAAATAAGTTAGTTAACCACAAAAAAAGTATAATAAATTAATTTTTTTTTAATTAAAATTGAATATTATAATTATGAAATATATGAATAAATTTGAGACTATAAATATGATGTATATATATATAAATGAAAGAAACTAAAATTATATATATAAAGTATATATATAAATATAATAAACTAAAATTTTCTAAGTTTAATATTAATTTTTCATAAAATAAATAATTTCTTCACTGAAATCATAACTTCATCCAAATTATAAAAAAAATATATATAAATTTTTAAAAACTAAATTAATGATTTTATATTTTATTATAATAATATAAATTGTTGATGTTTTATATAACTATATAATATATTTATACTGTTAATTTAGTTTTAACCGCTACTGCATCCATTAATCAACCAGTCATAAGTATCCCGCAAACACACCTATTTTCAACCCATGCACCAGTTTTATTAATCGCTTAATAATGCGTGAAACCGCAACCGCACGTTTCCACAAACTCCCGCAACCGCAACCGCTGCCGCTGCATTTAAACCAATCAGGCTCTATCTCAACTACTCTCCTACCCGAAATAGAAAGTTGACTTTCTGAAACCTTCTCTAGTAATGTGCAACCGGGGTCCACCCCCGACCTGGGTCGGCGGGTCGAGTCTTAATCCACCGGTAAGTGTCTCTCCTCTATCGGAAAACCAGTTCGAAAGCCACTCTCAATCTCCCATTCGCCACAACGGTAACCATCCTTCTTTTTCTCGCTCATAAACTTTAATGTCTCTGCAAGCAAATCTCCTCAAATCACCGGTGAAAGGCATCCCCTTCTCACGATCTCTCGTTTCACTAAACCTTCTTCCCATTTCCACTCTGCTATCTCCTCTGATCAACAAAACCCGATGCATCGCAGACTTACCTCTTTTGAAAAGGGGAAAGGAATCATGGACCAGTCGGAACCACCCTGAGCCACTAAAATCAAAATTCCCCAACAGAAGCATGCTTTAACTCTTATGGGCAGAGCCACAAATCCAAGAGTTCGACGCATATGGGCTCTGCTGTACTTCTTCACCGAATACTGAAAATTGATACTCCACTCATGAGAGTAGAAAAAACCCAGCCCGATCCGAATCCGAAATAAACCCGCTTAAAAATAATTTTAAATTACAAACCCCGAAAAACATGGTATTAGTAGAGTTATAAAAAAAACCTGCGAAATTTAGGGTTACCCATGGATACCCGATATTTTTTAAATCTAAAATTATTTATAATTAAACTTATAAAATTTGTGATGAAACTTGTAAAATTTGAAATTAGGGTAACCCGAGTTAAACTTGAATGTAAATAAACCCGTCCATCTAAAATCCGCAAGTTTTTTTATTAGATAGGCGGGTTTTATGTTTCAAATTATACCCTGATTTCGGGTACCCTATAGGTAATTACCCAACATTAACATCTCTAGCCAGATACTTTTCCAATTTCAGTTTGCTTTGGAAGCTGACCTTCAAAGGGTTCTAGACAACCACCCCTACCACTATGCCAGATGGATGTAATTCTTCAAAGATGGGAACCATCTACATTATCATCTTTCCCATCTCAGATCCCCTTCTGGATATCAGTTCAAGGTATCCCTTTCCACTTTTAGTCTAAAGCTACTCTTACTACTATCACCAGGAATATTGATCACCTCGAAACACAGAACTTCACCCTAAAAGCAGCAAGAATGCGGATGCAGGTAAACGGTCTCCTCCCTCTCATCAAACGTGTCCAATTGGAATTTGAAACAGGAGCAGAGTAGCCACTAGCCACCCTAGTCTATGAAAAACTGGAGAACCATTGCTCTAACTGTCAAATCCTAGACCATAACTACCGGGACTGCCCCCTTAATTTGATTAGGTAAGTGTAGTGTATCTAAAACTGAAGCCACTATTGCTTGCAAATCAATTACTCTTCTTGGGCCTATAAGCTCAATGGAGCATCCCAAACCTGACCAATCTTCATACCAAAAATTTGTAGATAAAAACCACTATGGACTTCTACTTTGTGGAGATTGCGAGAGCAATCTCCTGTATTTCCAGAATTTTATTCACGTCCAAAATCTCTAATTTATGTTTTCCTTAACAAATAAGAATGATCCTCGCCGTATTTGATATGGAATGCTAGAAAATATATGTATCATATCAGCTAACTCAGGATACATAATATTCATTGTCCTTAAGGATATGATCATTTGGTTCGGACAATCTGTTGTATAATGCCTTATTTACGACAGTCTTATTTTTGAATATGTAGAAAAAATATAACTACAGAAATATTTTTCTTTTCAGTTTCATTTATTTTCAACTACTACATCAAAACTATTTCCAAATCAAATTTTACAGCAATTAATTTATAAATATAATCTATCCAATCAACTACACACAAAAGTTGTAATAATTGACCAATTTTCTCTTCTTTATGCACTATAAAGTTCATAAAAAAACTATTTTATATTTCTTTATTTTATATTAATTTGCAGCCCATTTTTGTTAGGTTGAAAGGATAATTAAGATTTCAAATTTGATTTTAGTAATTTATATTTTTGTTTTTTTGTTTGTCAAACAATTTCCCAAAATATTTAGTTATTTTCAAAATATATAAAATAGATACTATATAGATCAAATTTAAATAAAAGATTTTATAGTGGGGGTTATTAATCTATTTGGAAACATAAAATAAGAAGTTTCGTTTAGGTTTGGATAGTAAAAAATAAAGAGATTTCACTAGTTAACTTAGCTTTGTTTTATAAAAATAATTCTCACGACTTTCTTTGACAACAAAAATAAATTTTCAGTGCTTGCGATACACTCTTCTCTTTGTTTTGCTTTCTACATAGATTTCTGGATGGTGATCTTAGGGTTTTGTTTACGCCTCAGTGTGTTAACCATGATCTGGATGACGAAGAAGCAGGCATCACTCAACCACACCAACAACAAAAAAGATGACGATGGATCCTTATGATGATATGTATTCCTAAAGATTGGAGAAGCAGAACAACATGATTTACTTTCAAGATTCATGGGATCAATTTCTAATAACCTATGTAAATATAGTGTTGAGTTTTTCAAGATACATGGGATCAAGATATCTTTCCATGGAACAACATCAGGACCACCAATCCTTCTGGACTCATATAAAATACTCATCGATATGAGATAGAAGATCAACCTGTCACCAATGGAGTCACTGGAGTCATTCAAGATTCATATGATTAGTCGTCATTTTCTTCTGATGCAACACAATAGTAAACAGAGGAGCCCACATTGAAATAATGTATAGTTCTTTTGGTTTAGTCATTGTATAGTTCGGTCATAACTCTAGAGTTTTAATGAGAATCTATCTTATCAAAATATTTTTTGTAAACTAATCTCTTCATAGTCGATAATCAAATTGCTGACTTGGCTAACTATTGATAATAGAGCTCTGCCTTGAGGATTATTACTTAATACCACTAATTAATGCGCCATGACACAGGTGGACAAAGAAAGTGTAGAACCAGAGAAAGAGAGCAAAAAGAGTTTTGGTTGTAAGAGCATGTGCATTGATAGTCTCTCACCAAAGTCTCTCAACACAAAATTACATTAATACTTTGGTTATTAACTATGATATTTTAAAGTCTCTCATCAATAAGAGTTTTGTTAGTAAGAGATCTTTGGTGTATAGTTTGGTTATTAGTTCTGAATTTATGATGATAATACGTCTTATTATTGAAAGCTTAAAATAGTCTCTTCATAGTTGAAATTCACTCTTTATAAAATACAACTTCTAAAAAACAAAAAAATAAATAATAGGATCATCAGCCCTATTTCTCTCAAGAACTTTCATTGTATAATTATAGATAATCTTTTTTTTCTTAACCTCAACCTCAAACGATGATTCTTAAATTATGATTGATTCTTTCAACTTTTTTTTGCATGTTCCTAAACTCTATTCAAGATAAAATTATATGCAAACCAAAGAAAAAATGATAAATTAGTACAATAATTACTGTAGTATTATTTTAATTAAACATAACATATAGTTGGGTTGGATAAAAAAATATATGAGGCTACATTTAATAGCATTCACATTCTGTAAATGTGGTATCTCCTAGCTACTATTGTTTAATTCGTTTCCGAAACCTGCAGTGAACATTTTGGCTAAGTTTAGATGCATGAACCATTATCTTTCTATTCTAGCATATGACGTTTAATACAATCTTTTACAATTTAGGAATTTTTCACAAATATCTGAGCTCTACTTTTTATATGTTGAATTCAAGCTGTTGCCAAAATTTTCCTATTTGTGTTTAAAGATAATTATGTCACCTAAAGAGATTATAAAATATTAAGAAAATTCAACAAAGTTGGTTAAAGAAATGACATTATCATTGAACATATGTTGCATCAAGATGTTAATTGTTGATTTGTTACATTTGAATCCAATAATGTTTACCCACAAAGAAGGATAACAAAAGGCAGGTTTTTTTTTTTTTTTAATATGTTATGTATTATGTTAACAGAACAAAAAAAGTTATGATGTACGATAATATTATATGGGAAATCTATAATTAATAGTAATAGTAATAGCCACAGATATGGTTATGTTACCGATCGAAACAGGCTCGCTAATTGGTTTATCAATAGATGTTGAATTTTGGAAACTAATTATAGTGCATACAATAAATTTTATAAAAATATTCATTTTTTGAAGGTTTTAATATTTTTGTTTGTTCTTCTTTAATAGATTGTTGGAATTGGTAAAAGTAGAGCTAATATATTTCAAAGAAATTCCTAATTGTATTAAATATTATGCTAGAATGGAAATAATAATGGTTTCAACTAATTGTTTGCTAAAATGCTCGATCATTAGTTCGGAAACAAACAAACGTAGTTAGATGTCACACTCATACACTATAAATACGATTAACTATAGGTTGATCCTTTTTTTATTTTTTTCAACACTGTAGGTTGATCAGATTATGAATATTCTATATCATATACTGTAATTTTCTTAAAATTTATAAAAATGAAAAATTATCATAAAAGTCATATAGTATTACTAACATATGGTAGGGTTGGATGCAAATAGAGGAGCCTATAATTAATATTCAATATTGTTATCCACCAACTATTATAGTTCCTATAGAATTATGACACTTGTACAAAAGTCTATAAATATCGGTCTTCTCTTCTTCTTCTTTTCATCATTGTGTTCCAATTTCTTCTCTGCTTCTTTTAAATATTCTTCCATTTATCTCCAACAAAAAAATATCATAAGCATTTTTTAACAAAGATGCAAACATTCTGGGGTTTTCTCCTAATATCAACAATGATAATCATTCCAAAGTGCCGTGGCTTACAAGTATCCAATGGTACTGTGAGTCTCACATTGAGAAAGAAGAATGTTAATGTTGGCGGTAGTATAAGAGTGGGTTTGAGAAACTTCCGAGACGTGATATATTATGGTCAAATCGGTGTTGGGACTCCACCTCAAATGTTTAACGTTGTGTTCGACTCGGGAAGCTCCAACCTTTGGATTCCTTCTGAGTCGTGGCCTGCTAAAACTGACTACCCGCACGAAAAGTTTAAGCCCGAAAAATCAACGACGTACTCTGCGGGAGGTGATTCGTTTACTCCTTTTTTTTTTTTTTTTTTTTTTTTTGATTTATTGGTTTTTCAAGCATCTTCAACATTGTTACATATATTCTAACGTATAAATCTATCATTTTGTAGTACAATCTGGAGAGGTAAGTATTGCTTATCAGACGGGTTCATTGAAAGGTACTCTAGCCCGGGATAATGTCAGTGTCGGTGGGTTTGTTCTTAAAAGGCAGGATTTCATACAAGGAAAGAAACCAAATAAGTTTCTCAAAACGGTGAAATTCGACGGCGTGCTAGGATTGGCGTTTCCTTCTTTGGCTATTAGCGGAACAGTTACCGTTTTGGAGAATATGGCGGCACAAAAATTGATAAGTAGGCATATCTTTTCTATTTGGATGAGGTCTTACAAAGGAGATGGAACAGATGAAGATCCAAATGCCGGCCAAATACTGTTAGGTGGAATGGACGCAAATCACTTCCGTGGGGAACATACGTACGTTCCAGTATTGATGACATTGCCACGCAGAGGTTCTTGGAAGATTCCAATATCCCGAGTTATCTTTCGTACAGGACAGTTATGTGTTCCCCAATGCACTGCAATGGTGGACTCGGGAACGACTGATATTTTAGTCCCACAGGTAAAAGACTGAAGTTTAAGTCAGTATATATTATTGTTGGTCTAATAATTATTGTTTTTAATTTGTGTGTGTATAATATATAGGCAAATCTCAGTTTTATCTATAATTCACTTGGAGCATCTAAAAAACAAATTGCATGCGGTAAGATTAATATGTTGCCCGATATCTCCTTCACAATTGGAGGAAAACCTTTTCCGCTCACTTCAAAAGAGGTATGATCAGATTTCTCTATCCTTTCTAAGTTGGATTTTGTTTTGTATGCCTTTTCCTTAACATATATATTCCTTTTTTCTTCTTCTTCTTCAAGTACATTGCCAAAGAAACTGTAGACGATGAAGAACTATGCACTATTCGTTTTGCGGCGAGTAAAGATGACGAGTGGTAAGTTCTGAGGTAGTTATTGTTTTTTTATTTATTATTTCTAACATATGGACCAAGTTCTGAATTTATTATTATATTCTGTAACATAAAAAAATAATCATTGGATTTGAATGTAGGGTTTTGGGTGAGGCGTTCATGCAAGCCTACCATACGGTCTTCGATTATGAAGATATTAGAAGGCCAAAGATTGGTTTTGCTAAAGCAGCAGCATAAACCTAGAGAAAAAAAGAAGAAGAAGAAACACTAAGACAATAATAATAATACTTCATTAATTCGGTTGTTGTGTCTCCTGATAGTATTGCTATTTAATGACGCTTAATTAAGTTATATAAAACTTATGACAAGATAATAGACGCGTGCTGTAAGCATACAATCTTCATGATAATGAATATATATCTATTTTTTCTATCTATATTCAAAAAGTACTAGTAAATAATCACTCATGTATGTACAGTTTAGACTAGCAAAAAGAGCTTGTTTAACTAGACAAGTTCCATCTTGCCGTGAGATCTCTCTAGTCAGACAAGCTTCTCCCGAGTTTCATGGCTACTTTGGTCTTGAAAACTTTCATTTCCTCTTTTTGCTTTGTTTTGATCGTTAAATATAATCTGCCAATTCTTTTTTATACAACTCACAAGTATAAGGAAAATTCAGTAAGTGTGAGATTCTTGTCCATTTTTTGTTGGAGATGATCCCCCACTAGCACTTTGTCATATTATAAATCTATTTGGTAAACTAACATGCACTTTTAAATTTTTAAATTTGCAAACAAGCATCACTTTCTAAAAAGTTTTCAAGAAACTAAAACTTTTTTTCTTTCTAGAGAACTACCTAAAAGTATCAGACGTGGATTAAAAATTCTATGTACTAATATACGCTAACAAATATAACAAGAAAAATATCATGTCACTTCTCTAATTACCAAGGCTGCAAAATGAACTTTGAAATGATTATTTTCGCAAAAAAATCCATAAAAGTTTTTTTAAAAACGAAATTTACAACCTAACTAGTATTTTCTGTTCAAAGGTTCCAAATATACCATCTTTCGGTTATGTAGTCAGATTTTTTTCCAAAGGTCACCACTTTAGGGAGCACGAGGCCGTGGCAAGTCGATAATCGCATAGGAAAAGATGGGCTACTTATAACATAAAAAGAAAATTACCAACTGTTTATTACTTTTAGATTCGTTTAATCTACCAATTGTTGTTTATACAATCAGATTCTTTACCTATATCTATTCATATTCCTATCATCGTATAGTTCAATTGGTTTATAACACAAGAAGAGCAAAATAAGAAATTGAGGAAAAGAAAAGCATAGAGATAGGATCAATCGTTCCCGTTTGTAACTTGGTAAAACCAACGAGCATTAGAAAATAGAATTGATGAACAAACAAATTGGTGCTGTTGTTCAATCTTCCTTGTATCGAGATTGAATATATATGAAGATATCGTTTACGAAGTTAGTGCCGTTGAAGTAAACGGATTTTGTGTTGATTTCGTCGATATCCTTGGCGAGCATTGTGATACCTAGATACAACAGAATTGAATTTGCATGGATCAGGGCCAAGAAGAAGCACACCAGTTAATGCTACATTTACACATCCATATACGCTACTTGAAATATTTCAACGGTACTTCTCCAAAAAATCTATTATTTTTTTTTTCATTTTTGTAGATTTTAATAAATAGAGGATGAGAGAATGTTATACATTAATTTGGAATATATCTATGATATATTTTTAGGATTAATTTCTAAAAAAAAAATAAACCTGAAAATCACTCTTATTTACATGAAATAGATCAAAACAAAATCGCAGGATATTTTTAAATAAAAAAAATTGAAACTTCCTTTTAAATACATTTTAAAATATTATATTTTAAAATATTGTATTTTAGATTTTATGCAAAAAGATCTTATATAAGAACATTTGATTAAATTGGATTATTCTATTGTTTTTAAGAAAAATTATATCACTTTGTAAAAATATTTTATTTATTTTCTTTGAAATTTTTTTAAACTATAAAATTAGTTAAATATTGAGAATTATATATATTTTGATGTGAGTACAAAACTATATTTTATTTTGGTAGTTTCTTAACAAATACATAATTAAAAGAACTTCAAATACGAACAAGAAAATAATTTTTAAAAGGACAACTGTGTACTTCTAAATAGATTTGAAAAGTTAAAATATTTTAGTTGAGTTTAATTTGTACGTTTTTATAAGATGTAATATATATGTACAAATATAACTTGTAGATAGAAGACAATGAGTTATTCACCAAAAAAATATTGACGTTACAGGAAAATGTTAGAATTCTATTTTATTTTTAACCATAAGAAAATAATAAAATAGTTTATATGTTATAATATATATATATATATATATAATTAATAAATAAAATTATAAATTTAGAATATAATATTGTTAAATATAGCAAAAAGACAAACTGTAAATTGTTTATTAAAAGAATTATAATAACGATAAGTGAAAAGTATGTTAGATAAAAACATTATGTAAAAAGATGATTCACTGATAATATGTAAATTTAGTGATTAAATATATTATAATATATATATACATATAAATAGTTAATATTATGAATATAAAAATAATATTTCAACAAATATTGTTGATTATATTTTTTTATAAAAAAGTATATTAAAAATCTCCACGCGTAGCGTGGGTGAAAAATCTAGTTTTAATTAAAACTCTCTATAATCCTATCTATAAACATGTAATTTGGATTTTAATATTTTTAATCAAAAAATTCCACTAAAACACAATTAAATCACAACAAATCTAATAAAATTCACTATTTAAAATATTTTTAATAACAGCTTATTTGAGATTAAATTTTAAAATCACAAGTTCAATAACACTGAATTTTAAAATTCATATTTGAATAACAGCGAATTTATCCTTTTAAACTAAATCACCTCAAATCATTATTTAATACACCCTCTTTATTTAGGGTGTCACAAAATCTCATACCAGCACGGCTCTGCCTATTCCCGCTCCAAGCTAGCTCCAAGTATAGAAAGAGCATTTTGACGTTGCATGAGAAAACCAGCTTACGTTACTTGAGGCTTCCCTTATGTGATTCCACTTTGTCCCAGGTTAGATATTTTTTTGTTTAAAATAAATTTTCATGAGAATTAGAGTTCGTAATTTGCGGCCCTTTTTTTTTTTTTTTTAAAGGATAATTAAGATTTCATACTTGATTGTAGTAATTTATTTAATATTTTCTGTTTGTTAAAAAGATATCTAAAATATAGAGATATAAATTCATCAATTTTCAAAATATAGAAAATAATTCAAGATACTAATATAATATAATATAATATAAAATAAAATAAAATAGAGCACAAGAGAAAAGATTTTGTGGTGTGAGTTATTAATTTATTAGAAAAAGTAAAATAAGAAGTTTTCTTTTAAGTTGGATAATAAAAATAAAGAGATTTCATTAGTGGGCTTATCTTTGTTGTTTTATAAGAATAATTTTCAGTGCTTTCTTTGACAACAAAAATAAATTTCCAGTGGTGGGTTGCTTGCGATACACTCTTCTTTGTTTTGAATTGTGCGTAGACTTGTGGGCGACTAACGTACGTGACTTGACGACTTTCATCTAGCGACTAAGGTACGTGATGACTTTCATCGCTCTATTCCTTGTGAGACATATAGAGTTCTTTTTTAGGTTAATCAAAACATTTTCTACCGTGTTATATTACAATTTTTGCCATTGATTCTATTAAATATTTTAAGAGTCTCATTAAAGACAAATTTGTTATTTACAAATATGAATAAATATGCAAGATATTGAAAAATACAAGTGATATCCAAAAATAAATCTATTACTTAATTTCAAAAACCAAAAATATATTCTTAAATTTAACCATATAGATGATCAAAATCTTTCAATAAATGAGCATGTGTGAAAGCAGCCTTGAAAGAAAGCTATAAACTGTTAATGAATAGTGCAAAACTGTAAGAGAAAATTGTTATTGTTATATTATAAATATTTCAATTGTTTCTTATTTATTCAACAATTTTGGTGATTGGTAACTAGGTCTGCGACGGATCCGGATATCCGGATAATTTAAGGTATCCGATCTGGATCGGATCCGTTCGGATATGTAATATAATTATCCGGATCCGGATCGGATCCACCCGGATATGTAATATCATTATCCGGATCCGGATCTGGGTCTTCCAGATATCTGTCTAAATTTTAGGATATCCGGATCTGGATCAAAAAAAAAAAAAAAATTATATTAAAATTTTAATAATAATAAACAAATTAAATATAAAAAAAGTTTTTTAATAATTTGATATTTTAAAATATCAAATAATAAAAAGGTTTAAATAATAAATCTAAAAACAGTAAAAAATAATATGGAATTAAAATGAATTGGCTTACTTATAAAATAAAATTTGTTTAATCTCTTATATATACACGGATCCGAATATCCGGGGTTCAAAAAACATATTATCCAGATCCGGATCCATAGTTTATTATCCGGATCCGGATCCGGAACCCCCGATATCCGGATTTTCGGAGCGGATCCCGGATCCAGATCCCGGATAATAATTCCAGGTCTATTGGTAACTACTACTTCTTTTTTTTTTAACAGTTCTATTTTTGTATTACCAATCAAACTCAATGTTTTAATTTGATTATGTTTAAACAGCCTTTGTAGGGTTTTGTTTTGGAGCATCTTCTAATTAATTCTTAAAGATTTACTATGGCTTCTCCGAACGATTTGAAGTTTTCTACGACAGACGAGAGGTTAGTGGGTTATTATCTGCGCAAGAGAGTCGACACAGGCAAAGATGATTTCATCACAGACATCAAACTTTACGAAGACGAGCCGTGGCTTCTTCCGCACGTCAAGAATGATCAGTTTAGAGAGAAGAGGTGGTTCTACTTTGTTATTAGGACACGTCGATCTGGGAAAAAACCCAATCGCACGATTCCCGGAAGAGGAGGCAGTAACGGTGGGACTTGGACGACTACTGGCGTAAAGAAGGAGATCATCGACAGTAAAAAGAAGACTGTGATCGGATACAAAACAGAACTCGCGTACCACAAAAATGTCAAGGGAAAGCGAAAAGGAGACACGACTGGTTGGTGTATGACGGAGTATCGGCTTGCGAGTCAGAACGATGCTCAGTTCCAAGAAGTAGTCTTGTGTCATCTCCGAGACAAGAACAAGAAAGTCAACAAGATTGTCGTTGACCAGTTACCAGAGAGCAAAACCGGAGACAAAAACATCATTGTTGAGCAGGCGGAACAAGAGAACAGCGACAACGACGACGATTATTTTAAAATTGAAGAACTCTTTGGTTTCACTCATCAACAACCACCATTGATTCCTCCTCCTCAAGACATGTTTCCTCCTCTTCAAGATCAAGATTCAAGATTTCCGTGTCAAGACATGACCCTTGCTGGTGAAGAAGGGGGATTGGGACTACAAAACATGATGGAATATTATGATAAGACCACTCAAGAACAACAACATCCACAGATTTCTCTTCCTCCTCAACGTCAAGATTCCGAACACATAAACAACCTGCTTGTAATCACGGAAGATCAGTGTGTTAACCAAGATATAATATTTGATCTGGCTGACGAAGAAGCAGGCATCACTCAATCACAACAACAACAACAACAAAAGATGATGATGGATCCTTATGATGATATGTATTCCTAAAGATTGGAGAAGCAGAACAACATGATTTACTTTCAAGATTCATGGGATCAATTTCTAATAACCTATGTAAATATAGTGTTGAGTTTTTCAAGTTCATGTTCATGTTATTATCCACTTTAAACTAACGTTGCAAAATCGGCAAGGGTTTGTTTTTGTTTTATATCCAGTTTGAATTTTTGAATAGTTTTTAACTATTTTTTATACATGTTGATAAAATAAATGGTATGATGGATCATTTTATCCAGAGGAACTTCCAAAGCTTTGAAGTTTAGCTAGTAGTCCAGATTCCCACAAAACATGCAATATCTGTTGACGCATCTGAAAGAGATGCATGGCCAGTACGAGAGCATGAGCAACTCCAGCAATGATGAACAAACCGCCCAACTCATGAATGGTGAAGCGGTTAGATGCATCATCAACATCAGCGTTTGAATTTGCATTCAATGAGTCCAGTTTCTGGAACCATCTTTTCTCCATGTCTTTCAATATTCCCAATGACCTTAACTTCGCGACTTCTCGTGACACTTTAGGAGCCAAACCCGAACCTTTCTGGAACATCTAAAACACAAACATAAGTCAGTAAAGAGAAAACCAACTAGGACAAAAGAAAAGGAAGAACTTTTGAGAAGGTCCACATACAAATCCAAAGCCATTGGTAGTAGCATCTCTAGCTACAATTGAAAAAACATTAGGATACTGTCCTTGAAGGATATTGAGATACGGTATTTCCTCTACAACATAACTGAAAGTTCCATCTCGCAAAGATTGAGCATAGGCCTCAACAGCATCCATAGATTTGTGCTTTGCAGTTTTGATTATTGAAGGGCCAAAACTCGCATGAGGATCTACTTGTATGCGAGAAATGGTCGCGGTTGATGTCAAATTGGCGTTGTAACTTGAAGTCAATATCAACACAACAAAAACCCAAACTATAACTAAAAATCTTGATGAGAATCTTTGCAGCTTCTCTCCTGCCAAGAATGTGCCTCGTTATAGGTAAGAGCATTCAAAAGAAGAGCATTACAAAGTGTAACGTATACTTACTGTGAGCAAACACGATGGTAGAGAACCCAAACCACAGCATCGTACCAAGTTGCTGTCTCCAAGAGCCTTGGAACTCGGGATTAACGGGCCGTTCAACCAACCAAACAACCATTCCAGTCAAGATGAAGAAAGCTCCACTTGCTAGCCACAAGGATCTTTCAAGAGGATCAAAGAATGTCCACATGCCTTGTTTTTTCCTCTTTGTTAACGCCATGGCTCCAATACCAATGTCTGTGAAAGGCAAAGTAAAATCAACATACGAAGATCTGTTGGAAGTGATTGTTATATCACCAACAGCTGCATCGTACTTCTGCTTCTGTAAAAATAGAAAATGGCAAAACAAACACAAACACAAAAACGTTATTAGAAACATATATACATACACCATTTTAGTTATAAGATTGTTGTTTGCATTATTTGCACACCTGAGTAGAGAGTAGATAAGCAAGATTGTCATAGCTTCCATTATAAGGCGTGAATTCCAGCTCGTACTTAAGAGGATCAATGCAAGTTCTGAAAACCTCTACGCAGAATCCAGTGACAATATTCAAACCTGTTTCTTGATCAGGACGCACTGACACTAGATTTGGGACCCTATTTGATGCACTAACTAAGACCCTAAGCAACTTTTTTTCACCATTCTCTGCCAAAAAACGCTTTCTTGTGATTTTATTTTTACTAGATCCGCCAGGCCAAGTGATGTGTCTTCTTTTGCTAAAACTACCACAACTCCATACACCAACCCTTCTCTCTTTTGATCCTACAATATTCACTATTTCAAATGCCTTTGAGAGAAATGTGTTTTCATTGATATGGATGTCACCACTCAAACCCTTGAACAATCTACTATGTGTAATTGCCTTTAGAAGATCTGATACATTCGATGAGGCAGAAGCATCATGTTTCTTCAAGTTGAATCCACCACTACGGGTTGCTCTACCTCTTAGACGGCTTATCTTCTCTACTTCAGTTGCTAGAATACAAGTGATATCATGTGCACGTACACTGACGACCATGCTGCTAAAACGCTTCAAGTCAATATCATCATCATCACCCATAAGTTTTCTCATTCTTGAAGTGAAACTCTCAGTTTCTTTTGATACTGGAAGATAGGGTCTAAAACCAACTACCCCTTGCATCGATCTGATTGCAACACCGTCCGAGTTACGAAAATGATCCATGGTTCTCGTAGTGAGGATCCAACCATACCCTTCTTCCATCATTCCTAACTTCTCTACACATCTGAAGAGACGAGAAACGAGCATCTCAGACATATGCACCACAAAAACCGTTGATCCTAAGTCTTTGACCTCCCTTAGCTGATCAACCATATGCTTTTCTCCAGATGATAGTGCAAAAGAAGCAAAACGAGCAACGTGGATATCTTTATCCTGAAAACTCTCCTTCAATACTTGCAATGTCTCTCTCCACTCATCAGCATCCTCGTATACAACCACAACCGAGTTCCAACTGAAGTCATGTATGAGACTCGCAATCCCTTTTGCCTCTGATGTCGCATCATGTGTCAGTTGGATAAAATGATCGTATTTGTTCAAAGACAATGAACTTGGGACGAGAGTAGATATCACTACAACTTTAGCTTTCTTGCTAATCGCTGCCAAAAGCTTTGCTTCCTGCAGTGATTGTGCACCAACAATGACTTCCACTTTTGCCTCTTTGAGAAGATTTTTAGCTGTTTCATTTCATACAATAAATAACAAAATAAAAAGTATATCTTCTATGCTATGTAAAACGGATTCACATGTGACGAAAGAAACTTGACCACATTAACTAGTAAGCAAGCTCGGAAGACTACGACAAAATGGATTGGTTTTTGTATTGAAAATGATTTTCTCCAACCTATTTATGTCTTTATTATTTACCGCAAAGTTTACAGAAATTCAATATATTTGGGTAAAGTCTACATTTTTTTTGGCAGACTTCAAAAAACTAATCAAATAGATGTAGAAACTTGGTAGGCTTGTGTAAATCTGGAAATTTTTGATACGTTTGATGTAAAAATACCAAATCTCCACATACCAAATATAAGTCTGTTAAATAGATTTTTTCAAACTTTCCACAACTCAGTGGGGTGTTACCAGACTAAATTATTTTAGTTACTTTTATTATTTTTAAGGTTATTGTAGCAAATTTCTCAATATATTATTTGGGTAATAAAAACAAACAACGTCTAGCTTTTCTGTGAAAAAAAATTGTTTATGTTGGATAGTTTGTTTAAAAGAAAAATTTAATGAACAAAATGAAACTCACCCGCAGAAAAGGCAAGGAGAGGGTGACCTTGGGAGTCTCTAGCTAGAACAGAGACTCTGGTTCGATAGCCATTGTTTTTGCGATAGAAATCTGAGAGTGCTAAGGTAAAAGAGGTTTTGAGAATCTTTCCTTCTATAGAACCAAAGTCCACCAACAAGCCAACACTAACCTCTTCGAAAACGCTGTCGTATGGACCAGCTGCTCTAGATTTTGCCGTAGAAAAGAGGAGAGTAAAAATGGCAAGAGAAATCAAAATCTCCATTTATTTTGTATAGCTGTGTACCTTTCGCTTTGACATGATCTATATATACATAATACATGTGCGATGACTCTATGGAGTATATAGACTAAGGAGTTTGACATCAATCTAACACGGTTTCACACCCTGATGTTCGATTTATATTTTATCTGAAGTGATAAATAATGACTCAATTAATTAAATATTTGAAAACAAAATATTTAAGAAAACATCAAAAACTTATTTTTTTGTTTGCAATATTTTTATTTGATATTTTCATATTATTCAATATCATAATATTGCCATGATACCTTTTAACTTAATTATTTATTCAAAGTTTTGGTATGAAGTGAAATTATTCGTATATAGAATTGGTTAATAAGACCAAGTCTTTAAATAGGAGTCTTATTAGTTTGATAGTTTCTGTTTTGAATTAAAATTTGTAGACCGTACGTACAATCTGCATAACTATTGTTGTCGATGCTCTCTCTATATAAAGATTTTTTCTATAATGAAATATTCATCCAGTCAAGAGTCAAATTAAGTACTCTGCATGTCACAGTCATATTCAAATTTTCTTCCCTTTCACATTTTCTTCTGAAGATGAATAATCCATATTCAAATGTTTGAAACGCTTATAGTCCATATTGAAATGGTCTTCCCTTTCTTACCAATAAGTGAGTCAATGTCACAATCAAAGTCAAAGCTACTTGTCCTTCTCTCTAAATTTGAAACTTCTAGAAAAAACAGTGCTGAGATTTTGTGTTCCACTCTAATGAGTATTATATTATATATATAAAAACATTTTTTTCTCTTTTGTTCTTTTTGGCCTAATAGATTTTTTTTTTCTTTTCTTTTTTATCTTCTCTTATTTTATTTGATTTTGGACAAAAGCCAACAAATCCTAGCCGATCTATTTCTTGTGCGATCGTATGAAAGGTGCCGCCACTGCTTAAAATCCAAATTCTATATAAGATTTTGGAGCTGTGTAAAAATTAGATAATAAATAAGTAAAATTACATCTACAATAAAAATTAGATAAATTTAAATCTTAAAAAATTATATCGAAATAATTACAGAATATTTCTAAATTATTGTAGAAGATTTTCTTCGCGCAGGTTTAGTTTGCGTATCAAATTATTCTTTCCATAAAAATACATAATAGGTGACGTGAGAAGAAAGCAAGAAAGGGTTTAATTATTTATATAGGGTTTATTTTACCCTAATTATATATATATCAATTATTCCCCCG
Organism: Iljinskaea planisiliqua; assembly: GCA_900108845.1. Taxonomy (NCBI): domain Eukaryota; kingdom Viridiplantae; phylum Streptophyta; class Magnoliopsida; order Brassicales; family Brassicaceae; genus Iljinskaea; species Iljinskaea planisiliqua. Next base: position 3,090,384 of record FNXX01000006.1, on the reverse strand, counting down.
AATGGGCTTAGGCCCATCGCTATTAAAAGGGCGTCATTGTACAATTTTTCGACGGTCCAAATAACATTAAGTTTGAACATACAAAATATTCAATACAACATCGCACCCACCTTTGCAAATGAACAAATTTTCAAGAACAAGATTGACACTGGACATAAGACAACTGATCCGGTCTGCTCATTAACTCCGTGCAAGACTGAATCTTAATTATTTTCAGTTTCACCGTGTATTACGACCGTGACAAGACTCCTTTTGAACTGCAAATAAGCACGTAAACCCGAAAACGTCAGACTTGTTTCTCTCATCATATAAACATACATTAATCGTAGCCAGATTTGGATTCTTTCCAAATTTGAAAGCCAAAAACTTTTCTGATTCTGTTATGATAAATCTTGCAATCGATATTGGATGATGAATGACATGTGTAATGTGTGTGTGAGAGAGAGAGATAAGATTTTGAAAAAACATAAGTCAAATTCAAACCTTGGTATTGTCCCACCACGGCGTGGATCAGACTCCGTTGCTTGACGGAGAGCCCTTGCAAAGGCCTTAAAGGTCGCTTCAATAATGTGATGAGAGTTTTTACCAGCAAGCTGTCATAACAAAACAGAATTGAAGAAATTATCGAAAGAAAAGCTGTTTTACGTTTCTCGTTTGCTTTGTGAAAGATTGAAATCGTTGTACCTGTCGTATGTGAAGTGTCATACCAGAAGTATTCACCAATGACTGGAAGAAGTGCTCCACCAACTAAATGGGACAAGATTCGTTTAGTGATTTGACTCAAACCAAGAAAAGAAAACCTGAAACTGGACGGACCTGAGTGTCGTATGTTCCTACTCTCTGGGTTGGAATCTCTAAATTATAACCAAGATACGGTCGACCAGATAGATCCTGCCATATTTTCATCTATCATCAACCAAAAAAATACTTCCGAGAACTCCAAATCACTAACAAAACTAGATAGATGCAACAGGTAAGCTCAGAGATTGCATTATTACCAGTGAGACATGTATAAGTGCTTCATCAAGAGGAGCTGTAAAATCACCAAAACGGTTAATCCCTTTCCGCTCCCCAAGTGCCTTTAACAAAGCCTGATAGAGATACAAAACAGCAATTACAACAGTACAAGTTCCAAAGAATCCTACTCGAAGAGAAAAAGAACTTAGACTTACTGTTCCAATGGCAAGAGCAACGTCTTCGTTCGTATGATGATCGTCGATGTGAGTGTCACCAGTAGCTCTCACGTGTACATCGAACAAGCCATGTGAAGCAAGTTGCTAAACACAGAGAATCCACAAACACTTTTCAGACAAACATATAAAAATGGACAGAACCCGTAAGTGTTTCAGCATCAGCTACAATTGAACAAGCTTCCATTAAACTTGAAGATTTGATAAAAAAGAGATTACATCTAACATGTGGTCAAGGAAAGGGATTCCAGTGGAGCTATCTGCAACTCCATTACCATCCAAATTAATCTTCACGGAGACATTTGTTTCCTTTGTTTCTCTCTTCACTTCACCTATTCGAGCTAATCAAATCAACCCAAAAGTCAACAAAAACAAACAAAAAGGGAGAACCTAAGAAACCAGGATATTAAGAGACAGTGAAATGAAAGAAAGATTATATATAGAGCTAACCTGAATCGACCGGAGAAGAGGTAATCGCCGGAGAACCGTTATCTCCGGGAGGCGAAGCGCAGGAGATTGATTCGTGATGCTTAGATTGAGACGCCATCCGTAGGAACCGAGGAGGAGGAGGAGGAAGAGAAGAGGCGATTGATGTTCTTCGGCGAAGCAAAAACCTAAAGGGGAGAGGTGGTCTCAGAAGCTTAGCGTAGGAGGAGTGAAAGAAGATGGCCGGCGGAGAAGAGAGGAGCTCCATAGTAGAAGAGACAGTAGTAGAGAAAGAGAAAGAACACTTGATTTTGCCTATGCTATATCACAACGACGTCGTACGCATCGTGGATGACTTTTGTCACAAAAGTCAACTCACTAGGGTAAAGATGATATGAATGAAACGGCGCTTGCCTTCACTCTTGTGGCTTGACTGGTCTGCGAAGGCACTCCAAGTGCAACGTGTGACGAGTTCAATGCTCGGGTTAGGCATCGAGAAGAAGGGTCAGAGATAAGAAATGATGAGGAAAAAAAAATATATATATATATAATAATAATTCCCTTACCATATGAGGTATTCTAAAATATCTCTCTTTTTATATATACATATAAAGGAAAACAATTGATACATCTATTTATATGTATAAATGACACGGAAGAGGGAGGTAAAGAAAGAGGGCAAAAACTCACAGTCGGCGGCGGCAGAAAGCTCATGGCCATGAACATATATTTATATGTGCATACAAAGTATATAGACATTATTAACAAATTCTAATTAAAAAGCGATTCTGGTGTTTGTAGAAGACACCAAAATGCAAAAGAAGGAAAAAAAGACTAAAAAAAAAGGAAAAGAAAGATCACAACTCAACTATGTTTCATTGACTTGCCGGAGAATCATCATCATCATCATCTTCTGAACTATACACAACTCTGTCTTCCGTTGCACCAGTGTCCACTGGAGAGCGTATTATGTGATCCAAGAAAGCAATGTCACTGCTGTTTCGTTGAGGAGGAGACTCCATCAAATCATCTTCTTCTTCTTCTTCGTCTTCCTCATCGAAAGGATTATATGAAGTTCTGCAGTCCATGTGATTTTCAATATCCAACGATGCCGCCGCCATGGTTGAAGTTTCGAACTCGGTCTCTTGCATTTTGAGGTATCCGTCGTCGTATGAACCCTGGACTAGACCAACTTGGGAAGCTGTATTCACATCCTCATACGGTTGGTGTTGTCTATTTCCTGAAGGTGATGTGGTCTCCAAGACAGAAACTTCATTAGACTTCATTGCAGAATCAGTGACTCCATTGCATGTGTCACGGTCTTCTTGACAACAACAAAATGCTGCATGAATACGAAAATTTCCAGAAAAGAGAAAAAGAAGAAGAAGCTAAATTGGCTAATAGCAAACCTGTCTCAGCAGCAGACACGGCATGTCTTGGTGCTAACAGCTCTTTCTGTAACACATCAATGCCGGGAAAGGCTAGTAGATTCATGGTTCGCATTTCTTTCCTCAGAGAATCATCGACATGATGAAACCCGAATTTGGATATCCAAACATGGCTAAAGTCAGCAGTTGCAGGGATAACAAGTAGTTTGACTTTGAGATGTTGAAGAGCCTTCAAAATTAAAAAACAGAGAAACCCAGAAACCAAATTAGCAAAGTTTAACAGAAAGAATCAGCTACATCATTAGTAAAGAAGAAAAACAATTTCGAACTTACTGATTCAACAACACTGAAAAGCCGGCGGCACATCCCTTGGCGTCTATAGACATGCCGAGTTCCAATGAACGGCATCTCAGCTACACGGTTACCATGAAATCTGAACAGAAGAGTCAAAACATCTTTAATAACATGTAGATCCCTTTAACAAAAACAAAAATGCACAAGTGAAATATTTCTTGACACTAGCCTTCTCTCTGTGATCCATTTTGTTGTAATCTCGCATATAGGATTCATACTTAAACAGAGGATTGTCAGGAGAAAAATTACCTAATAGATGCTGTAGCGACTATTTCGTCGCCTCTTTCAAGTAGAGCAGTATAAAATCCACCAAAATTAAGCCGATTGAAGTTCGACCTAAGAAAAGCAGAGTAAAACAACATAATCAACACAGAGAGATACCAAAGAAACATTGTTTGTAGACAAAAATTTTGAGGTGCTGGAATAGCCTACCGACAATTGTAAAGGACATTTCGTACAATATTCAGTCCACTCCTCCTGTCAATAATGGGCAGAAAGCATTCATCCATGATAGTCAGAGCTACGGCAAGCTTGGAATTGCTTTCCACAGTATGAGGGTGTCCACCTAAGAATAAATCTGAATCTTTGCATTCCCTATGAACTAGAGACCATGAATATCCAGCTTCCAACTCATGTTTGACACCAACATACTTCTTGATACCTTCAGAGAGCTGTCAAATCAACGAAAAAATGTTGCTTAAAAAGAATGCTTCGGTCAAGAAAATACTTGGGAACCACAGAATAATATACTCATGTGGCATGTGACACTTCATACCAGAATTCCAGCTACAACATGTCTAGCTTGCGTAAAAAGGTACAAAAGCCTAAATGGAGCATGCAACACTCAATAATCTAATGAAAAGTATCATAGTAAAATACTTTATAACATGAGAAGAACACTAGGTGATAAAATATGGACTAGTCACCTAGCAAAACTTCAAAGGTTGTTCGATATCTGCCGCTTAGAAGCTGCATCATGCTTTTATAAACTGAATGACAATTGTAAGGGTAATGAGACTTGAAAGAAAAGTACCGCTTTGCACTTCTTCCCACAGAAGGAGATGATTGGTCCAGTGGTGTCAGCTGGGGTAACATTTGCCTCCAGGATGCAAGATTTATGATCTAGCAACGGGTAATTCCAACGTCAATTAGAAACTACAATCAAAACTGAGTACAGACGGAAAAAAAAAATGAAATATTCAAGGCAGTAACAAATGACATACATTTTTTCTCACACATTTTGCAGGTATTTTCACCCACAGTTTGAGTAACGTCTTCGACAGCTGCCTTGCAGAATTTGCATGTACAATTGGGGCAATGCCATTCACCAAGGGGAAACATCTGTAATTGAACCTCAAAAAGATCCAATAAGGCGTCAGATGACCCTAAAACAACCCTGGTGTAGTTAATATTCAACGACACTTCAGCTCAATAGAGTTTATATATGCATTGAATCTTATCCGTTCACTTAGCTAATAGTATTGTTCTAAAACCTGTTTATACGGTGCATCACATAGACCAGTGTTTCCCTTTTGTAAATGTGCAGAGCTTAGCACTAACTTGTTAAAAGTAATCCAAAAGAAGACAAAAATAAAAACAGCAAAATCAACATACCCGTATGTCTAGGCATCTTTGGTGGAAAGCTGAAGGACAACCATCACAGCAAACTAAATCACCTCCATCTCCACAAATACCACAAGCATCGTCATTTGGATCATCAGCAATTACATCTACCGAACAAAAACCAATGTTCCCAGCACCCTTTTGCTTATCCCATGCATCGATCTGGCATTGAAGAAGAGAAACCCCGGAATCCAAAAAAATGTTCTGAAATGGCTGCTGCAATTTGCTTCCGGCATGTATCTCAAACTTCGAAACTGAAAGAATTTTACTGCAGCAACCACAGTGAATCCCGTCTCTTGTAATCCAACCCTCAAGCATTGCGCGTGACCGTCGTTGGTTCATGTACATCACCTTTTCCCTCAACTGTATAGTTCCACTATCAATCAGCCATCCCAGTACAGTCCGTTTTTCAGATGAGGGCACAAAGCCATCACTCTCTATAAGATCTCCCCGGACTGAACGCCGTACCAACAATGTACTCCTACTATGCTTGCTACTTTTCCCTCCATCCACACGGTGAGAGGAGGAACCAGATGATTTTTCAGTTTGGTGCTGCAAAGGGCTTTCACTTTTTGAAGTTGTACCCAGTGAACCGTCTCTGTCGTTGACCTCATTCTTTATTGACTTGGCAACCAGCTCTGGAGAGGAGCTTCGCTCTTCTTTATGAACATATCTGTCACCGTTTCCTACTTCATTTCTGATAGCTAAGAAGTTTCTTGCAAAAGTCGCTTGTCCATCACTATCACTGGCACATTGTTCCTCCCTTTTCATATCTTTTTCAATCTTTCTTTTGGTTTTCCGAGTTAACTGACTGAGTATCTCATCTGAAATCAGAGTGATTGCGGAACTATCTTCACAAGGCTTGGCCACTTTCTCCCCACTATTTAACTGCTTAAGAAGTGCTTCATAAGCCTTGATAATAGACCAATATGCTGTTCCCCTGGGGCTTATATAAACTGCATCTAAGTAGTCTCTATTCCTTCTAGGTCTATAGTCAATCGTCCACCCTGCTTCCAGTAACATTTCCCTAATTCGCTCACGTAACCTTTGTTTTTCCGTGCCTGAACCGCGCCTAATCTTTCCGTCTCTGATTTTTGGAGGCGTTGGCGCCTCAGGTAAAGTTTTTTCTCCTCCCGTACTTGACATCCTCAAGAGCTTATGAGGTTGAATGATTCTCTTCTGCAGCCGCTCCGAAGTATCACTATCTTCAGAATCTTGGTCCTGGCCCTTACTCTTCATGGTTAAAGCCATGGGCATTTTCAAACCATTTGACTGTATCCTTGCAGGGGGAAGCAGTTTCGCCATATTTTCGGTTTTAGTAGCCGTTGGCGACTGGATAGCAACACGTATTTTACCAGTCTCCTGAATCTTTGACCCATATTGATGAGGTTTCTTAGGTTCCACATCAGTGAAATTTTGTGGTAACCCTCTCATCACCCTATTCTGCTTGTTCGGCATCACCTTAAGGACACCATTTTTCCCCTGAACCCTAATTGGTCCATCGAAACTCATGTCACGCTTGTGCTTCTTCTGCAACAGTAACGCATGAGGTACACTCTCGTTTCCACTCACCATACACCTGTTCCTATAACCATCTAAACATGGCGTTCTTCTCTTCTCAAAATCTAATTCTTTACTACTAGAGCCAGTTCCATATTCCCTGTGACCAGACCCCAAATATGCTTTCTTGCCAATATCAACTCCACTACCATCATACGATCTCCTCATCCTCATTGCCAATAAATCCTCTTCACTCTCCTCATTTTCATCATTGTTATCATCATCATCATAATCTAACCTATACCTCTTACTCTCCTTCCACACTCTACTACTTCCCGCAAAACAATCCTCTTTCCCCTCAACGTAATCCCTTCTCAAACCAAAACGACTCTCTTCTACATTGCGATAGTGTCCCACACCTTGCTCAAGAGCATCCTTATGAGGAATCGTAAGTTTATCGCTAGACTCAGAATCACTCTTAATCATCCTAGACCTCTTCCTATCCAAATTCGGACGATTCTCCGGAAACGAACAAAACTTACCAACCCCATCGCCCTTCTTCACAATCAAGCAACCAGACGAACTTCGTTTCTTTATCAATACCCCTGGAGCCTCACCGGATCTCCTCCCTCCTCTCTCCATGTACACCCAAAATTCCGATTCACAGTCCTCAATTTCAGCACAAATTCCAAAATGCAACCACCGGAGACCATTAATCTCCGACGGCGAAGAACCCTAGGAACGCCAGATCTAAAAAAATCGACGATTGATCGATATTCCCTCAATGAGAGGCGAAACGTGAAAAAGTAACTGTAGCGAATAATTACCGACGCTATAGCGAGCGAGATGGACGACTCAGCCGATCAGCTTACATGGATTTAACTCCGGCGTCGGGCGGAGATTGTAATTTTCCGGCCACCAACACAAGGAAAATTGGAAGAAAGAGAGGAGCTTTTGATCCACAAGGCTTTAATTATATTTTCTACTGTCAAAAAAAAAAAAAAAAAGCTAATTAGTTTTATTTAATTTAAGTTTAATTTTTGTTTTGCTTAATTTTTCCCTTAATCGTTGTAGTTTTGTACGTAGCGCTTCGTCTTCTTTTTCCCTCCAAATCTCGTTGGACGACGCAAAATCACTTTGTGAACTTTGGCAGTAAAGCACCTACGTGGCAAAATCTCAGAACTATTTACTGACAATGGAAAATGATGTGGTAAGATCTTATGGTTTTATCCAAAAAAGTCAGTTTTTTTTTTGTATAATTTCTATCAAGTACTAGATGCATGTCCCCTCGAGCTATACATGTTAGTACAGTCCCCGGACAAAAGTTGGTTCTTGTTTACAGATTTGTATTTCATTGGTTTTTACTCTATTGAAAGGGTTGATAGTGATATAATATGTTTTCTGGCTCGCTTTGGTTTGGTACATTCTATTAGACATGAGATATTATGATGGTTCTGTGTACTGAAATTGATAACAGAACAATATTATGTATGAAACTAATTAATCTCTAGGACTTTGTAACATAATTGAAATGAAGACATTTTTTTTTCTCTTGTTTACTTCCTCATTTCGATTCAACTAACATAATATCTAATTTCGGTTTGCCATTAATCTTCCATCATTTTTCATTTTCTGTTTCAGTTGATAAAATATTTTATTGACATTCGGAAGAATAATTTCAATGGTCATTATTCATCAAATTACATGCTGAATTGGTTGAACAAATTATGAACCAGACAATGTTTATCATTCTTTTTTTTACTATAGTTATTAATAAGGGATGCTTGCTCACATATAAGATTTTGGAGGACACCAATAGCATCCTAAATACTAAGAAGAGTTAGTCTTTGTTGATATATCTTCAAAACCAAGTGAATTGCATCCTACTGCATTGGTTTAGATCATAGCCTGAAAAAACATTAGATCAATTGGGCAAAGTATCAATCAGATCTATAACTTTAAATGATATTTGCGTAATTAACCAATGATTTAATGTAGGTCAGACAAGTAAGAAGACATGGAGGAGAAGCGATGAATATTTTTAAGACAAGTCAATGTACCTAGACTATTCTAGACTCATATCCATTGGACCATTTCCAATGGAACATTATAACAGTTTTAGAAATGAAAAATTAAAAAGGGAAAAAAACAATATATAGATTTCGTTTTGTTTGATTGGATTGTCATGTTGGAGGAGATATTTGAGGTCACCATACGCTTTGTTTTTGTGGTAGAACAGCAGCTCAGCTCAAGATATCTTCTACATAACAAAACGAATAAAAAAAAATTCTTTTAGGATAAATTTTAAAAATAAAAGAAAAAACTTTTTACCACACAACTATGATCACATCATATTTCAAAATTTCCATAATTTGCGGCAATGAAGTTGATCCATTGAAGAATTTGCTACGACTTTTTTATGATTAACTGTATTGGTATAGGGGTTTTCGGAGCAACAACTGATTGCACACTTCATAGATGGATTACACCAGCATAAACTTTTAATGTTTCATCCTTTTTACCTCGCATAAAATCATCACAAGGGAATTTTCTAGCTGAAACTAAAAGGAATTTTGTAGGTTGGAACACATCATGATCGATTCGTCTAATAATAATACTTCCCACGACTAAAATCTACACCAACAATGGAGACAACAATTGTGCCTCTGATGTGTGGTCTCCACAAGGCGTTCTCCGTATTGCTTTTCTTATGATGAACCCGATCAGCACCAAATTGACGTATCCAAAATGTTTCTGATGGCAAAAGACACAGTGAAGAAGCTTGACTTTAATTAGAACAAGCTGCATCATATTCTGTACACATTGACGTGGTTGCGACAGAACACTGATGTTTGTGTCTTGCAGCGTGTGCTAGTGGTTTTCTTGATTGGGGATCGTCCAGAAATTGTTGCACTTTTGTGATAACATTTTGCTTTGGCTTCAAAAACTCTTGGTACCATTTACCTGAAGACTTCAGATCTCTATCATGTGTGATGTTTGTAAAGTCTATATACGTCAATCCAAATCTAACTGTGTAACCATCACAAAATTCGTAATTATCTCCCAGAGACCAAACAAAATATCCCTTCACTTGACAACCTTTCCTGTTCATAGTTAATAATAACAATAATAAATCAAAACAATTTAGAAAATTATATCATTTCAAATATTAATTTAGCAGTTGACATATTTATGTATCATGTTCATCAAGTACATTTTAATACAAATAATATTCCAAATGGATGTAAATTTTAATACTAGTTCCTTCCACATAAAATATTGTATATTGAAATTTTTCAAAACCTGATATTGATTTATGTCAAACCGTGTAGAGATAAACATATATATTTAGTGTAGACCTTATATTAAAATTTACGGGTGAATAAGAAAAGAGAGAAGACTAACTCGATGGCTGATCGAATAAAACAAAGGTGACTGCATATAAATTCCATTCTGTCATGATCTTTCTTGATTTCATTGGCCAACCGATTGCTATCAAGACTTCGAAACCCTACAAATATTGAAAACATATTGTATCAAAAGACAATTGTAAAAAAAAATTCACATATTACTACTAAATTTCACCAATGCTTACCGTTTTCCGTTATATAAACTTTCGGATTGTCGTAGTTTACCTTGAAGTACTCTAGTACATTTAATATCCCTCTTGGACGGTAGTAGACATCTCCAAATGGCTTCATTTATATAGTAAGAAAATGAATAATTAATTAACTTAATAATACGACTTATTAAATTAGATATGTGAAACATGCATGAAACTTACACATTGACTTATTGGACCGTCTTCATTAACATCTGCAAGAAAAAAAGACCTTAGAAACTATGATCTTGCATACAGAAACGCATTTCAAATAGTCATCCTAAATAAGAATAGACTTACAAGAAAGGTCAGTTTGTGAATCCGTCACGACACTAAGTCTATTAGGATTAGCAGGTGGAACAGCTTTTGCAAATTGTGTCATGTAATAGTTGACTCCAATAAAATCATACGATCCTTTCACTAGTAACGCTTCAATTGTTGTCAATCTTGGAAGTCTCTCTTTCAATATTTTCTTCATGATTAATGGATAGTGTCCCTTTGTTAGCGGATCCATAAACCTATATGTGTGTCCCTCCTCTTTCTTAGATTGTTATATAAAAAACAACTTAAAACTAGTTTGTGGCTCAGTGGTTTGTTCGAGTAGAGACCATCTATAAAAATTGATGGATTTTGTTTGTTTGGTAATTGTAGACGTTTTAAAATGACAAAATTGACTGAATTTTCACAGATCTAGTTTAGGTTTATTGTAGACACCTTAAAAGATTAGTTTATATTTCGATCTAGAACCTACTCTGGACATTGGTATCAATATATATAGTGGAGGAATATAGAAGATATATACCATCCATGGAAAAACTCTTTGGCTCGTTCAGCTGCTTTAAGATTTTCGTCAGAGTTATTGTACGGAAGAAACCATCTAGTTATCATTGTGATTCCTATTTCTCCTTCTTGTATTCGCTGTAATTATAATAGCATATTGTCTTAGTTAGATAGTTAGAGACATGTTTGGGTTAACGTTCTTTTCGTACGTCTATCTAAGAACCTGATATTTTTGTTTGTACAAATCCACGACAGTTGCATGAGCAAGAAGGACATGATGTGCAACTATATAAGGCTCAGTCGCAGAGTCGCCTGCATAACAATTTTGGTTAAGCCAAGCTGAGCATCGTCCAGGTGCATCTGTGCCAGTTGCATAGCCTCGCGTAGGAATAGTGTAAGGTTGATTTATTGTAATCCAGTTTTTGACTCTGTCACCAAATCTCTGAAAACAAATTTCTGCGTAGTTTTTGAAGTCCTCTCTAGACACAATTTATAAGAGAGAAAAAATATAATCAAACGGTTGAAAACGAGTCGAGCTTAAATATCAAGAAAGAAAAGAAAGATGAGAGTACATAATCTGATAGTCCAAGAAACCTTCATATTCATCTTGCAAATTTTGAGGAAGGTCCCAATGGAAGAGGGTGACAAATGGTATTATGCCTGGACATTGCAACATAACCCATTTAAAAGATGCAAAGTATATACGTAACATATATTTGAATTCATACCTTTCGATACAAGTCCATTTATGAGATTGTTGTAGTAAGCAATTCCTTCTTCGTTTACTCCGCGATTAGCCTTTCCTCCTAACCAAAATATATATGCTTTGTAATTTGCAACGAGACTGTTTTTATTTTTCACATCAATGAGGCTGTTTCTATCTACAGATATTTGTATACGACGTACTTGGTATGATTCTGGACCATGCGATTGAGAATCTATAGGAATCAACCCCCATTTCTTTCATCACGTCTATATCTGCCTATAATATTATATATAAGGGACGTGTATAATATATGCATATTCACATATGAGCAGTTTTTGAAATCGATCATTGTGTAAATGGGAAAAAAAAATAAGTTAAAACATGAAAACAAATAGCAAACCTTATAATGCAAGTAAGAGCCAGCAGCGATATCTCCCGTTGCTTTATCTTTTCCTTTAGCTATTAGTCATAATTGCATCAGAAAAATATATTTATGCTACAAGAAACTTTAATATATACATAGAGAGCAAGAGAGAGACAGGAACAAAAAAAAACTAAAAGTTATACTTGAAATAGCAAGTTACTTGGATATCGATGAGTGAAACCATCCCAAATATTTAAGCCTCTTCCTTGGGTACCCTCAATCTGAAAGCTAAATGCTAAATCAGCCAACCCTTATACATTCTCACCATGAAATTCACACAAAAACACACACAGACATCTATAAATAGATATATATACCGATAGATACTAACATGCATTTGCCATTAGTTTGTTTGTGTTGGCAAGAAAAACAAATCATGTCGTGTATAAAAAATTGAAATAAATTTAATGCCTGATAAGCAGAAGAGGCGACACCAAAGAGGAAACCCTTATTGAAGCTTTCTCTGTTGAAACTAGTCGTGTTGTTACAATTAAATGGGGGGTACTCTTCACATGTTGTCTCAGATGTACCGTGTGAGAAATATAGAGATGATATAATTATAAAGATTAAGTGTGGCAGAAATAAACCCTGATGGCTCATGTTTCCACATTAGTTTTGTATTATTATTTATTTATTTCTGTTTGGAACTTGCTTTTATAGATACAATTGTTTAGTTTATTGAATCTTTCAATCTTTACTCCAAACTTTCTGGGAGTCTTCCTTAGAAAATGTGAAATTGTTAAAGAACTTTTCATTCACCATAAATAGTCAGAATTATTTTGGTAATGGATAATTAATTAATTACAGGAACCACAACATTTCTACATCGTAAAGAACCTTGAAAGATATCAATTAGAAATCTTATGTGCATGAAATAATATCAACCATCGTCGGCTAGAGAAGACCCATAGTGATGATGTTGATAGTTAAGAAAATGATTCAACAATCAAGAAGGTGCCCACGTTATATAAATTCCAAAAAAGCTAAAATTGTTTATGAGAGATTGCAAAAACTATGACTTAAAGGAGCTTTCTTTAGAAGAGAAGTTATTGTTTATGCATGAAACATGACATGTCTTTGGTAGAACAACTTTGCTTGTAAGCGAGTGGAGCTTCTCTTGATATGTTTCATGTCAATGTGGTTGAGATTTTGGTTGAGCATAAGATTTTTTCTCAGATCATTGTAAAGGTTGCATAGTTATTTTAGATCATGTTGCATCATTGTCTTAACAAGCTGATTGTTGTGTTAAAAGACACATTGGTTTATATAAAGAAAATTAACAAACACATATAAATAATTAGACGAGAAACGGACAACTCAAACATGAACAAACCTGAAATTATTAGAAACTATTAGAAACATATAACAAATATGAAACAATGATACGAATATACCAAACAAGATCTTCAACAAAGTGCATAAACATTCAAGGTCCACATTCATGTAAATTGGAAACTCAGAAGCAAGATCCTCATGTTCACTCGTATCATCCCATTATATCCTCCTCTTCATCGATGTTACCTTTGTTGTTGTCGTTGTTGACATTTGTGGTTTCCTCATTCTTGATTTCATAACTCTTTCATGTATCTCCATTCTTTGTTTCAAGTTTGGTTTCATCACTCTCTCCTTCATCTGCTTTCTCTGTTTCACGTTCGGTTTCATATATCACTCTCACTTTTATATCCCTCACCTCTACCATTTTCAATGTTTGTGTCACAAAAACAAACATTAATCCCAATACACGAGTCTCACTAATGAAAAATCAAAGCAACACAAAATATTGTAGAACAAGTGTTATATGATCTCTCTTCCTCCACTTCTCGTTACATGATATTTCCAACGTCGTTTTTCATTATCCAAATTGAAAAATTCTAAATCTCAATTTTCAATTTTATTCGTGATTCTTTTTCTACAAATCAATTTTTTAATTAGGAAAAAAAAAATTATGGTTCATAAAAAAAAAAAAAATTCTTGGTTGAAGGGTGGGATTCTGGTTTCAATTGGATTAGATTTCAGATAAATGATGTTTATAAAAGCGACTTTGGATTTATTGAACTCGATATTGTATTTTCAATTAAAAATATGGAATTAGTTAAAATTTGAAAAGTTAGGTAGTTAAAAGTTTTTTTCTTTTTATTTTTGTCAATAAATACAAAAAAATTGTTTAAAACAATTCTCTAAACCACAAGCTAAAATTTAAAAATCATTAGTTTTAAGGAGTTTATGATGAGCTTCTTTAAGAGAAATAAGTTGAACTTTTTTTTTTTCTTTTTGACATCACCTGAACTAGTTGTCTTGAGGATTTAGGCAGCCAACCCTACGTGTAAATCGGAGTAAAATTAGGCTTGTCATTATAAAGTTAAGCAAATTCGATTATAAGTATCTAATTATTTTTGATCGTGAGTAAATTGAAAAGTATTTTAGTTTTTTTTAAAAAGGTTGCTTTGCACCCTCGAAAAACGTATGCATGATTACATCATCTCACTAATAATAGACGCGACTTTATTTAATGAATCACCAGCTTTGTGTCAGAAAACTATGGGTTACTTGCTGAAACGCTTCCGTTACTGTTTTAGGTACACTCTTTTACTACCACCAATCCCAATTTTAAGTTTTGATATATACCTATTTAGTGTTCATTTTCTTATTAGTTACCTAATTTCATTCACTTTAAAAAAGTATTCATGCAATAATAAAAGTATATACAGAATGTATTAATGAATAGCTTTGTTTATTTGCAAATTATTAATTAGAGGTAGATAAATGTTGACCAAGACGTAAATTAAATTAGAGAAATTTTAACCATGGATGAAAATAAAATAAATAAATTGATATTTTTTTAATTCAACATTTTTGTTAATTAGATACCAAATTCTATCATATTCAAAAAAAAAAAAAATCATTCATATAGCAATAAAATATATGTGTTAACTGAATTTACTAATAAAATTTAGTCTATTTTTGAATAGCTTTGCAAATAATTAACTAGAATTAGGAAATTATTGACCAAGAGGTAATTCGCATAGGAAAACATTAATTTATTGTTGAAAATAAAACAAAAACAAAGAAAGAAATTATTAGTTTTTTTTTTTTTTTTTTGACAACGAAAGAAATTAATAGTTTAAAACAAAGATTCGAATACATTTTGGGATAAGCTTAGTAGCCATTTACAGTATATATTAGAGAACACATTCATTTTCAGAAGGAACCATTCATAACACAAATTATTGATTATAAACGCTTCAAACGCTTTTATCCTTCCTTCCTTCTTCATCACTCTCTCCAATTGTTCTCTCTTTCTCTGATCACAGCGATGGAACTCAACGGCGAAGATCTTGTCTCCGGTGAACGTCCGATCATCTTGGTCACCAACGACGACGGAATAGACGCAGCTGGTCTCCGTTCTCTCGTTCGCGTCCTCGTCTCCACCAACCTCTACGACGTTCGCGTCTGCGCTCCTGATTCGTACGTTTCACTCTTTTAAAAATCTTGTGCAAATGTATCTGAAATTGAAATTGAAGATTCTTTATTTTATTTATTTTTTGCAATTTGTAACCTTTTAAACATAAACAGGGAGAAATCTGCTGTTAGCCACAGTATAATATGGAGTAGGCCCCTCACTGCAAAAAGAGTTGAAATTGATGGAGCTGAAGCTTATGCTGTCTCTGGTTCGTTTTCTGTTTGCTACTCAGTTTATAGACTAAAAAGTCTTCAACTTGGAGAGATTATCTCGTTTGTTATTATGGTTTTTGAGTGATTATGATATAGATTTTGATGTTTTGCCACATTTTATGTTGGCTCTTACAGGAACCCCTGCGGATTGCACTGGTTTGGGCTTATCGGAAGCACTCTTCCCTTCTCTTCCTGACCTGGTAATGACCATATTTGTGCTACAAATTATGAAATGGAAAGTGATTTTGAAGATGTGCCAATGAAGTTTCGATTTTTATTGTTTAACAAGAGCTACTTATGCTTAATCTTTAGGGGACATCTGAGATCTGTTGATTTATTCAGTCTTCTATTGTCCTTCTCTTGGAGATTGTGATGATTCTTTTCTTCATGCAGGTTCTTAGTGGTATAAACGTGGGTAGCAACTGTGGATATAACATGTATGTGAACCTTTCCTTTTGTTTTTTCCCTCTCTCGGATTTCATAATTCCTTATTATGTTTAAGTTTTGGTCCGATGATTATGATGTAACTGTAACTTGTCTGTTTGAGAATTAGATTCAAACTCCACAAAACTAGTGAGATCATTGAAATTTTCTGTCCAAGATGAGATCAAATTTGGAATTTTTGAGAATATGGACAGAGAAATACTTCGTTAGAATGTTTCACTCGCAACTAAACTTCTTCTCTAGCCAGTTCAAATTATTATACATCATGTTATGCATTATATGGTCCCTCCCTGTGTTTATCAAATCAACACTTACCTCTGGCGTGTTGATTCCATCGCAGTGTCTATTCTGGAACTGTTGCTGGCGCTCGTGAAGCCTTTATTTATGATGTGCCTTCTGCCTCCATATCGTATGATTGGTAAGAGTATATCTATATATCCTCAAGAAGCCAATGTTTTACTCGCAGTAATTCTGTTTCTTCTCTGTTTGTTTTCGCGGCTAAGTCTTTCTAATTTATTCATCCATAATGCTCTCTAGGAAACGTGGAGACATCAATGTTAATGATTTTGTCCTTGCTGCTCAAGCTTGCTTGCCTATTGTCAAGGGCATAATCAGTGCAATCAAGAACAAAACTCACCCAACAAATTGCTTTCTGAATATCGATTTGCCGACTGATATTGCTAACCATAAGGTAAGTCTCGTGGCAGCTTCTAACGACATTTTCTTATATGCCTACGAGTTTCATACGTCTTGTTCTTGTTTCCAAATGAAAGGGATACAAATTAACCACACAAGGTAAAAGCTTGGGTAAAATGGGATGGAGACAAGTGGAGGAGGAAGCACAAGGAGCGAAGATGTTGTCAACAATGACAATGGAAACAGATTCAGGAGTAGTCTCGGACAACAACGACACATCTGCTCATCATTCACAAGATAGCCGTTTGTTCAAAAGAGAGGTAACACTATTTGGCTAATCTTACTTGCTATGTTTCTGCTATTGTTACGTACCTCCTCTGGTATATACACATAAAGTTGATTCCTTTGGTTCTTTTGCTCAATAGCTAAGGACTGTGGTGGTTGAAGAAGGGACTGATCTTCACTTCCTACGAGAAGGATTTGTAAGCATCCCCAGATGTATCTCTTAAACTCATCTTTACACCGCTATCGAAACTTGATGGTAAACGCTCCTTTCAACCGCAGATTACAGTGACGCCGATTGGAGCTCTCTCTCAGGTTGATGTGGATTGTCAAAACTACTACAAAGAATGGCTTCCTAAGATCACAATCCAGCCATATTCTTCATCCTTGTGATGCCGCCAAATGAGAAAAAAAAAAACTCTTTTAATAACTTAACCATTGTTGACCACAATATGTGGTAGACCTATTTTATCAGTACTAGTTCTTTAGTTTATCCAAACTCTTGTCTCACTTATGTTGTGAGCTGCAAATTTTCTGGCAAGTCAATTACAGCCACAAATGTTTCATTTTCCTTCTGTTAATGAAACTCTTTTGCATTAGCTTACCCTAAATTTAAAACGAACGAGTCTACAATCATTCTGACCTGTTTACATTGACAGCTCACAAAATAACCTGCAACAGATGTTAAAACCGATGTGTTTCTCTTACATACAAAACGTCACATCTACGTACTAATAATACGCAGGCATCCAAAAAGGTTGTGTTAGGAAGAACCACCTCTCTCGCTCATACAAGTCCAAGCTAATCAAGTCCTTGTTCGACTTTCTGTTGTCTCCATGTAATGCTATTGGTCGCATCACTATCTGCAGCAACGGTAGTGCCTTCTTTCAGCTCCTTAATGATTAGCTCCACAGCTTCTACCCTCTTTGTAAGGGCGCCTAAGCCTTGCTTCATCTCGCTCACCTCGCTCACCTCGCTTGTTAACTTTGTGGAGCATACATCAAAGTGATTCTTTAAAGACACCAAAGTTAGAACCCCTTCCTCACTCGAATCCAAAGCTTTCTTCTTCCGACTCTCTTCACTCAAATGATCAGTTCTTCTTTTCTTGTTTCGCACTTTCACCACCTCCGAACTCTTAACACCTTCGTCTGACCAATGAGCAGAAGTAAACGTCCAGTCTCCATATTCTTTAAAAAGTGCTTTTACAATGTTATGAATTTTTTCATCATCTTCATCATCATCATCCCACAATGGAAACATCTCCTCGTACTCCTTCACTACAAAGTTTTGTACCCTCTTCTGCAAAAGTCAAAAAAATTAACACTCAGTTTTATTAGCTAGAGTAAACAATAAGTTATAAACTCTACAACGTACGTACCTGTTTCAACAATGCAGCTTTGAGATTTTCCCGAGATTTTCCCGAGATTTACAGCCTTTGTAGCTCAAGATGACAGGACGTGGGGCAGGTGCAATTGGCTGCCCATACTTGACTCCAAAATCTGGTAATGCATAGTACACCCAAACTTGCAACACTTGGACAAAACCCTCAAGTAAATAAGAATAATTAGTCAACTCTGCCTTCTTCACAGAAGTTATCAGCTTCTTGAATGCTACTCTTCCCCATGGATACCTCTCAAAAGCAGCTACATCCATCACCAATCTAGCCATACCAACCCGTGTTGGTGATCGATGATCAACAACATCAATGAAAGAAGCGTAGATAGATAGATATCCTAACTTGAGCCTTTCATCACGAGTCCACGACTCCCAAGCTCCACAAGCTGCTATCAACCTATCTACACTTGGACCTTCCTCAACATGCACTCCAAGCTTACGCCAAAATCCTTTCATCTCTGCTGTAACTTCAGTTTGTGGATCTTCATTATCTCCGACATGTTCACAGTTAAGACCCGTCAAGAACTCGAACTCGTTCAAAGAAAACCTGACTGGTTTTGCACCAATAAGGCACCAAATCTCGTACTTGTGACCGCAAACTAGCTGAGAGGTCAACATGTAGTGAACTAGCCTCGACGACCAGCGGAACTCCAACTTGTAGAACTTTATAAACACTCCCAATGGCGAGTTACAGAGATACTCCCACTCATCTCTATGTAGTGCAATCTCAAGTTTAGACAATAACTTCATCTTAGAATGGTAGTTTATGCTCTTCGTGGGCTCGGGCTCATCACCTTTCGTGTAAATCCTAGCTGGAAATTCAGGATTCATCATCCTGCAAATCAATGAATTTTCCATGTCAGTCTAGTACTTACTAATTGACAAGTCTACCAAGTACAAAGTAATACTCCTTTGCTTGGTGTTTTGGCTAAAAAACACAAAGATTAAGACATAAAAAGGGAGTGTATTCAAAAAAAAAAAAAAAAAGTGTATTCAATTTTGTATTTATGAAGATTTTAAGTGATATAATTTTTAATGAATTTTTAAATGTATTAGGAAAGTTGCAAGGATTTTAGTTAAAATATTTTAGAATTTCATCTAAAACCATGAGATTTAGATTTTAAATATTTTTAACTAAAAAATTCCACCAAAACATCTTCAAATCACCACAAATCTCCTTAAATTTATTAGTTAAAACATTTCCAATAACAGTGGATTTAAGAGTACATTTTAAAATCACAAATTCAATAATACTGGATTTTAAATGGTGTTTTAAAATCTATGTTTGAATAAAAAAGAATTTATCATTTTAATATAAATCACTCAAAATCTTTTATTAAATAAACCCCCAAAAGTATCATTGAAACTAAAGTTAATTTTAAAATATCAAACAATGGGAAACAATTTTAAAATATCAAACAATGGGAAACAACATAACCTCGCTCAAGGAGTATTTTTATTAATTAATAAAAAGAATCTCCAATATTAATAATTTAAACTTATAGAGGCTTTTGGGAGTACACAAGTACAAAATTAATCAAACTGCATTCCACAGCCTACAAAAAGTCTGCGCATAATCTGCCAAACCAAACAAACAATGAAGAAAAATGCAAAACCTTTCAGATCTGCAAAACCGCAAACAACAAAAAGATCCAAAAAAATTACAAGACATGGGAGATCGAACTTTCAATACCCTAAACCCGAAGACGAACTAAGTCGACGTGCAACAAAAACAAAAACAAAAAAAAGCAACTAAACCGGCGCTAAAAACCCTGAACCGGCATAACAAACCCAGATCGTTTTGTTAATGTAAAACACACTTGTCTCCAAGTTATAAAAAGAAGAAGAGAAGCAAAAAATGTCTTGAAGCAAGACATATAATAACAGTTTCAAGTGTGTGGACCGAAATCCGAAGAACTAGGAAATGAAAACGTAGACTTGAACAAGAAGACAAGAGATCTTGTTCAAGCCGATTCACATGTGGGACAGGTAAAAAAACAAGCGTCACAAGTAGTTTATGGAAATCGGTGGAGTAACAGAGAAGACAACCTTATCAAGAGCAGCAAAGCGCCACTTTGAGTTCTCCCACCGTAAAAACGGACTGGTTTGGGTAAAATTTCCTTTTATATGGTTAGTCAATTTTGGGTTTAGATGAAAATTAGGGTTAGTTGGGTTAATTTCGTTCCCATAATGGTTTACCTAATTTAGTTTGGTTTAAATTGGTTTATAAACTATATATGAGGTGTATAAAAAAGTGGTGTGGACACTTTATTTAGGGAGTAATTGAGTTAGCCCCGCAAATATAGCTTTTGTTGGTGATAACAGTTGTTAATGTTTGATAATAATTTTATAAAACGTTTTCTATCGTTTTGAATCTCTAATTAAAAATTGATTCTCTTGAACGTTTACAGTTGCGGATAGTTGCTGATGAATAACTAATTTTAAAAAATTATTTAAAAATAAGAATATAAATACATATAATATTAAAATTAAAATTTTAGATATATATAACAAACTAAAATTTTATAAATTTAATATTATTCTCTTAAAAAAATAAATTTTTAACAGTTATGATATATGGAATGAGAAAATAGGAACGAATATGAGATGGGACAAAATAAATAGATTATGCCCACCCCTAGCCAAAATGCTTTCTCTGAGAGGAAAGGAGGTGTTCGTTAACTTAATTAGTTTATATGGTTCTTCTAATGTATGCTATGTCTTGTTTTACATTGACAAAACATCATTGCCAAAAGACCACATATTTGATGGGAAATTTATAGTAGAATACATGTGGGGAAATACAGAAAGTTCATTGGCTGGCGTGGAAGAACTTGTGCAAATTTGAAGACAAGTAGAATTGGGTTTTAGAGATGTCAGTGATTTTGATTAAGCTTTACTTACTAAACGAGCTTAGCGGCTTCTTAATGAACTTGATTCTCTGATCTTATAACTTTGCAAAGGTCATTATTATACAACAAAAGGCTTCTTGTAATGTGGCAAAGGGCATCGGCCTTCATTTGCGTCGAGAAGCATAATTTGAGGTGGAGAATTGCTGCTAAGGCGTTTGAAAAAAACGGACTCGAAGACAAATGTATAGACTGAAAATGGATCATGGGCACACATCCGTAAATATATAATTTCTTATAAATATTGACATGGATGTTTCTGTTCTACTGGACTCTAGGGGCAATGGAGAACTAATAAGCTCCACGATTTATTCCCTCCGAATAAAGTGAGACGAGTCTTGAATCTCACGTACTATTGGTGGCAAAAAAGATCGACTTATATAGTTATATGCACATATTCATAACATGGATCTTATACAGTGAAAACTGGTTGCTAGTTTATCTTGAATCGCCCTCCTATGCAAACCTTGACACAAAGCCTTGTAGCACACAACATTTTTCGTTCCCAAATGTTCCTTTTCCAATTGGTGGTTTCACAACCCCTTTAGAGGAGAATATACTTTTCCGGTCAAATTTTATGAAAATTAACCAAATGGTCTTAGTTCAGTGGTAAGATGAGTGCTAGTAACCTTCCACTACTCGGGTTCGATTCCACTTGGCCACGGGGGATATTTACATGGGCTGCCCCCCGCCCTCCAGACCACTAAGCGTACTAGGAGGCCCTTAAGTGGAGGCTTAAAAATTCCTGGCAGTATGGGTTTCGGCCCGGTGGATTAGTCGATTCACACTTTGTGAGTCGGATACTGGATTAGCAAAAAAAAAATATATATATATACAAGATTATAATGATACAGGAGAACATAGACTTGCTATCATGTGGTATCCTCCATTACCGAGGTGGCTAAATGCAAACTGAATGCTAATTGGAGAAACACAGTTCTAGATAGAGGTGGAGCATGGAATGCTAGAGATCACAATGTTTCGATGTTATTTAATGCTCGAGAATCCTTTGCTCTGTCACCAAACAAGATAGTTTTTCTGTAGAGATGAAAAGCTTACGAGATTTATGATGGACAAAAGTGATCCTCGTATATGAATATATGATAATCAAGCCGTAATATAAGCTATCTCCAAACCTGCTGATTGGCCAAGGTATCGATCTTTGTTAAACATTATCTTTCGCCTACGTACGAAATAGACATCGCCAAAAGTATCACACAAGATGGACAATTTCTTTTATACCTAACTTTGGGAAGTCCTACATAGTTACATGATCTTTTTCAAATTTTAGTGTTGTTTGCTTTTACTTAAAATTGAAATGTCATTCCTACTTATTTCTAATTTATTCATTCCAATAAAAACTCTTAGTGATATATATTTTTTTTTTTTTTGACATGAATAGAAAACTTGCAAAAAAATTTAAACGCTCTAATATTTTGTATCTTTTAACTGCTTTCAAAAATATTATAATATCATTTTTATCTTTATTTTCAACATTAAAAACTGTAGTTATCATTTTTTATTTAATTTAAACTTATGAACATGTATCACTTTTACATAGATATGCAAAGTATGTTATTGAAGTCCATTATTTTGTCATAGGCTATATCATTGTCATAACTTCAAATTTGTGTGTGTTATTTTCGCTAACAAATTTAAATTTCTTAATATAACATATTTTTAGAAGAAAAAAATTAAAGTTGCCGGCAACAAAAAAAAAATATTAAAAAGTTATGCAATAAAAATAATCTTTTAGTCTCCTAATCCAAGAGATGGTTAAATCTATATTTTTTGCTCCTAGTTATCTTAGTATACCCAATTTTCCTACAATCCATTGTTCTCAAACAAAGGAAATAAAAAGAAAGAACAGCAGATCAAATCAATTCAATTGTGCGTTCTAGAACTTAGGTAACGTAAACGAAGTTTAAGCGCAGGACTTGGGATTGCGATAACATCATCACATGTACAAGTGGACTTAGATCATATATTTTTTTTTCTTCGACAACACATAATCCTTGTTTTACACTTCAAGTTATGACTTATA
Organism: Iljinskaea planisiliqua; assembly: GCA_900108845.1. Taxonomy (NCBI): domain Eukaryota; kingdom Viridiplantae; phylum Streptophyta; class Magnoliopsida; order Brassicales; family Brassicaceae; genus Iljinskaea; species Iljinskaea planisiliqua. The sequence goes on along the minus strand of FNXX01000006.1, from coordinate 3,067,010 downwards.
CGTACCTAAATTATATATTGTTAGTCCAATGTGTCTGCATAATAAGTTTGCTGGCGTAATGGAGAAGAAACACTATATAATATGTCACGTGATAATTATTTTTCATCTTTACGTTTCTCATCGTTCTAATTATATAATCAATTAATCTCATTCCACTTTCCAAGTCCGACTATATGTTTGAATTTTATTCATATAGACGCACACACAAACATATAGGTGCATGCATATAAATGAATTGTTGTCGTCTTCTTCAATAACAACTCCATCAATTAAATTTCTTTCAGTATAACTCAATTTGACAACAAATTTTCTAACAATGGAGACACGAATACTTTCCTTAGTCTTTCTCCTACAATGTGCTTTCAATCTTGCCCTACATTTCCACCCACTCGATCCTTTAACTCCCCAAGAAATCAACAAAACAAGCTTCATCGTCAAGAAATCTCATCTAGGCACTCTCAAAGATCTCACATTTCACTACCTCGATCTCGAAGAACCAAACAAGAGCCACGTCCTCCAGTGGCTATCCTCCAAGAAACCACCAAAGCCACCACGCCGTCGCTCACTCGTGGTGGTTAGAGCCGGTGGTCAAACCCACGAGCTCATCATCGACCTAACCACAGGCAAAATCGCATCCTCACGCATCTACACAGGCCATGGCTTCCCTTCGTTCACATTCATAGAGCTTTTCAAAGCAAGCAAGCTTCCTCTAACTTACCCTTCTTTCAACAAATCGATTCTTGATCGATCTCTAAACATCTCCGAGGTTTCTTGCATCCCTTTCAGCGTTGGTTGGTACGGAGAAACCATCACGAGACGAGAGGTCAAAGCCTCTTGCTTTTACAGAGACGGATCGGTCAATGTCTTCACAAGACCCATCGAAGGAATCACCATAACCATAGACGTTGACTTAATGAAAGTCGTGAAATACTCAGACAGATTCAGAAAGCCTGTCCCTGATTCAGAAGGTAACGACTTTCGGACCAAACACAAACCTTTCCCGTTCTCTTGCAACGTCTCCGACACAGGCTTCAAGATTATTGGCAAGAAAATAAAATGGGCTAATTGGAAATTCCACGTCGGATTTACTGCTAGAGCGGGGATAACCATATCGACGGCTTCGGTTCTTGACCCGAGAACCAAAAGGTTCAGAAGAGTGATGTACAGAGGACACGTGTCAGAGACTTTTGTTCCGTACATGGATCCAACGTACGAATGGTACTTCCGTACGTTCATGGACGTCGGAGAGTTCGGTTTCGGGAGATCCGCCGTTAATCTGCAGCCGCTCATCGACTGCCCGCAAAACGCTGCATTTTTAGATGGACACGTGGCGGGACCAGACGGGACAGCTCAGAGGATGACCAATGTCATGTGTGTCTTTGAGAAAAACGGTTATGGCGCATCGTTTAGACACACCGAGATTAATGTTCCAGGACAAGTGGTAAACTTCTAAATCCAGCTCCTTAATATATGTATATCTTTACTTCTTTATATTTTAAATTGGTTCATTATTTAATTAATCTTCTTTTTTTCTTTACAGATAACTAGTGGTGAAGCTGATATAAGTTTAGTGGTTAGGATGGTGGCAACACTCGGAAACTATGATTACATCGTTGATTGGGAATTTAAAAAGAATGGAGCCATCAGAGTTGGGGTAAAGTCTAATAAACGTATTAGTTACAATTAACTAAAATAATTTTCAATTTATTGACACTTGATTCTTTTAGTTTTAGAGTATTGTCACTCCATGAAAAGAAAAAGTTGCATGGCAATGCAAAAATGAAAAATCAAGCTAAATTATTATGTTTTAAATAGTTTTTTTTTTACAATTTTGAGAAATTTATAGTTCATTTAATTGTTAACGGATAGTTTTTTTCAATAACAAATTCTTTTTAAGTTAAAGATCTACTATATTAAATAGTAGATGGTTTTGTGATAAAAAAAAAAATATATGTATATATATATATATATAGTAAATAGATTTTAAGATTTGGATTTAGAATTTAGTTTAGTTAATAGATCATTTAATTTATTATATGCTCAAATAAAAAATTAATATAGTACGAAAATATAAATCACCGAAATGAATGAAATATACAATAAAATATCAATTATATTTTTATTTTGCTAATTAGACATCCACCCATTGTCAGTCACCTAATTTGTTTCCAATTTTTTTGTACTTTAAATAAATTAACTTACATCTTTATTATAGGTGGATTTGACTGGAGTTTTGGAAGTCAAAGCAACATCATACACTTCCAGCGAGCAGATAACAGAGAACGTTTACGGGACACTAGTGGCTAAAAACACCATCGCCATTAACCACGACCATTACCTGACATACTACTTAGATCTTGACATTGACGGTAACAGCAATTCTCTAGTGAAAGCCAAACTTAAAACGGTAAGAGTAACGGACGTTCATAACAAAACCTCTTCTCCGAGGAAGAGTTACTGGACGGTCGTTAAAGAGACTGCTAAAACCGAAGCTGACGGTAGAGTTCGGCTCGGTTCAGAGCCGGTTGAGCTGTTAATAGTTAACCCACAAAAGAAAACGAAAATAGGGAATACTGTGGGCTACCGGCTGATACCAGAACACTTACCGGTAACTTCACTTTTAACGGACGATGATTACCCGGAGATAAGAGCTGCTTACACGAAATATCCGGTTTGGGTGACCGCTTATAACCGGTCAGAGAGATGGCCCGGTGGGTTTTACAGTGATAGGAGCCGTGGAGATGACGGCTTAGCTGTATGGAGTAGCAGGTAACTAAGTCAAACAAGAACATACTCCATTAGTTTGATTAATCACTTGTTATATAGTATATAGTTAAGTTAGTATATAGTATATAGTATATAGTAGCAGGTAATTAACTCAAACAAGAACGTGCTCCATTAGTTTGATTTATCAGTTGTTATATAGTATATAGTTAAGTTAGTTTACTAATAAACATGGAATATATTTGTGGGCTTGTCTTTTGGGAGCAGGAACAGAGATATAGAGAACAAAGACATAGTGATGTGGTACAATGTTGGGTTTCATCACATTCCATATCAAGAAGACTTTCCAGTAATGCCAACTCTTCACGGTGGATTTAGTCTTCGACCTTCTAATTTTTTCGACAACGATCCTTTAATTGGGTAAATACGGTCTGAGAGAAATATTTGATTCTAACTTGTTTACTTGTGATACGTTATTTTAACGTTCCTATATTATGACGTTGATTTTCTGTTTTTGAGATTTTTCGGAAAACTTGAGTGGATAAATCCAATTTATGATTAAATTTTAAAATACCAAAAATTTTAAGTATCTAATTGAAATTCTATTAATCCTTTTTTTTTGTCGACTATGTTCTCCATTAACTAGAAAAAAGCCCACAAAGGATTACATACACTGAAAGTTAGGTCTAACATGTACATCATTTATAACTTTCATCTTAGACGTTCTAATTATCGTTTGTCTTGCAAATTCTAATATTTGAAATATGTATTTGATTATTTATTGTCAATAACCATTGTTCTTTACCTAAAACCGATCGTGCTTCTACCAAATTTTTTGGTTTCGAGTGAAACCCGGACTGTATCTCCGGTTCAGCCGATCCCGTTACGAAAACCGTAATGGGCCTTTAAAGCCCATTGACTTAATCGATGGACAGAATGAGACTTGCAGACTCTATTTAACTTTAGGTTTGCGTTTGCTTTCGGTACTAAATGATTCCATATCTGACTTCAACAACAAAGTCCAGATCTCTCTCTGTCTTCCGTTGGTTTATCTCAACCTAAGCCCACACGTCACGTTACAAACAAAAACCAAAAACCATCTTTTTAAATCAGAAAAATTCGCATTCTTTTTTTGTTTCCAAGCAATCTTACTTTTTTCTCTTACTGCCCATCTCGAATTCGACCGAACCCATGTTCTGATATCCCTTGAAACATTCGAATCTACGTTAAAAATCCCTTCTTTATCCTGTTGAGATATAGTTTTTTTAGTTGTTGCTGGTGACGCAAATAGAGAGATAAACAGAGATGGGATCCGCCGCTATAGCGAGTTCTTCTTCTGATGTTGCGATCGCAGGCAAGTTTCTCTTTTTATGTCTTTTAGGTTTTCGGTTTTTGAGCTTTGATCAACTCTTCTTTAGATTTTATCCCAATCCGTTCGAATCAGGGAAGAAAACTAGGGATTATAGAGATCTGAATCATGAGCTTTCGATGTTTTTGGTTAGCATCTATAAGGATTTTGGATGTGTTTAGATTTACACTTTTTGTTTGAGATATAGAGGAGATTTGTAGATTTTTTTCAGGTTAATTCTGTAGCTGAAATAGGAAATTTCACATGGACATTGTTGGGATTTATAATATAATCTCTGTTAAAACTTGTAGCTTTGCGTGAGAAGCATGAGAAGGAAGTAGAGAATCTTACACTGATGACACAACCTTTGAATACATTGAGGTTGTTTGTTGAGGCTACTGTTCTGTACATCAAGCGTTCGATCTCGTATCTGCTTGCTCATGGAGGTTGGCTCATGCTTGTGACCACTTTGTTGGTGCTATTTGGAGTTTTTCTTGTGACTGTTGATGGGCCTCATGGAAAGGTAAACACTTTCTTTACTTCTTCATTCAAATCTAGACTCTCCCGGATTGTATAAAAGAAAAAAGTTCAACACTTTGTTTATCTGTTGTTACAGCATGTTGAAGAACTATTAGAATATGTCCGATACAGCTTATGGTGGATAGCACTTGGCGTTGCATCTTCTATTGGTCTTGGTTAGTCACACAAAATTGTTTCCCACACAAAGCAGTAATCTTTTCGCATTTAACGTTATTCGTATTGCTATTGTTTTCTCCTATAGGATCTGGTCTCCACACTTTTGTTCTCTACTTGGGTCCACACATTGCTTTCTTCACTCTTAAAGCAACGCAATGTGGCCGTGTTGATCTAAAATCTGCACCATATGATACAATACAGTTTAAACGAGTTCCCTCGTGGCTTGAGAAATCTTGTTCAGAATTCGGTCCTCCTTTGATGATATCAGCTGCTGGATCTCGTGTTCCCCTTACCAGTATATTGCCACAAGTCCAATTAGAAGCGATTCTATGGGGTATTGGGACAGCTCTTGGGGAGCTTCCTCCATATTTCATCTCAAGGGCAGGTTCATATATTGCTTCTCTCTCTATATATATCTCTTTCCACATCATTCGCCAATGCCTGCGTGTGCATAGGTTCTGATTGTTGATTATGTTTTGGCTCTCTATATATTTCCAGCTAGTCTCTCTGGGAGCACGGTGGAAGGAATGGAAGTAGATGGTTCCTCATCTGAAGATAGCGGATTTATGGCGGCTAACATGAACCGGTTTAAGCGTTGGCTATTAACACATTCGCAGCACTTGAATTTCTTTACAGTCTTGGTTCTTGCTTCGGTCAGTATGCATCCTACAACTTTCTTTTCCCTCTGCATTAGCGAGTGATTGTAATGTTATTGCAGTCATGCAATATCCTCTGCCTTCTAGGATTAGCAGGAACTACATTCAATGATCAATACTTAAGAACTAGTGTTTACCATTTACACACTGCTTCTATATGAGTGCAGGTCCCAAACCCTCTGTTTGACCTCGCTGGAATAATGTGTGGACAATTTGGAATTCCATTTTGGGAATTCTTTCTGGCGACTTTAATCGGAAAGGCGATCATCAAAACTCACATACAGGTGTGTAAACTTGTATCTCATAGATTTGATATTTACTCTCTAGGCCTGTTCTGACACCTGAATGGTTTTTATGTGCTTTTTTTTTCTTCTGATAGACAATATTTATCATCGGCGTTTGTAATAACCAACTGCTCGATTGGATGGAGAACGAGCTGATCTGGATACTTAGCCATGTCCCTGGTTTGGCTGATGTACTGCCTGGACTCATAGCCAAACTCCACGCCATGAAAGAAAAGTATATTGATGCATCGCCTCCTGTTCCATCTCATATCAAGGTAAACAACAAAACAACCTCTTCGTTCTTAAGAAAGCTCTCTACGCATTTTCTTCCATGTAGTTGAAGGTTCTAAAACTATGAAGTTTTGTTCCACTGGCATAATCTTTTACAAAAACTTGTATTGAATTTGGATTGTTTTCGTTGAATAGGTGAACAAATGGGATTTTTCGTTTGCATCTATCTGGAATGGGATAGTGTGGCTCATGCTCCTCAACTTCTTCGTCAAGATTGTGACAGCAACTGCACAGAGACACTTGCAAAAGAAGCAAGAGAAAGAAGTAGCTGCTTTAAGTCATTCAGATTGATCACTACCCCCATAAACCAAACCTCACAGCCTTTGCCCCAACATCAGAACAGACACTATCCAGATTTGAGGAGGATCAAAAACAATACCAAAAAAATGGCAGCTTTTCTTCGCATCTTCGACTCGTTGACACATTGTTCTCGTGGGATTTGTACTGTATAGAAGAAAAAAAAATATGGGTTTAGGAGGAATTGGGATTATGAGATTGCAGGAAGCTTATTTTGATCCTGCATATCCGTAGAAAAGGTTTTGTGGGAAGAACTCAAAAAAAAAAAAAAAAAAAAAGCTTTAATTGCTAATTTGCTACTCTGCTTATTTATATTGAAACTAGTGTTAACTTATTATGACCCAATCCATGACAACTTTCGTTTGTTTATTTTTTTCTATCTTTTACTTTCACTGTCAACTTTTAATTTCACTGATGCAAGTCTTTATTTTATTTTGTCGACATGGACATGAAGAACATAATTGTGTTATTTGGAATTTAATTTCGAATTCTCAGCTATTGGAAAGTAGAAGGAGATTCGTTTGATTGACATATGCCACTTTGTTTTAGTTCCAATAGTATCAAACAAATATGTGATGATGATAAGTATGGTCTTAAATACTTTATTCTAGCCAACCTTATCTTATTAGTAGAATTGGAGTCAAATTTACGGGATTGCTATTGATTTGACCCTATATTTGTTGGGACAACTCATAAATCTAGCTCATGATATATATTGTTTGATTGTGTGATATTAAAAAATACGTCTTTTTCAGTCAAAAGAAAAGGGGAAAAAAATTAGTTATTATGAATTCATTAATTGATGTCAAAAGTGGACCGATATGTTTCGTTCTGTAGAGCCGGGCCTGAGTCTGTAAACCCCAACTTTCCAGAGTTGCTAAACGTAAAATAAACTCTATAATTCGCTTGCTATGAGGCCTCCACATAGAGTTTGAATATTTCTGGGCCGTATGAAATGGAACCCCTATATTATCTCTTACCTTGAAGTTGATCTCATATGTTTTGGTTGTGCGCATTGGGGACCACCCACTTTTTGTGTATGTATGTGGCTCTCATTTGCGATGCGACAGCCGATATGATGGGAGGCCATCAGATATTACCGCCGCCTCTAACGTAAACATGTTTTGTTTTGTCAACAAAAATGTCTTAAACACAGTCAAAATAAATTTATAAAATAGCAGATTCACTTTGCCTTTTTCTATCATCGACAATAGTCAATAGAAGATCCAAAAAAAAAAAAAATAGATGATAAATGAAAAGCAATGACTGCATGAGGCTATTACTTATATAAATTCTTAATTTAAAATTGTATAGTAATGATAGAATTTTCACATTGTTAATTTTTTTAACCCGGTATAATGCAGGTTATTGAAAAAACAAATGCAACCCATTTTCCTGTTTATGTTATTTAGGCCAATAGTATTTAACATTTCCTTAAATTTATGATAGTAATAAATAATCATTCGAAAGGCTTCAGTTAATGATATCCGCTAAAACAATATATATCAATTTTTATTGGATGGAAACTTGACTTACATTGTACTCTAGATTAGTATGGAAGTTAAACGTGTCGGCACCATAATATCCGAAGATGTTTGAAATATAATCCCGATGTGAAGGTGCCACTTTACTAAAAAGATTGGACCCTACTCTCCACTCATCATTACCCTCTGCTTACTCCAAACACTTTTGGCTGTTTCTATATTTTCCTGTCGGTCCTCACTGCTTAATAAACTGTTGAAAAAGAAAAGTGATTTGTCTTCAATGGAAATAAAATAATAAAACTCAAAAGACAAATACTTCAAAAACAAATACAACAAGACGGTTAAAAAAGGGAACTCTGAACACGCTCGGGTCCCATAGGAGTTGGCTGCTCGGCAAACACGATAACAAAACGGGACCATAAATAAATAACAGAACTAATTTATCAATATAGTAATTTGTAGCCCTTTGGCGAAGAAAATATATAGTAATTTGTTTATTTCACCGTTTAACATCATTAATTTAAAACATACATTACCAGAAGTATTTGTATACTGGATGGTCTAGAGATTTTTCACTGGATCAATCAGTTTAGAAAAGGTTTGACCCAAATTTATTTTTGTAAAGCCGAAACTCTATGGGTGTGATTGTTTGGTTGAGTTAGAGTAAAATTCAGAAAAAAGAAAAACAGTTACTTTCTTTTACTCTGAAACTTTTGTTTGTCTTTTCTTATTTGAGAGTAAAACTCTTACTCTTTTATTTGGAGTTGAACCTAGAGTAAGAGAAATAAATAAATAAAATATTATAAAATGTATTCATTATATTTTCATTTACCCTAATTTCTTTTTTTCTTTTTCCTTTTTATTACTCCAAAGTGTATATCAAACAATAAAAAAAAAAGGATGGATAATGACATAAGATTCCGTACATTGTATATAGCCGCTCCTTTGAATATATACAATCCTTAAAAAGTTGAAAGGATTGAAATATTCGTGAAAATTGACAAAAGAGATTGAAAGATGACGTTAATAATATAAAAGGTAGATAAATATTGGGTCTCATTCGTAACAAATAAAATGCAATTGTAAAAAAAATTAATAAAATGTTAGCAATTACTAAAACCGTTAAAAAGTAAAAATTGCTCTTTATGCATTTAAAAAAAAAAAAAAAATGTGCATGTGCCAATGGGCCAACATAACAAAGATTGTAGGTATGTTTGGCAGGTTAGCGCGCGTGAGAGAGTTTTGGCATCATCCAATCAAAAGTCAGTTATAATCCGTCTGTGCTCAATGCTCATACTTTTGATCTTTTTTTTTTCTTCGAAGGAATATAACCTCACACAGTAAATCAGACGTGTATGTATAAAACGAATCACAGTATCGTTTTCTTGCTTGAAGCCAAAAAGTACAGAACAAGTCTTCTGAGTATTTTAAGACTCACCAAAAAACAACTAAACATCCAAACATATTTACTTTCTACATCACATCCAAAGCACATACCTACTTATATGCATTTGCTTCTTCTCCACCATCTGACACAAAAACATTCGTTTTCTTCTACTCAATATAATAAAATAAAAAGACTAAGCTACATACCAAAAAGCAACAGAACCAACCAACAGTTCTGCTCTTATGATTTTCCTTTCCCTTTAGGTTCCCCTTTCTTTTAATTCAATCAAAAACGACCCTAAACCCAAATAACAAATGAATAAAATGTTTAAAGCTAACCTTTAAATGATATTTTCCCTTTAGGGGGCTTGATTCAGGTTGCTGTCAGAATATAAACACTAATTTAGTTGTCCACAGTTCCCAAAACACCAAGACCATGTCTCTCCTCTCTCTGGCGTCTGTTTCTCTTCTGATCCGTCAGCTTCATCTTCCTATCGAAACTTAACCCCTTTGTGTCACACCCGACAAGAAAGACTTGTCAAGATCTCACACTTTGTCCAAATTCTTCCGTTCCTCATAGGCTTTGGAGGAGTCAAGAAGGGTGAGAAAACCTTCCCAAACTAACACGGAATGGGTTCTCGGGTTTCAATTTTCACTCACCCGCTTGTTGCTTCTGATCTCCAGGTTTTACTTGAACAGCATGCACGCACGGAAACCCTGGAGGAACAAGCTGCTGCTGCTGATGCGTCCTCCCTGTAGTCTGTGTATGCTGCACGTTATTGTTGTTGCCTCCACCTTTCATGGTAATGGCTTTTGTTGGGTCTGAAGTGACGGTGGTGCAGCTGGAGAGGGTAGCAACTGATGATCCTGCTTGTTGTGGATGCCTTTGGATGTAATAGCCACTTGCAGGAGAGATATTCATCTGTTGTTGCTGATGATGTTGGGGTTGCATATACGGGCTTGAGAAGAAAAGCTGAGCTTGTTGCAGGTGTTGTTGTTGTTGTTGGGACTTAGAAGTCGGGTTTGAGGTGGTGGAAGTAATGTGAGAATTTCCGAGAATAGGCTGACCATTATTCCTTCCACCTGTAGATGATGCTGACTGTGAGTTCTTGGATGGCTGAGATGAAGACAGAGTAGGGGAGGAAGCTTGTCCATGTCCAGCTTTGTTCGCCATTGAGGTTGAGGGCGTTGTTCTAGGACTTCCTCCAGCGTTTTTGGAGGCAGATGACGTAGAGATCGGTTGAGCCTGGTTAGCACCACCTGAAGCTCCTTGCTGCATTGGAGAATTACAAGGTAGGGTTTTAGAGTTTGCTCCGAAAGATATCTGTGATTGTTGGGGTCGACCTTGCTGTTTCTGCTGTGCGTTTTTGAGGGACGATGAAGCAGAAGGTGACAGCATGGAGGTAGACTGAGATTGGGCCATGGTGTTTGCTCTGGGAGAATTGTTCTTCCACTGAGGAGATTGAGCCGGATTGCTTCCACCGGACTGCACAAGACTCTGGGAATATCCTGAACTAGCATTAGGAGCATTGGTTCCCACTGAGGGCGCAGCAGCAATATTATGATCCGAGAAAACAGTTCCGTTACTCATCACTGGCCCTTTGCCTCTAGCAGCAGCAACTGCATAATGTTGTTGCATCTGGAGATAATTGCTATACTGCTGATGCGGTTGATTCCTCTGCATATGCTGCTGCTGGTGAGAGGTCGGTGCAGAATTGGAACTCCATGGCTGAGCAGAGCCAAGGTTGACCAACCGAGCTGAGCTATCAATGATACAGCCACCTGGTGCCGCAGAAGCAGATGCATCAGCTGAATCAACAGACTGACCAACACCTGCAGTTGTTGTTTTCCCATTTGCTCCTGTTGTCTTCCGTTCCTCTGTGGCATTAGCATCAGCATTGGACCCATCCACCGGAGCACTATAGTTCATTTTCTGTTTAGCTGCTTGAGCAGCAACAGCAGCTGCCATCATTTGGTTATACCCTTGCCTTGTTGTTTCTGGAACGCCGTGGAATATAGCATGATTTTGAGCGATAGATGGCATGCTCACACCTCCATTGAACGTCGCAAAGGTCATTGCATAGGGCTGAGATTGAATGGATTCTGCACCCACCTTAGATCCCTGCTGTTCTGGTTTCTTTTCACCATGATTGTTAGAGGAGCCGACCACTGCGCCACTTGAGGCTGCGGAACCCATCAAAACCATGTTGGTTTGTTGCATTGGCATAGCCAAATTCTGGCCATATGCAACATTGGAACGAACAGCTCGGCTATCAGCAGTGGATGGGCTATCTCCTCCTGCAGTTTCACTATGTTGAGTTGCGTTTTCTCGGGGATGCTGTCTCTGCTGAAAGCTCAAAGGCTGAGACTGAACTTTCTGAGTGGCAATTCCTTGTGAATTTACTGGTGGCCTTCGTTGTTGGTTCTGGAGACTCTTTTGTGCCGCCGAGGAACCAGTGGCAACATTTGTGTTCAGGTTGATGGGAGCATGGCTCTGTTGCCCTTGACCGGATTGCTGCTGTGGCTGAAGATGTTGAGCGTGGACCATTTGAGAGGAATAGAATGAACCATTAAAGAATGGTATAGGCTGTCCATTAACTCCTCTATAAGCAGGTGGTGCGCCAACATGCGCCGGGACCGGAAATGGATACCCATTATTCTGCAAGATCGCAAGGTACTGAGTTTCATTGGTCGGCATATTCGGGTAGCTGAAACTCATTGCTGTAGCACCAGCTGGAGCTACTGATACAGAACCATTCATGGATGCCGAAGCAGCTGTTGCACCAGATGAAGCAACTGTGTTGCCAGTGTTAGGAGGCCTGACGGAAGCGGCAGCTATTGCAGCGGCTGCATTAGTCTGCTGACCCAAGGGGATAATAAAAGTCGGGCCATGCTACAATGAAACAAATTAAACAATGAAACAAATTAAACCAAAGAAATTACCAGTCAAAACGAAAGATACTTGGAACGAAAATGACGGTAGAAGCAAACAACACAAACTTACCAAGATATTGTTACCAGCTCCTGGAGGCAGAGTTTGCTGAAGTAATATTTGCTTCCTTTGGGCTGTTGTATCGGAGCAGTTAGGCGTAGATTGAGAGCTCTTATCGGGTACAGAGTTGGAACCCGCAGGAGGCATGAGACTGAGGTTGCAAGCCTTGGACCCGTACAACGGGGCAGATCCTGCTGCGGCTGGTGCAGGCCAGAAGGGATTCATTTTCGTGATTCGCTGGTGATAACTGATATTACGAGCGATATAACAGTGAGTTGCACATCTCTTTGGCCTCGGTTGATTAAAGAACAAATGCGGAGGCTGCACAAGAACAGAGTCAGAAAAGAAATAGAAAAAAAAAACGGGTAAAATTTAAAACTGGACATAGCAATGAAAGAAGATTTCATAATCACCTGCATTGTTGTGCATGGTAAGGAGCTGGCATCTGTCGGCATAACACCCTGTGTAGGTCCCAGGTATCTGATCAGAGTTAAAATATAATTAAATTGATTCAAGAGAAAAAAGGGAAAGTAGCAAAAAAAAAGGTTACTAATTTATTGCTATAATTAGCCAAGCATACCCCATTGCAGGAAGCCCTCCAGGCCAGCCAGGTATTGACATATGCAGAGGCAAAGGACTTGCTTGAGCTGGAAAAAAACAATTTAATGACAGAGAAAAGATCCAAATTAAATAAATTGCCAAAAGTAACACCAACCACTCTTAAAACAAAAAAAAAACTCAAAGAAGAAAGATGATTTTAAACCTGCTTTATCAGAACCAGAGAGTTGGTCAGACTTTTCAAGGTCGAGTTGAAGTTGACAGTTTCTCTCTGATTTTTGATGTTCAGCTTCTGCCTCTGATCTGAGATTTCTATCTTCAGGCTTCACAATCAACTCTTCTTCCTTGGAGCAGAATTTTTCAACCTTCTTTACCTCTAAAAGAGGCTTTGCTTCCTCCTGCTACACATATACACAAGGAATTAAACAACAAAAAAAGGTGGAAGAAAAAGCTCAAAACCATTAACAGATATCTGATATTTCCATTGTCGCATTACCAAATTTAAAAGACGTAGGGGCCTACTCACCGATTCCACAATCGTGACTTTAGGTTTAGCTTCTGTCGCCGCCACACATTCAATATCACCATCTCTCCCCGGTGAAGATCTCGATTGCGATGGCCTCTGAAAAGGTGACAAAATTAGTTATTATTAAATTAATTTAATAAACAATAATAATATTATAATTTTTAAAAAAGTATCTTTCGAAAAAGAATTTGACACCAACCATCAGATTTATCTCGATATTCTCCTTTTCCGGTGTAGGCAAACTCCTGGATGAACAACAGAATAATTTACGTTAATAATAAGAAATACAGAGATGAACAGCTAAAAGATAGATTCTTTCTGTAAGCTTACGCTTTTACTCCTCTTGATGAAATTGTCACATCGCCATCGGATCTAATCCGAGACGAAGATTCCATTTCCGGTGATGGTGATGACTTTTCCTCTCTACATACACCATTCTCTTTCTTCTCCGATTCTAGTTTGCTTCCTCTCCCGTCCGTAGACGGTTGTTGTTGAACCGTCGAATCCAACGCGGAGAGGTTCTCTCCGGTGGATCCAGAACCTTCCGTTTTCGAAGGAGCTTCGTTTTTAGCCTTTACTGTAGTGGAAATCGTATCTTCTTCGTGTTTAACCACTCGCGGTCTCTTCCTCTTCGGAGCTGCAAATTCATACAAAAAATTAGAGAAGTGAGAACGAAGATCAGAGATAACAGATCGTCGTGAGAACGAAGAGAGAAGAAGACAACTGACCAATCGCCGCCTGAGTCTGCAAGTTGGACTTCACTTCTACCGTCGCCTTATCACCGACCTCACCGGAATCATTCCCGGCGGCTTCTTGCTTAGATGGCTGCCTCATCATTCCGTACAACACCTCCGCGATCTCGATCTCTATTTCGTCTTGCGCCGCCACCGGAGACTTTGGCGGAAACGGCTTGTTCTTAGGCCCAGGAGTCTTCGGAAAAATAAAAAATTAAAAATTAAATTAGTCAAATTAGTAGCAGAAGATAAAGAGGAAGAAGGAGATAAAAGAAGAGAGACTAACAATCTTCTTCCGGAGTAAAACGTTGGAGGAAGATGGAGACAGAGGAGCTGGTGGTGGTGACGGAGAAGCTAACATAGAAGCTGGACTTGTTTGCCGGTGAACTTGCTCTCCGGAAGAGAAAACGGTAGCACTCGAAGTCCAAGACTCGTGTGATCTCTTAGTACATGCTGTAACCGTAAACAAAAAAAAAATTAGAAGAAGTTTCAAAAATTAGAGATAACAAAAAAAAAAAAAAAATTGTGGATAATGCATATTTGTACACCTCTCTACCTGACCGGGCTTTTCTAGGAACCGATACGCCGATCATCTCGTCGGCAGGCTTCCACGAAGAGACCACCGGAGATGCCGGCGGTGGCGGCGTCGTCGCCGGAGAAAGAGACGATCTGAAAACTTTGCTCGGATGAAAGCTTTTTCTCTGATTGTGAAGATTACCGCTTAGACCGTTGTGATGGTTTGTCAGCGCCGATGAAAACGAAGCTGTAGAGATATTACTCGCCGGTGGAAGCATCTTCATCGAGGAAGGTGGTCCTACGCCACCGCCACCGTATTCCTCATCAGCGTCGACACTCTCATCGGAGCTATCTTCGTCATCGCCGCCGCCGCCTTCTTCGTCCAAACCACCTTGCATCGTAAATAGACGTTCTCCTCTCCTCCTCTTGCTCCGGCTATTTAACCGATCCCTCTCCCTTTCTCTATCTCTGTCCCTTTCTCGATCTCGATCCTTCTTCGTACTCCCTCCTCCTCGATCTCTTATCCTCGCCGCCTCCGGAAACTCCACCGGACCTTCCTCCTCTGTGGATAAACCAGAGATCAGAACAAAAATTTCTCCCGGATCTGAAGAAATTAAAGAAGAGGAAAAGAAATATAAAAAAACCTGGAGAGTCTCTGAAACTTCCGGCTCTGTGTCTCCGTCTGGAGAAGCCATTTCCGGCGGCCGCCATAGGCACTCTTCTAGCTTCTCTATTTCTCTCCATCTCTCTCTCTGCTTCGCTTCCTATTGTGTAGCCTCTCTCGACTTCCTTCCCATTATCTCTTTTATTTGTATAATAAAAAAAAACCACTAACCAAATATCCACGGCTCATATCTTCTGCCGTGAAACCTTTCACCAATCTCCACCGTCGGTGTGATATATCCAACGGACACGATTACAGACATTTTCCAGCGTGGCGAAATCTTGACCTTCCATAATAATTTAATAGTTTTCGCTCTTGCTAAAAGAACCCATATTTGTTGTCACCACCTATATATACTTATTTCTCTTTATGGGAAAAAGAAAGTTTGTTTCAATATTATATGTGCATGTTTGTAATGTATTTCCTAACGATTATGTTAATGATACATTTATAGTAGTACAGAATCTTATATTTGTATAAAAAGCCTTATGGGTTTGTGTGCTGTTTTGTCCACGAATCACCATGACTAGTGTAAGAAAACAAAACAAATAAAAATGGAAGTGTTGACACATACACGCACAATATAATACTATTAGTTTATATACAAATATATTCCTAAAAGGACGTTATCACCGGCTAATCCCGGTTAGTCGGTTACCAGGACCTTGCTATAATAGTAAGACAACGATCATAATTCATACTAATGAGTTCATAACGACATCTTGTGAATACAAAACGACAGTGTTTTGCCGGTCGGATTCGTCATTTCCGGTTCCACTCTAGACTCCCTCCCTCTAATTTCCAATTAGAAAGAGTAATGTTTTTCATGGAAGATTGATACAAAAAAATATGGAAATATAAAAAAAGAGAAGCAAATTGTGAATTCTGAGTTTGAAAATCTTTTGCAAGAGCATCATCAGTTTAATTACTTTATCTTAGAATCCAATTGAAAACTACAATTTTTAAAAACTTTGTAGTTTAAAACTTGATATCACGAATCTAATTGTAGACTTTGAAAATTCTGCTTGATTTTCGGTGACAAGCTCAAGAACCTTTTCATTATCTCTTTCAAATACTAATCTTTAATATCATTTTATTCACACATGTTGCATAACCATAAATAAAGTATAAAGTCCTACTTATAACACATTTTCGACCCATTATTTGCTTGCTCTACCGTGCATCCCAAGTAAGAACTATTAGTTCCTCAAAATCTATCATGCACAAGAGTTATCTATTTCTGCTTTGTAGCTACAATCATAGTTGCATTTGATGTATCCAAATTGTGAGGGCTTCATTGTGATGCAACTCTACCAATAAACGTAATTGGTAGTTTGTGTATATTGACTTCTCGATATAGAGTATTAGTCCAATCTTTTAATTCAATCTCTGCCTTGTGCAGATCACTATGCTAGTGATAACCCTATCGATTGTATAAAAGATGATTTCGACTTTTCCAGATCATCTAAAGTGTCCATAAAGGTAGTTGTCTATGTACAGGTGGTTGCTCTTCAAAAGGATATAGTTAAGTTGATTAGGTTACATTGTGCCCAATGAGCTCCTCTCCAAATTGCTTGTGCATGAGGGCATTTGAAAAACAAGTGATCTAATGTTTCATCTTCAGAGCATCATCTCCTGCAAGTAGCAGCATCTCGAATGATTCTCTGTTGTTTGAAGATGGAATATATGGAAAAAATGTCGACTAATTAAATTTTATTGCCATTGTTTCTTTTGTTGTTGTAAACTGTAATATAAACTTTTTCAGACTCAATATTTACATGTATTTGTTTTAGTGACACAAAAAGTAATTGACAAAATTTTCATATCTTTATTAAAATGATAGTATTTAATTAGAATTTTTTTAAAACTTTTCAGGTTTTTTTGACAAATTATTTAAAATCAAATCAACAAACTTTGTAATAATTAATTACCTCATATAATTATTTGCTTTTACTCATATTTATTAATTAAAATAAAATTATATATCATTTCATAATAATTTATCTAAATAATTTTATATTATATATATTTGTAATGTTTTATTCTTCACATATAAAATATAAAATGTTTAACATAAAACTTATAAATAATTTTACTTTATTAATATTATATTAAATAAAACTATAATATAATAATAGTATATATTATTTTTCTTAAAAAGCAACTTAAAGGCAATTTCTGTATTTAAATCAAAATTACTAATTTATATCAACTTACATTTATCAATTATATTTCTTATATATAACTACAGCTATTATAACTCTCATTGTATTTAGTTTAAGCCTCTAGTTAAGTGTGCTTAGGTTCTTTTCTCCATCCCTCGACACAATGTAGTATATAAAGTATTTATTAATATCGATCATCTTCTTTTATTACGAATTATTATTTAGTACAGTAGGTAGAATAAACTCCGTATCTATGGAGCAAGTACAAAGATGAGACATGAAGATGATCTTGACGCGGTTCATAAAGTGGATTGGGTCTTTCATGCATCTGCGAGCTTCTTCTTCTCAAAGGAGAGGCTGGAGCGGAGATAATCTTTTTTCACAGGGTTTTTGTTGCTAACGATGAACTTCTTATACCATGTGGCAGAATCTTTGGGGTCTCTATCAGTAACATTATTCCAATCAATGTAAGTGAGTCCGAATCTGACGGTAAAGCCTTTGCCGAATTCATAATTATCCCCAAGAGACCATACAAAATATCCTTTCACGTTGACACCTGTCTGTCTATAAAACAGGAACAATGAATGTATGTACATACGTGTATATATATAGAACAATTGAAGGAGAATAGCATTAACTCACTTGATGACCTTATTGAGAAAACAGAGATGACTGCATATATAATCAATCCGCTTGGGATCGGACTTAGCCTCCAGAGTGGTTTCATCACCGGATGTACTGATTCCTAATGAAACCGTCATAACATGAACAATTCCACAATATATTTTTTTTGTCAAGTTCTTGAACCAATTTTAAATTAAAATTAACATGTAGAAGATGAATTTAGAGATGAGTAGTAGGACTCACCGTTCTCGGTGATATAAATTAAAGGGTTACTGTAATTAGTTTTGAATAAGTCCAATATGGAATAAATGCCTCTTGGATAGTAATACATGTTTTGTGATTTGTCATCTTTGACTTCAAGGAACTGAGGAAGGCAAGCAAATATTAATCAGAAGAATAGGTTTTTGGTTAAAAAATGAATGAAATAATAGGGGTGAATCATGCATATATACCAGTGGACCAATGGTATGATTAGTTGCATTAACAACTGTTAACACAAGGATGAAATGATTGATGGTCACATATTAGTTATTGTATTAAAAAAAAAGGAGAGAGGTAAATATAAATGTTGTAACTAAGTGGAAATAGAGTGGTACATGTGTACGTGATGCCTGGGTCCGTCTTGAAAGTAGGTATCTCTGAAGGAAGTAGCTCAGGACTTGGCTGGACATACTGAGAGAAGTAATAGTTGACACCAATAAAATCATATGAACCCTTTACGAGTTCTGATTCTTCCTTACTGAACGTTGGAAGCCTTTCACCTACAGTGTCTATCATGACTTGAGGGTATTTACCCGTTGTTAGTGGCTCCATGAACCTGATGTACATACATATTTTTCATCAGTTTACATATACAATATATATATTAATGTCAAGAATCATTTTATAAACATATACCATCCATTGAAGAATCTTTTGCTCTTCTCAGTTGCAGCTATGCAGTCTGGATCAGTGTCATTATATGGAAGAAACCATCTAGTTATCATTACAGGTCCAATCTTACCTCCTTGATGCTGTGGTCACGCAGATATACATACACAATGATATGATTAAATTTAACATCAGAAATGTTAGATTACACCTTTTACAAAATGGAGAACTTATTTTATATTTTGTCCTGTAAAGATCGACGACTGTGGCATGAACAATAAGTTGGTTATGTGCAACGATATAAGGTTCAGTTGAAGAGTTCCCGGCATAACATGTAGGATCAATGCTTGGAGAACATCGACCGGGTGCATCTGATCCAGCTCCATAGCCTCTTGTAGGCACTGTGTAAAGCTGGTTGATCGTCATCCAGTGCTTTACTTTATCACCAAATTCTTTGAAACATAGATCCGCATAAGCTGTGAAATCTTCTCTGTGAATGTTATAGAATCATTTCATTAATGCAAGAACAAATCTTTACATGTTTGTCATCTTTCTTAACAAACATCATGGCATATATATAACATACTTGATTTGGGCCAGGTCCAAGAAACCTTCATATTCATCTTGTAGTGCTTGAGGAAGGTCCCAGTGAAAGAGTGTAACGAAAGGGGTTATCCCCTTGGCTTTGAGGCCGTCTATGAGTCCGTGGTAGTAGTCAATACCTCCTTGGTTTACTCCTCTGCTCCTCCTTCCTCCTGCTCATATGTATCGTATATTTTACTCTTTTCCAAACAATCACAATCGAATATTACGATACATATATATATGGATCAATCATGTGTACATACTTGGTATGATTCTTGACCACGCAATGGAGAATCTGTAGGCAGTAACGTTGAGTTCTTCCATCACCTCTATATCTTTCTGCAGTTTATATATATAATCGCATGTCAGTCCACACGTAGTTGATAAATAATTCAGCGACCAATATTAGTTAGCATGTATATATTGAGGAATTTACCTCCCAAAACGAATATGAGTCACAAGTAGTATCTCCATTCCCATGATCGGGTCCTGCTTTTTCTGATAGTAAACAAATACAATACTATAAGTGTTTAGAGACATATAAGCGACACTATATATATATATATATATATATATATAAATATGTAACCATGCAAAGGACAAACTTGGGTATCGGTGAGTGAAGCCATCCCAAACGTTAAGTCCACGATTTATGGTACCTTCGATCTGAAATGAAAAGAAACGACCATGCAACGTTGGATTTTAGTGTTTTTGAATGGTTTTATATATACGTCAAATGTGACATTTGGCAACAATATTAATTAATGGTTGATTTGTTACATGCCTGGTAAGCAGAAGATGCAACACCGAAGATGAAGTCTTTCTCGAAACTGCTACTGTTCAAACGATCAATTTTACCACATGAGAATGGCAAGTTCTCTTCGCAAGTAATCTCTTCTTCAGCTTTGCAAGTCGCCATAGCTAACAGAAAAACTAATGCGAGCCCAAGATGTTTCATGGTTAATTTGTAGATGTATGTGTTGTGTTGTATGGAACCTTGTGCCAATCTAGGGTTTATATAGCCTTTGCAGAGAAGAGTGACGTATGAATTTTCTTGTCTTATATAATCTCTTGATATTTTGGGAGGTTTAGGTGACATGAAACCCGTGGTTTTTTACTGGCTTACTTTTCAATATATCATTTCGTTGAGAAAAATTATTTATCTCAATTGTGAATGACTGATTGCTGTTAAAGTTAATCTGGTAACTAACAATGGGGTAGATTTTATTTAATAGAATGGCAAATTCCTAAGTTGCATGCAAATAGCTAATAACAAAAGGTATCGACAAAAACATGGGATGAACTTTAGCATGTTATTTATTGATTTGATTGTACCTTTAAAAGAATATTCATTTAGTATTCTCATAAATAAAAATACCTAGGCTAGCTATATATAACACACTAAATATCAATATTATGCTTCATATTTAATTACCCGGGATAAAAAAAACTAAACCGTACTTAATCAAAATTACTCGATTCATAATAGAAAAATTTAGATGAGTCATCATTTAAAATATTTTGATCTCTAATTATAAGTGGTATCTAATCGAGAACCGAATGATTATTTTAGATACCCAAAATATAATATATATTAAAAATATTAGTTGTATTTAGATCTAAAATAACCACAATACCTAAATTTTATTTACAATTCCAAATTTTTTAATTATTTTAAACCAAATACTAAAAACTAAAATGAAACTATCTGACTATCATTATTTATTAAACATTTTTAGCAAAATTTAACCAATTTTTTATTTTAAAAATAGGTATTCAGTTCTTTTTTGTAGTTTAAATACTTTTTTGGTTTACATTTTTGAGTAATTCAGATAATTCAGATAATTTGGAGAATTGAACCTGATAAATTTTCAAATACTTTTTTGGTTCTTAACATAAATATCCATATGGAATCGAACAGAAGAATAACTGAACCACTTTTTCTAATTATTTGGACGAATTCTAAGGTGAAGAACCAAAGGTGAACTGAAATCCAATACATCACATGCTTATATGATGGAAATAAATGAAATGACAATTTCTTAAAAAATGTTCACAAAGAAAAAAATTGCAAATCCCCCGCAATTGTTAAATGACATAGATAAAACCAACACTGTTTTAACTAAATAAATTTTCTTCTAATATACACTTTCTTTTCAAAGAGAAGGTTTTAAAGCCATAGTCCTAACTTCAAATACTATTTTCCTTTTTTTTTTTTTTGACTAACCTTAGTGTGGAACGTAGGAGGCGTACCTTGTTCCTTCTAATCGGCAATCGCCATCTAAAGGCACCTCCATTAGTCAAAACACACATACGAATTTTTTAAACATTTTATATCAATATTTTAAAATAACTTAGTTATATAATTAAAATTTATTTTGTTTAAAAAAATTAAATTAATAATAAAGTAACACATGTAAAACAAAGTATCTAAGAAATTAAAACAATTTCTCAAATGAGAAACTATATTTCTCTCTTCAGATTTTTTTCTTTTCTTATTAATATATTTTATCAAAATACTACCCTGCATTTTGTCAATAGAAATACCAAAACACTTGCACAAAAAGATTATTTCTCGCCTCCAAACCCATCATCACACCACCCATATAAAATGTTATATCTATCTAAACTCATACTAATTCTCTTGATTTTGTATAATAATTTTAGTTACAATAGATGAAATATATCTATATCACAAGTGCAAAAATAAGGTAAAGAAGTCAATAAAAATCATGTAATGTTGATTCTCTTTAACTTTTTAGTTGGCTATATCTTTTATTTTGAACATCTTTTTCATAATACAGTAAATTAACCCTAATATTTATAATAACCTAGTATTTTTATGACACATCACTGATTTTTTGTATTTATACTTTAATTTTCATAGTAATTACTATTTTTAATATAATAAGTTTGAAAAATTCTTTCCTTATAAAAATTAGCTTATATATTAATGTAAATGTACATAATTTTAAAAATATATTGCTTAATTTATAATTTTTTAATTTAAACCTTTATAACTAGGAAAAAAAATTATTACCTCTCAATGAGCTACATGAAAAAAACATGCTTTTTGATGGTCAAAAATTGGTGTTTGAGTAGAAGAACATTCGTTCAACAATGGAATATTTATGATAGACAAACTTGGATATCTTAAAATATTAATATGTTCACGTTAATCTTCGAAAGAAAAAAGAGAGTAAAATTCTTTCAGAAACTTTATAACACTTAGGTTAAAGAACATGCATCAAGAATGGCCTGAGAGGTGAAACAGTAAGAAGAAAGTGAAAGTTCACTGCCAGAATGTTTTCTATGGTTCAATCCTTTGCATTGATGAGAGAGAGATAGTATATTGGAAACACATAATGATTTTAGGAAAGGAGGTCAATATTGTTAGTGATCTACTAATGTGGTTTATGATTCGATTTATCGTGTTATTAAGAGAAAAAAAAGGATAAACAGAGAGTATGAGTGTATCTTGAAAACATATTAGATGTTTATGGAAGTAAATAAATATATGATAAGAAACTACCTACTCAAATTTTAAAAATTAAAAGGAGAAATGTAGGTATTGATTTTTCTTCTAATCTTCGAATATTTTTGAGAGTTTTCTCACTTTATATTATGCAAAACTCAAAAGTTTTCATGTGGATATAAATTTGGAGACATGATTTCTAGGTGGTGGATTGGATTGGGTCATTTATGAGCATCTAATATGACCAATTGTAGCATGTTTTTGGCAGAATTTATTTTGTGCTATATTTTTTTAAAAAGTCTTTCATAATCAATCGGATAAAATAACAACATATGATATATATAAATTAATACTATGTATTTTTGCAAAAATAGTTTTTTTTATATGAAATTATGTTTTCAACAAAAAAGAAAGTTTGTGGAATCATAGTAACAAGAGAGATATAATTTTGAAACCATATTTTTTACACAATTTTCAATAACATATATAATATTATTTATGTGTCACCGACTAAATATATGTATATATGTACAAAAATTATATAGTATCTCTAAATTTTACAATCGATCAAAATATATATATTACTCAACAAAGTATGTCAACAACAATAAAAAAATGTGATTACTCATTTCATAATTTAGTTTAATAATCTTTCATATTTTCTAAATACATAAATTACGATTATAAATATTAAACAAATATCAAGATAATTATTACCCTGCGCAAAGAACAGGATACTATCCTAGTACAACTAAAAGGGAGACCATTTTTTAAAATATAAAATTTTTAATAGAGAGAAATACAAAATTGTCATTGTTAAAAACACTATACACTTTACTCTTTGTTTTCCTCTCTTTCTCACCTAAATTTATAAATCAATATAAACATATATATAAACCATTATAAACATTATAAATATTAAACCTTTATAACAGATTTATAAAACTTTATAATACCTTGGTAAACTTTATAAAACCTTAAAGTAGACTTTTTAAAACAGATTTATAAATAAAATTTAATAAACGAGATTATAAACCAAACAAAGCCATATAAAAGGTTATAAAGTTTTACATAACATTATGACCAAATAGAAAAATTGATATGAGCTTCCTATTAATAATACAATATTTTATATAGTTTTGTAAGATACATTAATTTAAAATCATTAAATGTACATTTACAAGAGTTTATAAATCATATAAAACTGCATAACTTAATAATTCTATACTTTATGTGAAATTTATTAGAGTTTATAAATCATTTATAATGGTTTATAAATCATTTATCAGATTTTATAAACTCATTTATTAGAGCTTATAAAACCATTTATAAAACTTTATAAATCTATTTATAACCATATATATGTTCATTTGTAAAGTTATAAATCATTTATAAGAGCTTATAAATTATTTATAAGATTTATTAAGGATTATAAAAGCTATTAAATGCGGATGAAAAATTAATTTATCGCAAAATCATCATAAATTGCAAACTATTGTGAATCTATCTACATTACACTCATATTATTCATATAAAAAAATCTCACACGAATTAGATACCCAAATCAAATTTTAAATTGATTTATATGCATCAAATTTTGAATCAAATACTACCATTGTCCAGATTTATAAACCTTTATAAATCTACGCAATCAAGAATTTGATGAATCCAACTTTAATTTTGGTAAAAGAAAAAAGAAGTGCAGAAGAATGAAAAAGATTCACGTTATATTTTTGGTTTATTTTTTTTTTGTTAGATTTAAGATTTTTTTCAAGTATTTGTTGAGTTATGTTAATTAGATGTATAATAGTGTGATGCCCCATTAAAATAGTTATTTTTTTGAAAAGTAGTTGTATTTTTTTCTTAAAAAAAAATAGTACTTAGAAAATGGTAGTTCTAGTAAATTCTCTAGTTTTTGTACGGTTTGAGTTTATAAAACCATCAAATAAAACCAACACAACTAAACCCAAACCGACCGGAAAACCGAAACGCGCACCACTATTATTCAAGTACTCTTCAATCTAGATTAACAGTGCCTTGGTTAAGAAAAAAAAACAATTATAACGTGATCCAAATTAAGGACCACATTCATCACGAGCCTCAGCGCTCACAATCACCGCATATCTTATTTGATCGTGGCTCGATGCTTTATCACATGAAACAAAGACTCTCTCGCCAAACTTATATGTTCCTTTTAAACAGTTATTGGACTATAGTGGAAGTTATCGATCATCTGCAAAAATAGTATCCTTCGTAGCTGTTTTTTTTTGGTGCTTTCCATAAATACATGTAAAAAAGCATGTTTTTTCACTACCCGAAAAGTTCTTAGGCCTATGTTCCTAATCTCCTTGGATGGGGACCCCACCATGATTATTAGGTTTAGATTCTTCCGTATGGTCTATGTTCAAAACCTAGACTTTGAATACTGTATACTCAATGTATACAGTCAAGTAATATTCCGGTTAAGCTACCGACGTCTGGTTAGAACACAAGTTTTTTTCAACAAAACTACTAACATATCAGAGACATATCTCAATTTGAACCACACAATACATTGAGCTGTTGATGTGTCACGTTTGTACCTCTTTTTGTTGTTTACTTCCGTTTGCATTCTGTGTCGTTTCTTTCGTTTGATTCTTTTATAGGTTTCAAGTGTCCAATGATTAGTCTTTGAGTGTCCTTAAGAGTCTTAGGGTAGTTTGTAGTGTGTTTTCAGGTCGGTTGGATTTGGAGATATATATTGTGGCGTTGGGCTACTTCTAGTGATCCAGAGTGTGTGTACATTGCTATCAATTTCGATTTTTGTGATGCTACTTTGATGTTTTTGGTTATGAGGAGTTCTACAGAAGCAGAGTCATAACACGATACGTCTATTTATTAATATTCTTGTTTAGAGATGCAGAGGTCTAAATAAGGCGTTTCACTTCACATTTTTTGTTCTGCTTGGATTTTTTTCCACCATTTTCTGTTGCTTTCATCATCATTAGTATATCCACAGTGAAGCATTATGGGGGTCAGTTGACCTATCAAAATTTTAAAATTATATGTTTTTATTAAAATAAAAATTGTAATGACCCTACAATTTTTTTTTAATTTTT
The DNA here is from genome assembly GCA_900108845.1 of Iljinskaea planisiliqua. NCBI lineage: Eukaryota > Viridiplantae > Streptophyta > Magnoliopsida > Brassicales > Brassicaceae > Iljinskaea > Iljinskaea planisiliqua. The sequence continues at coordinate 3,041,037 of FNXX01000006.1, read as the reverse complement.
TGATCTCATGGAAACAATTACAAAACATTAAGCAAATCTAAAATTTAATTTGATGGACTTACCTTTTTTTAAAGGGTTAAAACTTATATGGAGTGCATATTTATATTGATAATTTACAAGAAGATGATATATTTGTTGATTTGAACAATCTTGGAGATCTATGTCGGGTGATGGTAAAAACTAGAAAACATATTTCTCATTTTTTGGTATATAAGTTTTTGAAATTAACATCCAATCATTGACTTTGCATGTTGTTACTGCAACCGTTGAGAGATGTTTTTCAGGAATGAATATCGACAAAACAATATTATGAAATCGCATTAGTGATCAATTTTTAAGTGATTGTCTTATTTGTTTTATCGAGAAAATATATTTGAAAATGTAAAACTGTTATAAAAAAAAAATTCAAGCTATGAATAATCGTAGAATGCATTTACTTTTTTTTTATAATTTATAAACTTTATTTAATATATTTTGCTGATTCCGATAAAAAAAATTCTGGCTCCGGGAGAAACTGAATTCACCAGGGACCTTGCTATAGGCAAGACAAGGATCATAATGAAATGTTGTGAATACCAAACAACACTGTTCTGCCTTTTTTTTCAATATTTTTTTTTCAATATCTATATTATCATTTGTGAAGTGATTTTCTCCGACCGAGCTCTTACGTTGAAACTTAGAATGATTTAAGTCTTTACTGCCCTTAATGAAAAATTTTGTTTATATTTATATTTAATGTCAAAAATATAGATTAGTTAAAATAATTTAGACAAACTAAATATATAGATTAGTTAGAATAATTTAGATAAACTTAATATTTATTATTATTAGAATAATTTTGATAAACTTAAAATATAGATTAGTCAGATTCAATATTGAAATTCATAATAATTTTGTTTTTTAAAAGATTTTTTTTTTGTGCAGTAATTGATTTTTGTTTGTGTGCAGTAATTAAAATATGAGTAATGATATAAATATAAGTTTTATCCACGTATTAAAAGTTTATATATAACTAATATTTTTATTATTATTCTTAAATTTTATATTGCATATATTAACGATTATTGACCAAATGGTTCTATCCGCTCATGACACAAGCAAAATCCCTAGTCTATACTATTATTTGCGAAGTGATTTTCTCCAACCGAACTCTTACGTTAAAAGTTAGAGTGGTTAAAGTTTTTATTGCTATTAATGAAAATTTTAGTTTATATTTATATTTGATGTCAAAAATATAGATTAGTTAAAATAGTTTAGATATATTAAAATATAGATTAATTAGAATAATTTAGATAAACTTAATATTTATTATTATTAGAATAATTTAGATAAACTTAAAATATAGATTAGTCAGATTCAATAATGAAATTCATAATAATTTTATTTTTATATGACTTTTTTGGTGCATTAATTGATGAATATAAAAATATTAAAATATGAGTAATGATATAAGTATAAGTTTTATCCATGTATTAAGAGTTTACATATAACTAATATTTTTATATTGTTTTTAAATTTTATATTATACATATTAACAATTATTAACCAAATGGTTATATCCCCGTCAAACCCCTACCCTAATGTACAATTATTTAGAAACAGTTATATTATTTCATTTAAGAAAAAAATAGTTGTGGTTTTAATTCATTCAGCTCTAAACATCATATTGCTTCTCAATTTTCTGCTTCACAAACGTTTCTACTGTTCTTGTAATCTTTTTAGTTTTTCTTTCATCTGCTTACCAATTACCATTGTTGTCCATGTTTGTATTCTCAAATGATGTCCCTTAAGCGAGGGAGAAACAAGGTTTCTTATATAAAAAAAAAATTGAAAATCTTATCTATTTTCTCCCAAAACTCAATTTCTAGGAAAATCACTATTCACACCCTGTGCACTTCAGGTATTGCGATTTAGTACCCATAACTTTTTGTCCTTGAAATTAAAGCCCTCACATCCTAAAGTCCTAGCTGCTGCTATTACGGGAGAAAGTTCGCTGGATCTTTTGGAATTTTCGCATACAAACGCAAATCCGATCCAATCGATGATTCCGGTGAGGAGATTTTTGCTATCTCCGTTTATAGGAGTCACCTTGATCGTCGTTCTCGTTGCTCTTTACTTCAGATCTTCCCTCAAGCCTCCACACCACCAAGTACTCGCTTTTGCTCTCTTAACTATATCTTATATAAAGTATTTAGCTTTCGCTACTTCCGTTCCCTCCATTTGCGTACTATTTGATTGAATCAGACACGGTCCTTTAGAACTAATGAAGTTTGTCTCTTTTGTTTGTAATCAGAACTGAAATAACTAACCAATGTTATGATGTGTCATGTCTTGAATTTGAACTTAAACTTCGTTTGGAGTTGATAGTTTTGTTGTTGTTGTTGTTTTTTTCTTTGTTATCAATATCAAAAGAGGTTGTTTTCTGCTGAAGAATTGGCATTGTACAATGGTACTGATGAAACGTTACCTATACTCTTGGGGATTCTTGGGTATGTCCTTTCTTCCTTCTTGTGTCTAGTTTTGGAAAGTAGCTCGTTCGTGTAAACCACTTGTAATCTGAGTTCTTTTTTTTTACATATTGGATGCAGATCTGTATATGATGTGACGAAAGGGAAATCTCATTACGGTAGTGGAGGAGGTTACAACCATTTTGCTGGAAGGTTTGTTTTGTTTTATCAATCATGTGGAGAGATTCTCATCTCTTCTTCTATCTCCTTGTCTTAATCTTGCATTTTTTTTTTTTTTTTTTGCTGATGAGAAGTTTTTACATGTTGGCTCAGAGACGCTTCTCGTGCATTTGTTTCTGGGAACTTTACAGGTACGATCTGTTTACATTACTTTTATAGGAAATGAGCACGATACTTTCTTGATCCAACAAAATTCTTGTAACTTTTGTAGCATGGGTTTTTGCTCCTCTTGGTTTCTAATGGACCTTGACATGACATCCCTGAAAAAAATTGGATTTAATTTCTCCTCTTGACAATCTTATGCGGAAAATTCCTTATTTTTCTTTTCATTCCTTTGGGTCCTGAGAGGCCATGTTAGTCATGCATGAGAAAGTTATAATAATTTAAACTTTGTTAGCTATTTGCAGAAGATTCCTGATATCTGCTGTAACTTCACATTCTTGTGGATGATTCTTTTCTTGTGCAGGAGATGGACTTACAGATTCTTTACGTGGGTTATCTAGCAGTGAGGTAATGCTTTTCTAGCTCCACATAGTTTATCAACGAACGAAATCATGGGAAATGTCTAAAGTAGTCTTTGATCTTGTCGTTGTGCCAGATGGGCTTTTATCTTCATAGCCGATTCTGTTTAGTGAGCTCAATAAACTTATGTCTGGTACAACTGTTAAATGTTTGATAAATATTTCTTCTTCGTAGGTGAAGAGCATTGTCGACTGGAGAGGTTTCTACACCAGAACCTACACGTAAGTTATATGTTTCCATGACACAATATAAAGCTGATGCTTAGTAAGTTATATAATAAGGTCATCATGGTTTGGTCTTCAGCTTTTAATTTGTGATCACAGTCCTGTTGGGAAGCTTGTTGGGCGGTACTACGATAGCCAAGGGAATCCAACTAAACACCTGAAAGGAGTTGAAGCAAAGGCCTCCAGAGGTGCACAACTCATGGAGAAACAAAAGGTTGAAGAAGACAAGCAAAAGAATTGCAACTCACGATGGAGTCAAGATGAAGGTGGAGAGGTATGAACTCTTGTCCTAGTTAACTAAAAACGGAGAAGTGAATCTTTTTGATGGCATATTAAAAGCATAGGATACTAAAAGATAAGCTATTTTGTGCAGGTTTGGTGTGATGTTGGGGTGCCGAGACTGGTACAAAGACCTTTGGAGATAGCAATAACGGGTTCCATGAGCAAACGTTGCGCTTGCTTTGAGGAAGACCAACTTGATCAGTCTGGTTTGGAGGTCTATAAAGACTGTGAACCACTTGCCAAGACTTGCAAGGTTTGAATGTGATTCACAAGACCTGACTTAAGCAAGTATGTAATATAGATAGTTCCTTCCTTGAGCCTTGTATTCTTGTATAACAGTACCATACATGTCCATTTTTGTAATGGATGCATCACGTGTAGTTTATGTGTAATCAAGCTAAACGGCAAATAGTTTAAAAATCCTGTGTATTTGTTTACACACCGTGCCGCTTTGCTTTTGCGTCGATAGATTGCGTGTCATGCGAAGAGGACAGAGGCGCTTCTTTGTTGAAAACTTTGGCGCTTGCTTCTTCAGGGTTACTAAAATTTTGAAAACAACAATTCTTCTTATTCGGAGAATCAAGCAGCGAAGTTGGGAGTAATATTTTTCGCTCCTTCACCGGTAAAAATGGTGTTTCTCTCTCGGAAAAAGCCTCCACCACCGCCACCTCCGTCGTCGTCCTCAGCTGCTCCGCCTCCCAAATTCCCGCAGCCGGAAAAGAAATCCGCCGTTGAACCCGACGCGGTGGAGAAGATGACTGCGATTCTCGCTGAAGCTGGGTGCACACTGAATAACCCGTACGGTCCGCCATGTCTTCCCTCCGATCTCCACGCTTTCCGCCGCCATCTCACCGGTCGCTTCTCATCTTGCTCCGCTAATTCCGGCGAGAGAGACACCGTCGGTGCTCTCCGCTCAGTTTTCATAACTGGATTCCAATCATACATTCAATCTCCGAGTAATCTTCGTAGGTCAGTGTAATCCCAATCGAATTCTCGAAATCAAAACCGATATTCTCTCCTTAAACCGGCTTTTGTTCATATCTATTGTAGAGTCCTTTCCTCTTCTTCACCAACAAAGAGAGACGAGACTTTAGTTCGTAACCTCCTCCTTGTATCTCCCATCCAACTTGACCTTCAGGAAATGCTACTCGAGAAGCTTCCTGAGTACTTCGACGTCGTTTCAGGATGTTCCCTGGAGGAAGATGTTGCTCGCCTCATCATCAACCATTTCCGTTGGCTAGACTTCATAGTTAACCCCGATGTGTTCACAGATAAACTTATGGAAGTTCTATCGATTTGTCCTGTGCACTTGAAGAAAGAAATCATTGGATCGTTGCCAGAGATTATTGGTGATCACAACTGTCGTGCTGTGGTTGATTCTCTAGAGAAGATGCTTCAGGAGGATTCTTCTGTGGTTGTTCCAGTTCTTGATTCTTTCTCCAACCTCAATTTGGATGATCAGTTGCAGGAACAGGTGAGAGTGTTTATGCTTTGTTATTGATTTTAAGGTTCTGCATTTGTGAATGGTACTGATTGTGTTCTCCCTTTTCTTCAAGGCGATTACAGTAGCAATATCATGTATTAGAACAATCGACGCAGAGCACATGCCGTATCTACTTAGGTTTTTGCTTCTTGCTGCTACTCAAGTGAATGTTAGAAGAATAATCTCTCAGATACGCGAACAGTTGAAATTCACCGGCATGTCGCAGCCTTGTGCTTCTCAAAATAAACTCAAAGGGAAAGTACCTGCATATAATGCAGAAGGTTCTATTCTCCATGCTTTGAGATCAAGCCTTCGATTTAAGAATGTAAGTTGGTTTCGGTTACAGTTGTTTAAGAATGTTTGTCATTATCTGGGATCAGCTTTATTTTTCTGTTTATAGATACTCTGTCAAGAAATCATAAAGGAGCTGAACAGTTTGGAGAAACCTCGGGATTTCAAGGTAATAGATGTATGGCTGCTTATTCTCATGTACATGAATGGAGATCCTATCCGGAAGAACATCGAGAAGATATTTAAGAAGAAAGTGGTTGATGGATGCATACAAGAAGCCTTGCTTGATCAATGTATATGTGGTAATAAAGAGTTTGTGCAGGTGATCTTCATAAACAATTTTGAGATGTGTCTGATTCCTGCAAAATGTAGGATATATTCTTTTGCAAAATTAACCTGATTCACTCATTGTTCTAGGATAATTTTGCATCTTTTCTTTCTTTGGCTGAACACCTCTTGTCATGCAAAGAAGAAAAGGCAAGGGAATTTGGCTCTCATATCTATACTCGTCTTTTTGAAGGGTTTGCTGACAACTATTCAAGACAAGAGGTACGCATAATGCTTACATTTCATCTCCGAGTATCATGACTTTTAGCATAATTAGGCCAGCTTTGTTCTAAGTCGGATTGGTCGCAGATACTAGGTGCCCTAGTGACACATGTGGGATCGGATAACAAATTTGAGGTCAGTTCAGTACTGGAGATGATGACGGTTCTAGCCAAAAAATATGCACAGCAACTCCTTCCCTTTTCTTCCCACATAAATGGTAGGTCTGGAACTTGTTTGTATACACATTAATTCTGATCATGTGGTTTTCATTTTCTAATTTTCTGATTGTTTTGTGTCATATAGGTATTTTGGACTACTTAGAGGGATTTACTGTGGAAAACTTGCATAAGGTGGGCATTTATCTCTATAAGGTGCTTGGTATGACAATATATTGTGTATTAAGTAAACTCTATTGCAGGTCTATGAGGTTTTCAGTCTCCTTGCACTATCGGCTCGTGCAAGTCCTGATTCTTTTCGATCTTCGATTTCAAATGAGCTTATGATGATAGTAAGGAAGCAGGTAAGGTGAATTATCTCGCCTTCTTTCTTAGGGAACATTGGGTGATAGCATCTCACATCCAACTGTCTGGTTTTTATATCGGCAGGTCAGTCACCCAGACCTCAAATACAAAAAGATGGGCTTAGTTGGAACTCTAAGGATTGTTTCGTCACTTGGTGATGCAAACAGTGTTCCTGACTGTTCATCATCCCAGGTAACATCCAGCAATTCTTAGTAGTTGATTGGAGTTATCTTCCGACTTCGAGTTCCAAGAGAACTCTTGTTGAGTTGTTGCATTTTCTACTGATATTCATCAAATTTGTCATTTAGCAGGTTTCAGATTGTGGAGAGATTCTGGAGCTCTTGAAGACATCTGTAGACTCTTGCAGACAGTCCAACTTAGCCCTAATTATTTTCTATGATGAATTCGCTACAATTCTCAACCATAAATTACTTCAGCCAGAAATTATGGAGTGGTGAAGATTTCAGCCACTTATTTTCTGCTAGGTTGTTTAGTAGTTTTCAAAGCTAAACAGTATTTGTTGCCGTCATGCGGATGATATTTTATACTGCTTTTTAGGATCGGGAAGCATCTGGGAGAGTTTGAGTCGTTATTTCTAGCCGATCTTGACAACGGAGAAATGGCTGATAAGAGTTCATATTCTGGACTAGAAGGTGTACTACATACACTGACCATGGTTCTACTTAGATTAATTGAATCTCTTCTGGGCATTTTATGTATTGAGCTCCATTTCTTTTCCTATCGTCGTTTAGGGGATCTTTGGATGAACTTGGATGGTAATATCTCACCGATCTGTTTGAACATTTTGGCCCTGGCATCTTCATCCTCAGAGTTGGTTTCATGAGACTTGCCCTGCTTTTTTAATAATTTTAGATGAGTTCTCTCTGCCAACTTGATGACTGAATTAAGAATCACATTACCTGCAGGACTTGTTGTCTGCAGATTCTTCCTTCAAATTTTCTTTTGCTATCAACTGTAAGATTTTCTTTCGCTTGAAACTGGGAGACTTTTTAAACAAACCAGAACAAAACTGAAGTTTATTTGTTACATTCAGGTTGAGAGGTTGACAAATGATGGATCCCTTGCTGGGATCGATGCTCTGCTCGGATGCCCTTTGCACCTTCCTTCTTCCGAGGTGAGAATCTAGGTTTTCGTCAAGAAACATATCACTATGATTCAAATTAGTGACAAGTTTTGATCTGCACTCTTACTTCTGCATGACTGCAGATAAATATTTTAGGCCTTTACAAGAAAGCTTGAAATGTAAAAAATGAACCCTGAACATTATAGTATTAGAAACGTGTCTCTTCTCCATATTTATCCCTGTCCTTACTGTCCCTCTTTACTGATTTTTTGCTTATCTTGTCAAATGTCTAAGTATTTTGTTGCAGCTGGATGGCGATCTCTAACAAAAAAGCAGAGAGAAATCCTCTCTCTCTCTTTATATTATGCTGCAAACTGGATACGAGAACTCGTGAGTGACATGACCTTGCATAATTGTTTTTATATCTATGCATCATTGCTCTGCTAGAATTGTTTTTACATGTTTCATTGTTACCTTTTGCAGCTTAATGCCTTCAGTTCCCAGATTGACAAAAGGTTTGGCTGCATTAGTCAGGCTACAGAAAAAGATGTAACAACAAAGCTTCTGAAGCGACTAAGAAATCTAGTGTATGTTCAAGCTTCTTAATGTAATGCTTTGTTTTACAATCTTGTTTAAGATGCTTTGGGCGTCATAAAGCCTATTCGTCATGAAGTTCTGACAAAATCATTATCTGGTGAAGCAGATTCTTGGAAAGCTTATTGAGCAATTTGATTACGCTGTCTCCTCAGTCTCTACCGGAGCTTCACCCTTATTCAGCCACAAGCCAATATACTCACGTGGGGTATACAGAGAGGAAAAATGAGAAGAGGACACTACACGATGATGCCTCCCAACGCAACGGAAACACGAAAAAATCAAAGCACTCGAATGTTGATGAAAAGCTGCGACAGCCAACTATTTTGGACGCATTCAAAAAAGCAGGAGTAGTTACGAGTCAAACACAGCTACATGAAAATCCTTCCCCGTCATCTTTGGATGGCAGGACAGCATCAGGGTCGCTGCATGAAACTTGTTCTGATGATGAATCTTTAAATGTAAAGATTCCTCAAGTTTCCCCGGCACTTAACGCCCAAAGATTCAAGTTCAGGCCTCTTCTTCCTCAATGCCTCTCCATCTTAAAATTTCCAAAGGTCAGCCTAGTGAAACCTTTTAATTTGGGTGAACATATGTATCGACCAGTCTTTTGAATGGAGTTGTCACAAATACTCTACACTAATATGAATTCACAATATATTTTTAGCCTGAGTTTTTATTACAATTTTTTCTTGGAACTTTAGGAGATCTTTGCGCATATAACAACCATGGTCGTTGTTATAAAGACTTCTTATTACATTTTTCTTGAAATTTCTTGGTAATATTTTAGCTTTCACATACAGCTGCAGAGCCAAGATATAGGAAGCTCTGAATATAAAGCTGAGGTACGGAGATAATTACCAAATTATTCTTTTAAACTGCTTTTAGATGTGAGAAGTGCATCTTAACATCTTGTTGTTTTCTATGCTAGCTACCCTTGTATTTGTATCTTTTACAAGATCTTCATACGAAGCTGGATTGTCTTGTTCCTCCTGGTAAACAACTTCCTTTCAAACGTGGAAGCTCTCCAGGTAGTTTTGGGAGGTTCAAATTGGTTGAACTTGTCAGTCAAATAAAAGACCTTTTTCCAAGCCTCAGGATGCATTTGAATATAGCAAAGTCCTTGCTGATAAAAGGTATGATAACTGGAGAAGATCAACCCTACTGCAAACTAAATATATTGTTTTAGCTTGTACTAATTTAACCTAAATAATAATAGGTGAGGAAACTTCTCAAACTAGTTGGAGGGATGAGTTTGCTATGGCCGGAAATCCGAACACATCCGAAATTGTGGTATCTGAATCTCTGATTTACACAATGGTGTGCAAAGAAGTTTTATACTGTTTCAGCAAGGTAATGTGTATCTTACCCGATACCAATTTTGTGATGTATAAGGTTACCACAGTTCCTAACTTGAGTAAGTTCTTCATTGGTAGCAATTCACAACTTAGATACAAGTATGCTAATTTCAATTCCCAAACTTTTACGTTATTTCACAGATGTTGACCCTCCCTGGGTTTGAAACAGACAAAGCACTGCTGCTGAATCTTCTTGAAGCCTTCCAGCCCAGAGAAATTCTAGTTGCTAGCTTCCCGGACTTGCAACCTTTCCCTTCACCTGGAACAAAGGAGTACTTGTATATTGGCGTTTATTGTTTCTTTGAAGATATTTTAAACAACGGTAAATATTTTCTTCATTGCCCATCATTTCCCTGTCATATCTTATCTTAGTTTAACTCCCATTGCGGCTTTTAAATTTTGCTGCAGCTTGTTCCTTCTCGTTTGATCTGGCCTTCGAATGTCTTCTCATTCTACAATTAGTGGTGACCTCTGCACAAAACTATCTTGGTAAGGTGTCTGAAGAAGCTACTAAAAAGAGATATGCAGGTCCTATTCAGGGTCTTGTACCCAGTCTGCACGCCAAGCTGGGAATTTCTGCTGAGAAACTTCTCAGGCATAAATGGATTGATGAAAGTACTGATAATAAGGGTTTGAAGAATAAAGTATGTTCGTTTTGTGTCAAATTTCATGAATAGCACAACGGTATTGCAATCAAAATTCTCAATATGTATGGCTTTGGGTTTCGACAGGGTGAAATGGTACAGAACATATTGCGAATATTCCTGGAAACCAGTGGATCCACATCTGATTTGCTAGATGAGCTTGCTTGTACCATTTTACCTCAGGTATGTTGGAAAAAAGAATCTTTCTCTGGGCCAAACTTTTCAAAGGGTTTGCTGTAATATGAAAGCGTCGAAAACATAAACTTCAAATGCTGAGTTGATTGACTGTTACATCGTGAAATGGAAAATCTGCAAATTAACTCATTTGCGCACTGTACCTGGAATTTGTTTGCATTAGGCCTCTCTATCCAAGTCAACAGGAGAAGATGATGCCCATGATCATGAATTTCCTACACTATGCCCAGCGACTTTCAGAGGATGGTACAAAACATTGGTAAGGCAAATTCTTAGATACCTCATATAATTCCAGTCTCCCGTCATAGACTAATAGCCTCGCTTTCGCTGGTTATTTATGCAGCATGAAGAAAATCTTGCAATTCTCAACAAACTGGTCAGTAATCAATCTTCGCTAACTCTGGTTCTACATTTATTACTATTTTATCTGCCATGCAATTTAAGTTCTTGCCTTTGTGTTCTACCATGTGTGTTCTGATCAGGTGAAAGCTGTTAGCTCAGAGAAACGGAAAAACTGTCAATCTGAAGCTACTGGAGCACATTTGAAAAACATTCAGAAAACTGTAAATGTGGTAGTGTCATTAGTCAACTTGTGCCGATCTAATGAAAAGGTGACCCATTTTCCTTGTTATGTACCATGAGCATAGACACATTGCGTATGCAAAAACTGTCATATGGAGGCAGATACATGTAATAATGATGGTGTTTTAATGACTTAAAACAGGTTACAATCCATGGCATGGCCATCAAGTATGGTGGGAAGTATGTGGACTCGTTTCTAAAAGGTATAAATCTCTTCCATCTTATCACACAAGAGTTGAATCACCTCTGATTTTTGTTGTGGCTTACTTATTTGAAATTTGATATTAAAAAACAACAAATGTGCAGTTTTTGATTTCTTGGAAGCACATTTTCAAGATCATAACGAGCTAGTCATTCAGTTGGTAAGTTGTATATAATACGCCTTTTCCTTTAGTTTATTACCTCTCTCAGTCCATTGAAATTGCAACAATTGACATTTAGGTAAAAGATCTCCAAAAGGCTACAAGAACATTACAGACTCTATGTTCAGAAGCCAAGGTTAGTTTCAGAAACCTGTTTATGTTCTTTTTCCTTCTCGGAGACGGAATAAATCACTATTTGAGGTTTGTTTTTGGGGGAGGTTAGGGGATGAAACAAACAGCCATCACCAGCAAAGTACCAGCAACAAAGAGATCCTTAGAGCGTTTTCTGTTTCACGTTAAGGCTCTTCTCCATACAACATCACGCGGCTCCAACTTCTGGATGGGTACGATGTGACTTCACAAATCTTTCTTCGTAACCTCGATGGCTTCTACAAAGCATTTTGTATAGATTTTCTACCGTTCAGTAGCACTAAAAACACTGTATTGAACGCGATTATGTACTTTGCAGGTAGCTTGAAACACAAGGACTTGAGAGGGCAAATAGTGAGTTCTCAGGCTTATGTAGATAACGAAACGGATGAGGTGGAAGAAACTATGTCCGGAGGAGAAGAGCCCATGGAAGAGAATGAACTTCCTTTGTCACCTTAAGACTGCTAATAACTTAACCTCTAGGTTAATCATAAATTTAGTGTCTTAAATATTGCATCTTTCTATAGGTCGATGAGGTTGAATAATGAATCTAGAGGAACAAAACACTTTTGTTTCTCATACCATAATTAATATCACATATATGATATATCTAAGGTTTTAGTTCAGAATCATTATATTAAACTAATCATATTCTTATATATTCTTATGTGTTACTATTTATGTTCACGTAATATCCTAGATCCGGATAATAAAACTATGGATCTAGATTTGGATCCGGATAATATGTTATTTGAACTTCGAATATCCGGATCCGTGTATACATAATGGATTAATCAATTTTTATTTCATTGGTAAGTCTACTAATTTTGATTACATAGTTTTTTTCACTATTTATTAGATTTATTGTTAGAACTTTTATTATTTGATATTTTGAGATATTAAATGTATTTAAAATTTTTTTATATATTTAATTTGTCTACTATTAAAAAAATTTAATATTAAAATCATTTTTCTGGATCCGGATCTGGATATCCACAGATATCCCAAATTTTAAACGGATATTATGATCTCGAATATCCGGATCCGGATACATTAAATTATCTGAATTTCCAAATCCGTCTCAGGCTTTACTTACGTCACATTACTTTATAATAATTATTTTATTAAAATTAATTTATTATTTCTAAAAGTAAAAAAAAAAATATGTTTTATAGTGCGAATTAGAACTTATATATGATTTATTTTTGTGAATTTATGTAAGAAAAAAAATACACTATTTTTGAAGTGCACTAGACTCTTACTAGTTAAAATCTTGAAGGAAGCCATGTGTCACATACAAAATTTACATAACAACTAGAGATATGGTCGGCTCACTTTGACAACTAAAAACTACTCTCTGATAACTTAAAATGTCGTTTCCACCGAACAAATTAACCCTATATCAAAGTGTGGGCAAAATACCTTCCAAGAGCTGGACCTTCATATCACATGGTGGCAATGCCTCAATGGACCAATCCACCCATGCACACAAAGTGCATACCAGATGTGTGGACGGCTGGAGTTCTTGTGAAAACAGACAAAAAAGTAGGATTACTAAGAGAGAGAAGAACACAACATTTCACCAAATTTTTGTAACATCCCGGTTTCTGGTATATGGAAACTTATGTGGAGATGTTAAAAGAATTGATTTGGATATCTATGTCATCAAAGTGCACTTACCTTTTCGGTTAAACATCTGGAAAGAACTCGAAGGTTAAGTGTGTTTGAGCTGGCGTAGTCAAATGATGGGTGACTTACCGGGAAGTCATTCGTGGTACCGTGTGAGCGAGGTCAAAACACGGAAAATGGTCACGTGGTGATTATAAGATCAATATATTATGACTTTCAAACCTTCATGTTAACGTACCAAGCGTCGGACATAAGTGGGCTGGCCCATTGACCTAATGAAAAAACATATGGACCCAATGATAAAAACGGTTTAAACATTATAATTTTATTCTCTTTTTCTACCTTATTGCATAACTACTTTCATATATCTGATTATACTTGTCTCAAATTCTCTCTTTAAAGTAATAGATTTGATGATGTTGAAAGATTCTACCAAAACATCACATGGTGAGGTTCTAGAATCGCATTGCATCGACAGCTAAGCTGATGGTAAACTTGTTTATGTAGCTTGAAAAATGAATATTGTGTACTTGTTCAATAAGAAACAAAAACACATCTGTTAATTACTTTCGTTAAAATGTTTCTATTATAATAAATTGATATAAACTACAGTACTACAAAAATTAACTTTTTCTAAAATTTTTTTTTCTTTTTGGTCATAATTATTCATCTATTAAAAAATATTATATTTAAGATATATATATTTTTTACTATATATATTTAGAAAAAAAGTACGAAAGTTTATTCTTGATTGGAGTCTACATTTGATATATATATATATATATTAAAAAAGTTTTCAGAAAATATTGAAATATATCTTAAAATAATTGGTTAAAATGCTAACCATCAAAAGACAAATTAAATATTAGTACAGTTTCCTCTTCTCAGCCATATTTTCATCTATTAAAAAACAGAGACAATGGAACAACGGTTAAATATGTTACATGATAGTAAAAAAAAAAAACAATTTGATAAGGAGATAAGGAACTAAAAGTTTACCATAATTTATGTAAATATCTTAAATAACCTGGGTGGCATCAAATTATGGATCCCAGATATTTTTCTTACTATTAACTATAATATCTCTAGTAATTTGTTACTATTTTTGTAATATCTCGATTTCTAATATATAGTAGTGCATGTGAAAAAATTTAAGAAAATTAATTTGACTATTTATATCACCGAAGTGTATTTACCTTTTCGGTAACACATTCGGAGAGAACTTTAGGATTAGGTGTACTTGAGCTGTACTATACAAAGGATGAACCTATCGGAAAGTGATTCTCGATACCGTGTAAGTGAGGACGAAACACGAAGAATGATCATGTAGTGATTTGAGGATCAGTAAAAAAATATCATGAGCCCCTAAAAAATAACGCACCGGCCATCACATAGAAATGGACCCACGGGTCCGGGAAAGCAGACATGGAATCTATTGGTAAGGGCGAGTAGGACGTTATTTATTTATTTAATTAAATATTGATTTTTAAGTATTCACATTAGTATTTAATTATTTATTATGATACTTCTTTTGCAACTCTTTAGTCAATTCTTTAATTGCTTATGTTTACCAAATTAATTTCACACCAATGTTCAATTGTACAAATTAGGTAATTCTATGTGGTTATCTTTTGACTAAAAATCTATATGAAATAAAAGGAAAAATCACGTTCTCTTTGTCTTTGACTTAGGAAATACTTTTGTTAAAAAATGTATGTCTGTATTATTATATATATATATAATCAGACTAAGTAAAAAAAACTCATTGAATAAAAAGTTAAACAGAATATTTTTAAAAGTTTACAAAATATATATTTTAAAAATGACGATCAGAATAAAGACTGTAATCACATTTGTTTTTACTATCTTCTTCATCGTATTTTCTGTTCATTGTCTTACTACTGCTGATACTCCGGGTAATGATTTATCTTTATACTTCACTTTTTAATTATGAGAACGATTTTATCATATATGATTAATCAATATACATCTTGATTTAACAATTTTTATTCGTATAAATAGGTTATAAAATAAAGGAGGTAGTATGCTTCGGCATCTCAGAGCCGTGTGAATATAGAGGGGCAATAGGTTGCACTGAGTTTTGTAAAGAGTGGGGTTATAATTTAGGACAGTGTGCTAAATACAAATGTTGTTGTGAAAAATAGTTATGCGTCCAAAATGAAATCATCTAATAAAATATATTGGTATTTGTTTGAAAAATTATTTATGCATTTTAAATATATATACAGAAGATCTAGAGTGAAATAAATAAACTTTACCAGATTAAAATTAGTTTGATTAAATTAGAGTAACAATTTATTTTTTGAAATGAAGAAAATTAAAAATAAATAGAAACATATATAGTAAATATGAAAATATAAATTAGAAAAAAAAAAGACAAGAAGTCAGTCTAAAACTTTTTTGAGGTATTATACGCAGTACATTTAATTAATAAATGTGTTCTATTTCAATACTATGGATGAAAATTAATAAAAAGGTCAATGGTATAAATTAATAGGTACTATATATTTTCCAATATGTGTGCTTAAATCTTTGTACATACTTGAAAGGTTTTATACATCTCGATTACACTATCTAAATCACTTGTTGGGATTTGCGGATATCCCAGTATTTTCAGGTGGATCGAATTGCGGATCCCAAATATTTTCCTTATAAAACCAAAATATAAACATATCTATCAATTAGTTTCATAAAAAAAATTCATATACTTTTCTATAATAATAAGTTGATATAAAAGTAGGACATGATTATATATTGGTATACTTACTTGAGATCTTGTTAATGTACTTGTGCCTAGATAAAATATTGGTTGGCCAAAAATACTTATTTCTTCATATGGACTCACCACATTCGAATATGTCAATGTTGTATGATCAAACAATCTCTTTAAAATATCTTGTACATACCTTGTTATATATGTTCTTATAATAATAAAAGTTTATAATATATATATTTACATACATATATGAGTATAAAAACTATATATATATGTATATTTATTTTTAAATATACTTTATTTTTCTCCAAAAACTCATTAAAAAATTAAAAAGATTAATTTTTAAAATGGTTTTATTTTTATTTTAAAATTACTTTCATCATGAAAACTTTAATCACATTTGTTTTTACTATTCTCTTTACTATATTTTCTGTTCATTGTTATATTACAACAAATAATGCTTCAAGTAATAATTTATTTTTATATTAATATAAAAATATTATTTCCACGAAATGATATTTTGATATTAATGTAAATAAAAAATATAATATTTATTTTAGTATATTAAATATATTAAACTAATTTTTTATTTTTTATTTATTAAAGATAACAAAAACTTTAACTACTCTAACTTTTAACGAGAGCACGGTTCGATTCGAGACAATCACTTCGAATAATAATATAGTGTACCAATGACCAAATTAGATGTTCATCAACAACTAAGACATTTTAAGGATCTGCTTCTAGTTTTCGAACGGTGTTTTTTTCGCAACCTCGTTTTCTTTGTTTCATCTTTACCGGTTCTAATCTTCATCTCCAACAGACGATGTTTTTAATGTCCCCGTGAGAGAATTCCTCTCATCCTCTTTAATTCTATATCCCCGTGGGTTTTTTCTGCAGTTGTTACCAGATTTGAGACTGCTATCTTTCATTTGGTGGTTCGTTGTTAGAGGGTGTTCATCGGCGGTCGCGTCGTCGGTTTAGTCTAGGGAGTCTTCGTGTTTGTCCTGAAGTTTCTAGTCTTGTTCTGCTCGTTTTCTTCTTGTTTGAGGAGGGTGAGTAAAATCTACGGTTCTGTAATGTCTCTTTGAACTCCAGTTTTTCAATCACTGGATTCACTTACTCTGCCATTTGGTGTATCTGATTCTCTATACCAATGTCGTTTTTCGTGTTTGTTGTGTGGGTGATGATCGCTCTTTGATTTGTGGATCAAAGATGGCTTCTCCGGTTGGTTTGAGTTTCCTTCTCCGAACATCACCTCCTTTGTTCGTTAGAGCGGGATCACTTTCTCCTCCAAGCGATCTCTTCTTCCGATTATGACTTTTTAGGAATGTTAATAATGAATTTTTACCCATCTAATACCCATCCTAAACCCCTCTAAAATTCTAAATCCAAAACCTAATTTTTTTTAAATAAATAATGACTAAAAATAGGTGGATCCTATTTGCATTCAGGCTCAATTTGAATATTCTAACAGATTTTGGATATGCGACATATTTTATTTTTAACATAAATAAATAAGAAAAAAAATTATTGACATTTAGTGTTTCATTTTGACATTATTTGAATATGTTGTTTTATTTTTCCATATTTTTTAATATTTTGTATAGTTTTTAGTTTGGTTATGTTAATTATAATTATAAACCAATTTGAGGTAAAAAATAATAATATTCGATTATTTTTAAAAAGAAAATTGTAAACTTAATTTCAAATTTTTTTAATCTAATTATAAATTTTATAAGTTCAATTATAATTTATTTTTAAAAGTTAATAAATTAAATACCCAAATATTACTGTAACGACCCTAACCCTGAGGCCCATTCAGGCCCAACTTTCCTAAATAAAATCCTAAGTTCCTTTTCCTATAAATAGCCTCCTTCCTCTTTTATTTTCCCTGCAAAACCTAATTACACCGAAACCCTGGCGAAATCTAGCCGTCAACGTTGAAGGAAAAGCCACCGGAGCCATCTAGAAAGTCCTATAGGGCAGATTCAACTAGTTCTGGGAGAAGGGAGAATCGAACTAGCAAATCTAATCCAATCGACCTGAAACTTGGTAGGTATACTCTTGACTCGTTTATTGATCTACTGCCGCAAGCGGTTCATCATTCGGATCTGTATACTGAAAGTTATGGTTGTTTCTTTGAGCATATTCGGCGCAGTTACGGATTCGCGTCATCATTCCGCCGCCACCTTGCGAGGCGATTTCCCAGCGAACCGTTAGGATCCACGGAACGATCAACCTATTGTTAGAAAGCCCCGAATATCTTCTTTCTAGAGAGGCCAAGTTCGTTCCGATCTGAGGTATGAGTAGAAAGTTGTATCCTCGTTTCCAAATCGTGTCTGTGTAGTGCTGATCCGAGACCAGTCTGTTGAGATGTGTGTTTTGGTTAGGCAAACGTGGTCCGTTTGACCTGAATCTTTTCAGGGAGCTTCCGGAGTCGTAGATCTATCTTTCTAGTGAAGGAGAATCGATCTGGAGCTTTAGAGCATAGGGATTCCTATTGTTGTTCGTGGTTAAGGCTAAGGTGAGGGCTTTCCGCAGAATTCCGCACTTTCGTCTAGGATGCCGTATATGGAATTTAGTACTAAATGTGTTCCGTTTTTCTTGATCGAGTCTAGGTAGTTTTGCTTGTAAATTGGACCTAGGAATATAGATGATTCAACCCATTGATTGTGCATTAAATTGTTAATTGAGTCTTTTAAACTTGTTAGAGCTAGGATTAGTCGACTATGTGAGTCGTTAAGGATTGCGGGGGTATAGAGACGGACTTCTATACTTGCGTCGCGTGTTGTATGAGGAGATGGTACTGGGCAGCTTAGTCGACCTGTTGTCCAGTACCTTCAGAGGTCGATAATCGTCTACGGGCGGTGTGATTGGGCACTATCCCATAAGTTGTCCTTCTGGGAGGAGGGTGCCGCTGGTCACTGGATCCGGTAGTAGGACATTGACTGTTCTTTGGGTACTTTAGGTACCGTGTTTGTTCATGTTTAGTCTGTTTTCCGTGTTTGGAGTGCTATGACCAGATTGCGTTTTCTGTGATTAGCATCCCATACCTCACTGAGTAACTCCCCTGTTACTCACCCCTCTTTCTTCCTTTTTCAGGTGAGACCGACGAGTAGATTTACGCTATGACGATCGGGTGCTATTTTTGGGTTTTTACAGTTTTCAGTATTTTATTTTAAACATTATTTTAAGATTTTATTCGATTTATTGGATTTATGAGATTTATTTATTGATTTCTGAAAATAAAGTTGAGATTTTATTAATTGGAGTATTTGAGACATAAGTTGAGCTTAGTGGCACACCGTTCTCGAGTGAGGATGAGACGGGTGTTACAATTATTCTAAAATTCGTGGATTTTAATACATGTTTTGGGATTTTTATACTCTCTTTAAATTAAAAAAAAAAACTAGGACCCAAAAAGGTACAAAAACAAAAATTGAAACCCTATATCTGATGAAGAGTGCATTTGGTAGCCGACCAAAACAAGTAGAGTACATTGGTAAAATGTAAGGAGATTACGATTTGTAATGATTGATGAGAGTAGTGGTACGACAAAAAAGAAAGTACAAAGAGTCGTGTTAGGTAAAAGTACATATATAGATTAACCATCAAGTCAAAAGAAAATTCACGGAAAAAGAAAAGATCAGACAATCATGCAGACCTCAGATCGCGGCTTAGTTCATGTCTTTTTCTTGTATTAAAAGAAGATAAAAAGGAAAAAGAGACAGCTAAAGTGCACGTGGCATGTGAGCAATTGCAAAACTTGAAAAAGACATGCTTCACGTGTCTTAATTCCTACCACTTTGTTACTCATGTGTTCAACTGAAAAACAAAGTATACAAAATTAAAAGAAAAATAAGAGATATATCTAGCTTTTGTGCTTCAAGAAACAACATAGGAACTTATGCTTAGATTACTACAAGGATTGCATTAGCGAAATACATTATAAAGTTTCCAACTTCTTACAATAACAGAAGTATACATTGGAGTCATCCAATCAAACAAGCCTCTATCCAGATTCATACAACGAACAAACCGGAATTTCGAGACATTATCATCCAATAGAAACAACATTTTTTAAAAAGACTATGCGTTCCTTACTATTACAATGCACATTTCAAACAGACCCACCAGATGCTAAGACAACAAAAAGCCTCTTAGCTCCCGCACTTATCAAACCGTCACCATCTTGCATCATCAACGTCACCATCTTGCGTCATCAACATCACCATCACTACCATCATCATCATCACCACCACCAAGGCATTAACATTCACCATCAGTCTGTACAGAGTCACAAACACTAGTCTCCTTCCAAACTCCTAAAACAACGCTAATGAGTCCTACAAATAGGAGTTTTTCCATCACAGAGCACCAAAAAATATAGCTCTCCCGGAATTTCACTTTTTTCCCTCGGTTTCACCAACTCCCACTTTCAATCTTTCTTTCCCCAGCTTTCATACATAACCATAAGTTTAAAGAGTTCTAAAACGCACAATCTAAAAAGAAAGAAAAAAAAAATTATCACCTGAATCCTGTGAAAGATTCCTACACCAGCTTACTCACAAGTTCTCCATGCCCGGACTCTTTGATCCACAGCCCATGTTCTCACAGTTTGTTTCCTATATGGTTAAACTTAACCCCTCACAGACTCAGAGTTAATCTGACCACCTCTTGCACGGGTTGTTGACTCGCTAACCGGTGATGCTTTACGACCAAAGTTTAGTAAAAAGTTACGCTGGTCTTCATTCGTATGACGTAGGCTCGCACGTAAAAGCTCAGCAGGCATTTCCCTCTTTATAGCTAGCTCCAACACATCAGCTGCATTGTCTTGGTTCTGACCATGGATCGTCTCATACTTGCTCCTGCAATATTTGGTAAGAAGTGAGAAGAATTCATCAAACGACGCTCTCCAGAGTCCATCATTCGAGTTGCTGACACGTGGAACCACCGCAGCTACTACTACTTCAGCAGCTCTCTCAAGAAGAGACACCAAGACAACTGAAGCTCCATCACCAGAAGGGCTTCCTATTGGACGGAGAGGTGGCTGCTCTGAAGAACAAACAACCGCTGCGAGACAAGCACTCAGTGCTCGGAGATCCATTGCTTGGACACAAACCGTAACCGCTTTAGCAAGATTAGCTATTGTCTCTGCTGCAACGGGATCTGACGGTAGGCCACCGAATAGGAACCTGAGGTGGCGAAACACAGCCATACAGACAACTCGAGCGATCTCAGTACCCGGAACGAGAACCTGTAGATACTTTGTGAGCAGTTTCCGACCCTTGGGAAGAGTTGCTATACGTAGAAAGACGATATCGTCCTTGGCGGTCAAGCTGGTTTTCTGACCGGTTTTGCTGAAGGGATCAACAAGTTGAAGCGACGTTGCTAATCCTTCTAGGAGGATCTGCCGTTTTCTCCTGAGCTGAGAACCACCGTCTTGTGGCCGGTTGAACTGGAGAGTCCTATCAACGTCAACTATATCGATAAGAACTCCAAAAGCATCTTCAATGGTGACCCTAGCTGCAACAAGAGGTTCTTGCTCCAGATGCTTTTCGGATCCCTTATGGTTCGACCTTCCATCAGTAGAGCTAGGAGGAGAGTCAACCTCTAGTAGCGCTCGTGGCCGGCAAACAGAAGGCAGAGTAATCTTTCCAAGAGCATCCACGTGAACTTGTGGTTGCTGATCTGAGCTGCTATTACGGGACCGAGATTGGTGGTCCTTCAGATGAGAAGGACAGAACTGAATCTTTGCTCTAGATCCGGCAGACTTTTTAGCAAGCCGAGCTTGGTGGTAATAATCATTGACATAAGGGTCACTACTGTGTGAATTGGAATGCTGCATCTTGAGGATACTCTCTATCTCTTCTGAAGTCATGTACTTTGATCTAAACTGCAATCCGGTTTCACTTTTCTGGCTAGACAGATCCGATGCCTGTTGGGAGAGGCCTCCGCCTCTGTTCTTTCGACTTCTGTGCGATGACTTATGTTTGGGTTCTCTTACTTCACCGACCCCGAAAGGAGCTTTATGCGATGGGGAAGGACATGAGCTATACAGCTGAGACTGTAACACGGCGAGATGAGCTAGAGATTGCCTCTGCTGAAGCGAAATCAACTGTTGTGAAGTAAAACCATTCCGAGGAGGTAACTGCAGCTGCTGCTGTTGCACGAGACTGTGTAACAACCCGGAGTGATCACCGTGCAGAAGGCCAGGGTCAGTAACCCAGTGAGGAGGTTGCACCATGTTACCAAGAGTAGGACCACATGACGCATATCTAGCCAAGTTACTACCGTAATGCGGCGGTCCATGTGACATTCCAGAAAGATGGAAAGCAGAGCTTGACAGAGGAGAGCCATTTTGGGCAGAGAAGTTCAGCTGACTACCACCAGGAAGAGAAGGAGCACGATGAATATGGCTCGGTGAAGACTGTTGGGTTCTGTTCCCAGGCGAAGGAAAAGAGGTAAACGTCGATTCCGGTACAATAATCGGTTCGCTACTGTAATGCTGCAGCTGTGTTTGCTGCTGAGGATATGAGGATGTCCTGTACAAAGAGTTTGAGTTAGCTGATGATTGTGGCTGCGTAGACCAGCTAGCTTCCTGTGCTTGTTCTTCAAGCATGTGCTGGTCCAACCAGCTTGTGAACTCGTTATCCTGTGTCCAATCTGTAGCAGAAGAACCTGGAGATTAAAAAGTAATGTTAGAGAAAGCTGGTATGTCAAGTTTCAAATTAGGAATCATTGAATCTGCAGGTTTCTTGTACACCTGTAATTGCAATGTAATACGGACAAAACACAGAAGTAAACCGAGTTAGGTATTAAACTCACTTTCCCTTGAAAAGGAACCTGATCCTCTGTCACCAATTACTCCAGGGTGTTTGGGCCCGGTAACAACTCTGTTCAGCTGCAAAAGACCAAACCAACAATAAAATAAGTAAAGTAGAGAATAAGCAAGAACAACCTCAGAAAAGCTACATGATCACTTTATTAAAGAGACGTGCTCTTCATTTTCCTTAGGCCTCTCAATCAAAGGAACTAACTAACTTTTGTTTTCCCATAATAATAGCATCAGAATTAGCAGAATTTCTCAAAAGAAATAAAAAAAATTTGCTTCTTAACATAATGATATAGTAAGATAACAAAAATGCTAACCTTTGCAAAAGTTGTGGCAAGATCATCCATTTCAGATAATGATCCTAAACCTGCACCCTGAAACAAGACATAAAGATGATGTTATCATCTATCTATATAAGGCCATTAATCTCCTGTAATATCCAAGAACTCAATCCCAACTGAAAAACACATTTACCTCTCTTTTATCGAACAAGTGATATCCATCATCATCGGCATGTCCGAGAAGAGCAGCAGCATCATCATCAAGACCTCCCAATTCAACTTCTTCAAGACTTTGACCAAAGAACTCATATTGAGATGCGTCAAAGAGTGTACTTTTATTATTATTATCTGCACAAGACAATAAGATCCGGTTTCATTACACACATGAGCGAAGTTATGTCCACACAGAACACTTAAGTTGCCCATAATTAAAATCCTCTCTAACCAAATCTCAATCATTTCGTAAATCTTCCAAAACTTGAAAAAAAAAACAATCGAATCCAAAATGATTCAAAATCAAACAGAGCATATTAAGCATAAATCCTCTGCTTTTTTAATTAACACAAAAAATGTTAAATTTTCTCAACTCATAAGTAAATCAAATCCATTCACATCTCGGATTTGAAGAAAGACAAAACTTAGCAGCTGAATCAGACAACAAACACTAACTCTCGATGTGAATGAAACACAAAGAACTAACCTGAAGAAGCCCGAGCTAAGGGGTAGAAATCTCTAGAATCAGATCTCTCCATGACCAACAACCAAGAAAACAAAAGTTTCACAAATCAGACGAAAGACCGCTTAACAAAACCAGCGAATCTTAATCGAATCTCTTCAAACCAACTATAGCACTAGAGTTGGGGCAGCTTGACAAGCAAGATGACAGCTAAACAAAAGTAAAAAAAAAAAAAAATTCAGCTCAAATTTCTAGGGTTCCCGATTTTCCGGGGAAATTGAAGAAAGAAAGAAAAAAAAAAGTTTCAACGGAAAGTCGGAGGAAACATCTCTCCCTGAAGAAGAAGGAAGATAGAGATTAGAGAGGAGAGAGAAAAGATGAGTCTTTTATTTGTTCTGTGTGTAACATTGACACATGACTTTGCCCGAACAAATCCTTTCTTTTCATTTTTTTTTTTTCCTTTTACTTTTTTTCTCGTTATTAAATAAAAGTTATATTCGCAAAAATTTTGTTATGTTTTTTTTCATTCTCGTTCAAATAAAAATATTATCTTTGGTTGACAAAAAATCAAAAGTTAAATATTCTACTTTCTTGAATTTCCATCAACGCTATATAATATATATCTGTTGATTATCTACTTGTCACTTTCTATATATACTTGCAAGCCAAGTGGATGTTGTTCTCTCTAATATTGAACGTTACTTGTTTATTTTATCCTTTTATGTAACTGTTTTGGATAACTTTGAATTTCTGTTTTGGTAATTTTTAGGTCCATAACACAACCACTAACTATATAGTATGGCCTTTTTGTATTTGATTCGAAATGATTTTTATTCCCACTTAAGTTTATGTTATGACTTGATTGAAACTCAACCAAAAAAGTTAGTTATAAAAAATCCGATGCATAGAGATGGAACAAAAAAATAAATGCATATAGACAAATATTATAATAAATAACTGCAGTGACAAGTTATATGATCCATGTGAATGGATTTCATCTGGTCGGTTCAGTTTGATTTCATATGGCTTATAATAATTATATAAATATTGAAAACCTATAAATATATTACTAGCGCGGACACGTACGATATACTCGGTCTCCCTCAAATGAAGTTTTAAATTGACATATTCACATTTGTAAATATGAATTAATTTCAAAGTCCATAAGCATAGAGTTTATAGTCATGTAGTGGCTAGAAAGTCAATTATGCAATTTTAAATTATAAATCTTTGACACAATAATTAAGCAGAATTGTAAATAAATATATCAACCAATGTAAGAAGAAATTTCAATGTGATATTTTACGAAAACTTTTGTATATATAGTTTCATGATTATGATCATAAACAACAACAAAAATATGAAAGACTGGATAATTGGATTTTGTTATGTGTCTGACCAACAAATAATGGTCCACCAAGTAGCATGTACTTTTTGATGAAATCCAGCATAAATGTGTAATTTAAAGAGGGAAAAATATAATATGAAAAAAAACTAAATGACCATGTTTTTAAGAAAAAATCAAATCTCATTCAGATGAAAAGACAATGAGTTTACACAAAAAAAAGGTAACTCAGACTTTTATATCAAATATATGTTAAAGTTCTGGATATCCAAAATTCCAAATATAATTGTACATTTGTTGTAGTTAGTGCTAACTATTTCATAAGTGATTATGTAGACATGCAATTTTATAAAGATGATTACTTGCAAAAGTTTGTACAAGTTGTGTACTCCTCACTCGCAATGAAGCAGCCACTAAATTCTATATTAATTTGGCATTTTGTTAAAAATACATTCAACAATAATGTTGATTAGGCTGCTTCTTGGAGGGCATAAACAGTTCTTGAAAGGAGGTGCAGGTGGTAGCTGACCATGGCAATGAGGTTACTCAGTGTCAAGTAATGAGGTTACTCGTGTCAAGTAATGTTAGGGATGCTTTAGGGTTTTCGTACGGTGCTTCTTTTTTAGGTGACAGTTTTAGAGCATGACATATTATGGTTTATTTGATTTTATCAATTTTGAGTTTCTTAGTTTAGGTTTAGTATTATATCGGTTTTGTTTGGGTTTTGTTTAAGTTGTGTTTTATTTTTTATCTAGTTTTGGAACTTTTCCTTTTTTTCCTTTTTTATTTTATATTATAATCAGCTAACCAAAAAAATTTGCAATCAAAAATCAATGAAACATTATGGAATTCAAACATAGTCTAAAAGCACACTTTAAAAAAATTTGTCCACGAGTCTGGCTTCGATTGCCTAAAGAAGAAAGACAGGAAAATTAGATATTCTTTTTAGAAACAATAATGTCATCAAACATATAGTGTAGATATATATACTATTAGATTTTAACAAAATGAAAAATATCAGTGTATTTTATATCCCAATTAAAAATCTGGAGTTACCTTCTTCGCCATTACACCTTGCCAAATTATGCAGATTGAACATTAAGTCTATATGGAATAAATTAGAAGAAATTAGTGGAGTAAATGTGAATGTATTATAGATTCATAAGAAAACATAAAAAGAAGATGACTATGAGACGGAATGTGTTATGTTTTAGATGCAAGAACATATGATGTTGTGGCAAGTTAGTCTTATATATGGATGAATCAACACCTGATGTTGAGCCAAATATAATCTCTAAATTAAATTTTGATTGCTAACTCCAGGATTGCCAAGTTATTGAATATCACTCTACTTAAAGATGTAGACTTTTGTTGAAGATCAAATCTCTTGTTAATGTTTTTGGGGAAAAAATTAATATCACTCAAACTTTTATATCGAGCAAAAAAATATATAATTGTGAATGTTTGGAAAACCCGAATACAAATTTATATTTAATTGTAATTTGAGTTAGTTATATCCAATGTGATTCTCCAAACATGCTAGTTTAAAGAGATGCTTATTAGCAAAGGTTCGTCATTAATCGAAATCAACTCAAGAACATTAATTGAACCTTACCAATACAAGCAACACACACCCAAACTAGATTTAACTCACAAACCCTGGTGAGAACAAAGAACATAAAAGAAACAGGAGCACAAAAGAAATTTTACTTAGTCGAATTTTGGTGTGAGAATTTTACGTCTCATATGGGTTGTCACACCATTAATTCACTATTAGATATTCAGTTGCAAGATCAAGATTGATATAGTGTACATCTTCTTTTAAAGATTATGATTTTTGAAAAGTTTTTTCTATTATACATATTTTTTAAGATTATGATTTCTTTCTAAAGATTTTCTTATGGATAATTTTCTTTACTTACTTTAATCTTCTTTTGATCTAGTTTCATATTCTTTTCAGGATTATAAATCTCATTTTGTGAACTTATAAATAGATAAGAAGAGTTTTGTTATTCAAACACCTTTTGATTTAATTAATAAAAGTTAGAGTGTTTGAAAAATACTTTTAGGTGTTGTTCGTTTTGTTATCAGTACACATAATCTTTTTTTTTGTCAACTATCTTCATATATTAGATCAAAACTGATCGGTTTTCGGGTTCTTATATGAAATCGTTATATCCGACGGATTATGATTTACATGGGAAAATAAAAAACTTCGTGCACGTGCTCCTTTAGAGGGGGCATCAGCACGAACATTTAAGTTTTTCAGAATATAGCCTAGACTAAAGACATCAAATTCTCTCGAAAGTTACAAAAAGATCTAAGTCAGCCTTGAAAAGCGGTTAGTCCATTAGATATACGGTCATCTTGAGTACATCCGAACAGTCTGTCTCAAATCTCACCAAAGATATCTTGTTCTCGTACAGGGCAGACATTGCCCAAAGAAGGCCGTCAAGCTCCGCGTGCAAGGCCGACAGGCGCCTACGGATCCCGCATGCACCAAACATAAAACACTCTGTGCTGTCCCTAAGACACCACCCTAATCCGCTAACTGGCCCATTATCTACCCATGAAGCATCAAATTAGCAAGTCGGGATGGTATGGGTCACATAGGGAGGATGTGTGTCCTCTCGATGTTCTATGTCATCCACTTCCTCATCCTCTTCTTTTTTGGTTGGCAATTCTCCAACTTTTCGCTTCGATGGTACCTAACTGGAGAGTGTCAACCGGTAACCATTTTACTCCATTAAAGATTTTGTCATTCCTAACTTTCCATATGTTCCATATAATCCAAGAAAATATATCTCGTTGTGGTTCGGGTAGGCCCACTGTTTTTGTCTTCCAAAATAGGAAGTTTATATTCTAGTATAAAGATGTACTCGGGAAGCAACCCGGAAGGGACGTAAAGTCCGAAAGGGCCCATACTTATAGGGCTAGAGGGCACTCAAAAATGAGGTGATTGGTTGTCTCCCTTGGAGCTCCACAACGCGGACAGCTCTTGTCTGAACTCATATGGTGGTATGTGAATTTTTGGTGTGTAGCCACACAACCAGACAATGCTTGCCACATGAAATGTCGTAGTTTACCAGGGGACTTAACTTTCCACACCTGACTAAGAAGATGGGTAATACTTGGTTCCAGTAAATGTTTTCCCGCTTTATAAGTTTCTCTTCCATAAGACCTCATAGCCAGTTTATATTGTATACGCTCCCGACTTGATATGATCTCATGTGTATCCATCCAATATGAAGAAACGAGTGCTCCGTAATCCTCACATGTTTCCCAAGTTCTTTGTCTCATTTATCACAAGCCTCACCAAAACAATGATTAATTCTTCGATCTGAGAAAATTTTCATAAGAAAAAGCTGGTTCAAAAAGCTTTCAAATTCTAATCTATTATATAATAATTGAATAACAGTTTTCAGTTGAGTGACACATGTGTGCTTTAGAAGTTGACATATATCTAAACTGAATTATAACATTTTAAAATTTATATTAAAATATATATGCAAATAAATATATACTATATGCAAAAAATAAATAATTATATATACAAATCTATTAAATCTGTAAATATTAATTTTATTTAATTAATTTTTAGTAACTCAAATTTTAAATTATAGAAAAATATATAAATGTAATTTCTTAAAATAAAGTTTAAAAATAATATTGTCGGATTTTGAAAATTTTATATATAAGGATGTCAAAAAGACGAAAAAGAAAAATTCAAAAAAAAATTCTGTTTTAAAATTCATCATAAAATCTAAAATTAAAGACAAAGTTTTTAAAATACAAATTGCTTGCGCGTAGCGCGAGTATTCAGTTAGTGACAAGAATCCCAAATTCTGATTCTTCTAAAACAAAGTCATAGAGACAATCATAAACATGTTTTAACAACTCATTCTTATAATAGAACACTAGAGAGCTTATTATAAACACAGAAAATAGTATGCCAAAGTTACATGTTTATGATTGAGAGATAGACTGAACAAATCACAGATGAGTTACTCCCTCCAAAGGTACCACACCAATAGCACCCAAGCTGATTAGTTCCACAAAACAAGAACATACAAGCAAACTTACCACGATTAGCAAACAAGAACATCATAATAACTACAAGCATTTGCAACAATGGCAATGTTAGAGTTGAAGTTAGGAGATATTGTGGAACTCTTTTATTTTAGGTGACAGTTATCAATATTCTATCTTCCGTAAGAATGACCCGACAACAAATATCATGTCTTATGTGCAATCTACAGTGGCAAGACGTTGGCAGTGGTGAATCAGCCACTAAAAGACAGATTCAGATTTCTCGAAGATTTCAGAAAAAAGAAGTATATATCATACGGATCCATGTTTCTACATATATTATAAAAATAATTGTATGTAATTACTAATCCATAGAATCCACAAGAAGCAACAAATTTTGAAACAATAATTATTAGTAACTATAAGCAGCATAAAACAGAGCATGAGACCCATTATGTAAAATAAAACCAAATTAAGCCAAGAAACTCCAAAATTAGAAACGACCAATCACGGAACCGACATGTTGCATCACCCCCAAACGAAAAAGCCTTAACTAACCCAAATTAACTGATAAAATAACCAAAGAGATAATCCTAATTTCGGAGATGTGGAAAATAAACAAAGTAAAAGCCCAAATATTAATTGGTGTAACTTAAAGGCCCAATAAGAGGCTTTTCTAGTGGGCTAGGGTTTATTTTCCTTCTCTCTTCCTCCATTTCGTTTCTTTATCAACTATTAAACCTAGAAGTCTCATAGCATCCGCCTCTTAGGGTTTTTAGCGGCGATAAAGAGAGAGAGAGAACGAAGGAGAGGGATCTAGAGAAAGAAGTGAAGAAACAATGGTGAAGTTCTTGAAGCAGAACAAGGCCGTGATCCTCCTTCAAGGCCGATACGCCGGAAAGAAGGCCGTGATCATCCGTGCCTTCGACGACGGAAACCGTGAGCGTCCTTACGGACACTGCCTCGTCGCCGGACTCAAGAAGTACCCGAGCAAGGTCATCCGCAAGGACTCGGCGAAGAAGACGGCGAAGAAATCTAGGGTTAAGTGTTTCATCAAGCTCGTTAACTACCAGCATCTGATGCCTACACGTTACACCCTCGACGTGGATCTCAAGGAAGTGGCGACTCTCGATGCTCTTCAGTCCAAGGACAAGAAGGTGGCTGCTCTCAAGGAGGCTAAGGCCAAGCTCGAGGAACGTTTCAAGACCGGGAAGAACAGGTGGTTCTTTACCAAGCTCAGGTTCTGAAGGAAATTTATTTTTCTGAGAGCCTTTTTTTTATTGTTGCTTTTACAGCGTAATTTTTAGTTTCTAGGGTTCATATGTTGAACAATGTGGATCCTGTTTTGGATGGTGTAAGACGTTTTGTTGAAATTTCTATTCTGGATTTTGATTCTCTATTGCATTTTTGATTATCTCTATGCTTCTACTGAATGATTTGAGCTTTAGTTACATCTTCGGTTGATTTCGTTAGGTTCCAGAGATTCATTTCAAGTAGCTTGATCATAATCTCTGTCAGAAAATGATCTAACAGTTTTTCAAGTTTCATAATCTTCGAAAACTGAAATTTTATCTACATTTTTGTTATTATCATATTATTGCATCGGAACATTTTCAATCACTAAAGTTTCTGATTCGATTGTCTAAGTTCTTGTTCATTTGAGATTGTTCTATAATAGAACCTGCAAAATGTATTCGATTCTGTTATTTATTTGAATGTTAGTGTTACATATACATAGCTCAAAAGTGTATAACTGAGGCATAAACACAAATGTTTCTCATATAATTGCATACCAAAACGAAGGCTGCACTACAAAATAACAAAACTTGGGTATTGGTTGTCTGACCCATTCAAGATGTGTGATGTCTGTGATCACTTTGGAACCAATAAATCGACAGCCAAGTAATAGCTTCCAACGATAACCGTCGATGCAACAGAGCTTCGAGCCATCCTTATCCCAATTCCTCTGAACAAAAGATTTCGGTCTGTAGGATGTATTCCTGTCCATCTCTCTAATCTCTTTCCCGGTTTATTCCATTTCAGAAACTTCCTTTCTTTTGCTGTATACTGTCAAAACCGAATAGAAACCAGACATTAAGTTATAAAAACAGAGCTTTTGTAAGATAATGTGAGAAAAAGCCGTGGATGGATTTTCTTATTAACCTTTGGCAATATTACACACTGTGCACGTGTTCTTGCTGTGTCAAAGCTATGAGATGCTGCAGCTGCAATGGCACCAGAAAACCCAGCGGCAAAGCTAATAGCAACCGGAGACAGAGGTCCAACTTCTTCTTCAGAACTGAATTTAACAAGTTTAGTAGAATCATTAAACCATCGCTACACTTTTGATCAGACTCAAGTGGACTAAGAGTACCTGGGCAGAGGATTCATTCCGACTGCTTTCCAACCGATCATTGCCTCGTGAAGAAACTGCCATGTACCGAAGAACACTCCACCGTAAAGACAATCTCTTAGAAGACCCGAACGTAGATTTTTCCATAAAGCTCTCCATCCTTCAAGTGTCGCAACATCTAGCGGTCTCTTAACATCGATGGCTGATGGTGGATTCCCTGTTCCAGTCATCATCCATGGGTACTTTTGCAATGCGGCTGTCATGTTTGGGTGTTTATGGTTTAAGACGGATAAGAGACTGACGGTTTGTGTCAATGACTTTGCATCAAGAGAGTATCTTCTTAGCAGTTTTGTGATCATTGGTGAAACCACAGGTGCGGTTTCTGCAGCAGCGGCGTTTGGAGCCCGTGAAGCAGCAGTTACTTGTTGTCGGACTTTGATTAGCTCAAATGGAGAAGTCATCACTGTTTCTGCTGCACCTCCCACCATTCCAGCTAGAACAGCTTCACTGACTTCCACATAGTTATCATGTCGACCATCTGAGACAAAATGAGTTCATATAAGAACCACTCTTTAGATTCTTCAAGACAAAAGTTTCACTCGAGCAATAACAAGTAAAATCAGCAACCAAATTCATACTACCATCATGAATTATTGTCTAAAGAATGAAAGGAACCAACTTTGAGTGTTAAACCCATGAATGGATTTAAATGCTGCTACATACTCTTTACACAAAATATGAAACAATGGCAATATTCATTTAACGGATTGAGATAGATGCAAACCCCAATCTTAAATCTCACACATTAGGCAGAAAGGAGACACGGGTCTGCGCAATACCTTTATAGAAAGCTGTAAGAATCTCATAGTGTAATGAAAGCAACCAAATTCATACTATCATCATGTATTGTCCAAAGAATGAAAGCCACCAACTTTCAAGTGTCAATGCCATGGATTGATTAATATACTGCTACATACTCTTAACATAATCTATGAACAATAGCAATACTCTTTAACGGACTGCGTTCTTGACAGAAGAGCTAGATGCAAAACCTAATCTTGAATCATGGATACGCGTAATACCTTTGTAGAAAGCAGTAAGAATCTCATAGACACCGAACCTTGCACCAACACCTGAAATTCTTCCCAGAGTTAACCATCCAAGACCACTGTACAAACCTGCATTTATGTTCAAACGGGGCACAAAACAATCAAACAATACATCACTTTTGCCTGAAGCAACACTCGAAAGTTGATTCAAATCGAAAGAGATAATTTTGCTAACCAGAATAGCCAGAGAAGCGGAGAACTCTGTTCACGACTTGAGAGGGGCTTAATTTCTTACTGGGTCCTGAACCAACCTGAAGTTCAATTACAGAAATCAATCCCCAGAGAATCCAAAGCGATAGAAGAAAAATTAGTGACGAAGAAGACGAAGAAAGAAAGAAACCTGAATGATGGTTTTGATGGTATCTAGAGGATAAGCGAGAGCAGTTCCTAGCGAGACAGAGGCCGAGGCGGCGATAGCATGCGTTGCAAACTGATGATTCTCAAGAAGCTTATCCATTTCAAGGCTTCCGATGAATAAAAACGAGGACGATCCTAGAGGCACACAAACACGAGAGATAAGTTCATACGGAAGTCGTCGTCTAAATGTTCGACGAAATGCCTCAACAAAAGCAAAAAAACAAATGTCGGTCAAGCGGATTCAAGTATCAAGTATATCAAACCTCTGTTGCTGTTCAGACAAGAAGATGTTTCTCGGACAGAACTTTTCTTGGAGATTTTAAGTAAATAAAAACCTCATTTCAACCCCAGTACTGTACTGATCTACGGTGAAGAAGCAACCAGATCAGAGGGACAACGAAGACGGGGGAAACGATGTCGTTTAACCTGAAAATTGCCCTAAAAGCAAACGACGGCGTTTTAGTAATTTAGGGATTAATTAAAAAAAACGGAAAAAACAAATTTTAGCAAAAAACAAAAAAGAGTTGGGTAGAATTTGCGGATTTATAAGGTCATCATCATAAACCAGAAAAGCTGCCAAACCTATTTTCTTCGAACCCTAACGGGCCGGCTCAAATTTCCCAGGCATTGCATATCCTCCTCCGATTCTCTCCGCCGTGCCTCCGGTATCTTCATCTCCGTCTGATTCCACCTTCCTACTCTCCAGAACCGACGCAACTGTACCGGAATTTTGCCTCTTCTCGCGAAACCGATTCTCCGTAACCGGCCGCAACCTGCAAACCAAAAAAAAACAAAACAGGTTCGTTCTTACAAATGGTTTGTTTTTACATCGAAATTGTGTAATTTGCCCGAGATTTTGCTGGTGCATGGGGTTTTAGAATTTGTCTTTTGATGCTTCGTTTTTGGCTATTGTTTTCTGCAAGATTCGTTGTAATTATCGGAATTTCAAAGCGATTCTTGACATATTCATTGAGAGGATCTAAGATTGTGATTACGAGCTTTGTCATCTTCGTTACGTTTTTATTTCGAAAGGCTTAATATATCTCGATTACAAGCTGGAATCAGCAATGTCAGTTACTGAGTTCTTGTATCTTCATTACCCATTAACAAAGTCTCTGCCTTTTTTCTTTGTTCTTCCGATGAAAATCAGGCTTACCGAGCAAGACCGAAATGGAGTCGGAGTTAGAACCTGTAGCTCTTACACCTCAGAAGCAGGACAATGCGTGGAAGCACTGTGAAATCTACAAATACGGTGATAGACTTCAGATGAGGTGTCTTTACTGTCGGAAAATGTTTAAAGGCGGCGGTATCACGAGGGTTAAGGAACATCTTGCTGGTAAAAAGGGACAAGGCACGATATGTGACCAAGTTCCGGAAGATGTTCGGCTCTTCTTGCAGCAGTGCATCGATGGAACCGTGAGACGCCAGAGGAAGAGACGCCATTCCAGTTCAGCAGAGCCTTTGCCTGTACCTGCTTTACCTCCCTGTGAAGCAGATACGATGATGGTGGTTCAGTCTGATGTGAACAACGGTTTTACATCCCCGGGAAGTTCGGATGTTGTCGTGCAACACGAGAGCCATTCGGGTAGCAGAATAAAGCAAAGGACTTACAGGAGTAAAAAGACTGCTTTTGAGAATGCTAGTGCGAGCAACAACAATGACTTGATAGGTAGAGACATGGACAATAATTTGATTCCTGTGGCGATTAGTAGCGTGAAGAACATTGTGCACCCATCTTTTAGAGATAGGGAGAACTCAGTTCATATGGCGGTTGGGCGGTTTCTGTTTGGTATTGGAGCCGATTTTGATGCGGTGAACTCTGCTAATTTCCAACCGATGATCGATGCCATTGCCTCTGGAGGATATGGTGTATCTGCACCAACGCACGATGACCTTCGAGGTTGGGTGCTGAAGAGTTGTGTAGAGGAAACGACGAAAGAAGTCGATGAATGCAAAGCGATGTGGAAGAGGACAGGCTGTTCCATTTTGGTTGAGGAATTGAGCTCTGAAAAAGGCCTTAAAATTCTTAACTTTTTGGTTTACTGTCCAGAAAAGGTAGTCTTTCTGAAATCCGTGGACGCATCTGAGATATTATCTTGTGCTGATAAATTGTTTGAGCTACTTAGGGAAGTGGTTGAAGAAGTTGGCAGTACACATGTTGTTCAAGTCATTACAAAACTCGAAGATCACTACGCTGCTGCTGGGAAAAAGTTGATGAGTGAGTATGGCTCTCTATTTTGGGTTCCTTGCGCTGCACATTGCATAGATAACATACTCGAGGAGTTCGTCAAAATTGGCTGGATAAGCGAAACTATCGAACGTGCTCGAACCATAACAAGATTCATTTACAACCGTAGTGATGTTTTGAATCTGATGTGGAGATTTACTTGTGGCAATGATATCCTCCAGCCATCATTTAGCACTTCCGCTACTGGTTTCGCCACGTTGGCTAGAATAGCTGAGCTCAAATCCAATCTGGAGGCTATGGTTACTTCGCCAGAGTGGAATGAATGTTTGTATGCGAAAGAACCAAGTGGAATGGTGATGAATGCCATCACTGATGAAGCCTTTTGGAAGGCAATAGCTTTGGTGAACGAGTTGATGGGTCCTCTTATGCGTGTTTTGAAAATAGCTTGCTCTGAGAAGAGGCCTGCGATGGGGTATGTGTATGCAGCACTGTACCGAGCGAAGGAAGCGATCAAGAGAGACCTGATTAATAGGGAGGAATACATAGTATACTGGAGAATTATAGATCAATGGTGGGAGCAACAACAGCATATTCCTTTGTATGCTGCTGGTTTCTTTCTCAACCCGAAGTTCTATTATACCGCCAGCGAAGAAATGCGTAGTGAGATCATTCCATTGGTGCTCGACTGCATCGAGAATCTGGTTCCTGATCTCAGCATTCAAGATAAAATCAGCAAGGAGTTAAACTCTTACAAAAATGCTGTTGGAGTTTTTGGAAGGAACTTAGCAATCAGAGCTCGGGACACAATGCTTCCTGGTACGTTTAATCTTACTTTTGTGTCATTGTTCCGCTTGTACTTCTATCACTTGACTCTTTTTCATATGGTTGGTTCTTTAGCTGAGTGGTGGTCTACGTATGGAGAAAGCTGCTTGAACCTCTCACGTTTTGCGATACGCATTCTTAGTCAGACGTGCAGCTCATCAGTGGGATGCAGGAGAAACCTGATGCCGGTCGAACAAATATACCAATCAAAGAACTCCATTGAGCAAAAACGACTCAGCGATCTTGTATTTGTGCAGTACAACATGCGCCTCAGACAACTGTAAGTCGTTAATCTTTCCCTTTGCCAGCCAAAACCTTTGTTTCCAGGGAGTAAAAAACGATTGAATTAACTGTTCTCTGTCTCCTCTAGGGATTTCGAAAGCGGGGATGACACATTAGACCCGTTATTACACAGCAGGATGGATGTTCTTAAAGAATGGGTTTCAGGAGATCAAACTTGCGTAGAAGAAAATGGAAGCTCGGACTGGAAGTCGCTCGAGTCTATTAAGAAGGCACATGTAGTACCTATGATCGATGAAACTGATGACTTGGGGTCAGGTAAAAAAGATTATCCTCACACAATCTGATTTTTTTTTTTCCGTAAGACTGCGAGATTTTGAAATATATGAATGGTATAATGAATGTGTGCAGGTTTCAATGATCCAGAGATATTCAAAGTAGAAAAAGAAGTGAGAGATGAAGGTTATTACACAAACACATCAGAGAAAGTGTTCACGTGACCTCTCTAAGATTTACTATGGTTTGGTTTAAGCCTCTTTGTCGGCTCTTCTTAACTTACAAGAGAAGTGTTTGTAGTCCTAGGTTGTGATTTGTAATTTTAAAGTCTTACCCTTTGGAACGTTCATTGTCCCATTAGGTTTCATAAGAGTTTGGGTGTTTATTGTCAGTTTCTGTTCAGATTTTTAAATTGTTTGACAAGATTCTATCAGTGTTCTTGCTTATATATCCTCTTATATTTGTTGGAATTGTTAGAGAACATTTGAATCACAACGTTATGACTCCATTCTTGTCAAGTTTTGATTGATGATATCTAAGAATATATAACGATAGGACTTCTCACAATGTATGATCCATCCGACCAAACAAGAGATGCTGCCGCATGACCGGGAAGATCTTTTACAGAGATCGTTACGGTGAAAGACTTTTTCTCGCCCAATGAGTAAAAGAAGAGCATGTCTGGCTCGACCTTGATGCTCAGTTTTGGATCCACGGACACTAACTGTGCTTTGTAAGTGGATCCTGCTTTTCCAACGTTGGTGACTGTTCTTGAAAATGTGATATCTGAAGATGAAGACGACTCAGAGACTTTGGCTGCCATTGAAGGGTAGTTGAGATCTCTCGCGTTCAGCTTAAACTTCTGGAAACAAGGGAAAGCTCTACCTGCGATAGTGGCAATGCCTAACGATGTGTAGTTGAGAGAACAGAGCATGTTCAAGTACTCCTCTTCAGTTATGTCGTAAACAAGCCCAGGATCAGCTGCTTTTGTCGGGTTAACATGTCCAGATCCAAATCCGAATTCAGCTCCTTTGTTTTCGGAAGCTTTCATCTCCCAAGCTGGCACAAAACACAAAAAGGTTTTTAACTTTAACTCATAACAGATATGGTCGAGAAATCAGAACTTGGTGGCAAATACTTACCGGTTGTCATGATAGCTGATTTGATAGCAGAAGGTGACCAGTCAGGACGAAGTGTCTTGACATAAGCAGCTAATCCTGCGACATAAGGGCAAGCTACTGAAGTCCCGGACATGAATTCGTAATCCACACTCTCTCCTTTGACTCCGGATGCAGCCGGTGAATGTGCTGCTAATATGTTCACCCCAGGAGCTGTTATATCAGGTTTCAAAATGTCGCTGAGGATAGCGTTTGGACCACGAGAAGAGAATGAAGCAACAATGGGAGCATCGTTGTCCTCATCTGACTCACTCTTCAGTGTACTCGCAGCAACAGTTAGCATCCACGGCGCAACGTTAGTGACTCTCCCAGGACTTGGTCCGTTGTTTCCAGCAGCAGCGACGGTAAGAATCCCTTTCTTCATTGCGTAAAACGACCCTAAGGAAAGAACGTCTTCATTAAAAGAATAGGGAGTTCCTGCGATAGAGACTGTTATGATATCGACTCCATCAGATACAGCGTCCTTAAATGCAGCCAAGACTGCATCAACATGACACGACACTTTGCAGACTTTGTATACAGCGATTCTAGCTGAAGGCAAAACACCTCTTATCGTCCCTGATGCTAAGCCGTGGAAGCTTTGCTTTTCTAATCTGTTTCCAGCCGCGGTGGACGCGGTATGGGACCCGTGACCTGTAATGTCCCTTGCTGAATCCTCGATATAGTGTCGTGCTCCGATCAGTTTCCTGCGAAAATTAGTTATACAAATGAACTTTTGTTTCTTTCGTGTGATGCAAGGAAAGCTTTGAGAAGAGGTTTTATTAATGTTTTGTACTTGTTGCAGGTGAAGTTAAACCCTCCTGCACAAGTGCCTTTCCACTTTTTCGGTATTGGACCGAAACCTTCGTCCGTAAAACTCTTAGACTCCGGCCAGATTCCACTGTCGATCACACCGAGTATGATATTGCTCTCGACCTCAGGGAGGTGTTTGATATTTTTACCAAATCCCATGAAATGAGGCTCCAAAACACTGTTTGGGAAAACCGATATTTCTCCATCCATGCCTAACACCACAAGTAAGTACATTAACAAATGAGCAATCAGATTTTCGTTAATCATTGATGTCTCTCCGAAGACTCACCAATAAGCTTGTCTCTTTCAGATTTAATGAGTTTGGCTGCAAAACCATTGAAACTTCTTCCATAACTTCTGGCCAAATAATCTTCTACAGAACTGTGGAACCAAAGAAAAAGACTTGACGTAAAGAATAAGCAACTAGGCTGAGAGAGAATGAAGAATATTAAACCTTGAGTCGATAACTTGTTCAAGGATGTTGTGATAATGAGACATAGGAAAAAAAGAACTGTATGACGGAATATCTCCCATGTAGACCATATATACCTGCGTTAATATAATTATATTGTATAGTGATTAGGGTTTGCTTCTTAAACGATATAAGTAACGACTCACGAGACAGAACATGTAACTTGCCTTCGTGTCGTTGCTAGCGGTTGTAGGGATAGATGAGAAGCTCATGAGAAGAAGAGAGGTAAGATAAAGGACTAAGCCAAGAGAAGCCATTGTCGAGACTCGAGAGTTAATCGCTGAACTTGCTACTCCAAATACTTTGTTTATATATGTATAGAATTTTTCCGTTGTAACTTGTAAATAATATTAGAGAAAGACTATAAAGTTACGAATTTGATTATCTATGCCAGAGATTAGGAGGAAACTATTATTGACAGATTATTTTCTTAAGTTCACAGTATGTTGTTACTTGTTAGTAACTTAGCATATCTTACATTACATATTGAGCGTGTTCAAAGAGAGATGATATAACTAAGCCTTAGAATAAAGAGAGAAGATGTGGAAATTTCACTTTTAAAAAAAAAATACATAAGCATGCATATTTTGATCAATAAAGGTATTAAAAAAAAAAACGTAAAATGGAAACTTTCAATCTACGATACTCAAAAGAAAAATGGAAATTTCCATAAGCGGAAACACGACCAAGCCGCTATCCTTTGTTTCGCATTCTTCAGGAGGAAACTCACATAACACATGTTCATTAGAAGATTCAAAACACAAGGTTGTAAATAGTACTTTTTTTTTTTTTTTTTTTTGAAGCTAACATTTCAGCTTTTATATCACATGAGACAAGAGATACCAATCTTATATCGCCCAAGAAAGACCACGCGTGGCGTCAACATCTGACTAACTCTGAAGCCATTACCAAGGATCTTTTAAATTAGCTTTTAGCTTTTGCACACATAAAAGGGAAGCTTTTAGCTTATAATCCGTTGATAGCCTTTTTGGTTGATCTCTCTTTGTAATCACTTATTGGTGACTGATCATGTCCTCTTTTTTGCGTTATCAAAAAAGATTTAGTGTTTTTTTTTATAGAAAAGTTTAATGAATAATTTTATTAATGAATTTTTTTTTTTGTTTGACAATCTAAAGGTCGTTTTTCTTTTAAGTACGAAAAGTAATTAAAAACTGATAACTCAAAGCCTCCCAAACAAAACAAATTTTTATCTCCATAAACACGTTGACTGGTTATTTTCTGTAGTATCGATTTGGTTTCTATACATTTCCCAAATCCCAAAAAGAGGATCAATGTATTCGGACTTTAGGGTTTCAGTGTAATCAATGCGTCTCCTCTATTTCCAAAGTCTTGGAAAATGGAAGTAAGAGAAACAAAAAGAACTATAATAAAGAACTCACTTGGACCGTTGTCTTTGGGTTCTCTATATAATCCAAGATGGTTTACCAGATCGAATTCAAGTTAAGTTTATAGCTATGACAACTCGAACCAACAAGGAGCTTTTCTCGGGTGGACTTGCAAAGGTCTTAGAAGAACAATGGCAAGTTGACGTACGGCTCAAGGCAGGGGTCGACAATGACGACAGTTCAGCTATCTCCGCCCACAAACTTATTCTCGTCTCTTTCTTATTCTTGCTGCTCTCTTATTAACCATCATCTGATTTCGTAATTCTAGAAATGCTAATGTTTTTGGATTTCGAATAGGCATCAAGATCGGAAGTTTTTAAGAAGATGTTGGAACCGGACGAAGTTAAGACTTCGTCTAACCAGTTGGAGACAGTCACTCTCTCAGAGATGAAACACGAAGAGTTAGAATCTTTAGTTGAGTTTATGTATAGTGATGGAACCATGCTTTCTGCAAAAGTGAAGCAGCACGTTCGGTCACTCTATCTTGCGGCTGACAAATACGAAATCCCGCATCTACGGGACCTTTGCAGAAACGAAGTTATAGATTCTCTGAATCTGTCGAATGCTCTTGACTTCCTTGAACTTGCTCAGATCCCTTTCGACAAGGACCTCAACGAAGCCGCTTTTAGTTTTGTCAAAACGAATATAAGTACCATATCGAGCTATGAGGTCTTCAAGTTATTCGTAGTCAGTAACCCAAACCTTGCTGTGGAGATAATGAAGGCTTCTGTTCCTTGTCCAAGTAACAATTACTTCAGGAGATGTAATTACTGTGGTAATAACTTTCCTTACTGCAACTAGAAGAACAAGAGTAACAGTTGTTTACCAGTTTTATTTACTATTTCCTGTTCCTATATATGAAAAAAAAAAAAAAAGGAATTCGTATGTGAAATTAAATGGATTGATTATCAAGAAAGGAAAATGTGAAACTATTATGTTAGTTTTAGTGGAGTAGAATGGTACGTCGAGTTAGTGAGTGAAGAATCTATCTGTTGAACGGATGCAAAAAAGAGAAAAAAGACTTTCTCAAAATGACGATCGAATGGTCTCTTGATGCCTTCGTCTTTCCAATATTCCTTTCTAAGTACGATTTATCTGTTTCTAATTAGTTCAATAGGCCAAATCATATTCTTTGTATTAAAATAGATATAAGGTTATGTGTTTGTATGAGTTTTGTTTTCTTCTATTATGGATAAGTTTGGTTTTACTTTTAATATCACAGAGGAGTTCTGTAAGGAACTATGTTTCTAAATCATTTTCTTAGTCCCATTCGATTTATGAAGTGTTTGAGACAAAGCTGATTGTTGAGAAGAACTAAAATTCTATCGTTTTTAATTAAAGAAACTCCAAGATTGAAGTCTTCCCGGGGCATAGTTAAAGAATGATCTCCGATCATAGTCCCACAAAATGTATCCAAATTAATAAAAGAGACCTAGTTCTAATGATTTTTGGAAATAATAAATACATCTAAGCGAGACCCATAGTTCTCTCATATAAAAAAGGTAGAGAGACCTTCTAATGATTTTTGAAAGAATATGTAAAAAAAAAAACTCTTCCTACATGGAATATTTGGCTCTGGTTACAACAACAAGTCCTAATTGGAATAGAATTATTAAGGGAATGATATCAAATAATGTTCATTACGTAAGAGCATGCAAATTTAGTGTGTCATGCTAAAGAAAGAAATACAGAATATTAATTGCAGTAGTTCTATGATAGATTTAAGTTTTACCGTTAGTAAACCACAAATGTGCATAAAATCATATTAATATTTTAGGATCAAATCCACAAAAACTAATAATCAAACAATAAATCTTGGAAAGTAAAGTAAATAGTTAAAGATAAAATATGGTTTATTTCTTTTGTTGCAAGATAATTACATAAGAAATGTAAATTATGAATTAAAGACATATACTTTTTTTTTTTTTTTTGGTAACTTTGGTATCCGGGCAGCCACGTTTCCGATTATCTCTACGTGTGGGGTCCAGCGTCCCAACGGAAAGGATGTGAAATCCGTTGTGGCCGGGACTCGATCCCTCGAGGTGGAACTGACAGCTGCCAGCCCTTTACCCCTGGACCACGAGACTCCGATTTTAAAAACGTATACTTCATGGACATTTGCAGGAAACATAAACAAAAAATTGGATAGGAAAAGAATTAGGAATTGTTCTTCAACTTAAATCACTTTGAATCACATTCATTAGTGGTAAATTTTCAAAACGATGGTAAATACTTCAACGGATCTGTTTTCAAGAAATTCATTTTTTTTTATTTTTCTTTTGCAAGTATCTATCCTAAAACCAAAACAAAATAAATAAGTATTCCCCTCCCCATTTGCATTGCCTCGCTCACGTGATGACAATTTTCACCTAGTAAAAAACTATTACCCACGGTGAAAAAAAAACTCTCCAGAGTTTTTCTGGCGTTTAAATTTAAGCACAAGGCCCATACTTATCGTACATTAGGCCCAGCCCATTAGAAAACGATTGAGGTAATCGGAGAGAGAGAGACTCAGAGAACTTAAAGGTTTACGACTAAGTTATCATCATCGGCGGATATGGCTTCTTCGGCGACTATCAGATCTGAAATTTACGACAGAGAAGAACGGAAGCAGTTAATCTTCCTTCTCTATCTCCCTCAATCGATTCTCACTTCTTTCCTCTTTTGTTAATTTCATTGCTCAATCGGTCACTACAGGCAATACCAAGCGCATATTCGTGGCCTCAATGCTTATGAACGTCATAAGAAGTTCTTGAAAGACTATGGTACGATTTACGAGCCCGCTTGTTCTCTTTCGGTTTCTAGCTCGATATTTAGGTTGAATTTCTTCAGGGACAACAAAAAAATTGGAACTTTGGGGTAAATAAGTGAGCTTTTTGTATTTATCCAAATCCATTTTGTCCCAAATCAAATCTGGTTGATGAACAGTCTTCTCCTCTGAGCTAGGAAGGAGGCTACAGTCAGCCTAACATGTTCTTTTCTCTTTGTCTCCATTTGGAAAGACAATTTCTTTTGCCTTAATTTAGCTACTAGTTGACAAGTTTCGTAGTTTGTTTCAGCTTTTGTAGTTTCATCTCTTGCTTCTTTGCTTTACAGTTCGTTTCTATGGAAAGGACAAGCCATCGGAAGTCAAGCTGCCGGTTAAAACCGATCACGACACACTAAGAGAAGGATACAGGTATGGTGCAATTTTGGAGTGTATATTTGTGTTGTGGAGAGTTTGCAAGTTTAAAGATGCATGCTTTGATGAATCTGCAAGCTTTTTTCTTGTTGAATCTTACTTTGTATCCGCCAATGTTAGCATATAATTGTTTATGAATCCTAAAAATTATACCTTTTCTTTTGCGTTTATGTTCTTCGTATTTTCTGACTTCTTGAACGCTCTTTTGTATGTTTACTTTTTGTTTTGGGTTTGTCTTGCAAAGGTTTATACGTTCTGAGGAAGATGATTTGGACCCTTCTTGGGAGCAAAGACTGGTGAAGCGATACTATGATAAGCTTTTTAAGGAGTATCCTTTAAAACATTAAGCTGCTTTGGATACATTTAATTTACGAGAGTGTGGATGAGTTACATGTCTGTCTCCTTGACTGATTGAAGATACTGTATAGCTGACATGTCAAGATACAAGACTGGCCAGGTAAAAATCTGGTGTATGGATAGTTCATCTCATTTTGGATTCCTGTATCACTTTTGTTCGGTTGACTTATTTTGAGTGTTTGTAGGTGGGTCTAAGATGGAGAACGGAAAAGGAAGTTATGTCAGGGAAAGGTTCATATTACTTTAAACTCTATTTTTTGTTGATTTCTTTTGAAGTAGCTACGATAAGAGTTTGGAGTTTAAATGCACTGCTTTCTGTCAGGGCAGTTTTTGTGTGGGAGCAAACAATGTGATAAAAAGGAAGGGTTGGC
Source organism: Iljinskaea planisiliqua (assembly GCA_900108845.1). NCBI lineage: Eukaryota > Viridiplantae > Streptophyta > Magnoliopsida > Brassicales > Brassicaceae > Iljinskaea > Iljinskaea planisiliqua. The sequence continues at coordinate 2,996,872 of FNXX01000006.1, read as the reverse complement.
AAGCTATGAGGCATGTATCTTTAGGATCTTTCTCAATTACTGTTATGATGTGTGTTTGTCTCTGATTATCTCACTGAGCTTGCTGAATTTTGCAGGTGAATTTTTCTTATCATGAAGCTGGTGAACAGAAGCAAGCCCTTGTAAAACTTGTAGCTTGTGAGAGGTAGGCACTCATTGTACAGGCTTGCTCATCTCTATATCTTATCCGCACTCTGAATAGAATTGGTGGTGGTTTTTGGAAATTGAATACCTATGACTGTGACTACTTGTATTTCTATGCTTTTGTATAACACTTGCTTGGTTTGAATAAAGCTTGACAACCCTCTTTTCCTTTTCTGTTTATATCAAACATCGTTGGCACTAGATGTGCGGAGAAGCTTTACTACAAGAGAAGAAAGGAGGGTGAAAGATCAGAGAGTAAAGAAAAGAAAAAGCAGAAGCGTAAACGGTATGGATAAAGAAATTAGCGTCATGTCACAAGTCACAACTAAGGGTTATTGTTCTCTGTTTTCGTTTTATATTAAGCTAAATACATTCTTTTGAAATTCAGGAATCGATCATGCAGTGAAGATGACACAGACGAAGAGGAAAGGAGAAAAGGTGTGGAATTTACTAAGCATAATACAATATCGTGTGTCTATTCTATTGATGGGGAGACTAGGGTGTAGATTTTTCATAGGTTATAGATTATAAAACTGCAGAAGGGAATGAATAGAGTTGTGTTTCATAATGGCAGGAAAAAAGAGCAAGTCCAAGCTGGAAGGTGGTGATAGAGAAGGCAAGGATGATGAAAACTTCGACGAATTCATGGAGGGAATGTTTCCGGGAAAGGGTGATAATTAGCGTTTCAGAAGTTGAACAATTTGATTTACTTCACAAGGATACCTTTTTGTATCATAAGCTAGTCTGAGTTTGAAATGTAAACAATAACAGAACCCTTCTCTAAAAACCAAATTTTAACATTGAAGAGAAATAGAGCACAGACCATAACATCAAGTTTAAGGTTGATGGCTAAGTATATACAACAATAGGACTTCTCACATTGTGTGATCCATCCGACCAAACTAGAGCTCCCGACAAAATTCCAGAAATACCCACTAGACTCTTGCCGGAGACTGTAACAGTGAAATTCTTCTTCTCCCCAGACGACTTGAAAGAGAGTGTCTCTGGCTCAACCTTGATACTGAGTTTAAGATCTCCAGACAGTTTTGCCTTGTAAGTGGATCCCTTTATACCAACATTGGTGACTGTTCTTGAAAATGTGATATCTGAAGATGAAGAAGCTGAAACTTTGGCTGCCATTGAAAGGTAGTTGAGAACTCTCATGTTAAGCTTTGATTTAGGACAAGTAAAGGCTCCACCCGCGACAGTACTAATGCCTTTGGCTGAGTAGTCCAAAGAGCAGAGCATGTTTAAGTAATCCTCTTTGGTAATGTCGTAAACGAGCCCTGGATCAACTGCTACTGTAGGGTTAACGTATCCGGATCCATATGCAAACTCAGCTTCTGCATTTTTCGAAGCATTCATTGTCCAAGCTGCAACAAAACAAAAAAAGGATACACAAATCACATTACAGAAATTTTCTTCTGCGGGGAGAGATGAGTTTGATGTTGGTAATTACCAGTAGTCATGATAGCAGATTTGATTGCAGAAGCAGACCAATCTGGATGGAATGTTTTGACATAAGCCGCTACACCTGCGACATGAGGGCAAGCCATAGATGTTCCGGTCATGAAATAGTAATCCACGCTTTGTCCAGGAAGTGCGGTTTGACCCAACGGTGAATATGCTGCCAATATATTCACTCCTGGAGCTGTAATATCAGGCTGCATATATATAAAACCTTATAATGTCAAGCCATTGATCATCATAGCTCTCAACTTTGTGAATCTTGTTTCGAGTGGTACCTTCATGATATCGCTAAAGAGAGTGTTTGGACCACGAGAAGAGAAGGTAGGAACAATCGGAGCATTGTTGTCCTTAACTGTCTCACTCTTCAATATAGTTCCTTGCGGGTTTCTGTTTCATATCGACAAATGTGGGAAGCATCGTTAACGTACGAATCTAGCCAAAGAATGTTTGATTATGGAAGAGTTTCTTACGGTGAGGAGAGAACGTAAGATCTGAATGCTTCATAATTGGTATCATCTAAGGTTGCGACAGGAATTGGACCAAGACCAGGAGTATCAACATCAGTTACATGAAGGATGACTCCAACCGCACCAGCTGCTTTAGGTTCCATAACATTATCTGGAACATCACACACAACGATCTTTCCTTGCACCGTGTTCAGACAACCGCTGTCGCATCCCCTAGCATACAATACAAGAAGATCAAGTTATAACAGTAGCGTGAAGTTTCATATGTTTATGTATGTCACTAGAAATTACTTCAATCACAAGTTACCTTGCTAGCTCCTCTGTACAGTTATTTGAAGCAGTTTTACCGTACGCCAAAGGATACTTCTTTCCCTTTAAGTCAAAGTCATTGATCGATCTTCCCTGTATGGTTCATTACATAATCACCATATTGATTGATGACGACAATCATACTCCTCACAGATTAACTAAACAAGATAAAAGCTTCTTACAGGTATGGTCTTGTCATCTCCATTAACCACATTGGTAACAAACTTTCGATCAGTTGAACCCGCAGCGACGGATATAACCCACGGTGCAAGGTTAGTTGCCTTTCCAAGTTTAGGGCCATCGTTTCCGACAGCAACTGTGGTGACAATCCCTTTGGTCATCGCGTGAAACGATCCAATAGCGACAGGGTCAACATCGACTTTAGTAACACCTCCTCCAATGGAAATGGTTATAACATCGACCCCATCGGCAATAGCATCGTCAAACGCAGAAAGCATTCCTTCAGAGTTGCAACCTGATGGCTCGCAAACTTTGTAAACAGCAATTCTACCTAAAGGCACACCGCCTCTCGCAGTTCCTTTAGCCACACCGTTCACACTCACTCCTTTTACTCTATTTCCGGCTGCAGTTGAAGCCGTGTGTGAACCGTGCGAGTCGTTGTCCCTAGCTGAGTCCTGCACATAGTGTCTTGCTCCAATCACCTTCCTGTAGAATTTGAATTAGGATTATTTACCTCTATCTTTTAATCGTTTCGTGTTGCACAAGAAACTTGAAGAAAATTGTTTACTTATTGCATGTAAAATTAGTTCCTCCTGCGCAAGTTCCTTTCCATTTTTTTGGTATTGGGCCAATGCCTTCGTCTGAAAAGCTCTTGGATTCAGGCCAGATTCCGCCGTCGATTACACCAACTATTGTATTAGTCTCGACTTTAGGGACTTGCTTGCTCTTGTCACCCAGTCCCATGAACTCGTAAGATCTTGTCGTAAGAAGCTTATAAACGGTGCTTGGGAAAACCGAAACCACACCTTCCATGCCTTCACAACACACAATAACATCATCAACAACGAAGTAACCATCATTGTCAGTGATCATAATCTTTTCATATATTCATATAAATCACCAGCAAGTTTGTCTCTTTCAGTTTCAGTGAGTTTGGCTGCAAAACCATTGAAACTTCTTCCATAGCTTCTGACCAGAGAATCTTCAACGGAACTGTAGAACAAAAAGAAAAGACCAGTGACAAACGATGACCTAAACAACAAGGCTGAGAAAGATTTGAGAGTCTTAAAACCTTGATTCGATAACTTCTTGAAGGATATTCTGATGGTGAGACATAGGTGAGTAAGAAGCCTTTGAAGGAAGAGCTCCCATGTAAGCAATATATACCTGCGTCAATATGTTAGAGCGATTGAATTAGGCTAATACAAAAAAGAACACAGCTTGTTATTATGTTTATGACAAAACAGCAATCACTAGCCTTTCTTTCATCTTCAATAGCGTTGGGAATCTGACAAAGGTTCATGAGAAGAAGCGACCAAAGACAGAGGATCAAACCAAGGGAAGCCATTAATTTCGGAGACGGTTTATTTATTGATAAGAGTTCTCAACAGGTGAAGTTGATAGTACATAGTCATATATACATATATTTGTATGATAGAGGGATCTTGACAAAGCATTGATGTTGTAGAGATTTATGTATCTAATTATGGAAATTAATTATATCTCATTATATGGCTAGTAGTTCTTTGAGGGGAAAATCTGATTGATTATTTTGTTCATAATTTTTATTTTATTACTTCATCTATAGTAAATTTGATTTTCTAAACATATTTGTATTTAAAGATTCCATTTTTAAACTATTTTTTTCATTCTTGTAATGATCTTTAATATAAAATCTAATAAGTACATATGATGGTTTTAGCTTAGAGAGAGAAAAGATTCATTCTTAATTAGTCTTTCACTAAATCACTTTTAGATTTAAAGATGGGATAATATCATTGTAATATATTTTCTTATTTGACTTACTCAGAAGCAAGGAATATTTAAAAGTTAAGAAAATAACTTATATTGTTAAGGAAAATGGATCTTGTGTTTAATAAAATTATGAGATAGTGTAATTAATTGCATTTGAACATAATTAGAAGATTATTTTCAAACTTCAAAATTTTACTATCCAGTTTAAATCAGTTCAATTTAGACAAATTGAAAGAAATAAGCATTAAAACTTTATAATTAATGACCGAAGACATTTTCTAGAGAGGGGTAGTTACAAGTTTATAGTTTGAGATTTAGGTAGGTCTTTCCAGCTACGTAAATAGTTTTTACTATGAAAGGTTACTTTTCCACCCCCATAATATATATATATATATATATGACATACTATATATGACATTGAGTCATTGACTACTATAATGGATGAATATATATATATATATATATGATATATTTACGTACTATATATGACATTGATTACTATAATGGATGATGTACATTTTATTGATAATGAATGGATATTTTACGGTGGACGGTGGACAGCGTCCAAGAGAAAATGGTATCTTCGATGAGTATACCAGTGAACAGTATTTAGGGTTTAGGCCCCAAAGAAGAAGTTGGAGAATCATTGTCTTTGAACATTGATCAAGGTTCAGGTTCAGGTTGTACACTATTTATCCTGAACAACCGTCCATACCAATTAGGCAATCCGGTTGGATAGATCGGTCCTACCACAACCGTCTATCATGATCTAGAGTTACTTATGCAACAATCGTCTATCCCAATCCACTACAAACATACTTAACATAACATCCATTACTTTGCAAATAACAAACCACATTTCACTTATAAATCTGTAAGTTACACGGGCATCATTCGCCAAAACTCAACAACATTCATAAATATATAAGAACATGATAAAATGTTGGAACCCAAATTTTAACTAAGTTGTGTAAAAATTGGAAAAATTTGAAGAAACATTGAGTTTTGAGCTTTTTAAAATTGATTTATGTTTTTAGCTACAGGGTAAAATCTTCACATTATAAACAATTGGAAAAACCCTCTACTATATAAATGATATTCCAATAACATGGTTTAAAAACTTTGGAAAAATTATAGAGATATAGAGAAATGCTATTACGAAAAACCATAAACACGCACACGGCCGCCTATGCCGAGTTCGGGATTGGCTTAGGTTTGAGTTTTTGGGTCTTTGAATTTTGGCTATTAGTGAATGTGGATTTTAGCCAAAAAAAACATTTTTTTTTGGATCAATTCCTATTAAAATTTTTGCATAACGAAAAGTATAAATCTTAAAAAATGAGTCAATAAAATCGGATAAATCTAAATCTTAAAAATATTTAAAGCTTCTACTTTCGAAAAAATGAGAATATTTGACAATTATTTTTTTTCTTTTGGCACAAGTCTATAGTTTGCAGTTAGAGTTACTCATCCCATATAAATATATACTTCCTCTTTTTTTCATAAACAATTTCAAGCAAATAAAATTTCCAAAAAATCCCTTCCGTCTTATTATCATAAGTGTTTCGAAAATATATCATATTAATAAGTTTGCAGATTGTGTTTTTAATATTGCTAAACAGTCTCATGATTGTATATTGAAATTCAAAAATCATACAGAACCACCAAACATTATAGACAATTTATGAAGTTAAGGAACTATATCAAATCCCACATCCGTATTTAATCTATTTTCGAAATCGTTTTTAAAGTCTCGTTCCAATTCACTTTCTTTACTTTACTAGCTTATCTAATCGGTTTTGTTTTGTGATTTTCAATTAGAATTTGAAAACCTGGGTAACATATTTCTATAAACGCCTTAAGCACTCAACTATTTATCCAAACTAAGACCAAAAGGAAAAATCTGGTATTCCATGAGTCCTGAACTCACTGTAGCCAATTTTTTTTCCGCTTCTAAACACTCTAAAATCGCTTCACTGTTTATTGGCGGTTTGGTCACCACGAGTCCTTGCTCCTCCTCAGGAACTGAACAAAACTTCTCTTTCTAGCTATAAGCTCTGTTTACTTTGTTTCTCTATATCTTCTTAGACTTGTGAGAAAATGAGAGCTCAAAAGCTCATATTATAGAAATTTGAGAACGTTATCACCAAATTGACCATATAATTTGCATAAGTGCAGATGCTTACAAATAACATGTTTTTAGCTGTGTTTAAGATCGATAGTATGTTGGTTTGTTCAAAACACACTATTTTATGTGAAAGCGTGTTATCTAGTTAAAAAATGCTAAAAAAAACATCCAGTTATGATTGATCTATGATATTGCTGCTGCACATTTTTGTAAAAAAAAGAAACTAAAATTTGGGCCTCTAACTTATTTAAATCTTCTTTTTAAAAAGTCCATAAAAAGCCTTACATTTATTTTATTTTTTTGTTTTTTTGGGTACTATAAAGCCTTACATTTTATCATAAAAATTCCATAAAAGATTACATGACCGGCATTGCAAAGCCTTACACAATGTAAATATTTTTAATTTCCACATTGCAAAGGTCTAATCATTTTTTTCTATATATTTCCTGGACCACCATAAAAGATCACATGACCGGCACTGCGGAACTCAGACTTTACCAAGTCTATCACTTGATAGCCTCGATTATCGTCTGAAAACGACTCCATATAATCCACTTTGGTATCAAATTGATAATTAGCGTCGAGTATGGATATACGTTTGATATATGCATCGTAACGGATATTAATAACTGGATAAAGTCCATATCCCATTTGAGGACTAGGTAGTGATGCGCTGTACACTTCTCCTCCCCACTCGACCAAGTTTCCTGAGCTTTGACGAAACCTATTCGACGGCCAAAATCCCACTGATTCTGCTTTACTACCAAACTGAAACCACCAGTTCCCATTTGTTTTGTCCTGGTGCCAACATATGATTAGTGGATTTTTAACATTACATTGAGAAAGACACTAGACATAGTAACTACAAAACAATATTTCTTTTAAATCTAATTGTATATATCTATCAATATACCTTCAACTTAGGAATGATATTTATACCGGACCAAATTTTCAATACCAAACCAAATTACATCCAAAAAAACAAAACCAGTTTGTTTCATTATATTTGCTTTGACTTGAGTTTCCGTTGTGGCGTTAGGTATGAACCATGGTCCGGTCATTTCAAAAGTTTGATTTCAAAACCGATCATATTGAAGTGGAGAAACGAAAGTTTGTAAATATATATATATATATATATATATATAAGTTTTACCAAGTGTATTTTATATTGATATAGAATGAATGGATTAAAAAATCAGGAAGCATAATCTAAGAATGAAGACAAACCTTGATTAGACCGAATGTTTGATAGTAACTGTGCTTAGCACCACGATTAGAAATTGGCTGCACTGCCGAACCAATTGGAAAATCATGACGAGTACTTATCATTCCCACGTCGCATTGGTGATTGTAACATGATTTTCCACCTGCCTGTCTCATTGATATACGTACATGTTACATATAGAGATGTTGTAATAAATTTTTAACAGAGAATTTAGTAAAATGTTTTGATAAAAGATTTTTTTTTTTTTTTTTTTGTAGAAAAATGTTTGTTTTTTAAAAGAACCTTTTTACATACCAGCTTTCTTATGAGTCAAATCAATAACAAACAAAAAAAGAGAAAATCATATTTTATACAATAAACTAAAAATCCTATTGTTTTTTTTTTTTCCTACCCACGATTCTTATGGGTATTTTTGGTTTGGTTTTAAGTTTTTAACCTCATTATTTCAGGCCGACTCTATGACTGACTCTTACCTTTGTATAGACGAAAACCCTAGGTTGGTTGTCCTTATACAATACTGGATTTACCTGAATTGTACATATAAATATATTATGTTTAACAATTATTTATTAAACAACATAATACAAATTCTGTCAGCTATTAAATAGCTAAGTAACGTACTCAATAATTTTATCGTGTGTGAGTAAATAAACTAAATGACTTACAGTTAAACCGGTTTGGATGAAATCATCTCCGATCTGAATGTGAAGCCGTGAACTACTGAATTGGGTAGGCTTAACCTTAGGGGCGGTTACACAAAGTTCCATTGTTGCTCCATTGTACACCATTCCTTTTTTCGTCGTCCGACCCACCGCATACTAATTAATCCCATTAATTTTTCATTAATAACCAAAAATGTTCTAACTATAATTATAAAGAAATGAAAATAAATATATACTTACATGATGTTGGTCGTAATGAACAGGGTTATTAGGATGATAGGCGGTCGTGTTCCAAGAGCCACGAGGTTTATATTTATCCTCTAACGAGTTTAATCCCAAGATATCTTCTTTGGTGATTCTTCTTATAGGGACTGTACCAATGGGACAACCCACACCATTCTTCCATAAGTAACCAAATCCAGTATTGTTTGTCTCTTCTTTTCTCAAATCCGGATTCGATATCGGGCGCATCTAAGATATATGAGGAGAAGTATAATTGTATTTTTCTATATTCATGTACATGTTTCAAAGAGTTTACATACATGGGATGGATCCAAGATTATACCTTGTAATGGTATGTGTGATTTTTCAAAGAAGGGTGATCAAATGCTGGTTGCTTGAAGAAATCCACACATCCGTATCGTTCTCCATGTATAGTCTATTATTTGCAGCCATACATATAGAGTTTAATATATACTTTAGTTGTATACATACATATATAATTACTAGGACAATATTATGAATGAACCTTGATGATCTTGACAGCGGGTTTGTTGATTGTCCTTAGTTTCTTCTCGATTTCTAGATCTTCAAATTTATACAAGCTCTTGGCTTCGATAAAACCATTGCTATGACTTGTAATTATGTGACCAAAAATGTAGCACATCAAGAGCACCCACATCACTGGGCCTCTCACTTCCATTTTTACGAACAAGAGGGAGACAGAGTTGATCGATTGTGAAGGGCGATAGATGAAGTTCTATATAGGTACAAGGTCGAGTAGGCTGAGAAGAAAACAAAAGTCATGGTTATAAATTTAAGACCGTTGACCAAAAGGTAAATTCTCTAGAGACTGATCTATTGATATACTAGTAATCAATTACTCCTTCCGTTTCATAAAGATTGTCATTTTAGAGTTTGATTTTTGTTTTATAAAGAGTGTCATTTTGTGTTTTCAATGTAATTTTGTTAATAAAAATCCAGTTTTGACCTTGCTATATTAGTGCATTAATTAAAAAGATAATGTGTTTTTAGTGTATTTATAAGGAGTATAATAGAATTTTTAATATTTTTCTTAATATGTGTGAAAATAAGTAGAATGCCTCTTTTTGTCAGGAGTAACATTTAAGAAAGTGGACTCAATGGATTCTTATTAATTAGGCTGAGACTTGTTTTTTGGTCAACAATTCCTGAGACTTACCTGTTGATTATTAATCCATTACCATTTAATGACATTTAATGCAATTGACTCCATGCAATGGAATCGGAATTGAGTATGCGGTACATTTGAAAGCGTGGAAACAATTTACTTACTCTATCAAGTAAAATGTTTGAAGCTTTGAAGTGTCGATATTTTACTTGCTTCTCTGAAGTGTGGGAACTCTAAGCCTTTAGCTGCTCCTATCGCGTTCCTAAACCTTATCTCCTATGAGAGCGGCTGAACAACAGAACCCCTTGGAGGTATAGACAAATTACAAATCATGTGGATTGGGGAGTAATCCGATCATAACATCTAAAATGACTTGCCTTTATAAGAAAATAAAATGTTAGAGGATCACATACCTAAATACACTAAATAAATTAATAATATGTTGAGTTTTACAAATCATAATATAATAAATTATGTCATGTAAGGTACAATAAAATTTACTTGGATACATCTCTATTTGGTGTTATACATTTCTTCAAATAGCTCAATGTGATCCATAAAATGTTCAGTAGCTATCTCATAATTGGTTTTGCTTTATTAAAGTGATGATTTGAGGTTTGATCTTGTCTCTACATATAGAAGCTGAGGTCTAAATCTATATCGATTTTGGAAGTACTAATCTGGTGCATTGCAGCCTGCAATGGTTTGGTGAATGTGTCATTATCAATGTTGGTTGCTACAGGTGGTGGTGCATATCTCTTCTCTTGAATATTATGCACATGCTGTGCAAATCAATACATTTGGTTTCCTTGAGCATCCAAGGCAGATCTCTGTAGAGAAACCAGATTTATAATTGATGACTTGACCGATGACATTCATGAAATTGAACTTCATCGCGTATTTTGGTTATCTTCCATTCTCTTTAGGATTTTGTCAACCATCTTTACCCGGCTGACTTGATACATGTTGATTGCTCAACTCACGTGGCAGATGACTTAACAACTGTTGGCAGATTTGACTAGATGTTAAAGTCAATGTATGTTTTTGAAAACTTGTGTTAGGTCATGTATGAATAGACACAGCTACACAATCATGTGTGGATTGTAACCAAGATCCATACGTTGGTATATGAATTGGTGGTTTTTTCCTCCCGTATATTACCTTGACCATGTTAATATGACATATTTTTTGTACGCTGAATTGACAAAAGGTATTGGGTAACACTTTAACTTACATATAACTTCCGATATATATAGATTGAAAAAAAAAGTCATCGTTCATGAGATCACAACCTTTTGCTTTTCGGTAGTTTACAAGATAACATATTGTATATGATCGAGTATTTCTTTCTCACTATTTTAGACTCAGAAATATGATTGATTGGGTGATATAGGAACTCACATATATAGAGAGCTGATTATGCCATTATCATTGGAAGCTGATAAAGTTTTCACAATAATAGAGTACTGTCAAGTTTAACTATCACTATCAGGCATTGATAAACCAAGAAAATGTTTTCTTCTTGTCGTACTTACTTCAATTATTGTCATTACATGACATAAGGTTTAATAGCCAACAAGAACCAGACAGTCCTATACGTGTGTAAAAAGGCTCTAGTCAAATTATAGTCGTAAAACATACTTTTTCGAAAGATAATTTTTTTTTTTTTAAATTGTGTTTAAAAAAATAGATTTAAAAAGTGTTTAATGTGTTATATTACTATAAAATACGAAATATTATAGAAAAAACTTTCAGTCATGTGTTATATTACATGTAATGCCACTGTCTTTTAGTGATTTTTTCAAATGTTCATTAAGGGTATTTTAGTAAGATAATATATTTCAATCATGATTAAAATTTAAATCAAAATTAAATCAAAACCAAATCTTATGATCTTCTTAAATGGTAAGATATCTTTTTAATATTTCCAAAATTTCAAATAAAATCAAAACTTTCAATATTTTCTCTATTTTAAATATAAATATATTTGCTTTTTTAATGATATATTTTTAATCTATTTTAATGTTTTTTCTTATTAATAATTTCGTAATTATTATTATAAATTAATTTTCATTAAATTTTGATATCATCATAATTATTTGATTAGGACAACTTAATTGACGGGTTAACCTACTTTATTTTATAAATGTGAAATTACGTTTTTAAAACTAAAATAATTGTTTTATGAAAAATAAAATAATATACATAATAAAATGATATAATATTTAATATTTAAAAACTATAAATATGAATATACATATACAAATCGATAAGCACATTATATAATCATACTATAACTATATAATTAATAAAAATTATATAGTATTATCATCTATTTCAAAATAAAAGTATTAATATATCTCAAATTATAACTTTCATAAATATATTTTTTATACAAAATAGAAAAATAAAAACAAAAACCAATATATTACATTTATGAAAAAATTGGTAAAACACCTTAAATTTCTAAATTTATAAATATGTATTATTAGTATATTATTAAAAAAAGTATTTGAATAAAAAAAAGACATGGGCTGAAATCTAGTTTATACTTAAAATTTAATATGTGTGTGAAAACTTTAAAAAAACTTTTTTATTTTTTATTTTTGGAAATATCATCCTTTATTTTTCATTAAAAATTTATAATTATTAGAGGACCAAATCTTTGTGTCTGCCCTAAGCCTTGAATATATAACAGCGGCCCTACTAAAGAGTCTTTACAAAAGACCATTCAAATTTTTCTTCCGTTGAAGATATGGACAAGATCAGCCTGATGAATTGCTAGTGAAGGTACTATTGTTTCTTCCAACAAAAGTTGCTGTAAGCACAAGTATTTTATCGAAGCGATGGGAGTTTCTTTGGATGTGGTTGCCTAAACTTGAGTACGATTATAACAATTACTCAAAGCCAGAGCGAAAGAGTTTACGTGACTTCATTAATTTGAATCTGTCATTGCATAAAACTCCGGTCATAGAAAGCTTGCGTCTCAGTGGACCAATTGAATCAATATTGAAACCTAAAGATATCAAACTGTGGGTTGTAATTGCAGTTTCTCGTTGTGTCCGTGAGTTAACTCTTGAGTTATTACCTTGTTCAGAATGTCCTACTAGATTGCCAAGTAGTTTGTACACGTGCAAATCGCTCGTGGTCTATAAAACTGAGAGACGGAATTGTCGTGGATGTTCCTCGCATGGCTTGTCTCCCCTCCCTGAAAACTTTTCTCCTTCAATGTTTGACTTACTCAGATGAACAATCTCTTCACCAACTTCTTGAGGATCTAGTTGTGGAACGAGATGAATTTGACCATTCTCGACCATTGAGTGTATTTGTCCCGTCCTTGCTTAGACTAACCCTAGTTATAACTACAGGATATAATTTTGATAGGCTTGTTTTAAACACTCCGTGTTTGAAGTATTTCAAACTTACGGATCTTGATAGTGATGATGGTAGTTACTCAAACTATTTTGAAGATATGCCTAAGTTGGAGGAGGTGGATATTGGTTCCACATACCACAATATCGACAAGTTTGTTGCATCAATCACATATGCTAAGCGGCTTTCGTTATGCACAATAGTCATTGCCCAAAAAGGTAACATGCTTTCATCAATCTATTAATCTCAAGTTAGAACACTAAACTACGTTTTCTTGACGTTGAATCCTTTGATATTCTATTTTCATTGTGTGTAGGGTTTATATCGTGAGGGCATTGTCTTCCACCCGCTTGAACACTTGTCTAAATGATTCAAATTGGACAAATTTACTTGTCCGGTTTCTCAAGGATTCTACAAAATTACGAGAGCTCGAGGTGTATCTAAATGATGTAAGTTTCTCCGATAGAGACCTAACCTTATGGTTTTATTTACTGTAATATTCAAGTGTTATCTTTGATTTCAGGATCATACATATTATAGGGTGGATCCACCGGTTTGCTGGCAGAATCAACTAGACTGTGTTCCTTGTTTTCGAAGATCAACAACATGTCAACTCATATTTGATTGAGGATTCCGACAAGTTTGTTATATCAATCACATATGTCAATCAGCTTTAGTTATGCACAAGAGTCAACGCGGAAGAGGAGGTAACAATTTTCCATTTATTAATAATCTCATTTTAGAACACTAAAATACTCATCATCTACAAGAACATCCTTAATCGGAAACACTATGAGCTCCGTCGTTCCTTGGTTTTCTTCACAAAAGTTGACACCTACTGCTTGAGTTAGAGTCTTCTTCGTACTTTAGGCAACACTTCTACACTTTGCTTGCTGTCTTCACAAAGAATGGCCTCGTTAGAGCTAGTGATGACATTTTACTATTTGAAAGGCATGTTCTTGAATTGCTGACTTTTGTAATAACTGGTCAACGCAGGACGTGCCTTTAAGCCAGAAGGAGTCCTGATCTCTGGTTTTATGAACAGAAGATACATTCCTTTTCCTTCATCGAGCCTATTCACATACCTGCAAGATAAAACACAATTAATTCACAAGAACCACGTTCCATAATTTTTCGTAGGAGTTTTGACAAAAACTTGAGAGAAGTATTAATTTATTACTTATTCATTACTGGCACAAGCATGTTGTAGAATATGTCTTCATATCCAATTCCTCAGCTGTATGTTTTTGGGATTCTGAGACACCTTTGAAACGTATGTTTGTGCAGGCATAGAAAAGGAGGTTGCAAGATTCCTCTTTGCTTTTGTTTATAAATCTATAAAAACGAAACCAAGACTGCCAAAAACTCGATTTTCATGTTTTTTGTTCACCTCATTAAAATATTACGCTACATCTCTTAATCATTTGTCTTCGTGTTCATTGCTCTTCTTCGACCTCTTGGGTGATTTCTCAACTGGCTGAAAGAAGAAATGAGAAGAAAGTTGTACTCAGAGACCTGAAAAAAAGCCATGAGAAACTAAGGCCACACAATCATAATAGAAACTTACTGATGTTGTATCAAAGAGCTCCTCCAAAACATCGTAGTTGATTAACCCACTAAGTCTCTGTAAGAGTCAAGACTCAAAAGTCAGAAAGAGGAAGAAACACAAAAGCTTAAAGCAATGTCTCATAGATATGTTCTTGACTATGAACTTCCGGTATCAGGGGTTTTAATTGTGCTGAATATAGCTTGATACACACTTTTACCTTTTTCTCAAGCATTCTGGTAACAGCTTCCATAGCTGTGGCTGGGGGAGGCGCGTTCTTTGCTTCCTCAGCCCGTTTTTGTCGCTTTTCCTAAATCAAGAGAGAATAGAGAACAAGAGTTTGATTGATAAACCATATAGAGTCATTAATGGACAGTTTGCATATTATTTTTCACAAGCCAGATACTTTGGCATGCATAAACATTACTGCAAAGTTAGTCACCTTTCTAGATTTTATCACAGATGCTTTAGAAGCTTCAACAAGATTTCTTGCGTATTCTGGGCAATTAGCATTGCTCGCGTTGAAAGCTGCACTAGCCGTCTTCATAGCTGCTTCCTTATCTGCTTGCTCCTACAAAACAATATAACTTAGTAAGATTCTTATGTATGTAACAATTTAGAAGGAATACAAGAGAAGATAAATGATATAGCCTATCACTTCAAGCCAGTCTCTGTTATTAAATTCCCATGACATTTTCGTCAAGCGCTTTTCCTCCTCGTCGAGAAAACAGCCATCCACCTGGGACATAGTGAAATATTATGACCAACCGTCGAATGTAAAGTGAAACTGTTGTAAGGAAAATAGACCGAGATAGACTGAAGAGATTTTTTTCCATTTCATGTTCCATCTTCGAGGTTAAACATTCTACTTACTTACTTAGAATCTAATACAACACAAGGAAGCAACATTATTGCCTACCTCAGCATCACCATCGAGGTCAGAAAGATTGCCTGATTCATCCGAAGCTTCAGCATCCCAATTTGCTTCTCCTTCACTTTTCTCTGAGACACAGCACACAGAAAATTCTTAAGAGCTCACACAATAGCAAAAAAAAAAAGACTTTAATCTATTTTGATAGTTGTTCATTGCGGTTCAAGCTACCAATTCCTCCCTCATTTTCTTCTCTAGCTGCTTTTTCCATTCTCTCTTTCTCTGCTCTCTGGAAAGCAGGAGGATCCGACCCACCAACAACTCCACCAGACATATTAATGAACTGCCCGAAAATTTGGAAAAGAAAAGCATCTGATTGTCAAATCTCAGGAGCATTTGTCAACGACTCGCGGGTTGCATAAGCAAATAAAATGGAAAGAGAAAATTCGGAGACTTACATCTGCGTAACAGCTCTCACATAATCCATAACCAAAACGTTTAGAATCCTTATGTTTACATATCACTTCTCCTTTGTCAGAATTTGGTCTTGTGGTAAAAGTTTTTTCATGCAATATCCTTCTTTCAGCGAGCTCATCAACCTAGCCAAGTATGTACAACAATTGAAAAAGAATGAACATAAAAATCAACAAGTAATATGAGCCCATATTGCATATGACAACATCTAAATAGCGAATAACTCTACAACTAGAAACTCTTAGCCTTAGATTTGTAACATATCCTGCAAATGAAACAACTCACATTTAAACTTGCCGCCTCGGTATTAGCAAACTCAATCAATCTTTTGGTTATAGTTGCTTCACACATATGCACAATTTTTCCCTGAAATATTTAGCAAACACATCAAAGGGCAGGGCTCAGAACACGAACTATTCGTTGCACAATATTCTTTAACAGCTAAATCATTTTCTTACAATATCTGTCCTAGAGCACATGACACGATGAGAGAGGGCAGCTATGTAAATTGCTGCTCCACAGATTCCACTTGGTTTCCGGCCGGTCTGCAAGCCAATAGATGGTCAACATTAACACAAGCCAGAATAGAAAAAACAAAGAACATATACGTTACTATCCTTCTTCTAACAATAAAATAAAAGCGGAGTCACACCTGCATCCAATCTCTCTTCATACTAGCTATAATGTCTCTAGCCGTTTTCACGACATTTTTTGCTTGATCGTGTGCACCATTCAACAAGCCTGCAAGTGTATGATGAAACAAGAGTTTGATATAACTGAAAAGAGAATGTTGTGCATCAACCCGATACAGAAAAGAATGGAAGCCAAAAGACGACATGCTTACTGTTTGTGAATCGAGGGATGAAGATTGAAGGATCAAGAAGCTCCTTATAGTTCCGGTTTTCCACCATGAACAGCAGTTCACAGAGTTGCAAGTACACAGAACCCAACTCGTAACTAGACAGAAATTTGAAATGAAAGCAAAAACAGCAATACCCGCATAAGTCGACTCTGCAGTAGACTAAACAGGTAATTACGCTATCAAATGAAGAGAAAAGTAAGGGAATGATAAACAAGTCATCTTACACGCTAACTCGAAGGTAGCTTGAAAAATCAATAAGAAGAAAGGGAATGTCCTTTTCCCTAGAGATGAGGAAAAGTTTAGGTGAATGGAAACATAAGTGAGGAAAGAAATCTGAAAGACGATTAGTAAGATTCCAACCTGCAAGCCAAGTAGAGACAGGAAGACTGTACTAGTTCAGTTCTGCGGCCTTTGGTGAAGTTTTGGTCAGCTGCGGCCTTGAGAAGACAAATAAAGTTAGAGTGTGACGAGAGAGATTAATATTCAGAAGATATGTAAAAGCGAAACATACTGTAAAGTATTGGACAGCCGTGTGAATCACATCATCTCTCTCATCACCAATTCCCAAGGCATCTTTCAAATTCATAAACTCATCTCTAGCTGCCAAAACAAAAACAATGACTTTTCAAAGATCAAAAACGAAAGCTGAAGACTTGATCATGTTTGCACTATATAGGCCAACCGAAACAAGACATACCCATTCTAATTCTCCTTGCACGTGAGCTTGAAACCCCACTCTGAACACTACTCACTATGTTACCTGAAGCTTGGCTCTGCAGGCATACAAATAACATACATAAATCACTGAAAAATAAAAACATAGATATATTCTGTGATTACTAGAGTTAGGGTATAACAATGTCACTGTGACAATAATAATCTGAAATGCTAACATCCCTCTTAGCAAATACCTGTCCAGCCGCATTCTTAACGAACGTAACTTCCTCTGTATAATAGAAGTTTTCCAATATCCTCCCACACAAATCACATGCCCTGCATAAACGAAGGAGGCTCGTCATAACTCCGAACTAGAAACCCTCAAATATGTAATCGAAAACACTTACAAACCACCGTTGTCGGGGCGAAATCCGGGAACATTCTTCGCACAATGGTTACACCACACCATGCCCTCTGATTATGGATTTGCCTTCAATCGTATCTCACTGACGGCGGCGGAAGACGGCAAAGCTGAGAGATATCGAGATCGGCTCTAGCTTCTTAAAATGGGCCCAGCCCTGTCTCATTAAAA
This sequence comes from Iljinskaea planisiliqua, assembly GCA_900108845.1. NCBI lineage: Eukaryota > Viridiplantae > Streptophyta > Magnoliopsida > Brassicales > Brassicaceae > Iljinskaea > Iljinskaea planisiliqua. The sequence continues at coordinate 2,978,771 of FNXX01000006.1, read as the reverse complement.
TTTCCTTGTTTATCATTTAAGTAGATTAACTTATATGGATTTGGCCTATGCTTTAAACAAAAAAACAGATTATAGCCCATACATATATCACCAAATCATTAAGGCCCCATGCATTTATAAAATAAAAATTAAATTAACGGCCCATGTGAATTTGAGTAAAAGATTTAGGTAGTATAAATCTATTATATATATAAAGTTAACTAATATCTATTCTATCCTTCCAGTTCCACCTAATTAAAAAAAAAAAAAAAACAGAACACATTCCAATTTTTATCACTTATTCAAACAGTACATTATTCAACAATAATAAACAAAAAAATATTTTAAATCAAAACATAATAACTAACGCAGTTCTCTTTGTGACACGTCATAAAAAAAACACCATACATTTCGATTGTCACATATTAAAACAACACACCGTTCAACAACAATAAGCAACAAAATATTTAGTATTAAAATATAATAATTACACACAGATTTTTTTAGTTTTCTCTTGTCTTTTATTTTTTTTTAGATTTTTTTCACACTTACATAAAAGACTGAAAAAAAAAAACCAAGATTGGATATTTAAAGTTGATCAATAATATCCAATAAATAATAAAACAAGAACACAATAAATAATCATACGTTAAATAAAATAAAAAATGAAGAGAAAATAAAAAGACAAACAAAGAGAAAATAAATACAAAAAAATTGTACCACAATTAAAAAAATATATAATATTTAAAATAAATATAAATATACTAGAAATAAAAACTAAAGCAAAAAACAATAAAAAGTGATTATAAAAATAAAAATGAAAAACAAAAACAACAAACTATAACAAATAATTATTAAAAATATTAGTCGCATCCCTAGTTAATATATAAAATTTGAGGTTATATGTCATTGAGAGTGTCCACTAGAATTTAAAATAACCAATAATATCATTCCACATCAACATTTAAATTCAAAAAAATTTCTAAATTTTATATATATATATATATATATATATATATATATTTATATTAAACAAAAATCAATTTAATATTAGATTAGGAAACTTTCTAATTTAAAATAATTATCTTAGTTATATAATTAACTATATATAACTTATAATAGATATTGGTGACAAACAAAATTTTGAATAAAAAACTACATATAAAAATATTAAAACAAATGAGAAGGTAAGAAATATATCTAAAATTTCTATTAATTTGACTTAATATTATATTAGAAAAATTCCTAATTTAAGATAATTTTCTCAGTTATATAATTCACCATCTATAACTTAGAATAAGTACTGGTGATAAAAAAATGTAGATCAAATATAATAATAAAAAAAATTATGTATATGATTATTTCTTAGTTAAAGATAATAGTTTAGTTAAATTTTATACTAATAAGATTGACATTATATACTTTTTAAGCTTACTACATTAGCTAATTAAATATTATACAAATAAAGTAGACATTAGATACCTTTAAAATTGTCTACATTAGCTTTTAAATGACCAATAAAATATTCTTAATTATCATCATAAGTTAATTGTATATTTGTATATTTTTTTAGTTATTTGAAAAGGTTTTTAAATTTTGAAACAATATTATAAACATAAAGATGATAAAAAAATAAGAAAAATCATTAATTGATATGAAAATGTAATTTTGAAAAGAAAATTTATATCTCGAAAATATAATTGATTTTCGTTTTCTATAATTTAAATCTAAATATCATATATTTTTAACTTGTTTAATATTTGAATATAATGTACATGAGATTATGTTTAAAAAAGAAATATTTCAAACACTTTTTATTATTATTATAATAAATTTATATATAGTAGATTATGTGGATACCAAATATATAACCCGACGTTCCATCCCACCAGAAGTAACAAAGTTATAAATAAGACCCTCTATTCTTCAAGAATGAGCTCTAATTTATCTCACTCTTACACATTATTTTGCTTAATTCATAGTTTTCGTAGGGGTTCTTTCTCTTTGTTACCGAGATTCCAAACCTATTTTCCAGCCAATTTCCAGCTATGTCACCTTGAAACTCTTACGTTTTCACTATTTTTTCACCTAAAGAGCCACCTTGAAAAGCGAAAAATCAACGGATACATCTTTCATTTTAAACCATTAAACCTTGCGTCATTCTTACTATGTTTCTCCAATTTTACTAGGTTGAGAATCAAAGAGCCATCAGAGACACCCCTTCCATCAGTTTTTTTTTTGCTTCCACCTGTCTTTTAGTTTTGTAGGAAACATTTGTGCAGAATCTCCCCTCCTGTGGAAGTCCTCCAAATTATGCAAAACATATGGTGCTAAGAAGCGGTCAAATCTGCAGAATGTCCAAACCTAAATTTTTCTCTCCTAAAACACCTATATTTCTCGCAAAAACTCCTAAAAATTTCAAAAGCACAAATATATATATTCAACTAGATAACAACCATATTAAAAATTTATAAAAATACTATTAAAAATAATCAATATAGAATATATCAGAGAGGCATTATCTCCTAGTACTTAAGATATGCTTTAGCTAATAAGAATACACTAGAGAGACGGAGTAACTTAGTGGGTTAACGTTGAACACGGGGATGTTATAATCTGCTGCACAATCTGTTTATTTGTAATCCTATATATCTCTCGGTAGGGAGGGTTACTATCAGTGACTGCTACAAAGTCGAGTTGAGAAGAAGAGAAAGTAACAGTTTAGGACACAGGTTATATAGGTTGTATCCAGGACCAGGATGTAACTTTGAACCTTAGCTAATTCTCTAAAGTAATGATCATAAAAGCAAGAGGTTAGATTCATAGTCATACAACAAATTGGTTTCTTCAAAGCGAATTACGAAGCGATGAAGTAAGAAGGCCAAGCCCGTGGAAGAAATGTTCACAAAGGATTCTACTTTCTACCTCATCAACTCCTCCGCAACCCTCTCAATCCTAAATCCTCACAGATTCAACCCCATTAGACTTTCCTCCAACCGTTGAGCGAACCCATGAGTTTTGACCGTCAAGCAGCTACCTGTCCTTCCCCTGACAGTCTCAGATCGATGAGAACAAAGTCCTTGAAATAGTGATGGCTTCTACTTGCGGGTACCCACAGGAGCAAACACTGGAAGCTGGTTTGATGTTGTGTCTCTTCTGAATCTAGCTTCCCGAGGCAATGCCAACGTCATTCTGTCTTGTCCCTCTCTTCCTGAGTCACCTTCGTTTCTTAGGCTGTCTCTGTTCGGGATATTTACCAGCGGACCTCCAAAGAAGATAGAGTCACCTGTATACATCAGTTTCTCTCCTTGCTGCGGAGGAGCCTTCCCTGATGAAGAATCTTGAGGTGGAAGAACAACGGGTCTTGGATTATGAGTGTTGTTACCCATGTGTGAGCTAGGAATTGGCTGGTGATGTGAAGTTAATCTGGTTCTTGCCTCAGATGTTGTTGCAGGTACTGATACATATCTACCTGCTTCTTGGTCCCAAACAACTGATGTTCTTCTCACATCTCTCAGAAGAGAAGATGCAGGAGCAGGGTGAAGCAATGGATCGGCGTTGTTTCCTTTCTGCATAATCTTTTCATCAAAGGTTGAGTGGATCATGTGATTGGTTGCTGGATTGAGAGGTGGCCGGGGAGGATTCGACGAGGCCGCTGCAGGAAAGCGGTGGCCAGCAGTATGATACTGAGGGAGAGGACTAAGCGTGACGGCCTCGTGAACATGACTTGGACTGCTGAAACTGCTCATACTGTGGGTCTCTGTCTCGTAGTCGTCCTTGCTACCTTGGCTTGGAGCAAAAGAGTTTCTAGAAATAGGCAACCTTGGATCATTGTTTCTCATCTCTTTACTCAACACAGCCGCATTTGCATCTGTACTTACACTACTAATGACACTGATGGTGCCACTGGAACTAAGTTCATCGTCTTGTGCATGACGGTTTTCTATTGGCCGTAGAACAGATGATGATGCCCTGGCTCTCGCTGCTGCCCTTGTGGCTTCATTTGAATTCAACTTTGCGAGTTTCCAAGCACTAATCTTGACAGGTCTCTTTGGGATCTTGTTGCCCCTCTCTGCTGTTTCAGCTGCATCTGGATCTACGGTCGACGGAACCATTCCAGGGTCCAAATGAGGAATCACTTCATCCTGCAACGAAAGTAACAAGTATCAAGCCCACATATCAATAACTGAATAGATACTCAGTGGAAGCTGTGTGAGATTGATGTATTTCGGGTTCTTGGAAAAGCAAATGATACCTGATAATCAACAAACACTCTAGGCGGAGTGCACCAGGCTCCCTTGTATGGTAGACCGAGGGAGCTTCCACCACTAAACCCAGTCGTGGCAGATCCAGAGGGAGAATAAAGCACGTTAGGCATTTCCTCATCAACCGAAGCTCCGGGTGGCACCTCGCTCATTGCTCTCATTGCCACAACGTACTCATAAGTTGTAATTCCCTATTGGTATTAAACAGGGAAAATGAGTTCACATTACTTGGAACATGCTATAAGCCCAATTACAAACGAAGTACCAGACATACATTATATACCATTACCACATCTTCTAAGCAGTGAGACGGGTAAGGGAGAATGGATTGTGGTCTTAATCATAAAGGGAAAAGATGGCTTCCAAAGCAAATTAAAACAACTCTTTCCTCACATCAACGAAAGAGCATGCAATTTCACGTGCTACTCAATTTGTTTTAGCAACCATGTAAATTGTCTATGAGATTATAATAAAATGAATGCTTTTTATACGGTCTTAGCAAGATTCATACCAGTCAAGAGAATAGACTACAAGCAAACAGAAGCAAGACTGACTTCTTCCGTACTCACCTTTTTAATGAGGAGCATGTGGAAAAAGAAAAGTTCACCCAGTGGAAACAATGCCAGAATGGAAACAGCAGTGCAGAGACCCTGAGTAAATTGCAAGAAAGCATCAGGAACATCAACAATAGAGGATCACCCTATTGCATCAGCTTGACACTAAGGATACTTACAACAACCGTAGCGAAAGGTGCCCGAGAAAATCCATTTCCGAGTCTATTGACGATCTCGGTTTCCATGCCCTTCTTATTAACAAACACACGAACTATAACCGCAATTCCAACTGCTGCTTCAATAAGGAGCTGAAAAGGAGAAAGATTTATTGATTACTAATAAAAGCAAACAGTGAGGTTGAGAAATGACATATCAGTAGCATATACGTACCCAGAGCAGACTGACAGCCATCAGCAATATAAAAGTGATATAATTCTTGCGACCGACACAATTGTTAAGCCACTGTAACATTTAGAAAAAGCTTTATCATTTGATCACACTCATAAAACTCTAGCCAAACAGCTCCAAGAAACAGTCAAATGTAAAAATTACCCGGCAATGATGATCGAAACAATCTACACATTTGTCGCAACTTCGACAATGCTTGCTAAACTTACGGACCTGTCGCAAAGAAGGAATAAAGTTGAAGCGTTGCTTTATCTTTGCTCTACAACATTTCTAAGCTAGTTATTGGAAATAGTAATCAACAAAAAAGCATGAAATTCTATATTACCTCAGCATTGCACAACGTGCAAAACAGGGCTTCTTCTCTGTCCCCCTGCTGTTCATCCGTCTCTTCTTTCTTGCGACAATCTTCATAAACAAACACGCCACATAGGATTGCCAAAGGATTATAGCAAGACTTTCTTCGAACAGGTTCCACCATTTGACCGTCTCCAACGGAACCTTTCACGCTAGAGTTTGCCGGTAAGGTAGAAGTCCTCGAAGCAACTGAAGGAGAAGACTGAAGATTGCTGCCCGTTTCACCAAATCTCCTCGCGAGATCTTTAGCAGGTAAGTCATGATGTCCCATGTCACTTCTTCCTGCTCCTCTTTCGAATTTCGACATGATTCCTGGATCCGCAGGATTGATCGCAGTACACCGAACATAAAGCACGAAGACAATGAGAGCCTGCAAAGACAGAAACACAAACAAACAAGGACATCAGATAACCAATCTAAACTGTCATGTCCCTATAGCCTTTACACAAATATCCAACAGAGAAAGAGAAACTCATATAAGTCATCCAACAGCACAAGAGCTTCCCACATGGTAAACATCAGAAAGCTAAGGGCTTTGACATACCACAGGAGAGTAAACACCGAGCAAGACATACTCCCAGATGCGTCCTCCAACAAAAGGAGCGAAGAAAGCATAGTACGCAACACCCAACAAGCAAAACACCGTAATCGCAACCACCTGTCAACAAAAAGAAAGAAACTTTCGATATCAGAGCTAAAAACCCAAATGTAATCTAATCGAAATCAAAGAGGTAGAGAAGGGTTGAAATTGAATAAAAGACCTGAAATTTGTGAGCGGGAAGTTGCCAACCATGTTTCCTCACCATGTTTTTAGGATTTCAAAATCGAAACCGAAACCCTAACTTCAACAACTCACACACACGGCGGCGCAGGCCAAATCGTGAAGAGAAGATTTGGTCGAGACCCAGTGGGAATAAATGGAGAAACGGACTGAGAAAATATCTTCTTCTTCTCTCTCTCTCTGTCTCTATTCGTCGCTCTTACTATGGTAGGTCAGTCATAGTAAAGTGACGAAAGAGGAAAGTAGACTGAAGAAAGATATTAAAAATTAAATGAAAAGAAGAAAATTAATGCGAAATTAGAGAAGACCTAAGCTCGATTTCAAATTAGAAACAAAGGGCTATATTAGTGGAATATTGGCGAGAGAAGAAAAGGTTTACAGAGGAAGGAGAAGAAGAAGACCAGCCATGGCGAGAGTCCAAAGTAGCTGGAGAAAGAAAGAGAGAAAGAAAGAATTTTTCGAAGAGAGAAAAATGACAAAATAGAAAAGCGTTGACAGACTAAAAGCCAGAGACGGACAAATGAAAGTGGTTACCAAAGCTTTTATTCTTTCGCTTACGTGTTATTTTCATCATCCCTTTCATATATTTTTTTTTTTTCCTTTTGTAAACACATTTTTAAAAATATCAGCTTTTTTTTTGGGAAAACAAGAAAATAAAATCCAACGGTTGAGATTAATGCTTTTATTAATCCAAGGATTGTGATTTTTTTGTAGTCACTAACTTTTAGTATTTACTTAACCAAATGATTTATTTATTTGTCCATTGCAACAAGGTCTGTCTACTTGGAAAGGAATTTTCTATTCCCATCCATATCCATTTTGGATATTTCGTTTCATTTTTTTTTTTTAATTTATTTGAAATTATTTATTTTATTTTAAGTTTTAAAAAAAAGATTATATAAATAAATACAAAAAAATCTTGGATCTAAAATCGGGTCGGATCAGTTTAATAGACATTCATAAGGGATACAAGATATAAAACGATACTACAAAAATAAAAAGTTTGATTAGTGACTAAAAGTGAAACAGTTATTTTAGTTGTTAGCGGAAAGTACACGTAGATAGTATAAAATTGTAAAAAAAAATAGTTAGTGAATAACATTTTCTTAATTTCATTTTTACATTTGCACTTAATTAGTATCGATTAGATCCAAAAGGATAATAACTAAAGGGTAAAGAGTAAAGAGCCATTGACTCTCTGATACTGAAACGCTCGAGTTTTGATTCGTGAGGGAACAATCAAATCCAACTCCTCAACCAGAAGAGAGATACCATCGTATCCACCAAAACCAAACATAACCTACACATTAAAGGGTAACAAATACTAGTCAAGACTTGAGAAAAAAACAAACGATAATCGATGAAAATAATTGAATTAGGACAAATCAGTTTAGGACCAACTGAAAAAGCAAAAAAAAAGAAAAGAAAAAAAGGAACTATTAACCCTACCCAGAAAAGGAATGCGACATCCATTTGTTAGACATCCAACAAACTTTTCAAGTTGGTGAATAAACATATATGACTGAAAAATGTGATAGAAAGATGGCAGACACGCTCGGTTATCCAACAATGGCCTAATACTCTAGGTTAGGTATGGACATTTGTAATTAAATTAAAAATTTCAATTCAAATCTAATTCAAATTATCTGAATCCGATCATAATTGGATCTAAAAAATTCTCAAATAGAATTTAAAGATAGGTATTTTGAGTTTAAGTAATACCCGAACGAACCGAAATCCGAACAAGTATCCCAAAAATCTGAAATTAACCATTTTTATATAATTTGTATAATTTGGGTACTTTCAAATATTTTAAAAATTCAATTTTATACTCGTTTTTATTGTTATTTTAAAAATAAATGTTTAAAAAGATTTTATTAGTTCTATTATTTAAATTTATGTGTGTTTTAGTTAAAATATATTATTTTAAAAATAAGTATTTGGATCTGAAATAATATTATCTGAATTTTAATTGGATATAAAATGGGATTTGTATAGTATTAAAATAGATGTGAACCTGAAAAATTACGAACCATATCTTATCTAAAAATTTATAAAACTCGAATGGATTCTATAAAGCTAAATCCAAATCCAAAAAAATCCAATTCTAACTCGAACAGATATCTAAATGCTTAGGACTCCACTATACCCCCAACAACATACCAACCACTCACCATCCATTGCTTCCAAATTGAAGCAAGTTCTGCCACTATTGAAGTAAAACCTCGCAACTTATAAATAAATCAAATACAAAAAAGCTAGAAGCGAGAATTTAGAAAATGATTCTAACTTTAGGTAATGTTTTTCAATATTCGAATTATCAATTTTCGTACATTAATTTGTCGCCATTTTCCAAATGAAATGCCTAATGTTTTGCAAACCTTCTCACTTCAAAGCTTATATAACAGCGACGCGCTTAAAACGCCAGACGCGCCTTAAAGAAATCGCGTCGGAAACAAACGCTGTATCAAGAAAAAAAAAAAGCGAGTAGCGATTCTAATAAGAAACCGGAAAAAAAGAAAGAAAAAAAAAAATTCAACAAGATCCCTAAAAATTCCAAAAAAGGAACCCTAGATTTTCTCTCCCTCACGCTCCTTGTGTTCCTCACTCGCTTTGCTTCCCTTTCACCCCACTCGCCTTCTGTCCTCTGCTTCGTCTTCTTTGCTCTCTGCTCTTTTCACGTGTGAGATCTTACTTCTCTCTCTCTGTCTCTCCCTTTGTCGCTCTCTGGGTGGCCGAGAAAATGTAGGAACACGCTGGGCATATCCAAAGCTTAAATTCCTGAATTTCGTGGTTTCTTGCCTTGTGTTACATAAATTCTATATCTTTTATGCTTAATACTGATCAAAGTAAGCTTCTTTATTTCTCCTGCCAAAAATTCATGGACTTTCTTGAGAAATTTTACTCATTTTTGGCGTAGTACCTGAAATTTTTTATGTCACTAGAAGTAACGTTGTTGAAATACTTTAGTTTCCTACTGTTACATTTGTTTCAGAAGTTCGTTTGGTTTGGTCGATTATAAACATCGTTCAAGTTTTGATGTTTGTGGATAGATAGATGTCTCGGGTGCTTATGAAGTTTGGTTGTTCCATTTTCAGGTGCTGATGTAAAAAGTTATCTCTTGGAAAGACTTTAGTTTCCAGTTGTTACATGGGAGTCCATGGTGTGGTAGTTGCTTTTGAGTGTGTTGAGGTTTCTAGTGAATCCAAATGTGGCTAACGTAAACGATGGATTTGCAAGAGAATAATAATAATCATCAGGTGAGTGATGCAGGAGATGAGAATATGGTTGGCGTTGTGGTTGAATCTCAAGATAATAACAGAGATGTAGGAGTTGTTGTTGATGATCTCAGAACAGGAGATCTTGCCTTTAGTGGTGATCTTGATCTCGAGCCAAGAAATGGTATTGACTTCGATACACACGAGGCAGCGTATTCGTTTTATCAAGAATACGCGAAATCTATGGGCTTTACTACCTCGATTAAAAACAGCAGACGATCCAAGAAAACTAAAGATTTCATCGACGCCAAGTTTGCTTGTTCTAGATACGGTGTGACTCCTGAGTCTGAGAGTGGTACTAGTAGTGGTCGAAGGTCGAGTGTGAAGAAAACAGATTGTAAGGCAAGTATGCATGTGAAGAGAAGACCCGATGGGAAATGGATAATTCATGAGTTTGTAAAGGAACACAATCACGAGCTTCTGCCTGCTCTTGCTTATCATTTCCGGATTCAGAGGAATGTCAAGTTAGCTGAGAAGAATAACATCGACATCTTGCACGCGGTTAGTGAACGGACAAGGAAAATGTATGTTGAGATGTCGAGACAATCTGGGGGATATAAGAACCTCGAGCTTGTTCTTCAGACCGATGTCAATAGTCAGGTTGATAAAGGTCGGTATTTGGCTTTGGAAGAAGGAGATTCTCAAGTTCTGCTTGAGTACTTTAAGCGTATTAAGAAAGAAAACCCCAAATTCTTTTACGCGATGGACTTAAACGAGGAGCAACGGTTAAGAAATCTGTTTTGGGCTGATGCTAAGAGCAGAGATGATTACATGAGTTTCAATGATGTTGTCTCCTTTGATACTACTTATGTCAAGTTTAACGATAAGTTGCCACTAGCTTTATTCATTGGGGTGAACCATCACTCCCAACCTATGTTGCTTGGCTGTGCATTGGTTGCGGATGAGTCTAAAGAGACGTTTGTGTGGCTCATAAAAACATGGCTTAGAGCAATGGGTGGTCGAGCTCCTAAAGTTATACTTACTGACCAAGATAAACTCTTGATGGCTGCTCTTTCGGAGCTGTTACCAAACACTCGTCATTGCTTTGCTTTATGGCATGTGTTGGAAAAGATTCCTGAATACTTCTCCCATGTGATGAAACGGCATGAGAATTTCTTGCAGAAATTCAATAAGTGCATCTTTAGATCATGGACTAGTGATCAGTTTGATATGAGATGGTGGAAAATGGTCAGCCAATTTGGACTTGATGGTGATGAATGGCTGCTATGGTTGCATGAACATCGCCAAAAGTGGGTGCCAACTTTTATAAGCGATGTGTTTCTGGCGGGAATGTCGACATCTCAGCGTTCAGAAAGTGTGAACTCTTTCTTTGATAAGTACGTCCATAAGAAGATCACGCTGAAAGAGTTCTTGAGGCAGTACGGTGCGATTCTGCAGAATAGGTACGAAGAGGAATCCGTTGCAGATTTCGATACTTGCCACAAGCAACCTGCGTTGAAGTCTCCCTCGCCTTGGGAGAAGCAAATGGCAACTACTTACACCCACACGATATTCAAGAAATTTCAAGTCGAGGTCTTAGGGGTTGTCGCTTGCCATCCTAGAAAGGAAAAAGAAGATGAGAATATTGTGACGTTTAGAGTTCAAGACTGTGAAAAAGACGACGAGTTTCTTGTAACGTGGAGCAAAACTAAGTCAGAGCTCTGCTGTTTCTGCCGTATGTTTGAATACAAAGGGTTTCTCTGTCGGCATGCTTTGATGATTCTGCAGATATGTGGCTTTGCCAGCATCCCGCCTCGATATATTTTGAAAAGGTGGACAAAAGATGCTAAGAGCGGTGTATCCGTTGGTGAAGGAGCAGACCAGATACAGACAAGAGTTCAGTGGTATAACGATTTGTGTAGTCGAGCCATTGAATTGAGTGAAGAAGGCTGTGTGTCAGAAGAAAACTACAACATCGTGTTGCGCACACTGGTTGAGACCCTGAAAAATTGTGTGGATCTGAATAATGCTAGAAATAACATCACTGAGTCTAATAGCCAGCTTAATAATGGAGCTCACGAAGAAGAAAACCAGGTAATGGCCGGCGTAAAAGCAACAAAAAAGAAGACTGTTATTAGGAAAAGAAAGGTGGTTTTTTTTTTTATCGAAACTTCTCTGCAATCTAAAAACCCTACGTATTTGATTCACGTACATTTTCTTAGTTTCATAGACGTAAGAAAGTACTCAAATTGATATTGCGCAGGGACAACCAGAGGCTAGCCAAATGCTTGAATCTCAGCAGAGTTTGCAACCAATGGTTTGTGCTTTGTTTGGATCTTCTTTTATTCATTTGATCTTATATGGAATCAAGAGTAGGATGTGTTGGAGATGGCCTTATAGTCTGCTGCTGGTTTTTGTGATTGTTTGTGCAGGAAAATATAAGTTCAGAGGGAATGAGCATCAGTGGTTACTATGGTCCTCAACAGAACGTTCAAGGATTGGTATGCTATGTTAGTTGATTATTATTAACTAAACCTGGCTAATCTATACTAAATCTGGTTTAACTGTGGATATAGTTAAATTTAATGGAGCCACCTCACGAAGGCTACTACGTAAATCAACGAACCATCCAAGGCCTGGTGGGTTTATATATATACATTAGTGCTTGAATCAGAGAAAACACCACCGATGATTTATAACCCAAATCTTTGCTAAGTATAAGTGAACTTATCTGTCATGTTTTGGTTCTTCTAATTTCAGGGACAACTGAATTCGATAGCACCGGTGCAGGATAGCTTCTTCACAAATCAGCAAGCCATGCCCGGGCTGGTAAATTATGCTTCCTTACATTATAAACTCCTCTAAAGCGATTTTAAAAGCATGTTATGATTGATCTTATTGTAATTTATTTGTTGTTCCTGCGCAGAGTCAAATCGATTTCAGGCCTCCCAATTTCACTTACAGTTTACAGGTTTCAGCTCCATGAAAGAATCCTCAAGTTGCTTTTATTACTTGGACTGAGAATTATCCTTTTGTGCTTTAACCACTTGGTTTTTCCCTTCTTTCAGGATGAGCATTTGAGACCTGCCCAATTGCCTGGTAGTTCATCAAGACAGCTATAGTAACATGTCACCATTACTTGGGAGAGTAAGTTTTGTCTCAAGAAGCAATTGTTCCAAAACATGAGAGAAACTCACAGATCTTCCATAAGAGCTGAGTTGCAATTGACAAAAAGAAGAAAAAGAAAAAATCTTTTAGATTGGTTTGTGTATATTATGGGATTGCCTTTGATGTACGATGAATATGCCTGAAATGCTGTGTATCCGACTTAATAACTGAACATAGAAACACCTTCTTTAACACTCCCACAAGCCAAGCCTACTCTGTGTGTTTTAGTTAAAAAAAAAAAAGATTATTTAGATTTCTCTTCGTATAAAAATTTATTAATCTCGCACAATTAACCACACAGAAACTCGCAAAAGAATGATTAAATTAAGCTACTACGTCCAAAATACATTCACAATTGCGCCAAGTTAGGTTAGTTGGTTGAAGAAAAAAAAAAAAAGATAAGAGACAAAACAAGAACTAGATGATGAATCTGGTCAGAAATTGATGAGTTTGACGGACAATATCGTGTCGGAATTTCTAACCAAATATTTAATATAGAAAAATTCCCGAAAAACACTAATTTGGGGTTAGGTGGGTGGGACCCGTAGGTTAAAAAAAAAACTGGAGGGACAAAGATAGAAATGAAAGCAGAGTTGGTGAGACGTTTGAAACAGAGGTCAAGATTGAGCAAAAGTTTATATAGGCAAAGAATCAAAGCCTGAGAAAAAGCAGAGAGAGAGAGAGAGAGAGATTCAATGGAGAGAGTGAATCAAACATTCTTCTTATCCCATGGATCTCCAACATTGAGCATTGACGATAGCTTAGAAGCGAGACAATTCTTCAAATCATGGACGAACAAAGTTTTTCCACAGAAACCAAAATCGATCTTGATCATCTCTGCACATTGGGACACCAAATATCCAACCGTCAACACTGTTCAACGCAATTCCACAATCCACGATTTCTCTGGCTTCCCTGCTCCCATGTACAAGGTCTCTCTCTCTCTCTCTTCCTCTTTCTTACATAACAAAACCCTAACTTTGTTCTGTCCAAGGTTCTACGATGAATAGGGTACTGTACCCAGATGACAGATCGTTGAAGAAATGCAACCTTTGTGGTCAATTACATCAAAAAGTTTTGATTTTTACAAAATGGGTTACTTTTGGAAACCTGCAGCTGAAATATGAAGCACCAGGAGCTATTGAATTGGGGAAAAGGGTTAAAGAATTGCTAATGGAAGGAGGATTGAAACGTGTTGATGAAGATACAAAAAGAGGACTTGATCATGGAGCTTGGGTTCCTTTAATGTTGATGTATCCAAACGCGGATATACCAGTTTGTCAGCTCTCTGTTCAATCATCCCAGAATGGGAGTTACCATTACAACATGGGCAAAGCATTGGCTCCACTGAAAGAGGAAGGTGTTCTTATCATTGGATCAGGAAGTGCCACTCATAACTTGAGGAAGCTTGATTTTAATATCCCCAATGGCTCAGCGGCTCCTTGGGCTTTGGCTTTTGATAATTGGCTTAGAGACTCTCTCGTGCAAGGAAGGTAAAATAACGATTGCAACAAAATTACAAATCTTCTTTTGGCTGGTTTGATGTATCATGTATGAGAATCATTGATGGTTTATGTTTTTTCAGATATGGAGATGTGAATGATTGGGAAGAGAAAGCTCCCAATGCGAAAATGGCGCATCCATGGCCTGAGCATTTGTACCCGTTACATGTTGCAATGGGTGCAGCAGGTGAAATTGCAAAGACAGAGCAAATCCACACAAGCTGGCAACTTGGTACTTTGTCTTATTCTTCTTACAGCTTCACTTCTTCCCTTTAAAACATTTAAGCTCCATTTCCTTCACTTGTTGTGTCTCTCCTTTGATTCAGCATTTGTGTAATTCATTTCTCTGTAATAATCCTTATTATATACATATACAACTTCTTTTCGCAATGTGGTGTATGAATATTCCCATGTGAATTTAAATAAATTGTGTTCTTGGTTTATAAATAGAAGCAACATGTAACAATTTATCTCTATATTAGCCTTGTTCTGTTCATCATCTGCACCTTTCATTTAAGATATGTATTGGGTTAAAGAGCTTCACTTTTTCACCAATACATAAACAAGAACATGTAGTTTCTTTCTTTCCCCTCCAATTATGCTTTAAAGTTCAACTTATTTTGGCGATCCATGCAGCTCCATGCGTATTTTCTGCAACGGCCGTAGCTAGTGTGTCAGTCCATTCCATTTGGGCAAACTGGTCTCAAAAGCAAATATCAACAATAAATGAAGAACTAAAATATAAATCTCTATTATTAAAAATATATTTCAGCGATTTATGAATTTCAGTGAAACTGTAAACCTAACTATGAAACTTCTCACAGATGATAGCAGAGATGAAGCAAAGAGGTATAAGAGAAAACATAATGAAATCAAATAAATAAAACAGGGCTTAGAAATCTTCTCCAAAAATTTTCAAAGATGTTCTCCCTCAAAAGCTTACAAAAATAGCTCAAAACCTAAATAGAGAATAAAACTTAATCTAAAAGACTAAACATAAGCACAAATAGATATAAAAGTCGGCTTGGATCTAATTTGAGGGTGATTTAAGTCGAATTAGCAAATCTCAGAACTCTTTTTTCTCGTTATACTGGAAAAGTCGATCTGCTAGGGGAACATTTGTTCTCTTTGGCATTGTTCATCTGGATCGACCATTCTCTCTTACAAGATCGTTTTTTGCATATTTTTGACTCTTTTGTGTGTTATATAGACCAGTTTTCAGTAAAATAGATATAACTTTAGCTCGCATTATTGGATTGACCTCAATCTATTTTATGACTACAATAAACTCGATAAATCGGTGAAACATTCTTCATCTATTGTTAAATTTTTAACACTTGTACACAATTTTTATATATTCGTTTGCATTTAAAATGGCTCTTTCTCCAAATTGACCTAATAATTAAGAATATTTGATGAAAATCTTTAAATGTACAATTTAATTTAATAAAAAAAAACACACACAAAACAGTGGTTAAAATCCGTAAAAACATTGTCCATCGATCACTACAAAAAGATCAATTGAAAGTATATATCCATTGTGAAACCAACTAAATGACAACAAGAAGATAGGATAGTTACATGAATATATATCCACATGCTAAACAATTACAAGACAACAGAAAATCGCTTAACTTAAACATATATTATCCAATGTGAAAACGGGGCGTATGTAATTCAAACCCACGAGGCCACGACCACCCAATAAAGCAACTTTTCTTTTGTATATATGTTCTCTTATCTTCTAAACATGTATCAAATTATTGCCGAGACTTAAAAAGTGTAAAGTGAACGTCGCATTATCAAGTGTACTTAAGTGTATGCATTAATCGAAAATCTATTTTAGTTTAGACCAACGTGTTAAAAGTGAAATTATAATTATTAATTTATTCCATGTAGTGGGTTGTTTGCTAAAGTTACTATAGACTACAAAAAGTAGATTCAATTTGATAAATGACCCTGTGAGAGAAATTCATTTTACAGGATAATATATCATAACATAATCGGCTAAAACAGCATATTATTCAAGTTAAGTTCTTTTAGTTAAGTTGTATTATTTTTTTTACTCTCATATCTATTCATTAACATATAAAAACTGAGGTTAAATATCTCAAAAACTATCTATATAAGCTTTAAAATAACCAATAATATCATTTTACATTAACATTTAAAATTATTTTTCTCTAAATTCTAAAATTATATTATTAATAAAAATATTCATACTTAAAATAAAGAAATTAAAATAAAGAAATTATCTATAAGTTTCTATTAAGACAAAAAAATTAATTAAATATTAGAATAAAAAAACTTAAAATAATTATCTCAGTTATATAGATAACTATATATAACCTTAATAAATATGTTGACAAAAAAACTTAGAACAAATATAATAAAAATAATAAAAATATAAGAATATTTTTTTATAAAAATATAGAAGATAAGTAAATTATCTATATTAGATTGCAATTTTTTAAAGATAATTATCTAAATCATATAATTAATCATATATAACTTAGAATAAATATTGGTTATCCAAATCATATATAATAATAATAAATTATGTATAGGATGATTTCTTAGTTTATTATTATGTTGCTAACTATTTTTTAGTTAAGATAATAGTTTTAATTAAATCTTTTACTATTTACTGATGTCATATACTTTTAGAACTATCTATATTAGTTTTTAAGTGACCAATTGAAACATTTCAAATTATTATGTTAAATTAATTATATTTGTTGTATATTTTTTTAGTTATTATAAATTTTTTAAAAAAAGTTAGAAGACCAATGATCTAAAATATTATTTCATAAGTCAATATACAAAATCTAAAGAATGTATCCTTGTTAATTTTAGTTTTCAAGGCGGAATTATTGGACCAATCCAACAATCTAAAGGCACAAATTACCACATAGTACTATCTTGACACATCCACTTAGTCAAAATTTTAAGATAAACAAAAAACATGTCTCATGATCTTAGCTATAAATAGACATGTAAGTCTTATAGCTTTCTTATTCTACCATCTTATTACAATTCCTTGATCTTCTTCACAACTTGTACCTCAGATGGATTATCAAACTAAGAGCATATCTAATATATTAATTTCTTTGTGGTATACTGCTCTCTTAATACTAGTCGAAGTGGTTTTGTGTGCTAGACATCATCATACAAGTTTCCTGGACAACGTGGGAGATCTCGTGACACATTTGCCAGGACAGCCTGATGTGAGTTTCAGACATTATGCTGGTTATGTTTCTGTCGATAAATCCAATGGGAGAGCTTTGTTTTATTGGTTCTTTGAGGCCATGGATCTCCCCGAAGAAAAACCCCTAGTTCTTTGGCTTAATGGAGGTAACGCAATCTCTTAAACAAGTTAATGTCTGTAACAAAACATTTTTAAAAAATAATTTGTATATTTTCATAATTTCATTCAATATTGATAGATAACATGTGAAAGTTATATATTTATTACATGATTTCAATCATCAGTTATATGATTTTGTGAAATTATGATTATTATTATTTTTAGTTATAAAAAATATAATTAATAGTGGATTATTCTACTGTTTTTCCATTCTAACATAAGTAATAAAATAGTATTACTATATATTTTTCATTCTACCGCTCACATATTTCAAATATTTATTTTACTTATTTTGTTTTTGATTTTGTAATTAAAAATATGTAGACTAAAAATAATATTTTTCTATTAAAAATGATTATTTAATAAATAAATAGTCCGATATTTTATTCGGCTAATCATAAAAAAACTATAGAATTTAAAATTTTTTAAATATTAAATAACACCAAAATCTGCATAGAAATTTGTAAAACAGTTTATTAGATGAAAAAAATGTTTTTGTTGAGAGAAAGTACTTTGTAATACTATTCTTTATATTGTCGCATGGAAGGGAGACATTTAGACTTTTGTTATAGTGTCTTTTTTTGTGTATATATAATAGGTCCAGGGTGCTCCTCTGTGGGATATGGAGCAACAGAAGAAATTGGTCCTTTTCTCACGGATACCAACAAAAATGGACTTAAATTTAATCCACACGCATGGAATAAAGGCATTTTTATTAATGGTCATATAATTTATTTTAATCATTATAATATTTATAATAATAATAAAAATGTTCATTTGCATATGCAGAGGCCAACATGCTGTTTGTAGAATCTCCCGTCGGCGTTGGCTTTTCGTATTCAAACACGAGTAGCGATTATCAAAATCTTGACGATAACTTTGCAAGTAGGTCATATGTATTCTTTGTCCTCAAAATGGTGTCTACATATATTTTGTTTTACTTTTATTCCATAGATGAATAATATAATTGAATTATGAATAATATGTATTATTTGTCCTTAAAATGGTGTCCACATGTATTTTGTTTTACTTTTATAGATGAATAATATAATTTGATTATGAAGATTCACCTTTTAATCATTTTCAGAAATATTAAATATAATAATTATTTTTTTTATAATTACCTTTCTTTTCCAAATATATTATATATTCACCACTTTTCACATCAAATACATTATCATAACTATAAACCAATAGATAGTTAATATACTAAATTTAATTTCTGTCTTGCGTGAATTTAAAGTTTAAAATATTAATAACACGAATTGTTGAATATAAATCATAGAAATTTTAAAATATAGATTATGTAAAGTTGATATAAACAGTATTTTAGTAAATGATGATAAACAATATATGTATTCTTGATAATATGTTTTTCTTTATCAGTAAAAACAACATATATCTATATCTCATATGAAAAAATAATTCACTTTAAAAAATTTTAAAATGAGAAAATTTTAACAGAATATCTCAAGACACTTTTCCTCGGAAAATATGTTTTTCATATTCAAAATTTAAAATTTTTAATGTTTGTAACTTAAAAGCTTATTAAACATAATCTTAATTTCGAAATATTATTTTTTTCTTATTTTCAGTAAAAATATTCTACAATCTTACATTAGTGTTATAGATCAATTTTATAAATAATTTCTTATTTCAGAATTCTCAAATTTTCTTTTTCTAGATTTTTACTATTGTAATTTATAAGATGAAAATTTTACTACTTTTAATAGACTTAAATTGATTTCATTTCTTAGAAATTTTAAATTTTAACGTTTTAACTTTTTTCCTTTACTAAATTTTTAAAAAAAATTGACCTTTTTAAGTTAGAAAGCAATAAATCGTGTAAACAAAAATCTTGAATTTTTAATATATTTTATTAATATATAAACAATGTAGATATACACATTCTTATATTTACTTTTTCTTTGACAATATTTTTATTCTATTATTTCTATGTAAATTTGGAATTATTTAAAATTTGAAATTCTTGAATATATATTTGAAATATTCTGTTTTTATTTTCTTTTTTATTTGTTATTATCTTGCTAGTTAATATTTTTAATAGAAGGTAATAATATAAAATTATGTAAATTAATTGAGTCATTAATATTAGTTTTGATGTGTAATTTATTTTTGCTGATGTAGAAATTATAGATGGAGAAAAAAGAATTCTCTAATCATATATATGATTCATATTTCCTACATCATTGTTGTTTTTTATTTCTATTTTATCAGTAGTAGTATTATTATTATAAAATACATAGAAATAGGAAAAAAAAAATATCATTCATAAAATGTTATGTACTTAGTAAACTGTATGTTTTCTTTATTTTTGTGCGATCAGCAAGAGACGCATACACTTTTCTTTGCAACTGGTTTGAGAAATTCCCAAAATACCGAGCAAATAAATTCTATATCGCAGGCGAAAGTTATGCAGGTTAAATAACAAATCATTTTGATTTTGGTTTCCACATGTCTAATTCTGTCTTATAAGTTGTTTTGGGAACTTATATATTACTATATGTTTACAGGAAAATACGTACCCCAGCTGGCAGAGTTCGTGTACGATATCAATAGCAAAAAGAATGATTTATCCTTTCAAATCAATCTTAAGGGGTTTTTGGTACGTTTGTATCATCTCTCTCAATGAATCTATTGCTTCAAGTGTAAATAAACAACGTTTCTAGAAGCAACTTACTATAAAATTTGTATGGTAGCCTAAGGTCATGAAGAGTATTAGTTTTTATGTGTCCCGAGTTCAAACAGTAGTTAGTACATATTGCTATTCTTTACATTTACATTTTAAAAATCAAACTCCATGTGTTGGAGAGATTATAAGCCGAACATCCGGAACTCCCACGATCTTTCCAACAAACAAAAAAAAATGCATGGTAAGACTTTAACCGATGACCACTATTAAAATTAGTTAGTTTTCTCTGCACCATGCACTAAAATATTAATTAAAATAATATTTATATTTATTTAAAATAGAAATAGGGATTTATTTTAATTTTAAAATTTTGCTTCACTTATAAAAAAAAAACACTTTAAACAGTTTTAAAATTTTAGCAATATTTTAACTAAATATTTTTAAAATTTTAGCAATATTTTAACTAAATCATAAAAGTAATTATTAGTTAATTATATTTGGGTTTAATTAAACTCTCTAAAATTTTAAAATAATGATTATTTTGTTTATGTTATATTTATGTTCAATAAATATATTTATTTTAAATATATATAGATTTAAAAATCTAAATTCTGTAAAATATTTACTTATTTGGTTTGTTTACGTTATAAATAAAATAAACCCATTCAGTTTAGTCTTAGGAGCCAACCTTCAATCCCTCCACCAATATATTATATCACATTTAAACCCGAATAAACTTAGTAATTTGAAGCTCAATTAGTTATCTCTTTATATTGATTAATTAATGGATCTAAATATATATTTAAAACATCTACCATCTTTAAAATTTTTATTTTTGATAAATATTGTTTTTGTTTTATATTTGCTAAGACATACTCAAAATTAATTTTTAAGAAAATATATAGATTTATAAGAAAATTTGCTACCCCTTTTTTCTTATTTTGATGCAAACATTTGCAAACTCTTTAAATAATATTATTTGTAGAGCTTTAATTATGATGATATATATGATTTGATTAAAATATATAGTCAAATATTTTATAATTATTATTTTATTTTTAAAATTTTGCCAAAAAACTAAATTTTCATAATTTAAATTGAGCACATATCATAATAAGCTAAAAATCATGTCAAAATTTTCAATAAGTCTTGTCAGCTTTTTTCTTAAAATGAAAATAATGGCGAGGCATAAACAATTCTTTAAAAAAAAAAAAAAGAATCTTCTTAGATAATATTTGAAGAATTATGATATATCTGAATTTGGATTTATATACTATTGGATCCGAGAAATAACTATCCATATTTAGATCCATTATTATTTTAAGGCATTCGAATCAAATCAGTAAAAAGTAGAAAAAATGTTAAAATTTTAGTTAAAAGAATAGAAATCAATTAAGTATGAATTAAATAAAAATATGAAACAGAAAATATCATACATGGGTTGATACACTAGAGGGAACAAACCATGCAGAATTTACTATTTCTTTGGATCTGTTTACAAAACTCACCATTTAAAATGAATATGCATTTTCCAAATTTTAATAAATCCTACCAAATAAATGAAGAATAAGTTTAATTTCTCTAAAAATTGTTATTCTTTTATATGGAATAAGGCGAAAAAACTAAAGAGTGAAAAAAATTTAGAGTGTAAAGAATATGAAATGAAATAAATCAATAAAATAAGAGAAATAATAATAAGTGAACTAAGAATGAATGGGAAAATGGAAGACACATTCCTGTATTTTGGAGAGAGAAAAAAAACAAATCTTAGTGAAATATTTACTTTATTAATCTAAAATGTGGGTCTCAATTTTTTTTCAAATAAAAATATAAAACTTGTAAATATTGAAATTTTAAGGAAATATAGTGTATTCATTATTTATTCTCTAATATAGTCCTCTAGTAAATCGACCATTTATTTATTCTATAATATAGTCATATAGTCCCTCTATAACATAACTTCATTCATTTTTTTATTGATCATTATTCCTCTTATTTAACTTATTTCTTTAAGTACAACTTTTTCATCATTTGGAATGATCACATTGTAAACAATAATCTACTTTTTAAATTAAAGTTAATTTTTGTTGATATTTAGAAGTAGGAACTCTTCTATCAACCAATCATATGTCGCTAATTAATCTTAAGTTGGAAATCATAAAACTTAACAATATTCTAATCTTACTACATAAAACGATATATATATATATATACACATAAATTCAAAATGTCCAATTTTGTTTTGTTGGCTATACAGGTGGGGAATCCAGAGACATCAGATGTAGAAGATTGGAGAGGTTGGGTGGATTATGCATGGAGTCACGCAGTAATATCAGACGAGACACATAGAATCATAATCAGGTCGTGCAATTTCAGCAGTGGCAATTTTTGGAACAACGACGAATGCTATGATGCCTTAATAGAAGTTTACAAACAGTACGACGAGATCGATGTCTATAGCCTCTATACCTCGGTTTGTATAGGAAGTTCTGCGCAATCTTCATACTTCAGATCACAATTCAAAACAAATTCTCATATTAGCTCCAAGAGGGTACGTGCATAAAGTCTTATATATTACAGTTTTTGCGTTTCATAACAAATTCAAAAGAAAAAAAGAAAAACAAATATATATATTAAAAATCTTTTTAATACCTTCGAAAAACAAGTTGAGTACTCCTAATATATATATATATATAATATTTTTATTTTCATTTGAGGTTAAATTATATATTTTATACCAAGTATTAAAACAAATTAGTGTACACTTGACTTAAAAAAAAAATTGGGCAGTATGTATATATATGATCCTTTAACTTTTTTTTTAAAAACTATACCAAGTGTCATTGAAACTAAACAATTTTTTTTTGTTTCCATGTTTTAGATCCCGCTAAGGGAATTGGGTGGATTTGATCCGTGCTTAGACGATTACGTGAGTGTATTTTACAACAGAGGAGATGTTCAGAAGGCTCTTCACGCGAGTGATGGAGTCAATCTCAAGAACTGGACCATTTGCAAGTACATGCCCAGTTTTCATGTGTTGTATAGTTTTTAAATTTAATTTGTATGATATATGATGTACCTTGTCTGAATATCGTTGGTATTCTGAGATTGCAGCATGGAGATCTTTCATAATTGGACTTACACAACGCCCTCGGTTTTGCCTATATACGAGAAACTCATCGCGGGAGGATTAAGAATATGGGTTTACAGGTAAATTGCGTTCACTAAAACCAAATGTTTATAATTTATTGGTCGGTCCATTCAACTAAACCGTTTGTTTGGTTTCCTTTTGTGATGGCTCAGCGGAGACACAGACGGAAGAGTTCCAGTACTCTCAACTCGGTACAGCTTAAGCGTACTCAATTTACCCATCAAGACAGCTTGGAGGCCATGGTACCATGAGAAACAGGTCAATACAGGATAATGATGGATCTAATTAACCTCTTCTACAGATTCTTGAGTTTCTTGATGATTCCTGTGTATAAACAGGTAAGTGGATGGCTTCAAGAATACGAAGGTCTAACGTTTGCTACGTTCAGAGGAGCTGGACATGCGGTGCCTTCCTTCAAACCAAGCAGCTCTCTCGCACTTTTCTCAGCGTTTCTAAATGAGGTTCATCTTCCTCAGTCGCGGTAGAGAAGCAAAACTAAGGATTAAAAGATGATTTGGTAATCTGGTTTCCAGTCCTTAGGTTTTCAGAAAGTTTGAAATATTTTGTGTTTTGTTACGTTAACTTGTCAGTCATGGCAAGGATGGGTAAGAGAGAAGATGTGTGTTACTATGTTACTGTTTTACGTGATGATCATAATGATTAGAGATGTTAATGTTGGGTAATTACCCATAGGGTACCCGAAACCCGGGAGACAATTTTAAACCCAAAACCCGCTCATTTAATAAAAGAAATTCGCAGGTTTTAGATGGGCGGATTTTATTTATATTCGGGTTCAACTCGGGTTACCCTAACGGGTTTTGGGTACCCGACGGGTTTTTTTGTTATTTTTAGTTTAAAAAGTTTTTTTTATATACTTACATATGGAGAACATTTGATTTAATATTCAAAATATATACAATACTTTAAAACTAACACATATTTTTAAAATTTTTAAAATGAACTTTATAAAATTTAAAAGATTATATATAATAATATTATTAATCACATATATTAGATTAAAAGTATGTTGGATTTGGTTATTATGTATATCCAATTGAGTTCATATTTTTAAATTTGATTTTGATGGGTTTGGTTATTATGTAAATAATCATGACTTAATTTTGTTGTTGGATTTTGTTTTAGACAATTGATGTGTGACATTATTTTTAAAAAGTTTTATTTTGTTCACATTTTTTTTCATTTTATATAGTTTTTAGTGTATTAAATTTCTTTTTTAGTTTAATTATATTAATTACAATGATAAATTAATTTTTAGCTGAAAATAACAATATCTGATTTATTTTTTAAGAATATTGTAAGTCTAATTTTAATTTTTACAAGTTTCATCACAAATTTTATAAGTTTAATTATAAATGATTTTAGATTAAAAAAGAAATCGGATACCCATGGATAACCCTAAACTTCGCGGGTTTTTTTTGGGTTACCCTAATAATACTGAGTTTTTTTCGGGTTTTATAATTTAGAGTTATTTTTAGGTGGGTTTGTTTCGGGTTCGGATCGGGCTGGGTTTTTTTACCCATCACAACAACCCTAATAATGATCAAAGGAAAACTTCAACAATCTAAGATTATGTAATAACCACGAAGCTGTTTGGTATACTACAGATTTAAGACTATAACGTAAGAAACCGAGAACATAGATAGAGCCGTGCCAGTTCTGACGGCCGCCAGTAATTAATGATTATAGATAAAATGCGACGATTCATGTTAAAACGTCTATAGTAATAAATGACAACATCATGTAGCAAAGAATTATGATTTCAGCTACTTTGAATATTACTCAATTATTTTGATTGTATATGTGGTAGTTTAGTAAACAATATGAATACGTTAGGTAATCTTTAGAGATTCTCATGATCAGGATAACTCGATGTCAAGACAGATTCTTGACTCGATATTGGCCAATTTTTGTAATGTATCTATGAATCATAGACTATGATCAATGAACAACCTGTTCCAAAATGCCGATACGTATTCCTGTGAGCAACAACATAGACTTGTTATAAACCAAAAACCTAAGCTCTCAAATATTCTCCATATTTAGGTTAATTTAGATGAGATCCTATTAAACATGTATATATATACTCTTCCAAGGTTTAGGAGCTCCAGATTGACCCTACTATATATATGTGTGTGTGTATTTGATGTTAATTTCTCTTTTAAAGTTTTATTTTATATTTTTTGAAGTTTTTGGAACTTGCTTGATGTTCTTGACTTGGAACTGTGTATGAATATGTGATGTACTCTGTTTATCATTTTTATATGGTTTGACCTGTTTAAATTCATATGACCGCAAATACAAGAAAACACTTTAAAAGCTTAAAGCCACTCTGAAACACTTAGTTATAATATTAAAAATCAATATAAAAAATACATGTAAAATCTAGTTATATTAGTAAACATAGAGATAGCACAGATCACACGATTGTTGATGAGTTTGTCTTGGCATTTCTATATAGTGTTAGCTGGGTTAATTGTTAGTGTATCATGGACCATGATGATGGTGGCTGGTCCTGGCGTGAATCCATCAAAGAAAACATGTATCTCAAAGCTCCACATCGAGTGATTGTTGGGTATAAGTTTTGTGACATTTACCATGTTCACATTGAAAAGTGCCTACTGCGTGGTGTCTACGGTTTCAGCTGGATTGATAGACATAATGTAAGAGGCGGCTCTAGGTTAGGTTAATTACATAAATATCATAAAAAGGGGATATTGAAGTAGTAAATTGAGATTCAAGGTGTATTCGAAACTACATCATTAACAATATGTGCATGTAGTTAAATATATTTCTTTCTTTATTGTTAGCGTGGGACTTGTCTTATGTTCAGATAAAAAGAAATTGACATGTTATTTGTGATAGTGGGAAACCACTCTGCATAGACATATTATAATATCTGTTTTGGTAAAATAGTCTAACTATAAAAAAAATTGATTTATCATTTATATTTCCTAAAAATAATATACATATAGAAATTAGATGAATTTTATTTATACACTAGGCCAATTTGATGTAAATTAAACTAGTGTTGACTCGAAAAATGTATGACATCCATATTGTCCTTCTATAACCTCTGTAACATCAGAAGATGTCCACACAAATTTTGTATATATTGTTGTCTCTTCTACATTTGCCAAGACAGAACAAAAGAAGACTTTCTTGAAAATGTCTCCACTGCAAAACGCCATAGAGAACCCAACTCTTGAACTCAAAATCATATCAGCTAGCAACGTCAGCCACATTGATGCCACAGAAAAGATAAACGTATATGCCGTCGTTTCCATTAACGGCGACATTACTCTAAAGAAACAATCGGCCAAAACTCCCATTGACTACGACGGTGGTTCAAATCCGACCTGGAATCACACCGTAAAGTTCTCTGTTAACGAAGGTGAAGCCAATAAACTGGAATCAGAAGGCCTATTGACCGTTAAAGTCAAATTATATAGCTATTGGCTAGAAGATGAGAATGACCTTTACATGGGAGAAGTCAACATCTCGGTTCTTGAGCTTCTTGCCTCAAATCCACTTCCACCGTTTGCTAACGGTAACGTCAGTAAAATGAAGTCCGTGACTTACCCTGTCAAGTACATCGGAGAAGCAAAACCAAACGCAAAGCTGAGCCTCTCGTACCGTTTCAAACCAGTACCGGTTAATGATCTGTACCCACAGCCTCCAGCACATGATCATTTGCCACCGTTTAGTCAACCGGTTTACTCAAACCCGGGTCTACCAAGAGCAGGTCATCCCATCATATATTCCTCTCAGCTCCAGACCACTGGTCAAACCACCACAGTGACGAAGCTAGCGATGGAGCTGGTGATCAAATCCGCCAACGACATTAAAAATGTCAATGTCTTCGAAGATATGGACGTATACGCTTTAGTTATGATCCGTGAGGGCAAGAATATTAAGCATAAAACCAAAACCCCTATCGCCTACTCAGGCTATAGATTCCCAACTTGGAACCACGCCGTCAAGTTTTCCTTCGACGAGGAAGAGTTAGCTGGAGATGACCGTTTGACCCTCGTCGTGGAGTTGATGAGCCACCGGCCGTTTATGGGAGATAAGTCAATCGGAGAAGTCAAAGTCCGGGTTCAAGAACTTATTGGTTCAAACCCGCCTTCTTCTTTAACTCAAGTTGACGTTAACGAGATGAAGTTGGTGAAGCACAAGGTGACGGGTCCGTACGGAGACAAAGGAACTCTAAGCTTCACATATAGGTTTCTTGAGGAGCAAGTTACAAATCCTATCGTACCGGACGCAATACCCCAGCCAATTATTATGTATATACCTATCCCCTACGGGTCAGCAAACCCGGGTCACGAGCCCTCGGGTTATATGGCTGTTCACCAAGGAGCAAATGTTGGGCCAAGTAACGGTTTAGTACCAATTTATATGCAGCCGTCCCAATATCAGCCACACGGATACCACCAATATTCACAACCGCAACCGCAGCCGCAACCACAACTGCAACCGCCACCACAGAAATTGCTGTCTCAACCACAACCTAAGCAGCAGCAGCAGCAGCAACCGCAACCACCACCACCGCAGCGGCCGACACAATCAGAGGCGCAAGGAACACGACCACAAGTGAAGCCGCAAGGGGCAGGTATGGCGACCCTAGGCCTGGGGGCGGCAGTTTTGGGACGAGTAATAGGAGGAACTTTAATGAGTGAAATGATGTCTGAAGAAGTGAACATATACGAGGTTGAGGCTTGAGGGTTTTGGTTCTTCAATCAGTCCATATTGTCTTTTTTTTTCAGTTATTGCAGTTTCTAATTTCATTTTTCTCTTCTGTTTGGTATTTGGTTTGGACTCTGGATCGTCCTTGCTTGTTTGCTTCCTTAAAAATTTGAAATGAAAAAAGGTTCTTTGAGAGACCGTTTGAATTGTGGTCATTAAGGTTATTTCATAATTTACCCGGTGCAAATATTTTTTTTTTTTTTTTTTTTTAAATCCTTAATTCGATCAAAATATATATTTTTCGGTTTTTCTAGCTGATCTAAATCCAATTAAGCTCAAAAAGCCCTTAACCTAAATATACTTAGCCCAACAAAAAACCCAATTTTTTTACTTACATATCTAAACTCAAGTCCAATGTTTTTCCAAGACCGAACCAGGCAGGAATTTGGACTTTAATCTTAATTGACATTTTCATTAACATTCTGATTCACTTTCTTCCATGTTTTTTTTTTTTTTTTTTATCTTTTATATTTCTTTTGTTTTGCCTCTTCCTATTTTTTACTTTGATCTTCTTTTTAGTTTGCACCACATCCCATTTTTGGCATGAATCGTTGCACCGCTGACGAGTTCAACAGATTCCGGCGATCCACGCAGCTCCACGTCGAATTTCTGCAACAACATAGCTAGAGCGACGGTCGACTCCATCAGAGCAAACTGGTCTCCAATGCATTTCCTTGGCCCTCCACCAAATGGTAAGAATGCAAAGTCTGCTATGATCTGTTCTCATCATTATACCACAAAAATGAGGCAAGTCTTGTTACAAAGCATAAGAGAGCCAAGTGCAGAAGACTTTTCAGTGTTACTGATTAACTAATGATCCAAAGATTTTGGCAGCACCTATAAGATAATGAGCAAGGGAAAGATTTGCAAGTTTTAGATATTCACCTCGTTCGGGTAAAGTGCACCAGGGCTTCGAGATGGATCAAACCCTGCCCAGCCTTCAATCCCATTGCTCTCCTTTGTTCTTAAAAACCTCTCGGGCTCAAACTCATGTGGGTTATCCCAAAAGTATGGAGATCTATGGAGATTGTACACCTGAAAGTAAAGACAGAAAAATTAAAGAAAAGCAGTTCTCTTGAGGAAGCATAAACGAATATAGAAACTCACTTACAGAAATGAATATATCAGTTCCTTTTGGAACTTTATGGCCTTCTTTTTCACCTTTGTATCCTCCTAAAGACGCAAGCAGTAGAAAATACATGGGAAATTAGAGATATATGAGCTCTGGAATAAGTCATTCTCTAGTAATTATGGCGACTTAATGTGTTGATTCTGCCTCTGTAATGCTCATAATCATAACAGAATTTTACTGTCTGTTGATGAAAGCGCTTAGAAAGTTCAGGATTTGAAACTTACCAGGCAAGATTTCTGGTTTGAGAGTGCGTCTGATGAGCAAAGGTGGCTGAGGATAGAGACGAAGGACTTCTACAACGATAAGTCGTATGTACCTGCAGAAGCATGGAGCAAAAATGATTAACGTTTCAAATAGAGTCGAAAAAGAAGGATGAAAGAAGATATCTTTTGAGTTAACGTACTCAAGCTTTTTCACTGATTCATAAGTGGGTGCACCTTCACCAAGCACAGCGTCAATCTCAGCTTGAGCTTTCCTAATTTTTGCAGGATTCTGCGAGTTTAGAAGCAAAATGCTAAAACTGTACAACGAGCTTTTCAAGCAGTCAAGGGAAACAGTGGAAAAGACACTTCAGTGCATACTTGTGCAAGAAGGTAAACAGCCCAAGTAAGAACTGCTGCTGTCGTCTCGTGACCAGCAATTAGCATAGTCATCAAGTCATCCCTCAGCTGTTAATAAATTGTGTGAAAAAAGGATGAATCAAACGCAGAAGATGATAACAAGATTGTCGAACAGTAAGTTATAAGATCTTGCCTGCCGGTCATCAATATCAACACCGCGCATATCGACCAAGAACCGTAAAAGACTAGCATCCTATGGATCCAAGAAAACACAATCAGAAGATATTTCAAAAGCTGGGATTTAAAAAGGACAAATGAAAATTTTAAGTACATTTGCAGGAAATAAATGATAAGAGAACCTTGAGATTAGAGTAGTCCCTTTGCTGGAGTTTCTCTACATCTGTTTCCTGGGAGAAAAAATAGCAAAATGAGGACCAAATAGCAGAACGAAGAGCAAAAACAAAAAGGTGAAATACCTGTCTTGTCTCTTTAGCATTTTGAATGAGTCCATCAAGGCAATCGTTTATAATCTTCAGATCGCTTTGGAACTTTCTTTGCCTCGGAACTATCCATCTGGCTGGAGGAAACTTCCAATACGGGAAGTAGAAAGTAGACCGATGCTCTGCCTCGAAAAGAGTTCCATAAACTGCCTGTGATGTAACAGAATAAATCCGAGTAAGAATGGACAAACTTACTTTGAAAAACCTTGGTAAAAAGCCACTCTAATTGTAGAGGGATTTAAAATCGAAAACCTTAATGACAGGGGACTCTTTTGTGACAGAGCCAAAGTCGTAGTTGAACACGCTAAGCCCGATAATATCAAGAGCCAAACTCGAGAACTCTGCTTCCAGATCCAACTCGATCGTGTCCCCTCCGCTTGAAACTTCTTTCTCCCTTAAGAGTTTCTCAGTTTTCAATATCATTTTCTCTGAACAGTCACTAAATACTTTGACCATGGCCTCCAGATACATTGTATGGAATGCAGGAGTTATCGCTGCAACACAGATCAAACGACGTAACAAATCACTAATGCCATAAAGTACTGAAATATCTGAAACATAGAGAGATTACAAAACTGCTATACCTCTTCTTCTTAACTTCCATGTATCGAGGTCAGCCGGTATCAGCCCTTTTCCCATAATCGGCTCTAAGATCTCAGCAAGAACTCCCTAGGAAACACAGGAAGTTTACTTGATGGTACCAGAGAAAGTATAATGAAACTGTTCTTTTTCCATTCGAATACTCTATTACCTTGTCATAAGAAAACGCGTTTTCCCGGAGGACATGCCTAGCAACAATCGGATCTGATATGACAACAAAGGCTTTTGGACCAAACGCAAGTTTATACACACCTCCATGCTTTACATAAGAACATCACAGAATCAAACAAAGTTGATGACTTCAAGTAAACCCTATAAAGATGAGTTCTTCTAGCATATATATACCTCCATGAACCAGTCATAAAGCGATAAGAAGAGAGGCTTCCCAAACAAATCAGAGACTGCACCTTCAGCAATGGGCATCGACGCCAAACCTCCACCACTTAACAGATTTGTAAAAAGGTTGCTTGCATTGTCCAGAATATTACCAGTCTTTGGCTCTTTCGTATTAGTAGATTGACACCTGAAAAAATTGCCTCCCACGACATCAAACTCCATTACCAAAACTATACCATTACAAAACTCTTACTGTGTCTCCTCTAGTTCTATTTTCCACAATCTACGATAAAAAAATCTACAAAAGCTATCGAATTTAGATAAATCCACAGACGTCTGTAGTTTTCTTATAAAGCCTCCAAATTTCATCAATCCATACATAATCTAAAGGTGAAATCAAAAGAGAGAATTCGGAAGGAGCCAAAAAGCAGAGAAACCCACCTGATGGAAAGAGAAGCTCTCCGCGAATTTCCAGTTTGAGGGTAGAAACCGAAGAGGCAGTGATCGCTCCCACCAACTTGAAGACCGCCATGGAAGGAGCTCGAAGGGGCAAAATGAGTAGCAGCGGCAAGGAAAGCCATGGCTACCATCTTCACATGAAACAACAGAAAGCTCTAAACTTTGATGAAGATTGAAGAACATCTCTTTCTTCTTTGTTTATAAACTCTTCTTATCTTCCTGCCACCACAAGCACTAAGCATATCGACCAGATTTGCACTAGCAAAGAAGATTAGTGACTAGATTGACACGTGTCCATTGATAATACACACAGTCATTATTTTTCACCACTAGTTTCTACTGTTTCTAACTTCTTCAAATTTCAATCTTTCTGTTCCGGTTTATCATATTTACTTGTCGAGACCGATTTTGCATATGCCAGACACAGTTGAGCAGAGTCTACCTAAAAGCCAACCAATCCGATATAGGTAGAAATGTAATGGAAGTTATTGGTTAAAATTTGAAAATTTAAACAAAATTTAAAATTATTGGTTTCGTAATTTTAAAATTCATATTCAAATTATGTGTTAATGGTTTTATGATTTATAAATCTTAATTAATTTAAATTACATATTATTTAAACATACGATGTTACAATTGAATTTAAATTTGATAGAAAAGCACCATTAACCGTTCGAGTGCAGTTACCACAAAAACCCGGAAAAGAAAAGTCATGCAAATCAAGATTATAAACAACTTACTAAACTTCATTTTTGTATATGTAAGAGAAGCATTTATGAAAAAAAGTTTATAGGAAAAGGAACTAGAAAAGCTCCGACAGACGATAAAGTAAAGTAAATGCACTTGTTTATTTGAAAAGATTATAAAGAGAGTTTCTTTCTCACTATATTTCATAATAAATATCGACCATCTGTTCTTCGGTAATTCCGACCATCGCAGACCCCCCTCCCTCCCACGGGTGACTTAGAAGCCCTAAAACGAGAAACTTATATTAATTTGTTTATAACAATTTAACATTAGATGCTAGGAGTCGGAATAAAAAACCTCATCCAAACAAAAAGGTAAATAAAATGTCAAAAGTGTATTGTAATTTAGCACGAAGCATTAGATGCTTGGCGAATAGATGAATCTGCAATTTATTTGATCTGAGGTTTCAATGAACAGGCAATACAGACATGTACAAGGGCTTGTGACGAAGAGGAAAATATGAAAAAGGAAAAACAAACCAAATGTAAGAGAAATTCAATTTTGTAGAAGACTAAAGTTTCAATCAACCTCACATGAATGAGACATAAATTTTCTTGTCCTAGTAAGCAAAAGATTCAGAGACCTCGAACATGCAAATCGCCAAAATTTCTAAATCTTCAACCCACAACAAAAATTTAAGAGGCTTTTAAATCCAGTGGCCATAACAACTTTCATAGGATAGAAAACCCAAAATTGACCATTAAAGAAGACGCAACTGACAAAATTTGGATATTGGTTTCTTTAGAATTGTAGGTAATAAAAGAACATTGGTTATGTGTGTTATGTCACAGGTTGCATTTTTGCCCACAAACCAGTTACACACTATACCTCAAAACACAACAAAGCCTCCGGTTTGACCAACATTTAAACATTGATTATGCTGTCCAAATCCACTAATATATGAACTATTTGAACCCGGCCCGGGTTACAATACAGATTAGCATCTTCAGATGATGTGAAAAGATATTTAAATGATGGAACTGTGTTCGTAACAACAACTATAATTGGTCTTAAGATTTGATTTTTTCTACTATCAAAATTATCCGATTAGAGATAATGGAAAATATAAGAAAGACAATACACAATTTCTATTTTTTATTAATTAAAATAAACAAATTAAATAAATAATATTGAAAAAAAAAAGTTTCGGTCATTTTTGTCGCCTTAGACAATTTAAAATGCGGTTTTTTCGTTTGCGTTATGTATGGCTTTTTTGGATTTTTTTATATTAATGAAAAAAGGTGAGAAAAAAGCAAAAACACAGTGAAAAGGAATCTTAACGCTTGTCGTTCAAACAAAGAAAAGAATCTTAATGCTTTTCACTACGATGACTTCGATGCAGAACTGAATTTGTGTAATCAAATGCTTTCGCTGTTTTGGGCGTTTCCGATTTATCCTCTAATTCTGGCTTCCGAGCGGAATTCTCACAGGTTTGTTTTCTTCTTCTACGGTTTCGTCCTATTCCAGCTTTCTCTTGTTATTATTTCATTTGCTTGGCTTAAGACAAATCCTTTGTATGGTCTTGTTTCCTTGTGTTCTTTTGTTCGCTTAAGACAGAACCCAAGTTAACAGTATCCTGAATTTGTAAGAAATGGACAAGATCAGTGGATTGCCTGATGAACTCTTGGTGAGGATACTATCCTTTGTTCCAACAAAGGTTGCTGTATCCACTAGCGTTTTGTCTCATCGATGGAAGTTTCTTTGGATGTGGTTGCCTAAAATTGACTTCACTGATAGAGATAACTCACTGCTTGTACTTAAGGATTTTATCAGCAAGAATCTGCCAGTACATAGAGCTCCCATCATAGAAAGCTTGCGTCTTTCGTTATGCGAGTCATGTGATCCGCCAAATATTAAACCTCAAGATATCAAACAGTGGGTTGAAACTGCTGTTTCTCGCCATGTTCGCGAGCTGGAAGTTTCTTATTCTTCAAATAGTAACGAAAACATGTTTCCAAGCAGCTTGTTCACATGCAAATCCCTCGTGGTCTTGAAACTCAGATACGTGACTCTCATGGATGTTCCCTCTACGGTTTGTCTTCCCTCTCTCAAAACTTTGGAACTTGAAAGTGTGACGTACGCAGATGAAGAATCCTTTCAAGCGCTTCTATCTATATGCCCTGTTCTTGAAGATCTAAAGGTGCTTTTTCCTGAGGATGAAAATATGGAAGAGTTCACTATTGCCGTCCCGTCTTTGAAGAAGCTATCACTGCGTATATCTGATCGTTGGGACTTATTAGACAGGTATGAGATAGATACTCCTTGTTTAGAATATCTGAAACTTGCAGATTGGAATAGGCGTCCTTGTTCCTTTAAGAGTATGCCTAAGCTGAGGAAAGCACATGTCGATGTTGCATCCTTTGCTCTCAAAAGTGTTATTGGATCAGTCACATCTGTCAAGCATCTTACAGTATGTTCAGTGGTAATTAATTAGTTTTCGTTTATTAATTGCATATTTATACACTCACTTTTCATCAATTGATGAGTTTATAAAAATCGTGGGGCAGGATTTGTATGGTGATGGTATTGTTTTCGATCAGCTTGAACATCTAAAGCTATGTGTGTGCACAAATGATTCTTCGAATCTCCTAGCCAAGTTCCTCAAAGATTCACCCAACTTACGAGTGTTAAAAATCTGTATATTAGATGTAAGTTTCTTTGATAAACTTTTTTTTTTTTTTTTTTTGGTTTTATGTGATAATCTTGATTCTTCTTCTTGTGCTTGGTGGTCTTAGTCGCATGGAGATAACACTAATGAGATGGTTAGCTGGAACCAACCGAGTTGTGTTCCTGAGTGCATGCTGTCGAGTCTACAAATTTTCAAATGGTCACGATACTTTGGGAGACCACAAGATAGAGAGATTGCGGTTTACATCTTGAAAAACGCTCGCCACTTGAGGACAGCAACATTCTGGGCTGATGAAGTCGAACATGACGTCCCAATCCTTGAGATGATCAAGGAGTTGACACTCTCTTCCCGAGCTTCAAGCACATGCGAACTCGTGTTTGTTTAGTAATAAAAATTTGAGACTTTGAATCATTTTACATGTTTTCATTTGTATAATAGATTTTTAATCTCATCTGTTCTCGTGTGTGTCCAACAAAGACCAGATTGTTCCTAGTAATTAATACAATCATCCAGAAAAAAAGTCTTGATAGCATATAATGTTTGTTTGTATACGTAGACATTAACATTAAGATCCCCCATAAACGGGGTCATGTTTCTACTCTGTCGTCTTGTTTTTTAACAAAACTGAAAAAAAAGAAATGCCTTTCTTTCTCTCCTGAGACCATCTTCTTCCATTCGTCTTGCCTTTCTGGTTTAGGATCAAACAAAATTGAATATTATTACAAAATGAATTCTCATCAAAATCAATAAAAACAAAAATATCTTTAATGAATTAAAATATTATATTTGGTACTATTTTTTTAAAAAAACTTTTCTGTTAATTAATTATTCTTAAATCATATAAAAAAAGGAAATATCTTTAAAATATATAAAATAAAAAAAGTTATATATTAAAACTGATTATTACATAAATAAAAGAAAACTTATTTAAAATTTATTTTTTGCTAATTATTTTTTTTTTCAAATCACATAAAATACAAATGAAAATGTCGTTAAAATATATAAATTTATTATATATAAGAGAAGTCAATTTCCAATGTGTTGTGTTCACGTTAATTCTCATTAAGATCAATTACAGAGATATTCTTAATGAATTAAAAGTATTATATTTGATTGTCATTATTAATTTTTCATTTTTTTATTTAACTGATCAATTAATTCATTGTTTTTTATAATATAAACATGTATCTCTATACCAGATAAGGAGACATGTTATTTTGATTGTATTGGAATGTTTGGTAATAATTATCAAAGAGTTTATTTCATTATCTAGATGTATGCATTTGCAATTTTTTCGATTATAAATTAAAAAAGTAATAATTATTTTTGTTTTATGATTATTTTTTATTAATTCAATTTCTTTTTATTTATTAAATAACTATAAATTTTTACTTTTTTAAGAATAATCTAGTTTTATTAATATTTTTAATGTATTAATTTTCCTTATTTAATAGAATATTAATAATTCTATTTCACTATTTCGAAAAGTTATTATTTATTTTTTTCATTTGTTTTTTTCATAAAAAGAACAATAAATTTTTCTTTTTTATAAAAAGAATAATTGTTTTTCTTTTGTTAATTATCTAAGAAATTATAATAATTAATAATATTTTCTTTTATATATAATAAAATTTGATACATATCAAAATAAGATATTTCAGCTTAACAAAGATTTTTAGGTGGGTTTGGATTTGGCTTCTCACTTGGGTTGGTGTAACAAGAAGAAAATACAGACAACAGAGTAAGAAAGATTGCGTAACCTTTCCTCTTCTTTTACCTCTTTCTTTTAGAAAAATACATTTTTTTTTTTAAACTGCAATTTTGTTGTCATGTGATTTCTCGTCGATAGCAAAATAGTTTTGAAAAGTTCTGTCCCATCAAAAATATACGCAAAGTCACACATCGTGATTTACAGGAACTCATTATATCTCATGTTAGTGTTTTATTCTTATTTATTTTCTTAAAAATGATTTAGATGTATGAGATGATGATTAAATTTGTGAGTGTTGTTCAGGTAATAAAAGATGTATTTGAACACCCAAAAAAAAAAGTCCATTTTTATGTTCTTTACAAATAAAATGTAGTTATGAAATTTTCTTACTTCAATCTCATAAAAGCAAAACAGGATTATTAAAAATTAAAAAAAAAAAAAGACATTCTAGAGTTACTTTATGTCGGGAATCACAATATGTGAGAGAATTGAGAAATGCAAATCGACAACATCAGCGACTTGTCTTAAAAAAAAAAAAAAACATTAGGCGACGATATCTGCCTTTTAACCCACGTGTCCTAAAAACACACCAAAAGCAACGGCGGTGATTCGTTTAGATGATCTTCCTTTGACCAAGTCGAACCACTTTTATAGAATTAAGAAAAATCTATACCCTTCACAAAATAAGAATAGAGAGTCCATAAATACATAACAAGAGCTAGTCTATGATCTCTCGCATTCGCATAATAAGAAGATGGCCAACTCCAACAACGACTGGTCTCACTTCTACAGCAACCAAACCTTCTTCACCACCACAACCACCGCCACGGCCACCGCCATTGCCACGTCAGCTGATTCTCCCATTAGCCCGGAAAGCCGCCGTGTCTCAAAGCCTACACGTCGGAAGTCTAGAGCCTCCCGCCGTACACCCACTACGCTTCTCAACACCGACCCAGCCAACTTCAGAGCCATGGTCCAACAATTCACCGGCGGTCCATCCGCCGTGGCTTTCGGTTCACCGTCGACATCTGGTTTTAGCCTCACCTCGTCGGATCCCACCGCCGGAGCTTCTTCCTTGGGCTATCAATACGCTAATTTTCAGAACCAAGTTGCTCATCAGGAACTAGCGCAACAACAACGACCGTACATGTTCTCGTCGTCAAACCACGTGAGCACTCATCCTAGCTATCCTAACACGGTGGTTTCCGATGGTTTTGTGACGGTGGATGAAAGTAGAGACGGTGTAAGAGGAGGAGGAGGAGGTTATGCTCCATCATCCGAGAGGAATGGCCATACTACTTCATGGTTACAATGAGGAACGGTGGATTATTCTTTAGACTTTTTTTTAATTACTTTTTGTGAGGAAAAAAAACATAAAACGAAGAAATGTTAGGTACTGACTTTGTTTGTAGCAGAATGAAAACTTTGACTATTGTAACTTCTTTTAAAGTTGTGTTTTTTTTTAGGATTTCTCTTCGCCGTATAATAGCTGTGTGGACGTTTATATAATTAATAATTTAACAAATTTAAATTCCAAAATATAAATAATGTATAAACTCGTTTACATCGTGTAAACATAATTAGAAAGAAAAGAAACTGTGCTCTCAATCTGATCATATGGATTAAATAATTATTCTTTTTTTTACTAACACTAAAATTATACAGTATTATAAAATATTATGTTCATATATACGTAAATTCGATTATAACATATCATATTCTATTGACATTGAATACTTGATTCTTTCTTTAACTAAATGGTATCCATGATTTGTTGGGGTGTGTAAAAATAACCTTTGAAAAACTATATGAGAACTTAATCTAGAACTTCTTTTTCTTTTGGCAATAGTTTCGAGTATCATATGACTTCTACATGGAAACTTGTGATCCTCTTTTTCTTTTTCGTCTAATGTGACTAGCTTTAACAAAATTTTAGTTTGTTTTTTGCAATATAATGAAGAATTTTCTCTAAAGAACGAAGAAAAGAATAACTATTTTACTTCGCCGTTGCTTTTCGTTCGGCAAAAAAAAAAAAGGAGAAAGTTAGTTGGTGAAAGTAGGCTATCAACATGTGAAGAAGCTCGTGTGATGTTTTTCTTCCCTATTTTTTACCCCCTTTAATCTTACAAAACAAAAAGCAATTTATATTCTATAAAAACGAGTGACACGATCACACGAATAAGGTCAGAAATAATACAAACAGAATTAGAACCGTAAACTGAAACTTTTTTATTTTCGATTCTCTTGTACGTTTTTGGTTTTTTAGTGAAGAAGAAGATGGGTATAGAGGAGTGAATCAACGTGAGAGACGGGCAGACCAAGTAAAAAATGGAGACAAGACAACAGATACAAACGGCAAAGACGGGTTAGAACTTAAACGAACATGAAACTTCAATCCTAATCCTTCTTACACTTAAGTGGTTAATTATTTACCAAAAGATTTTCAAATCTTCCATGTTCGTCTAAAGAACCGATCAGTCGGTAATTAACTAGAATAAACCGAAAAACCTATGGCCTTTTTATATATAAATTATAGCTTAACAGTTTCACTGGCCAACTAAACTTTGTTTTGGATTGGTTCGCTCACATTTGTCTTAGTTAGTTTTATTAACATAACACTATTTGAAGAAAATGGATTGCTAATAAGGAACGGTGAACGCTCAACAAAGTAATCATGGTTTTAGGGGACAATTATGACATTTAACTTTTTAGATGAATTTTCTTAGGAACACGTTTAACTCTACAAAAATATTATATCACTACATGTATATATATAGATACATATATAGTTACAGTTACATTACGACTTAGTTAAGAAATCGCAAATAAGTCTAAATAAACTCTCAAAACTGTGGCTATCTGCCTATCTCAGTCAACAAAAATTGATATAACGTTAAGGTTCAATATACAAACCTTGCAACCCAACTCACTATACATTGTCCGGATCGCACGAGTCAAATGATGATAGGCAAGTAAATGGCCCTAGCCATTTTAAAATAACTCGGAAAACCTCTGAGAGAGGAACGAAAGTCAGCCATGTCTCTGATTTCATAACAAGATAAGAGCTGAAGAATATTGACTTGTATTTCGTGAATCCGAAAGCTAAAGTATGTATACAACTTTAAGCTATTTTACCTAATACACAAAAGAATGAGTAATTAATCACCTTAATAGGAAAATACAAAATTTAGTAAGATGGTATATATCTAAATAGAAAATAGTAACACAACCCTAAGCATAGGAAAAATATTTGAGGCGAAGGTAAGATACTCGTTAAAAACTTTTTTTGTATAAACACTTAAACGTGGAGAGAGAAAAATGAATAAACTCAACTTATTTACCAAGTTCGTCATTCAGGACACAAACAAACATAAAGCATGGCCATCTGTAACATGCACGAATGATTCTATACGTCGATGGTTTGGATGATTGTGAGTATGAATGACATGCTTGTATACGATAACCACATGTATATAGGCCAACATGTCGCCATACAACCTGAAAGCCCATGATGTAGTTGTGAACTGTGATCCGGATCAAATATTTTTGTATATTATAAATAGAAAGACGTAATCTTCATGATAATTACACCTTTGCTCATTTGTTACTAAAAAAGAGGCTGTGGACAAACTGCTTAAGACTTGCCTATCATGTTTTCTTTACTATCTTCCAATCTTTTTCCAGTTTCCGGCTAAATCTTGTGGTAACTTTTTTTTTCTTTTTTTAAAAGAAAAAATGGTAAATATATTGATTGGAATGTTTGACAAATATTCCAAAAGACAGTATTGATTGGATTTGTATTGATGATTTCTGAAGGCGCAACTGTAAACTATTTCTTAAGAATCTAGATATGAATTTAATTCAATCCTAAACAGATTTCTTAGAGAAGAAGAAAGTAACACTAACCTTGATCCATGCTTTGATGATTTGTCATGAATCTGTATTCAATTGATCTTCTTCTTCCCTTTGTCTTCTTCTCCTTATGATTACTTTGATGGACAAGGAATCAAAGTCCTTCTTCTCTCTCAATTAAGATCACTCCAGAACAGTTTCTTTTCTGTATATTCTTTCTGTCTTTTTTCTTGTTATTTTAACACAACTGTTGTTATGTTTATATATATTAATAGTACCCTTTCCTTAATGGCAAGTGATCATCATATCTTTTCATTAAGTAACTGTTCTGTCATTTAATTAATATAGCATCATTACATGTAATTATAATTAAATATAATTACATTTGCTATATATATACAATAATAGAGAAAGATATAATGTATAAAGTAAGGGAAGAGGGTTATCAATACACCCAAATTCTAATGACATTAATCGAAACCAATCCATCACTGGTATTGTCTTTTATATTAGAATTCTTAACTTTAATATGAACTTGATCTTTATATTAAACCTAAAAACACATAGGTCACATATAAGAATATAAAATATTCTTACATTCTCCCACTTGACCTTTGTGTTGACTTGAGGGTTTAATAACTATAATACGCGCTTTAATATCAAGATCATCAAACTTTTAACTAAACCAGAATTAGTTGAATCATGGCGGTCACACATCATCAAACGACATGATCCCTTCCATGTATCACAAACCAATTCCAATTTATAAAACTTCTTTATATTGAGAAATACTTTAATACTCAAACTAACCATATGTTATCTACGAACCATAAGTGTACACATATACTTTAATGATAACATACTTAATAAAATAGAAACATAACTTTAAGTGAATTCATAGTGTCACTAAATACATAATGAGCATTCTATAATCAAAACAGCAAGGCTTTATCTATAATACCCATACGCTCTACATGGCCAATGAACGCCTTGGGTGGTAGTCCTTTAGTTAACGGATCTGCTACCATCATATCCGTCCTTATATGCTCAAAAGACACTCTACGTTTCTTAACTTCTTCTTTGACAGACAAGAACTTCATCTCCATGTGCTTAGCACCCCTCGAGTACTTGTCATTCTTTGAAAAGAAGACAGCTGCGGCATTATCACAATGAATTCTCAGCGGCTTCTCTATAGAGTCGACAATCTGAAGTCCTGAGATAAAATTCCGCAGCCACAATGCATGAATTGTGGCCTCATAGCATGCCACAAATTCTGCCTCCATAGTGGAAGTAGCAATGACAGACTGCTTTCCACTTTTCCATGATACTGCTCCCCCAGCTAATAGGAACAAATATCCAAACGTCGATTTTCTGCTATCGACGCATCCACCATAGTCTGAATCTGAATATCCAATGACCTCAAGATGGTCAGATCTCCTGTACGTAAGCATGTGCTCTTTGGTGCCTTGCAAGTACCTGAGAATCTTCTTTGCAGCTTTCCAGTGGTCCATTCCAGGATTACTTTGATATCGACCCAACATACCAACAGCAAAGCTGATATCTGGTCGAGTACATGTCTGAATATAGTTCAAACTCCCAACCACTGATGCATATGGAATTCTTTCCATTTCTTTACGCTCCAATTCATTTTTAGGACATTGCTTTTCACTAAACTTATCCCCCTTTTGAATTGGAGCTATCCCTGCAGAGCATTTTTCCATGTTATATCTCTCTAAAATCTTATTGATATATCCTTTCTGAGACAAACTTAACAATCCTTGTGATCTATCACGGTATATTTCTATACCAATCACATAAGATGCCTCACCCATATCCTTCATTTCAAAGTTCTTAGAGAGATACCTCTTTATATCATGTAACATGCCTAAGTCATTTGCAGCAATTAAAATATCATCAACATATAAGACCAAAATCACAAATTTGCTCCCACTAACTTTCATGTAGATACATCGATCAACAATGATCTCTACAAAACCATATGACGTGATGGTATCATTAAATTTTAAATACCATTGTCTGGAAGCTTGTTTCAGTCCATATATTGATTTTCTCAGCTTACATACCAGATGTTCTTTTCCTGCAGCCACAAACCCTTCAGGTTGGTCCATATATACTTCTTCCTCAAGTTCTCCATTCAGAAAGGCGGTTTTCACATCCATTTGGTGAAGCTCAAGATCATATTGAGCTACCAAACTCAAAACAATCCTTAGAGAATCCTTCTTTGAAACTGGAGAGAAGGTCTCTTTGTAGTCAATGCCGTCCTTTTGGGTGAATCCTTTAGCAACAAGGCGGGCCTTGTACCTTTCAATATTACCTTTCGAGTCGCGTTTAGTCTTAAAGACCCATTTAGAACCAACGGTCTTGAAACCATCAGGCAACTCTACTAAGTCATATACTTTGTTATCATCCATAGACTTTATTTCCTCTTTTAAGGCATCAAACCACTTATCAGAATTGTCACTTTTCATGGCTTTCTGGAATGAGCTCGGGTCTTCATCAATGCTTAGGTCACATTCATTTTCAATAGCGTAAACCATGTAATCATTTGAAATGGCAGATCTTCTTTCCCTTACAGATCGCCTTAATGGTTCTTGTGGTACACTATTCTCTTCTTGAATTGTAACAGATTCATCGAGTGGATCTTCAACTAATGGGATTTGCACATCATTATATTGTTCTATTGAGCCATTACATTGTGATGCATCAATAGGAACAACTATTTTAGGTGCAACAATAGGTGAAGGGACTTCAACTTGGATTTCTTGAATGTCCACTTTTCGTGGTTCACCACTCCCACTAGTTTCACC
The DNA here is from genome assembly GCA_900108845.1 of Iljinskaea planisiliqua. NCBI lineage: Eukaryota > Viridiplantae > Streptophyta > Magnoliopsida > Brassicales > Brassicaceae > Iljinskaea > Iljinskaea planisiliqua. The sequence continues at coordinate 2,935,250 of FNXX01000006.1, read as the reverse complement.
ATTCTCAATGAACCTAGCATTACCCGTCTCAACTATTCTCGTACTATGTTTAGGACAGTAAAAAGTATACCCCTTTGACTTTTCAGGATAGCCAATGAAAAATCCACTGACAGTCCTTGAGTCAAGTTTCTTTTCATGTGGGTTATATAACCTTACTTCTGCTGGACAGCCCCAAACACGTAGATGCCTTAAGCTAGGTTTCCTTCCTGTCCACAGTTCATAAGGGGTCTTAGGAACTGCCTTACTAGGAACCCGGTTTAGCAGATATGTTGCAGTCTTTAATGCATATATCCACAACGAAAGGGGTAAAGTAGAATTACTCAACATGCTCCTAACCATATCTATTAGAGTACGATTCCGCCTCTCAGCAACACCATTCTGCTGAGGAGTACCAGGCATTGTATATTGTGCACAAATGCCTTTACTTTCAAGTAACTTTGCAAATGGACCTGGACATTGTCCATTTTCATCGAACTTTCCATAGAATTCACCACCTCTATCAGATCTCACAACTTTTACTTTTCTATCTAATTGCCTTTCCACCTCATCAATGAACACCTCTAGGACATTCACTGATTTGGACTTTTCATGCAGTAGATATGTATATCCATAACGTGAATAATCATCAATAAAAGTGATAAAATACTTTTCACCACTCCAAGAAGGAGCATCGAAAGGGCCACAGATATCAGTATGTATTAACTCAAGAAGCTGAGTGCTTCTTGTGGCTGGTTTCTTTACTATGTGTTTAGTATGCTTTCCTTTAATGCAATCTATACACACATTTAGGTCACTTAAATCTAATTGAGGAAGAATTTCATTCTTTACTAACCTCATAATTCTTTCTTTAGAAATGTGACCTAATCTACGATGTCACAAGAAAGCAGAACTTTCATCACATGCACTACGTTTTATGCCTCGGCTTTCAATATTAAATAAGGATTCAGAGAACTTTGCATCAAGATTGAACCGATAAAGTAAATCAAATAAAATACCACTACCATAAAAGTAATCATTTCGGTACAATGAGAATACACCATGTCCAATCTTAAAATCAAAACCTAAATTGTCCAACCTACTTACAGAAACAAGATTCCTAGCACATTCAGGTACATAGAGACATCCTTCAAGATCCAAATGGCATCCAGTGCCCATGATCAATCTATACGTCCCAATGCCTTCTATTCGTGCCTTCATCCTGTTTCCCATGAACAAGTACTGTTCAGGTCCTCTTATAGGCTGGATCGAACTGAATCCCTGCTTAATATGAGACACATGAGTAGTTGCACCAGAATCTAACCACCAAGTATTATTAGGCACTTCTACAAGATTCAATTCAGAGCAAACAAAACTGGAATGTTTACCTTTCTTGTCGAACCATGCCTTTCTTTTAGGACAGTCTTTCTTGAAGTGTCCCATTTGCTTACAAAAGAAACACTTCTTCTCTTTCTGGATTTTACTTTCAGGTCTCTTCATGAAAGTCTTGTCCTTCCTTTTGTCCTTCTTACTTGGTTTGCCTTTATTGCTGCTGGCATTTCCAAGACCTACGAAGTTAGCAACATGGTCCTTCATCTTCTTTAATCTCCCTTCCTCTTGAACCAACATAGCCTTTAATTCCTTAAAATTCCATTTGTCTTTAATGGTGTTGTAATTCACCTGGAACTGGCTAAACTCAAAAGGTAAAGAGTTCATGATGAACTGGACCAAGAATTGCTCATGAACTTCCATTCCCAAGGTTGTTAACTTTGCTGCCAAGTTAGACATGTGTGTCACATGATCATGGATTGGCTGAGACCAGTCAAATTTTCTTGTAGTTAGCTCATTCATTAAGCTTCCTACAATTGACTTGTCAGCCAAATCTGATTGTGAACACTCCTTAATTTTCTGTAGGAATTCCCTAGCCTTCTCTGTTACAGGCATAGATGGCTTAATACTTTCTGCCATCGTCATTCTCATAAGGTTCAAGCTCAGCCTATTAGATCGCTCCCATCTCTCATATTGAGACTTTTCAGATTCGGAGCTATCTTCTGTAATGGCTGAAGGTTCCTCATCAGTTAGAATTGCAGAGTCCAATGCCATTACACCCAGTGTAAACCGGATCTGTTCGGACCACTCTCCATAATTCAGCCCATTGAACTTTACAACAGAGTTAGCAGATGCAAACAAATTTGATGAAGCTGCAAGCATCAATACATGCTACCCATTAGTGATTTGAAATTTTAATTCAGATTCACAAATAGTAGTATTTAAAAACTTTATTGCATGCATTTAAGTAACCTTTGGGCAATACTTAAACACAAACACTTTCAGTGATGCTATATACTAAAGCTATTTTATGATTAGTTAAATCATACACAAATCAAATATGCATGATATCTTTGGATATACATACTATTGATTATAGTAAGACATAACTAATCCTTTCTGTATTACTAACTATATACAATGATCCACCTTTGGGTGTTCTCCTAGTATATAGATAGCAAAAACAATTGATCATTTTAATTATAGTGTCATTTATAGCACCTCTTTAATTATGATCAATTGTTATATATATATACATATATATAACTATAATTTTAATATTTATATGTATATAATAAGGTCACTTTAGTGACTAACATATTATAAACAATATAAATACTAAAATTTAATAAATTATGTTAATATTTTATAACATAAATTATTTATCTATTAAAATACAGCGGAAGCATTTTATATATATATTTATATATTAATTATGTTAATATTTCATAACATAACTAATTTATATATAACAACAAAAACATATTTATGTGCAATTCTTAATGCAGTTACTAATTTAATAATGGTAACTAATCATAATGAACCAGAAGATAACCGCATGTTAAACCAACATGATTTCTATATTTTCTTACGTCATATACCCACACTATATACATAATTAAAAGGAAGTTTAATTATGCACATACCCTTTCATGTATAGACGGTTACTTAATCAATTGCATACGTTCCACATGCGCACACGTACACAAACACACACGTACACGAACGCACACGTACACGAACGCATTACACATTCATGCAATTGAGTAACAAAATTCCAGAGAATAAGAAATCACATAAACACCACTGCATGCATGCGATTATCTATTGCGTAAAATACTGTCGTTACGTTCACCTAATACAATCCGATCTATCGCTATGATCTTTCAAAACAAATTCATGTAAGGATGAATTAAACAAATCTAAACCATGCTCTGATACCACATGTAAACTATTTCTTAAGGATCTAGATATGAATTTAATTCAATCCTAAACAGATTTCTTAGAGAAGAAGAAAGTAACACTAACCTTGATCCATGCTTTGATGATTTGTCATGAATCTGTATTCAATTGATCTTCTTCTTCCCTTTGTCTTCTTCTCCTTATGATTCCTTTGATGGACAAGGAATCAAAGTCCTTCTTCTCTCTCAATTAAGATCATTCCAGAACAGTTTCTTTTCTGTATATTCTTTCTGTCTTTTTTCTTGTTATTTTAACACAACTGTTGTTATGTTTATATATATTAATAGAACATACCCTTTCCTTAATGGCAAGTGATCATCATATCTTTTCATTAAGTAACTGTTCTGTCATTTAATTAATATAGCATCATTACATGTAATTATAATTAAATATAATTACATTTGCTATATATATACAATAATAGAGAAAGATATAATGTATAAAGTAAGGGAAGAGGGTTATCAATACACCCAAATTCTAATGACATTAATCGAAACCAATCCATCACTGGTATTGTCTTTTATATTAGAATTCTTAACTTTAATATGAACTTGATCTTTATATTAAACCTAAAAACACATAGGTCACATATAAGAATATAAAATATTCTTACAGCAACATGATAAACGCTTACAAGTGAAAGCCGAGAAATTGATAATTGTTTCAGTCATATATATATACAAAAAAAAAACAGATTTATATCGTTAACTCAATCAACATTTTCTTGTGGTAACTTTTTTTTTCTTTTTTTAAAAGAAAAAAGGGTAAATATATTGATTGGAATGTTTGACAAATATTCCAAAAAACAATATTGATTGGATTTGTATTGATAATTTCTGAAGGCACGACATGATAAACGCTTACAACTAGTGAAAGCCAAAAAATTGATAATTGTTTCAGTCCTATATATATAAACAGATTTATACTCATTCAACAATTTTTTATTTGTTTTTATCTTATAACGATAACATTATCCAGTTGTCTCTATATTTAATAGCCGACAAAAAGGTGTATATATATATGAATAAAATCATCATTTGTATTTTTGTAAATGTCAGTATTCAAACATGGCCGACTAAAATCTCACCGTCTCTATCTCTCCATTTATCAATTTACTAATTGATTTATCTCTATTACAATTGGTTTTGGATGTGGACGAGAGATCATTATTTATTTAGGTGCAAATTCAAAAAAAAAAAATGAAAAGTCGAAGAAAAACAGAAGAAAAAAAAGAGCCAATTTAGAAAATTGCGCGATTGGAGGGAAAGCCAATAGAAAACTAGAGAAATAGGAACAAAACACATTTAAAGAAGAAAGCTCTGACAAAAAATAAAATAAAAATTTCAAGGAAGGAGAACGAAAGAAGAATGGCCGTTAACGGTGACAAGGTTTCAGGAGAAGAAGAAACAGCTTTAAACCGGCCGGTTAGAGTCTACGCCGATGGGATCTACGATTTGTTCCACTTCGGTCACGCTCGCGCCATCGAACAAGCCAAGAAATCGTCAGTACCATTCAATTTTTTGCTTTTTTTAATTCTTTCGATTAATTGTTTAGCGGAATCAAGAAATTAGAGTGTGCGTCGGTTTGATGATTTCAATTTTTCTAATTAAACCGGAAAAAACATAGGTTTCCGAACACGTATCTGCTTGTGGGGTGTTGTAATGACGAGATTACCAACAAATTCAAAGGCAAGACCGTGATGACAGAGTCCGAACGCTATGAATCTCTCCGACATTGCAAGTAATGTGTAAACCATTGGTTCTGTATTATTATTTTTTTTTATTTTTTTGAGTTTATTTATTTATGTGGTGTTTTGTTGTTGTAAAACAGGTGGGTCGATGAAGTGATTCCAGATGCACCATGGGTTCTCACCACAGAGTTTCTCGATAAGCATCAGATTGACTACGTAGCTCATGATGCTCTTCCGTAAGACTCGTTACGAGAAAGAAAGAACAATCGAAAAAGTTTTATGCTTTTGTCTTAATTTCAACTGTATGTCATGTTTTTTTTTTTTGGTTCTTACAGCTATGCGGATGCTAGTGGAGCTGGAAACGATGTCTATGAGTTTGTAAGTTTCTTCCTTTGTTATTCTAGTCTGATTCTCGCTGTTTCTTAGCGGGTTTTGTGCAGGTAAAGTCGATTGGGAAATTTAAAGAGACTAAACGAACAGAGGGAATATCGACATCAGACATAATCATGAGGATAGTGAAAGATTACAACCAGTATGTGTTGCGTAACTTGGACCGTGGATACTCAAGAGAAGAACTCGGTGTCAGCTTTGTCAAGGCACTGTCTCCGTTTATCTCTTTTATGCGTGTCTCCTTGTTGTGGTAATGGTATTATCCAACATGATGCACTAACATGTTAATGGGCTTGTTTAACAAACAAACAGGAGAAGAGGCTTAGAGTGAACATGAGACTGAAGAAACTACAAGAGAAAGTGAAAGAACAGCAAGAAAAGGTGTTTTTCCCCCATTGATTTATTGGCTTGTATTAGTGAATATACAGAACAAGTGCAGATTTGCTGTTGAAAATAGCTCGAGACTTTATTATTAGAGGTTATAGTAATGGTGGCTATTTGTATGCAGATACAAACCGTAGCAAAAACTGCTGGGATGCACCACAATGAATGGGTTGAAAACGCTGATCGTTGGGTTGCTGGTTTTCTTGAAATGTTTGAGGAAGGTTGTCATAAAATGGTAAGCAAATCATCATAAAGGATTGATTCTCAAGCTTTGGAGATATCAAGTGTTTCTATATATCACTGATGATGTCTGTATGAGTATTTCTCAGGGAACAGCCATCAGGGATGGGATCCAGCAAAGGCTACTGAGGCAGGATTCAGACGAGAACCGGTGCTTCACTCAGAACGGACTGACAAATGCCGAAGAGGATGATGATGAGAACGAACAGATTTCTGATGACGATGAGGTTACAGAAGGAGAGGAAAACCATCATGATCATGAAGGTTTCTTAAATGAGAGCAACAAAGTGAATGAGATAGTAAAGAAATGAGAGTTTTTGGCTCATGATTCAAGAAATTTCCAGGTCCATAAGACCAAAGTGTATCAGATTCCACAGCTATGGCATAGAATTGTTTATTATGTTCAAGTGAATACATGAAAACTCTACTTCCCAGTCTCTACTTGTTTTTAAGAGTCAAATGAAGCAGAAAGTTGAAGCAGTCACTGATGTAGAATTTATGATCAAACACTCCAATGATTACATGGAGACCATACATAGAAATAGATGAATAAATAAAATAAAAAAAAACAAAGAAAATCAACCCATCAAAAGTCTCGTCATATAAAAAGCAAGAACCAACAACATAAATTAAAACTGAAGTGGTATATTAATTTTCAGCATTTGCAGAAGTTGAGGAGCTTGACATCAGCGAGTGAATCTCTCTTCTTTTTCGATTTTTTGAAGTGTTTTGAAGCTGCCTTTAGCACACCATCCCATCCCTAAACAATAACCACGTTTATTATAGATTTATACAAAAAAATAAATAAACTTTATGATATAAACTAAATTTGAGAAGGTAAGAAAAACAGAGATTTATGTACCTTGGCAGGAATAGCAAAGCAGCCAATTTTAGGAGAATCTTCATTCTTTATCGAGGAAATGTCTAGTTTCACTAGCTTACTACTTTTCTTCTTCTTCTTCATTGAGATCTTTATCTTTTTCATCTTCTGTTTCTTGCCCACATCTTGAAACTCAGCGAGCTCAAGGTTCCGACAAACGCAACTATCGGATTCAAAGTCTAGATCGGAAGGAGTGGGGTAGTTTCGAGGCAAGAGAGGAGACCAGAGAGAGCTCTGTGTGTAGTCGAATCCAAAAGCAGAGTTGTCTGGAAATTTGCAGAGAAGCTCGCGACACATTACTGGCTGTAAGTATTCAACTACTTTGGTTGTAATAAAAGGATAGTTCTCCTTTTCTTCTTCATCTTCTTCTTGTAGATTTATTTGCTTCATCATTTTTGCCTACCTCTCGATTCTTTCTTTTTTTGCCTCAGATCTTTTTTTTTTTTGTTGCTTTTCTGAGTTTTGCTTGGTTCCTTTATATTTTGGTTGAAAGGTTCTTGAAGAAGAAAAACGACCGTTGGGGTCATGTGTTGGACACGTGTCTTCTAATTATTGGATGTGAGAATGAGTTTGTGTCCGAAAAGTTACCGTTAAAAGACTCAATTGTGCGATCGGCGCAGGAATATTTATTTGTACAACACACGGCGGAAATCTAAACATTTTTAAAAAAAAAAATTATTCAGTTCAAGTCTTGCCGTTACAATTTGCATATTCAATCTAAGTAGTGCAATTTAATTTTAAAAGTTACAACGAGTTATAATTTTATTCATTGACTTGAGATTTGAACCAATTAAGTTTGTCTCCATGATTTTCAAAATTGCTCTCCCTGTTTTATAATAATTTTTTTTGTTTGTTCAATAACCCATCGTTTGACAATCCCAATATATTTTCTATAAAATAATTAGTTTTTAAATAAAGAAAAAAGAAATTACATTTCATGCCAATGGAGAACAAAATAATTAAATGAAATGAATGAAGAAAAAAAAATACAACGATATAAAGTAATATCTGTATATTTCCAGCAATTCTTCAATATTTTGTGACGATATCTACGTCGAAACGGTAGAAGAATTGAAGATTAATTCACTATATTGTGGTTAAACAAAATGATGCATTTCTGTATATGATTTTTTGTGAAAATAAATCTGTATAAATAGAGATATATAGTAGATCTACATTATTTTCTCATTAATACTTTACTATCCTTTTTTAATCTACAAATCCTTGCAAAATAAAAGATAATCTTCGACGGATGATACTTGATCTTGGAGCAACAGATGAACCAATCTCATTTTCGGATGACATTGTTGATTAAGCGGCATTTCAGAATTGTTTTATCATTATCGAAAGGCCAATAATTCTAAAAATTCTGTATCTTAATTTCAATTATTGTTTTTACAATTTACAACTGTAGATTTATATTCTAGGATAATTTAATCAAATAGAATTTTTTTTTTTATGAAAAATAAATATCTTAGCTTTTCATTTTTAAAGATTTTTTTTTAGTTTCTTGTTTGTAAATTATTTTTTTATATCGATTTTTAAGGATATAAATATAGAGCGAAGAATTTGTTAATTATTTATTCTCACAATTAATAAATAATTAACTTTAAGCAAGTATTTCTTCTCAATTTTGTTTTTTATTGATTCAATTTAAATTTCTAACAAGTGGTATCACAATTCAATGTTGGAGAAAATCTGCGAGGATGACCAAAGAAAATTCTCATAAGTTCAATGTTTCAAATTTGATGGAAATTTTTTTTTTGGGAGTATGGCAGTGGCCAGTTAAGGATCTACTGACACAACAGAGATGAAAAAAATCAAACGATGTTAAAGATAAGACCAGAAAATATCTTGATTTGCTAAAAAAAAACAATAAATCAATTAAATATAAAAGATCTTGGAACCGAAAATAAATTTTTTGAGATAAGAAAATTGGTAGGAAACAATACCGATTTAGCCACTCATTAGCCATGAATTTGATGAATAAATAATTTATGACTAACTGTTGCCTTTTTTTAACTAAATGGTGGTCACTGAAATTTCCCAGACCAAAAATATATTGCTAAAAAGATCTCTTGTAGTTGTAGTCTTTGTTTGGGATGGCGCTAGGCGTAATGCATGCAGATGACTCGGATCTATATAGGATCAAATTAACCAATCGGAAATTAATTTGGGGTTTATTTTAATGTTTTTATTATTATTATTTTTCTTTTAAAAGTTTTTAATATTTTAATCTTTTATATATTAATAATGTTAAACATTAACAATAAATGTAAGGTGGTCGGGTGCAGGCCGGTCCAATACAATTGGTTGCCTAAAGCAAAAATGAATTCTAAGCCCACTTAGCTCATTTAAAAAAAATAAAATAAAAACAAACACATAAAAGCACAACTCTTAAAGTTGTGCTTGAGCCATTTTACCCACTATCTATGGAAAGCTACAACCATTACACTATCAACAATATTTGTAAAATTGATACACTTAAATATAGTATACTTATTTTGCGCCTAAAGCACACGCCTTTAGATGAGGACCGGCTCTGGTCAGGTGGTTTTCTACGTGAGTAACATATTTTAAAAATTGGGTTTGAGTTCGGAGATTGCAAAATTTCTGGGTTTTTTTTTCCATTTTCATCTAAATAAAAAGTAGAATAGTAATTTTCAGTTCATCTTCTTCCTCTTTTTTATAAACTGCAATCTTAATATTTTGCGATGACTGTCTTTTATACATCAGTTTTTATATATTTATGTTATTTGTCTTTAATTGTTGAATATCTAATATTTATTTTTGGAGATCTGACTGTAAATAAAGATAATAAAATTTTTAAAAATAACTGAATTTATATCTAAATTTATTAAAATCGTTTGAGTTCTTTCTTGTCGAGTGGATATCTAATTTTTAGTTAGCCGACGCGGCCTCATTTTTTTAATAGAACTTATCGTTTTTAAGCCCAAAGAAAAATGAAACACTCATTTAAAGATACAATCATACAAGTGTTAAACAAAAATAGTTCTGCAAATTAGAAAAGCAAAAAGTTATATGCACCATAATTTTCCAAAAGATTAATTATAGAGTTAGATAATAGAGTATTGGTTGAATTATTAGAGTAGTGATTAAAAAAGTTTTTCAGATAGATATTCAAAGCTCATCAAACTATAAAATATCGTTAAGTCGTCTTAGACAATTAGACTTAGAGCTGTATATGATGACTTTTCCTTTACGCACGTTTACAAATTTCCTTATATGGATATTGATTTGATATAATTAATATATACTACACGAAAACACACTTTCCTCGCTCATCCACACCACACGTCTATGCAACGCGTTGGACCCATGTGACCCATTTACAAGTTTGGTTCATTTGGAGCCATTGGAAAAATATACCGGATATTTAGGGACGAATGTACGTTAAATCTTATAATTCAAATTTCGGCTGTGTGATGAAATGACAAAGTAATTTGTTCTTATGTTCAATTTGACAAACTATACACCAATTTGGTGTGCACGTAAACTTCAATATAGGTCACGATGGATATAGTTACAAGTCGTCACTCGTTCGAAGATATATATTGGTGAATGTTCAACTTTTGGCATTTATTGAGCAAAAAGAATTCAATATAATCACATAAACCAAAAAAAGGTTCATGTTGTCGCTCTCCAAAATTTTGTTACGTATACCATTTTCTCAAATTATCAGAAACTTAGCTGACATCCACAACCTAATGTGATCGAAAATTAGCGATGTGAGCTTCTTTGATCATCATACAAAATTAAAATATAGGAAATATATATAAACATATACTTTGTCTAGTAATGTCGTGCTTCTCGCCATTCATTTATAATTGCCAAATATTTTCATAAAAACGGAAAATGCTTAAATTCTACTTAAAACAAAATGGACAAAAGTTATGACTTAATTTGTATTTTCTGTCTTGAAATAGTATTGGAGAGTTGACACTGATTCAGAAATGAATTAATCCCGACAATTTGGGGATTCTGATTACATTAATAAAACTTATACTCTGGCCCTTGGTTTCAGCACAAATTAATAATGGTGTGCTCACATGCAGAGATCCATGCATGATGCATGTGAATTGTGATTCGTTATTAGTATATATTTTTACAACTCATATACGGTTCATTCTTCTTACGTGACATTATCCCATTCTCTTTAAAAAAAGACAATAACAAACAAAACCTTAAAGTAAAGGATCAGCTTCACGGGTTACAGTATTTTTACTACACGCCAAATCCACCCGCAAGTCGTAACCTTTGTACCCGCGTCAATACTGTTATTACTAATTTTAATATCTTGTATTGTCCATATAAAAAAAAGTTTACATTTTGGTTCTATAGTTTCGATAGAGCTAACTTATCATTATTTTATATTTACTTATCAAACCATCCCATGTCTTTATTCTTGAGACTTGAGAGTGTCTGTTAACGAATCAAAATCTATGCCATAAAACGACAATTTTTTGATGGATATGAAAATACTTTCTTAGATAGTCATCAATCACGGACTCACTCTCAATCACTTCTCGAGGAAAGCTGAGATCTTAAAAGGAGAGATGATAAAGGTCTTAAAAAACGTAAACCAAGATTTGATTTATCTAAATGCAATATCGGTTTGTATAAGTATAGGCAAAACAAATATATGGAAATGGGTCAAATTTACTAATTTACAAATAATGGAAGGAACGTTGTCATTCGAACTATTATTCTTGCGAGTGTCAAAAACTCACTATCTTCTTCCGCGAACAACTTCAAGATGACTCCACAGTGATATTTCAATATATATTTTTTTACATTTTTGAATGATTGAATCTTCCATCTATAGTATAACATCTCTCGTTTTTTACATGCATTTTATCTATTGACATACTAATGAACACTTCACTTGTATTTCTATTAAATTGGGTTAAACATAACAAATTGGGTAAATTCTATGGTAAGACCACAAGGGGCATCATAGATTGATATAGCACATTTGCCCTAAAAATCAACCTTCCACCAAATCTACGAAAATTCTACTTGGACGTTATTAAAACCAGCTAGCTAATGACCAGTTTTGACTTTGAAAATTCTTATCAAGTATCTACTAATCAACTTTATATAATTAAATCTTCATGAAAATTTAATTTGGAACCTCGAGAGAATTATATATATATATATATATATCTTCAGCTCAGTTTTCAGATTGTGCGAATCTCATATAAAGATTGAAATCCATGACCACCATTTTACAATTTCATTATGGTCAGATGATGAATATTAATTTCCCCACCGCTTAGTTTTGCCTGTATACAAATTTTCATGTGTTCTTTTAAAAAATGATCAGATAGTTTTAAGTTTAAATTTGATGGACAATAAGTTGGTATATATATGCTTCGGTAGGTCTCTTGAGTCTTACCTTTGAGTTTTGACAATATTCAAAAGATAGGAAAATATTAGGACCGTTAAATCATGCTAATTGATGTCAATACAAAACATAATCATGTACTATTAGTTTAGGTTTACCGTTAAATTTTTTTCTTTTTGAAATCACTGGTTTGTGATAAACGTTTTTATCTCAACTCTAGGAATTACGTACCTGTAAACAAAATGACCACAATGGATACGTAACGTAAGTTTTGTGAAGTAATTAGCAAATACTATAAGCATTCGTTTGTGCATAGCACACATAATATAATTTGCTTAGTAATTAATTAATAAAAATTACTGTCACTATTATTATTTTGATATTGATTACACATAAAATATACTGTAGCTTTGGACCTAGCTAGAATTGATTCTTTTTTGTGTGCACCGCTAGAATTGATTTTATTTTCTCTATTTGTGTGTTTGTTATGGACTATATATTATATCTAGGCTACAATATTAATAGGTAGAGACAATAAAACTAAATTCCAAAAAATCACCTAAATTCCTCAGAAACAAGTGGACCCAATAATCGAAGGAGCAAGGAGAGAGGAAGGGTTTCTTATGGCTTTGTGGTTTCCGAAAATGGAGAGGTTCAGTCAAATAATAATTACAAGTTCCTTCATCAATTGTCTCGCCACTAGCAAGTCACAGCTTCATTGGGGTTTTAAAAGAGCCTTTTATGATTAAAAAAAAAAAGATACGGTATTTCTAACAAAATACTTTAAAAATTATTTAAAAAAATCCAGAAACGATTTATTATTTATAAGTTTATTTAATACAAAACTAATAAAATTTAATTATTTAACTAAATTATATAAAACAATTAATATTATATTTATTACATACTATAAATACATATTACAAAATATGTTATAGTTTATAGTTTTTTTTTTTTATCATTGTTGTTGTAAATTGACAACATTCTATAGCCTGAGTAATACCATTAGCCAAGATGGTCAGGGATGTGCCTGAAATTCGTTGAACTCTCAAACAAATAAAATAATAGGTATTCTTTAATAGAAATATTTTATACTAAATTAACAAAATAGTTCAAAAACTAAATCCTTAATTAGTCCCAAAAATAATATTAACTCTAAATCCAAAAATTAAACCTTCAATCTTAAATTCAAACCTTAACTCTAAATCTTAATTCCTAACCTACAATGACACAAAGTTAGATTATAAACTTTAAGACTAAACCCTAAACTCGAAAATGTATATTTCCTTTATTTTGAAATAAATTATAGAATTATGAGTCTGTGAACATATATACGGAAAATCCGGAAAGTTTGACGAAACCCTTCGTACTCTTTTCTTGTTTTTTTTCTTTTGATAAAAGAAAACTCATTAATTAGCTCTTACGATTAAGTGACCTGTATATATATTATTAACGCTCATTATATTACAGTCCAACTTCAATCATCTTAGCTTATATAGTAGTAGCAATTTGGCACGTTCGTGTCATCACGGATGATGATAATGAAAACATTATAAAAGAAAAAAAAATATCTTAGAGATTCCTTTGGTCTATATAAAGAGAACTCAATAGTTTAACGTACTTCATCACTTCCTCACTAAAGCAAACCCTAAACCTCAAGATGGGGCTTCTTCACAAACAAAATCTCTCCTTTGTGATACTTCTCCTCCTTGGTTTCGTCGCCTTCTCTTACGCTTGTGACTGTAGTGACCCTCCAAAACCATCTCCACACCCCGTTAAACCGCCTAAGCATCCCGTTAAACCGCCTAAACCACCCACCGTCAAACCACCACCTCACACTCCAAAACCACCCACCGTTAAACCACCTCCTCACACCCCGAAACCACCCACCGTTAAACCACCTCCTCACACCCCAAAACCACCTCCTCACACCCCGAAACCACCCACCGTTAAACCACCTCCTCACACCCCGAAACCTCCCACCGTCAAGCCTCCACCTTCGTACACTCCTCCACCATACACTCCAAAACCCCCCACCGTAAAGCCACCGCCACCGTCAACTCCAACCCCACCGGTCGTAACCCCGCCTTCACCGCCAACTCCAACCCCACCGGTCGTAACCCCGCCTTCACCGCCAACTCCAACCCCAGAGACGCCATGTCCGCCACCACCACCTCCACCAACTCCATGTCCTCCTCCACCTCCAGCACCAACGCCTAAACCAGAGACTTGCTCCATCGACGCACTGAAGCTAGGTGCGTGTGTGGACGTGCTAGGCGGTTTGATTCACATTGGACTAGGGAAAAGCTACGCAAAGGCGACTTGTTGCCCAGTTCTTGGCGGTTTAGTGGATCTTGACGCAGCGATTTGTCTTTGCACCACCATTAGAGCCAAGCTTCTCAACATCGACCTCGTTATTCCCATTGCTCTTGAGCTTCTTCTCGACTGTGGTAAGACTCCACCTCGTGACTTCAAGTGTCCTGCTCCACAGAAAAAGACTCCTCTCTTGGCTTGATCTCTTTTGTGTTTCGTTTGATACAATAAAAAAAGGGTTGAGATCTCAAGATCTAGGTTCTTCTAGATGTTTTGCGGTTGCGGAAACAGTAACTAAAAAGGATCTATACTTTGTTATGTTCTAAGTAAAAAGCAGACTTTATGTAATTGTAAGGTGATTGTTTTAAATAATGTTATTTGGAATTTATTTTTGAAGGGGGAGTTTAATGAGTAAATCCTTCGGCATCAACATATATCTATTTTAAACTCTTCAACTATAAGTTGAATGATTTTAAAACCCTCAACTAAATTCCGTGAAAGATAGCACAATCCTCTGTCCATGGTAACGTTAAAACCTTAATTAAATAGCTGCCGTTTAGTCAAAATGCTACATTTTGGTTTGTCGAAAAAACATTCGCCAGTTAAGGCTAAAACGACACGTTTAATAAGGGAGAAGAGACTTCGACTATAATCAAATGAATAAAATTCTCAAAACTGATGGTTAGTGTTGTTCCCAAACTAAACACGATTACTATTGCATAATAGACGACCAGACTAAACCGGCCACTTGCGATAAGTTGAGGTTAAGAACAGTTCCACTGGTAATACTCAATGGAATATCTCATAATTTTTTTAAAAAAGTAAAAATATATAAAAAAAAAAAGTGAAGGAAAAAAATAAATTCCGATTTGAGAACTTTTAAGATATTAATGAGAACCTCAGCTACACTTGTCTTCTATTTAATGGTTTAATTCTCCTTTCAAAACTAAAATTTAATTATATAGTAAAATCATCTTGAAATATTAATATTTGAACTTTTTAAGATACTCATCAATGAAGTTCTTTCTGATGGTGTTACTCAAAATAAGGTTGTTCTGAATCTGATAATACTGCTTTTAAGCGATCATGATGAAAATATGATGGAGAAGAATCCTGAATTTGAGGGTTAACCTCTTGACTTCGTTCCAATCTCGGTTATGATGCACTCCCAATATATATCAATGATGGACCACCTAATGCCAAATTTGATTGGAAACGACCATTTCTTGTTACACTAGTTGATATAGCTCTCGTGAAGGAATTGGATATTGGTGATTCTAAATCAATATAACACATCTCACAGCTCCTGAACGTAGACGATTAATTAGTAGCAGCATTAAACGAAAACGAGACCAGTTTTTAGGATTTAAAATTGCATCCACAACAGCTTTAAAATATGAAGTAACCATTACTGCCATAATATTGAAAAACCTCAGGCTCTGTAAAATCTATATGATGCAACATAACTCATCTATTAACCAATTATGAGACTCGTAAATGCTTCTTGTGCATGATACAGAATGGAACCGGTATGATCACGAGCTATTCAAGAGCTCCCCCATTGTGAAGAAACACACTTCTCCAACTAGCATTCAAGTTACATTTCACCACACTCAGAACAGGAGGATGCCTAGATATATGATATATCAAGGCCACAAGCTCTGTCTCGGTTCATATCGTGAGTCTGTTGTTGTTGGTTGATTTCTGTCCAAAGACTCGGTTTTTCACTAGCATGTTGAAACACAATGTTCAACACTTCCTGTTTCCCATCATATAAATTAGCATTCCGATTTTTCCATATATACATATCACCTAAGGAATATGTATTTTCATAGAAACTGGAAAGTTATGGTCCTCCATCAAATCGAGAATGTAAATGATATTGTCCTCTGACGATGCTAAGAAACCATTTCTAATAGCTAGAGATATTATTTGTTGAGCATAACCACAATGGACTAGCACATGCCATATGGTTTCAGAGGAAATTGGACATAACTTAGATGTATTACCAATGTTCATAACTCGGGATCTAAGTCTATATGACACTACTAAAGCACCATATATATTATAGGAGTTTTTATTGATATTATATAGAGGCTTGTAAATGTGATGTAAATAGAATCGGTTTAGTTTGGAATAAAGACTCTGGTTTGGGTCTAGTTGGTCCGGTTTAGGTTTTTATTTAGTAATAGTTTTCATCTTCCGGATCTTATTTTTCAGAGAAAATTGTCCTTGTTGTACAGCTGATCGTGTTGTGGTTTGATTAGAGACAATGAGACGATGAGCCAGTAACCACATTTGACTGTATAAAATTCATGCTTTGAGCAAGCCTATATATGACGATCCTTAACATTGCCTAATGGAAGTTTCAAGATACGAATCACATCCAGTTCTAAGTCAATGAGAGACTGTTATTAGCTGGTCTCTGTGGATATCAAGAATCCATTTGTTGATAGGCCATTACCGTACGTGATTTAATTAACCCTTTACTTACAAGTTCTCAGCCACATATTAATCTTTTTTACATATTTATCTTTTACTTATTAGATTTGATATATTAAAATATTTAATCATCGCCATATCTCACAATAGTATTAATTAGTAATTTTAAAGGACCACCATCTATATAATAAAATCACCGTTCTCTTTGCAAACCGGTTAAAATCTACCTTATAAAAGTAGAATGACTCTCTCCATGCTTGACACATTAGCATTGGAGAAAATGACACATCAGCATTTTTTTTTTTGCTTGCAAGTCTTTTCATCTTTTTTTTTTTTTTCGATTTAATCTCTAATTGTACAAACTTCTAATATAACTTTATAACCAAATAAATATATATATTATACAAAAAGAAATAAACAATATATACAAATCTAACATAATTGTATTTCATTTAATTAAAATTTTAGTAAACAAATAAATATCTATTCTATGCAAAAATAAATAAACAATATATACAAATCTAACATAATTGTATTTCATTTAATTAAATTTTTAGTAACTAAAATTTTAAATTATACAAAAATATATAAATGTAATATTTTTAAATAAAGATAATATAAATTTCAGAGTTTGAAAATTTTATATATAGGAAAGTTACAAAAAACACAAAGAAGAGAAACTCAAAAGTTTTTTTTAGCTATGAAAACATGTCGACTTTAATAACATCTATGTGGTATAAAGGTAGAGAAAATTTTCAACTTTTATAAATTTTTAAAAATATAAAAATATATAACTGTAATTTCTTAAAATAAAGTTTTAAACTAATATTTTTATATTTTAAAAATTTTATATATAGGGCAATTAGAAAGAAGAAAAAGAGAAATTCAAAGGTTTTATGTTTTTTTTTTTTATGAAAATACGTCGACTTTTAAAACATTCATATGGTAGAAAGGTAGAGAAAAAAATTCGATTTTTAAAACATTCATGTGGTAGAAAAGTAGATAAATTTTCAATTTTTGTAAAATTAAAAAATGAAAACTACCCGCGCATAGCGATGGTCATAACTCAACGTGTACATGTGGTGTGTCCTTGACCCATACTAAGTCAGTCAAACAGGCATATATTAATATATAGATACGTAATGTAAGTGCATTCATATATAGAAAACAACAAAAAGATTATGGTCCTGCAGGCCTCTCGTACAAGTAACTAAGAGTTTGTGTCCCTAAAAATATAAGCTAAATTAATCCATCTTATGTGATATGTCGCACTATCATTACACACAAAAGCCAATCTAACTGAACCGGAAATATTTAAATGATTACAGAGTCCATGTGATATGTCCCTATCTAAAAATATCCTTTGAAACGAGCGTATGGGCTTTAAATCGGATTTAATAATAAATATGGGCTTTACCTTTGGGTTTTAATGTATTGGGCCTAAATTGAGAAATCCAGTAAACTGAGTTTTTTTTTTCTTTTCTTCTTTTTTATTTTTCTTGTAGAACAAGCTCGCAGCAAGTTTCGTCTTATAGAGCAGAGAAGAAGTTCTCACAGCGAAATCAAGGAATCGAGAATCCAGAAGAAGAGTGTGACGAAAATTTCTGAAGGTAATATTTTTTTTTTCAATTGAATCCGTTTATTTTCCTCAGCATCTTCGAAATCTGATTCATTCGTTCCGTTTCTATGGTTGTTTTTTATTTGTGAGATCGGTTTATCTTTGCTTATGAGTGACTTCTGTAAAATCTGGGTGATTCGTTAGATTTATTTGATTTGATCATATCTTAAATTTAGCGTGGATAAACCCTAGCTTGACGCGATTATTTTGTGTAGTTATATTTTGATTTAGCTAATTTTTATTCTGAAGATTGAGTTCTATTTTTTTCACTCTGTGACTTTCTGAGTCTGAGAAAGAAAGTGAGAGGTTAATGGATTTTCATTTAATCAGTGTTCAGAGATATTCACTTGAGCATTAGCTTCTTCTATGAGTTAAGAGAAGCTGAGATAGTTTGTATGCCTTCTTGGAGAATTGATTGTGTAGAACAATGGACTTTGGCTTAAGATCTGTTTTAGTGAATAAAGGTAGAAACTTTCAGTTGATATAAGCTTTGGTGTTTCTTTCTTTTGTTTTGTGCAGGTGTTTCAAAATGTCTCGGAGGTATGATAGTCGCACCACCATCTTCTCGCCGGAAGGTCGTCTCTACCAAGTTGAGTACGCTATGGAAGCCATTGGCAATGCTGGTTCTGCAATTGGAATCTTGGCCAAAGACGGAGTCGTGTTAATTGGTGAGAAGAAAGTCACCTCTAAACTTCTTCAAACCTCTACATCCACTGAGAAAATGTACAAGATCGATGACCATGTCGCTTGTGCTGTGGCTGGGATAATGTCTGATGCCAACATTCTGATCAACACTGCACGAGTCCAAGCTCAGCGTTACACGTTCATGTACCAAGAGCCAATGCCTGTTGAGCAGCTGGTTCAGTCTCTATGTGATACCAAACAAGGATACACACAGTTTGGTGGTCTTCGTCCCTTTGGAGTTTCTTTCCTCTTTGCAGGGTGGGACAAGAACCATGGGTTTCAGCTGTATATGAGTGACCCGAGTGGAAACTACGGTGGATGGAAAGCTGCAGCCGTTGGTGCGAATAATCAAGCTGCTCAGTCTATTCTTAAGCAAGACTATAAGGATGATGCGTCGAGGGAAGAAGTTGTTGAGCTCGCTCTCAAGGTTTTGAGCAAGACGATGGACAGCACGAGCTTGACATCTGAGAAGCTCGAGCTTGCTGAGGTGTTTCTGACTCCATCAGGGAGTGTTAAGTACCATGTTCACTCCCCTGAGTCTCTCACTAAGCTTTTGGTCAAGCATGGTGTGACGCAACCAGCTGCAGAAACTTCCTAAGCTCCACGGTATTCAACATTCTGTGTTGTAGTTCACCATTTTACTTTCTTTTCCTTTGTGTTTGAAGATACCGTCTCAGAATCAAACTACTATGGTTATGTCATGATACATGTGGTTGACGATCTTTGTCGTTAGGGGTTTATTTATGTGTTGTCATGAATCGAATCTGAACTTGATCTTGTTTTGTCATTTGAGCCATTAAATCAGCTTTGTGGAATGAAGTTTAAGAGGTTGTTTCTTCAATAAGAGAATAGAAGATATCAAACACCAACGGGCCCGTTAGAAAGCCCAAATTAAGTAACGGGTTGTTCCGAGTGTTGTAATGGCTCAAGTCAATAGAGAATCAGAATCTCTTTAAGCTTCTTCACACCACGTTTGTAATTAAAGAGACTTGCTTGGGTCAAGTCAAGATGTCTGTTTATTAACGGTGAAAATGTTACCGCCCAAAGCGTAGAACTTGAGCGCCAAATGAATTTTCGTTGCTAAGTGTCGGAAGTGGTCTTGCTTTTGGGCTAGTTCTACAACGAGGCAAATGACGATAATGCCATTTTGTCCCATGTGAAATAGTTACTAAATGACGTATGAACAACTAATTTGATAAATTTATTAAGTAAATATCTCCAATAATTTTTGTTTTGGTGAGATCAACGTGACGACATAAAACTTTGGTACATCTGATTTAACAGAAGATTGAATGGTAAGGAAAAAAACAAATCAGAACTATGGTAGATTTGATAATTAAAAAAGTAGTGTTACTAATGGCAGAAAATTTCTCTTTAAAACTTATTATGGTTTTTAACTTTGTTAAATATGTTAGGAGAAAGAAAATTAGAAAATAGTATTTTTATGAAGCAGAATATTACCAGAAAATTAGAAAATTGTATTTTTATGAAGCAGAATATTACCAGACATCATTTCTAGATTTAGAAAATGAAGCGACCATTTCTAATCGGTATTGTTTGAACTTTTAGTAAAATATGAATAAGAAAGATTATGAAAATCTGTCAAATCTAATCGGTACAAAGTATTCAAATATTTTTTACTTGTTTCCTTTTCCTATTTGACAGTTGGCTAATAAGTCAATTTCAAAATATGTGATAAAGAAGGCACCAATGATGTATACAGGCTATAGAATCCTCAATTTTTTGTGTTTATGCAAAATCAATAAGTACTTCTCATGCATTTTTTTGTTTTTTTGTTTTTTAGAGGAACATAAAATAATTGTTTTGATATCATTTTCTAAACAAAAAAACATTAGCTTTAAGTTTAATTTTTGCACAGTAGACATAAATATTATATATATATATATATATATATATATATATATGTATACAACACCGATACTAAATAGTATAGTCTTTTTTTAGGTACCTTGTATTTACATGAATGTATAAAAGCTTACTTACTTAACTCTTGATCATTAATCGAGTTACGTATTGAAAATATTTGAATTGATCATTCAAATTTTTGAGTATTATTTATCACATAAAATATGGCGATATCACTAAATGGTGAGAATTTAGACATGTTAAATTATCTGAAGGAGTTATTAATTTATGTATTTTAATGGATATAAAAATCTGAACAAAATTCAGTATTGTTGGTTTTGTAATTTTAAAATTCATATTAAAATATTTATAGAGACAATTCATATACCAAAGTTAGAATTAAAAATAAAAAATATTTAGTTTTAAACAGATAGTAACCTATTTGAATTATGTAGAACCTCAAAAGTAACATCACATGTATATATGGTACATAGAATTCAATTTGATAATCTGGAAAAATATACTAAAAATCGCAATAATATTTAAGTGACAAAGAAAAAAATCTTTGAAAAATGTTAGAATCTATTTTATTTTACTATTACAAAATTTTGTATCATCTTTTTTCTTTTCTTTACATTATCCGTTTTAGAGTGTCATTTATCCATCTTATATCTATTATTAGCAATTTCATATAAAAAACTAACTAAGATGAAACTTAGAAAAGGTTGAGGGAAAAATATAGTAAGATAAAAGTTTAAGAAGGGTATTAGAAAATAATTGAGAAAATATTAAATTAGTTTGAAATTTTATTGACTATATATTTCAAAATATATTTGTTTAGAATTTTAGTAGATAACGTTTAATAGTAAATTTGTAAAAAAATAATAAATCATATGTTATGTGATAGAAATAGAATTTTAATTAAAAAATTAGAATTTTACATAAACAATAATATTAATGAAAAAAGTTCATGCATATTATCAAAGAAAATAAAATCTTCTAAATCGTGTCAAAATTTCTCATAAGCATATTTTTAATTACCATTTTTTATATTGCGATTTCTCTATTTATTTTGGTCCATACTTATATAATTTGGTTTTAGATGATAAAACCCCAAAGTCTTAACATATTTATTTTAAAACCCTTAACTAAAATTTTAGTGAAAAAACTCTTCGACTATTTGATATTAATAAAAGTAAAACCTTCAGATATCATTAGATATACCTAAAAACTCTCAATTGAATTTTTAATGATAAAATCATTCAGTTAAGAATTTATAATGAAAATAGGGACAATTACATTAATACACTTTGTTTGATACACTTTTTCAATTTTGTACTTCTACGGAAACCATTTTTATAAATACATTTTTTTCAAAAGGCTAATAACTAAATTATCCTTGTTTTACTGAATGAAAGCATGAAACAAATTAAATGACCTAAAAAAATTATTCATGTCGTCATCGTCAATATCTTCTATTTCCAGGTCCATCGCCATCTCCAACTTTCAGATTCTTTGCAATTGGCTATTTCTGTCAAATCTCTCTATCATTTGAACCTCACTTTTTCATCTTCTTCTTCTCCACAATGTCGATTTCACCTTTTCCCAAATCTTTGCCTTTGTTTCATATAATTTTCTCATATTTTAATTGATCTGAATCTGAGTTTTTCCTTAAGAGGTCGATTTAAGGTAGATAAAACTATGAGAAAACTTTGAATATATAAATCAAATCGTTAATCTCCAGTAATTTTAATTTCATGATCTGCTGGTAATGGGTTGATTCAAGGAGAAGGAGGGCACACTATTTGCAGCAGCAACAGACAACTCAACAACAACAGATGACTCAACAGTCTATAATAGTGGCTCGATCTTCAATGGTGTATGCTCAGCAGCAGCAGCAGCCCTATGCAATGCTTCAACATCAGAAATTGCACCATAGCCAGATCGGGATGAGCTTGAGCAGCGGAAGATGAAGTAGATGTCTCCATTTTATAAGGTTTTATAAAATCTTTTATAAAGTAGTTTTGTAAATCAATTTATAAAAATTTATAAAGGGTTTATAAATTATTTGTAAATATGCAGCTTAAAACTCAAAACTATAGAAGGGAATCAACCGTCACTTTACATGTTTATATAGTACACATGTACATAAGCCGTCAGCAAGCTTAATTAAAAAAAACAATTTAATATTAGCTAATGGTATTTATAACATAAACAGAAAAATTGTCTGAGAATGCAGCAACCATCTAGCTTCTTGACACCAATCATAACCCCAAATAACTTCATACACATATGCATAGTCACAACACATGTTCATAGCTGCAACAACTTTCAGCTTTGCTCTCCTTCACACTTGTAGATATTGTTTTCCAGACTATCCATGCACTATCAGTGCAGTATTTTAATTCCAGATTTAGCCAAACAAGCACAACACATATCAAAGTAATATTAAAAGGATCATATCCTAGACAAAAATGGTTGAACCATATACCAGACTTGCTATTGAAAGTAATATTAAAAGGGTCATATCTTATTAGGCTTTATGTTTTCTATAGTTTCAGCCTTCAGTTTGCTATATGCTTAGCAAGAGAATGACAGTGTCCTATTAGACACCTCTCTTGTAAATAACTATATGCTTACCAAATCAGTGTTTTGATATGATTCAAGGAACTGATTTCAAAGTTTTGCGTAAAAGATCGAGCCAAGCTCGCCGACTTCTTTATATTAGCCAAAATCTATAAAGTTTTTATAAAACTTCGTTATAAAGATTTTATAAGGATTTAAAAGGATGTTTATAAAAAAATATTGTATAAAGTTTTATAAGAAACAAAATGTGTTTTTATAATGTACATTTTTATAAGGTTTTTATAAGTGTTTATAACACTTTTATAAATCTTTTATAAAGACTATAGATCTTTTATAGAGACTTTATAAAATTTATAAAGACTTTATAGAATCTTTATAAAGACTCTGTCCAGTTTTATAAATGTATTATAAGGTTTTTTAAAGGTTTTATAAGGTTCATATAAGGGTTTTATAAATGTTTATAACATTTTTATAAATCTGTTATAAAAGACTTTATAAATCATTTATAAAAACTTTATAAATCTTTTATAAAGATTTTATAAATCATTTATAGAGACTTTATAAAATTTATAAAGACCTTATAGAATTTTTATAGTATAAAAAACGTTTCAATGCTCTTACACACCATAGTTTCAATGTCTGAGATACTTGATTGAACTAAAGTCTTGTTCAGTGAAGGAAAGTTTCTTGTGCATAGTAAAAAACTTCTTGTCTCAATTAAATCACATAGCAAACATAAAAATCAACTAAATCATAGTAGAATCCTCTAAATTATTTTATAATCATAAAAACCAACCAAATCCCTAGAATCGATTCAATAGAGATAAGACAAAAAAACTTCAGATTCGATTTGAATCTTAAATCAGATCCAAACTTTTACTGCAAATTTATGGTATGAATCTCAATGACTGATGATTTGAAGTGAAATATGAGGAAGAAAAAGAGTAGTCTGGGTAATGAAGAAGGTAGAGGAGGCGGAAGCCGAAGAGAATAAAGCCACGAGGAAGAAGAGAAAGAAAAGATTTAGGTTTTTTTTTTTAATTGGTTCATTAAAGGTAAGAGAGTCATTTTACTTTAATGAATAAATGTATTTTTGTAAGGAATTTAAGTAGGTGTAGTTTTGAAAAAGTGTATTATGATTGTGGTATTTTTCAGAATTTCTCATGAAAGTAACCTTTTACAAAAGTTTTAAAATCACAAAGAATGTCCATTTAAAAAATTTGCATTTTGAATTGTTGAAACACGAATTGTAGTTCACGTAATAGATTATAGCACGATTCATTCCAAATATATTTCTTTTACATTCAACGGATGACCTTTTCGCTTAATCAAACCCAATAATGAAATTCGAATACAACATCATTCCTTATATCAATTTTCATCTATATATCAACTAAGTTGATTTTTTTCCTTTCTTTTTATCAGAAACATAAGTTCACTTTTGATAACATTAATAACATGAATATAACATAAAAAGCTTTTATATTGTTCAATGAAAAAATTTAATTATAATATTACTTTTGGTTTCAGTTAGAAGATACTTTTTTTTCAAATTTTTGTCGTTATATCACTCATCTAACGAACTTTAGTTTTATATTTCAACGATACAAGAAATATAAGACAAATTTTGTTAACAAATCTCTATCTGAGATTTATCTTACTTTAACGGTTTTAAAATCTATTTTCTTAGTTGCAGATTTTCTTAGTTAAAATTTTTGTTAAAGATTTTAAAATAAAAATGTTGATACTTGAGGGGTTCTTTCGTTAAAATCCCATATACTTTTGACCAAAAAAACAATTAATACGATTAGCAATTTCATATCGAAATTAATTAAGGTGAAAAAAGTAGACAGAAAAAAAAATCCGGTAAAAGAAATAAATACACAGAAAAAAAAAGTATTAACACGACGGCTTCTTCTTTCAGAAAAACATAACGGAGAGAGAGAGAGAGAAAGAGAGCACAACGATACAGAAGAGAAGCGAAGGTCGCAGAGAGAAGAACACACGCCGCGACAGAGATTTCCCGGCGAAACGGGAACAAACAGATTGGGATTTAGTGAGAGCTTTCTAGGGTTTTCTCCTCGATTTGTCTTCTTTGACCCTCGATCTATTCTCTTTCTTCTTCAGAAATTTCCATCCTTTGTCACGTTCATTCGTCTTCCTCCCAGCTCCATTCAAGGGTTCTTGATCCGTCTCGCTAGGTTTCCTTGCCCTTCCGGTAAAATCCCCGCTTCAATTCCTTGTCTTCGCGTCTCATCGTCTCCTCCAATTTCATCAATTTGGTCCTGTAGGGTTTTGAGATTTTCCTTCTTCCCCTTTTCTCCCTAAAGAATCTTCGCGTTGGGTGATTTAAGCTGGGGAAAACCCTACATTCGGTTTTGCCACTGATTGCTTTTTTTTGTTTGTTTGCAGAGAGAGACGGCGACGAACTTCGGCGGTGGATATTGTGAAGCATGAGTGTTGATATCCCCGGAAAAGGGGAGGCTTGAGGAAGCTTTTGGGTACGAGAGAAGTTGTGGAGGTTTCCATGAGCGATGGGGGTGTCGCATGCATGCCTCTACTGAATATCATGGAAAAGCTTCCTATTGTGGAGAAGACGCTTTGTGGAGGCAACAATGATGGCAAGATTGCTGCTACTTCGGAGAATGGTCACACTTCTATCTCAACTAATACTAAGCTCCCGGAGTCTCAGCCAGCTAAACCCTCTACGTCTCAGCCAGCTAAGAAGAAGAGAATTGTTAAGGTAATTCGTAAAGTTGTCGTGAGAAAGCCGAAGCAGCCGCAGAAGCAGCAGCAGAAACAAGGTGATGATCAGCCGAAACAGCAGGTAGTGCAACCTGCCGGGGAATCACAGGTCCAGACGAAAGAGGAGAATAAGAAGAGTGAATCTTTGCTGGGGAAAGGAGGAGATACTAGTAATCGAGAAGTGGAAAACAACTGTGGAGACTCTGGGTTTAAGGATGAAGTGGAAGAGGGTGAATTAGGTACAATAAATTCTCCAGTGAAGAACGGTGAGATTTCGCCGGTGAAGTCATTGCAGAGGAGTGAGATCGAAAAGGGCGAGATTTCCGGGGAGACTTGGAAGAAAGATGAAATTACGAAGGGGGATTTCAGTTACCTGCACTATAATAAAGGGTATGTGGAGAGAAGGGATTTACCCGCAGATAAGTACAGAAAAGAAGAATTCAGGTCATGGAGAGATCCTGGTGATGAAATTGAGAAGGGGGAGTTCATCCCAGACAGATGGCATAAACTGGATTCAGTAAAGGATGATCATAGTTACAACAGATCTCGCAGGAATGGAGTAGACAGAGAGAAAACGTGGAAATATGATTATGATTATGAACATGAACGTACCCCGCCCGGTGGGAGGTTTGCGAATGAGGATACGTATCGCCGGAGAGAGTTCAGAAGTGGGAATGACAGGGCTACGAGGATCAGTTCTAAAATTGTAATAGAGGAAAATTTACATAAGAACGACTACAACGATCCCAATAATCTTGGGAAAGAGTACTCTTCTACTGGGAACAAATTGAAGCGACACGGAGCTGAACCGGATAGCTTTGAGCGTAAACACTCTTATGCTGATTATGGGGATTATGGGAGCTCCAAATATAGAAAAATTTCTGATGATTGTTCCCGCTCTCTTCACCCAGACCACTATTCACGGAATTCTGTTGAGAGACTGTACAGAGATTCCTATTCATCAAAACCCTCATCTCTGGAAAAGTATCCTAGAAAGCATCAAGACTCATCGTACCCTACCAGGGCTTTTTCAGACAGACATGGACACAGCCCTGCTCGATCTGACCTATCCCCACACGACCGGTCTAGGTACCATGACCACAGGGATAGAAGTCCACTCCATCGAGAGAGGTCGCCATATGCCCGGGAGAGATCGCCATATACCCGGGAGAGATCGCCATATGCCCGGGAGAGATCGCCATACATCTTTGAGAAGTCTTCACATGCTCGTAAAAGGTCTCCACATGACCGCAGCCATCACCATGATTATAGGAGAAGTCCAAGTTACTCCGAGTGGTCCAGTGATCGCAGGGATGGTACTTCTAACTATATGGAAGATCCCCAGAGCGATCGTAACAGGCGTAATGGCCACAGAGAAATAAGCAGAAAGGGCGGAGTAAGGGAGAGGAGGGATTCTCAGACTGGTATGGAGCTCGAGAATAAGTACAGACATAGGGATTCTAATGGAAAAGAGTCGACCCCATCAAGAAAAGAATTGCAAGGTAAAAACATCTCCCACAACAATAATCCGGTGGTTGAGAAAAATTCTGTATGTGATTCATCCAAGATTCCAAGTCCTTGTGCAAAGGGAAAAGAGTCTGTGCAAGTTGGTGAAGCTCCTACCGAAGAGTTGCCATCAATGGAGGTAGATATGGACATTTGTGATACACCACCTCATGAGCAGCCTATGGCGGCTGATTCATCATTGGGGAAGTGGTTTTATCTTGATTACTATGGCATGGAGCATGGGCCTGCAAAGCTATCCGAACTTAAGGCTCTTATGGAGCAAGGCATTCTTTTCTCTGATCATATGATTAAACATTCGGATAATAATAGGTGGGTCACTATTGAAAATGCAACATCTCCTGTGGTCAACATAAAATTTCCATCGGTCGTGTCAGATGCTGTGACACAGCTCGTCAATCCTCCTGAAGCGCCTGGTAATTTATTAGAAGACACTGCAGATGCTTCCGAAGCAGTTTCTATGGAGCAAGAAGAAGCTGGAAATGCCTTGCCTGAATCAGTGTCCATACCAGATACGAATGAAATATTAGTAGAACATCATGAAGATTTCCAGTTTGATAACAGGATTGCGAGTCTCTTGGAGGGTTGTACTATTACCCATGGCAGGGAACTTGAAACACTTGGAGGTACTGTAATAGATGTAGTAAATTATCTTTCCGGCCACAAATTTGATGCTTTTTCAACCCAAAATGCAAATATCTAGAGCATTTTTCTTAATAAATTTAGTTTATTGCATCCTGGAGCTTCTATGCCATTCCTAAGATAGGCCTATTTTTATCGCTTTGCAGGAGCTATGCATATTAAAGTTGAGCTTGAAGAGACGAGAAGATTTGGGAATCCTGAAGGTATGTTTCGTTGGCACCACTGGCAGTTATGCTGTAGCATGATATGTTTTTTTCTATTTGCTTCTGTTCGTTTCTAGTGGTTTATATTCCTAACTTTCCCTACTTCTCCTACTATTAGAAAACAGAACGATATAAGTGTTTATATCTACTAATGTTAGATATGTTATATGGCCAGTTATATCTAATATTAGTTCGTCTGTAGTATTTGGGAGTGTTGGTTGTATGTTAAAGATGTAATAGCTGCGTACTGCCATATGATGGTTTGTGCATGAACATGGAGATTCATTTAGACGACATCAACTTTCAATAATCGTAGCTTCTTGTTTACCTGCATGTTTTGCATGACACAACTTATAACTTCTACTCTGGTATTTGCAGATATCATTTGGTGCTACCATCAAGTGGTAAATCAGTTGCTAGAGGATAAGGAGTCGTCGGGGCGTTCAGAGACCAAGACAAGGGCGATCGAAGAATTGAAGTCAGAAACTGTTGATGGTTCTGAGAGCGAAGAGATAGGCAGCTGGTTTTCAGGTCGTTGGTCCTGCAAAGGCGGGGACTGGATAAGACACGATGAAGCTTCTCAAGATCGATATTACAAAAAGAAATTGGTTCTGAATGATGGTTTCCCATTATGCCTGATGCAGAAGTCTGGTTATGAGGATCCTCGATGGCATCACAAGGATGATTTGTATTATCCTCGCAGCAGCTCTAGGCTGGAACTTCCCCTGTGGGCTTTTTCTGCTGTAGATGAGAGAAATCAGGCGAGGGGAGTAAAGGCTAGTGTGCTGTCTGTAGTGAAGCTTAACTCATTGGTCGTTAATGATCAAGTTATATCAGTTCCTGATCCCCGTGTAAAAGTTCGTGGTAGGGAAAAGTGCTCTTCAAGGCCTGCCCGTCCATCCCCTGCATCTAGTGATTCCAAGAGGGAGTCAGTCGAAAGTATTTCGCAACCAACAGCTTGTGGTAGTCAAGATCTGCAGGGATTTTGGAGAACCGACACATCTGTTAACGTTCCTAGGGATCGTCTGTATACAGTCGATGATTTGCAATTGCATTTGGGTGATTGGTTCTACATGGATGGGGCTGGGCAAGAACAAGGACCTCTGCCATTTTCGGAGCTCCAGATACTGGTTGATAAAGGTTTAATAAAGAGCCACAGTAGTGTCTTCAGGAAATCTGATAAAATTTGGGTACCTCTTACTTCTATCACAAAAACTTCTGAAACAAGTGCCAAGCTTCAGGGGAAAAACCCAGCTCTGCCTTCAGATTGTCAAAGCCTTGTTGTCTCAGAGTCGCAGGATTTCAAGCATTCTGAAACGGACACAAGTCTAAGCTTGTTCCATGGTATGCACCCTCAGTTTCTTGGTTATTTCCGTGGGAAACTCCATCAGTTGGTTATGAAAACATTCAAGAGTCGGGAATTTTCTGCTGCCATAAACGATGTTTTAGACTCTTGGATCCATGCAAGACAGCCAAAGAAAGAGACTGACAAGTACATTTACCAATCTTCAGGTATGCATAACTACCAGAATTTAAATGCCATACCATCCCTCTTATTAACTCATGCTTTTCTTCAAGTTATTATCGGTTGCTAAACCTGGGTGGCTATTTTCTTCTTTTCTTCATTTCCTTCTGGTTATAAGAATGTTCAATTCCTGCTTTCATATGTGCTAAACATTTATTCTCTTATCTCTTTTGTTCTTGGTTCAAAAACCTCAGAATTTGATTTACCGTATACGAAAAGAGCTCGATTGATGGCTGGTGAAAGTGGAGACCATTCTGAAGTGGAAGATGCACAAATGTTTCAGAAGGATGAGTTGGCATTTGAGGATTTATGTGGGGACGCTACCTTCCGTGTTGAAGGAAGTGGATCTTCTGGCACCGTGGGGGTTTACTGGGATCTGTTAGATGGACGTGCATTAGCACGGGTGTTTCATTTGCTGAGATATGATGTAAAATCACTTGCATTTGCGTCCATGACTTGTAGACATTGGAAGGCCACTGTTAATTCATACAAGGATATTTCAAGACAAGTTGACTTATCTTCTTTGGGTCCTAAGTGCACAGATTCTAGGCTCCGGAGTATCATGGTGAGCAATCTGTGCTTGCCGTTTACAGTATTTGAGCAATTTAGTACTTTCATTGATCTGACGTGACATTCTCTTGCAGAACACTTACAATACGGAGAAGATAAACTCTATCATTCTGGTTGGTTGTACAAACGTGACTTCCAACATGCTTCAGGATATTCTTCGTTTATTTCCCCATATATCTTCTGTAGACATCACAGGCTGCTCCCAGTTTGGAGATTTGACATTGAACTATAAAAAAGTAACTTGGCTCAGACGCCAGCATCCTCGATCAGGTGAATTGCATTCCCGGTTAAAGAGTCTGAAACAGATTACAGATGTTGCTAAGTCTAAAGGCTCAAGGGGCGATACAGATGATTTTGGTAATCTTAAGGATTACTTTGATCGAGTAGAAAAGCGAGACTCAGCCAATCAGTTATTCCGAAGAAGCGTATATAAACGCTCAAAATTGTACGATGCAAGGAGATCATCGGCAATTCTATCCAGGGATGCTCGTATCAGGCGATGGGCGATTAAAAAATCAGAACATGGGTATAAGCGAGTTGAGGAATTCCTTGCTTCAAGCCTTAGGGGCATCATGAAGCAGAATACTTTTGACTTCTTTGCTTTAAAGGTGCTTTCTGGTATTCGTGTCTGCTGAATATTATGTCTGATATCATTTGTATCATCTGTTAAAACCTAATAGTCTTAATGTATTTCCGGTTACAGGTTGCTCAAATAGAGGAAAAAATGAAAAATGGCTACTATGTTAACTATGGTTTGAGATCTGTCAAGGAGGATATCAGGCGGATGTGCAGGGAAGCAATTAAGTATGACTTCCTTCTTTTGTCTGGGTGGCTTCTTATAGTACATGATTAATACTTCGAATCTTTTTCTTGCAAATAATCGATAAGTTACTTCTTCACTACTGAGTTTCTGCTTACCAAACGATATATTGAATGACTGCTGATGTCCTTTCTGGATTATGAGTTAGAATTTCTCAAGTCAATAATCTTTTATGTTGCTGGGTTTATGGCCCTTAGTTTGTTAGGCTGTCGGATCACTTATGTCTGACATTTAGTCCTTGGTATTGAATATCTTGCTTCCTAGACCCCTAGTTCTTAAGTAAGAGATAATCTGTTGTAAAAATGTAGATGCTATTTTTTATTTAATTTCCCTTACCACTAGTTTTGTAATTTTTCTTCTGATTTTATCTTATGTATCCAGAGGGAGGAATCGGGGAAGCTACGAAGACATGAACCAAATCATCGTACTGTTTATTCAACTTGCCACACGTTTGGAAGAGGTCTCTATGGTCACTTCTTCATATGGAAGAGATGAATTAATGAAGTCATGGCAAGATGGCTCAGGGCTCTCATCAGCCTCTAAGTACAACAAAAAGTTGAGCAAATCAGCAACTGAAAAGAAGTACATGAGCAGGACTAGTGACACATTTGGTGTAAATGGTGCGTTGGACTACGGAGAATATGCATCTGACCGAGAAATCAAAAGGCGTTTGGCTAAACTGAATCGTAAATCATTTGGTTCGGGAAGTGAAACATCTTCCGAGCTCTCTGACAATGACAATTATAGCTCAGCTTCAGCTTCAGAAAGTGAGTCGGATATCCGTTCCGAAGGTCGATCACAGGACTCACGTGTCGAAAAATACTTCACAGCAGACGAATCCTATGATTCTGTGACCGAAGAGCGTGAATGGGGTGCACGTATGACCAAAGCTAGTCTTGTGCCACCAGTCACTAGGAAATATGAAGTGATTGAAGAGTACACAATTGTCGCGGACGAGGAGGAGGTACAACGGAAGATGCGGGTTTCTTTGCCAGAGGACTATGGTGAGAAGCTTAATGCACAAAGAAATGGCACTGAAGAGTTAGATATGGAACTTCCTGAAGTCAAGGAGTATAAACCAAGAAAGCTTCTTGGCAGCGAGGTTTTAGAGCAAGAGGTTTATGGAATCGATCCTTACACCCATAACCTCTTACTTGATTCAATGCCCGGAGAATTAGACTGGTCACTGCAGGATAAACATACATTTATAGAAGATGTAGTCTTACGTACCCTGAACAGGCAAGTTAGGTCGTTCACTGGATCTGTAAACACCCCCATGGTATTCCCTTTAAGGCCTGTGATTGAAGAGCTCAAAGAGAATGCTCGTGAAGAGTGTGATATACAAACAATGAGGATGTGTCAAGGCGTCTTAAAGGCTATAGAAAGTCGTTCTGATGATAATTATGTGTCTTATCGGAAGGTATTGCTCTGTCATTCTGTCATAGGAATCCATCAATTTATTTAGGACTGTTTTGTTAATCTGCCTTGTTGATACCTTTTTGTCCAAGTAGGGCCTCGGTGTTGTGTGCAACAAAGAAGGTGGTTTTGTAGAAGAAGATTTTGTTGTTGAATTTCTTGGAGAGGTGGGTCTGCAGCTTTGCAGTTTTATGTTTGTCAGTTACTCAGCTACACTTTCTGAAATTCACTGGGCGTGCGGTGCTTAGATACTGAAACATTCTCTGTACGTATGTTTTGGATATTGTAGGTTTATCCTGTTTGGAAGTGGTTTGAGAAGCAAGATGGTATTCGTTCCTTACAGGAAAACAAAACTGATCCTGCACCTGAGTTTTACAATATATATCTTGAGAGACCAAAGGTATGAAGAAAATATGATGCTTGGGCTTGTATTTATTAATTTAGGCCATTTTCTTACTTTTTATGTTGCATGGCAGGGTGATGCTGATGGATATGATTTAGTTGTTGTTGATGCCATGCACAAGGCGAATTATGCGAGTCGAATTTGTCACTCTTGCCGACCGAACTGTGAAGCTAAGTAAGTTAGATTCTCCCCGTCTGCAATCATCCATTTCTTCCAGAATTTTGATTCTGAGAGCAGAACAATTGGTTGGTGTTATAATTCGTTTCATACATGATGCATGCATAAACTAGCCTTGTAAGTATGCTCAGATCAATAAACACATATCAATTGTTTATATATATGTGTCTGGATACACTTACCAACATTTGCTTATTATTGTATCTGCTCTACTCATACGCATTTGGTAAATCTCGTTCTTTTACCTATGCGTACATGCATTTTTAAAAATCGGAATGGAGAACTCCTGATGCTTGACTGTCTTTCTATCTAATAATAAGTTATAAACGGTTCACTCATTTACCCCCCTTTGTCGTCTGGTGCTTCTAGGGTTACTGCGGTGGATGGACACTACCAGATTGGCATCTATTCAGTACGTCCTATTGAATACGGCGAGGAGATAACATTTGATTATAATTCTGTAACTGAGGTCTGTTCTTCCGTTTCTCTTCATATCCAGTTCCTACTGTAGGAAAGTATTAATTCGTTTTATGTTCCCACTCCACTGTCTAAAGAATGATACTTATGTCTGCAACAGAGTAAGGAAGAATATGAAGCGTCTGTTTGCCTGTGTGGTAGCCAAGTATGCCGAGGCAGCTACTTGAATCTCACTGGTGAAGGTGCATTTCAGAAGGTAATTGTGCTATTAACATATATATGATTATATAACGGGTATCAAAGATATGTGAGGATAATGACATTGAGTCTGATAATGGAGTTTAATAGGCTAGATGTTTTTGCTGTGTGCTTGTTCACTAATGAGTAATTAGTTTCATAGTACCGAAGTTTAATAACACTTTTCTTTTGTCCCTTGATTGTTGATTCAAGTTTTTGAACCATATTTGTAACAGGTATTGAAGGAATGGCATGGTCTGCTGGATCGACACAGACTGATGCTAGAAGCTTGTATACTGAATTCAGTTTCAGAAGAAGATTATCTTGAGTTGGGAAGAGCTGGACTGGGAAGTTGTTTGCTTGGTGGGCTGCCAGATTGGGTTATTGCGTATTCTGCTCGTCTGGTTAGTCTTGAATCATTTTATGTTAGTTAATCGCAGCACTATTGATGAGATTACAATTTCTGACAGAGAGTTTCTTGTGCATAAAGGTGCGGTTCATCAATTTCGAGAGAACTAAGCTTCCAGAGGAAATTCTTAAGCATAATATGGAAGAAAAGAGAAAATACTTTTCAGACATACACCTTGATGTTGAGAAAAGTGATGCTGAGGTTCAGGTTAGAATATCATTCTTTCTAACCTTTTTGCTGGTTCATTCAATAGGTCATGTCTTTTGTGCTTTGGAACTCTGTGCTGGCTTTGGGATGTAGTAAAAGGGGGTTTGATTTTTTTTCTCCAACTTTTATATGCTCATTATATCTGTAACTTTGGTGATATAGGCTGAGGGTGTCTACAATCAGAGGCTTCAGAATTTGGCTGTCACACTTGACAAGGTGACTGCAATCTCTCTTCATATAAACAAGCATGGTGTTATCTGACTTGCGTTTCACAATTTTTTGTGCAAGTGTTTGTAAAATGTTTTTTTTCCAATCGAAGGTAGTCTTTAATTAGTGTTATAACACAGGTAAGATATGTTATGAGACGTGTGTTTGGGGATCCAAAGAACGCTCCTCCTCCGCTGGAGAGGCTGACTCCTGAAGAAACAGTCTCTTATTTATGGAACGGGGATGGCTCCTTAGTTGAGGAGCTTCTTCAGTGCCTGTCGCCGCACGTGGAAGATGGCATTGTTGATAAACTCAGATCCAAGATTCGTGCCCATGATCCATCTGGATCTGATGCAGATGTCCTTAAGGAACTTCAGAGATCATTACTTTGGTTAGTAGTATATCAATCATATTTCTTATGCTTCAAACTCTATACTTTAAGGAAACTGTACGCTTACATTGAAGTGTATTTTTTCTCCATGAAGGTTGAGAGATGAAATCCGAGATCTACCTTGTACATACAAGTGTCGGAATGATGCTGCAGCTGATTTAATTCACATATATGCCTATACAAAGTGCTTTTTCAAAGTTCGGGTAAGTTTTTTTCGTATGTTTGAGTGACAAAAGAGGACAAAATTGTGGTGAACTTCTACTGACAGATGGGTCTTGATATGGTCGCAGGAATACAAGTCCTTTATGTCTTCTCCTGTATACATTAGCCCTTTAGATTTGGGGGCCAAGTATGCGGACAAGTTAGGTGAAAGCATAAAGGAGTACCGGAAAACTTATGGCGAGAACTATTGTCTGGGGCAGCTAATTTACTGGTATGAACAGACAAATAGTGATCCAGATCTTACATTGGTGAAAGCAACAAGAGGTTGCTTGTCTTTGCCCGACGTTGCTTCCTTCTACGCAAAGGCCCAGAAACCATCGAAGCATCGTGTTTATGGCCCAAAGACGGTGAAAACAATGGTTTCACAGATGGTAATTTCTTCTTACTTGACCCACTTCTGAAATGCATTTCATTTGTCTTCACTCTTCACTGTCCATTTATATATTGTATTTTTTTTTTATCTTATTATATGTGTACAACAGTCTAAGCAACCTCAAAAACCGTGGGCAAAGGATAAAATATGGATGTTCAAAAGCACGCTAGGAGTATTTGGAAGCCCGATGTTCGATGCTGTGCTCAATAACTCGTCACTTGATAGAGAACTGTTGCAGTGGCTAAGAAGCAGACGGCATGTCTTTCAAGCGACATGGGATAGTTAGGTAAAAGTACAAAGGAAACCTTTTATTATTCACAAGGGTTTCTCTTTTTGGGAAAGCGAGCAGCCGAGGGGGGCAACACACACAGTTACTATAAATAGTCTCTCATCCATATGACCAAAGCAAAAGCAGTGCGAGTAAGTGCCATTCGCTGCAAAGAGCCTCAAGCTTTCCCCTCATTCTTATGTATAGCTTTGCCATATATGTGATTTTGGAATTTAACAATGACTTTGGGTTAGGACCATTGTTATTCTCGTTAGATTAGGCTCACATAATTTTCAGAGAGAAGAATCATTTGATTAGGTTGTATCTCCTCTTCTTTTTTTTGTCTCTTTGGGGTTACCTTAGTAATAAAAGCTCGTGTTCTTCTTGTTTCTACATCTATTTCTATAAAGATTGGCACCAAACGGAGGAAAAGAAGAACAGAAGGAATATACATAAATACAAGTTGTATGTTAACTTTTTGTCTTTTGCTCGTGGAAACTGAAATAATACAGACATAGCAACACACTCGATCGTCCTTTATATTCACTTGTATAAGCAATCTCTGAGCCATAAAATGAGATAGTCTTGGAGACATTTGTTAGTAATCTATCTGAAAAGTGAAAACTTCAGCATGTAGACCAAGATTGCTGAAGTCTGAATCTCTAACGATAGTTATAAAAAGAAAAATCTGTCAAACAAAGTGTTTTCCATCGACAACTAAAACATGCGTATCTCTAGCTTTTAGTTTCACAAGTAAATACCGAAATACTTATACAAATATACGATATATATATAAGATTGATATAAAAGTACATAACAATATGGAACAATTTGGTCTTCAAATTAGCTGACAACTTACTGTTAAACGGGAGAGACATTTCCACGCCTTTTGTCAAAACATAAACTTTCCGGCTTCCTCCTTGTCTTCTTGTCTAGTTTCCCGGCGATCAATCTCCTTCCGAACGGCGTTTTGAACCGCAACTTCAGCCGGAAGATGACAAAAGGGGACTAAGAAGATGAAATATTCTAGTCATCGTCTGAATCATCCGAACTGTCAACTCTCCGTTCAGCAATCGCCGGGAACAAACGCTGTCGAATGTTATCCGGCGACGGTTGATTACTATCCTGCGTCACTTCGGTTTCCTTCTTCCCCGAATGATTCGTCGTCTTCGTCGACGTCATCACCATCGTCGTTTCTTTAACTTCTTTGCAAACTTTCTCCAACATTATCAAGAAGTCACGCACTATAGCAAACAAACGCAGCCCTTCGTTCTTGGCAGATTTGCCATGGAAGTAATCAGCAGAGCTTTTCACCAACACCATGATCCTCTCTTCTTCTTCCTTCAACCATTTGATATCAGCGTCAGCACGTTCGATGAATCCAGCTAAAGCTTTCTCGAAGTCGCTCTCTTCGTCCATCGACTTCAGAAACTCCCTCGCGTTCGTCAGCGAGCCGCTTAGATTCGTCAGTGTTGCAGCTAATCCATCAGCGTCTATGATTGCTGCTCTCTTTACATCTTCGAGCTCTGTTGTTAACCCTGAAACCACTTGAAGTCCCGTGCTTCGGTAACGTTCGACTGATTGTGGGCTTGAGTCTGTGTTTGAATCGTCTGTTTTTACGCTAGAGAAGCTTCGGCTTGATCTCTGGAGGCGGAGAGCACGAACTCCTTCGGAACGAATGATCTCGAGGACAACAAAGTGTAAGAGTGTGGTTTTGCCATCAGTTCCTTTCACATCAGAGAGTTTCAAGAGCGTGTCGAGTTTGAAAGCTTGCGCGTCACCACGGAAAGTTCCGACATTCATTCGATTTCCTGTCTTTAGAACTGCTTCTAGTAGTTTTAGGAACAGTCTGCTGTTTCTTAGTTTCTTGCAAGCCACCTGAGACGAAGACACAACACTAAGAGATTTGTATAGAAGAAGGCAAGTTATGTGTATTTGTGTCTGTGACTTACCTCGAGAGTTGCGAGTGATTCTTTGAGGCCAGAGACTTCTTCTTGAAGTGAGATTATGAATAGAAGCGACTCTATACGTTTGAATGCGAAAGGTATATCCACAAGGATTTTAAGGAATCGTTCTGCGGGACCAAGAAGGTGTAGATCACCTGAGTATAGTCTAAGTTTGAGTTCTTCTTCTGAAGTTGGAGCCATCTTCAACAATGTTTGTAGGAGTTCCACTGGGAGTTCATTACCTTAGGAACAGAAAAGAAATCACATTTCAGTCAATAAGAGAGAAGAGAAAGAGACGGTGAGATTTAGAGAGTCAATATATAAATATATACCTTCTTTGATGGCACTAACGACTTCCTCTATTGTTACATTCAAAGCTCGAAGAAGAATAGATAAGTTTTGTGCTTTCCTGGTGTCAATTATCTGTATATATTGGACAGGAGATTCTCTAGATGAGTCTCCTCTTTGACCATTTTTGTTTTTGTTCCCATCATTGTAACCAAACAGAGACTCCATCGCCTCTTCGTTGAACCTAAAAAGACAGAACACAAGTTAAGCAAGCCGCCGAAACTTTTAAACAAAAGTTTAACAAGCTACAAGAGTCTCAAATTCAACTCTTACTGGAATGAGCCAGCGCTAATCTCATGCCAAACCATTTTCTGATCAGGGTTAGCCATTTTATCCCAGAAGAAAGGCTTTAGTTTGGTCTTTGGAGCTCCTGTCTCAGAATCAACATCAGATCCATCTCCAGAGGAACTATGTCCTCGACGTTTTGGAGCCGCACCTTTTGGTGGTGCAGGTGGAGGACGAACAAGTTTAGGTGGCGGAGGAGGCTGAGGTTTAGGAGGAGGAGGTGGTGGAGGCTGTGGAGGTGGTGGAGCCGGAGGAGGAGGAGGAGCTGCTGTTCTCCCCGGGGGAAGCTTTAACGGAGGAAGTCCAGAGGATGATGATGCTTCAGCCGTTGAAAACTCATGACCGTGTCTTTTTAGAGATACTCTAGAGAGAAACGACCTCTTTTTCGAACTAGCACTGAAAAATCTCCTGCTCGGGATTGCAACGGTGGGAGAGTTATCATTTGATCCTGAAAGAGCAAAACACGAGTTAGTTATATAGTTCTTGAAAGATAAAAACAAGAACCGTCATCATTACCAGCTGTTAAATCAGACAAATGTAGGAGTGGTCCTTCATCTCTAGGTCCATATCTAGGACCAACCGCGTTGTTGCGATTGCGTTTGAAGCAACACAAGAACAGCAAAGCAACTAGAAAGAACGTTAGTACAGCGGTTGAAGCAACGGCGATGATAAGTTCCATCAAGATATCATTCTTCTTCGCCGGTGAAGGAGGACCTGGAACACTTTGACTAGGAGCAACAATACTCGGTGTTCTCTTAACCGGACGGGACTTTGTTTTAACCGGCGCCTTAGCTGGCGAATATGAAGAACGTTGAGATGGAGAGCTTGCAGGTGCAAGGTCGTCATAACTTTGAGGGGTTGGAGCATGACCTGGCGTTAGACCGGGTGCGAAACCGGGTGCAAAACCTAGTGCAGGACCAAGTGCGAAGTTTGGAGCAGAGACTCTAAACTTCTTCGTCTTACTGATCAGCTTCCTTCTTGGATAGCTCGTAGTAGAACCGCCGATAGGTCTAAAGCAATTGCTGAACCAATGCCGATAACCGGTTAAGATGGATAGTTTCACGTAGTCATTTGGAGATGCTACACGGGTGATATAGAGAAGACAATCTTTCTTCTTATCTTTCAAATCTTTTCTACAATGAATCCATGTTTGCTCTGCCTATCAGAAATGAGATGTTCGTCAAAAACAGGAATCAGACAAAACATGTTGTCGGAATAAATTGAGAGAGAGCGGGAGATTAACGTAATTTGCACGCAATTGAAAACCTAAAATCAAAAATTTGAGCAAAGCTACATAGCTTGATACGTTCTTGATTTGTATCAAAGGGAAAACGAACAAATGACAATGAGTTTACCACATCGCCACCGTGAGCCTCGCCGTAATGAATAGAATCGCGGTTAACGCCGTCACGAGCGATAATCTCCAGGGAAACACAAACAAGAAGAACGAGAGAGATGGCCAGAAAAGCTGTTCTCAATCTCCCCATTAACCTCCGTTTCTCATCTCACGGAAAAACCGAAAATAGCTTCCGTTCTCAGAACCACGACGGCGAAATTTGTAGAGGTCGATCTCTTTGACGTACTCCCTCGGAAGCAAACCGCCATGCAGAAAAGCTCCGACCACGT
The DNA here is from genome assembly GCA_900108845.1 of Iljinskaea planisiliqua. NCBI lineage: Eukaryota > Viridiplantae > Streptophyta > Magnoliopsida > Brassicales > Brassicaceae > Iljinskaea > Iljinskaea planisiliqua. The sequence continues at coordinate 2,894,561 of FNXX01000006.1, read as the reverse complement.
CCGAACGCTTTTTTACGGCGCCGAACAATCGCAACCACAAGCGGAGAGAAACAAATGTCTAAAAGAGGAAGAAAACCAAAAAAATTGGAAGCAAAATTTCAGAAACAATAAAGAGAAACTCTGTTTCAGGAACTTTTTTTTTTAAGGGAAGCTTTTTTTAGAAGTTGTGACTTGTGAGAGTAACAGAAACGAAGATAATATTCTCTGTTTTTGTTAATTTGGTTAACTCTCGTAAGCTGTTGTTCTATTGAAATACAAAGCTTTTTAATAACACAAGAAGGGAGACTAAGGCATTTTGTTAGCCCTAGCTATAGAGATGGATCAGAATCATATAGACCCTTTTGTCCATACTTGACAAATACATATGTTTGTCCCTTGTCTTCCTATTTGTTCACAGCCAGTATTGAAGAGCATAGACGATAAACCTATAGCAAGGATCTAGACTATCTTATTGCGTCAAACCAAAGGAACAGCATGATGAATACGCAAAATGAAACAATTGTTAATCATAAGAAAGAAGAGGTAGTCTTACTACACAATACCAGACAAAAAAGGGACAAAACTCCCAAGCCTTCAACATCTGGCTTCTAGTTGAAAAATTTCCCTCGCTCTTCTTTTGAATTAGCAGTGCAGACAATTGTGCTAGAACAAGAAGAAGTGAAGTTTAATTGACGAGAGATAGAAAGAATATACATGCTACTTGTACTAGGAAACAGTTATAATGAAGATGTGTTATATATAGCTAGCTTTTACCTGTTAACAAAGATGGCGGTAGGACTGCCCGGAGATGGAGGATTCTGCAACAGGAGTGAAGCATGTTGAGCAGCTTTAGCAAGACCATCAGTGTTGCTTGCAGAATAGAATTCAACCTCTTCAAGACCAAGTTGCCGCTTGATCAAGTCCATATTTCTCTCAAGGACTTGCATCTCTTCAAAAGGTAGCTTCAAATTCAGAGCCTGAGTGCCAAGAGCTATTGCCTCGTCCTTCTTGAATTTAAGGAAAGGCATGCAAAGCTTCTGAATCTGCTTCAAGTTTTCTACTTCTCCATCGTTCTGCAATATCTCCCTTAGCTCTGCAACTATCTCTGCATCAGGGGCTACAAAACATCGGGTTTGCTGGTCGAACTTGCTTTGCAGAATCCGGAGGCATTGAGCTCTCCACCCATCAAACTGCTCATTCACATATACAAGACCTTTCAGATTCGAATCTGCCACTGCTGTTACTTGAGCCCCTTTCTTAGCAGCCTTCTTGGAACCTAAGAGCTGCTTTTGTAGAAGCTTTCTCATTAACACGATAGAGTCTTGCAAATATTTGTTTGCACCCTTGAGAACCAAATCTGGCTCGTTTGATGCTGGCCAGCCTGCTGTTACCACACAGCCTTCCTTCTTCAAGAGTTTCCTCCAAACATATTCTGCAAATTGAGGACAGATTGGTTCAATGAGGCGTGTTTGCACATCCATAAAGGTCAATATCAAGTCCTGATTCATGCCGCCAGTGCCACAAGAGAGCCTATACTCATCTCGAGCAGCTTGCAAGTCGTAAAACCCATTCTTAAGTGCCTCCCTAAACAAACAATCCTTGTAGGCTTTCTCACTCAATCTGATAGCAATGTTCATGTCGTTTTCAAACACTTGATCAGCATATGTAGATGGAGGACCAGTTCTCAAAGAGGATTCAGCAGCAAGAACCTCTTCCATCCATGTGAGCTCTTTTGTCAGGCGCAAAATTGCAGCATTTGCAGTTTAAAATACAAAATTTGCATCGTCAACGCCATCACCAGCATCAGCCAAAGAAAACCTTGTAGCAGTGGCAGAGAATTCTTCAATAGCCTGTCGCAGTGTTCTGAAATTGCCAGTTGACTTTGACATTTTCTCAGAGTTCAGCATAATGTGACCATTACATCTGATACCACGAGGCCAGTTACGTTTCGCCATTAGTGCAGTGTGGTTGTAGATGAAAAATGTCAAATGATTCTGAATGAGATCCTTTCCTGAAACTCGAAGATCTAGAGGGTACCAGTAGTCAAACTCCTGCTTCATCTTGCTTAAAACATGAGCCGGAATGTCAGACGATTTTGGGTACTGAACATCGCAGAAGAGATACTCCCAAACATCATCATCCATCTGCTGAGGGCTAATCAAAGACTTGCTGCCTTTATACATGTCTCCGTCGTGAAAGATATGTGCAACCGTGTAATAGGCCATGTAAAGAGAGGAATCAGACAAGGACTCGACAAGGAACTGTTCATCCCAGGGAATACGCGTTCCAAGACCAAAAGACCGTGAGCAAGCCCACTGATTGAGCCAGCTCAAAGTGTGCTCAAAGCCATGCCTTGTTTCTTCAGAGTAAAGATTCATGTTCGATAAGCATTCCTCAGCCATTTGACGCCATTCTGTTTCACCGTACGTTATGTACCACTGATCTGTAAGAGCCACAACACATTCATCACCCGATCTTGACATCACCTGCTTCTCCGGTTCACTGTATAGAATTGCCTCGCCAGACTCTATGAGCTTTGCCTTGATAATGGGCTTGATTTCTTGAACTCTCCTACCAACATACTCTCCAGTAAGCATGGTTCCTTCGGTGAATCCTTTCAGGTACGTCAACCTCTTAGCCTCTGCAAGCTTGTCCTTATCATTTTGACTTTTAATTTTCAGGTCCAAGCAGACCTTCTGGGCAGCTTTATCCCCAAACTCCGGAATGTTGATAATGGGTACAATGTCACAGGGAACCCACTCATCTTTCACACCATACTTTGCTCGAAGAGCAGGCTTTGCAGTCAAGTCATGCAGAGCCATGTAATCGTCAGGGGCATCACTAGGCACGCTGGTGACGATGCCCGTACCTTTGTTTGTCAGAATGGTCAGCATGGGCAGAGCATAGATGATCTCGTTCACAGCCAGAGGAGATCTTAAAGGGAGTCCAATCAGATCGTACCCGGTCAACTCAAGCAAGCAGGAAGGCTTCTGAGGGAACTTCGACAAGTTCTGGTACGCAAGGTTGAGTGCAGCTCTCTCAGTAAGGATGAAGACATCAGTTTCACTGACTTCATAAGCTCCGTATTTCCCATCAGGCAACACCCATGCGTTTGTTTGTCCATACATGGTCTCAGGCCTCAAAGTAGCTGCAGCCAAAAACACTCGCTTCCCTTCCAAAGGACCAAGTTTCAGAGGAAATGGCTTCACTACTTCCATCTTAATAAGAGTATACTCTTGAGGCTGAACACCTTCACCAGTGGCACGGTCGTGATCAGCACAAGGCTGGCCATCTAAAGGTGAGAATATTGTGTACCTACGGTCTTTCACAATCTTTCCCATAGACTTCAACTTCCTCATCTGCCACCTCACAAAGGCGTCGAAGAACGGATTAACATCAGTCGTCACGAACGACCTTCTCCAGTCACAACCCAATCCATAAGCTCTGAGATCTTCAACAGCCAATGGTGGAAAGTAGTACAACCATTCATACGGATCTTGGAACTTTGCAATCTCACTGTCAGTAAGACCAAAACTGCGCATAATCTCCCACTGATAAACCTGTCCACCAGACTTCGCAGCCACCTTAGACTTCTTCCCCCTGAAGTGATCCGGTAAAGCTGGAGTATCACTCTCCTCCTGGACACAAGCTTGTTTGGTCTTGTCTTCAGCAGTGAAGACAGGAGGGTTTCCAAACTGCTGGATCTCGCGAGAAAGCTTGTCCGCAGAAGCCTTGATTGGCATGCCAGTGCAGTGGAAGCCAAAGGGAAGGAGCAAGTTAGCACCTCTGAGTCTGTGGTAAGCACAAGCAAAATCAACCTTGGACAGTGAGAAGGCATGCCCAATGTATTGAAATTAAACTTGATTTTGGGTCAAGCTTAACTATGGGTTTATAATCTAAACCCAAAGTTAGGCCCAAATTCTAGAATTTCTCTAGAAACATCATGTGTGAGCATCACCTCCTCTAAGTGTTTCTAGAGAATTCTAAAAGATAATTATGTAAGATATATATGTAGAATAATCTAGATATTGTATGATAAAAAATCTAGATATTGTATTAGAAAATTCTAGAAACTAAAAAATCTAGGAAGTAAGGAGGTGGTGGAACAATCTAGATACTTTGTAATGGAGGCTATAAATACCTCCACACCCCTCTCATTTGCAACAACAAGAAGTTGAACAAGTTAATAAAGAGTGTTCATAAAAGTTCTAGTACTCTCTCTAAAATCCTTTCAAGTATTCTCTTAAGTGTTCTTCCATATTCTTCTTCATACTTAGAGGGCATTTTCTTTCTTTCGAGTTTCTCGGGTATTACGGTTTTGGGCTAGTGCTAAGCACTATCGGTGTTGGTTTCCTTACATGGTATCAGAGCCATTCTAATCTTGTGCTAATCAAGATCGGGTTTGGGAGAACTCGGGTTTATTCTAAGTATGGAATCAATGGGTCGTGTTGTTGGATTGGGAATGGAGATCTTAAACCAATCTAACTACCGGTTATGGAAGTCATGTATGGAGTCATACTTGGTGAGTGAGGACTTATGGGATGTCGTCGGCGGTAGCAGCACAACACCACCAAGGGGAGATGCTGCAACAGCGGAAGCGACAAAGGAGTGGACACGGAAGAATGCCAAGGCAGAGTTTGCTTTGAAGAGGTCTATATCCTCGGGAGTATTTGAGCATATCTCAAGGTGTACATCCACTAGTTCCATTTGGCAGGCACTGGATCAATTGTTCAACAAGAAGAATGAAGCTCGTCTACAGCTGCTAGAGAATGAGCTGGTGAATGCTAAGCAGGGGGAGTCTTCAATCTCAGAGTTCTTCATCAAGGTAAAGAACCTTTGCTCTGAGATTAATACTCTTAATCTGGAGGAATCAATTTCGGAAGCACGGTTAAAGCGGTCTATTATTCGGGGTCTAAGACCCGAGTATACACCGTTTGTGACACCAGTTCAAGGATGGGCTACACAACCTTCCTTGGAGGAGTTTGAGAATCTGCTAGCTTCGCAAGAATCATTAGCCACACAAATGGCGGGAGTCAAAATCCATGATAACTCAGGGAGTGCTTTTGTAGCTCGGAGGCAACAGAGCTTCAAAGGAAAACCTAAGTATGAAGGTCCAAAGAACAATGATGGACGGGAAGGATCTTCTGCGGGAGATAAGAAGCGGTTCAAGTGCTACCTGTGTGGAAAACTTGGGCATTTCAAAAAGGATTGCAGAGTCAAGCTGAAGGAAACAAATATGGCGGAATCAAAAGCTCATACAGAAGATGAAGGCTGGGGAAAATGCTTCACGGTGGAGGCTGCATCTTCAGGTACATCCAAAACTAAAAATCTGGGAAATGATTGGATAGTGGATTCTGGTTGTAGCCATCATATTACCGGAGATGAGAAGTTATTTTCGAGTCTTCAGCGCCATGATGGGAAAGAAGCCATTATTACCGCGGATAATTCAGTCCACTGGGTCGAGAAGGAAGGGACAGTTGTCATTGAAGGAGATGATGGAAGCCCTATCACTCTCAAGAATGTATACCATGTCCCTGGAGTAAGGAAGAATCTTCTCTCCGTGGTGAATGCGGTTGACTCAGGTAACTATATTTTATTTGGCCCAAAAGATGTTAAATTCTTGAAGAATATTCAGGAATTAAAGGCAGACGTAGTTCACACCGGAACACGGGTTAAAGATCTTTATGTCTTATCGGCCTCAAACTCGTATGTTGAGAAGATGAGTACCAATGACAATGCCTTTATTTGGCATGCTAGACTTGGTCATATAAATATGACTAAGCTGAAGGTGATGGTGAATAAAGATCTGGTTAACGGGCTTCCAAAGTTGAAGATTCAGAATGAAGGAATACTTTGTGAAGGTTGTCAATATGGAAAATCACATAGGCTTCCGTTTGACAACTCTACTTCACGATGCAGTGCTCCGTTGGAGAGGATCCATAGTGATTTAATGGGTCCAACAAGAACATCCTCCTATTCCGGGTTTCGCTACATGCTGCTGTTCGTAGATGATTTCTCACGGTACACTTGGGTATACTTCGTGAAGGAAAAATCAGAGGTATTTTCAAGGTTTCAAGAATTCAAGATCACCGTGGAAGGAGAGTTAGGTCGGAAAATCAAGACCTTAAGGACGGATAATGGAGGGGAGTTTATGTCAAAGGAGTTTCTCTCTTTCTGCCGGAAGCATGGTATCAAGAGAGAATGTACATGTACATATACACCTCAACAAAATGGAGTAGCAGAAAGGAAGATCAGACATCTAAGTGAGACTTGTAGAAGCTGGCTACATGCGAAGAATTTACCTAAGGCCTTATGGGCGGAAGGTATGAGATGTGCAGCTTATGTCATCAACCGGATGCCGCTTAGTCCGAATAATATGAAGTATCCGTATGAGATGGTTCATGGGAAGAAGCCAACAGTGAAACATCTCAGGGTATTTGGATCAGTTTGCTATGTCCATGTGTTTGATGCTCAAAGAACCAAGCTGGAGGCAAAGGCGAAGAAGTGCATCTTTGTCGGCTATGATGAACAAAGGAAGGGTTGGAGGTGTATGGATCCAGAGACACACAGGTACACTGTATCCCGTGATGTTGTCTTTGATGAAGTTACATCTTATTATGGGCCACCTCAAGTCTTGGTTGATCAAGAAGGCACTGCTTCCTCCAAGGGCAATGAACAAGTTATTGAAGTACCAAGTGAGAGCAGAAATTCTGAAGAAGAGACACAAGGTGAGAGGGGGAGCACTAACCAAGAGGAAGATGAGGAAGAAGATCATGGGTCCATGGAAAATCAACGGCCTAAAGAAACATTATTAGGCCTGCTCGGTTCAGAGATGAAAGGTTTGTCACTACTTACTCATGCTACTTTGCTGCCCCTTTAGATGAAGAAGAGCCATCATCATATGATGAAGCAAAAAGAGTTAAAGAGTGGGAGACCGCAATGAAGGAGGAGATGGATGCTCTTAAGAAGAATGAAACTTGGGATTTGGTTCCAAAACCCAAGGATGTCCAACCCATCTCATGCAAGTGGGTGTACCGTATCAAGCGAAGGACAGATGGCAACATTGATAGATACAAAGGAAGGTTGGTTGCTCGGGGATTCTCTCAGAAGTATGGAGAAGATTATGATGAGACTTTCAGTCCAGTGGCGAAGATGACTACGGTACGTTCACTTTTATCTTTAGCTGCAAGTTTTGGCTGGAAGTTATGGCAGTTAGATGTGAAGAATGCCTTTCTATATGGAGAACTTGATAAGGAAATCTATATGGAGCAACCACCTGGTTACATATCAAGGGAGCATCCTGATTATGTTTGCAAGCTAAAGAAGGCTCTGTATGGGTTAAAACAAGCTCCAAGAGCCTGGTATGGAAAGCTTGCTCAGTTTCTTCAGTTCTGCGGGTTTGTACCATCTAATGCTGATCCGAGTCTATTCCTCAAGAAAAATGGAGGAGTCCACGTGGTAGTTCTTCTTTACGTGGATGACTTGATAATCTCCGGAAATGATGAAGCAGAAATTGCTCGTCTACAAGAGGATATGTCAATAAGGTTTGAGATGAAGAAGTTGGGTGAGCTCAATAACTTCCTTGGATTGGAGGTTGAAAGAGTAAAAGATGGAATATTCATCGGCCAACAAAGTTATGCAAGAAGGATTGTTGAGAAGTTCGGGGTACACGAAGGAAAGACACGTACTACTCCGATGGATGTAAACATTAAGCTGAAGCGCGATGAAAGATCTCTGCTACCCAATCCTCGACCTTATCGATCTCTTGTAGGAAGCCTTCTGTACTTAACCATTACAAGACCTGACATTTCCTTTGCGGTTGGTCTTGTAAGTCGGTTTATGCAGACACCAAGGAAGCCACATCTAGAAGCAGCGAAGAAGATCTTGAAGTATGTGAAGACAACTCTTGGCATGGGTTTGGTGTATAAGTACAATTCCAAGGTCTCTCTCTATGGCTTCACGGATGCAGACTTTGGTGGAGATTTGGATGATCGAAAATCAACTTCAGGCTATGTGTTTTTGTGTGGAGACACAAGCGTTTCTTGGTGCAGCAAGAAGCAAGCAACAGTGTCGCTGTCAACTACTGAGGCAGAGTATAAAGCTTCAACACTAGCAGCTCAAGAATGTATTTGGCTTCGAAGACTCCTTGAAGATTTGTTCGAGCCAATCAACAAGCCAGTTACTATCTATGGAGATAATCAAAGTGCTATCAAGTTGACTAATAATCCGGTGATCCATGCAAGGACTAAGCATATTGAGTTGGAACATCACTTCATACGGGAGAAGGTGCTTGATGGAACAATTGAAGCTTTGGAAGTTCGAAGTGAGGACAATGTTGCAGATATCTTCACCAAGGCACTACCAAAAGGCAGTTCGAGTTACTTCACTCGAAGCTCGGTATGATTGACAAAATCAAGTTTAAGGGGAAGTATTGAAATTAAACTTGATTTTGGGTCAAGCTTAACTATGGGTTTATAATCTAAACCCAAAGTTAGGCCCAAATTCTAGAATTTCTCTAGAAACATCATGTGTGAGCATCACCTCCTCTAAGTGTTTCTAGAGAATTCTAAAAGATAATTATGTAAGATATATATGTAGAATAATCTAGATATTGTATGATAAAAAATCTAGATATTGTATTAGAAAATTCTAGAAACTAGAAAAAATCTAGGAAGTAAGGAGGTGGTGGAACAATCTAGATACTTTGTAATGGAGGCTATAAATACCTCCACACCCCTCTCATTTGCAACAACAAGAAGTTGAAAAAGTTAATAAAGAGTGTTCATAAAAGTTCTAGTACTCTTTCTAAAATCCTTTCAAGTATTCTCTTAAGTGTTCTTCCATATTCTTCTTCATACTTAGAGGACATTTTCTTTCTTTCGGATTTCTCGGATATTACGGTCTTGGGCTAGTGCTAAGCACTATCGGTGTTGGTTTCCTTACACAATGTGAAGGTAGCCATTCATATACGGGAAAGGGAACGTTGAGAAGAACTTTTCTCCTTCTTTTGGACGATCCTTACGAGACTCAGCCAAGAACACGCCCTCGTCTTCCCACCACTTTCGTACCGCTACCTCCATCTCCAGAAGATGATCTCTCCTCACCAAGCTTTTCGCTTCACACGCCATTCCGTCACAATGATGAACTTCCACCAACAGTGATTTGATAGAGATGGAGCCACAGTGGGAAAGATAATGAAAATAATGAAAATGAGTGATGTAGTTAGGGTTTTGGAGAGTTTTAGGAGGGGTTAGTGGGAGGTTATAGAGAGTTTTAGGAGGGGTTAGTGGGAGGTTATAAAGAGTTGTTTGATTTTAAAAGTTAGGAGATTTATTAAATTTGTAAAGAAATAAAGGGTTTTGTATATTTAGAAATTTTTTGGAAATATTTTTACAATAATGATTTTAAGACATAGAAATGGTATTCTCAAAAATTTTGTTTAATAAGTTGAATGATTTGTGTACAGTATGGTTATATACATGAGACACTATTCTAGTCTATGTGAAAAAATAAAACGACAGTTTTATTATGCCATTTTGATTCGCTATTCTTACAAACAAAAGCTTATTAATTTATTTTTATTTAAAAACTTTATTCAACCGGAATTACACAAGATTACATAAACTTTATTCAAGCATCAACACATGCACCAACCTTATTCAATCAACTCAAACACCCTTCACTTCACACAATACATTACAAATTTAAAAAAGTTTGTAGGGACCATATAAACTAAAACCGTTTATTTCTTCCGGTAACCGAAGCCGTACGACAAATTAAAAAAGTTTGTAGGCACCATATAAATATAAATTTTTGCATTAGAAGTTGCAAAAACATTTTATTAATTACCACTTCATTTCCTTTTTCTCTTTGACGATTAGAGGATCAACCATCAACCTTCATGTCGGTTTCAGAGTCCCACTTGAACGCTCCACTTGGCTGAGCCGCGTCCGCGATATCCTCCAACGTCAGCTGTAAGTTCGGTGTCTTCAAAGGCACAATCTCATGCCCGTACTTCTCCTCATCTCCACAGTAATCCTTATATTGTTATTCCCATTCCAAAAACATATTAAGTTTTATTACACAAGAGAAAAAGAACAATCTCACATGGGGATGAGTTTGAAGTCTTGAGTATATGTATACTTACTTGATCAGCGTGCATTTTTCTCACAAACTTCTTGAACAGCTCAAAGTTGTTTCCTTCAAAGACCGTATCGGACAACCTTAGGTAAGTGAAGCCGTACATTTTTAGCTTCGGTTTACCGTTCGGGTTAACCCCGTTAGGCCTCGCGTTAAGAAGAATCTGATTGTAACCTTTGGCTCCATAGGTCTCTAATGCATTCTCACCAGCAACTTCTATGCCTTCTTTCCATGATTTGCTAAATACCTAAATCAATGATTTATCCAAAAAGAAAAAAAAATCAAGATACAGACCGTTGAAATATGAGCGTAAAAATTTCTTATCTTTACGTACATCTTGAACAAGTTCTTGGGGAGCACTTAGGGCTTCAGCTATATTGTCGGTATCTTTCATCTCAAGGCAAGTGAAGTTGAGAATGGCGTAGTGTTTTGAGAGCATTCTAGCGATCGGACGGTAGCCATCTCTCTTAAAAAGGTTGTAATATCCGGCAGTAAGCTCCGCCGCGTGGCTGTGGTGGTTGTACAACCAGTGAATACCCGAAACCTACCTCATTCACATAGTCAATTTAGAGTCATAACTAGTTACCTTGCAAGACAAGTTAACTTAGAAAAATGTTGAAGGGATCTAGTTTATGGTTTGATTTTATTATGAAACCATTTCTGATTCAGCTGCTTTCTGTTTCGGTGTGATGTAATTTTTGTTTGGTCGGCTCGGTTTAATGCAATTCTCAGTTTGTTTTCCTTTAGTTATCAATTTTACGTGGTCTCTGTACATGTTAATTATTTATAGTAATACCTTGGCAGCCAAGTTAAGTTTAAGTCCAGCGAAGATCTTGTTGGCTTCTCCTAAGATCTGATCTCCATGAAAGATGAGTTTATTCGAGTACCATGTCAGGAAAAACTTCCCCTCCTCGGAGACATAAGTCCCATTTCTCTTGAAAAACCCAGTTTCCTCCGGCTTGTCGTTATATTCTCCGGCGTCCTCCGGCAAATCCCACTCCGGATGGCCTGCTTTCGCCGCCGCTTCCTTAAACTCTTTCTTCAAGTACTTGTCATAGCACTGCAAACCAATAAAAGAAATAAAATAAAACGCACCGTTTATTCAAAGGCAACATCGTATTAAAAACAAACATTTATAGTAATTACAAAATTACGAAACTAACCTGAAACTCTCCGATGCCGGGAAATACCCATCCTTGGCTTTGTGGATAAGCAGGGTAACGAAGTTCACCGGCGGGACCAAGTCCGACTTCAATGTCAACAATGGCACCGGATTGTATAAGATCCAGCATGTTTTCTTTGAAGCTACTCATGTAGTCACTATACATCTAAACGATGAGAACCAAAATATATTTAGTAAAACGCTGATCGGTGTTTTCTCCGTAACGCAAACGCTGGGATTCTACTTACTTGAACAGCGGTTCTTCCGCCAAAGAGAGGAAGGTTATCGACGCCAATGGAGAGATACTCAATATCTCTTGTTCCTTTACGGTTAGTGTAGTAGATATTTGGATCACTGTCGCCAACATCACGAACCCACTTCGGGATCGGGATCGTGACGACGTCACCGACGTTTCCACCGCATTGGTGACATGACATGATCGCTTGGATCTTGAGCCCTAAACGCGCGATGAGCTGGAATAGCGTTTTGTAAGCGGTCCAGTCGTATTGTTTAGGGCCTTTGGATTCTATGATTCCCCACCAAACGTCGACCATAACACCGTCGATTCCAGCTTCTTCTTTGAGACGCTTGAGCTGTGGTTCAAGCGTTTCGGGGCTCACGAATACGTTTTCCACGTTCACCACTCCCAACTGTATTCAAATACATTTTAGTTTTCAATAAAACGAAACGAAAAAATACCCTAAAGGGTGACAAGATATGGTGATACATTAGTATTTTTAATTTATGAAATAAAGAAAAGGTGTTAAACAATAATATTGTGGAAAGAAACAAAAGGTGGAAGGAGTTACAGGAAGCATAACGTAGACGGGAACGTAGTTGAGAAGAAGCTTTTCATTGTAATTTGCAGCCATTTTTCTTTATCTGTTTTAGGAATGAAAATGCAGTAAGTAGTACGTAGTTGTAGCTGAAGCTCACTTGTCCTTCATAAAGAAAGCTCTCGAGCTGTTTATATAGCAACATAAAGATTTTTTTGGATTTATTACAATTTGCAAGTAGTTGTGAAATGATTGGTGCTCTGGTTTCCGCCGTTAATTAAGGGTTGTGTAATGACTTTATTGCCCTCTGTTATTTGGCGTCTTCCTTGTCCTTTTTCGTCATTTTGAGATATCCTTTTCAATAATTGGGGTTCACAGATTTTTATTTTTCCGGCATTTACTGTCTTGTGGCCGGCCTTTTCTTGTTCTCCATGTGTTTTTTTTAAGCACGTGGAGAAAATAAAAATCTGTTGTTTTTTGTATCGTCCACTCATTCAAATTTTGATTAATAATAAATTTAATTAGAGTTGATTGCTATGATATAAGCTCAATCTCAATTATTTCTTACAACTCGAATACTACAGTAGCTAGGGGTGTGTGTACAAGATCGAATACTCGAGTCACATTCAAAGTTTTATGAGTACCTGATTTTAGTTATCCATACCAATTTGAGTAGTCAGTAACTTCGTCTAAGAGAATCCGATTTCAATTTTTTTTTTTTTTAAAGAATATACTCAAAAATTGTACATGTACAAAATTGTCTACATGTACTGTATTGAAGGGTAAATGAAGTTAAAATAGAAAGTACTAATAAAACTTCAAAATAAGTTGATTACTTTAAAGCACGTAGTGTGATTAAGAAATTTAAAGAATGAAATGATTTGTGTGTGGTATGATGATTAGTTTGCGTGTAAGTTTTTGTAACCATTTTAAGACGTAACATTTAAGAAAATTGAGAATGTATAAAGTCTAATCGGAAAGCATTAGAACTAAGAACTTCGGATGGAACCGAAACACATTTAACTGACGAGTCCAGTGTAAGCCGTTTAGGTTAACTCATCATATCTTCAGATGATTTGTCCACCAAGTAACCTTCACTAGCCAAGTGTTCCTCCTCTTTGGAGAATAATAAATGGGCCTAAGGCCCAGTTAAAACATTTCTATAAACCCTACGACTAAACTCTTCTAATTGGACCGTTCGTAATATAGAACTACTTGAAAATCATGTCGTGTCACGACTTCTTATATTGTCGGCGTCTGGACCAGTAACAGTAAACGCGTCAGCCAATCATTCGATTAGTCCTTTTAATAAATTGCAATGCAAGCTAAGAGCTTTTCGTTGAATTATAAAACCTATCTCATTAATCTCTGACATGAATACACAATATTTTGTGATACCAATGGTCTCTCTGGAGAGGACGTAATGTTCAAGACTATTGCATGTGGTTTTTGCTCATTTTCCATTCGTGTCTCTGACTGCAGATTTGATTCGATTCGATTCGATCCGCAAAAAATTATTGAAATAGAAGTTTCCCACTATCTCAATTATCATCGTTGATTCAAATATAACATGGCCAAAGTGTTGGATGCAATGCCACAGAGAAACCCATTGAGTTGTATGGAAGTATGAATACTCTGCAATGTGTTCGCACTTTATGTTAATGAGCTGACTATTGTCGAAAAAATCTCGTCTTGATTCCATTTTCTTACTTTAATCAGATTTTTCAACGCTCACCAGTTTTTTTTATTAGTTTATTCGTTCTTTTGTACAGTCTTTTCTTCTCTGTGCAAGAACCGGATTCTATGCATGAGATCACGTATTCACACGTGGAGCTCGCGTAATATTAATGTATGCGTGAGTTTTGTTAAAGTTATATATATTCAGAATTCTGACTTCAGTAGCTTCTTCTTCATGTGATGTTGTTTGCTCCTCCTTGTTGTTTGCGTTAAGTTCCTTTGGCTTCATTTTTATCTGACAATGGCTCAAACAGGTGCTGATAATGATGATGAAAAGGCAAAGTCTTTCCAAGTTGAGTTTGCTTCTAAAGATGGTGTTGGCGATGAGAAGGAGGAGCTTCGGTCGCAGTGGGCTACAGTTGAGAGGTTACCTACTTACAAAAGGATTACAACTGTTCTGTTTCAGAGAAGAGATGAAGCTTCGGATAAAGGGAGAGTCATTGATGTTACTAAACTTGAGGCTGCTGAGAGACACTTGCTAATCGAAAAGCTTGTCAAACAAATCGAGGCTGATAATCTCCATTTACTCAGAAAGATAAGGAAGAGAATCGACGAGTAAGTTACTTACTACACACGCCTCTAACTCCTCTGCTTTTGTTTTGTTCCTGTTCTTTTGTAACCTTTTAATCTGTTGTAACACATGTAACTGTAGAGTTGGTATAGAGTTACCAACAGTGGAAGTGAGGTTCAGTAACCTTTCTGTTGAAGCGGAATGCGAAGTAATTCATGGGAAGCCTATCCCAACTCTTTGGAATACTATCGAAGGCAAACTAACTGTAAGTACCAACGAATGTCTTTGATACATTGATCTAGATATGGAGCGTTTTGCGTTCTTTACGTAACGTCCTTTTGACTGTTGCAGGAGTTCATTTGTTCAAAGAAAGAAACGAAGATAAGCATCGTGAAAGGTGTGAGCGGTATCGTAAGGCCTGGAAGGTAAATATTTTAAGAGAAAATTCTCTAATCCCTTCTGTTGCAAGGAACAAGAAATAAAGGGTAAATTGGCTATCTTGTGTAGTGTTTGTTTTCTTGTTCAAAAAATGTATTTTCTCGCAGGATGACGTTGTTGCTCGGTCCTCCTGGTTGTGGCAAAACCACTCTGCTTCAGGCACTTTCTGGAAGACTTGCCCGTTCTGTAAAGGTTTGACCAAAGAAGTAAATAACATAAGCCTATTGAACTGCAAACATCAAATATTAGAAGATCACAAGGGTTGTCTTCACTTTACAGGTTGGAGGAGAAGTAAGTTACAATGGTTACTTACTTTCAGAGTTTATTCCAGAGAAAACCTCGAGTTACATAAGTCAAAACGATCTGCACATTCCAGAGATTAGTGTGAGAGAGACGCTCGACTTCTCCGCGTGTTGCCAGGGCATAGGAAGCCGTATGGGTGAGGACCAGATTCCTGAGGATATCTTCTATATACTGAACTCAGCTCACATTAACATGCAATGGTTTATTCAACAGAAATTATGAAGGAGATCAGTAGAAGGGAGAAACTCCGAGAAATTGTTCCAGATCATGATATAGATGCTTACATGAAGGTACGTAGCTAATGAAACATTGAAACTTCTTCTTGAAACACTTTTAAAACGTAACCTTTGCTTTTACAGGCAATATCTGTTGAAGGTTTGAAAAACAATATGCAAACTGATTATATCCTAAAGGTATGCTTCTTCCATGCTTGCTTTTCTAATATTTGACTGTTTATCCGTATGCTGCGTTTAATATAATTTTCTTACGAATCCATCTTTCAGATCCTGGGACTCGATATCTGTGCAGATACACGCGTTGGAGATGCCACGAGACCTGGAATATCTGGTGGCCAAAAGAGGAGGTTGACAACAGGTAAGTTCACTTTCTTACAGCCATTCACAGTCGTCTGAACCAGACCTTTTAAATATGTCTATATATGTCAACTACTGTAGGAGAACTCGTTGTGGGTCCAGCTACAACTCTGTTCATGGACGAGATATCGAATGGTTTGGACAGCTCTACTACGTTCCAGATAGTGTCATGTCTCCAACAGTTAGCGCATATAGCTGGAGCCACCATACTGATTTCACTTCTTCAGCCTGCACCAGAAACGTTTGAGCTTTTTGACGATGTGATTCTTATGGGGGAAGGAAAAATAATCTACCATGCTCCACGAGCTGATATCTGCAGATTCTTTGAAGATTGTGGGTTTAAGTGTCCAGAGAGGAAAGGCGTTGCTGACTTCCTCCAAGAGGTATGGGAGTAAAACTTTAACCATTTTTTGAAATCAGTTTGATGGAAGACCTTAATCATTCACATGCTTCTGCAACAGGTTATGTCTAGAAAAGATCAAGAACAATATTGGTGCCACAAAGACAAGCCCTACAGTTATATATCAGTTGATTCGTTCATCAAGAAGTTCAAAGAATCAAATCTTGGGCATCTGGTGAAGGAAGAACTCTCAAAGCCGTTTGATAAATCTCAGACTCGCAAGGATGGTTTATGTTTTAGAAAATACTCACTGGGTAAATGGGAGATGCTTAAAGCTTGCTCGAGGAGAGAATATCTTTTGATGAAAAGGAACTCTTTCATTTACATGTTCAAATCTGGACTGGTAACATTCGTTTCACTCTGTCTAGGTTTCATCATCATTTCACCACTCTATGTTCAACCTTTGTTCTCTTTTTCTGCAGTTAGTTTTCAATGCGTTAGTCACAATGACCGTTTTTCTACAAGCTGGAGCTACGACTGATGCTCTTCATGGGAATTATCTTATGGGTTCTCTCTTCACTGCTCTCTTTAGACTTCTTGCTGATGGACTTCCAGAGCTCACACTGACTCTCTCTAGATTAGGAGTGTTCTGCAAACAGAAAGATTTATACTTTTATCCTGCTTGGGCTTATGCAATCCCTTCAATCATCTTAAAGATACCTCTTTCGGTTCTTGACTCGTTCCTTTGGACACTACTGACATATTATGTTATTGGTTACAGCCCCGAGGCTGGAAGGTAAGTAACTTTTATGTTGAAGATAAATCCAAATTTTATCTGAGTAAACTGCTTCTAACAGTGAGCTTTACTTTCCTTCAGGTTCTTTCGACAGTTCCTTATCTTATTTACATTCAACCTTTCTTGTGTATCAATGTTTCGCGCCATAGCAGCAATCTTCCGCACATTTGTTGCTTCCTCAATCACCGGAGCTATCTCCGTATTGGTTCTCTCATCATTCGGAGGCTTCGTTATTCCAAAATGTAAGTTTCCTGTAACTTTCTTTAATCAAGTTAATGCTTCTACAGCTCTTAAGTAAGTATTATTCACACCTATAAGCAATATATATAGTCACTTGTTAGCAAGTTTTAGTGTTGATTATAACCATCACTTGTGAGGATTAGTTTACGAACAAAGCTTTATCTTTCAGCGTCCATGCCTGCTTGGCTGGAATGGGGATTCTGGCTTTCTCCATTGTCATATGCTGAAGTTGGTCTAACTGCGAATGAATTTTTCGCTCCACGTTGGAGAAAGGTAATATAATACTTCAGAAGTCTTTTAACATCTTTTCTAGCAACTCTAGTTTGCTGATATACTTTATGTTTTGCAATAGTTAACCTCTGGCAACACCACGGCCGGGGAACAAGTCTTAGATGTCCGTGGATTGAATTTCGGCAGGGACTCTTACTGGATAGCTTTTGGAGCTCTAATCGGTTTTATATTGTTCTTCAATGCCCTCTACGCATTGGCCCTGACATATCTGAACAGTAAGTTCACCACAAATGACATTAGTAATAGACTTTATAAGTGATAGACTGATAGTATTGACAAGGTTGTCTCGGTATGTTAAGATCCACAGAGAGCCCGTGCTATCGTTTCTCATGGGAAGAACTCTCAGCGCTCAGAAGAACACTTTAAACCCTGCCCTGAAGTCACATCCCGAGTTAAAACAGGTATCTCTTTCTATCATCTAATCCATTTTTTTTCACATTCCTTGTGTGACAAGATATCTTCTAACATCTTTCGGTCTATTTTCACAGGAAAGATCATCTTGCCTTTCACGCCCCTCACTGTCACATTTCAAAACGTGCAGTATCATATTGAGACTCCTCAGGTAAACATTGTCTAAGATCAGTATGAAATTTTCACCTAAATTCTCAAACAGGACACAAGTTTACATGCGACTCATGTTCTTTTTAGGGAAAGAAGCGGCAGCTTCTCTCTGATGTCACAGGCGCACTGAAGCCAGGAGTTCTCACGTCTCTGATGGGTGTCAGTGGAGCTGGGAAAACGACTCTTCTTGATGTCCTTTCGGGAAGAAAAACCCGCGGTGACATCAAAGGAGAGATCCGAGTTGGAGGGTATCCTAAGGTTCAAGAAACATTCGCACGAGTATCAGGTTACTGTGAACAGTTTGATATTCATTCTCCTAATATAACAGTGGAAGAGTCTTTGAAATACTCTGCATGGCTTCGACTTCCCTATAACATCGATTCAAAGACCAAAAATGTAAGTAACCACACTCTCGAGAAAAGAGTCCACAACAAGACATTGACAGCAATGTAATCTGACTATATATGCCCTCCATATGGTTTCAGGAACTTGTGAATGAAGTTCTTGAGACAGTCGAGCTTGAGGATATTAAAGATTCAATGGTGGGACTTCCTGGAGTCAGTGGTTTATCCACAGAACAACGCAAAAGGCTGACAATAGCTGTGGAGCTTGTTGCTAACCCTTCCATCATATTTATGGACGAACCTACCACAGGGCTAGACGCAAGAGCCGCCGCCATTGTTATGAGAGCTGTGAAAAACGTTGCTGAGACTGGGAGAACAGTTGTTTGCACGATCCACCAGCCGAGCATTGATATCTTTGAGACATTCGATGAGGTAAAATAGCTGAAACCCTTGATTTAACCTAAACTTTGATTCCCCTAGCAGCTTCTTATTCCTTTACTTGCAGTTGATCCTGATGAAAAACGGTGGACAGCTTGTCTACTATGGTCCTCTTGGGAAACATTCAAGTAAAGTTATTGAATACTTCGAGGTCAGTTTCTCTACAACACTCTAAACTGGTGTTTGTGATTCCATGAAATAACTCTTAGTGTACTATTTGTTAACAGAGCATTCCTGGAGTTCCAAAGATCCAAAATAATTGTAATCCAGCCACTTGGATGTTAGATATTACTTGTAAATATACAGAAGACAAACTTGGAATGGATTTTGCACAAGCATACAAGGATTCAACTCTGTACAAGTGAGTCTTTGTGCAGCAATCTTTGCATCCGTGCGTAAAAAGTATTGTTCTCAGTGATGTTCTGTTCGGTCTTTCTTGCAGGGAGAACAAACTGGTGGTTGAGCAACTGAGTTCTGCCTCTATGGGATCAGAAGCTTTGAGCTTTCCTTCGCGTTTTTCACAAACAGGATGGGGGCAACTAAAGGCTTGCCTTTGGAAACAACATTGCTCGTATTGGAGAAACCCTTCTCACAATCTTACTCGCATTGTCTTCATATTTCTCAACTCTACGTTATGTGGCCTTCTCTTCTGGCAAAAAGCTAAGGACATGTAAGTCTCTGCTCCCTATTTTGTCTACTAAATCTCATATATTTGCAGTAAAAGAGGGTCAGGTTTCCAGAAACATTTTCTTCTTTACTACATCTACAAAACCTTAGTTTGATATTATATGATTGTAAGTCTCCACTAGTGCCACCAATATTACAAAGATCAAAGAACTATGTTAATCACTCTTGTGTTTTCTTTTACTCTGTAGAAATAATCAGCAAGATCTTTTCAGCATCTTTGGCTCAATGTACACTTTAGTAATCTTCTCGGGAATAAACAACTGTGCCACAGTGATGAACTTCATTGCAACCGAACGCAATGTTTTCTACCGTGAAAGGTTTGCTCGGATGTACTCTTCATGGGCGTATTCATTTTCTCAGGTTAAAAATGTTTCTGTTAAAACTTGTTTTATCAACTTTCAAGAAATAGATCTTATAGGCTTCCACTCCTATTGGATGCCAATAATTTTATTTAGAAATCCACTGGCCAAATATTTCTCTACATGATCCAAATGTTTAATGGTTTTGCAGGTCCTAGTTGAGATTCCATACTCACTACTCCAGTCCCTTCTATGCACGATAATCGTATATCCTATGATCGGCTACCATATGTCAGTTTACAAAATGTTTTGGAGCTTGTACAGCATTTTTTGCTCGTTGCTCATCTTCAACTACTGTGGGATGCTTATGGTTGCTTTGACGCCTAACATTCACATGGCATTGACTCTACGCTCGACTTTTTTCTCCATGGTCAATCTGTTTGCTGGCTTTGTCATTCCAAAACAGGTAAGCCCATCTTCTCTCTCATGCCGTTTTTACATATAGACAAGATCTGAAGTATGTGTCATGGAACCTGTATGGTCTTATAGACTTATTGAATCAGGAAACATAACGCCTAGAGCTATGTCAGGTCTATGTAACTCAATAATGTATGTTTCTCCGCAGAAAATCCCAAAATGGTGGATATGGATGTACTACCTGAGCCCATCATCATGGGTGATGGAAGGGTTACTGAGTTCGCAGTATGGAGATGTTGACAAAGAGATAATAGTATTTGGGGAGAAGAAGAGAGTTTCAGCTTTCTTGGAGGATTACTTTGGTTACAGACATGACTCATTGGCTGTTGTAGCGTTTGTTCTCATTGCCTTTCCCATTATAGTGGCCTCTCTTTTTGCATTCTTCATGAGCAAACTCAATTTCCAAAAGAAATAGTTTCAGTTTTTGTAATTATAGTAGTTCATATGGCTGATTATTGTAATATAAGGTGTCTACGAATGGCTGATTATTGTATTTGCAACGGCCCTGATAACATCTTCATACTAGAAATGTGGCTTGATTATATTATGGGGCAAAGCTCTGGTCCTAAACAGTTTCGGTATCCATTAACACGGTTCTATCTCAGGCTGTCTCGTACAGTATCTTCTGGCTGTACCAGAGGATTTGATCTTCGAGTAGGAGAGTTTTGATGAATTCTCACTGGCTGGTGTCAGAAATAGAGAATGAATCTGATAGTATGTTAATGGAAGAAGAGGATCCAACCATTATATTCAGAAATTTCACTTCCAAGCAAAGATGAATGCTTATGTAATACACTGTGGTAGCATTAGAGTGTAATTCTGTAACGACCCTAACCTGAACCTGAGACCATTAAAACCCAATTTGTCTAAATAAAACCCTAAGTTCCTTTCTCTATAAATAGCCTTTTCCCTTCTTTATTTTCACTGTAAAGCCTAACCACACCAAAACTCTGGCGAAATCTAGCCGTCAATTAGTAACCTTGAACGGAAAGCCACCGGAGCCATCTAAAAAGTCCTATAGGGCAGATTCGCCTAGTTCTGGGAGAAGGGAGAATCGAACTAGCAAATCTAATCCAATCGACCTGAAACTTGGTAGGTATACTCTTAACTCGTTTATTGATCTACTGCCGCAAGCGGTTCATCATTCAGATCTGTATACTGAAAGTTATAGTTGTTTCTTTGAGCATATTTGGCGCAGTTGCGGATTCGCGTCATCATTCCGCCGCCACGGCGATTTCCCGGCGAACCGTGAGGATCCACGAAACGATCAACCTATTGTTAGAAAGCCCCGAATATCTTCTTTCCAGAGAGGCTGAGTTTGTTTCGATCGGAGGTATGAGTAGAAAGTTGTATCCTCGTTTCCAAATCGTGTCTGTGTTGTGCTGATCCGAGACCAGTCTGTTGAGATGTGTGTTTTGGTTAGGCAAACGTGGTCTGTTTGACCTGAATCAGGGAAGCTTCTGGAGTTGTAGATTTAGCTTTCTGTTGAAGGAGAACCGATCTGGAGCTTTAGAGCATAGAGATTCCTATTGTTCTTCGTGGTTAAGGTTTTCGTGGTTAAGGTTAAGGTGAGGTCGTTTCCACAGACTAGCGTGTTTTCCATAGATGGAATCTAATACTAAATGTGTTCCGTTTTCTTGATTGAGTCTAGGTAGTTTTGCTTGTAAATTGGACCTAGGAATATAGATGATTCAACCCATTGATTGTGCATTAAATTGTTAATTGAGTCTTTTAAACTTGCTAGAGCTAGGATTAGTCGACTATGTGAGTCGTTAGGGATTGCGGGGATATAGAGATAGACTTCTGTACTTGCGTCGCATGTTGTATGAGAAGATGGTGTTGGGCAGCTTAGTCGACCTGTTGTCCAGTACCTTCATATGTCAATAATCGTCTACGGGCGGTGTGATTGTGCACTATCCCATAATTTGTCCTTCTGGGAGGAGGGTGCCGCCGGTCACTGGATCCGGTAATAGGACATTGATTGTTTTTTGGGTACTTTGTGTTTGTGCATGTTTAGTCTGTTTTCCGTGTTTGGAGTGCTATGACCAGATTGTGTTTTCTGTGATTAGTATCCCATACCTCACTGGGTAACTCCCCTGTTACTCACCGACAAGTAGATTTACGCTATGACGATCAGGTGCTAATTTTGGGATTTTACGGTTTTCAGTATTTTATTTTAAACATTATTTTATGATTTTATTCGAGATGTGACATTTCTATGATTTATTTAATAATTTCTAAAAATAAAATTAAAATTTTATTAATTGAAGTATTTGAGATATAAATTAAATTTGGTGCCATGTCGTGCCGTTCTCGAGTGAAAATGAGACGGATGTTACAAATTCTTTCTTTCCTAATTCTGCCTTAATAATTTAAATCAGAGTAGACTTCGGATTTTCGCTCTTATTTACAAATGACTATGGACTTTTTAAACTACGTAAATAGCTAAATATCCCTCCCAAAAAAAAGGCTGCAAGTAGGTTAACTTAACTCTATCCAAGTCTTTGCCATTGGACATGAACCAGGAAGTCGGGGCAGTGACACCGGATGCTTGTACCCATTGAGGTCAAGACGCAAACGCCTCCCAATTCACCACCAAAAAAGTCTATTCAGTATCAGCCAAGTTCAACTCTTCCATATTGTCAAGAACATTTGGGAACATCCGCAGGCTTTTGCAACCTCGCATGCTCAGTTTAGCAAGATCGGGCCAGAACCTTGTAGATGAAGGAACTTCTTCTATACCAGTATTTTCCAGATCAAGATACCCTATTCTTGTAGATATCTCCGGAAACGTTTTCAATTGTGTGCAGTGGCTGAGATCAAGGTGGTAGAGAGATTCCAAGTTGATGTTAGTTGGAAGAACCTTTAGCTTCTTGCATCCCACCATCTTTAGGTGTGTAAGACGTGAGAGATTCTGGATCCAAGTTGGGATCTCCACCAGACTTTCACAAGCATTGAGTGTTAATGTCTCAAGATTCGTGGCATTTGACAGATTAGGGACTTCTTTCAAGTTCAAGGAGTAAGACATATCCATCAGCTTGAGGTGTCGGAGCGGCTGTACATATGAATGATGGAAGCAGACAAATTAAAAACACACATAATAAGTTTTAAGTTAAAACACAAACGACTTTAAAGCTACTTACCGGAGCTCCTTCCCAAAGCTTCTCAATACAGCTATTCCGCATCTCAAGGATGACGAGAAACTCAGCACGAAACTTAGGAGGCAGACATCTTAAAGGGAACTCATCCCAACGCAGGACTCTAAGCTTACGAGGTAGGTTGTTCAGACCCCGCGGCAAGATCAATTTGTTGTTGTTCTTACCGAAAATATAGGGACTTTCAAATCTTAAGAACTGAAGACGAGGCATCCCTTCAAAGGCTCTTTCGTCAATGCTTAATTCATCCTTGATTGCAGTTATGTTGAGATCTATGCCTATAACAGATCCAGGGCCCTGAAATGGAGTCACATAGAGCAATTGATGACATACATACGATTAGTTTCAAATGATTCGTTGAGAAAGGTGTAGAAAGACTGACAAACTTACAATATTATCGGCAAGCACGTCAGAAATATCCTGAGCATCCACCAAGAATTTACGTCTCTCAGGCTCATTAATGTGTTCTTTGCGGACGATTTCTTTACCGAGTTGTTCTACCAAATTATGCATCACCAAATGTTCCTCTTCAGTTATAGATATGAGAGATTTCTCAGCTAAGACCCGAAGGCCTTGCCTGACTTTCACGTCACTGTGTGCAAGACACTTTTTCAAGTAGCTAATGCTTTCACCTTCGAATAAACATGCTATATGAAGAAATAAATCTTTATCTTTATCGCATAAGGCCTCATAGCTAAACCTTAACACCTTTTCGAAGTTCCCATCAAGACTTGTCCTAAGTATAGGAAGTGCGTCTATCCACTCTTTTTTGGGCCTTTCTCGCAGATATGAACCAAAAACACTTAGACCTAAAGGAAGATCACCAGCAAGTCCTATAACTTCCATTGTGAGCTCCTCGAAACCAACATATGAGGATTTTTGACCAAAAGCATATAGACAGAGGATTTCATAAGCTTGAGGTAACGATGGATATTCCACGTGGTAAATATGATTGATCCCATGTGCTTTCAAAAGTTGTTTATCCTTTGTCGTGATGATAATCCTGCTTCCGCAGCCAAACCACTGAGTTTTGCAAGCCATGGCTTTTAGCTGCTTTAAATCATCCACATCATCGAGAACTACAAGTACTTTCTTGTCCTTAAGCCTTTCTTCCGCCACACCCAAGTGATCTATCTTCAAACCCTTATGGTTTAAGGTTTTAGACAAAAGTTGTTCTTGTAAATGCAACATGAACGCATAATCGTCACTGTATATTTTCTCACGACTTCCTCTTATACTCTCCATAAAAGCAGTGTGCATAAAATTACTGGAAAGTTTCGAATATAAAGCTCGGACGATGGTTGTTTTTCCAATTCCTGCAGGACCCCAGATTCCAACCATCCTCACGTCATGGGAATCTAAAGATAGCAGTGAACTTACCTGTGTGATATGATTCTCCATTCCAACTAATCCATCGAAATCACTTGACGGTGCAGCCTTATTCAACATGTTTGAAACATCATTAGCAACTTTTTCGATCATTTCTGCTTCATTTTCCCTAACATGGGAGAGATAGATACATCCGGTAAATAGTCATTAAAAAATTAACTCACATTAAAAAAATATGAACAGCATCACTCAGATATATATATTTGACAAACCTTAACTACCTATTACCTCTAGAGACCTTCTCTAGAATAATAAACAATACTATTGCTCTTGATGATAATTCATTCTAGGATCACATCATCACAAAGAACCATTTGAACTATGGATTTATTCTACATAATGGTAATTGATCTTAAATTACACATACAATACCGAGTTAGAAAGATTAGGAGATATCAGAATGACTAACCCGCTACTTATATCATAGCCAGCAATTTTGGCCACTTCCTCCAAAGCTGCTCTCCATCTCTCGACGTCCTCCACTTTTTTCCCCACACAAGTTTTCTCAAAGATAGATCCAAAATATCCCCTCTGCTTCTTCACATCGGATGGATCAACTTCATAGAAAATGGTCGTCACTGTTTGACTCGACTCTTCCCTACACTTCATGATCGCCACTAACTCGTCCAGACACCACGTTGAAGAAGCATAATTCTTCGAGATCAGGACAATTGAGATCCTCGATCCTTTTATAGCCTCTATGAGCTCAGGACCAATCGACTTGCTTTTCTCGATATCATTATCAAAGAATAGGGTGATTGCCTTTCTTTCAAATTCTTTCTGAATGTGGCTGAGAAAGCCTTTGCGGACATCTACCCCGCAAAAACTTGAGAAGACTTGGTGTGTACAACTTGAAGGCAAAGGAGAAAGACTCATAATTTCATAGGTTGTCTTATCAATGCTGTCAAACCTTACTGAATTATCGGCGAGTTCATCAAAAATCTCCCGAGGATCTACCAAGAATTTACGTTTCCTATTCTCATCTCTGTATTCTTTGTGGACGATTTCTTTACCTAGTTTTTCCAGCAAATTATGCATCACCAAGCGTGCCCCTTTGTCGATAGATATGAGAGACTTGTCTGCCAAAACCTGAAGCCCGTGTGTTACGTCCAACTTGCTAAGATACTTAAACAGGTAGCTAGTTTTCTTACAATTGAAAAAACATGCTATATGAAGAAACAATTCTTTGTCTTTATCGCATAATGCCTCGTAGTTGCACCGTAATACTTTCTTAATGTTTGTATGGAGACTTTTCCTAAGTCTAGGAAGTGCGTATATCCACTCTTCTTTAAACATTCCTCGCAGAAGTGAACCATAAACATTAA
The DNA here is from genome assembly GCA_900108845.1 of Iljinskaea planisiliqua. NCBI lineage: Eukaryota > Viridiplantae > Streptophyta > Magnoliopsida > Brassicales > Brassicaceae > Iljinskaea > Iljinskaea planisiliqua. The sequence continues at coordinate 2,868,580 of FNXX01000006.1, read as the reverse complement.
GACCCAAAGGAAGATTACCAGCAAGTCCTCTAATTTCCATGGTAAGCTCCTCGAAACCAACATATGGAGACTTTTGACCAAAAGCAGATAGACAGAAAATTTCAAGAGCTTCAGATGAACATGGCAAATCCACGTGGTAAATATCATTTATCCCATGTGCCTTCAAAAGCTTCTTATCATTTGTTGTGATAATAATCCTGCTTCCGCAACCAAACCACTGATTTTTGCAGGCCATGGCTTTTAGATATTTTAAATCATCCACATCATCGAGAACTACAAGTACTTTTTTGTCTTTCAGCCTTTCTTCCGCCACACCTAAGTGATCTATCTTCAGATCCTTCTGATTTAAGGTTTGAGACAAAAGTTGTTCTTGTAAATACAACATGAATGCATGATCATCACTGTATAGTTTCTCACGACTTCCTCTTATACTCTCCATAAAAGCAGTGTGTTCAAAATGAGTATAGAGTTTCGAATATAAAGCACGGGCGATGGTCGTTTTTCCAATTCCTGCAGGACCCCAGATTCCAACCATCCTCACGTCATTGGAGTCTAAGGATAATAGGGAACTTACTTGCGTGATATGATTATCCATGCCAACTATTCCATCGAAATCCCTAGAGGGCATATCATGATATAACGTGTTTGCAACATCCGTCGTGAATTTAGTGATCATGTCCGCTTCATTTTTCCTAACAAGGGAGAGATCAATGTATCTGGTAAATATTCATAAAAAATACACACACATTAAAAGAAAATAAGAGTGGGGTTACTCAAGTTGAAGGGGACATTCCTTGTAATCATATATTGTACTAGTTCTCTTGATAAGAATTCATTCTAGGATTATCCAGAATCATCACAAAGAACTATTTTAGACTACATATATACTTTGATGTGCTAAAAAGATTGGAGCATATCAAAATGACTAACCAGCTTCTTGACTCATAACCGGCGATTACGGCCACTTCCTCCAGAGCTTGTTTCCATTTCTTAACGTCCTCCACTGATTTCCCCACACAAGTTTTCTTAAAGACAGCCCCAAAATATCCTCTCTGCTTCTTCACATCGGAGGGTTCCACTTCATAGAAAATGGTCATCACTGTTTGACTCAACTCTCTCCTGCACTTCATGATCACCACTAACTCATTCAAATACCATGTTGAAGAAGCATAATTCTCCGATATTATAACAAACGAGATCCTCGATACTTTTATAGCTTCTATGAGCTCAAGCTCAATCGACTTGCCCCTCTCGATATGATTATCAAAGAATGGGGTGATTCCTTTGCTTCTCAACTCCCTCAGCATGTGACTGAGGAGGGTTTTGCGGATATCTTGTCCGGAAAAACTTGGGAAGATGTCGTGTGTCAGACTGGAAGTAAATGGTTCATATATCTCTTCATACTCGTCAATTCGTAATTCTTCGTTGGTTGCAGATAAGATGTGATCTATGCCTAGCCCAGATCCAGAGGCCTGAAAAGGCAAAGGAGAAAGAGCCATGAAAGATTCAAATATCCCTTCATATGCTCTCTCGTCAATGTTTAATTCATCCTTGATTGCAGTTAATTCGAGATCTATGGCTTGAACAGACCCAGATTCCTGAAAAGGATCCACAAAAGCCTATTAATGACGTAACAAATATATATCACTACTTACTACATGATACATTGAGCAAGGCGAAGAGACTGTAATAACTTACTGTATTATCAGCGAGCACATCACAAATTTCCCGAGCATCCACTACGAATTTACGTTTCCCATTCTCATCTCTGTATTCTTTGAGGGCGATTTCTATACCCAGTTGTTCTAGCAAGTTATGCATCACCAAGCGTCCCCCTTTGTCTATAGATATGAGAGATTTTTCAGCTAAAACCTGAAGCCCGGGCCTGACGTCCAAGTTGCTAAAATACTCCACCAGGTTTCTAGTTCTCTCACCTTTGGAAAAACATGCAATATGCAGAAATAAATCTTTATCTTTATCGCATAAGGCCTCGTAGTTGCACCTTAATACTTTCTCAATGTTTGTATCGAGACTTGTCCTGAGTCTAGGAAGTGCGTGCATCCACTCTTCTTTGGACATTCCTCGCATATATGAACCATAAATATTTAGACCCAAAGGAAGGTTACCGGAAAGTCCTCTAATTTCCATGGTGAGCTCCTCGAAACCAACATATGGGGACTTTTGATTAAAGGCAGATAGACAGAAAATTTCAAGAGCTTCAGATGAACACGGAAAACCCACGTGGTATATATTGTCTATCCCATGTGCCTTCAAAAGTTTCTTATCAGTTGTTGTGATGATAATCCTGCTTCCGCAGCCAAACCACTGATTTTTGCAAGCTATGGCTTTCAGATACTTTAAATCATCCATATCATCGAGAACAACAAGTACTTTCTCCTCTTTCAGCGATTCTTTTGCCGCAACCCAGTGACGTATCTTCAGATCCTTACGGTTGAAGGTTTTAGAAAAAAGTTGTTCTTGTAAATGCAACATAAACGCATGATCATAACCGTAAATTTTCTCACGACTTCCTCTTATACTCCCCATAAAAGCAGTGTGTGTAAAGCTATTAGAGAGTTTCCAATATAAAGCTCGGGCGATGGTGGTTTTTCCAATTCCTGAAGGACCCCATATTCCAACCATCCTCACGTCATTGGAATCTAAGGACAACAGTGAACTTACCTGCCTGATATGATTCTCCATCCCAACTAATCCATCGAAATCTCGTGAAGGTATAGCCTTATTTAACATGTTTGAAACATCGTTAGCAACTTTTTCCATCATGTCTGCCTCATTGTTCCTAGCAAGGAAGAGATCAAAACTTGTTAAGATATATATCTGACAAACATTCACTACCTATCACCTCTAGCGAAATATACTTTGGCAACAAAAATTTAGGAGGAATCAAAATGACTAACCAGCTCCTTGAATCATATCCATCAATTTTGGCCACTTCCTCTAAAGCTTCTCTCCATCTCTCAACGCCCTCCACTCCTTTCCCCGCACAAGCTTTCTTAAAGACAGCTCCAAAATATCCCCTCTGCTTCTCCACATCGGATGGTTCCACGTCATAAAAAATGATCATCACTATTTGGTCCAATTCTCTCCTGCACTTCATGATCTCCACTAACTCGTCCATACACCATCTTGATGAAGCGTAGTTCCTCGAGATAAGGACAATTGCTATCCTCGATCTTCTTATAGCCTCTATGAATGCAGGACCAATCGACTTCGTCCTGTCAATGAATAGTGTGATTCCCTTTTTCTTAAATTCTTTCTGAATGTGACTGAGAAAGCCTGTGCGAATATCTTCCCCGCAGAAGCTCGGGAATACACGATTTACCCAGTTGTGAGACACAGAAGATGGAAGGGATGAAGGAGACAAAGAAGAAGCAATTATTTTGTTATTTTGATGGAGTCTGTATTTTCTGTAAGCCATGAGAAATATCGTACCCAGAACCAAAAACGTAAAGAAAGTAGCAGGACCCATTAGTATGGTAGAGAGAGAGGATCAAGATCACATGGGTTCTAGTGTGAGATGATGAACCTAGAGGTTTTGTATAAACACCGTTGACTCCATTAAGTTACATCATCAAGAAAGGAAGAGGAAACTTTGTGAGCTACAAAAGTATTTGTCCCCACCATGAAGACTCGTTCTATATTTTAATTTATCTGGGCCTTTCTGATTTTCAAGTTGGACTATGTACTTCTTTTCTCTAAAGATCCTACCAAATATACTAACATAAATCATGAGAAAAAAAAAAGCCTTTTTATCACACATCTCTCATCTTCATTTCCTAGTTATCTAACATATAAAGAAAAGGTCTTAAAATTTCTGGGATTCAATCAGAGAGAAACTAGTTTTCTAGGCTGATCTAAAGTGGGGCTAATGGAAGAATTCAAATACGTGAAATGCTAAAAAATCAACACTTTTTGTGTCCTCATTTGCATATAGAGAAACCCATTGAATCGCAAAACTGTTGCAATATGAAAAAAAAAGCTTTTCAGATGAAAAACTTACTGGAAAAGAAGAGGCTTCCGAGGATTCGACTGCCTCTGTCATGGCAGCATCGGCATTGTCATCGGCATTGTCATTCTCAAATCCATCTCCAGATCGATTCACTTGAAATCGCGCAATTTTAGCTTCCTCTAATTACCCGCTCCTGCAAATTAGGTTCGGTGGACTCTTTTGATGGATAATGATACTGATGATTCTGTGTTTCCACTTTAAACCTTGCTGTCAACATTTTTATTTTTTATTTTTTATAAAAGAATAAAAAAGGTTGAAAATGAGAATTTTTTTAGTATGATGAGTGGTAGTTTTCTAGGGCGTGATTCAAATTTGAGGTTAATTATAATTAGTAGTCATGTACAAAATATTTGGATCTGCACCGACAAATATCCGAATCTAGAAATATCAAACCGCAAATCACATAAATAAATATTTGAACAGATCTAGACTTTATATTTAAAATATAAAAACCTAATCAGAATTAAGATCCATATGAATATTCAAAAATATCTGAAGTATAACTTATTAGTATTTGCTATTTGTAACAACTTAAGTATTCAAAATTTTTACACTCAAATATATAATTTATTTTAAATAATTTGGTTATTTAAATAAATTTAAAAGAAAAAAAAATGAAACTGTATCCGTAAACTTTTCAGTAATCTGAACTTTGACAAACACGAAATATATTATTACCATTTACAGAAAATTTCAAACTTCTATTTACATATTTATATATATTTTTTTAAATTAGATAAATGCAACTATATAAAATTTTAATTTAACATCTATACCTTCATCTAATTTTTTTGAAAACTACACTTTTGTGTAAGTAAACAGACTAAACTATCTTATTTAAATTTTTATGATTTTTTTTAAATTTTAATTCCATTTATAATTATTCTAATATAATTCAAAATTTTAATTTTTTAAAAATAATATTCTGAATATCTATATAATATCTTCTTTGCTATATCTTAACATTTTGATGATAGAAATCTAAAAAAAAAAAATGCTACCAACATATATAAATTTGTCAACTTATTTTGTTTATATAAGATTTTAAAAAATTAAATTTTTCTTTTTCTTTTATCAGATACATTTAAATTTAAGAGATAAACTTTAAAATATTTCATAGATATATTTATCAGTATTTTTTAAAATAATAAATAGTATTTTTTAATCTCGAGCATATATTTATTTTAAAAAAATATAATAATAATAATTTCGAATTTGTATTTTATTATTAAAATATTTAATTTCTAATTAAAAGCAGGACAAAAATGTTTCTTCACATTCTAAAAGAGTAATTTTCAAAAGATAACAAAAGAAGTGTATGTTGACTTTTGAAAACTATTAAAAAAAAAAGTATTTATATGTCTCAATTGGGATTTGTTTTTCTTCATGAAACAATTTTATTTATGTGAATTCCGGCATGGTCGCTTAATTTACTCACCATACAAAAATCGCAGCTTGTTCCCGCCATCACATATCACATGTTTAGGAAATCAAGCACTTAGTGCCCGTAGTGATCCGTGATATTTATTCTACATACTCAAGCAATCATCAAGGTTCCATCTCAGATTCGACAGGCTGTGTCGTGTGCTATAAGTATCTTCTGGCGACAAACTACTGTTTTGTTATATTATCAACCTATTTTGGATTGCGTGTACAGTTGGAGATCGTTTTTTCTCCAAATATAGGTGTTGGGATATGATTTGGTGTCCCACTTTCCATATTATGTTGGCCTTGAATTTTCAACTGCTCTTGGAATTAAACCGGATTGTGTGTCAACGATCTTATTGAAGCAGACAAAAACTTGACTTCAAATTTGGTGATATTGCAGAACAGAGGTACTTACTCTTACTGTAAGAAGTAAAACCCTCTTTGCAAGATTTGATTCCAGCCGCAAAAATGGAATCTTTTTTCCAAATCAAGAAAATTCTTCACAGGCGGCTCTTGGTTTGGTTGTTTCTTCAAATATGGTTTTGGTCAAAATGTTCGACACCATTTGCTTATTTTCAACGCTCACCAAAATTATTTATTCATTTATTTTCCTGTTTTGTTCACAGTTGCTCCATGCTTGTGGGGGCTGCACATTATGACTTCTAACCGTCTTACGTCTATCCACATCGTGATGGCCACTTGGGGTTGTGATCATGTCTTTGTATAACTTCTTTAAGTAGAACCCTTTTGGGAACTTGGTTTCCAATAGTGACAATGCCTCAAACAGTTGGAGATGAGAATGTGAATGTTGTTGATGAGGAGCTTCTGTCTCAATGGGCTGCTATTGAGAGATTACCAACGTTTGAGAGGATCACTACTGCTTTGTTCTGCAACAGAGATGAACAAGGGAAGAGAAAAGAGAGACGAGTCATTGATGTCTCTAAACTTGAGGCTCTTGATAGACATCTCTTTATTGATGAGCTCATTAGACGTGTTGAGGATGATAATCTCCGGTTGTTGCAGAAAATTAAGAAGAGAATGGATGAGTAAGTTTCAAGCTTCAAGATTCTGTTTTTTTTCTTCTTTTTAATCTCTGTTTTGTTACTTGATTTAACAGATAACATTCGAGTTTATATGTTAGAAAATGTTAGAAAATGTAAATTTTATTGGTCTCTAAACATATGTTAGAAAATGTAAAATTTATTGGTCTCTAATATCAATCCCATGCATGTAATTTTTTGTAGGGTTGGGATCGAGTTACCAACGATTGAAGTGAGGTTCAGTGATCTTGTTGTTGAAGCAGAGTGTGAGATAGTTTATGGGAAGCCGATCCCAACTCTTTGGAATGCTATTGCAAGCAGAGTATCTGTAAGTGTTCATTCAACTGTTTCTGAGATTCTATCCTTTTTCAGTTTCTGAGAGAATTGAGTTTCTAAGGTTCATAATGGTGATTTTGAGACAGAGATTCATGTGTTTAAAGCAAGAGAAAAAGATTAGCATCTTGAATGGCGTCAGTGGTATTGTAAGGCCTAAAAGGTAGACTCTTGAAACAGCAATTCCTAATAATTTTTTGAATTCTTTACAAAGACAAAAGCTTTTGTTTTGTTTTGTTTGCAGAATGACTTTGTTGCTGGGTCCTCCTGGTTGTGGTAAAACCACTCTGCTACTCGCACTATCTGGAAGACTCGACCCTTCTTTAAAGGTTTGGTTCGGTGTGTTAATTCAATCATTAAAACAATGTATATAAGTTGTTTTGTTCAGAAATCATATGAGTTGCTTCCATCTTACAGACAAGAGGAGACGTTAGTTACAACGGTCACTCATTCTCAGAGTTTGTTCCTGAGAAGACATCAAGTTATGTAAGTCAAAACGATCTGCACATTCCAGAGATTAGTGTGAGAGAGATACTCGACTTTTCAGGATGTTTTCAAGGCACGGCAAGCCGTTTAGGTAAGGAAAACAATTATACTTATGTTTCTTTTTGCTGAGTTCTTGTTGCATTATACTTAATTTGATCTTTACAGAAATTATGAAAGAGATTAGTAGAAGGGAGAAGCTCAAAGGGATAGTTCCAGATCCTGATATAGATGCATACATGAAGGTATATTATATAGTGCTTTAATATGAGAATAATTAGTTCCAATTAAAAGGAATTAAAATGTATATCATGACAGGCAGCTTCAATTGAAGGTTCAAAAACTAATCTGCAAACTGATTATATCCTAAAGGTATGATACTTTCAGAGTTGTTCTCATCTTAAACTTATGTTCTTATCAGAAGTTATTAATGCATCTGCGTTTTTTTCCAGATCCTAGGACTCAATGTTTGTGCAGATACACGCGTTGGAGATGCTTCAAGACCAGGAATATCCGGTGGCCAAAAGAGAAGATTAACTACAGGTACTTAAACCATTCACACATTGGTTCTAATCTCTTTCAAAGCTAACCTTATTGGCTATATATCTGTTATCTACTGCAGGTGAGACGATCGTAGGTCCAATCAAAACTCTGTTCATGGATGAAATATCCAATGGCTTGGACAGCTCAACTACGTTCCAGATTATGTCATGTCTCCAACAGTTTGCACTTCTATCTGAAGGAACCATACTGGTTTCACTGCTTCAGCCTGCTCCAGAAACGCTTCAGCTTTTCCATGACGTGATTCTTATGGGAGAAGGAAAGATTATCTACCAAGGTCCACGAGATTATATTTGTAGGTTCTTTGAGGATTGTGGATTTAAATGTCCAAGGAGGAAATCTGTTGCTGAGTTCCTTCAGGAGGTTATCTCGAGGAAAGATCAAGAACAGTATTGGTGTCACACAGACAAACCATATTGTTATGTCTCCATTGACTCATTTATAGAGAGATTTAAAAAGTCTGATCTTGGGTTACAACTACAAGACGAACTCTCCAAGACACATGACAAGTCTCAGACTCAAAAAGAGGCTTTATGCTTTAGAAAATACTCACTTAGTAACTGGGAGATGCTAAAAGCTTGTTCAGCGAGAGAATTTCTTCTGATGAAACGAAACTCGTTCGTTTACGTATTCAAGTCTGGACTCGTAAGCTTCTATTTTCTTTACCAAAAAGTCTACTTGGTTTACAAATTGCATGCTAAACCCTCTTACCTTTTACTGCAGTTGATTTTCATTGGATTCATCGCAATGACTGTTTATCTACGGACTGGTTCTACAAGAGATGCTCTTCATGCTAACTATCTTATGGGTTCTTTGTTCTTTTCACTCTTTAAACTTCTTGCTGATGGACTTCCTGAACTCACACTTACAATCTCGAGGCTTGCAGTGTTCAGCAAGCAAAAAGAGTTGTTCTTTTATCCTGCTTGGGCATATGCAATTCCTTCAGCTATTTTAAAGATTCCGATTTCATTTCTTGAAGCATTACTCTGGACATTGCTGACATATTATGTCATTGGTTATAGTCCTGAGATTAGCAGGTACACATTCAGAACATGTTTTGCAATTCAAGAAATATCTCTCCAAACCAATTTTCCTTCTTTTTCGTTCCTTTCAGGTTAGTTCGCCAGTTCTTGATCTTCTTTGCTTTACACCTTTCATGCATATCCATGTTCCGTGCTATAGCTGCCGTCTTTCGAGATTTTGTTCTTGCCACAACCATTGGAACAATCTCTGTAGTGGTTCTCTCATTATTCGGAGGTTTCATCATCCGTAAACGTAAGTTTCATCATTATAAAAGTCTTTGAATCTTTGGAGGATTCGTTGTAATGGTGAACTGTTATATTTCAGCCTCCATGCCTTCTTGGCTTGAGTGGGGTTTCTGGTTGTCTCCATTGTCATATGCTGAGATTGGTCTAACCTCAAATGAATTTTTCGCTCCACGGTGGAGTAAGGTTATCAATTCTTCAGAAGACTTTCACATTTTTTAGCTAAGTTTTTAGTTCATTACTAATCCTTACCATCTCTTTATTACCATTAGACAACATCTGGAAACAAGACATTAGGGGAACAAGTTCTTGATGCTCGCGGGCTGAATTTTGGTGATAAATCTTACTGGAGTGCACTTGGTGCTTTAATTGGCTTCACACTCTTCTTCAATACTGTTTTTGTACTGGCTTTGACATTTCTAAAGAGTAAGTTCAATCTTTTATTAAATATGTGAGTCAATGAAGTTAGTATACGCAAATGAGGATTGATTCTCTTTTTCTGCAATTTCAGCTTCAAAGAGGTCTCGTGCGATTGTTTCGAGTGAAAAGTTCACTCAAAGTTCAGAAAAACATTATAAATCAAGTTCTAAAATTGCTTCCCAATCCAAAAATGCATTGCCCTTTAAGCCCCTAACTTTCACATTTCAAGATGTGAGATATATCATTGACACTCCTCAGGTAAATGAGTATCTAAGATTTCTTGAATCCTTTAAACAAGAGATCATAGAGTTAAAAATGTTTAAGGTCTCTTATTTCTGTTAAAGGGGAAGAAGTTGCAGCTTCTCTCTGACGTTTCAGGCGCATTCAAGCCTGGTGTTCTCACTGCTCTAATGGGTGTGAGTGGAGCTGGGAAGACGACTCTGCTTGATGTTCTTTCTGGAAGGAAAACTCGCGGTGACATTGAAGGAGAGATCCAAGTAGGCGGTTACCGTAAGGTTCAAGAAACATTTGCTAGGGTTTCGGGTTATTGTGAACAGTTTGATATTCACTCCCCTAACTTAACTATTGAAGAGTCTTTGAAATACTCTGCTTGGCTTCGACTTCCTTCTAACATCAACTCAGAAACAAAGAGGGTAAGCCATTGTTTAAAAGAAAAAACCAAAATTAATATTTCCTTTTAGGTCCCACTTGTCTGAGTATTTTCTTGATTTTTTGCATTTAGGCAATAGTCAAAGAAGTTCTTGAGACGATAGAGCTCAAGGAGATTAAAGATTCCATAGTAGGACTTCCTGGAATTAGCGGTTTAACTACAGAACAACGCAAAAGACTAACAATAGCTGTGGAGCTTGTGGCCAATCCTTCGATAATATTTATGGATGAACCAACCACAGGATTAGATGCGAGAGCTGCTGCAATTGTAATGAGAGCTGTGAAGAACATCGCTGAGACTGGCAGAACAGTTGTTTGCACTATTCACCAGCCAGGAATAGATATCTTCGAAGCTTTTGATGAGGTAACATTCGTGAAAATAACACAAATCCCATTTTTAAGTTTCTTGTTTAAAGTACATTATGTGACCTTTTCAACTGCAGCTGGTTCTGATGAAAAATGGAGGAAAAATTATCTATCACGGACCTCTTGGACAACATTCAAGCAATGTTATTGAATACTTTATGGTAGGTTTCAATAAAGTACTCTGAAAGTGTTTCAAATATATATGTAGATAAAATTATATTTTCTAATTTTTTTCAATTGCAGAGTATTCCTGGAGTTCCGGAAATAAAAGAGAACACTAATCCAGCCACTTGGCTACTAGACATTACTTCTAAATCATCAGAAGACAAACTTTGTGTTGATATGGCACAAATATACAAGGAATCACCTTTGTTCAAGTAAGTCTATAACCACTTTGGATGTTGTCGTTTGAAACTGGTTTATGCCGCATGCAGTTCCTTATCTTTGTTTGTTTTAGGGAGAACCAAATGGTAATAGAGCAAATGAAATCTAAATCTTCGGTATCAGAAGAATTAGTCTCCTCTATGCAATACGCTCAAACGGGTTGGGAACAATTCAAAGCATGTCTCTGGAAACAACATCTCTCTTACTGGAGAAACCCTTCTTACAATCTCACTCGCATCATCTTCATGAGTATTACCTCTGTGCTCTGTGGTGTTCTCTTCTGGAAAAAAGCTAAGGATATGTTAGTCTCTTCCCGTCTTTCTTGAGTTGTTTTCTACTCAAAAGAAGTATGCTATTCAAAATGTGTTTACCTTTCTTCTTTGCAGAAACAATCAACAAGATCTTTTCAACGTATTTGGCTCAATGTTCACGGTGGTTCTCTTCTCTGGAATAAACAATTGCTCTACAGTGTTGTTCTGCGTTGCAACTGAACGAAATGTCTTCTACCGTGAAAGATTTGCAAGAATGTACACCTCATGGGCATATTCCCTTGCTCAGGTAAAAATTTTCCTCTACCATAAAGGGAACAATAAAGCTCGGCTTTGAAACTTTAAAGCCTTCATTTTTGCAGGTACTGGTTGAAATTCCATATTCATTGTTCCAGTCCATTGTATGTGTGACAATCGTATATCCAATGGTTGGCTATCACTGTTCGGTCTACAAAGTGTTTTGGAGCTTCTACTCAGTCTTCTGCTCGTTGCTCATTTTCAACTATTTCGGCATGCTTTTAGTCGTCGTGACCCCAAACATTCACGTTGCGTTTACACTCCGTTCGTCCTTCTACTCCATCGTCAATCTCTTTGCTGGTTATGTCATGCCAAAACCTGTAAGTCCTCTTACCAAGAGAAAGATACAAGAGTGTCAAACTTCTAAGTTATGTAATATACATCAAGATATGAGATCTTGAGGGTTTTGTTGATATGCAGATCATTCCGAAATGGTGGATTTGGATGTATTACTTGAGCCCGACGTCATGGGTTTTGAATGGATTGCTCACGTCGCAGTATGGAGATATGGAGAAAGAGATAATAGCATTTGGAGAGACGAAGAAAGTTTCAGTTTTCTTGGAAGATTATTTTGGTTACAGATATGACTCTTTGGCTCTTGTAGCTATCGTTCTCATTGCCTTCCCCATTCTCTTGGCATCTCTTTTCGCATTCTTCATCGGTAAACTCAATTTCCAAAAGAAGTGATTCTTGTAGCTTCGAAAGATTTGGTGAACAAACTGTTACACTTGTACATAGAACAAACTCTCACCAACAAGTTTCTCTTGTGTTATCTAAGGTGGCTCGCAAATGGGTGTTATAATCCCTAATAAAGAAATGTTGCTTGATGATGATATTTTAATCTCCTCTTACTTTCTGAGAAAACAGAAGATTTGATCTATGAGAGGAAGAAGTTTTGATTAATTCACAAGGCTTGCTGGCATCAGAAATGCAGAATGAATCTAAGCAAATCATGTTGGTCCAACCAATTATATTACTTAGATTCACCGCCAAGAAAATAGAATTGCATTGTGGTATGCTAAAAAGAGAGTAGTGCACATTAATATTTAGGCCGTCTCAAACTATTTGTAGACCATGTTCAAATTTTTGTTAAGCATATTTGGAGATCCTAATTTAAGATATTCTTTTTTGAGTGGAGTGTCATGTTTGATTTTGCTCCACTTACACATGCTAAAAGACAGACTCTTAAGGAGTTGAGTCAGCAACTTCAATCATCTCGTACCCAACAACTAGTTTGGTTTCGTTAACTAGTTTGACATGCAAAGCATCATTTTGTAACACAATTGAGTCCAGGGGTATTTTGGTGAAATCCGACTGCATGTATCCAACATGTCGCTTCCACTGGTTTGGTTGTGTCTTCAAATATGCTGACGTAATATATTTGATGAAATGCCTACGTAATGTGTTTGACGAAACTACACACGGTCATTTGTTTATTCATTCTGTTGGTTGTTCAGATGCTCCATGCGCATTAAGTTAAGACCTTTGACTTCCTCTATCCACATCGTGAAGCATCATGGCTGTGATCATTTGTTTGCAAACCTAGTTTCTCAAACTTACTTTGTTTAAAGTCATAACCTTTTTGGAAGGTTTGGTTTCCAATTAATGACAATGACTCAAACAGGTGGATTTGCTTCTGAAAATGGGGATGGTCATGCTAATGATGAAGATCAATGGGCTACTATTGAGAGATTACCTACGTTTGAAAGGATCACTACTGCTTTGTTCTGCGGAAGAGATGAGCAAGGGAAGAGAAAAGTGATACGACAAGTCATGGATGTTTCTAAACTTGAGGCTCTTGATAGACATCTCTTTATCGATGAGCTCATTAAACATGTTGAGATTGATAATCGCTGTTTACTACAGAAAATAAAAAAGAGAATTGACGAGTAAGTCACTCTTTTTTTTGTTTTTTCTTGCTGTTCTGTGGACTATTCAACAGGCAACATTCGTGTTTATATCACATATTAGAAATGTAAATGGTATCAATATCATGAATTTTTGTAGGGTTGGGATTAAGTTACCAACGATTGAAGTTAGGTTCAGTGATCTTTTTGTGGAGGCAGAGTGTGAGGCAGTTTATGGAAAGCCAATACCAACTCTTTGGAATGCTATTGCAAGCAGATTATCTGTAAGTTTTCATTTGTGTTTCTATCTTTCAGTGTCTTCTGATGAGATTGAATCCTTATAATGGTGACTTTTCACAGAGATTCATGTGCTCAAAGCAACAAAAGAAGCTAAGCATCTTGAAAGGCGTCAGCGGCATCATAAGGCCTAAAAGGTAGGTTCTTGAATCTTGAAGTGGACATGTCGTTATCAGTTTGTGATTTCCTTTTAAAGAATGATAAGTTTTTCTTGCAGAATGACTTTGTTGCTGGGTCCTCCTGGTTGTGGTAAAACCACACTACTACACGCACTATCTGGAAGACTCGACCCTTCTTTAAAGGTTTAGCCAAAGCAAATCTCTTTTTTCTATCATATAAACGTATAAATTTGCTCAGGAAGCATATGTGTTGTTTCTACTTTACAGACCAGTGGAGAAGTAAGTTACAACGGTCACTTATTATCAGAGTTTGTTCCTGAGAAAACATCAAGTTATGTAAGTCAAAACGATCTGCATATTCCAGAGCTTAGTGTAAGAGAGACACTCGACTTTTCAGGATGTTTTCAAGGCACGGGAAGCCGTTTAGGTAAGGAAGATAATGATTCTAATGTTTCTTTTACTGACATCTTTGTTGTAATGAACTTTATTGCCTTAAAAACCATTGGTACTCAAACAGAATTGATGAAAGATATTAGTAGAAGGGAGAAACTAAAAGGAATAGTTCCAGATCCTGATATAGATGCATACATGAAGGTACATTATACTCTGAATTCAACATGATTTGATAAGAAAAGAAATTCTTGAAATTGAACTTTTGTATTGTGACAGGCAGCTTCAATTGAAGGTTTCAAAACTAATCTGCAAACTGATTATATCCTAAAGGTATGATGCTTTCAGAGTTGTTCTTTATGTTTTTTTTTTTATCTCAGAAGTTAATGAATGCATCTGTTTTCCAGATCCTAGGACTCAATATATGTGCAGATACACGTATTGGAGATACTTCGAGACCAGGAATATCAGGCGGCCAAAAGAGAAGGTTAACTACAGGTACTCTTTTTAACATTCACAATGTACTTTATGGTTCTTACAAAACACATTTCATATACATTTGTAATATACTGCAGGTGAGATGATTGTAGGTCCAATCAAAACTCTGTTCATGGATGAAATATCAAATGGTTTGGACAGCTCAACTACGTTCCAGATTATGTCATGTCTCCAACAGTTTGCACTTCTATCTGAAGGCACCATACTGGTTTCACTGCTTCAGCCTGCTCCAGAAACATTTGAGCTTTTCGACGATGTGATTCTTATGGGAGAAGGAAAGATAATCTATCACGGTCCACGAGATTACATTTGTAGATTCTTTGAGGATTGTGGATTTAAATGTCCAAATAGGAAATGTGTTGCTGAGTTTCTTCAGGAGGTATGGATTTGATAATGAATCAATGATGATACTCTGATCATTTTAATATCTCCTAGATTGATCACCTCTTGTTCTGCAGGTTATCTCAAGGGAAGATCAAGAACAGTACTGGTGTCACAGAGACATACCATACTGTTATGTCTCCATTGACTTTTTTATAAAGAAATTTAAAAACTCTGATCTTGGGCTACAACTTGAAGAAGAACTCTCCAAGACTTATGAAAGATCTCAGAAGGATGCCTTATGCTTTAGAAAGTACTCACTTAGTAACTGGGAGATGCTAAAAGCTTGCTCAAGAAGAGAGCTTATTCTGATGAAACGAAACTCTTTCGTTTACATATTCAAATCTGGACTAGTAAGTTTCTATTTACATTGCCAAAAGCTTCTTGTTTGTACCACCAATACACTCTAAACGGCTTTACCATTTTTCTGCAGTTAATTTTCATTGCCTTCATTGCAATGACCGTATATATACAAACAGGATCGACACAAGATGCTCTTCATGCTAATTATCTTATGGGTTCTTTGTTTTTTTCTCTCTATAAACTTCTTGTTGATGGACTTCCAGAACTCACACTCACAATCTCGAGGCTTGCAGTGTTCTGCAAGCAAAAAGAGTTGTTCTTTTATCCTGCTTGGGCATATGCAATTCCTTCAGCTATTTTAAAGATACCAATTTCATTTCTTGAAGCATTACTCTGGACTTTTGTGACATATCATGTCATTGGTTACAGTCCTGAGATAGGCAGGTACTAATTTGGAGCATTCTTTCAACTGTGAATGCAAATCTCCAAGTTTAAGAAAGTATCTCTTCTAACCAAATTATATCCCTCCAGGTTCTTTCGCCAGTTCTTGATCTTCTTTGCTTTACATCTTTCATGTATATCAATGTTCCGTGCTATTGCTGCCGTCTTTCGAGATTTTGTTCTTGCCACAACCATTGGTACCATCTCTGTAATGCTTCTCTCAGTATTCGGAGGTTTCATTGTTCGAAAACGTAAGTTTTGTTACTTGAAACTTGAACTATTTTAAGTCTTTGTCTTTTCAGACGGTTCATTGTAATGGTGCCATGTTGTTTTTCAGCATCTATGCCTGCTTGGCTTGAGTGGGGATTCTGGTTTTCTCCATTGTCATATGCTGAGATTGGCTTAACCGCAAATGAATTTTTCGCTCCAAGGTGGAGGAAGGTAATGATTTCTTCATAAGTTATAGCTAAATTCTTGGCTTATTATTGATCCTTATCATCTTTTTTCTTATTACCATTAGACAACATTTGAAAACATAACTTTGGGGGAACAAGTTCTAGATGCTCGCGGACTGAACTTTGGTAATCAATCTTACTGGATTGTGTTTGGCGTTTTGATTAGCTTCACACTCTTCTTCAATTCTGTTTTTGCACTGGCCTTGACCTTTCTAAAGAGTAAGTTCACAATAGATCTTTTATATAAGATGTGACTTGGTGTAGTTAGAAAAGGTACTGAGGATTGACTTCATTGTAATTTCAGCTTCACAGAGGTCTCGTGCGATTGTTTCCTGTGAGAAGAACAATCAAAGTTCAGAAAGATATTATAAATCAGGTTCTAAAGCTAGTTCTCAATCAAAAAACGCATTGCCCTTCAAGCCCCTAACTTTCACATTCCAAGACGTGAAATATTTCATCGAGACTCCTCAGGTAAATAGGACAAAGAGTTATAATGTGTTTAACTCTTGATTAGTGCAAGTTCTCTTGATTCTTTTAAAACATGACATGAGTTATAATGTGTACTGGCTCTCATTTCTGTTAAAGGGGACGAAGCTACAGCTTCTCTCTGACGTTTCAGGCGCATTCAAGCCCGGTGTTCTCACTGCTCTAATGGGTGTGAGTGGAGCTGGGAAGACGACTCTGCTTGATGTTCTTTCCGGAAGGAAAACTCGCGGTGACACTGAAGGACAGGTCCATGTAGGTGGTTACCTTAAGGTTCAAGAAACATTTGCAAGGGTTTCAGGTTATTGCGAACAGTTTGACATTCATTCTCCCAATGTAACTGTCGAAGAGTCCTTGAAATACTCTGCTTGGCTTCGACTACCTTCTAACGTCAATTCAGAGACAAAGCGTGTAAGCCATTATTTACATTCTTCATTCCTTTTAGCTCCCACTTGTATGAGTATTTTCTTGATTTTTTTTTCTTTCAGGCAATAGTCAAAGAAGTTCTTGAGACGATAGAGCTCGAGGACATTAAAGATTCCATAGTAGGACTTCCTGGAATCAGCGGTTTAACTACAGAACAACGCAAAAGACTAACAATAGCTGTTGAGCTTGTTGCCAATCCTTCAATCATATTTATGGATGAACCAACCACAGGATTAGATGCGAGAGCTGCTGCAATTGTAATGAGAGCTGTGAAGAACATCGCTGAGACTGGCAGAACAGTTGTTTGCACGATTCACCAGCCGGGCATTGATATCTTTGAAGCATTTGATGAGGTAAATAAACTTCTTGAAAATAACATTCATCTTGTCAAGTCTCTTGTTTAAAGTACATGATGTGTACCTTTTAACTACACAGCTGATTCTGATGAAAAATGGAGGAAAGATTATCTATTATGGTCCTCTTGGACAACATTCAAGCAAAGTTATTGAATACTTTATGGTAAGTTTCTATACATAGTAAGACTGTTGCATGTAAAGTATGGCTTATTCTTTCTTCTTTTAAAACCAAATGTTCACTTGTAGAGCATTGCTGGAGTTCCTGAAATAAAAGAGAACACTAATCCAGCCACTTGGCTACTAGACATTACTTCTAAATCATCAGAAGACAAACTTGGTGTTGATTTGGCACAAATATACAAGGAATCAACTTTGTTTAAGTAAGTCTATGTATTTAATACTTAAATGTTGTTTGCCTGAAAATATTATTGTAAAATCCAACGTTTGCTTTCCTTTTCTTGTTTCAGGGAGAACCAATTGCTAATTCAGGAAATGAAGTTGGGAACAGAAGGACTAATCTCATCTCCGCTATATGCACAAACGGGTTGGGAACAATTCAAAGCATGTCTCTGGAAACAACATCTCTCTTACTGGAGAAACCCTTCTTACAATCTCACTCGCATCATCTTCATGAGTATTACCTCTGTGCTCTGTGGTGTTCTCTTCTGGCAAAAGGCCAAGGAAATGTTAGTCTCTTCCTGTCTTTCTTGAGTTGTTTTCTCTCAAACATTTTGTATCAAAAGGATTATGCTATTCAATCTTTGTTTTACCTTTGCAGAAACAATCAGCAAGATCTTTTCAACGTATTTGGCTCAATGTTCACAGTAGTTCTCTTCTCTGGAATAAACAATTGCTCAACAGTGTTATTCTGCATTGCAACCGAACAAAATGTCTTCTACCGTGAAAGATTTGCTCGGATGTACAGCTCTTGGGCGTATTCCCTTGCTCAGGTTAAAAGATTCTCACAATTAAGCCACTAAGAGAACCAAAGAAAAAGAAAAAAGGTTATGTGTTGGAATTGAACTAAAGCCTTAACTTTTTTGTAGGTGTTGATTGAAGTTCCATATTCGTTGTTCCAATCTATTGTATGTGTGACAATCGTATATCCTATGGTTGGCTATCACTGGTCGTTCTACAAAGTGTTTTGGAGCTTCTACACAATCTTCTGCTCGTTGCTCAGTTTTAACTACTTCGGTATGCTTTTGGTCGTTGTCACCCCAAACATTCACGTTGCTTTTACCCTCCGTTCGTCGTTTTACTCCATAGTCAATCTCTTTGCTGGTTATGTCATGCCAAAACCTGTAAGCCCTCTCTTACCTTACCTTTCTAAAAGAGTTTCAAGAGATCATCAAGAAATGAGATTTTTGTTGACATGCAGAACATTCCGAAATGGTGGATTTGGATGTATTACTTGAGTCCGACGTCATGGGTTTTGAACGGATTGCTCACGTCACAGTATGGTGATATGGAGAAAGAGATAATAGCGTTTGGAGAGAAGAAGAAAGTTTCAGATTTCTTGGAAGATTATTTTGGTTACAGATATGACTCTTTGGCTCTTGTTGCTGTTGTTCTCTGTGCCTTCCCTATTCTTTTGGCATTTCTTTTCGCATTCTTCATTGGTAAACTCAATTTCCAAAAGAAATGATTTACTGTGTAATCAATTTCAATTCAAAGGTTCACTATCAAGAAAAAATGTTTTGGTATTTAGAAGAAAAAAAAAAGAATTAAAGCCTCCAAAATTGGCGAACAAACTGTACAGTTGTTGTGCCAAAGACCAACCGGTTGAGTGTGTAACGTTGAAAGAGCACCAAGAACTCAAAACTTTGGATCGAGTATGAGAAACATCAATGCCTGCACAACCATATATACAGAGGACGAATCTGAGCTTTATTCTTCTCCCTGGGCGTGTTACCAAAAAGGGAGAAAGACAGAAACAAACTTGGTGGAAAATGCACAATTTTTCTGAGTTTCTGTATGGTTCGGACTTGGGTCTCTTCTATGAGACACTTACTTCAGGAGTTGGTCAGGAAAATAAAACTAACCCACCTACAAGCTAAAATACAAAAGCGTTAGGTTCTAGTTAGCATTAGGGTTGACTCGGGGCAGAGTTCTACTAAAATAAGAAACTTACTTCGGATTCCGCCATTGGTTTACAGCAGAAGAGTCTAAGGCTCAGGCTTTGTTTAGCTGATTCTTGAAGCGAATGGCCGAGAAAAAACGCTAGGTGTTCATGGCAATTAGCTCATCAGGCATGCATTGCCTTATATTAATGACCATCGACGTGTTATAAGGCGATGATATGTCACAGCATTGACGGCGAGGCGGATTCATCTGGCATTTTATTTAAGAGAAAAAAAAATTGTGAATCCAGGCTAAATCAAAGGTAATTTACTGAAAAGCAAGGAGAAATTTATAAACTATACCTGTTCAACATTAAGTTCCAGCTTACGAGATAAAACTCTGATGTGTTGTAGTCGCTTAACAGCTTCTGCTCTGTGACAGTTTCCGACACTATGGAGATTATAGCTACTCCATGTTCCTTCAGTTCCATCTGATCCAACACTATCCCGGAAAAAGACAAGCGGTCTCCCACATGGGTCCCTAGGATATTCTCTTGTACTGAACATATAGTTGCTTTGGACCCCTGACCCTCTCCTCCATGTAGAAAATGTCTTTTGCAAGGTGAGAAGATCCGGGAGGAGTTTATTGCCTTCGTAAACTTGAATCGCGTAACCCCACACAACCGAAACAGTCACTGTGTTTAAAGAATCATAGCACACACTCTGCTGCAAAATCCTTGCGGAATCAAAACTTGCTGCCTCGATGAGACGAGCCACAGATTCTGTCCGGTTCGTTTTCGGAAAGAACGGATCAACTGCGTCCAAGTGATGAAGTGATACCAATGGAGATAAAGGGTGCGCACATAGCAATCCAAATAGGTTCCCTCTTACATCAATCTATAAGAAAAGTACATATATAGTAATGTTCAGATTAACTACACTTATCCAAACTCAACCAAATAAAGCAAGTTAATTAATGCTTTGCTCATTACGCTAAACTTTCCAAATTCAGAAATCTCTTCTGTTCAGCAATCAGCATCAATGTCACTGTATAAACTACCAAGTTTGTCACTTTCAATAAATCAAATTCAAGGCTTTTCGACTATCTCAATCATTGCTACAACAAATTTAGTAAAAAAAATCGAAACTTTAAGGAGATTTCTCGTTTTTTATTTGGTTTTACCTGATGAAATCCAGGTTCATGAGTTAATGCAACACCGAGCTCAGCTAAGCAAGAGAAGATCCTGGAGTCACTTCCATACATGTGCGAATACCTCATCAAACAAGAATCCAAAACCTTAGCAAGAACCTTTCCAAGCGAAGCACTGATGGCGAATCCTCCACCACCAAACGCCATATCAAACGAATACCTCACGTTCTGATCATAAAACTCCGAGTTACTTCCGACGTAATACCACTTCCGGTGATCGTACTTGGACAAAACCGTCACCAGATTGTCTACGAAGAACACAGTATCATCATCTCCGAAAACGAACCACCGCACGTCTTTATCTCCCCGATCCACCGTCTCCTTAACGACGCGCGCCACGCGGATCGCCGATCGGAGACCACCGGGGAAGTTATAAGGAAACCTAGAGACGTCTTTGGAGACAATCACTGGAGGGAGGGTGAGATCGGGATCGAGTCCGCCGCGATCGAGGAACACGACGGCGCGTGTGGACTCGGGAGTGTACCAGAGACGGACGTAGGAGCTGCGGCGGAGCCAGGAGTCGTGTGAGGCGGCGATCGAGAAGAGTAAGTGACGGCGTCGGGTGGAGAATACAGTTAAGGAGCGAGCGATCGATGAGATGCGCTCGCGGCGGAAAGTGCCGTAGGAGAAGAGGATGTAGATGATGAAACAGAAAGTGAGCAGCAAGAATATGTTCCTGACGCGCGTGGAGATCAGCGCCGGAGACTTGGTCGGAAAAATCATTTCCGGCGAGTGAGATTCGAGCCTGGAGAGAGATGGATCAAGTCGCCTCTTTCGTCTCGTCTGGTTCATTTCTAACTTCTAAGTTTCTCCTTTTTTCTGAGTTTCTCGGAAGAAGCTAGAAGGCGAAACCGTCCCCTTTACAGTGAGTGAATGGCATTCGGGTTTACGGGTCGGGTTTGGTCCGGGTTTAATCCGGGTTTAATCGTCGGACCCACTGGCTGAGTCCGAGGGTTAAGTGATTTTCGGGGAAAAAGCATTCCTCACATATATATATATATACATGGAGCTCTTCGTCATTCGTGTGTCCCCTTTGTTTTTTGAAATGTTCTGATTAATACCACAAAACGATACAGTTCTACTTCGGGGAAGATGCATGTGACTTTCACGTGCTTTGATTATATCTAAATGGGCTTGGGCTTTTAAGTTTGCATCATTTTCGAGCTTCAAATCCTCTGATTCATCTAGAATCTCTCGAGGACTCATCTTCTCCTTTTGTGTACAATTTGAATGCACAACTCTACAGCAGGTAATAAATGATGATAACGAATTTGATTGAGTTTGATTTGGATCTGTTCTATTGATCTATGTGAGTATTCATTGTTTTTTAAAAAAAAAAAAAATCTTTTAAAGCAAGATCGGAGTTTCATACTATTTTGGGAAAAAAACCCGAGCTTAACTTTTTTTTATAACATAATAAACAAATATAAAATGTAGAAGATGAGGGATGATTCTCTCATGATTCTAATGGTTCTTTAATAAAAAAATTACTTTAATCATGAACCATGCAAATGAAGTTGCCTTTATCATTTTATAGTAAGCTTTGTAATAAAATAGAAGGTTGACTGCTTAACCACCACGCACAATGACTCTAAGACACTCAATAACGAAGAGATTGTTACGGCCCCTAAATTAAATCCTTTTCTTTATGCATGCTTACTCCATTCACCATTCTTTCATAATTAATTGATTCTTATAACTAATTCTTTCTTTTTCGGTGGTGAATTGTTCTAGACTTAACGAAACTATACGAGTTACACTAGAACTTAACTGGTGACAGCGAAAGATGGTTATTCGCTTTCAGATTTTCGTGTATAAGATAATAAGAATATAGTAGAGATATTATGATGACATTGATAAAACATCAAAATAGATAATTGTGTGGTAAATTGTTAACAACAAGTTTGTTAAACGTGCAATTATTACTTTATAAAATAATTAACGAACATATAAAACTTAATTTTAACAATTAGTATGTGAAAAGTAGTTCTTTAGCCATACGTTACTAAGGATTTTTTTATTGGTAAACAAAAACATACTTATTTTCTTGTCGCGCTCTGATCTTAAATTAGAAACTTGCACAGACAAACAATCATTAATGTATTCCGATAGTAGATATTATATAATCTTTTCTATACACCACAAAAATAATAAAGTACAAAACACAATGATTGCATTGTGAAACGCGATGTGAACCAAAGAGTCATACTAGTCAACATGAAGCTGTTCTTGAAACTTGTGCATTGCATTGCAATCCAACATGAGGAGGAGAGATCGTCTGGTGGAAGAAAAGAAATCTAATTATTGACAATTTTGTCCTCTAGTTATAATTACATCAAAACGATAGGTTAATATGTGACCACGTGTAAAGCCTATTTAATGTCTTAAACAAAATACTCAATAAGCTTTAAATAAAAAAACATGCCTATATAAATCAAATCTCACGAACACGAGGAGAGACAAAGACAGAGAGGGTAATAACAAACATGTGCAGAGGAGTTGAGGAAGAAGAGAGAATTAGAGACGACGGAGGAAGGCGGAGACTCTTCACAAAGAGAATCCGAGCTCCGGTGAGCTGCGAGCTCTGCGGCGAGAACGCCGCCGTGTATTGTGAAGCAGACGCGGCTTTCCTCTGTAGGAAATGTGATCGATGGGTCCACTCTGCAAATTTTCTTGCTCGGAGACATCTCCGGCGCGTGATATGCACGTCTTGTCGGAGACTAACTCGTCGTTGTCTTGTCGGAGATCATCTCAGTGTGCTCTTACCAGAGTCCAGAGATAAGGATGATGGCACGAGGTGAAGAAGATAGTAGTAGTCATCACAAAGTCCCCGTTGTGTTCTTGAGTTTTCTTGTTTTTTTTTTTCTTCCATCTCGTAATTAAAGTATCAGTTCTTGTTAGGTTTTGTGTTTTTTCTTTTCTTTGTAAAGATTTAAGGTAAAACTAAGATTTAAAGATGGATAGTAACCACAGCCTTGTTTATTTAATAATTTTTATTATAGACCAAAATTAAATTAGGATGTCGATTTTACGAATAGACAAAAATAGTAAAACAGAGGAAATTCTCTAGTAAACAAACAAAGGCAATTTTTGGGATTTTCTATCTCCATTTGGCATTACCATTTGCACCTTTCAAGGTTTCGGAACTTGATCTTGTACAGATCAAATTTGTTACTTCTTCCACAAGAAACTGATGTCTTTACTTGGCGTAGAACATAGATCTCGTCTAAAAAGCCAATCAACTAGTTGATAATCAGTGATGGATCATATCCAAAAGTTTCCCCAGATTTCACAAATCTTCCTTTCACCCTTTTTCTCGTATCAGCTCTGGCTTTACGTGATGCATATCGTATCTGCTTCCCAAACCTTACACATGCGAAAAAAACCCATCAGAATCTCAAAATTGATTACGTTTCAAAAACATGACCCTGAGTCCCTGACACTTTCAAGAACCCTATTGTGCAAACAAACAAACAAAAACAAGAACCTGTCTCTATTCTTACAAACTTACATGCGCTTTGATTTCTTTTGCTTGTATCTATTTTTGGCGTCATCCCTTGATTTTGGACTAAAACTAACTTCAATATTCGATTCCCATGGCGAATCTCCTATCAGGAACCCTGCAGAAATCCCGCAATCTTGGTAAGCAGTCGCACTGCTTTCTCCTGTGATATTGGACATGGAAAGTGACAAGCTCGGAACAACATTCCCTGATAAGGCAGGAAGCATCAGAGAAGGAAGACCAATGTACTTCTCTTCCTGAGGCAGAAGTATATAACTACTTTGTTAGAAACGATACTAATTAGATCGGAACTGATTAAGAGAATTGATGAGAAACAAAGAGCTGTAAAGATGACTCTACAGAATCCTTGTTATGTTGGTAACATTTGGTCTGATCAAGTGTTGAACATCCGATAATATCATCACTTGCGTTGAAATTTAATGGCAAATCATCCAAATTAATTCCTTCGCATATATCCAAATCCGAACATCCCTGCACAGAGGATGGAATAACATGAAAAGATCTGTTCTTTATCATAATTTAAAATTTTGTAATAGATTACTTGAACAACACGTTACCTTCTCAATCACATTTGGAAGATTAGATTCCATGGAAAAGAAAGAAGAATAGTCGTTTACGTTCTGAGTTTGTGTAACCGTGGAAGTGGATAAACCATCCCAATTCTCAAACTCCATCTTAATGCAATCATCAAATGGAGGAACCGGAGTTGAGATGGAAGGTTCTAAAATCGAATACCAAATCTTGGTATAATCTGCTGGAGAAGGGCAACCAGAGTAAGGGTTTAGGTTTTGAATCTTATGTCCCAAACGGGAGCAGATAGGTGCGCCCCAGTGACATTCTTGGCAGAGAGAAACCTTCTCGTTGAGACAGTGCATCAAAGCGGGTTGCGAGAAGCATTTCTCGCAAAGCAGAGATCGCGTGTGTCTCAAGGAAAGAGGATTTGTCGAGTGTACAAAAACATCACAGTGTAAGCAGAGTTTAGACGAATGGGGTGTGCAGTAGACCAATGCTTGTTCGTTTCTACAATAGTCACATCGAGCATCCATACTTTGAAGAAAAAAGGAATTGAACAGATTACCACATGCGTAATAATCGTTTCTGCGTTAGGGTTCAAAGATAGAAGAACTATACAATGTTGTGAGAGGAGCTGAGAAAGAAAAGGATTTGCTCTGTTTTTATCCTGTACGAGGTCCACGTGGGTTTTGTCCACGTCGGTGTGTGTGATATTTTTTGTTCGTTAGATTTTGTGTCCTATGTGGCTATGTGTTTGACCCTACGATTCGGAGTTTTAGGTGGATTCATTAGTTCACTTGTGTGGCTAGCAAGAAATTTCTAGATACGGATTAAAACGTGAGAATATTCTATGTCGTAATAACATCCACATTCACTTCATTCAACCAGGTTTTCTTTTACTGAGTAACGAATATTCCTGTCCTTGTTCAAAACATCCGACAAATAAGACTAGTTTGAAGGAAATCGGTCCGTGTGTTGGTTTAATGTCGGTTTACGTCCAAGATTTAGCAGCATACAAGACCGGTTTGGTTAAAAGAACTGAAACAAAAATTAGAGAGTGAAAACTAGTTTGGTGAATTTAGATTCTAATACGGCATATGCTTAATCATATTTTACATTTTTCTTGGTCACTTTGAAACATCAAAACTTGGTTGCTTCAAATTAATGATCTGGTTAATTTACGTAGTTAGATAAAGCATCGGGGATTAGGGATTAAGGATGAGTTGTCTGACAAAACTATCAAAACAATACTCTTTAGTCCTCAAAGTTCGATTGTTGTAATTATTCCGATTGAATGAAAGATGGGTTTTAGTTTTGGAACATTTTGCTCCACAAAACTAATCATAATACCAAAAATATGTGCAAGTTATCACTCGCATTGAGTTCCGGAAATAATTTTACATGTTTCCAAGACTTTTCTTCTAAAAAATATGTAAGAAAGAGAATTGCAAAATGACAACAAACTCATCCAACCAATCGAAAAGTTCCGACATTGGTTGTTATCAATAAAATGTCATCTACTAAATCCATGAATGACTATGGAGAAAACAAATAGTGGCCTCACATCAGTTTCAACCACTTAATAGCTGTGAAGGAATTTAAAAAGAGATTTGTAAAGCAATTTACAGGATTTAAAATGAAACGAAAAGACAAATGTTAAAATATGTGCGAGGCATTTCCAGGATCAAAAGGCAAGGGAAAAAAGCAAGATGATCAGGATATACCACAAAACTGATATTGCGTCACAAGCCATTATACCTGAAGGAATAGTGTTATCCTTCAGAATTGGTAATGGACGCCCAAACAAAACACAAACACTCAAAAGTATGACATGCTCAGTGGAAGGAGAAGTCGTTTAATTAGTAAAGCTCACGGCAAAAACAAACCCTTTAAAGAATTTGTAATTGTCCACTGCTCTTCTCACACTCTTCGTGTTTTTATCTCATCACAGCATAACAAAACACAAACTTGGTAAATAAAAAGCTTCAGTGTGTGTAACAAAATCAGATCATTGATCAATAAACCTCACTGAAATCCGCTAAGATAATTGTTTTTATCATCATAAGCTTATATATACCATCCAAGCAAACATCATTCAAAACAATATAATCAAATGAATAAAAAAATATAATTTGGTGTGAAAGGGAATACTCAGACAGCCAAGGGTTACTCGTCAACTTCTGTTAAACAGATCAGAAACTCTAGTCCATAACATTATTGTATCATCACCATATACCCTTCCACATCCGACACAAAAACATAACAAAAACTCTAAACTCACCAAGAGTACTATCATAATTCATACAGACAAGACAGCAGAGAAAGATATCATGAATTGCAGCCGAGAAAAAGCGTATAAATACACAGTCACACACACAGACCGAAACTGAGAATTAGGGTTTCCGTCGGCGGCTGTAATATATTTTTAGGCTTTACTTGGCCCAATTAAACTATATGGGCCAACCTTACTTGACCCAACAAACAACTTGATTACTGTATAAAATAAACATTTACTATTTCTGGCTAAACCAATTACAAAAAAAAAACACCTAAAAATGGAAAGAAGGATAAACCAATAATGAAGATCGAGCTTGTGTTCATACCGTCACCAGGAATTGGTCATCTCAGGTCAACCGTCGAGCTAGCGAAGCAACTTGTCGACAGCGAAGACCGTCTTTCCATCACCGTAATCATCATTCCTCGATCTTCCGGTGAAAACCCCGGTGATGTCACCAATATCTCATCCCTTTTCACGGCGTCTCGAGATCGTCTCCGTCACGTTACCATCCCCTTGGCAGAAAAAAAACCCACCCATCCTCCGCCAACTCAAGCCTTCATCGAGAATCAAAAGCCGCAAGTGAGAGATGCAGTCGCGAAACTCCTCGATCAAACACGAGTTGACTCGCCGCCACGGCTCGCCGGATTCGTCGTCGACATGTTCTGTTCCTCCATGATAGACATAGCTAACGAGTTCGGAGTTCCGACTTACATGGTGTACACGTCGAACGCAACGTTCCTCGGAATGACGCTTCATCTCCAGTTGATGTACGACGAGAAGAAGTATGACACCAGCGAGTTGGATGAATCAGTCAACGAGTTGGAGATTCCTTGTTTGACTCGTCCTTATCCTGTTGAATGTCTTCCGCATATCTTCATTTCGAAGGAGTGGCTACCTTTCTTTCTAGCTCAAGCAAGAAGCTTCCGAAAAATGAAGGGTATTTTAGTAAATTCAATTGCTGAGCTGGAACCTCACGCTTTGAAAATTTTATCTGGTGATGGTGATCTTCCTCGAGCTTACTCTGTAGGACCAGTGTTGCATCTCGAAGACAAGTGTCACGATTCGGACGACGATGGGAAGCAGCAATCGGAGATTTTACGGTGGCTGGACGAGCAACCGGCGAAGTCCGTCGTGTTCCTCTGTTTCGGGAGCTTGGGAGGTTTCAATGAGGAACAAACGAGAGAGATGGCCGTCGCGTTGGAACGAAGCGGTCACCGGTTTCTCTGGTCTCTCCGCCGCGCGTCGCCGGATATAATGAAGGAGAGACCCGGAGATTACACGAATCTGGAGGAAGTTATGCCGGAGGGATTCTTAGCTCGGACATCAGAGAGAGAGAAGATAATCGGATGGGCTCCGCAAGTGGCGGTGCTAGCGAAGCCGGCGATCGGAGGTTTCGTAACTCACTGTGGATGGAACTCGATGCTTGAGAGCTTGTGGTTCGGCGTTCCGATGGTGACGTGGCCGCTCTACGCCGAGCAGAAGGTAAATGCGTTCCAGATGGTGGAGGAGCTGGGATTGGCGGTGGAGATACGGAGGTTCCTTAGTGGAGATTTGTTGGCCGGAGAGATGGAGACGGTTACGGCGGAAGATATAGAGAGAGCGATAAGGCGTGTGATGGAGGAAGATAGTGACGTCAGGAACAGAGTGAAGGAGATGGCTGAGAAGTGCCACGTGGCGTTAATGGACGGTGGATCTTCGCAGGCGGCTTTGCGAAAGTTTATTCAAGACGTGATCGAGAATGTTGCGGCTTAAAATTGGATGGAGCCATGCGGGGATGAAACTGGAAGGAAGGGTAACAGGGACCTTTACACGTTTGACTATATGAGATATGTTGACTTATATTATGTTACATTTCTTTAAATAAAGTATATTTTATGTTATGAAGTGTCATATTTTTAATTTTCCAATAAAGTGTTTTATTCTCGACTTTTCAAATATTTAGTTCAACAGTAGAACATGATTAAATGGGGTTCTTAAGGAGTTTTAAAGTAAGATTTTTAGTTTTTTGAAATTAAAATAAATCAAAATTATTTAATAAGTTAATAACCGAATCTTAATTAAGAACTTTAATTTTAGATGGAATTTTTACATATATGTCAGTGTTTAATTCGTCGGATATATTTTTTTCTTAACTTTTAAAAAAATTTCTTAACTTTAACTTAAAAAAAATTTCTTAACTTCAAAAAAAAATAAATGTTATATATTTTTATATTTTATTCAAGAAAAATATATATTTTTTAATAAAATAATTTTTATATGACCGATGCAACATATAATTTCGTTTTCACAACGTTTTGTTTTTCTGTAATGTGTAAAAACAAATTCTTAACTTTTTTTTATAAAAACAAATTCTTCTTAACTTCAACTTTAAAAAAAAAAAATTGTTAACTTCGTGATAAACTGATTTGGTTGAAAACTAATTTTGTTGAGCATATATGACAAAAATTTGGAGTAAGTCAATATTACAACTAATCGTTCATTTCTGTTTATGATTTGAAAATCTATGTTTAAAATATTTTTAGGTCATATATGTTTCAAATTTCATTAAATGCAATATATTTTATATTTTATTCAAGAAAATAAACTTTTCTTAAAATAACTTTTTTAAAAATAACATAATTTTTATAATTTTTTTTATTAAGCTAAAAACCTCGTTAGAGTCATGGGAAGAGAAAAACAAATTAATGAAATTGTGAGATTCTTAGCTAAATTTTATAATAAAAAAATTGGTAAGAAACTTTTACGAGGTTCATGGTTTTAGAATGATCTACATCTTTGTCTAAAGAATATTTGGATGTACTATTGGTGAAGATATCACTGACTAATGATCATATACTAATTATGAAATTTATAATAATGATTAAAGTATATTTTAAAATTAAAGTTATCTTTCGACATGTGACTTATTTTCTTGGCGGTTTTTCTCTGGTGGTAATCTGCTAGTCCTTTGAGTACAAAGTGATCTAGACCTTCCATTGAAGGTTTCTAGCATCCGAATTCCTTTCCCTATCTTTATAGTCTCGATCCATCCTATCTAAATCTAGATATCTTTTCAAGCTCATCTGCGACTTTATTTACTATCTTTTATCTTTTGGTGATAATCTTTGACTTATCTCTTTCTGAGCCATCCTTTCTTTGAGGATTCTGTAAAATCTTTTCACTCAATCGATTTTCTCAACCCATACTGTCGAGACGATGACGGATCTAAAAGACAAGGAAAACTCTCTTGAAGAGGATGATGAACCAATCTTTCTCCCGGATCAGGATAATTCACGCCTCATTTAGGAATACAGATTATCTCTTGTAGGTAAAGTCTTGAATCCAATGAAGCAAGATGTGGAGAAACTCATTGGTTTCATGCCACAACATTAGAATATGGAGGATCGTATCTCAACGAATGACTTAGGTAATAGACGTTTCCACTTTAACTTCGTCTCTGAGGAAGTTAGGTTGTATATTACAATAGATAGTCGTAAACCACTAAAATTCTCGAGGAAAATCTGTAGTCACTATGGCGAAGAGACCATGATTCAAATTAAATATGAGTGTCTCTTCAAATAATGCTCTCACTGTGGGCTCTTAACATCAATTCTGCATAATCGTGCAACACAGCAATGAGATGTGTCATATAAACCACAAAAAATAAACGACTTTGCACTTCTCAAATTCGATTGTTATGATTATTACTATTAGATCAATGATGGGTAGTAATTTTGAAATATTTTGATCCACAAAACTATCACTCGCAATGAACTTCGTAAATGAGCATTACAAGTCTCAAAGAGTAAGAAGACAACAGCACCATAACAGCTGAAGTCTATCAATCTCTAAAATCCATGAAAGACATGAATCAATATAATACAACTTTGATCCTATAACGAGGATGGAATTGATTTTTGACCAGCTCATGGAGAAAACAAAGCCGGTCACAAATCAAACCCATTCTGGTCATAGGAACGTACTCACAACAATCTCAACCTCTACCTTCATCTTCACCCTTTTCAAAAGTCTTGCATAAAAGTCTATCACTTTACTAAATCCTCGAAGGACTCAAGAGGAACAAGGGGTGGCCTCACATCAATCTCTGAAGTACCTTTGATCACTACCTTAAGAGCTTCAACCCTTTTAAAGTTTTCCACCAGTTTCCATCGACGCACAATGGACACACCAAGATGACACTGAGGCAGAGGAGCCTTACATGGAGCTAGCAATGGCTTTTGGCAGAAAGATACTTGAAAAGCAATTTACAGGATTTAAAATGAAACGAAAAGACAAATGTTAAAATATGTGCGAGGCATTTCCAGGATCAAAAGGCAAGGGAAAAAAGCAAGATGATCAGGATATACCACAAAACTGATATTGCGTCACAAGCCATTATACCTGAAGGAACAGTGTTATCCTTCAGAATTGGTAATGGACGCCAAAAAAAGAAAACACACAAAACACTCAAAAATAATTTGATATGCTCAGTGGAAGGAGAAGTCGTTTAATTAGTAGAGCTCACGGCAAAAACAAACCCTTTAAAGAACTTGTAATTGTCCACTGCTCTTCTTACACTCTTCGTGCTTTTATCTCATCACAGCATCATAGTTATTATTAGTTCAATAAGAAAACACAAACTTGGTAAATAAAAAGCTTCAGTGTGTGTAACAAAATCAGATCATTGATCAATAAACCTCACTGAAATCCGCTAAGATAATTGTTTTTATCATCATAAGCTTATATATACCATCCAAGCAAACATCAATTCAACACAATATAATCAAAAGAATAAAAAGAATAAAATGGGTGTGAAAGGGAATACTCAGACAGCCAAGGGTTACTCGTCAACTTCTGTTAAACAGATCAGAAACTCTAGTCCACAACATTATTGTATCATCACCATAAACCCTTCCACACCGGAACAATAACATAACAAAAGCTCTAAACTCACCTAGAGTAATATCATACAGACAAGACAGCAGAGAAAGATATCATAATTTGCAGCCGAGAAAAAGCGTATAAATACACAGTCACACACAGAGACCAAAACTGAGAATTAGGGTTTCCGTCGGCGGCTGTAATATATTTTTAGGTTTTACTTGGCCCAATTAATCTATATGGGCCAACCTTACGTGACCCAATAAACAACTTAATTACTGTATAAAATCCACATTTACTATTTCTAGCTTTGTTTTTTTTTGTACATCCATTTACTATTTTTAGCAAAACTTTCTCAAGAAAGGCAAAAACGGAAAGAAATATAAAAAAATATAATGAAGATCGAGCTTGTGTTCATACCGTCACCGGGAATTGGTCATCTCAGGTCAACAGTCGAGCTAGCGAAGCAACTAGTCAACGGAGATGATCGTCTTTCCATCACCGTAATCATCATTCCTCGATCTTCCGGTGGTGACGCCACTGACTCCGCCCAAATCTCATCCCTCTTCACGGCGTCTCAAGATCGCCTCCGTCACGTTACCATCTCCGTCGCAGAAATAAAAACCACCGATCCTCTGCCGACTCAAGTCTACATCGAGAATCAAAAGCCGCAAGTGAGAGATGCAGTCACGAAACTCCTCGATCAAACACGAGTGGACTCGCCGCCGCGGCTAGCCGGATTCGTCGTGGACATGTTCTGTACTTCAATGATAGATCTAGCCAACGAGTTCGGAGTTCCGACTTACATGGTGTACACGTCGAACGCAACGTTCCTCGGAATGACGCTTCATCTCCAGTTGATGTACGACGAGAAGAAGTATGACACGAGCGAGTTGGATGACTCAGTCAACGAGTTGGAGTTTCCGTGTTTGACTCGTCCTTATCCTGTTGAATGCCTTCCACATCTCTTCATTTCCAAGGAGTGGTTACCTTTCTTTCTGGATCAAGCGAGAAGCTTCCGAAAAATGAAGGGTATTTTGGTAAATACAGTTGCTGAGCTGGAGCCTCACGCTTTGAAAATTTTCTCCGGTGACGGTGACCTTCCTCAAGCTTATCCAGTGGGACCAGTGTTGCATCTTG
Organism: Iljinskaea planisiliqua; assembly: GCA_900108845.1. Taxonomy (NCBI): domain Eukaryota; kingdom Viridiplantae; phylum Streptophyta; class Magnoliopsida; order Brassicales; family Brassicaceae; genus Iljinskaea; species Iljinskaea planisiliqua. The sequence continues at coordinate 2,835,455 of FNXX01000006.1, read as the reverse complement.
AAACCGGATCGGATCATTCTGACGTCGACGGGAAGCAATCGGAGATTCTGCGGTGGCTAGACGAGCAACCGGCGAAGTCCGTTTTGTTCCTTTGTTTCGGAAGCATGGGAGGTTTCAGTGAGGAACAAACGAGAGAGATCGCCGTCGCGTTGGATCGAAGCGGTCACCGGTTTCTCTGGTCTCTCCGCCGCGCATCGCCGGATATAATGAGGGAGCGTCCTGGAGATTACACGAATCTGGAGGAAGTTATGCCGGAGGGATTCTTAGATCGGACATCGGAGAGAGGGAAGATAATCGGATGGGCTCCGCAAGTGGCGGTGCTAGCGAAGCCGGCGATCGGAGGTTTCGTAACTCACTGTGGATGGAACTCGATGCTTGAGAGCTTGTGGTTCGGCGTTCCGATGGTGACGTGGCCGCTCTACGCCGAGCAGAAGGTAAATGCGTTCCAGATGGTGGAGGAGCTGGGACTGGCGGTGGAGATACGGAGGATTTTAAAAGGAGATTTGATGGCCGGAGAGATGGAGACGGTTACGGCGGAGGATATAGAGAGAGCGATAAGGCGTGTGATGGAGCAAGATAGTGACGTCAGGAATAGAGTGAAGGAGATGGCTGAGAAGTGCCACGTGGCGTTAATGGACGGTGGATCTTCGAAGGCGGCTTTGCGAAAGTTTATTGAAGACGTTATCGAGAATGTTGTAGTCTAGGCTGCTTACTTGGAAAGAGTTTTTTACACCATGACATACATGAGTTCGTTCCTAGGTGTTTTATGTATTTTACATTTCTTGAATTTGGCCCATAAATGGTTTTGCAGTGTAGCTTGTAAGGTATTATAAGATTGTACTGTTGAACATAATAATAATTAAGACTATATTATAGAAATGATTGTTGTTTTCAAAACTGTGTTCAATTGATTGATGTGTGCCATTGAAAGCGGGATGCACCGTGTAGTACACTCTATGCCTACTACAAACGAAGAGAGTGAAAAGAAAAAATATAGAAGGAAAAGTGGAAAACTATGATTTAATACTTTACGTTATTTGTAATTGGCGGAATAAGAAGGTGACAATACAATACAGAGTCCAAACAAGATTAAAGCCATAAGCACACCAGGTAAATCAACATAAAACACTAATCAAACCACAGCGAAATGCAAAAACCCAAACAACTTATTAAATCAAGCATATAGAAATTTAAAGACATTCATGATAATTTTCCTCATGTTACGGATTCTTGTTTAGATCAGGACCGGAGGATTTAGGACAGCATAAGCAAGCAAGTCTTTGTCACAGAGGAAATGAGAACTGTCTTGTTTGGGTAAGCCTACCCAAGCTTCTACATCTTCACCATCCTTTGAATCCATCAGAACCACGAACACTATGCTATTGTAGACGGTATGTGAAGCAGGTCCCATCCAGACCGGACGACCCCAGCCGAAGTCAACCTCGTAGAAAGGCTTCTTACACCAGCTAGACATTGTGTATATGTCCATGTCCGGTTTTAACTCTGACATGAAACCTCCCATCGTACTCAACAAGTTCTGACCAAGTGTGGTGGTGGTGATGATAGTATCATTATCATAGTCTTGAAGATTTTCATTGATCATCTCGTTGAATCCTTCTTTGGTCTTTCTAAAGTCGGCCACGATTTCATCGATCTCTAACTCGCTCTCTGCACCTTTCTTGAGAAAGAAACAAGATTGTAGATTGCCTATGGAGTCTCTTGGCAAGACACTAGTAGGGATCCTAAGCCTCAAGTCCATGGCTTGAGTCATCAGCGTTGACTTTGGAGAGACCGAGTTAGACCGTGAGGCGTTTGTAGCACATCTCCAAATAAGTGACGAGATGGCTTCCACACGTGTAGGCTCCGGGACGCTTTCGCTAGCAGCCTTGCGTTTAAGCTCAGTGATCTTAGAGGATTTGAAGACGAGTCTATTAGTTACACATCTTCCTCGAAGCTCGAAAAGGTCTTCAAGTGAAGGAGACTGGATAGAGGTAAAGGGAGGAGGGTAGATTGTAGTTCCTGCGAACTGAGGAACACTTGTTGTAGTCCCTTTCGTTGTAGCGGCCCAGCCTTGGACGAAGGTTAACAACGAGGCTGCGTCGCAGATCTGGTGAGATATGCCAACAGTGACAGCAACTCCTGTTCCGGCCCCGAAGAAACTTAGCTTGACTCTCAGTAACGGCCACGTCCCGGCAGATTCTCCCTGCTGGATCTCGGGGAGGAACTCTGCAAGAGAGTCTGTGTTGAGGTCTCGCAAGAAATCTGAGAGGAGGAGATCGGTGCGTGCCTCAGTGAAGACGACACCTTCGTCGTTGCAGCATACGGAGATGCCTTCTTGACGTCCAGCTAGAGGATAGAAACGTGACAGAGTCTCGGAAAGAGAGGTTTTCAGCCTCCGGGATATGAGCTCCGGCGACTCTCCGGCGATGGTTTTGTAGAAGAAGGTCGTTGCCACGTATATTGCTGGACAGCTGAGATCTAGCAATGAAAGTTGAAGGCGATCATGAGGTGCAGGTGAAGAAGGCTTGATCACTTCTCTTCCGGTCACTTCTAGCTTCACTTCCATTGTCTTCCTTCGATACCTCAGAAGTCAAATTTTTAATGGGAAAGATAAAAAAGAAAAACTAAAGGTTGACAGATTTGAATACTTAAGCGTGAGTGGAAGAAAGTAGGAGGGTTGAAAATTCTCCTTCTACTATATGCTGGCCATGATATTATTTACTAGGATAGTAAAACTTTTCAACAACTCGGAAACTTTTAAAATTGTAGTTTTATTTAAATTGTAAATATAAATAGTGGAAAATTAATTAATTTAATACAAACTTTATTATTAGTGACATGTTTATATGATTCTAAACAAAAGTTAGTTGTTCAAGCTCCCTTTGTCCAATGGTTGATTAATTATTTTTACACAATGTCTAGAGTTTATATTAGAGTTTAGATTTTATGTCTAAGGACTAAGGGTTACAGAAAAAAATTGACAATTTAAATGAAAAAGATGAACATTATTTTTATAGAGTGAACATATAAAGGTCTTCCAATAAATTTTTCGATTTTTTTTTTGCAAATATTTAAAGATTAATGAACATCGAAAAAGTTTAATTAAATTAACTATTTTATATTTAATGTTAGATTTTTTTTTTAATATAATTTTCATAATTAACGTAATAATATCTGAGTTCAATATTTTCTATACAATTAATTTAGTTTTCAACAGTATATATTTTTATGTTAATGTATAAGCTAATTATCTTATCTTAATTAAAATTAATTTTAAGGTTAATCTAGTTTTTTCCTATTTTTATGATTCCCAATGCTATGGAATAGTTGATTTTGTCTTATATGTTTTCGTCTAATATATTACTATTTTTTTTATAAAAACTTTAAGCTATGTATAGTAACTTAAATTATTATGTGCAATCATTACTCATTTTCTTTGTTTGAATAGTAATATTTTTTTCCTATTTACACTTTAAATAGTGTAATTAAACAAAAACCCAACATGAGCTATAATCTTTACTATCCATCATTACATAAGACTATATACAATGGAAGTGTTGAATAATTTATTCAACAGTTAAATCCATACAATGAGGATGTTGAAAAATGATAAAAAATAATGTGGATTAAACGGAGTTGAAAGAATAAAAGCGAGACCCACAAACGTTAGGTGTTGTGTTTCTATTGGTTGTTATGATTTTTGATTCTTTTTATTTACATCCCAAATATTTGAGATTAGTTATTTCATTATAAATTATTTTTCTTAATTATAAATTTAATATCAAAATTCATCATTTTTTATACTCTATAACTGGAATCTTATTTTATTTGATTTGGATACCAAAACAAATCATAATTTTAAAATCTTAAATTTTAATAAACAAAACCATTGTAAAAAATAAAACTTGAATGAGTGTTGAATTATGAAGTGGAAGAAAGAGAAAATGATGTGGAGTGTTAAAAAGAGAAAAAGAGGATGTTGAATCTTTCCACCATTGTACATAGCCTGATATGGTAAACAAAGATGGCAAAATTAGTTGACAAACTCTGACACCTTTTCTTTTTTTCTGTAGAAAAGTAAATTACATAATGCCCCTCTTCATCTTCTTTACCAGATCGTATTTCTCCTCTCCGTCACATATGATCTACGATCAAATGCAAAATAAAAAAAACAACAAAATTAGATTGGTGATGGTAGTAGTGATTTTAGAAAAAAAGTGAAGAATGTGTTGGTTCATTGATTCAGAATAGGAAAATGAGACAATCTTAATTAGCACATGAAATAAAAAGAGATGCCAAAGAGGAAATGACCATGAATAACAGCAGCTTTGCCGGCGACATGGCTGAAGCTAACGGTTCTGACACAAAGGAGATGACCGCACACAGATCCAGCATCACCTCCGGTAACATTTTAGAATTCTAATCACTTTAAATGGTTATTTGTAGTTAATTGACAACGATGTTAGCATGTTAGTTGTTGTCACTTTAATGATTATTCATATTTTTTTACGAATGCTAACTGATTTAACACACTATTTTTCTATGATATGCTAATGTGTTTAGCATGTTAATTCTATTATAAGATATTTTATGATATGTTAACTGATTTGATATGCTAATGTGTTTAACATGTTAATTTGATTATAACACATTCTATGATATGCTAACTATTTTAACATGATATGTTTTGTATAAGTTATGATAGGCTAACATGATTAACATGCTAATTCTAGTATAACATAATCTATGATATGTTAACTAGTTTAACATAATTTGTTTTGTATAAGTTATGATAAGATAACTAATTTAACACGATAACTTTGTATTTTTACAAAATGCTAACTGGATTCACATGCTATATTTCTATAATATGATAATGTGTTTAACATGTTAATTCTGTTGTAAAACATTATATGATAAGACAACTGGTTTAATATGCTATTTTCTATAATACACTAACATATTTAACACGTTAAATTCACTATAACATATTCTATTATATGCTAACTGATTTAACGTGCTATTCTTTATTATATGCTAATATGTTTAACATGTTAATTCTGTTGTAAAACATTATATGATAAGATAACTGGTTTAACATGCTATTTTCTATAATACACTAACATGTTTAACATGTTAATTTTATTATAACATATTCTATTATATACTAACTGATTTAACGTGCTATTTTTTATTATATTCTAATATGTTTAACATGACATTTTTCAATTGTTTTTAAAAAAGTCTTTAGATAAACAGTATATGCGGTGGTTGGTTAATAATATCACTGGTTAATGGCATTTTGTAATTATTTAAAATAAAAAGGTTATTTTTGGTTTATTTTTTTACTCTTTCTGTTAGTACCTAATTTTCAATACTATAAACTTAATTTTTTCATTATTTATTGATATTCACTAAAATCACTCTAAATTTAATTGTGAAATGAAACATATTAGAACAATAAAAATAATATTTTCTTGAAAGTTAGTCCAAAATAATAAAATTTGAATTTTATGTTAGCATTATTAGTTAGTATATCACTTTGTCTGCAAGAATGTTGTTAGACAGTAGCTTTATGTTTTATAAGAGTACAATATATAGTCACAAAAGGCTAATTATTTCACATCTCTCACAGAACTTTATTTCTGCATATTAACTCTGGTAAATAAGGCTATTTGACAACGTGCCCCTAAATAAAAAAAATCGTTTTTGTTCATCGATTACAATTAATATTTATTTATGGTTTACAGTTGTTAAAATCATTTTATCAAAAGTTAGTATGTCTGATGAAATATGTTGGATGATAGTTGGAACTATTTTGGACATGATAATCATCTAATAAACTCAATAATCAAAACTAACTTTTGGTGACGATTTTAACCTCGACTTGAATGATTTTGTTTGGTTAAAACAAAAAAATAAAGAAAGATTTGGTCAAATTCACTAAAAAGGTACTGTAACCTTCAAGAATTATGATATTTTTGGCCTCAGATTTTTATAAATAAAGTATTCGGTATTTTCATTCTTATTTTTGATGTATTTTATCCAATGAAAATGTTCCATCCAACTTTATTTTTAAAAATTTGAATAGTTTTGGTTTCTTCCTTGGTCAGGATATTTCACAATATTTTGAGTACATCAACATTAATTTTGAAATGTTTACTCTTATTTATTCAAATCACAGCAAAATGCAAAAGTCAACAATATAATAAATCAAGCGTAGTGAAATCTTAATTATTCGTGACAATCTTCTTCTATGCGTTGACAAGTCACCGGTTGGAGTCTTGTTTAGATCAGGACCGGAGGATTTAGAACGTCATATGCAAGCAAGTCTTCATCACAGAGGAAAGTAGACATGTCTTGTTCGGGTAAGCCTACCCAAGCTTCTACATCTTCACCATCCTTTGAATCCATCAGAACCACAAACACTACGTTATTGTAGACGGTATGTGAAGCAGGTCCCATCCAGACCGGACGACCCCATCCAAAATCAACCTCGTAGAAAGGCTTCTTACACCAGCTAGACATTGTGTATAAGTCTATGTCCGGTTTCAACTCTGACAAGAAACCTCCCAGCACGCCCAACAACTTCTGACCAAGTGTGTTAGATGTGATGGTAGCAGCAATATCGTGGCTTTGGAGACTCTCTTTGATCATTTCGTTGACCCCTTCTTTGGCCTTCCTAAACTCGGCGACGATATCTCCAATTTCCATCTTGCTCTCTGCGTCTTTCTTGAGGAAGAAGGCTGACTGTAAGTTGCCCATCGCGTCCTGTGGTAAAACGTTAGAGGGGATCCTAAGCCTTAAGTCGATGGCTTGAGTCATCAGCGTTGACCGTGGAGTGACCGAGTTGAAGCGTGAGGAGTTTCTTGCACATATCCAGATAAGTGATGCAATGACTTCGACACGTGTAGGGACCGGGACGCTCTCGCTAGCAGCCTTGCGTTTAAGCTCAGCGATCTTAGAGGATTTGAAGACGAACCTATTGGTTATACACTTACCTCTTGACTTGAAAAGGTCATCCAACAATGGTGCCTGCAAAGAGATATCAGTAGGAGGAGGGTAGATCGTAGCCGCTGCAAAATGAGGCGCCACGTCAACATGGTTCCCTTTCTCTGTGTCTGACCAGCCTTTGATGAATGTCAACAAAGAAGCTGCGTCGCAGATCTTGTGAGAGACGCTGACCGAAACAGCAACTCCTGACCCGGATCCAAAGAAAGTGACCTGAACATTCAACAATGGCCATGTCCCTGGAGAGTCACCTGGTGCGATCGTGGGGAGGAATATTTCTAGAGAGTCGGTGTTATTGAGGTTGCTGAGGAACTTAGGGAGGAGGACATCAGTGCGTGCTTCGCTGAAGACGGCTCCTTCGTCGCTGCAGTTGATAAAGAGGCCTTCGATACGTCCAGCTAGAGGATAGAAACGTGAGAAAGTCGCCGATAGAGAGGTTTTAAGCCTACTGGAGATGATCTCCGGTGACTCTCCTCCGATGGATTTGTAGAAGAAGACCGGTGACACGTACATTGCCGGAGAGGAATAATCGAAGAAGGAGAGTTGAAGGCGATCATGAGGAGCGGGTGAAGCAGGTTTGACCACTTCTCTCCTCACAACGTCTAGCTTCACTTCCATTATCTTCCTTCGAAACCTGAAAGTCGAATTTTATTACAAAGAGAACAAACCAAGAATGAGAGAGTCAAGAAGACTTAGAGAAACCGATCCATCTTATCAGCTGTCTGATGTCTTATTTATACATGTCTTTGATCTTGAACTTTGATCGTCGTTATAGACATGGGTAAATAAATTATTCCAGAGATCCTATCGAATTTTCTTTTGGATACCATAGGTAAAGAAAGAGCCATGTGACTGCTTATGGAAGTAGGAATTTGCATTTTATACTTGTTTAAGTAGATACTAGATTTTTGTCCGTCCTAAAGACGAAATTTGTTATTATATATTTTATAATCTTTTAATAATTTATATTTGTAAATTTAGAAGATCAAATTAAATCATTAATTTATAACAATATATTAGTATTAATTGATAATTTTGTTAATTAATGTTAATTACATTTTTTTTATAAAAAAAATGCATAATCGAAAATATCTTGAATTTTTTTTTTTGATAATTATTTAAGACGTGTTTAAATGTATTAATTGTAGTTACTATTTTTTGTTAAGATTTTTAGATTTATTATATATCTTAAGATTTGAAATCAGGAGAATATCTTTATTGAAAGATTTTAATAGTATATATGGTTAGTATTTAGATTCCGAAAAGAAAATTTAAGAATATATTTTTGTTTTTGAAATTAGGTATCTTTATTGATAGATTCTTTTTAATATCACTTGTATTTGTTCACATTTGCAAATGACAATTTTACCTTTAATAAGACTCTTAAAAAATTAAATAGAATCAATGACAAAAATCGTAATATAACACAGTACAAAATTTTTTTTCTATAATATTTACTGTTTTAATAGTATAGATGTATAATCATATTAAAGCATTTTAAAATATAATAACTTTGTAATCATGTTCGCTAACTATACGAAGTTCATCCTCATCCGTTAATCCGTTAATATGACTACACATATCAATTATAACAATATATGTTTACTACACCAAGAAGTACCAAAATGCATGGTTGCTAAAAACATGAAATACATAGCCAACATCAAAGCCATTAAATTTTTTTTGGTCATAAAAAGGTTAATGAGTGTTTGAATTGCAATCTAAATAAAATAAAATCCGACCCAATTTCAAAAAGAAAAGAAAAATCTGACCCAACTAACATCCCATCCAAATTAATTAAAATTGACCCAACTAACATCCCATCTATTAGTCATACAATTTTTATTTTATTTTAATCAGTAACTTTGTTTATACACAATTTCTCCCATAACTGTTACATGTGCATTAGTGGACTCTAAAATTGTTATTGCTATCCTTGATTTTTGGAGTCAAGTCACTTTGTTTATACACGATCTATACTATTAAAATAGAAAACGTTGTAAAAAAAATATTTTGTACCGTATTATATATTAAAAAAAAAATATATCAATAAAGAATCTAATTTCAAAAACCAAAAATATATTCTTAAATTTAATTTTTGGAATCTAAATACTAACCATATTTACGATCAAAATCTTTTAATAAAGATATTCTCTTGATTTCAAATCTTAAGATATATAATAAATCTAAAAATCTTAACAAAAAATAGTAACTACAATTAATACATTTAAACACGTCTTAACATTAATACATTTAAACACCTCTTAACATTAATTAAAAATATATATATTTTTCAAGATATTTTCGATTATTCATTTTTTTAAAAAAATTGTAATTAACATTAATTAACAAAATTATCAATTAATATTAATATATTGTAATAAATTAATAATTTAATTTTGATCTTTTAAATTTACAAATATAAATTATTAAAAGATTATAAAATATATAATAACAAATCTCGTCCTAAAGATAGACCATAATCTAGTAATCTATTAATTGTTACGTCTAATGGACTCTAAACTTGACGATGTTGCAAATTATCGGATACAATCTGTGATTTTTGAATCAAATCACTTTGTGTATACACAATATCTCCAGTAATGGTTACATGTGGACTAGTTAACTCTAGGTTTAATTAATATTGCATCTGTTCAAACACATATCCCAAGGATTATAATATTAACAATGTAAATTCTGTATATGGAGTTGAAAAATTGATCGGGATATATAACATACTGGTTTATGAAAGTATAGTGATTTATATATGTAACTATGTTAATTAGTATTTTGGTTGTGTTACTATTCCAGTTTATATTGCATGTTGTCGATAAAAAGCAAAAGCAAAAACAGTTGAATAACTCGAGAGAGAGTGACCCATCGTTACCTAGAACTTAGCCATACATACATACAGTATCTCATATATTCCCATTTTACCTATTTGGCTATTTATGTGCTTCATTCTAAAAAACACTTTCTAGTTAGCTCCTCCAACAACTTAATTCAATTTAATTCAATCACATTACAATTGATTTCCAAAGTGTCAATGGTCTAAATATTTGGTTGACCAAAAAAAAAAACGAATTATCAAACATATATAAATTATTGTGTTTACGGTATATTTTTCTTGGATTGTATTTTGAACACAACATTTCCTATTAAAAAGACGTTTGTATACTAACTTTGCAAATATATAATCTATTAATTTAAAACTAACATTTATCATTTTTTATATTACTGAAAATGCTTTTGGAAATTATTGAAAGTATTCAAATTTTGTTAATGATAATTTAAACTAAATATATTATTAAGAAGTGTTTGCCATGTAGACATTAATAACCAAAAAATATAATTATATTATAGTAATTATTATATATATTTTCTAATCTTTCTTTTCTCTTATCTAATCTATTAATTTTAAATTAATATATAAAAATGATTTTTAGCCATATGTTATATTATTGAAAATATTATTGGAAATTATTAAAAATATTAGAATCTTATTAGAAGTAATTTAGACTAAATATTATTAAAAAGTGTGGACCATAGTAAATATCAAACACTCGAAAACATATAATTATGTAGGTCTTAATAACCTAAAGTATAATTATATTATAATAGTTATTATAATTTTTTTCTAATCTTTCTATTACGTTGTCTTAATTAAAATAAAAGCTATATTATAGCCAGTCCAAAAGATAATATTTTTTAATTTAATCTCATTTAATAATATATATTTGTAAAATTAAAAATTTAAGATGTACTAACAGTTTTATTTTTTTCCATAAATGTAATATATATATTTTTAATATATTAAGATAATCGACGATATTTTTAGTTGGTTTTTGGTTTTTATTTTTATTTTTTATATTTTGTATAAAATTATATATGTAGAAGTCATAGTTTGAGATATACTAATATTTTTATGTTGAAATAAATGATAATACTATTTATTAATTATATAGTTATAGTATGATTATATAATATGCATATCGATTTGTATATATATATATATATATATATATCCATATTCATAGTTTTTAAATATTAAATATTATACCATTTTAATTTTTATAATATTTTATTATTTTATAAAATAATTACTTTAGTTTGAAAAAATTAATTTCACATTTGTAAAAATAAAATAAGTTAACCCATCAATTAACTTGTCTATTTTAATCCATTTTACATTGACTATATTTGTTTTTAATGTTTTTATAATCAAAATGGATTGATCTACTCTTTTAACCCATCGTGGAGTAGCCAAAAGTGTGGACCATAATAAATATAAAATAATTTATCACATATGATTATGTAGGCATTAATAACTAAAATATAATTATATTAATATAACTATTATATTTCTTTTCTAATCTTTCTCTTATGTTGTTTTAATTAAAATAAAAAGTAAATATATCATTATCTAAATATTTTCGTATATATATGTTATGACTCAAAATTTTTAAAACGATTATAAATAATGAAAAATCGTAAAATTAAAAAATATGACTTAATTAACGATTAAATTTTAATCCAACAGAAGAAATGGGAAAAGTCGAACATGTTTTTTTAATCCATTTTGATAAAAGGGAGATCGGGTTAGGGCCAACCAAAGCTTCATCCACCCTAAAAAAGAAGTATGAATTCCAGCAGTCGTTATCCGTAGAGACCAGGTTACTAATAACCGTCTTCGGTACTTTAAAAACATAAGAAAAATTTCCATTACGTTTCGATCTCTTCAAATCGTCGATCTATAAAAAATTGTGTATGTCAAAAAGTACCCAACTCTTCGAAAAAAACAAAAAAAAAATCCAAGAACTCGGCGATTGTAATTCGCTGCAGCTATAAAAGGCAGAAACCTACATCATTCTTATACTTTAGAAAACTCTAGGAATGGAAAACCGAAGTCCACAAGATTTTAAATAAGATTTACAGATGCAACAAAATGCATTATTCTCTCCAGTCTTTGAAAGAACGATTCAATCTATTCTGGAATATCACACTCTAAATGAAAATCAATGAGCGGTTTCTTCTCTATGAGCATAGATTGTGGCTACTAAACGAGGAATTCAGACACCATTGAGAATATCAAATATCAAAATTAGAAAAACAAAAAATTAAAGAAAAAACGACAATTGAGGATAAATCGATGGCCAAGATTTCGACAAAACTAACTTTTGAAAAATTTTAAGATGAAATTCGTTTAAAGTAAAAAAAATTGGAGGGTTTATTGTTGAAGGATAAATCCTAATCCAATAAAAATTTAATAAACCATAAATCAGAGGCTTAAAAACGTAGTGAAAGTCATTACCAAAATGTAAAAGGCAAGAGATGAAGTCAAATAGGAAGCTTAGATTCATACAAAATGATCGATATGATTATACATATGTGGTCACAGTCGATGTCAAATCCATAGTGGAAAAAAAATTTATTTAAAATATTAAGAAAATGTTTTGGCTTGTAATGTTCGAATTCACTAAAGAAATACCAATAAATACAAAATTAAGTGTAGTGACATAATTTTAAACTATAAAATCAAAAGAAAAGATAGATGACACAGGGATCACATTCTCTAAACACACTCTGAACTTGTTCTATTACTAAATTTCTACTTGTTTTTTTTTTTTTTTTTTTTATCTTGATTCTTATAAGAAGAATTTGAGTTCAGTAATAATAAAAACTTTTTGGTTCTATTTCTTCTTTTTCAGTTATCATTTCACTAACCTTATTTGATTTTTTGAACTTAAAATTTTGTATATTTTTCCAAAAAAAGCATTTTAATTTGTTTCATTCACATACTATTTGGATCTTTATATTATTTATTTATAAATTGTAACAATTATAAATTCTATTACAATAATTATGATAATGTATCATTATAAAGAAAGACAATGACATTTTTTTTCTAATTTCGTTGTGCTAATTTGTTTTACATTATTGATCATCCCTAATATTTTTAACATCAACACCTTGGAAATTTTTATGTATATCAAGTTTACATGGACATTTGCATCACGGAGTTTTGTAATATTTAGTTGATCGGTTGTTAGGCTCTCTCGTTATAAAAGAATTTGTTTGCATGTTTGACTTTTACGCCCATGGATTGGATATAGACTGATAAAAGGGAAGTCAATTATGTATGTCAGTTTCTTGTAGAACTGTCTGCCAGATGAACTAGGCATAATAATTATTATAAAAAGAAAAATAGGCGTATCTCTTGAATTTTGGATTTTCCACTATTTTGAATTTTGAATTTTGTGGTAATATATGTTAAGTTAGATAGGTTTCTAACTCAAAATCAATTGGCAATGAGTGGATTAGTTCATGTCCCTTATATACTAGTTAAGATCCCTTCCAACTTTCAATGTGGGATAATATTCCCAAATACGCCTCCTCGAGATAATGGCTCCTTAACCATTAATCTTGATATGTTTAGACATGGATCACATCACCGGTTACGGGTCTAGGTTGTCGATAATTAAACCAATTTTGGGTTGAATCGGGTTGGATAGCGTGGATCGGACTCTGATACCATGTTAAGTTAGATGGGCTTCTAACTCAAAATCAATTGGTAATGAGTGAATTGACTCATGTCTCTTATATAATAGTTAAGATTCCTTCCAACTTTCGATGTGAGATAATATTCTCTAATAATATAGTCATTCCAACTAATTTGACTCGTCGATTGTACAGCTAACGAGTGGCAAAAAGATTTCCAAAGTGAAGAGATTTGAGAGTATAATCCACGTTTCTCTTGCCAATTTCTTGCAAAGAGCACTTCAAGAATTGAAGTTGCATCCGGGGTTGCTATCAATCTGTTGTGTTGTTTCTGTATTGTTATATAACGAAAATAATAACTGTTTTAAATACAAAAAAGGAATCGGTAAATAGTTGATGAAGTTTTATGTAATTTTCTTCACACACTCCAGCTAATTTATATGTATTTTACATTTTTTTCTTATAGTTTAATAATTTAATATTTGACCAGGAAAGATTGGAGTCCGAACTAGAAGCGTGCCTGGTTTAGTGGCTAATTCAAATGGATAAAAAGTTCGTCGTGTTAGTCAAAGTTAGTGATCAGATTCCACCATGCATCTATGAAGATTATTGTGGTTCCCTCTTGGCCATTGTGCACGTTTTAATTAGCAAAAATATATGGCTTTTTACATGCATCGAAAATTACTCTTGAGTTTTGATTCTAGATATACCGGCTAAAAAAATAATATAATAACAATAAGTCAATAACTCATCAAGAGACTACTATAAATAAAAGTTGCATGGCATAAACGAATCATGCAACTTGAAACACATATACAGTAGCTTTTAAAAAAGATTTGTTTGTTTTAAAGTTGTAAAGAAAGATGATAGAAATCTACGAGTTGTGGCCTCTGATAGTTTCATTTCTCGTAGTGAAGTTGTGTCAATGGATCTATCAGTGGAAAACTCGAAATGTAAAAGGCAAACTTCCTCCAGGGTCGATGGCCTTACCGATTATTGGAGAGACGTTCGAATACATGAAGCCACATGACCCTCTTAAATTTTCAACATTCTTGACAAAGAGAATGCAAAGGTTTTTGTGATCTAGTTTCTCTTGCACCTTTAAGATAACCTATTGTTTTTTTTTTCTCTTACACGTTACTAACTTTTACTACGTGTCTTGCTTTTAATATTAGACATGGACCTCTTTTCCGAACAAGCTTATTTGGGGCGAAAGTTATCATCTCGATGGATATTGAAGTGAACATGGAGATAGCAAAGGCGAAATCTTACTATAAGTCTTATTAACACTCATTATCATTTCTAAGAAATACACATTCCAAACTCAACCAAATTTACCACATAGATATCTACTAAATTTTGTTCATGATTTCAGGTAATCAATGAGTCACTTCGAGCCACAACCACATTCCCCACAGTGCTTAGGTTAGCTACTCGTGACTTGGAGGTTCGAGGTGAGCGTTATTGATAATCCATGAAAATGATTCCATTTTATATTCTGACTCAAATGATCATATTTTTAAAAATAAATCTATTATATAAATAAACTGAGTGGAAGTTGTGGAATTGGGCATGCAGGTTACACAATTCCAGAAGGTTGGACCTTCATGGGATATCCTCTTATTCACTTTAATGAAGAAAAGTACGATGACCCATTATCATTTAATCCATGGAGATGGAAGGTGAACCATTTGATAAATTAATTTAATTCATGTGTACTCCACTGATTCTATTATCAGCTACAAAACAACAATATATATAGTAGCAAATCCATAAGCACAAATATTAACTTTTATATCAGGGAAAAGACTTGAATGCAACCATATCCAAGAGTTACATGCCTTTTGGCGCTGGTCCTAGACTCTGCGTTGGGGCTGAGTTTGCAAAGCTGCAGATGGCAATTTTTATCCATCACTTATCAAGATACAGGTTATTTCAGTGTAATTATCATTGTAATGGTTAAGTTGGGTTTACTTACATTGATGTTGATTGTACCAATTGTCTGTAGATGGTCAATGGATAGTGACACCAAAGTGCTTCGACAGTATATACTTTTGTTCCCGAAAGGTACAAACGTTCGAATCACAGGACGTTATTGTGAATGAGTTGATCTATTCAATGTCATTGGTTGGAGTGTCTCAGCTTGACGTCTACACTTCAAATAAATAAACCATCTCGGAAGATTGAGATGGGTTAAGTATTGGCTTGTTTATTGTTTTGACACCTATAAATAAAGGAAGGAAGATTAGTATTTTGTATTTTGTGGTCACTATCTTCCAAATGATACTTAATATATATTATATATGTCTTGTTCCTTAACTCTAAAATTCTCATAGAACTGTCCAAACACGTCGAAATCGGAGACAGAACACCTCTTAGAGTTACACTTTGAATGAAGAGCTGTTGAGAAACTTCGGCTTAACCCGATCGAAATCTCCTCAAGATTCGTAATCTCATTTCAAATCCAAAGTTATCTCACAAATGTAATAACAACAAACTTTTATACGAAAAACTCAACAGCTAAAAGTAAGAACCAATAAGAAAGGTCATTTATGCCAGGTAAGCTTTCCTTATGCGTTCTTTCTCAGTCAACACTTCCTCTCTTGACTTATATTCTTTCTTCTTCCTTCTAATGTAACAAGGATGAGGCTTATCAATACCCCCGTTTCAAAACTAAGCTTTCCCTCAAGCTTATACTCGGGAAACTCTGCAGTTGAAATTCTGCAGTTGGCACCAAACAATTTTTTTTTCTTTTTTGGTATTCCTCCACTGTGCTGTTATGAAAAGCAATCAATTAAAACAAAAGAAAAGGGACAATTTTCTAAAACTAGGAAGGTATCAAATTAAACCAGAAATAAAAAAATGACATAAAGACCATACCACACCCAAACTCTCCACGAAACGAGTGAAGTTATCCATACCTTTTTTTTGGAAAGCGACTAAAATGAAGTTTATTGGCACAAGCCTCATTATAATGTCTGAGTAGAATGATAGTTGTTGGAGTTGAAATTCGCACAATCAAAATTTGTTAGTTAAAATTTTGGGAATTCTATTTTGTAAGAATTTTGAGAACAAATATTATATATAAATTTTATTGAAATAAGTTTTTGATATGAGGAAAAATCATAAAAATTTAATGTCTACTAGTACGCGAATTCTAAGTATCAAGAGATGTCTTCTAAAATACTAAATATATTTTTTCTTTATATACTAGAGGTTGAAGGATTTCAGAAAACGATTTTAGCAATATGAAATGTAATCGCTCATATTTCTGCTCAATTTTGAAGATTTTTTTAGAATCTTCGTGAAACTTCGGCCCAGCCTAATTATGACTTAGTCTGGTACGTCTTAAGGTTTAGCTTGGTTTTTTGGGCAAAATAACTCGTTAACCGATAGTTGTGAGAGATAACTTGCTAGCCGGATGGTCGGGATAGATAACTCGCTACCCAGTTTATCGATGGACATAACCGGCTTGTCGGATGACCAAGATAAATAACTTGCTAGTCAGATGGCCAGGACCCAGGATAAATAACTCGTTAGCCGGTTCATCGGACGAGATAATTCACTCAAAAATAAAGAAGTTAAACATCACTTTAGAACTATAAAAATAAAGGAAGGGACAAAAAATGGGGATCCCAACACAACCAATTCTACACATTCTGCTCATTTTTCTAATTAGTTTTTTTTTTATCTCAACTTTTATAAAAAGTTATTAGATCATCTATACTAAAAAACATTTGCCTCCACTTTTTCTTTTATTTCTCATTTCATCTCATTTATCTAGTTGTTTAACTAAAATATCTTACATAATTATCCAAAAAACTATAATTCTTTATATTTTTTAAATATATTGGATCTTTTAACTATTTTTATTTACAAATATTAACCGTTATAATTCTATTACAATAATACTAGTTTATAGTAATCGATAATTCTAGTCTTTGTCTTTTCTACTAGTATTATTACTTACCTTTTTTCAAATGCAAGAACAGCTGTTTTTTATTTGAATACACAGCTCCCATGTTAATGATAAATATTATAGTATGGAGAGTAGCAGACCCAAAAAATACTTTTTATTAGCAAGAATATATTTAAAATATATTTTTGTGTATGTAATATAATAATACTATGATAAATGATGAAATTTATAGTCTGAATTAGTTGGGGATGTGGAAGTTCGAAAATAAATTTACCGAGTCAAAGACTGCTTTTAACCAATTAATCCACCGCTAAAAAATAATTAAAATATCAATTCCCAATGCATATCAACCAGACAGCACTTACTCATACTTAGAGTGTTTCCTAATCCCATAGAAAACCATGCAAGCCTAAACCCTAGAACCAAACATTTTTAAAATAGTTGAACCAAGGGGTTTATGAATTATAATACTTTCACTCATACTGGTGAAACTATTTCATTGGATGTTTTATTGGAGAAATCCACCAATAGAGAGCAAGCAGTTAGTCTCAGCTTCAATTTTAACTCTCTAACAACTAATATTAATTACCTCTTTTAAACACAAAACAGCTGTTTTTGCTTACATAAGCAGTTACCATCTTCATTTTTCAAATATAAATACAGAGAGCACTATTATAAAAAGAGGGTTCCTCCCTCAGAAAAGTATACCAACCCTAAAACCGACATATCCAAAGTAGTTGAAAAAAAAAAGAAATAAATCAACATGGTAAAGGTTTATGAATTCTGGACTATGGTAGTGTCACTCATAGTGATAAAGCTATGTCATTGGATCTATAAGTGGAGGAATCCAACAAGTAAAGGTAAACTTCCTCCAGGGTCAATGGGTGTTCCAATCATTGGAGAGACTTTGGAGTTCATGAAGCCTCATGATGCTTTTCAGTTGCCAACATTCTTAACGAAAAAAATCCTCAGGTTATTTAATTTATGTGAAATAGTTTTTTTCTCTTGCATACAATTGTCATGTATATTTTTATATTCTTGTTTTGTGGTAATAAACATACTAATGTCTTTACTTCATTACTCCCCAGGCCCCAGCTTACAAGCATTTTCCTCTTTTTAATTTTTATTTTCTTTACAAACCAAATATTAGATATGGCCCAGTTTTTCGGACAAGCTTGTTTGGAGCCAAAGTTATTATCTCCACTGATATTGGATTGAACATGGAAATAGCAAAGACGAATCATGCTCCTGGTGCGCCGAAGAGCTTAGTGCGGTTGTTTGGAGAAAACAACTTGTTTGTACAGAGTAAGGAGTCCCATAAACATGTCCGGAACTTGACAACTCAGTTTTTAGGCTCACAAGGTTTGAGATTGAGGATGATACAAGACATTGACTATTTGGCTCGCACACACATGGAGGTAGGAGCCAAGAACGGTGGTCTTGACGTGAAGGAAACAACAAGCAAGGTATAAAGAAAAGAACTCATCCATTTTGCGTTGTATGTGAAAAAAGTCCACTAGATAACTTAAGATGGATCATCTCATCAAATACATATCATTAAATGTTACAGATCTTAATTGAATGTCTTGCGAAGAAAGTTATGGGCGATATGGAACCAGAGGCCGCAAAAGAACTAACACAATGTTGGAGATGTTTTCCAAGAGGGTGGTTTCGCTTCTCATGGAACATTCCTGGGAATGGTTTCTATCGAATGTTACAGGTTAGTGTTTTTTGTTAGTTCATCTAGCCTTAAATAGCTCTATATATGGAAAACGAATCCACTCGTTGGTGGTGTTCTATGACAGGCAAGAAAGCAGATGATGAACTTACTAAAAGACACAGTGTTGAAGAAGAGAGCATCAGGAGAGGAATTTGGGGAGTTTTTCAAGATCATATTTGGGGAAACAGAAGGAGGATCACAAACGATGAGCATAGAGAATGCAATAGAGTACATATTTACTTTCTTTGTGATTGCTAACGAAACAACGCCAGGTGTTCTTGCCGCTACAGTAAAGCTCATAAACGACAACCCTAAAGTGAAGCAGGAGTTACAGAGAGAGCATGAGCGAATTGTCCGGGATAAGACTGAGAAGGACGAGGCCAACCTAACATGGGAAGATTACAAATCAATGACTTTCACACAGATGGTGAGTACGTGACCATATATAATATGATAAAACTTTACAAGGATACAAAAGTCATATACAAATAATCTAGTGGTTTATACTAGTGCCGTTCATTGTATATCATTGCTTCATTTAAATAAAAAGTTATGCATGTGTCAGTTTATTCAACGTCAACATTATAGTTAAAAGCCCATGTATCTTGACATATATAGCAAATCATACAAACATTATATTTTTTTTGTCAGGTGATAAGTGAGTCTCTGAGGATCTCAAGCACCGTCCCGACAATGCTTAGAATAGTCGAACATGACTTCCATGTTGGTGATTACACAATTCCAGCTGGTTGGATCTTCATGGGCTTTCCTAGTGTCCATTTTAATCCAGAAAAGTATGAAGACCCTTTAGCATTTAATCCATGGCGATGGGAGGTGATTGTATTTTGTTCTTCTTCCTTAACTTATCCTAATTCTACTTATCAAATTCATGGAGTTTTAAACTAAATTTTCAGGGAAAAGACTTGAGTGTGATTCTGTCCCGGACCTACATGCCCTTTGGCGCTGGTTCTAGATTATGTTTAGGAGCCGAATTTGCTAAGCTGCAGATGGCCATTTTTATCCATCATTTGTGTAGATACAGGTTCACTTTTATCATCTAGTGACTCATGATTCATTTCAACTTTTAGTGTAGTCAAAGTTTTTTACTGACTGACATATATATGTACCTATGCATGGTTTGAAGGTGGTCAATGAAGACAGAGACTACAGTACTTCGAAGGTTTATACTTATGTTTCCACGTGGGTCTGATGTTCAAATCTCTCAAGACACTTAAGTAGATAATTCTACTGGTGGTTACTAGAGTGGTTATACTCTGTTCGAGGTCGTTGGTTCGAAGCCCGGAATAAAGTAGTGGAACAAATATATATAGACCGATCTTGTAAGAGGCAGAGGTCATAGGGTCTATGAAATACAACTTTAACATTCTTCAATTCACGATCAGAATTGCATCATCATTTGCGATAAATTTATTTCTTGTTTTTTTTTTTCTTTTCGATAACCATTTTAAATTGATCTAGTGTGGTGAAGAGATAATGACGAAAGCATATTCATAATTATTTCTGGAAGTGCTTTAGCTTAATAGCTTGCTTTATTTGTTCAGTAGAAACATACATATTGAACGCTGCTTCTCACAAGGTGTTTTTAATACATCGCAGCAATATAAGGACAACTACTTTATTCTCGTATTCGAACCAACCACCTCTAAGTGGTATATATCAACTCTAATAATCAGCCGAGTTATCCACTTTGGTGTCTTGTGAGAATTGAACATCACATCCACGTGGAAACATAAGCATATACCTTCGAATTACTGTGGTTTCTGCCTTCATTGACCACCTACAAACCATAAGTATATATGTAAAGCAAAAACCTTAGACTGTTGTACAAATTAAATTGATCATGAGCCATTAGGCGATAGAAATATACCTGTATCTAAACAAATGGTGAATAAACATGGCCATCAGAAGCTTAGCGAAGTCAGCCCCTACACAAAGTCTAGAACCAGTGCCAAAGGGAATATAAGTCTTGGAGACGATCGCGCCTAAGTCTTTTCCCTGTTAATTTAGTTTAGTATATGCTAAAATTTTATGGTTTTGATTAGTGTAATTACGAGTAAATCACCTTCCAGCGCCATGGATTAAATACAAAAGGATCCTCCTACTTTTCTGGATTGAAATGGACATTAGCATAAGCCCATGAAGGTCCAGCCCGCTGGAATTGTATAATCACCGACGTGGATGTCATGATCAGGTATTCTAAGCACTGTAGGAACCGTGGTTGTGATCCTAAGAGACTCATTGATCACCTGAAACAAAACATCTTTACTTGTCTGAATTAAAAGGGAATGAACTGGATGTTAGATATTCTAAATTATTTTGAATACGATTTTGGCACATACTGACCATTTTGGTGAAAGTCATGGATTTGTAATCTTCCCATGTTAGGCCGGCCTCGTTCCCAGTCCTATCCCCGACAATTACATCATGCTCTCTTTGCAGCTCTTGCATGACTTTAGGGTTTTCGTTTATGAGCTTGACCGTAGCTGCAAGAACTCGTGGCGTTGTTTCGTTAGCAATCAGAAAGAAGGTATATATGTATAATGTACTCGATCGCGTTCTCTACGCTCATTTGTTCCTTTCCTCCTTCCGTTTCTCCAAATATGATCTTGAAGAACTCTCCAAACTCCTCTCCAGATGCTCTCTTATTTAGCACCGTCTTTTTTAGTATATTCATTATTCTCTTTCTTGCCTGCCACGATACACCATCATTACAGCCTCTATCGTTTTGCACCAAAGCTTAGAGTGCTAGAAAAGTAACTATATAAACGTACCTTTATCATCTTATAGTGCCAGGAAGGTTGAAAGAGAATCTAAACCAGCTACTTGGAAAATATCTCCAACAGAACTCGGAATCCAAATTTATTATAGTTATATATATTTGATTATATCATTAAGATAATTATCTTAGATTAATTTTTTTCTAATCTAATATTAAACTGATTTGTTAATAGAAATCTATAGTCATAGATAAATTCTTTATCTTATGTATTTTTATATTAAAAATACTTTTTTAGAATTAAGAAAATATCTTAATTTTAAATATTGATTTGGAATTATTTTATTGGTTGTTATAAATAATATATGAATAATTTTAAAAGCATTTAGTCTAAACTTTTTTATATTAATAGATATATATATACAAAAGATAATATAAAAATATGCTTATTCACACGTAAAGGAAATATACAAGAGAGTATGTAATAAAACTTTTTTCAATTAGGCTTTTGCATCAGTGGAAGAATTATTTAAAGATGATATGAAAGCATACTCACTATAATAATAATAATAATAATAATAATAATAATAATAATAATAATAATAATAATAATAATAATAATAATAATAATAATAAAATAATAATAATAATAATAATAATAATAATAATAATAATAATAATAATAATAATAATAATAATAATAATAATAATAATAATAATAATAAATAATAATAATAATAATAATAATAATAATAATAATAATAATAATAATAATAATAATAATAATAATAATAATAATAATAATAATAATAATAATAATAATAATAATAATAATAATAATAATAATAATAATAATAATAATAATAATAATAATAATAATAATAATAATAATAATAATAATAATAATAATAATAAATAATAATAATAATAATAATAATAATAATAATAATAATAATAATAATAATAATAATAATAATAATAATAATAATAATAATAATAATAATAATAATAATAATAATAATAATAATAATAATAATAATAATAATAATAATAATAATAATAAATAATAA